>CM056378.1:1124853-2470574 GCA_029718625.1 Synaphobranchus kaupii
AAAGGCGCGTCCTCGAGTGCTTACGTGAAAAACCAGTAGAAAAGACTGGGGAAAACTAATTTATCACAGGAAATAACAGAATTTTACCGGACATGTCAATTCGCACGGGATTGCTTTAACCTGGGGTAATTTTTACAGGACATTTAACAGTAGGTTAAAGACTCCGGAATCTTTACTGGTGCGGGAGCGCGCAGTCCGTAAAAGTTATAGACATGAATATGCGGAATAGCGGAGCTCTTCCAGTAATTATTACATTACCCCACCTCTCTCTCTCTCTCTCTCTCTCTCTCTCTCTCTCTCTCTCTCTCTCTCTCTCTCTCTCTCTCTCTCTCTCTCTCTCTCTCTCTCTCTCTCTCTCTCTCTCTCTCTCTCTCTCTCTCTCTCTCACACACACACACAATTGGCGAGCATTCAGTGATAATATTTTATTAGAAATTTAAGCAGTGAATACATTTTGTTGAGCATGTTCGATAGTTACATTGACTTGTCAGAAGTGTTTTCATTGTGTTCACATTAACTGTGCTGTAAGTCGCGTAACAGCTTGTTGCGCGCAACATTTCCATTCTATTGTGAGGTCTCCGGTTTTCCTGATGAAAGATCAGGCTACTGTAAGTCACGTAACATCTTTTGCGCGCAACATTTCCATTCTATTGTGAAGTAAGTCTCTCCGGTTTTGCTGATGAAAGATCCGACTTTAATGTAGGCTGGGCCTACTCCTACATTAGAACTTCTTGTAATATGCAACCCTATGAGTGCAAAATATATCGGTAAATTACGTTGTAACGTTAGTCCTAAGTAGTGGCTTTGTTTTCATGTAGCCTATGGCTTGGCCTCCTCTGTTGCGTACCCCGGTAAGAAATCCTGCGGGCGCCCCTGCCAATAAGCAGCCATCCACGTTCCCTTCGAAGGCTCCAGGAATGCCAAAATGAAGGAGTCGTGGGCTGAACCTGGGTAATTGGCAAATATATGTGTGACTTTGCAGCCGGCATCGCATGTCACCTGGACATTGATGGAATGTGTTCCTATGCGATTGAAGAAAACTATTGCATGCTCGGGTGGTGCGCGGATTTGTATGTGCGTGCAGTCGATAGCACCAAGCACCCCAGGGAACCCACACTTGAGAAAAAATGCGAGTTTTGACTTTTTACTGCATTCATTGTCCGTATAGTTGAGGAAGGAAACCCGCTGAAAGTATATCCTTTCTGTGTATTGTCGTCGTCGCCGCAAACGTCGACCGATCACGTACTCCATCGTCAGTGTCACGGGATTGAATCTTTAGGCCACTAACACCTGCCTGCATAAATAGTCACTTATATACCCTGCTGATGATTGATTTAAGACTAAATGAATCGTTTGGTTAATTAGCCTACAGTAGGTGATGTAGGCATAATTATGATTCAAGTGGTAGGCTTATGATTCAACTGTGCCAATGTGTAATTTATATATTATAGGCTATTGGCCTACATGATCGCAGGTTTCTTGTAAGCTGTCCTGTTTTATTCTAGTAGTTTAAATTAAAATTAATTAATTAATAATAATTATAGGCTATTTGTTCATTAAATGGAAGTGTAATGTTGGCATCACCTATAGACACTACACAGAACTACATGACTAATAAGTTGCCAAATTACCAGAGTCTATTGCGTTGCCGCTAAGAGGTGGTTCCAGCTGATCATAACGCAATGGGTTTTCGTTGGTTCAAATTGTCACTGCGCCGAAAGTATTTTAGAACACGCCCCAGACAGCGCCACCCATCCCACTGCAGCGCAAGCGAAAGGATGTTATGTTGAGAATTTGTTGATCCTAGCGGTATTGCTGAGAAACGCCATAGCGCCAGTTTTAAGACGTTGATGCTGTCAACAAGCTTGCGTTTGACTATACCGTCCCCTTGCGCTGGTTTGCGCCGGTTTGAAAATAGAGCCCTAAGGGTCATAAAACTAAAACAGATAAGACGGAACGCATTCCAGTCTCCCAATCCTATTCACTTCACTCTTCCTTCTCTTCCTCCATCATGCAGCAGGACAGCTGCACAAAAACATCACTCCAGGGCGTGTATTTTCTACTAAGCTTGCGTTAGTCATTGAGCAGGTAAATGTCCAGAACAGCTGTTCTGTTCGTCCTTCGGTACCTGTTTTCCTATAGGGAGACTGGGCGATTTTGTTCGGAACTGTAGTTCTGTTCGCTCTTCGGGTACGTCTCTCCTCACAGGGAAACTGGGCGATTTTGTTCAGAACAGTAGTTCTGTTGCCTAATGGTAAGTCTCTCCTCACAGGAGACCGGCGCGATTTCGTTGACATGTTTGCGTGTGACTGCGAGCCTATGAAAGTAGCCATGGAATGTTAGATCACTGTTCCTTTCGCTTTCTCATATACTGTTTTACTCTATTTTGCACTGTTTTGTATAACCGTTTGGGTATTCAGTGTTTTGGGTGTGTGTTTTTGTGACATTATGCTCCTCGCCTGTTCTTACGCTTCTCGTTACCGAGGCGTTTATTATTGCTGGCTCTTCTTTAGTCACTTAGCTCATATAAGTATGGGACCGCAGTTCTCTGCTCTATTCACCTTCTGATGGTCTCTCCGTAGTGAGAGACCGGGCGTTCATGCTTCTACTTAGTTACTTAGCTCGTAGAAGTATAGGGCAGCAGTTCTTTGTTCCATTCGCCTTGTTTGGTTTTCTTACTGAGAAACCAGGCGTTTGTGCTTCTACTCATTTGCGTGTGATAGTGAGCCGGTTAGTAGCTTCGGTACGTTTGTTCCCTGTTTTGTCTCCTTCTCGTGGACTACGTTTCCCCTTTATCGTGAGTCAGGGCGTTTATTCCGTTTTTTTCATGTGTTGCGTGTTGCTCGTTTTTCATTAATACACTATAGCAAGCTAGAAGGCTAGTTAGCTTGCTATCTATACCTAAAGTGCCTAATTAACATCCAGCAGAAAAAAACCAAATTGTTACGATTCCAAGCAGGGACTGGGCTCCCACGACTCAACACACAAGGAATTCCAATAGTTCCAATAATTTATTGCTTCGAGCAATACTCCTGAAGCATAGGGAGAGTAGACAGACAAACAGAAACCAGTAATGGATCAGCAGGGGATGAGCGGGAGAGGCCAGGGGAGTGGGAGAATGGGGCAGCGTGGAGTTGGCACGAACAGCTGCAGGTTGGCAGAACTGGAGCACAGACAGGATATGCACAAAGAGCTGCAGGCTGGTGGACTTGGAAGCAGACAAGAGTTAGTGACAGCATGGCAGGACTAAAGCTAGGCAAGATTGGAAAAACATTGTGTTAACGCAGTTTCTATCGAGAGCAAATTAAAGCAGGCAAGACAGGACTAGATACTAAGTATCAGACAAGACAAGACTTAAAACTGGCACAGGACAAAGAACACCGGGTGACTAAATACAAGAGTTAATGGGTATCAATTAAGTGCAGGGTGTGAATGTATGCGTGAGTGATTAGCAGAGCAGAGAGTGTGGAGAATGCATGCGGAGAGAAGGAAAGGGATAGGCGGAACACACAGCAATGGAACAGAGTGACATGAAAGGGACAACCACGCCCAGCCTGCAGCACGAGGGGAAACAAACAGGAATACAAACCAACACGATACGAGAGGAAACAGGTAAAACACGGGACACAAAGGGACGGGAGTGAGAGCATCACAGTACTCCCCCCAAGGAACACCTCCTGGCGTTCACCCTGGATCGAACTTCTGGGGGTGGCGTCTGTGAAACTGGCGGACGAGGGAGGGATCGAGAATGAGACTTTTGTGCAGCCAGGACTGCTCTTCAGGACCGTACCCCCTCCCAGTCCACTAGATACTGAAAACCCCGGCCCTTATGGCGGATGTCCTGGACACGGCTTACCGTGTAGTCCAGGGCGTCGTCAATAATCCGGGGGGGTGAGGGGGCGGCACTGGGGAGTACTGAGGGGGCTGGAGGCGACAGGCTTGACCTGACTGACATGGAAGGTGGGGTGAATCTTTAGTGAAGCGGGAAGCTGGAGCTTAACGGTGACGGGGTTGATGACGGTGAGGATGGGGAAGGGACCAATGAATCTGGGCTGGATTTTTTTGGAAGTGGATTGGAGTGGGATGCTGGAGGTCGACAGCCAGACCTGCTGTCCGGGAGTGTACTGTGGGGCTGCGGTCCGATGAAGGTCCGCCAGGCGATGCGTACGGGAGGTGGTGCGTGTCAGCCTCCACACACGCTTGCATCTGAGGAGGTGGGACCGTAAAGATGGAACGGCAACCTCCTCCTGGACTGGAAACGGGTGGCTGGTACCCTAAGGAGCACTCAAACGGGGACATCCAGTGGCGGTGCTCCTCAGGGAGTTGTGGGCGTACTCCACCCATGGCAGGAACCTACTCCAGGTGGAGGGGTTGCGAGCTGACACGCACCGCAGGGCAGCTCCCAGGTCCTGGTTCGTCCGCTCCGTCTGGCCGTTTGACTGGGGGTGGTATCCAGAGTACAGGCTGGCTGAGGCGCCCAGGGCCGCGCAAAACGCCCTCCAGCCCCGGGAGGAGAACTGGGGCCCACGGTCCGAGATGATGTCACAGGGGATCCCGTGCAGCCTCACCACATGCAACACCAGGAGTTCCGCTGTCTCCAACGCGGACGGGAGCTTGGGCAGAGGGACGAAGTGGGCCGCCTTGGAGAACCAGTCCACAATGGTCAGGATGGCAATGTTGCCATTCCGACGGGGGCAGACCGGTGATGAAATCCACCCCAATGTGGCTCCAAGGACGGCCCGGGACAGGGAGGGGGCAAAGGAGGCCAGCAGGGGGCTGGTGGGAGGCCTTACTCCTGGCGCACACCGGGCAAGCGAGGACGAAGGCCGGGTATCCCCCTTCAGGGTGGGTCACCAGAAACTCCTCCTGACCAGGGCGGTGGTCCTCATAATCCCTTGGTGACAGGCCAGACGGGAGGCGTGGGCCCACTTGGAGGACCTGGGAGCGGACGGAATCGGGAACAAACAAACAGGAGTTAGGGTTATTGCGGGGGTTCGGGTGGGTAGCCTGGGTGGCCTTCACCACGCCCTCGATCTCCCAGGAGACCGCAGCCATAACGCACGATGATGGGATGATGGGACCCGGATCAGCAGATCAGGCATGGTGGGAAAAAATACGGGACAGGGCATCAGGTTTAATGTTGCGGGAACCAGGGCGGAACGTAACAGAAAAATTTAACTGGGCAAAAAAATAGGGACCACGAGCCTGTCGAGCATTGAGTCTCTTGGCTGACTTTATATGGAGGAGGTTGCGGTGGTCAGTCAGGACAAGGAATGGTTTACCTGCTCCCTCCAGCCAGTGCCGCCACTCCTCCAATGCAAGCTTAATCGCCAACAACTCCCGGTCCCCCGACTTCATAATTATGTTCCGCCGGGGTGTGTCTCTGAGAGAAGTAGGCACAGGGATGTAACTTATTGTCCTGGGCTGAGCGCTGTGACAGGACTGCCCCTACGCCAGTGTCGGAGGCATCCACCTCGATGAGAAACTGGCGATCAGGGTCCGGGTGACAGACGATGGGGGCCGTGGAGAACCGAGTCTTGAGGATGTTGAAAGCCTGGTGAGCCTCGGAGCTCCAACGGAATGGGACGGAAGTGGAGGTGAGTTTGGTTAGTGAAGCTGCAATCAAGCTGTATTTACGAATGAAGCGGTGATAGAAATTTGCAAAACCCAAGATCTTTGCAGGGTCCGCCCGGATCCTCCCCCTCCTCCACAATGAAACCAAGGAATGGAACTTATGAGGCGTGAAAACTGCACTTTTCAGCCTTGACAAATAGCTTATTTTCCAGGAGCCTTTGGAGAACCTGGCGGACATGGATAACCTGCTCCTGGGGATTTTTAGAGAATATTAATATGTCGTCAATATACACGAATACTGACCAACCCAGGAAATCCCGCAGCACGTCATTAACCATGGACTGGAACACTGCTGGAGCGTTAGTCAAACTGAACAGGACCACCAGGTATTCGAAGTGTCCGAGGGGGGTGTTAAACGCCGTCTTCCACTCATCTCCCTCCCGGATATGAAGAGGTGGTAGGCGTTGAGCAGGTCCAGTTTGGTGAAGATGGTGGAATCATGTAGGGGTTCAAAGACAGAATTTATTAGCGGCAGAGGATACTCGTTACGTACTGTTATCTTATTAAGGCCTCGGTAGTCGATGCACGGTCGGAGCGAACCATCTTTCTTTGCCCCACCGGTGAAGAAGAGGGACGAATAATACCTGACGCCAGGGAGTCATGGATGTAAGCTTCCATGGAAGCTTTTTCGGGACCAGACAGGCTGTAGAGACGACCGGATGGCAGTTTCGCACCGGTCAGTAGATCAATGCAGCAGTCGTAGGGTCTATGGGGAGGCAAAGATACAGCACGGGATTTACAGAATACTTGTGATAAATCATGATATTGTTGCGGAACACAGGATAAATCAGGTTTAGGAGCGTTACAGGAGGCCCTGGCGGCCCCAGATGGAGGTAGGGAAGAGCGAAGGCAATTAGCCAGGCAGTGTGAGCTCCAATCCTGTATTTGAGCAGTACGCCAGTTGATGTGAGGATTATGAGTACGAAGCCAGGTTTGGCCGAGCACCAGCGGAGACTGAACGGAATGGATTAGGTAAAATTGAATCTCCTCTCTGTGATTTCCAGACAGCACGAGTTGGAGAGGAATGGTAGAGTGAGTGACTTGACCCAGAACTCTTCCGTCCAAGGCGAGTGCGGTGATAGGGTTAGACAGCGGTTCCACCGGAATGCCAGCTTTTTTGACGAAACTTGAATCAATTAAATTTGCATCGGCTCCTGAGTCGACCAGTGCCAACAGCAACGAAGTTTGGGTGTTCCACAAAAGGGTTGCCTTCAGTTCAACCCGGTTCCGGGCGGAGTGATGGGTGGAGATAGGGCTTGCCAGTACACCCAGTCTTACCGGTGAGCCGCCCCTTCTTGGCCGAGTGGGACAGGAGGCCACACGATGGCCCGGACGGCCACAATTGATGCAGAAACCGGAGACCACTCCTCGGCGACGTTCGCCGACATCAATAGTGGGGTGGCTCAACTGCATCGGTTTCCCCTCAGGTGGGCCCAGCACCGAAGGAGAACAGTCACTTGGAGGTGACACGACTCGTGAGCGAGGTAGGTAAAGAAATGCACTCCGTTGTCCCCTCCTCTCCCGGGCTTTGGCCCGGAGCCGGTTGTCAATGGAGATGGCGTGGGTGATGAGGCTGTTCAGCGAACTGGATTCTTCGCGGGTCGCCAGCTCATCTTTAAGTTCCTCACTAAGGGCTTGAATGAAGGATCCTTGGAGGTCGTTCCACCCCGCTTCCGCTGCCTAGGTACGGAATTGGATCGCCATTTCTGCCATGCTGCGGTTGCCCTGACGCAGTTGGAGGAAACTTTGGCACTTTCCCAGGTCCCGCAGGTAGCGCTCTGGATGCGGCACACGTGGTTCTCTGCCAGAGAGAGATGGTGAAACTGCGGGCTGCGGTACCGGGGTTGGTGGTGCAGCACTGGCAGGAACCCCCAGGAGGGGTAGATGAACCGTCAGCTGGCCAATCATCAAACCCATCTGACTCATTTGGTCCAAAAGATTCTTCAGAGTCTCATGGACGTCTTCCAGGCAGAGGCCATGTTGATCGATGACAGCGTTCTGGCAGACGAGAGCATGGTGGATCTGTTCAGAGTCGGCTGAGTCCGTTGTAAGGCCAGTTCGTTCTGTTACGATTCCGAGCAGGGACTGGACTCAAATGCACGACTCAACACACAAGGAATTCCAATAGTTACAATAATTTATTGCTTCGACCAATACTCCTGAAGCATAGGGAGAGTAGGCAGACAAACAGAAACCAATAATGGATCAGCAGGGGATGAGCGGGAGCGGGAGAGGACAGGGACTGGATGGTGGCAGGAATCCGGGCAGGTTGAGCAGAGGGGGAGCGGGAGAACGGGGCAGCGTGGAGTTGGCACAAACAGCTGCAGGTTGGCAGAACTGGAGCACAGACAGGATATGCACAAACAGCTGCAGGCTGGTGGACTTGGAAGCAGACAAGAGTTAGTGACAGCAAGGCAGGACTGGATGAACAGCATGTTAATTCCGTTCCTGGCAAGAGCTAATTAAAGCTAGACAAGACTGGAAAAACAGCGTGTTAACGCAGTTTCTAGCGAGAGCAAATTAAAGCAGGCAAGACAGGACTAGATACTAAGTATCAGACGAGACAAGACCAGAGTATTACTACAACGAGACTTAACAAACTGGCACAGGACAAAGAACACCGGGTGACTAAATACAAGAGTTAATGGGTATCAATTAAGTGCAGCGTGCAAATGTATGCGTGAGTGATTAGCGGAGCAGAGAGTGTGGAGAATGCATGCGGAGAGAAGGAAAGGGATAGGCGGAACACAGAGCAATGGAACAGAGTGACACGAAAGGGAAAACCACGCCCAGCCTGCAGCACGAGAGGAAACAAACAGGAATACAAACCAACACGAGGAAACAGGTAAAACACGGGACACAAAGGGACGGGAGTGAGAGCATCACACAAATAGGCTATTAATAACGTCAATTGTCCAAGTAATTGCGGTTCCGATATAAAATTTGTTTTAACCCTTGTATAGGCATTCAACTAACTTCAACTTCTTCTCATTCAGCCTAAGTATCTCTGCTGTCTCCTGTTTCAATATGATGAACATTCTGAGGGTGGCAAAGTGTTTTCCAGGGGTGGCTATAGCTACTACAAGCCACTCCCTAACGCTGCCTCTGCAGAACGGTACTCTGAAAAACCAGAATTAAGAAATAAGATCAGTTTCTAGCATTATCTATGACCATTATTGCTGACTAGGTTCATCGCTTGCTTGTCGCTAACATTCACCATCTAATTAACAGACAGCCTACTTGCAAACAACTTCAGCTAATGTTAGCGTTCCTGTCTAACATGCTAAGGAATATTTGTCTCCACGTAAAAATGGTAAACCAAGAAATGATGGTGCCCTGTGCTAGCACCATAACTTAAAGTATGTCATACCAGAAAGTCCCTGTAATACATAGATTGTTCTTTTATTTGGCCAGCAGAAACAAGACATCTGACTAGCTTGCTACTGACTTAGCTAATCTACAGTGAGCACCATAATTCATTTTTGTTATTTTGGTTTTGTACTCTAGTACTTTGAATTTGAAAGGATACAATGACAATGAGGTTGAAGTGCAGACTGTCAGCTTATATTGAGGGTATTTTCATCCATATCGGATGAACCGTTTAGAAATTATACCTTTTGTACATAGCCCCCCCCCCCATTTCCGGGCATCAAAAAATATTGGACAGTTTAACATAATGTAGAATAAAGAAGTAATCTTTAATCATCTTTAATATTTGGTCGCATATCCTTTGCATGCCATGACTTCCTGATGTTTGTGACCCAACAATATCAAAAGACTCTTGATATCGTATTTTCTGGTACTCCTACAAGTGATACTATACCCTCTTAGCATTTTAATGGATCTCTATGGGAATTGGGGGGGTGGGACTAGATTTAGCTGTAAATTATGCTGGAACAGTCATCAAGGGTCTGATGTAACAAACAAGCCTGTGCTGCCAGATATGCAGTAGATATGGATGGATAACTTGAAGGGTTTCTTCTCCTGACTTATTTTTTTTTACTTAAAATGAATTATGGTGCTCACTGTATATAATATTTGGTAATAAATACAGGGCTGACAACTCTTACACTCAATTCAAATGACTGATCTCTCATGCTATTTCTCGCAGGTAAATCCACTCCCAACACTCCCCTCTCCACCCCATCCATGAGCACAACGCTGGAAGATGGCCAGTCACTCTGCTGTTCTGACTTCTGTGGGCAGCTTCTTCCACCACAGGGGCCAGAACAGATAGGAGACTTGACTGAGGTGAGAGGTTGCAGAGTGTATTAGTCTGGCTAGTGGGTAAATTGGGAGAGCACCAAGGCCTAGACCAGGAGCCAAGTGCGAAAAATGGGTGGTTACTTCAGATGTTGCAGAGGAAGAATTTCCAGGCCCGTTCTCAACGAAGGTCACGTTGATGTCGAACATCACTCTGAGGTTCAATGCAGGCAGGGTGGCAACCACTATAGTCTTGTTCAGGGTGATGGAGAGGTTCTGGAGGAGACAAGACTTTGTATGTAGAGCAGCACAGTATTGGCTAGATTAAGCTTCAGGTGTCAGCTGTTCATCCAGGATGAGAAACTATGAGCCAAATTATGCAGCCAAACTATGAGTGGAAACCACAGACTCCCGTATTTTATCTTTGTTGGTATACGATTTGTGACAACTCTGCCGAATATGGAGTTTCTAAAGCCTGACGCACACAGCCCGACTGAAGAAATCTGGACTCATTTCAGCTGAACTGGTAGAATTCTAGAACGGTTTTGCTCAGATTTTCTCAGTTTTCTTCTGGCAACTGGGGGTCGCACACTGGAGCAACTGGAAAAAATGGAAAAATTCAAACTAGCTGACATGCCGCAACAAAAAATAGGTCCTTGCTTACGTTCTACAACAATGGTTTTTGAGCAACTAGCTAATGCTTACTCTGTACACGGCAAGTTCATTTTTTTATTAAAATGATTAATATGAAGTGGGACCGAAGTTATTATATAGCTTCTGAGTTTTAAATTATTAGTAGCCTACAATAACATTAAAATCCACACCTTGAGTTTTAATTCAAAGTTGATCTCAACAAAGGTATTTCTATTCATTGTCATTCAAAAATATTTAAATGTGTTTTTTTTAAAAAGCTGAAGCTGTTATTTTAAATATATATATATAAGCTGTAATTTAAGGTAAAAAATAAATAGTCTAAAACTGTGTGTGCAGGCTTTAGGGTACAAGAAAAAAATATAATCGGATATCTTTTACGTTCGTATTGCGATCTGAATAAGTTTTACTTGAACAATCATAAAGACAGGTTTTGTTCGACCACAAATCAATTAGCAGGTAATCATGGTCTCTCGTCTAGAAGTTGGCTATGTTTATGTGCAAAATTATCTGTGTAGCTCCAGATAGCTGCCAGAGCAGCAGTCGTTCAACCAGTTGTAGGCTACATTCTACTTGTAGTCAGATTTGCAGGGTAGCCTATTAATATAATAATTTGGCCATTAACTGTATCTTAATTTGCCTACCATTATGTTTTCATAGCCTATCCGGGACAGTTTCCAGGCTTTTGAGGATGAAAGCTGGATGAATTATGTAATTTTATTTTGTTTTACAAAGTTGACACATGACACTAAGGCAGTGGGTTAGCCATACAAATGTGTCGGTACACTGACTGAGACTGACTGAGATCCAACATGCTCAATCTTCAAATCTGAAAAAATCTTTACCAAAAACTGGATTTTTTCAGATTTTTTTACGTGCACAGACTGACTGATAAAAACCAGTTGAGATGAGATGACCATGAGTCTAGATTTCTTCAGTCGGGCTGTGTGCATCGGGCTTAAGTGTCACTATTTTCCCGTAGCAAGTCCATTTAACCCCTTGGCACAGATGGCAAATCTGGTCAATTCTCATCTATTTAGGGGGTGCCCTGTTAAAGTCTTTATAACTCCAGGTGTGAGCATCACATAAACTTGGTAAATGGCTTAAATGAAACAAGACAGGTGTACCCTTTACAATACAAATGTAGATTTGTTTATTTTCATAATTTAAGTCAAAATAAAGTGCCACAAATGCAAAGCAACTTTGGAAAAATGCAAAAACAAAAATGCTTTTCTGTAGTTTGCTACAAAATACTGAGAGCTACATA
This sequence comes from Synaphobranchus kaupii, assembly GCA_029718625.1. NCBI lineage: Eukaryota > Metazoa > Chordata > Actinopteri > Anguilliformes > Synaphobranchidae > Synaphobranchus > Synaphobranchus kaupii. Next base: position 1,136,609 of record CM056378.1, read on the forward strand.
AGTGAAAGAGGCAAATATATATATTTCCTGGATCATAAACTCCATGTCAACAAGTGCGCAAAATCTGAGTATGATATGCAGAACTATATATAAATCATATACATTTACTCCTTCTGATGGATTAAGATAAAAACATTGATATCACAGTGTTACATACACCTAATTATGTAGCCTAATCATTCACTCTTGTACCTCAATAAAACATCACTTTTCCCTGTACTCTACAATATGTACAGTACCAGTCAAAAGTTTGGACACACCTACTCATAGAAGGTTTTTTTCTGTTATTTTTTACTGTTTTCCACATTTTGGAATAGTAAAGACATCAAAACTATGAGATAACACAAATTAAATTATGCAAAAACCAAAAAAAGTGTTAAACAAATTTTAAAAAAGTCTTATATTTTAGATTCTTCAAAGTAGCCACCCTTTGCCTTGATAACGGCTTTGCACATTCTTGCCATTCTCTCAAACAACTTCTGTGGTAAACAGGTATTCCACAGGTAAACAGGTGATGCCATCATGATTCTGTATAGAAGGATATCAAAAGACTCCTGATATCTTATTTCCAGGTACTCTTAGATACTATAACCTCTCTGCATTTGAATTGATCTCTATGGGAATTGGGGGGTGGGACTAGATCAAGCTGTAAATTACACGGGAATAGTATGGAACACATGGTTGGCTAAATGGCTGTAAGTCAACAAGGGTCTGAGATATCAAACAAGCCTTAAACCATCACTCTGCTGCCAGAAATACAGTAGATATGGATGGATAACTTGAAGGGTTTCTTCTCCTGACTTATTTTTCCATAGAGTTCAATAGGAAGATTTGTCAGGAGAAAACAACCCTTCAAGTGTTCCATCCATATCTACAAGGGAAAATATGCTGAACCTATGGGTTGCCAACCTGACAGATTTGTTGTATTTAGTGTCATCATTAAGGCAAAATAACGTTAGTTATGTTATTACTCTAAATTAGAATGCAGGTAGCCTAATGAACTTCGGATGAAGCTTGAACATGAGTTCATTGCATAATCAAACGAAATTCGTTAAACAAGCAGGCTAATTTGGCATTTTCTAAGGTGAGAAGGAAGCAATTGGTCGCTTATTCTCAGCTGTTGCAGGTGCTTTTAACGAAATTTAACAGCATATATTTTGTAAACAGCACTGTCAGGAATTACCGGGAACTCATAATACTACTACTACTACTACTACTACTGCTGCTGCTGCTGCTGCTGCTGCTACTGCTACTGATCCATATAGCCTATTCCTTGATCGCACTAAACACGCACGAGCATGTCTGTTTCCCCATCATAAGCAATCCGCCAAGGTGGAAAAGCAGGCTTTTAAAGGGAATGGGATATGACATTTTGATTGGTTTATTGCATGTCACGCCCAAGACACACCTATAATTAATGAAGAGACTAGGTTCAGCCCAGTTGCACCTTGCGCCGTGCTTAGCGCCCAAAAAACATGCCGTTAAAATAGCAAAAGTGGACTTGGACACGCCCTAAATGGACTTAGCGCCATGCGCTTAGACTAAGCGCCAAGATCGCCAAGATAGGGCCCTATGTGGAACGTCTGCGTACAGAACCCCCATATGCCCAAGTATTTCACGTCATTCCGGTTTTATTCACAATTGCTTTATCCGATAGAGGACAGTAGCCTATATCCTTTTCAAACTGTGTTTGTAATTTTGTCTGGGATGCTTTTAACAATAAATTACAGCCCAGTGTAACAGAATTTTTAATCTGTACTGTACTCTGTACTATGACGCAAACAGCTACAGAAAACGCATTCGCTGATGGGGGTTTTTCTTCCTCGATATGAAAAAATTACTGCTTGTAATATGTGGTTCTTCTCGCTGGCTACAAATATACGTTCATTTTTCCACTCACTGTCGATATGGTTATTTTCGCATTTTGAGGGGCATTTCACACACTGTAGTGTCAGTATTCATTGCTCAGTCATGTTTTTTTTTGTTCCTGATTTCTCTTTTTTCTCCCAATTTGGTACCCAATTGGACCCTATGCAGTTCAATTCCCCTCGTGTAGCAACCGCTAGAGAATCGCTGCTACAACCCCTTTGTCCGCTAGCAGGAAGAAGGGCACCACATCCTCTTCAGGGCGCAACTCCTCAAGCTCCTAACCGTGATTCCAGCTCGCCCAGGGCTGTCATATGTGCGATGATTCCCTCCGAGTCCATCCCCCCACTCCAGGAGCAGCTGCAAATGGAGCTCTGTAGTCCCGCCCACTTTAGTGACGAATGTCTGGTGCCACTTTTTCGGAAAAAAATATAATGGGAGTCAATGGACTGAAAAGATTATTTTGACTGTTTTCTATATTCAGGCAGCTAGACGTTCAAAACACCCAAGAGAGGGGTTGTCACATTTTAATATAATTTATAAAATTGATCATTTGAAATCATGTCCAACAAATAAACAAGAAACACATTTTCAAAAAAACAATTAAAACGACTACAACATCCGGGCTACTCGCTCACCACCACTACTCGAGTGAAAGCCATAAAGCTGACACTTTCGACATGGCCAGACTGACAGTGATTCTCGCCCTTGGTGATACTCTTAGTTTCAATTCCATAATAAGACGAAGTGATAGCCATTTTCGCTATCAGAGCGGCCAGTAGCTACTGTGTTAGCTAGCAAAAGCGGGAGCCGGCGTTGTACGACCGGGGATTCTGGGAAGTGTAGTTATGTTTCTCAAACTCCGGTAATTATACGATTCAAATTTGATTTAAATGCGGTGGTGAGTATGTAATGGACTTTGTTCAAGCTTCTAGTTAACACTTGTAAGGTTACTTATTGGCTTACTGTTGTACACGCCAATCATCAATATTGTGTGGTTACCCCCCCCCCCCCCCCCCCCCCCCCCAAAATAAATAAATAAATAAATAAAAAATCATACTGACTACGCCTGCTACTTGAATTCGTATTTACCTTTTAGAGTCGTTTTAAACGCACTTGTTCCTAGTTCGAATATGCACTATGTACGTCGCTCTGGATAAGAGCGTCTGCCAAATGACTATAATGTAATGTAATGTAATGTATCACATATATGTCAAAGTTTGGTCCATACAATGGCATAATATCATCATAAGGGTGACTGAAGGATCCCGAAGTGGGGGCAGGTAATGGCTTCCAGCAGTCTTCCGGGACCAGCCAGGGATAGGAGGGGGGCGGGGACTACGGAGCTCTATTGCCACTCCCTCAATGTATAATATAACGTAGCCTATAGCTAGACAGCAAAGATATTGCATATTACATCATTATTATTATTATTACAATATTAGTTTTATAACTTTGTACTGATGAAAGACCTATGGCCAGTCGAGCCATTTGTTTGTTGCTAGCTGTCGAGTGAGCTTATCTTGCCACCCGCCCCATACTCAAACAAGATCAACCACCCAGAGGCAAGTGCATTTTTATGCACATTAACTTTATTTTAACCTAGTTCTCAGGGTCACTGTTCACTAGTGTTCCAACTAACGTTAGCAAGAAACCAAACGTGGGATAATGGTCTAACCGATGTGTTACGTATAAGATAACTAACTCGCTAACTCGATAATGCATAACGTTAATGTTTGGTTATTATGTGTTCGCGAACTCAGCTAATGTTAGTAACGTTCCCCAACCCAGTATTTAAATAGAAACAGAATAATATCTAATAATACAGCATGTGATCCAGCGACATGAGAAAGGAAAGGGAGGGAGGTAGATTTTGCAAGAGCACAAATTAAACATTTTTTTTAAAAGATTGGTTTGTTTTGCAGTAGGATGTTGTTAGCTCATTTGTTTAACGTTATAATTAATAAATACTGTTCTCAAAAGGCACTAGAAATTAGCATTTAAGTTCTGTTTTTCAAAAATGTTCTTACCGGGGGGCATGCCCTCGGACCCCCCTAGCACTGAAGTGTCCCCCAGAGATGCCAAACCACTCCTACGCCCTTGGCCCTTTTGATTTAACAAAAATGTACATTTGTACTGTTAATGTAGCATTAATGTGAATCATTCATATTGGGTGTCCTCAAATAGTTTTTCTAGGTTGATGTGTCCTTTTCTCACTTTGAGAAATAATTTACATTATGTTCTGGGCTGAGTCCTGGGTCTTTACAATCTCTAGACACGCCCCTGGTGTGTGTGCTGATATCTGCTAGATGAATGTAAGGTGGAACATTGTCGGAAACCACACAGTCTGTCATGGTTTATTCCATTCAAATTGTTTTATTGTGAAATAACATCATAGCACAGTTTGTTACATTATCTACATTATTTTCTTACATTATCTAGCATATTGCTGAATTACAATGGAGATGCAGGGCCCTGTTCACATATCACAATTGATTTCTGTTAGATTTCCATACATGTGTGACCTGTTTTCCCAGGTTTTATGCATAACATTTAAATGAGCACTGAGAAAGTTAAAAACATATTTGAATTGTATCAGTATTCAGTACAAGAACTTTTCATATTACTGCAAATTATGAATGCAATACATTTTTTTTGGCCATAATAAAATGAACCAGTACTGGTAGTTCAAGCCTTATGTAAACCTTATGTAAGGGAAGACATATCACATTGTTATTTTACATATTATGGATCTCTGGTCCAGTAACATACAAAAATATCTTTGGTATGAAGTAGACCGGGCAATCACTGAGATTTCACATCTGTTTTCCCCATTATATGTTTTCTCGTATTTTGCTCAGGCCTGAATAATATTATATAACATTTTGGAAGAAAGATGCAGAACAGCAAAACCAAAACTGGAAGCTAAAATAGCAAATATTTCCACAGCTACAGTGAACTTTCCAGGTGAGCTGACATAAGCTGGTATAAAGGTGATCCAGACTGCGCAGAATATGAGCATGCTGAATGTGATGAATTTGGCTTCATTGAAGTTGTCAGGCAGTTTACGAGCCAGGAAAGCTAAAACAAAGCACAATATAGAGAGGAGTCCAATATAACCCAGTACAGCCCAGAACCCCACTGCTGATCCTACATCACATTCTAGAATTATCTTTTCTTTGTAGTGTTTCATGTTCTTGTTGGGGAAAGGAGGGGATATTGCTAACCAAAGCACACAAATAAGGACCTGTATGAGAGTGAAAGCAAGAACACTCAGTCTCTGCTGCAGAGGCCCAAACCACTTCATGACATCACTGCCTGGAAGTGTAGCCCTGAAGGCCATTAACACCACTATTGTTTTCCCCAGAACACAAGAGATGCAGAGGACAAAGGTGATCCCAAACGCAGTGTGGCGCAGCATACAGGACCACTCAGAGGGCCGGCCGATGAAGGTAAGAGAGCAAAGGAAACACAGTTTCAATGAAAAGAGCAGCAGGAAGCTCAGCTCTGAGTTGTTGGCTTTCACAATGGGTGTGTCCTTCTTTTTATAGAACAGCACAGCCACACATGCAGTTACACATGCTCCAAATATAGAAAAAATAGCAAGCACTATTCCCATAATTTCTTCAAAGGACAGAAATTCGACAGCCTTTAAAACACATTGATCTCTTTTAGCATTAGACCAGTATTCTTCGAGGCACTGAATACAGTCATTAGAATCTGTAAAAAAACAAAACAATGAATATTGTTATTAGAAAGCTATGGCTGTACAGTACAGTGAGCAAGGGCAACACAAAGCGCAACTTTGAAATGTTCTCTATAAACTGGTTAGAGTTAACTCTGCATTACCTGTAGCATTGCTGATTTCTCCCTCAGCACAGGGCACACAGTCATAGCAGCAGACAGGCCTTCCACTCTGCGCAGCCTTCCGAGTGCCTGGGGGACAGCTCTCACTGCACACTGACCTGGGTTTCTGTGCAACATGTTTCAGCTCTTAATTCAAAACACTCATGGACAATGTGACATGTATATACTTTTTATAAATATTTGCAATACTTTATCATATCAAACATCAATTCCAAAAAACAGATTATTGTCACACAGAAGTGTGATAATTCAAGACTTTCCACAGTATAGTCTTCCCTCAAACGTGTGATTATTTTTGTCTATTGTAATTTTATTTATTTTTGCAGCTTGCATTTTACAGTGGTAAATTAATAATTGTGAAAATTGTATTTTGAAGGGGTATGCCCATATTCAGTTGCTTCAGTTTTGTGAGGTGGACAGCTACTACTTCATTCTTTATCTCAATCAGTGCAAACAAGCGGAATATCTGTGCTGTTATCATACTTTTTCACAAAGTGCATGAACACTTACCTGTGTTTGCCCACCTGCCCAAACCATACTAACAGGACTCATCACAAACTGCTGACCAGATGGTAAAGAGGCATCATAGTAGCCAACCACTCTGAACTCTACTACACCATCAGGACCAAGCTGCCAGTTCACCACCTCATATCTGGCTACTGGGTCTCCATTACTGTCAAAGGAGACTTTCTCTGCAGTTTGCAATGTAAAGTTAACCTTTTTCAGAGCCTCAAGTACCTGTAGAGAAACAAAGATTTCAGCTGAGATGAATGCTTGTTTGGCTTTGTTCATAATGAGGATTTTCTTAACTATGCAAGTAGGGTTTATGGAGTTACCTGCCAGGGCTCTGTTGTCACACTGTTTGTACAGCCTTGATGGGGTTTACATTCCAGCAGGTCATGTAGAGAATGAGCAACAGCGTATACTGCTTTGTACACATTGTTTGAGATTCTCAGCTCTGATACATCAGTGTATTGGTTTTCCAGTTCGCTCAACCTCTCAGATCCAGTGCAGAGGGCAATGTGAGGCTTGTCCTCTCTATTTCTTAGATAACACTGAAATGCAGCTTCCCAAAAGTCTAAAACCACAGTATTATTTGGGTATTGGGATGGGTGAAGTTTTAATATAAATTCTTTGAAGCCATTTATTTTGCCTTTGGTGACAGCAAAGCCAACAGACCCTCCCAGTATTCTGAAACTTGTTGGTGTCCCTATACTGCTTGCTGTTATCCAGCCTTCACTGCCCACCATTTGGAGACCAGTAATATTCTGAATCGTCAGCTGCTCCAATAACTTTCTCATTTCACCCTGACCAAGAAATGCCACAATTACCTTTGCAGTACCTCTTCTGATAATGTCTACAACCTTCAATAATTTCTCTTGTTCTGTTAAGTGAAATTTTTCTGAATACTCAATGCAGATCCCTTCTTGTTCAGCGGCTTGTATAAATGTGGCCATCCCGTTGTTGCCATAGTCATTGTCAGCTCTTACTGCTCCTATCCAAGTCCAGCCAAAGTTCTTCACCAGCTGAGCCAGTGATCTGCTCTGGTAATAGTCACTGGGAATGGTTCTGAAGAATGAGGGGAATTCTTTTCTCTTGCTCAAACATGCACATGTTGAAAAGTGACTGATCTGAAAAAAAAGATTTATAGTGAACACCATAATTCATTGGACAGTGACACATTTTTTGTTATTTTGGTTCTGTACTCTTGAACTTTGAATTTGAAAGGATACAATGACAATGAGTTTGAAGCGCAGACCGTCAGGTTTAATTTGAGGGTATTTTCATCCATATCGGATGAACCGTTGAGAAATTGACCCTTTGCTAAGCCCTCCCCCTTAGTTACTATTGTATACTCAGACAAGCTTTACGTTTTGAACTTTCCATCACACAGGGAACCATTCAATCTAAGCTGAAACTCAAACTCCTTTAGCTTTTATACCTATTGATCAACCAAAAAACTAAATGGCCAAGACTAATTAGGAGACCCTTGGTTATGCCACCCTGGGTGCTTTCTTTGATCATTACATGAGAACTTGTACATAGAAACGACCTTGTAGTGTAGCAAGCATCTGGCTCTGAAAAGTGTACTTCAAATTAAATACCCTCAAATTAAAGCTGACAGTCTGTGCTTCAACCTCATTGTCATTGTATCCTTTCAAACTCAAAGTGCTAGAGTACAGAACCAAAATAACAAAAAATGTGTCACTGTCCAATTAATTATGGTGCTCACTGATATACATTGCTTCTTTTACCATTAAATTTTCACAATAGAAAACCCCTGCTTCGGAGACCAAAACATACTTGACATAACTATTCTCATTTTATTTACATGTCAGTGAGTTACTCCCTGTTTCAGAGTATTTTCAAAGGAGAAAAGGAACTCTTACCACTGGAATTTGAAATAGTCCGACAGTTGTTGCAATTGCAATGGCGTTAGTCGAGATGGATGCCCCAACAATGGCCTGCACTGCTGCTGGTGTGGAGCATGATGTGTCGGTCAGTGTTTCCTCATAACCGTTCATCAGAGCCATGGCCGCTCTTAGAGAGAATATTGGAGAGACGCAGGAATCATATATCTTATATCCAAGAGATACACCTGGGAGGAGGTCAGTTCTGTTGTTTATTTCTTCAGTGGCAAAGATCATGGTCTGGGCCAACCGGAATTCTCTGAAATGAACTCTAGAAATGACAGAATTTATTATTGCTGAACAGGCAAAACATATGGAGTGCAACCTAAGACTATTCAGTAGATTAAAGTTTTAAAAAAATTAATGAAAGTAACACATACCTATTAATTGACTTTTCTTATTGTATATTATTAAATAATTTGTGCTGTATGAAATATAATTGAGATTACCCTTAGTTGGAATCACAGCAGAACCTTATTGTTGAATAACCACTAGTACAAAGAGCAGCTAAATGTTAATTAATATTTAACCTCACCGTGAACACTTCGCTTGCTCAGGTTTGCTGTCAAATTTGATGGTTATTTCCCTTGGAACTTTGTGCAGAGAGAAGACCCCACCGATGTTGATGTCTCCATGTTGATAGAAGCTGGGCTTGGCTGCCCTCCCCAGTATTCTGCATGGTGGGGTCTGTGCTGCAGCCCAGAGGACTGTCAGTGCCAGCAGAATAGTCTGCAGTGCCATCCCGCTGCAGGTCTCAGATCCAGCACTGCTGTGTACCAGGTTTATATACAGCCGTTTTAATTCTCCATCGATTTGTGATCCTCAAAGGCATGACTTAGTCCCAGGATAAGCAGGTTGAGGAGGAGCTAATTTTTTTTTTTAATCAACATTTTAACCCTGATGCAAAGGCAGCACACACAATTCCATGGTGTACAATTCCATGCCCTAGTGAGTTCAGGTTTTTTTATTTTTTTTATTCATTTTATTTTTTTTATTCATTTTATTTTTTTTCCCCCCTGCAGCTAGGCAGAAAGATACTCTGAAAAGTCACGAGAGTATTATTTTGGTAGAGATCAGTTGCTAGCATTAGCTTATATGACACCATTATTTCTGATGAGGTTATAAGGTTCATATAAGACTTCAGCAGTCCAGGGTCTCCGTTGTCGTATTTTGCGCTTCATAATGCACCACAACGTTTTCAGTGGAAGATAGGTCTGGACTGCAGGCAGGCCAGTTGAGCACCCACACTCTCTGTCTACGAGGCCACGCTGTCGTAACACATGTAGAATGTGGCTGTGTTTCTGAAATAAGCAGGGACGTCCCTGAAAAAGACGTCATCTAGATGGAAGCATATGTTGCTCCAAAATGCGTATGTAACGTTCAGCGTTAATGGTGCCTTCACAGATGTGCAAGTTACCCTTGCCATGCACACTAACACACCCCCATACCATGACAGACGCTGGCTTTTGAACCTTGCGTTGGTAACAATCGGGATGGTCCTTTTCCTCTTTGGCCCGGAGAACACGACATCCATTATTTCCAAAAACAATTTGAAAGGTGGACTCGTCAGACCACAGCACACGTTTCCACTTTGCGTCAGTCTATCTCAGATGAGAGAAGTCGGCGGCGTTTCTGCATGTTGTTGATATATGGCTTACGCTTTGAGTAGTAGAGTCTTAACTTGCATTTGTAGATGCAGCAACGAACTGTGTTTACTGGAAACAGTTTTCTGAAGTATTCCTGAGCCCATGTGGTTATATTCATTAGAGAAGCATGTCGGTTTTTAATGCAGTGCTGTCTGACGGATCGAATCTATGGTAACTTAAGAAACTTTTGTATAACTGAGTCTGTGACATAGGGCTGGGGATATACCACAAGGATAATTATCGAATGAAATTAAACATCCAAATGCTTCCTGGGAAAAAAAGTCACCACTGTTATCTATTGTTTTTTGATAAGATGGCCAATCAGCAGCAAGGCATTGCAGCTTCCATGTGATTGGCAAAAACACATCACATGATCACATGGAACTTACTGCTGATTGGCTGTCTTAGGAACAACCAATAGATACCAATGGTGATGTTTACGCTGCCTCTGAAGTTTGGATGTTTGCTACCACCCGCCTCAGGTGTAAATAATTAAAGAAAAAAAGACGAAAAGAAAAGCAATACCCCCATGGTGGTTATGAAACTGCAACCCAAATGCCGTCTTTCTGCTGAACAGCTGCAACTAGGCTTGCTTTCTTAGTTGAGTTCCAATGTGCTTCTCAGTAAACCTGCTTTTCTGCAATTATCAAATATATTGATATTGCAGTATATCACCCAGCCCTACTGTGACATGACGGAGATAATGTGTAGTCTACTGTGTAGCTAGTTAGTAATATAGGCATCATACATTTGGTGTGCGTGCTCTGTTTAGGCATATTTTATGATTTTTCTTTTGCAGTAGTAAGAAACAGCGTAGCTTGATGGATATGTCTTTGTGGAGCTGGAGCAGGCTAGGTTTTGCATGCTTGATCCAGCAATATTACGGCTTTGTTCACACACATCAAAACAGAACATTTGTGTAAATGTTACGACATCTTGAGCCAAAGTTTCCAGACACATGATAAACATTGCCAGATAAGGCTGCATGTGTGAAAAGGGCTTAAAATAACCACACAGCTTTTCATGGTTTATTCCTTTCAAATAGTTTTTATTGGGATAAAACAAGTCACAGCACAGTTTGTTTTTCTAATAACCTTGCATATTGCTGAATAAACCCCAACACTGGAGATACAGGGCTCTGTTCACATATCACAATTAATTTATCTGAGCTTTTTATACATATGTGATGTTTTTACGCACCTAGTTTAAGAAATGAATAAAGACACACTTAAAAACTGTATTTAAATTGTATCAGTATTCAGTACAAGAACCTTTCATATCACTGCAAATTATAAATGCACTAAATAAGGATGTTTTTTTGGTAACAATAGAATGAACCAGTTGTAATGGTAGTTCAAAATGAGTCAGCCAACGAAGCCACAGAGCGCTTGGTGAAGTTCTTAAGGGTTGCCATCAAGTGAACACGGGTTCCTGAACATCATTTCTTTTATTTATATATCTTGTTAACCTTATGTAAGGGAAGACATCAATGGGATTTTACATCTGTTTTTCCCATTATATGTTTTCTCGTATTTTTCTCAGGCCTGAATAATATTATATAACATTTTGGAAGAAAGATACAGAACAGCAAACCAAAACTAGAAGCTAAAATAGCAAATATTTCCACAGCAACAGTGAACTTTCCAGGTGAGCTAACATAAGCTGGTATAAAGGTGATCCAGACTGCAGAGAATATGAGCATGCTGAATGTGATGAATTTGGCTTCATTGAAGTTGTCAGGCAGCTTACGAGCCAGAAAGGCTAAAACAAAGCACAATATAGAGAGGAGTCCAATATAACCCAGTACAGCCCAGAACTCCACAGCTGATCCTACATCACATTCTAGAATGATCTTTTCTTTGTAGTGCTTCATGTTCTTATTGGGGAAAGGAGGTGATATTGTTAACCAAAGCACACAAATAAGGACCTGTATGAGAGTGAAAGCAAGAACACTCAGTCTCTGCTGCAGAGGCCCAAACCACTTCATGACATTACTGCCTGGAAGTGTAGCCCTGAAGGCCATTAACACCACGATTGTTTTCCCCAGAACACAAGAGATGCAGAGGACAAAGGTGATCCCAAACGCAGTGTGGCGCAGCATACAGGACCACTCAGAGGGCCGGCCGATAAAGGTAAGAGAGCAAAGGAAACACAGTTTCAATGAAAAGAGCAGCAGGAAGCTCAGTTCTGAGTTGTTGGCTTTCACAATGGGTGTGTCCTTATTTATAAAAAACAGCACAGCCACAGATGCAGTAACACACACTCCAAATATAGAAAAAATAACAAGCACTATTCCCATAATTTCTTGAAAGGACAGAAATTCAACAGACTTTAAAACACATTGATCTCTTTTAGCATTAGACCAGTATTCTTCCAGACATGGAATACAGTCATTAGAATCTGTAAGAAAACAATAAATATTGTTATTAGAGCCCTCTTACAGCTGTACAGTACAATGAGCAAGCGCAATACTATTAATAAAGCGCAACTGAGAAACATTCCCTATAGACTGGTTAGAGTTGACTCTGAATTACCTGTATTATTGCTGATTTCTCCCTCAGCACAGGGCACGCAGTCATAGCAGCAGACAGGCCTTCCTTTCTGCACAGCCTTCCGAGTGCCTGGGGGACAGCTCTCACTGCACACTGACCTGGGTTTCTGTGCAAGAGGTTTCAGCTCTTAACCCGTGGACAATGTGATGTGTCAATACCTTATAATACTTTTTTGCAATACTTTATCATATAGAATTATGAAATACTGGAAACAGATTATTTTTACACAGAAGTGTGATAATTCAAGACTTTCCTCTGTATAGTCGTCCCTCGTACATGTGTACATTTTTTGTCTGTTGTAGTTTTATTTACGTAACTTGTGGTGACTTATATTTTTATGGGCCCGGCCCAGATTGAGTCAATTTTGTGAGATGAACTCTCTTATTTAATTATTTATCTCAATCAGTGCTATACGCTGCATTCAGGTATAAAGCTGCATACACGTGCTGTTATCAGACCACCTTAGTTTTCACAAAGTAGATGAACACTTACCTGTGTTTGCCCACCTGCCCAAACCATACTAACAGGACTCATCACAAACTGCTGACTAGATGGTAAAGAGGCATCATAGTAGCCAACCGCTCTGAACTCTACTGCACCATCAGGACCAAGCTGCCAGTTCACCACCTCATATCTGGCTATTGGGTCTCCATTACTGTCAAAGGAGACCTTCTCTCCAGTTCCTAAAGTGAAATTGACTTTTTTCAGAGCCTCAAGTACCTGTAAGAAAACAAGGATTTAAGCAGAGATAAATTCTTGGTTGGCTCTGTTCATAATTGAGGAGTTGAATAACTATGTAAGAAGGGCTTATTGAGTTACCTGCCAGGGCTCTGTTGTCACACTGTTTGTGCAGCCTAGTTGGGGTGTACAAGCCAGCAGGTCATGTAGAGAATGAGCAACAGCGTATACTGCTTTGTAAACATTGTTGGAGATTCTCAGCTCTGATACATCAGTGTATTGGTTTTGCAGTTCACCCAAGCTCTCAGATCCAGTGCAGGGTTTAGCGTGAGGTAGATTGTTTTCATTTATAAGGGAACACTGAAATATATTTTCCCAAAAGTCTATAACAGCAAGGTTTCCTGGCTCTTGTGAGGGGTGAAGTTTTAATAGAAATTCTTTGAGGCCATTTATTTTGCCTTTAGTAACAGCAAAGCCAATAGAACCTCCCAGTATTCTGTAACTCGTTGGTGTCACTAGATTACTTGCTGTTATCCAGCCTTCACTGCCAACCATTTGGAGACCTGTAATATTCTGAATCGTCAGCTGCTCCAGTAACTTGTTCATTTCACCTGGACCAAGAAATGCTAACATTACCTTTGCAGTACCTCTTCTGATAACATCTACAACCTTCAGTAATTTCTCTGGTTCTGTTACATGAAATTTCTCAGAATACTCAATGCAGATCCCTTCTTCTTGAGCAGCTTTTATAAATGTGGCCATCCCGTTGTTGCCATAGTCATTGTCACCTCTCACTGTTCCTATCCAGGTCCAGCCAAAGTGTTTCACCATCTGAGCCAGTGCTCTGCTCTGGTAATAGTCACTGGGAATGGTTCTGAAGAATGAGGGAAACTGTTTTCTGTTGCTCAAACAAGCACATGTTGAAAAGTGACTGATCTGAAAACAAAATGGACATGGTTGCATATATCAGAATTTAAACATGTGTGGAAACACACACTTCAGATCAATGGAGTAACCACTCAATCACCAGTACAATTTTTTTTATCAGGAAAGTCTGATGGGAATGAGGAACATTCAGCTGCCATTTTTGTTGAAGGCATAATTTTGTGAGTTTGTAAAAAAAATAATTTTGTGCAGTCAATGAACCAATAATAAACCACTGATAATCTCCATCAGTTTGGCTACATAACCCATACTGCCATATCACCATTCTTAACCCTTTTGCGCAGATCCCTAGTGGCCAGCATGGCGCCAGCGGCAAGATTTTTCTCTCCTCAGATATAAAGTTCTCCTGCAACCAAGCTATGAATGGAAACCTAAAGCTCTGTGTTTTATATTTATTAGTACACGATTCGTGACAACTCTGCGGAATACAGAGTTTTTAAGTGTCACTGTTCTCCCATCGCAAGTCCATTTAACAAGCAACCCCCCACCCAGTCTAGCCTGCAACTATACCGAGACTCAACTGGCTGCAGGCTTGAAGAAAGCAGTTCTGGATGACGCATGCGCAGTTCTAACATGGCATCGAGAAAGACCAAGTTATGGAGTAATGTTACAACAATTATGAACATCATTATTATGGAGTGTAATGTTGTAATATAGCAAGCTAGCAAATGTTTTTAAAACTATAAAATACCTAAATTGTAATAGTTATATCACAATGGCGTATTGCCTAGTGTGCTCTCGTAACGTTATATTTTTAGCGATTTTTCAGGTTTGTAGGCCTCCTTGCTTGCACACGCTTTTTCAGTTCTGCCCACAAATTTTCGATTGGATTGAGGTCAGGACTTTGTGATAGCCACTCCATTACCTTGACTTTGTTGTCCTTAAGCCATTTTGCCCCAACTTTGGAAGTATGCTTTGGGTCATTGTCCATTTGGAAGAGCCATTTGCAACCAAGCTTTAACTTCCTGGCTGATGTCTGGAGATGTTGCTTCAATATAATTTTCCTTCCTCATGATGCCATCTATTTTATGACGTGCACCAGTCCCTCCTGCAGCAAAGCACCCCCACAACATGATGCTGCCACCCCCGTGCTTCACGGTTGGGATGGTGTTCTTCGGCTTGCAAGCCTCATCCTTTTTTCTCTAAATATAACGATGGTCATTATGGCCAAACAGTTAAATTTTTGTTTCATCAGACCAGAGGCCATTTCTGCAAAAAGTAAGATCTTTGTCCCCATGTGAAGTTGCAAACTGTAGTCTGGCTTTTTATGGTGGTTTTGGAGTAGTGGCTTCTTCCTTTCAGGTTATGTCAATATAGGACTCATTTTACTGTGGATATAGATACTTTTGTACCTGTTCCCTCCAGCATCTTCACAAGGTCCTTTGCTGTTGTTCTGGGATTGATTTGCACTTTTTTCACCAAAGCACTTTCATCTCTAGGAGACAGAACGCATATCCTTCTTGAGCGGTATGACAGCTGCTTGGTCCCATGGTGTTTATACTTGTGTACTATGGTTTGTACAGACTAACGTGGTACCTTTAGGTATTTGAAAATGGCTCCCAATGATGAACCAGACTTGTGGAGGTCCACAATTCTCTTTCTGAGGTCTTGGCTGATTTATTTTGATTTTTCCATGATGTCAAGCAAAGAGACACTGAGTTTGAATAATGATGCCAATTGCCCTATCAGAAGTTTCTAAAGCCATGACATCATTTTCTGGCATTTTCCAAGCTATAGGCATAGTCAACTAAGTGTATGTAAACTTCTGACCCACTGGAATCGTGATATAGTGAATTAAAATTGAAATAATCTGTCTGTAAACAATTGTTGGAAAAACATGTATGTCATGTGTCATGCACAAGTTAGATGTCCTAACTGACTTTCCAACACTATAGTTTGCTAACATGAAATCTGTGGAGTGGTTAAAAATGTTAGAAATTGACCACTCCCGGACCACTCGGAATGGTCTGTGTACACTGGTCCGTTGCTCTCTAGCGCCTCTACTGGTAGTAACCAGTGGTGGTCCGCGAACCACTTGGAGTGGTCCATGTAAACTGGTCCGTTGCTCTCTAGCGCCACTAGTGATTGTGACCAGTGGTCCGTGTACACTGGTCCGTTTCGGCTACAACTGCTGCTCAAAAGTAGGCTACATTGTGTGTTTCTACAGTTGCTATTTCATTAATTTCACATGTACCCGGCTACTGAGTAGGCCTATGAGATCTATTAATTTAATAAATAGTGTTTTTTAAAACACTGCGTGATTTTTGCCACTAATGTTATAGGTTTTCCGTGATTTTCGACAACTTTGCTGTGACGTGACTTTATCCAATAGGCTATTTTCTGTGACAAACACCCAGCCATAACAGACATGACAGCAACTAATTTAGCAACTGCACACGAGACTATAGTTTACCATCTCTTACCTCTTCTCTTAGCCTAAGAACACAGGTAGGCTATAGTTTACCATGTCTTACGTCTTCTCTTAGCCTGAGAACGCAGGTAGGCTATAGTTTACCATCTCTTACCTCTTCTCTAAGCCTAATAATGCAGGTAGACTATAGTTTACCATCTCTTACCTCTTCTCTAAGCCTAATAATGCAGGTAGACTATAGTTTAACATCTCTTACCGCTTCTCTTAGCCTAAGAACACAGGTAGGCTATAGTTTACCATGTCTTACGTCTTCTCTTAGCCTAAGAACACAGGTAGGCTATACTTTACCATGTCTTACGTCTTCTCTTAGCCTGAGAATGCAGGGTAGGCTATAGTTTACCATCTCTTACGTCTTCTCTTAACTTGAGAATGCAGGTAGGCTATAGTTTACCATCTCCTACCTCTTCTCTTAGCCTAAGAATGCAGGTAGGCTATAGTTTACCATCTTTTACCTCTTCTCTTAGCCTAAGAATGCAGGTAGACTATAGTTTTCCATCTCCAACGTCTTCTCTTAGCCAAAGAACGCAGTTATGTAATAGTTTACCATTTCTTACCTCTTCTTAGCCTAAGAACGCAGGTAGTCTATTGTTGACCCTCTCTTACCTCTTCTCTTAGCCTAAGAATGTAGGTAGGCTATAGTTTACCATCTCTTACCTCTTGTCTTAGCCTACGAACATAGGTAGGCTATCGTTTACCATCTCTTAGCGCTTCTTTTAATAGCCTACCTGTGTTCTTAGGTTAAGAGAAGCGGTAAGAGATGGTAAACTATAGTCTCCATGCATTCTTAGGCTTAGAGAAGAGGTAAGAGACGGTAAACTATAGCCTACCTGCATTCTAAGGCTAAGAGAAGACGTAAGAGATGGTAAACAATGGCCTACCTGTGTTATTAGGTTGTTTACCATCTCTTACGTCTTCTCTTAGCCTTAGAATGCAGGTAGGCTATAGTTTACCATCTCTTACCTCTTGTCTTAGCCTACGAACATAGGTAGGCTATCGTTTACCATCTCTTAGCGCTTCTTTTAATAGCCTACCTGTGTTCTTAGGTTAAGAGAAGCAGTAAGAGATGGTAAACTATAGTCTCCATGCATTCTTAGGCTTAGAGAAGAGGTAAGAGACGGTAAACTATAGCCTACCTGCATTCTAAGGCTAAGAGAAGACGTAAGAGATGGTAAACAATGGCCTACCTGTGTTCTTAGGTTGTTTACCATCTCTTACGTCTTCTCTTAGCCTTAGAATGCAGGTAGGCTATAGTTTACCATCTCTTACGTCTTCTCTTAGCCAGAGAACACAGTTATGCTATAGTTTACCATCTCTTACCTCTTCTCTTTGCCTAAGAATGCAGGTAGGCCACAGTTTACCATCTCTTACATCTTCTCTTAGCCTAAGAATGCAGGTAGACCATAGTTCATCATCTCTTACGTCTTTTCTTAGCCTTAGAACGCAGGTAGGCTATATTCTACCATCTCTTACATCTTCTCTTAGCCTAAGAATGCAGGTAGACCATAGTTCATCATCTCTTACGTCTTTTCTTAGCCTAAGAACGCAGGTAGGCTACATTTTACCATCTCTTGCCTCTTCTCTTTGCCTAAGAATGCAGGTAGGCCATAGTTTACTATCTCTTATGTCTTCTTTTAGCCCTAGAACACAGGTAGGCTATATTTTACCATCTCTTACCTCTTCTCTTAGCCTAAGAACGCAGGTAGGCTATAGTTTACCATCTCTTACGTCTTCTCTTAGCCTAAGAACACAGGTAGACTATTGTTTACCATCTCTTACCTCTTCTCTTAGCCTAAGAACGTAGGTAGGCTATAGTTTACCATTTCTTACCTCTTCTCTTAGCCTAAGAATGCAGGTAGGCTACATTTTACCATCTCTTACATCTTCTCTTAGCCTAAGAACACAGGCAGACTATAGTTTACCATCTCTTACTTCTTCTCTTGGACGAAGAACGCAGGTAGGCTATAGTTTACCATCTCTTACCTCTTCTCTTAGCCTAAGAATGTAGGTAGGCTATAGTTTACCATCTCTTACCTCTTGTCTTAGCCTACGAACGTAGGTAGGCTATAGTTTACCATTTCTTAGCACTTCTTTTAATAGCCTACCTGTGTTCTTAGGTTAAGAGAAGCGGTAAGAGATGGTAAACTATAGTCTCCATGCATTCTTAGGCTTAGAGAAGAGGTAAGAGACGGTAAACTGTAGCCTACCTGCATTCTAAGGCTAAGAGAAGACGTAAGAGATGGTAAACAATAGCCTACCTGTGTTCTTAGGTTGTTTACCATCTCTTACGTATTCTCTTAGCCTTAGAACACAGTTATGCTATAGTTTACCATCTCTTACCTCTTCTCTTTGCCTAAGAATGCAGGTAGGCCACAGTTTACCATCTCTTACATCTTCTCTTAGCCTAAGAATGCAGGTAGACCATAGTTCATCATCTCTTACGTCTTTTCTTAGCCTTAGAACGCAGGTAGGCTATATTCTACCATCTCTTACATCTTCTCTTAGCCTAAGAATGCAGGTAGACCATAGTTCATCATCTCTTACGTCTTTTCTTAGCCTAAGAACGCAGGTAGGCTACATTTTACCATCTCTTGCCTCTTCTCTTTGCCTAAGAATGCAGGTAGGCCATAGTTTACTATCTCTTATGTCTTCTTTTAGCCCTAGAACACAGGTAGGCTATATTTTACCATCTCTTACCTCTTCTCTTAGCCTAAGAACGCAGGTAGGCTATAGTTTACCATCTCTTACGTCTTCTCTTAGCCTAAGAACACAGGTAGACTATTGTTTACCATCTCTTACCTCTTCTCTTAGCCTAAGAACGTAGGTAGGCTATAGTTTACCATTTCTTACCTCTTCTCTTAGCCTAAGAATGCAGGTAGGCTACATTTTACCATCTCTTACATCTTCTCTTAGCCTAAGAACACAGGCAGACTATAGTTTACCATCTCTTACTTCTTCTCTTGGACGAAGAACGCAGGTAGGCTATAGTTTACCATCTCTTACCTCTTCTCTTAGCCTAAGAATGTAGGTAGGCTATAGTTTACCATCTCTTACCGCTTGTCTTAGCCTACAAACGTAGGTAGGCTATAGTTTACCATCTCTTAGCGCTTCTTTTAATAGCCTACCTGTGTTCTTAGGTTAAGAGAAGCGGTAAGAGATGGTAAACTATAGTCTCCATGCATTCTTAGGCTTAGAGAAGAGGTAAGAGACGGTAAACTGTAGCCTACCTGCATTCTAAGGCTAAGAGAAGACGTAAGAGATGGTAAACAATAGCCTACCTGTGTTCTTAGGTTGTTTACCATCTCTTACGTCTTCTCTTAGCCTTAGAACGCAGTTATGCTATAGTTTACCATCTCTTACCTCTTCTCTTTGCCTAAGAATGCAGGTAGGCCATAGTTTACCATCTCTTACATCTTCTCTTAGCCTAAGAATGCAGGTAGACCATAGTTCATCATCTCTTACGTCTTTTCATAGCCTTAGAACGCAGGTAGGCTATATTCTACCATCTCTTACATCTTCTCTTAGCCTAAGAATGCAGGTAGACCATAGTTCATCATCTCTTACGTCTTTTCTTAGCCTAAGAACGCAGGTAGGCTATAGTTTACCAACTCTTACTTCTTCTCTTAGCCTAAGAATGCAGGTAGGCTATAGTTTACCATCTCTTACGTCTTTTCTTAGCCTAAGAACGCAGGTAGGCTATAGTTTACCATCTCTTACCTCTTCTCTAAGCCTAAGAATGCATGGAGACTAGTTTACCATCTCTTACGTCTTCTCTTAGCCAGAAAACACAGTTATGCTATAGTTTACCATCTCTTAGCGCTTCTTTTAATAGCCTACCTGTGTTCGTAGTTTAAGAGAAGCGGTAAGAGATGGTAAACTATAGTCTCCATGCATTCTTAGGCTTAGAGAAGAGGTAAGAGACGGTAAACTGTAGCCTACCTGCATTCTAAGGCTAAGAGAAGACGTAAGAGATGGTAAACAATAGCCTACCTGTGTTCTTAGGTTGTTTACCATCTCTTACGTCTTCTCCTAGCCTTAGAACACAGTTATGCTATAGTTTACCATCTCTTACCTCTTCTCTTTGCCTAAGAATGCAGGTAGGCCATAGTTTACCATCTCTTACATCTTCTCTTAGCCTAAGAATGCAGGTAGACCATAGTTCATCATCTCTTACGTCTTTTCATAGCCTTAGAACGCAGGTAGGCTATATTCTACCATCTCTTACATCTTCTCTTAGCCTAAGAATGCAGGTAGACCATAGTTCATCATCTCTTACGTCTTTTCTTAGCCTAAGAACGCAGGTAGGCTATAGTTTACCATCTCTTACCTCTTCTCTAAGCCTAAGAATGCATGGAGACTAGTTTACCATCTCTTACGTCTTCTCTTAGCCAGAGAACACAGTTATGCTATAGTTTACCATCTCTTACTTCTTCTCTTTGCCTAAGAATGCAGGTAGGCCATAGTTTACCATCTCTTACGTCTTGTCTTAGCCTTAGAATGCAGGTAGGCTATAGTTTACCATCTCGTACCTCTTCTCTTGGCCTACGAACGCAGGTAGGCTACATTTTACCATCTCTTACATCTTCTCTTAGCCTAAGAACGCAGGTAGACCATAGTTCATCATCTCTTATGTCTTTTCTTAGCCTAAGAACGCAGGTAGGCTATAGTTTACCAACTCTTACTTCTTCTCTTAGCCTAGGAATGCAGGTAGGCTATAGTTTACCATCTCTTACCTCTTCTCTTAGCCTAAGAACGCAGGTAGACTATTGTTTACCCTCTCTTACCTCTTCTCTTAGCCTAAGAATGCAGGTAGGCTATAGTTTACCATCTCTTACCTCTTCTCTTAGCCTAAGAATGCAGGTAGACTATAGTTTACCATCTCTTGCGTCTTCTCTTAGCCAAAGAACGCAGTTATGCTATAGTTTACCATCTCTTACCGCTTCTCTTAGCCTAAGAATGCAGGTAGACTATAGTTTACCATCTCTTACCTCTTCTCTTAGCCTAAGAACACAGGTAGACTATTGTTTACCATCTCTTACCTCTTCTCTTAGCCTAAGAACGCAGGTAGACTATTGTTTACCATCTCTTACCTCTTCTCTTAGCCTAAGAACATAGGTAGGCTATAGTTTACCATTTCTTACCTCTTCTCTTAGCCTAAGAACACAGGTAGGCTACAGTTTACCATCTCTTACTTCTTCTCTTAGCCTAAGAATGCAGGTAGACTATAGTTTACCATCTCTTACCTCTTCTCTTAGCCTAAGAACGTAGGTAGGCTATAGTTTACCATTTCTTACCTCTTCTCTTAGCCTAAGAATGCAGGTAGACTATAGTTTACCATCTCTTACCTCTTCTCTTAGCCTAAGAACGCAGGTAGACGATTGTTTACCATCTCTTACCTCTTCTCTTAGCCTAAGAACGTAGGTAGGCTATAGTTTACCATTTCTTACCTCTTCTCTTAGCCTAAGAATGCAGGTAGACTATAGTTTACCATCTCTTACATCTTCTCTTAGCCTAAGAACACAGGCAGACTATAGTTTACCATCTCTTACTTCTTCTCTTAGACTAAGAACGCAGGTAGTCTATTGTTGACCCTCTCTTACCTATTCTCTTCGCCTAAGAATGTAGGTGGGCTATAGTTTACCATCTCTTACCTCTTGTCTTAGCCTACGAACGTAGGTAGGCTATCGTTTACCATCTCTTAGCGCTTCTTTTAATAGCCTACCTGTGTTCTTAGGTTAAGAGAAGCGGTAAGAGATGGTAAACTATAGTCTCCATGCATTCTTAGGCTTAGAGAAGAGGTAAGAGACGGTAAACTGTAGCCTACCTGCATTCTAAGGCTAAGAGAAGACGTAAGAGATGGTAAACAATAGCCTACCTGTGTTCTTAGGTTGTTTACCATCTCTTACGTCTTCTCTTAGCCTAAGAATGCAGGTAGACTATAGTTTACCATCTCATGCGTCTTCTCTTAGCCAACGAACGCAGTTATGCTATAGTTTACCATCTCTTAGCGCTTCTTTTAATAGCCTACCTGTGTTCTTAGGTTAAGAGAAGCGGTAAGAGATGGTAAACTATAGTCTCCATGCATTCTTAGGCTTAGAGAAGAGGTAAGAGACGGTAAACTGTAGCCTACCTGCATTCTAAGGCTAAGAGAAGACGTAAGAGATGGTAAACAATAGCCTACCTGTGTTCTTAGGTTGTTTACCATCTCTTACGTCTTCTCTTAGCCTTAGAACACAGTTATGCTATAGTTTACCATCTCTTACCTCTTCTCTTTGCCTAAGAATGCAGGTAGGCCATAGTTTACCATCTCTTACATCTTCTCTTAGCCTAAGAATGCAGGTAGACCATAGTTCATCATCTCTTACGTATTTTCTTAGCCTAAGAACGCAGGTAGGCTATAGTTTACCATCTCTTACCTCTTCTTTAAGCCTAAGAATGCATGGAGACTAGTTTACCATCTCTTACGTCTTCTCTTAGCCTTAGAACACAGTTATGCTATAGTTTACCATCTCTTACCTCTTCTCTTTGCCTAAGAATGCAGGTAGGCTACAGTTTACCATCTCTTACATCTTCTCTTAGCCTAAGAATGCAGGTAGACCATAGTTCATCATCTCTTACGTCTTTTCTTAGCCTTAGAACGCAGGTAGGCTATATTCTACCATCTCTTACATCTTCTCTTAGCCTAAGAATGCAGGTAGACCATAGTTCATCATCTCTTACGTCTTTTCTTAGCCTAAGAACGCAAGTAGGCTACATTTTACCATATCTTACCTCTTCTCTTTGCCTAACAATGCAGGTAGGCCATAGTTTACTATCTCTTATGTCTTCTTTTAGCCCTAGAACACAGGTAGGCTATATTTTACCATCTCTTACCTCTTCTCTTAGCCTAAGAACACAGGTAGGCTATAGTTTACCAACTCTTACTTCTTTTATTAGCCTAAGAATGCAGGTACGCTATAGTTTACCATCTCTTACCTCTTCTCTTAGCCTAAGAACGCAGGCAGACTATTGTTTACCATCTCTTACCTCTTCTCTTAGCCTAAGAACGTAGGTAGGCTATAGTTTACCATTTCTTACCTCTTCTCTTAGCCTAAGAATGCAGGTAGGCTACATTTTACCATCTCTTACATCTTCTCTTAGCCTAAGAACACAGGCAGACTATTGTTTACCATCTCTTACCTCTTCTCTTAGCCTAAGAACGTAGGTAGGCTATAGTTTACCATTTCTTACCTCTTCTCTTAGCCTAAGAACGCAGGTAGACTATAGGTTACCATCTCTTACCTCTTCTCTTAGCCTAAGAACGTAGGTAGGCTATAGTTTACCATTTCTTACCTCTTCTCTTAGCCTAAGAACGCAGGTAGACTATTGTTTATCCTCTCTTACCTCTTCTCTTAGCCTAAGAATGCAGGTAGGCTATAGTTCACCATCTCTTACCTCTTCTCTTAGCCTAAGAATGCAGGTAGACTATAGTTTACCATCTCTTACCTCTTCTCTTAGCCAGAGAACGCAGGTAGGCTATAGTTCACCATCTCTTACCGCTTGTCTTAGCCTAAGATCACGGGTAGGCTAAAGTTTACCATCTCTTATGTCTTCTCTTAGCCAAAGAACGCAGTTATGCTATACTTTACCATCTCTTATGTCTTCTCTTAGCCAAAGAACGCAGTTATGCTACAGTTTACCATCTCTTACTTCTTCTCTTAGCCTAAGAACACAGGTAGGCTACAGTTTACCATCTCTTACTTCTTCTCTTAGCCTAAGAATGCAGGTAGACTATAGTTTACCATCTCTTACCTCTTCTCTTAACCTAAGAACGTAGGTAGGCAATAGTTTACCATTTCTTACCTCTTCTCTTAGCCTAAGAATGCAGGTAGACTATAGTTTACCATCTCTTACCTCTTCTCTTAGTCTAAGAACGCTGGTAGACTATTGTTTACCATCTCTTACCTCTTCTCTTAGCTAAAATACTTATAGTTAAGCGCGTAAGTATCATATTTCTGACAATATGTTTCCCATATCTTTCAGTTTGTTATTGCAGAGGAAACACAACCTTAAATGCTTAATGCTGTCCGTAACACCTTGGCGCATATAGTCCCGCCGGCGGGACCTTTTTTGCTCAACTGAGACATTCGTTGCTACTGCAGCCGAACTATTATTGGAAATCACAAACTCTGTGTTTTAAATTTATTGGTAGACGGTTTGTGACGATTTCTGCCGAATATGTAGTTTCTAAGTGCCACTATTTCCCTGTAGCAAGTCCATTTATCAAACAACCCCCCACCTAGTCTATACCTACCTATGCGTGACATCGTGGACAATAGCGTCTATGTTTGAGTTCATAAATATATTTATTCATCATATAAAATTAAAATAACGTCATAGCTACGAGATAAACCCAACAATAGCCTGATCGTATGCCAGAAAAGCCGTGAAAAGCCCTGCTCACTCAAATGCAAAATAAACTGTGAAAGTACTATCTCATTCTACCATGTATTCTACTAGCAATATATGCTACTAAATATGAAATAAATATACAATCCTACCATTGGTTTTACACATCGAGATGTTCCTTTCAAAATTCAGTTGTCATTTATTGTCTGGTACAATCGGTTTGAGAAATATACAACACTTTATACCGCTATTACACTATCTGAAACGTCGCCGTGTAATAGCCCTATGCCCTGTAAGCCTGTCTCATGCATTACAGTTCACTCTGGTTTAATTGTCGGCTTTTTTATCCAATAGAGTACATTATAACCTTCGCAACGGTATATGCCAAGTCTTTTTGGGTGCTTTGAGCAATTTACTACAGCCCAGCGTAACGGCAGTTTTCGTTTTAACTGTCTAGTATTACGCAAGCGATATACAATACGCATTATGCAGGGGAATTTCCCTTTTGCGATATGTAAGTATTTTTGCGTCTAAAATACCGTTGGTCTCGCTGGCTACATACGTACGTTCGTGTTTCCACTCAAGCACTGTCTTTCCAATATGTTTGATAGCCCTGTTGTTTTTCTCGCATTTTGAGTGCATTTCACATACTGTAGTGCAATCGTTAGCTAAATGTATTTTTGAAGTAGGCTACCGATGTTCATTGAAGATAGAATATTTGGCAGCATTTTACAGATGGTGGAAAACTATTTTATGTTCATGTTATCATACATAATATAGGCTATGGCGTATACGAGTCTCTTAGGGCATGACAAGTGCTCATTCCAATTTACTGTTGCGCTGATATGTGGTAGATTAAGGTAAAAATTTCCTTGGAGTTATTATGAATAGGAAAACTTAAAACATTAAAAGAATACAGAAAAATGCAATCCCAGGACAAAAGTATACATACAGTAGAGTACAGGGACAAGTGATGTTTTATTGAGGTACAAGAGTGAATGATTAGGCAACATATTTAGGTGTATGTAACACTGTGATATCAATGTTTTTTATCTTAAGCCACCAGAGGGAGCAAATGTGTATGCGTTATAATGTACAAAACTAATTTTATTCATTTTATGACATGTTTTGCATTGGGGTTTTGGACCCATAGATATCTACCCCCCTATACTGCTGAAAATATATAATTCTCACTTGGAAATTATGCACAAGTGAGTTTTATGAGCCCAAACTGTTCATTTGTAGGTAAATATTTCTTTTTTTTTTTTATTTGCAGCAGTGCACACTTTAGCCATTTGGATAGATTTGGAGACACTAATGGACAACAGGATACACTAGTGTTGTCACGATACCAAAATTTTGACTTCGATACCGATACCAGATTTAGTATCATGATACTCGATACTGAAACGGTACTTGAAACTGAAACGATACTGATTCGATACTCGGTACCTCTACTGAAATGACCTTAACCCTATTTACTTTGGCCCTTCAGAGGCAATTTCCTCCTCATTTCTACTAGTTTTATTTAAATGTCAATATCTAAAAAAATATTCCCTGCACATCCATGGTTTTAAGTTCGAACTGTATCATTCAGAAATTTGCTACAGAATACATTTATTTCAGAATAGTCACATACAGTACAGTGTTTCCCCTAGATTTTTTTTCAGGCCGGGTGGTAGGCCCCTCGAAACTACCAGTGTTGTTGCGCGTACACGGTGTCATCAAACGCGCGTGCGGGGCCGAGGTAGTATCATTGCGCCGGTCGGGGGTACGGAGAGTCGTCGCACACATGGGGAGGGTGTTGGTAACAAAGTGGTGCATTTCTCCATTCTGAGCTAAAATAACATTTGCTCACAAAGGCGTATGGTAAATAAATATTAGTTATTTATAATATTAATAAACTTAAAACAGAACTTATATACAATAAACCCCCCTTAGCTTCACAAATGATATTCAGAACTATACAACTTAAACCCAGGACAAGGAGTTTGTTTCTACCGGTTTTTAAGGACTGTTTCTGGATCAGCTATCTTTGCAGCACTGTAGAGCTGCTTTTGAGACTCCTCCATAGTGCTGATCCATAATCAGTCCTTAAAAACAGGCAGAATCAAACTCCTGCCTCTGCAGTATTAGCTTTTACTCTACACTAAAATGTAAAAGTTCTGGTCAGATAGCGAAACGGACGAAAGTGCGCCATTTTGCGTAGAGGCGGAAACTATAATTACACCCTCATAATATCAGCGCTGCCATTGAAAATTGAATTAGGCCTAACGGGAAACCGAAGCTGTTTTGGCAAGGGTTTTTCCAGATGCTATTTTGATCATTCCAGCATTCTGCGGTAAGGGAAATATTGCAGCTACATAAAAGAAAAAGAAAAAGAAAAAAAAGATTATATAAAAAAAAAGAATAATATAATTTTTTTTTTTAAAGTATCGAACGTCGGAAAATTCTAATACCGAACCGTTTTTTTTTTTAAGTATCGAAAAAGTACCGAAGTTTCGGTGTACCGTGCAACACTAGGATACACTGCTATATTTTGCATCATAGACCTTTAGTAGTTCTGCATATCATCCTCAGATTTTGCAAAACTTGTGGACATGGAGTTTATGATCCAGGAAATGTATATATATTACCGATTTCACTTATGTAGCTCTCAGCAAAATTAAAAAAAACTATTTAAAAAAAATTTTTTCCTAAGTTTCTTTGCATTTGTGGCACTTTATTTTGACTTAAATTATGAAAATAAACAAATCTAAGTTTGTATTGTAAATGGTACACCTGTCTTCTTTCATTTAAGCCATTTACCAAGTTTATGTGATGCTCACACCTGGAGTTATAAAGCCTTAAACAGAGCACCCCTAAATAGGTGAAATTTTCCATCTGCGCCAAGGGGTTAAATGCTTAATATTTAATTTTGCTGTATGTAGCCAATGCAATAGGCTAAGTCACATTTTATCCTATGTTCATACAGTTGAATGCCTCTGGAAAATAATTGAAAATAGTTGACTCTACGATCACGGCACCAACTGCAACAGCTCAAACATTATAAACAGCTAGACTGTTTATAGTTTCACCTTTTTATGCTTCTATTTGTCCCTTCTGGAAAAATATAGCTAAAAAGTAGGCAAATGGTCTCAGCTCATTTGTTTCTGAGCTGCATATTGCCTTCTCAAAATGACCGCATCGCACATGTGCCGAGCGAAACAAGGTGCCATCTCCAAATTACCCGTGCAACAAGTGAAGGGCCATCTGTATGGGAATGGGCTTCGCCCACTGGGCGCACTGTCGGATAAGGTGAGAAACGTAGCCCGAAAGCCTGTAATTTTCCTGTCTCAGTAATCAAACAAAGCATTGACGTTATTGCTCATCTTTACCGGTCCGAGCGCATTGTGGAGAGATGCAGGGCTTTTTCACTGATTAAATATATGGTGTAGCCTAATCAAACATTCGAATCGTAAAATCACAAAAGAGTTGTGTTTTAATTCAGAATGACATGAAAGTTTATTTATGAAGTTCATAAAAACATTTGAATAGCCAATGCTAAATTACTAAATTAAACAAGCTACAAATAATTGCCGATTCTTTGCGGAACAAATTATATTGCAATAGCCTAATAAAAAAAAATTCATCCCCTCGCAAGCAGCCGATAACATTCAGAGATGTTTGATTGGCCAATGTGAAATTTGTTTAGCTGGAGTTTAAACCTCAGGTTAATACCCCTAGATCAGAGAACTACATGAACTGAAACAGAAATCTGAATTTATCAAAACAGAATTAGCTATTTCAGTTGTTTTGCAGTTCTATGGCCTTGGGATTTAAACCTGAGGTTTATGTCCAGCTAAGCATGCTGAAATACTTGTAAATATCTGCCCTGTTCACTCTAAAACACTTTAATTCAATATTTGATGTAATATTTAGATTTAATTTGCAAATGCCCCATGTACACCTCCCCCTGATTTGCCATATCATGTAACTCTTACCACTGGAATCTGAAATAATCCAACAGCTGCTGCAATTGCAATGGAGTTAGTGGACATGGACGCCGCAACAATGGCCTGGACTACTGCTGGTGTGGAGCATGACGTGTCGGTCAGTGTTTCCTCATAACCGTTCATCAGAGCCATGGCTGATCGTACAGAGAACGTTGGTGAGAGACAGGAGTCATATATCTTATGTCCAAGAGATAATCCTGGAAGGAGGTCAGTTCTGTTGTTTATTTCTTCAATAGCGAAGATCATGGTCTGGGCCAGCCGGAATTCTCTGAAATTAACTCTAGAAATGACACATGTTGATTGTTTGGTAAACCCTTGTGTTCGGTTTAGCTTGAAGCTTGTAATAAAAGGGGAATGACACTTTTTATAACCAGTGACTAAACCAGTGTAAATTTGCTTATTTTTTTGTGTTTAGATTTGTTGTTCATCATCTCTATTTGCTTTATTTATTTTTGCCTATATGGTTGTATTAATATAACAAGATAATGATGAAAAATAAGCGAGAATGTTAGTTTAAAACAATAAATATAAATAATCTACTGCAGGAAAACCGTGTTTCGTTTTAATTTTTCACAGATAAATATGATTTATCCATGCCTTCATTATAGTGGATTTTTTTATATGATAAACATTATTATCACAAATTAATTACACTTTCATTGTTTAATGTGATCTAGCAGAGGTAATTGCAACCATTAACCAGATACTATATTGTTTTGCATTTGTGATAAAGATTATATTTATTTATTTATTTTTTGGCATAAATATTATTTCTGCATTGCTTTACAATCTCAATAAATTGCTGGTATATTGACCCAGGATGACAGTTTTCACAGGTGTCGTAAGTAAACAGAACACAAGGGTTACTTGTCATTTTAATATGTCAGAAGATCCTTAACTAAAAATGTTAACTTAGTCTTAAAAAGGCTGCTGTTATTTATTTCCTTAGTAAAATATAGGCGGACATAACTTATATTTTTGCATACTCTTAATCTGAATATTGAACGGGAACATTAATCATGAACAAGCACCTTGCCTTCAAATAACAGCCATTACAATCAGGTGTTAAAGCTCTTACCGTACACATTTCATTGGCTCTGGTGTCCTTATGAATTGCATGCTCATTTTCTTGGTTTCACTGTGCAGGTCGAAGACCCCGCCGATGTTGATCTCTCCATGTTGATATAAGCTGGGCTTGGCTGCCCTCCCCAGTATTCTGCATGGTGGGGTCTGTGCTGCAGCCCAGAGGACTGTCACTGCCAGCAGAATAGTCTGCAGTGCCATCCCACTGCACGTCTCAGATCCAGTACTGCTGTGTACCAGGTTTATATACAGCAGTTTTAATTCTCCATCGATTTGTGATTCTCAAAGGCATGACTGAGCCCCAGGATAAGTAAGGTGGGGGAAATTTCCACTGGCAGTGAAGGTAAACACAATTCCAAGGATACCTGAGATCTGCACACTTTGCTGTTTTCAGTTTAACTATTCAATTTTAGGGGAAAGACAGTTGAGCCATTCCATTAATATTGTCCCAAATTATGCCACTATTTTTCAGTGAATTAAAAGTGAAATAATCTGTCTGTAAACAATTGTTGGAAACATTACTTGTGTCATGCACAAAGTAGATGACTAACTGACTTGCCAACACTATAGTTTGCTAACATGAGATCTGTGCAGTGGTTAAAAATGACTTCAACCTAAGTGTATGTAAACTTCCAACTTCAACTGTATCTGAGTTACAACAACTTTAATCTAGCAAAGCAGTTTTGTGGTTAGAGGTGCAGTATTTATTCAGTTTGGAAATATGAACGTAACATAGTAGGGCTTTACCTAATGTGATGTAACGTAAATGCTGGTTGCGAATGCCAGCAAGTTACTTCACAAAGCACGTTAATCTGTGTATTAAAAAAACATTTTATCCAGGGAAATGCATCTCATGATGCAAATCTGAAATGCAATTTCCTTAGCCTGGGCTGTTTAAAATAGGCTGCGTGACCAAAGCATTTTTCAAAAGCAAGACGGAGAGAGGGAGATAAATTGAGTTGCGGTTTCATGCAATTTTCTTAAATAATGTAACTAATGACAAAAATAACCAAAATTGGTGCTAATTTTCTGGTATAAAATTGAGAAGGGGCTATTTATTTCCTTATAGAATGAATTGTTTTCAGAACTACCAACGAGAGGTTTTTGCATAACTACGGACAAAATGGTAGCGCAATTATGACCGAGGAGCCGGGCATTACACAGTTTGAATGCCCTTCGCGGAGGGAAATTGTCCTGGCTGCGCCTCAAAATATGACTTCCCTCCTGGCCTTTATAACATTAGTTTTAGAACATTTATTATTATTGGTAATGTAGCCTATAGAAAGGTTTGTCATGCAGTAGGCTACTTTCTTTCTAGGTCACGTATTTGAGTAGCCTAATAACACGAGTTCTCCATTGGCTTGACAAAAGCTTAGCTATCTCAAACCTTTTCTATTTCTCAGAGATACTGTATGTAGCCTGATGTGTGTCATTATAGCCTAGCTGATATTATAGCCTATGAAGTGATTTTATTTGGCTAGCACATACAGTTTAAGTCGAAAGTTTACATACACCTTAGCCAAATCCATTTAAACTCAGTTCATCCTAGTAAACATTCCAAACATTCCGTCTTAGGTCAGTTAGGATCATGACTTCATTTTAAGAATGTGAAATGTCAGAATAATAGTAGAGAGAATGATTTATTTCAGATTTTATTTCTTTCATCACATTTCCAGTGGGTCAGAAGTTTACATACACTCTGTTAGTATTTTGTAGCATTGCTTTTAAATTGTTTAACTTGGGTCAAACGTTTCGGGTAGCCTTCCACAAGCTTCTCACAATAAGTTGCTGGAATTTTGACCCATTCCTCCTGACAGAACTGGTGTATCTGAGTTAGGTTTGTAGGCCTCCTTGCTCGCACAAGCTTTTTCAGTTCTGCCCACAAATTTTTGATTGGATTGAGGTCAGGATTTTGTGATGCCCACTCCAATACCTTGACTTTGTTGTCCTTAAGCCATTTTGCCACAACCTTGGAAGAATGCTTTGGGTCATTGTCCATTTTGAATAGCCATTTGCGACCAAGCTTTAACATCCTGGCTGATGTCTTGAGATGTTGCTTCAATATATCCACATAATTTTCCTTCCTCATGATGCCATCTATTTTATGAAGTGCACCAGTCCCTCCTGCAGCAAAGCACCCCCACAACATGATGCTGCCACCTCTGTCCTTCACAGTTGGGATGATGTTCTTCGGCTTGCAAGCCTCACCCTTTTTCTTCCGAACAAAACGATGGTCATTATGGCTAAACAGTTCGATTTTTTATGGCGGTTTTGGAGTAGTTGCTTCTTTCTTGCTGAGCAGTCTTTCAGGTTATGTCGATATAGGACTCGTTTTACTGTGGATATAGATACTTTTGGACCTGTTCCCTCCAGCATCATTCACAAGGTCCTTTGCTGTTGTTTTGGGATTGATTTGCACTTTTCGCACGTTCATCTCTAGGAGACAGAATGTGTCTCCTTCCTGAGAGATATGACAGCTGCGTGGTCCCATGGTGTTTATACTTGCATACTATTGTTTGTACAGATGAACGTGGTACCTTCAGGCATTTGGAAATTGCTCCCAAGGATGAACCAGACTTGTGGAGGTCCACAATTCTTGGCTTATTTCTTTTGATTTTCCCATGATGTCAAGAAAAGAGGCACTGAGTTTGAAGGTAGGCCTTAAAATGCATCCACAGGTACACCTCCAATTGACTCAAATAATGTAAATTAGCTTATCAGAAGTTTCTGAAGCCATGACATAATTTTCTGGAATTTCCCAAGCTGTTTAAAGGCACAGTTAAGTTAGTGTAGGTAAACCTCTGACCCA
Organism: Synaphobranchus kaupii; assembly: GCA_029718625.1. Classification (NCBI taxonomy): domain Eukaryota; kingdom Metazoa; phylum Chordata; class Actinopteri; order Anguilliformes; family Synaphobranchidae; genus Synaphobranchus; species Synaphobranchus kaupii. The sequence continues at coordinate 1,169,277 of CM056378.1, forward strand.
CTGGAATATAGTGAATTAAAAGTGAAATAATCTGTCTGCAAACAATTGTTGGAAAAATTACTTGTGTCATGCACAAAGTAGATGTCCTCACTGACTTGCCAACACTATAGTTTGCTAACATTAAATCTGTGGAGTGGTTAAAAATGAGTTTTAATGACTTCAACCTAAGTGTATGTAAACTTCCGACTTCAACTGCAGCTATTTTCAAATTAAATGCTGGATTTTTTTGTGCTGCTTTTTATAAATAAAAATAACTAGCCTACTGTGTGCTAAAACGGTCGAGCATATTTAAAAAAGGATAGGGTATTGAAACACATTACTTTTTCCAGGTCACAACACCTGCCGTATGTCGGCCTGTGAACTGATCTTCGATCAGAGTTCTTCCTTGATATGAATTAAACTAGGCAGCTATCCATTTAGCAATTTCAACTGGACAAGCTAGGGAGACCTAGGCTATAGTTAGTTATAATCTAGCTGGCTCATAACTAATTGTGGATTTAGTCAGAAAAACTAACATCAATGCATTTTTCGGGCGATTTAGCCTACTAGTGCATAGCATTACAGACAGAGCACGTAAAAAAAAAACACATCACAACATATCCGTTTTCTTTATATCATTAGCATACCCAGTGTACAAAAGCCGGATTCTAGACATCTAGAGGGGTGGAAATCCCAGGTTGAGAGACGTTTTTACATAAACTTGTCAACTTAGCCCTAATTTAGCTCAGGTTTAACCTACTCGGATATAGCCTACATCCTAGCCGGTTAAAAAACATTCACTTCATTCAAATTTTGTCAGTTTTTCACCTGAGCATGAGACAGCATTTCACCGTCCTTTCACCGACTTGTCAATGCAGAAATGTTTACTGGGTAGTCCCCTATGTTGCTGCATTAACTGAACTTTGGGGATGCAGGTCCATGGTCGTGCAGGCTACGCAAATGCTATTTGAGAAATAAACAACTATAAGTTTGTAACATGGTGCTGGATGCACCTTCAGTGACAGTTATCAGAATTTGGACAACGCAGCTTTAAATAAACAGCAGTCTCCTCCAATAATCGCCAATCCACACGCTTGAACTTTTGTTTGTTGAAGCAAATAAATGTCCCGGCAATTATCGGAAGTTTTATGGTAGTTTCCAGTTACAGTGTCCGAGGGCGTGACATTTAACACATTGGACTGCAACCTGTGGTTTGCAAGAAGGAAAAAAAATAACTGGAACAAAATACAAGGTTATTATACGGGTTTACATGCTCTCAGAATAGCGTTTTCTTTCTGGAACACTTGAAAGTGATTTTGTTTTTGTTTTCGTTCCATGAAAAATTTTGTTTGTTTTCGGTTATCGTTTCTGTTCCCTGAACTGTTTCTAATCCCTGCGTAAAAGGGAACGTTCTTGACTGAACTCAGCAGCTGCGCAGCGTGCATGCTACTGGCAGTTGTGCTTTTGATTGACAAAGACGAGTTTAGTAGGAGGGGCTATGATAAAGTATGGGAGACTAGCAACGTAGCCAATGAACCAGCTTCCAGCCTTTTTAAAATTTATTTGATGTAAATCTGAGCCAATAAGATTAAAGGGTAAGTTCGCTATTTTATTGTAGCCTACGTTGATGCAGGTAAACAAACGCAGACTGCTCAGCTAAATAGTTTCGTAAACGGCCGGCACACCTTCCCGCTCCCCTACCCCCGACACATAGTACTCCGCGGGAGCAGCGAAAACAAGCAACAGAGAAATGCTTACTTCCATGCCAAGCACGTAAAAATGTTCGGATTGAGATACATTTCACAGGAGAGCATACTGAGACCGGTAACAATACACCCTACGCTTCCCGTCTCATTTATTGTACATGAAAGCACATTTATCGAACATTTCTGGTTGCCCCGTTCACTTCCATTGTAGCCCAGTGAGAGCCTACAGGAAATCTGTACCGAACTCAATACTGGACCGATCAGCGAAAAAATGGACTTCATGGGTCAGGTTCATGGAAGACGGACCGCAAATAGGGTCCAAGGTCCAAAATAGCGAACTTACCCTTTAAGGAATATATCACATGATGTTGTAAACAGCTTATTATAAAATTAGAAAGTATGAATGTTTCCTGCTTGGGGGATTTATTTCAAAGTTAGATTGGACCTCATATGATCCATAAAATGGTTGTGCCAGGTTTCTGCATTCTGCCTGTTAGTTTGTTTCATTTATGTTTCTGATTTTTACCTTGTTTATTTATTCAGATTATTTTGTGGTTTTTTCGCCTTTGGTGATTTCGGGTTTCGCTGTATTTCCACTCTCGTTTACTTCCTTCTTTACTAATTACCCTTGTTTATCATACTAATCTACTAATCATTACTAACTGCTTAGAATTAGGCTTCTTACTAATAAACTAACGACTAACTTGTAACTAATACTAATCAACTAATTTATTAACGTCAGGGAATTAGAGATTCTACTAACCTACTAATTTACTAATGTAATCTCAGTTTCCATCTGCACCTGTCTTTCGTTTCTTCCGTCCTATCTCTGAATATCTTACTGTGATTCCCTACTCGCTTCACCTGCATCTGATTTCCGCATTCCTCTACCTCGTTGTGTGCACGAGTCTTCTTCGACCCAGGTCATGTATTGTCTATATGTTATGTGCTAGTCCGGTGGGTCTGCGTCTTATGTGTTCCCTCGTAATTGCATTATCAGCTTCCCTTATCGTTTCATTGTGCTCACCTGTGAGCAAGCTCGCCTCCCCACCTCTGCACACCTGTTTCCCATTTTGTCTGTCTTCCTCAGTGTATATAACCCTGTGTTTTAAGGCTTTTCTTCACAAGTTCTTCATCATTGTTTTGCCTCAGTGGTTCTTCTAGCCTTATTTTTATTTTTTTATTTTCCGAGTACTAGTTTCTTTCTGTTTTGTATGAGTTGTCTCTTCTGTCTTAATATCTGTTTCCCGAGTTTTGTATTGGTTTCCCGAGTCTTTTTACCTTCGTTGTTTTTGTTTTCTGTGTCCATGGGTTTTCCTGGTTTTTGACTTCTGCCTGTGTTCTCGCGACCCTGATTTTTGGATTCTGTATTTCTGCCTCTGCTGTGCCTTTCCGGTTTTAACCCCTGCCCGTTCTGTGACATCGATTTTGGACTCTGACTCTGTACTATTGCTGTGCCTTCCCGGATTTCAACCCTGCCTGTTTTACCTTGGATTGCTGTTTTTCCCTCATTAATCCCATCCTGTCTGCAATTGGGTCCTGTTTCCAAACTACCCTGACAGGTTGATTGGCTTTTTAATAGGTTCCTGCACACATGCTTGGGAAAACACCCAAATTAGCAACTCGCCATAAGCTGTGGTGTGCTTTGCCCCATAAACGTGGTCTCATCTGGCGGGCAATGAAAGCGCAAATCGCAGTCTAATCTTACCCCAAAATTGCATTACGCTGCACTAAAATAGAACTGGACTGCTCCCTCTTAACGGACACCCCCCCTAACAGCGGCTTCCCTCCCACTTCAGTGCACGGCAATTCACCAAATTACCAAATGGGCTCAGGCACATGCAAATACATGACAAAATTGCAACTTTGCCAGTGATGGCTTGCCACCGGCCGGAAAATAGCCCCAAATTTGCACTTTCGCTGCTCTGTCTGGACTGACACCTGCCATGCGCCGGCTGGAAAATAGAGGCTTAATCTTTGATGGCATGGGGCATTTGGGATGATGACATCGACAGGAAAAAGCAGGAGGAGGAGAAAAAGAATGCAAAAATAACCCTTGTTTGGGGCTTTGTGTGTGTGTATGGAGTTGTATCTTAATTCTGTTTGTTTAGATGAGGTCAGAAGGTACAGAACTTAATGTTCTTAGGGGCTAAGAGTCTGTGGTCATTGTGTTTTTCTGTAGGCACCTGAAAGGTGCCAAACTCTCAGTGCTGTATATGTATGGGGCATGCCCCGCCAAGCCGAAACTTGGTGGATGGCACACCTGCCATCCAAATTTTGTTTCATAAGTTAGCTAGCACAAGTAATATTACTCATCTGTTGTTTGCCTCCTCAGAGAGAGTAAGTACAGCCCCATCACCTCACATATGTAGCTAACTAATAGTAAAGTAAAGCTAGCTAGGTACAATATGGCTGGCTTTCATGCTTTCTTAGCTAATTAATGTGAAATAACTAGCAGCCTAAAGTGCTAGCTACATCTATTTTATCTTATTTACTATTCAGTTTAGCTAATACAGATTTCATCTGTGTAAAATTCAATAAAAACTTTTTCCATATAAGCATTTTTGTGACGTTTTAAACAAGACTGGACTTTTACTGCCAAGGAACTATAAAACACTTATTGCATATTGGAAATTGAGAAACTATCGGCCTATCTTTGCAGATGTAATCAGACAAAAACATTGTTTTTACTTGATAGGTATTTTATTTCTTGTACATTTGTATTTTAATATGTATGGTAAGTAGCCATGGTATATTCATAATAAATCTCTCAAAGACATGCAATGCTCATGATGCAGTTACCGGTAAAAACAGTTATGGGGTGGGAACGGTGCTCTGTTTAGTCTTGGGCTGTGTCACCCCAGATGTGCATAGATTATGGCCACTTTCACACATGGATCATAGAATATTCCTGTATAGACATTTCCGGCAATCAACTGGCATTGTTCACACAAAAAAGTACGATCTGGTATTTTACTGGGTCGATAGCATTCACACATGATGGTGCCAGTAAATGTTTGAACAAGCCAGTTAAATACTCTGAAGGGCTATGAAAGTAGATCAAGACAATAACCAAGACATAGGCTATAGGCACATGACGTCACATGGCGCTGTAATGGCGACATGTAGTCCAGCTGTCATGTAGTCCAGCTCTCGTGTTCGTGTTTGTTAATTTGAATGTATTTTGTTGTGTCGGGCTTTTGTCTTTTGTTTTTTCATGCGCTGTGTGTATGTTGTGCGGGGAGGCGGATTGGAGATTTTTCGGGGCACTCCTGCCGCTTGTTTTGATGATATTGGTAAATTGTCTCGCTGGGATAATTTTGTTTGTGGTCATCACCATGGAGACGCATTCACAACATATGCTCGGGAATGTCTGTTGGATCTGCAGCAACAAAGTTTACCATCGCTCTTCACCGGAGTTGAAGATGTCGGGACTGATCCGGGAGTGCAGGAAATCTTCAAAAGGAAACCAGGGAATGGAAGGAGAAGATAATGCGGGGGAGGAGTGAGGCGACGAGTAGGAAGGCTGACTCAGTTCGGTGCTCCGGTTCAGAGACCGCAAAGTCGTGGAGGCGGAGTTTGTGTTGGACTGCTAAATGACACTGGACATCTCGGGACAGTGGGGGCTATTTTTAATCATTCCAATTGAATTAACTTAATTTGATATTGTATGTCTTTATTTGGTGCGTTTGTTTGTGTGTTGTGGGTCTGCCCCACTGTCTATGTCTTTTTTGTTGTTGCTGGTGGCTACAACTGAAGTTCCCGAAAGGGAAAATAAAAGTTATTCTATTCTATTCTATTCTATTCTATTCTATTCTATTCTATTCTATAGGTTCAGCCCGGCAAGGTATGATTTAGTTAAATCTGGTTTACTAGCCAGAGAAACTAGCTAGTATTTACTAAGTAGCTTGCCAATGAAGCAACAGTGATCGTAATAGTTAACATCCTGCCATATATAAATGTGAACATACACTGTGACATGACAGAGAGAACATGCACTTTGGTATAAAATGGTGTGGACAATCAATGAGTTTTCACATCTGTTTTACCCATTATATGTTTTCTTGTATTTTTATCAGGTCTGAATAATATTATATAACATTTTGGAAGGAAGATACAGAACAGGAAGCCGAAACTAGATGCTAAAATTGCAAACATCTCCGCAGCTACAGTGAACTTTCCAGGTGAGCTGATATAAGCTGGTATAAAGGTGATCCAGACTGCACAGAATATGAGCATGCTGAATGTGATGAATTTGGCTTCATTGAAGTTGTCAGGCAGCTTACGAGCCAGAAAAGCTAAAACAAAGCACAATATAGAGAGGAGTCCAATATAACCCAGTACAGCCCAGAACCCCACTGCTGATCCTACATCACATTCTAGAATGATCTTTTCTTTGTAGTGCTTCATGTTCTTGTTGGGGAAAGGAGGGGATATTGTTAACCAAAGCACACAAATAAGGACCTGTATGAGAGTGAAAGCAAGAACACTCAGTCTCTGCTGGGGAGGCCCAAACCATTTCATGACATCACTGCCTGGAAGTGTAGCCCTGAAGGCCATTAACACCACTATTGTTTTCCCCAGAACACAAGAGATGCAGAGGACAAAGGTGATCCCAAACGCAGTGTGGCGCAGCATACAGGACCACTCAGAGGGCCGGCCGATGAAGGTAAGAGAGCAAAGGAAACACAGTTTCAATGAAAAGAGCAGCAGGAAGCTCAGCTCTGAGTTGTTGGCTTTCACAATGGGTGTTTCCTTCTTTATAAAGAACAACACAGCCACAAATGCAGTTACACACGCTCCAAATAATGAAAAAATAACAAGCACCATTCCCATAATTTCTTCAAAGGACAGAAATTCAACAGCTTTTAAAACACACTGATCTCTTTTAGCGTTAGACCAGTATTCTTCTGGGCACTGAATACAATAATTGGAGTCTGTAAGAAAACAATGAAAACCATGATTAGAAAACTCATAGCGATAATGGGTAAATGTGCAGAACGGACAGGTCTGACTGAATATTGGTCATAACATAAAGAGCACAACTTAGGAATGCTCTGTGCAGACTGGTTAAAGTTCATTCTGAATTACCTGTAGCATTGCTGATTTCTCCCTCAGCACAGGGCACACAGTCATAGCAGCAGACAGGCCTTCCACTCTGCACAGCCTTCCGAGTGCCTGGGGGACAGCTCTCACTGCACACTGACCTGGGTTTCTGTGCAACATGTTTCAACTCTTAACTAAAAGCTTTCTACGGTGGGTTCCCTCATACACTTGTGATGTTTTTTTTGTCTTGTTTTATTCACAGTTGCGGCTTCCATTTTACAGTCTTGTAAATGAAGACTTATGAATTGTATTTTGCCAGGCTCATATTGAGTTGCTTCAATTTGGTGAAATTAACTCTATTTCTTTATCTCTATCAGTACTAAAAGCTTCATACAGGTAAAGCTGCATTCGCATGCTGTTATCAGAACACCTTTTTACATGAACACTTACCTGTATTTGCCCATCTGCCCAAACCATACTAACAGGACTCATCACAAACTGCTGACCAGATGGTAAAGAGGCATCATAGTAGCCAACCGCTCTGAACTCTACTGCACCATCAGGACCAAGCTGCCAGTTCACCACCTCATATCTGGCTATCGGGTCTCCATTATTGTCAAAGGAGACTTTCTCTCCAGTTCCCAAAGTGAAATTTACTTTTTTCAGAGCCCTTTGTACCTGTTGAGAAAAAAAGATTTAAGCTAAGATAAATGATTTGTTGTTTTTGCCCATAATGAGTATTTTATTAGCTATGTAATACTGGCTTATTGCGGTACCTTCCAGGGCTCTGTTGTCACACTGTTCGTACAGCCTTGATGGGCTGTACATGCCAGCAGGTCATGTAGAGAATGAGCAACAGCGTATACTGCTTTGTAAACATTGTTGGAGATTCTCAGCTCCGATACATCAGTGTATTGGTTTTCCAGTTCACTCAAGCTCTCAGACCCAGTGCAGGGGTTCACATGAGGTAGCTTGTTTTCATCTATAAGGGAACACTGAAACATATTTTCCCAGAAGTCTATAACAGCAAGGTTTCCTGGCTTTTGTGAGGGGTGAAGTTTTAATATGAATTCTTTGAAGCCATTTATTTTGCCTTTTGTGACAGCAAAACCAATAGACCCTCCCAGTATTCTGAAATTCGTTGGTGTCACAAGATTGCTTGCTGTTATCCAGCCTTCACTGCCCACCATTTGGAGACCAGTAATATTCTGAATCTTCAGCTGCTCCAATAACTTGTTCATTCCACCCGGACCAAGAAATGCTAACATTACCTTTGCAGTACCTCTTTTGATCACATCTACAACCTTCAGTAATTTCTCTGGTTCTGTCACATGAAATTTCTCAGAATATTCAATGCAGATCCCTTCTTCTTGAGCAGCTTCTATAAATGTGGCCATCCCGTTGTTGCCATAGTCACTGTCAGCTCTCACTGCTCCTATCCAGGTCCAGCCAAAGTGCTTCACCAGCTGAGCCAGTGCTCTGCTCTGGTAATAGTCACTGGGAATGGTTCTGAAGAATGAGGGAAACTGTTTTCTGTTGCTCAGACATGCACATGTTGAAAAGTGACTGATCTGGAACCAAACCAGACAAGGTCACATATATGAGAACTTAAACATATGAGGAAACATACTGTACATTAATTGAGGTCAACAGAGTGGCAAATCAGTCAAGAGTTTTTTTTTTTAACCAGGAATATTTGATGGGTATATTAAACATGCAGCAGTAAGGGACTAAATGGGATGCAAGGACATAGAATGGAATAGAATAACTTTTATTTTCCTGTGAGGGAACTTCAGTTGTAGTTGCCAGCAACAAAAAAGACAAGGACAGTGGGGCAGACCCTCAAAACCCAAAAAAACATGTTACATAAAGACATTCAATTGAATCAGATGATACTTGGGTCTAAAAGACAATGCGAGCAACTTCACTTCCCAGAGCAACACGTCTCTCGGATCACATCTGTTCCACAACAAGCCAAGTCGACACATGCACAAACACTCCTCCCCTGTGTTCTCTTCTCCTTTCCTTCTCTGGAGATACCTGGGGATTGCCTGCAGACCTGGCTCAGTCCTGATATCAAACTCAAACTCCGGTGAAGAACCAAACGCAACTTTGCTGCCGCAGACCCAACAGACATTCCCGAGTAGCCTACATGTTATAAATGTGTCTACATGTTATAAAACATTAGCCCGACTGGATAATTTGGTAATATTATTAAAAAGAGCAGCAGGAGTGCTTCCCTGCCCTATAATAGACATACCAGCGCATGAAAAAACAAAAGATAAAAGCTTGATACAACAAAATCCATTCAAATGAACAAACACGAAAACGAGAGACAGCTGGACTACATGTCGCCATTACAGCGCCACGTTCTATATTATATAAATTATGTAATATATTCTTATACATTGTTATTATATTCTTATACATTTATATTGTTGTGCAGTCAATTAACCAGTTCCAATGTGTGAAGATTAGCTGTTCCAGTTGTATTGCAGTTCTGTTGTCTAGGAGCTTAAACCTGAGGTTTAAACTGCCACTAAGCACGCTGCAATTGACTCAATAATACTTGAAAAAACCAGCCTTTTGTTAAAAAGACCTTTGAAATATTTTATGTCTTATTTAGATATCATTTACAAATGCCCCATCTATAACTCCCCCTGCTTTGCGTTATGTAACTCTTACCACTGGAATCTGAAATAATCCAACAGCTGCTGCAATTGCAATGGAGTTTGTGTCCATGGACGCCCCAACAATGGCCTGCACTGCTGCCGGTGTGGAGCATGATGTATCGGTCAGTGTTTCCTCATAACCGTTCATCAGAGCCATGGCTGATCGTACAGAGACCGTTGGAGAGAGACAGGAGTCATAGATCTTATATCCAAGAGATACTCCTGGGAGGAGGTCAGTTCTGTTGTTTATTTCTTCAATGGTGAAGATCATGGTCTGGGCCACCCGGAATTCTCTGAAATTAACTCTAGAAATGACACGTTGATTGTTTAGTAAACTCTTGTGTTCGGTTTGGGTTGAATTGACCCGTTTTAATCTTGTAGTAAAAGAGGAATGACACTTTGCATTTTATAACCAGTGACTAAACCAGTGTAAATTTGCTTATTTTTTTGTGTTTCTATTTGTTATTCATCATCTCTATTTGCTGATATGGTTGTATTAATATAACAAGATAATGATGAAAAATAAGTGAGAATGTCAGTTTAAAATAATAAATATCAATAATCTACTGCATGAAAACATTCAAATTTTTCACGCCTTCATTATAGTGGATTTGTATTTTTTTATTTGTTTCTGATTTTTATTTTTTTTTACAGTTTTTCTCCCAATTTGGTAACCAATTGAACCCCTATTCTAATTCAATTCCCCCCGTGTAGCAACCGCTAGAGAATCACCGCTGCACAACCCCGCCAGCCGGTAGTAGACGGAGGTCACCACATCTTATTCACGGTGCGACTCCTCCAAGCCTTATCGTGATTCCAACTCGCCCAGGGCCACTATATGCGCAGCGATTCTCTCCGAGCCTCTCCCCCCACCCGGGAGCAGCTGCCAATTGCTGCTCCCACAGGGCACCGGCCATGCTTGGATCTGGCAGGAATGGGACGACCTGAAAGTCGCTGCTTTTACCGCTGTACCACCATGATGCCCCAATAGTGGATTTTTAAATATACAGTACTGTGCAAAAGTCTTAGGCACCCTAGAATTTTTTCTTTTTTTTTTCTTAGATGTTTATTTTTTGTCTTCTGCATTACTATGTCAGTAGAAAAACACACACAAAGATTTCAAAACATTCATCTTACAAAAATTTAATTGAACTATCTTCAGCGAAAAGATGAACAAGGAGTTCTGTAGCATCTTCGCTTTACAGAATATTTTCACATGTGCCTAAGACTTTTGCACAGTAGTGTAAATCACATTACTATCACAAAATAATTACTCTTTCATTGTTTAATGTGATCTAGCAGAGGTAATTGCAACCATTAACCATATGCTACATTGTTTATATTGTTTTCAATTGAGATAAAGATTATATATATATGTGTGTATATACTGTATATATGTATATATTAAAGTTTTGCATAAATATTATTTCTGCATTGCTTTACAATCTCAATAAATCGCTGGTATATTTGACCCAGGATACCAGTTTCACAGGTGCTCTTAAGTAAACAGAACACAAGAGTTAATTTTAATACATCAGAAGATCCTTAATTAAAAAGGTTAACTCAGTTTTAAAAATATATAATATATATTATGTCTGCCTATAAAAAATATAGGCAGACATAACTTATATGTTTTGCGTACTCTTAATCTGAATATTGAACAGGAACATAAATCATGAACAAGCACCTTACTTTCAAATAACAACCATTAACATCAGGTAAAATGTTCAGTCTAAAGTCACCTTACCGTACACATTTAATTGGCTCTGGTGTCCTTGTGAATTGCATTCTCATTTTCCTGCTTTCACTGTGCAGGTCGAAGACCCCGCCAATGTTGATGTCTCCATGTTGATAGAAGCTGGGCTTGGCTGCCTTCCCCAGTATTCTGCATGGTGGTGTCTGTGCTGCAGCCCAGAGGACTGTCAGTGCCAGCAGAATAGTCTGCAGTGCCATCCCACTCCACGTCTCAGATCCAGCACTGCTGTGTACCAGGTTTAAATACAGCAGTTTTAATTCTCCATCGATTTATAATTCTCAAAGGCACGACTGAGTCCCGGGATTATATTTTATTTATTTTTTTATTTATATCCTTTATTTTTACAGGTAGTCTCATTGAGATCAAGATCTCTTTTACAAGAGAGACCTGCGAACTTTAAGACAAGTATAATACAGCCACGTTCAAGTTCAGCATTCAGACAGCATAAAGGGATATATTAAAGGAAACAAGAACATACAACATTAAGAAAATCCACAAATAACACTTGACATTTTTCAAAGGAATTCTAGTTTAAATGTTTTTTGCAATTCATTCCAATTGTGATGGGCATAATATTGAAAAGCTGTTTTGCCCAGCTCAGTATTTATCTGTGGTGTATCTAAGGCTAAGAAGTCCTGAGACCTGGTACCATAGTTACTGGATTTAAACGTAATTAAAGATGAGAGATAAAGGGGAAGTTTCTTAACCCCTTGGCGCAGATGGCAAATTTGGTAATTTTGAATCTATTTAGGGGGTGCTCTGTTTAAGGCTTTATAACGCCAGGTGTGAGCATCACATAAACTTGGTAAATGGATTAAATGAAACAAGACAGGTGTACCATTTAGTGGTACATACGAACTTTGATTTGTTTATTTTAATCATTTAAGTCAAAATAAAGTGCCACAAATGCAAAGAAACTTTGGAAAAATGCAAAAAAATATAATTTTTTCTTTAGTTTGCAACAGAATACTGAGAGCTACATAAGTGAAACAGGTAAATATATAGATTTCCTGGATCATAAACTCCATGTCAACAAGTGCACAAAATCTGAGTATGATATGCAGAACTACTAAAGGTAGAACTACTTAGTGTCTATGATCCATTAGTGTCTCCAAATCTATCTAAATGGCTAAATTGTGCACTGCTCTAAATAAAAAATAAAAAAGATATATTTAACTACAAATCAACAGTTTTGGCTGATAAAACTCACTTTTGCATCATTTTCAAGTGGGAATTACTATATTTTCATCAGTATAGGGGGGTAGATATATATGGGTCAAAAACCCCTATGCAAAACATGTCATAAAATTAATAAAAAAATTTGTTAATAAAATTTAATAAAATAAAATTTTGTCCATTATAAAGCATATACATTTGCTCCTTCTGATGGATTAAGATAAAAACATTGATATCACAGTGTTACATACACCTAAATATGATGCCTAATCATTCACTCTTGTTCTTCAATAAAACATCACTTTTCTCTGTACTTTACAGTATGTATACTTTTGCCCTGGGATTGCATTTTTTTATGGTTATTTTTTTAATGTTCCTATTCATAATGACTCTTTACATTAATCTACCACATATCAGCACACAGTAAAAAGCATTTGCCATGCCATAAGTGACAAGTACAGTTGAAGTCGGAAGTTTACATACACTTAGATTGAAGTCATTAAAACTAATTTTTAACCACTCCACAGATTTTATGTTAGCAAACTATAGTGTTAGCAAGTCAGTTAGGTCATCTACTTTGTGCATGACACAAGTCATTTTTCCAACAATTGTTTACAGACAGATTATTTCACTTTTAATTCACTATATGACAATTCCAGTGGGTCAGACGTTTACATACACTATGTTCACTGTGCCTTTAAACAGCTTGGAAAATTCCAGAAAATGATGTCATGGCTTTTGAAACTTCTGATAGGCTAATTGACATTATTTGAGTCAATTGGAGGTGTAGCTGTGGATGTATTTTAAGGCCTGCCTTCAAACTCAGTGCCTCTTTGCTTGACATCATGGGAAAATCTAAAGAAATCAGCCAAGACCTCAGAAAGAAAATTGTGGACCTCCACAAGTCCGGTTCATTACATTACATTACATTCATTTAGCAGACGCTTTTATCCAAAGCGACGTACAATAAGTGCATACAGAGACATCATCAAGATCACTACAGAACAGACAAGACAAAGCACATCCTTCCCATAATGTAGCAGCTATGCCTAGTAATGAACGTTGACTGTAGTTCACAGTAAGCTGTGGGTAAATCAGCTATACTATTATAAACTATAGCAAACAGACAGGAAAACACAGGGAACTAGTACCATGAGGTCCTAGGTTAGAATATCAGTCAAGGTGGAGTCTGAAGAGGTGTGTCTTCAGGCCTCGACGGAACGCAGGCAGGGTTCGGGTAGAACGTAGGGGAATGGGAAGTTCATTCCACCACTGAGGAGCTAAGGTGGAAAAGCTCCGCAGTCGGGACGAGCGAGAGCCGTTGACACAGAGGGGGGGGAAGTGCGAGTCGCCCTGCTGTCGAAGAGCGAAGTGGTCGAGCAGGTACATAGTTCTGGATTAAGTCCTGCAGGTAGGCGGGGCCTGTCTTATTGGCTGCAGTGTAGGCCAGGGTCAGAACTTTGAACCTGATCCTGGCTGCAACTGGCAGCCAGTGGAGTGACCTCAGCAGGGGGGTTACATGGGAAAATTTCGGGAGGTTGAACACAAGCCGGGCAGCTGCATTCTGGATCAGTTGAAGAGGCAGAATGGCGCAGGCCAGTAGGCTTGCGAGCAGGGAGTTGCAGTAGTCCAGGCGTGAGGAGACCATGGTCTGGACAAGAAGCTGGGTGGAGTAGGTGGTCAGGTACGGTCGAAGATAAGGCTAGATAACGATATTTCCTAGTTATCTGTGTTGAGGGGTTATAGGCTAAATGATGAGAATTAAAAAGGAAACAAGGTAGCCTAAAAGTTACGACGAGCCATAGCCAGCCCAATGTTAAGTTAACTTATTTAACAGATTGGATATGTTCCCCTGCTTTCCTTAATCTGGTGTGGTAACTAGCCTAATGTTACAGGTTTGCATACATTTACGGTCAAAACCAGCCGGCTATTCATGGCAAGCTATGCCTGAAAATGTGCTACCCTTTTCACCGTTGGCATTTCCATCACGATTTCTATTAGTTATTGTTTTATTTTAGATCGCCTTAGCCTACCCTTAGGCTATGTGCAGAGCAAAGGTAACGTAGTCCACAGAAAGCCTGAGACAGCGATCGAAACGAGACACAGCCTACAAAAACGGTGGATTATGTTGTATGGTGTAGGCCTATAGGCTAATTAAAAAATATATATAATTGAAAAATCTCATGTAGGCATATTCCGCGTAGGCTATGTTGTGTAGACTGTCATTCATGTCTTTACCCAGCAGATGGCAGTAAAGACTTGTAAAACTGAAAGACACCGCTATTCAGCTTATTTTATTATTGGGTGAAAACATTGGGAAAACGACCCCAGGGCACAACCCCGACTCTGATCTCCCTACTCACAGGCCCATCAACCTTGGATATTTTACATGTAGCCTCGGCTATTGTAGCCTAATAATCTATATTTAGCCTAGTCATGAAGCAACATAGCCTAGGCTACAGATTAAAATAAATGGACATTTACACGATTTTTTAAAATTATATATTTATTTTATTATAACATTCCGATCTCAATGCTGTAAGATGCGGCAGTTAGCCTCGATGACGCTGACTTTACTGTTGTAGCCTACTACACAAAACATTTTAATTTGTTCAATTTAAATAGGCTAGGCTACGCGAGAGAGAACTGGTCGTTTTAGAGGGTGTGCGAGTTCCAACAGTAGCCTATCTACACAGCTGTAAAATAATAATTTAAAAAAAATCCATGTCAGTATTGGCACAGTGCCAGAATCATTTTAATTTAAATAGGTATACCACTCGGAAAAAATTTGAGATATAAGCACTTATTTTATTGATGGCCTTTATTTTAGTGACATGGAATATAGGCTAGGCAATAGCAATTATCACACAGCCCTGTCTATAGCAAACCGGTGAACAGAAATCTATTGCCTCTTACGGCAAGTCCTCCCTGCTGTTAAAGGATAAGTTCGCTATTTTGGACCTTGGACCCTATTTGCGGTCTGTCTTCCATGAACCTGACACATTGAGTCCATATTTTCGCTGATCGGTCCAGTATTGAGCTAGCTACAGATTTCCTGTAGGCTCTCACTGGGCTACAATAGAAGTCAACGGGGCAATTAGAAATGTTATGGAAAAACAACGATAAATGTGCTTTTATAGCTCAGTGTGTATTCTTACGGTCTCAGTATGCTCTCCTGTGAAATGTAGGCTATCGAAACGCAAACCGAACGTTGAAACAACAGTTCCATTTGAAACAGAACTATTTCTCCGACCGCACTACCTCGCACTGTAAACTTCCGCAGTCTAGCTACGTTGTAGAGAGGCCGCTTGAAAAGCAGTTGATCACAAATCCTGACCTCCCGTTGGAGTTTACTAGCTAGTAGCCTACAGCAGAACTATTTGTAACGCAGTGTTTGTAATCATCATTTGTAATAATTTACATTACCTGCGCAACTTCAGCCTCTCTCTCTTCTCTTGCTCTCTTATCATCCATCTCTTGTAGTTCCGTGTCCGTGTATTCTGGCTCAAATCTGTAGCCAGTAACGTCAAAGTCAAAATCGAATTATTCCGTCTTCGTAATCATTATAGTCATCCATCATCCAAGTTTTTTTGTGGAAATTGTAGCCTACGTTGCTGCAGGTAAACAAACGCAGACTGCTCACATAGATAGTTTCGTAAACGGCCGGCACACCTTCCCGCTCCCCCACCCCCGACACATAGTACTCCGCGGGAGCAGCGAAAACAAGCAACAGAGAAATACTTACTTCCAAGCCATGCCAAGCACGTAAAAATGTTCGGATTGAGATGCATTTCACAGGAGAGCATACTGAGACCGGTAACAATACACCCTGAGCTTCCCGTCTCATTTATTGTACATGAAAGCACATTTATCGTTGTTTTTCCATAACATTTCTAATTGCCCTGTTGACTTCTATTGTAGCCCAGTGAGAGCCTACAGGAAATCTGTAGCTAGCTCAATACTGGACCGATCAGCGAAAATATGGACTCAATGTGTCAGGTTCATGGAAGACAGACCGCAAATAGGGTCCAAGGTCCAAAATAGCGAACTTATCCTTTAAGGTCAAATTAGTAAACAACGGGCTGGCTAGGATCATCGTAACGTTTAGGCTTCCTCGTTTCCTTTCTAGTTTTTAGCATTTAGCCTATAATCCCCAAACACAGAACTAGGAAATGTCGCTATCTGTATGTAGCCTGGCAACTGCCTGACGACCGAAATCACAGATTGAAGTTGAACCATAAATTCAGTGGTTTGACGGTCCCCTGTAACACCCCTTTCTTTGAGGCCCCGTAATGATGGGCATGCTTTGACAGTTTGCATGTTCAGTTCAGAGTTTTGGCAAAGTTTTTGCATGACCATGTGGAAATGATAATGTAAACGGATGCAATGCCATTGCATTTGAATTATGTCACTCTTGTGCCGCGAAGCATGAAAACGATATGTTAAATGGCTAATTGAATTATCATTTCCTTTTGTCATGGATCATGTGATTGCAATAACAAACTGCTAATGCAAATTTGGTTTTTAATTTTCATTTAAATTATGGCAGGGTCGTAGAGGGCGAGAAAAAATAAATGTGAATTTTCATATTGTCAGATAAGGTGCGTACATTAACTTGGAAATGAAAATGCAAAATGGCCTTTTGCATTTTCATTTGAATTATGTCATGGTTTTTGCGCACATCGAATGTAAACGAAATGCAATTGCCCGATTTGCATTTTCATTTGAATTTTGGCGCGGATATGCTTCCATAGAACAACAGCAAAGGACCTTGTGAAGATGCTGGAGGGAACAGGTACAAAAGTATCTATATCCACAGTAAAACGAGTCCTATATCGACATAACCTGAAAGGAAGAAGCCACTACTCAAAAACCGCCATAAAAAAGCCAGACTACAGTTTGGAACTGCACATGGGGACAAAGATCTTACTTTTTGTGTCCTCTGGTCTGATGAAACAAAAATTTTACTGTTTGGCCATAATGACCATCGTTATGTTTGGAGGAAAAAGGGTGAGGCTCGCAAGCCGAAGGACACTATCCCAACCATGAAACACGGGGGTGCTTTGCTGCAGGAGGGACTGGTGCACTTCATAAAATAGATGCCATCATGAGGAAGGAAAATTATGTGGATATATTAAAGCAACATCCCAAGGCATCAGCCAGGAAGTTAAAGCTTGGTCGCAAATGGCTCTTCCAAATGGACAATGACCCAAAGCATACTCCCAAAGTTGTGGCAAAATGGCTTAAGGACAACAAAGTCAAGGTATTGGAGTGGCCATTACAAAGTCCTGACCTTAATCCAATCGAAAATTTGTGGGCAGAACTGAAAAAGCGTGCGCCAGCAAGGAGACCTACAAACCTGACTCAGTTACACTGGTTCTGTCAGGAGGAATGGGCCAAAATTCCAACAACTCATTGTGAGAAACTTGTGGAAGGGTACCCGAAACGTTTGACCCAAGTTAAACAATTTATAGCCAATGCTACTAAATACTAACAGAGTGTATGTAAACTTCTGACCCACTGGGAATGTGAGGAAAGAAATGAAAGCTGAAATAAATCATTCTCTCTACTATTATTCTGACTATAAGTTGTGATCCTAACTGACCTAAGACAGGGAATGTTTACTAGGATTAAATGTCAGGAATTGTGAAAAACCGAGTTTAAATGGATTTGGCTAAGGTGTATGTAAACTTTCGACTTCAACTGTAGTTATCTCAGTCATGGAATGATATGTGGGGTTTGCATGTGAAATGATTGACAATGCATTTAAGAAATAAAAATGAGCTTCCCACAAAGATTATACAGCTGTAAAAGCAGTAGTTACATTTTTTGGCAATTAGCAAGCAAGCTAGTGTGCACTCAGGATGGGACGCTCGACACTCACGTGTGGACACGGTGTCGAGTTTTCAAATGACTGCTGTTTCGAAGTAGTGCACCGAGGCTTGTTTCAAATCACGTGATCACGGAAACCGAAGCTTCGGACTTCACGGTGACGTCCGTCAGTGTGGGCGGTATCTCGAACCAATACATGCTGAACCAATAGCCTACCTGCTGAGATGTGTCAGTTATACAGATCTGGGATCAGAGGCTCTTTTCATTCACATATGAACCTCCATTCGGGTGTATGTGCAAAGACACGGGATTTCTGTGTATCTGTGAAAAAAAGTAGTTCAAATGCCCACAAGTATGGAAGACCAAATGTGACTAAATTAAATAAATAAGCAATGAAATAGATCATGTAATACGTATAAGCAATGAAATAATTAAATCAATCAAATCAATATCTATTCGTTATTTTACGTCTTTTTAATTTATTTAATCGTGTATTTCAAAAGGAATCGGCCTGTCAAACATGAAAGGGACAGGGAGGGTCAGCTGTGATCATTGGTTGCTCAGTCCATAGACATAAAAACCTAGAAACTGCTCAGATTTCTACGCAGCCGATATATTAGGCGGTCAAGATAAGCATATTTTGGTCGTATATTGACTGATGCAGACTTCCCCTGAATAAAAAATATATGCATTACACAGGTTACCTTATTTACAAATTTCCCAGAACAGCTAGCCTATTTGTAAAAAGCCCTTTTAACTACAATATTATAGCCTACAGGAGTTGTCAAAATGTAGGTTTTTTTTAAAGTTGTAAATTAATTAATAAATTCAGAGAAATATGAATAGGCTACTATAATTGGGACATCAACGACAACCACTAGGGGGCAGCCGTGGATCGGGTAAATGTAATTAAAAGGGGTAATAATGAACGCAAACCCATAGTTTTTCTTTTTCCAGGACATCGCATTCTACAGAAATATAGAAATAACTATAGCCATTTGGTCTTCCATACCCAAGTCGTGGGCTTTCGTCAGAGGAGAGGGAGAGATTTGAGAGTGCGTTTGAGATTTTGTAGAGGGATATTGTTAATAAAGTAAGGTTCACGTAAGACGTCTTTTGTATGGATTTTTGTAGAGACCCCATAAAAAGCACGATGCATGATTTGCGACCGGCACCTGTCCTATTAAAATGCTTCCTCACTTGCGGTCAACGCATCCTGATATTTCAGCATTACCATGGAATCCTGCTGTGACTCAAGCTGGACCATCTAAGATAGGTAGCCTACAGTAGAGCACCGAAAATACCTCAATGTTTACAAACGTATCAGATAAAGTAGTTATTGAAGTTTGTGAAGTTAATGAAGTTCCCCACATGCATGTTATTTATTAACTGTTAAATCACAGTAGCAATCCACTTCTGCAAGGAAGCCCTTAAAACATATGAAGAAATGAACTATAGAATGACTGCTATATATGGCTACCTGTCTGTGCTATTTAATATACATTTCCTTCCCACGATGCTATGAGCTGGCGGAAAGCTGATGCGCTTTAAATATACAAGTAAATGGCGAAAATTGTTTTTCAAATAATTGGAATTTATTGTTGCAATGTACTCTCCTTATCAGACATGCAAGAGGAAATAGAAGGGCATTGATTGATATGATGGCATTAGGTTCATGAAACACACATTTTCATTTAACTTTAATAATGATAATTATTGTCATCTCATCATGAGAATACGTTTAATTTGCACTTACACATACAACACTTTTAATGAATATAGACTCAGTAGGAGAGGGTTTTGAGAATGCATGGCAAAAGCATAAATATTCTAAATCTGAATTTTACAACAGTCAAGAATGTTTCATTAATTTAAATTTATCGCCGTTGTGAAGAGTAGTTTAGACCAGGAGATGTCACTAGAGAGGCAGGTGTCAAATGCTTCATGACACCGACACTTCAACTAACGCAATTGCTTCAATTGTGTCAATGTTTCAGAAAGCTTCGCTCTGCCCATCACTAATGTGCACACAAAACAAAGATGGCGACGACCAAGTTTTAAATATAAAGTAATGATTATAATTGGCTGAAGTAGCATCACATACACTGAATTATTTGTCAATCAAAATCATGATATGAGCACATCATTAATTTTGCCTGTGCATCCTGCAGTTGGCTACTTACATCAGACTACTTTGATCTGATGTTGTGAGTGGCGGATGTGATCCAATGGGGAGAAGTAATCTTTGAGGGCATGGGGCATTTGTGATGAAGAAATTGACAGGAAAACAGAAGAAGGGGAAACAGAATGCAAAAATAATCAAAGTTTGGGGCTATTGTGTGGGTGTGTGGAGTTGTATCCTAATTCCGTTTGTTTACATCAGGTTAGAAGGTCTCGGGGTCTACGGTCATTGTGTTTATTTCTGTCGGTCACCCTGAAAAGTGCCAAACTCTCGGTGCTGTATATGTATGGGGCATGCCCCACCAAGCTGAAACTTTGCGGATGGCACACCTGCCATATAAATTTTGTAATAAATAGCTTGTGCTATTTAGTTTCATAGGCTAGCTAGCACAAGTTGTATTACTCTTCTATGGTTTGCCTCCTCAGATACAGTAAGTACAGCCCCATCACCTCACATACTGTATGTAGCTACCATTAACTAATAGTAAAGTAAAGCTTTCTAGGTACAATACGGTACTTGGCTAGCTTTCATGCTTTCTTAGCTAATTAATGTGAAGCAACTAGCTGCTAAGTGCTAGCTACATCTATTTTATCTTATTTACTATGAATTTTACCTAAAATTGACTAATTTTATCTGTGTAAAATTCAGTAAAAACTGTTTCCAAAAGTTTTCCAACTAAGCATTTTTGTGAAATGTTAGAGACTGGACTTCTGCTGCCAAGGACACTTTTTGCATCTTGGCAATTGAGAAACTATAGGCCTATGTTTGCAGATGTAATCATACAAAAACATTATTGTTTTTACTTGATGAGTATTTTATTTCTTGTACATTTGTATTTTAATATTCATGGTAGCCATGGTATATTCAGAATAAATCCCTTGTGCAATGCTCATGATACAGATACTGGTAAAAACAGTTATGGGGTGGGAACGTTGCTCGGGTTAGTCTTGGGCTGTGTCACCCCAGATGTGCATAGATTGTGGCCACTTTCACACATGGATCATAGAATATTCCTGTATAGACATTTCCGGCAATCTAGTCTGTTCACGCAAACAAGTACTATCTGGTATTTTACTGGGTCGAAATGATGGTGCCAATAAATGTTTGAACAAGCCGGTTAAATACTCTGAAGGGGTATGAAAGTAGGTCAAGAAGATAACCAAGGCATAGGCTATAGGTACAGCACCGGCAAGGTATGATTTAGTTAAATCTTGTTTACTACCCAGAGAAACTAACTAGCATTTACGAAGTAGCTGGCCAATGAAGCAACAGTGATCATAATAGTTAACATCCTGCCATATATAAATGTGAACATAAACTGGTGATAACTTTAGAAATTGTGTAACTGTGACATGGCAAAGAGAACATGCACTTGGGTATAAAATGGTGTGGACAATCAATGAGTTTTCACATCTGTTTTACCCATTATATGTTTTCTTGTATTTTGATCAGGTCGGAATAATATTATATAACATTTTGGAAGAAAGATACAGAACAGGAAGCCAAAACTAGACGCTAAAATTGCAAACATCTCCGCAGCTACAGTGAACTTTCCAGGTGAGCTGATATAAGCTGGTATGAAGGTGATCCAGACTGCACAGAATATTAGCATGCTGAATGTGATGAATTTGGCTTCATTGAAGTTGTCAGGCAGCTTACGAGCCTGAAAAGCTAAAACAAAGCACAATATAGAGAGGAGTCCAATATAACCCAGTACAGCCCAGAACCCCACTGCTGATCCTACATCACATTCTAGAATGATCTTTTCTTTGTAGTGCTTCATATTTTTGTTTGGGAAAGGAGGGGATATTGTTAACCAAAGGACACAAATAAGGACCTGTATGAGAGTGAAAGCAAGAACACTCAGTCTCTGCTGGGGAGGCCCAAACCATTTCATGATATTACTACCTGGAAGTGTAGCCCTGAAGGCCATTAACACCACTATTGTTTTCCCCAGAACACAAGAGATGCAGAGGACAAAGGTGATCCCAAACGCAGTGTGGCGCAGCATACAGGACCACTCAGAGGGCCGGCCGATGAAGGTAAGAGAGCAAAGGAAACACAGTTTCAATGAAAAGAGCAGCAGGAAGCTCAGCTCTGAGTTGTTGGCTTTCACAATCGGTGTGTCCTTCTTTATAAAGAACAACACAGCCACAAATGCAGTTACACATGCTCCAAATATGGAAAAAATAACGAGCACTATTCCCATAATTTCTTTAAAAGACAGAAATTCAACAGCCTTTAAAACACAATGATCTCTTTTAGCATTAGACCAGTATTCTTCTGGGCATTGAATACAGTCATTGGAGTCTGTAAGAGAACAATGAATACCATTATTAGAAGACTCATAGTTATGGACAGGTCTGACAGAATATTGGTCATAATATTAAGAGCACAACTTAGGAATGCTCTGTGTAGCCTGGTTACAGTTAACTCTGCATTACCTGTAGCATTGCTGATTTCTCCCTCAGCACAGAGCACACAGTCATAGCAACAGACAGGCCTTCCACTCTGCACAGCCTTCCGAGTGCCTGGGGGACAGCTCTCACTGCACACTGACCTGGGTTTCTGTGCAACATGTTTCAACTCTTAACACAAAGCTCACATGGACGATGTGATATGCAAATACATTATAATTATTTTCAATACTTCATCATATCGAATGTCAAATCCTTGAAGCAGTTTGTTGTCACTGGGAAGTATGATAATTCAGGACTTTCCACAGTGTATTCCCTCATACACTTTTATTGTCTTGTTTTATTCACAATTGCAGCTTCCATTTTACAGTCTGGTAAATGAATGACTTATGAAATTGATTTTTATAGGCCAGGATCATGTTGAGCTTCAATTTACTGAAATTAACTGTAATTCATTATCTCTATCATTCCAAATAGCTGCATACAGGTAAAGCTGCATTTGTGTGCTGTTATCCGACCACCTTTTCACAAAGTGCATGAACACTTACCTGTATTTGCCCACCTGCCCAAACTATACTAACAGGACTCATCACAAACTGCTGACCAGATGGTAAAGAGGCATCGTAGTTGCCAACCGCTCTGAACTCTACTGCACCATCAGGACCAAGCTGCCAGTTCACCACCTCATATCTGGCAATTGAGTCTCCATTACTGTCAAAGGAGACTTTCTCTCCAGTTCCCAAAGTGAAATTTACTTTTTTCAAAGCCCCAAGTACCTGTAGAGAAAAAAGATTAAAGCGGAGATGAATTATTTTTTGTTTTTGCTCATAATGAGAATTTTATTAGCTATGTAATAAGGGCTTATTGAGGTACCTGCCAGGGCTCTGTTTTCACTTTGTTTGTACAGCCTAGTTGGGGTGAACATGCCAGCAGGTCATGTAGAGAATGAGCAACAGCGTATACTGCTTTGTAAACATTGTAGGAGATTCTTGGCTCTGATACATCAGTGTATTGGTTTTCCAATTCACTCAAGCTCTCAGACCCAGTGCAGGGGTTCACATGAGGTAGCTTGTTTTCATCTATAAGGGAACACTGAAACATATTTTCCCAGAAGTCTATAACAGCAAGGTTTCCTGGCTTTTGTGAGGGGTGAAGTTTTAATATGAATTCTTTGAAGCCATTTATTTTACCTTTTGTGACAGCAAAGCCAACAGATCCTCCCAGTATTCTGAAACTCGTTGGTAACACTAGATTGCTTGCTGTTATCCAACCTTCACTGCCAACCATTTGGAGACCTGTAATATTCTGAATCGTCAGCTGCTCCAATAACTTGTTCATTGCAGCTGGACCAAGAAATGCTACAATTACCTTTGCAGTACCGCTTTTGATAACATCTACAACCTTCAGTAATTTCTCCGGCTCTGTTACATGAAATTTCTCAGAATACTCAATGCAGATCCCTTCTTCTTGAGCAGCTTTTATAAATGTGGCCATCCCGTTGTTGCCATAGTTATTATCACTTCTTACTGCTCCTATCCAGGTCCAGCCAAAGTGCTTCACCAGCTGAGCCAGTCCTCTGCTCTGGTAATAGTCACTGGGAATGGTTCTGAAGAATGAGGGAAACTGTTTTCTGTTGCTCAGACATGCACATGTTGAAAAGTGACTGATCTGAAAACAAACCAGACAAGGTCACATATATCAGAACTTAAACGTGTGAGGAAACATACTGTACACTAGTTGAGGTCAACAGAGTGGCAACTCAGTCAAGAGTACAACAGTTTAAAAAAAAAAAAAATTTTTTACCAGGAACATCTGATGGTTATATTAAACATGCAGCAGTAAAGTACTATGTGGGATGCAAGGACATTGTGTCTATATTGTTGTGAAGTTGATTAACCAGTGTATGAAATAAAGATTAGCTGTTCCAGTTGTATTGCAGTCCTGTTGTTTAAACCTGAGGTTTAAACTGTGACTAAGCACGCTGCAATTGATGCAATAATACTTGATAAAACCTACCTTTGTCACTCAAAAACGCTTTTATGAAATATTTTATGTCGTATTTAGATACCATTTACAAATGCCCCATCTGCATCTCCCCCTGCTTTGTGTTACGTAACTCTTACCACTGGAATCTGAAATAATCCAACGGCTGCTGCAAGTGCCATGGAGTTTGTGTCCATGGACGCCCCAACAATGGCCTGCACTGCCGCTGGTGTGGAGCATGACGTGTCGGTCAGTGTTTCCTCATAACCGTTCATCAGAGCCATGGCTGATCGTATAGAGAACATTGGAGAGAGACAGGAGTCATATATCTTATATCCAAGAGATACACCTGGGAGGAGGTCAGTTCTGTTGTTTATTTCTCCAATGGTGAAGATCATGGTCTGGGCCAGCCGGAATTCTCTGAAATTAACTCTAGAAATGACACGTTGATTGTTTAGTAAACCCTTGTGTTTGGTTTGGGTTGAATTTTTAATTCCGTTTTAATCTTGTAGTAAAAGAGGAAAGACACATTTGAGAGATGCATTTGATAACCAGTGACTAAACCAGTCTAAATTTGCTTCTTGATTTGTGTTTCGATTTGTTATTCATCATCTCTATTTGCTTTATTTATTTTTGCAGATATGGTTGTAATATAACAATATAACTTTATTTTTATTTTTTTCAACCTTTACTTAATTCTCAGAGAATATCATTGAGGGTGGGGCCTCATTTGCAATGATACCGAGATTACACAATAGAGGAAAAGTCAAACGGAATAAAAACAATCAAAGATAAGTCCATGAAATGAATAAATAAATAAATAAAATAAAGCACAAATCAGTTAAAAACTGTTGCAAACAGATATGGGGAGGTTTAAAATCATGTTTCTAAAATGTCTAAAAGGAAAAAAATAATTTTAATGATGAAAAATTATAAAAATACGAGAGAATGTCAGTTTAAAACAATAAATATCAATAATCTTGTGCATGAAAACGTTCTAATTTTTCACAGGTAAATATGATTTATCTACGCCTTCATTATAGTGTATTTTTTTTATATAAATCACATTATTATCACAAATCACAAATGAGTTTTACCTAAATATTATTTCTGCATTGCTTTACAATCTCAATAAATGTCTGGTATATTTGACCCAGGATAACAGTTTCACAGGTGCTCTTAAGTAAACAGAACACAAGGGTTAATTGTCATTTTAATACATCAGAAGATCCTTAATTAAAAAGGTTAACTCCGTTTTAAAAAGGCTGCTGTTATTTATTTCCTTACTAAAATATAGGCGGACATAACTTATATGTTTTGCATACTCTTAATCTGAATATTGAACAGGAACATAAACCATGAACAAGCACCTTACTTTCAAATAACAACCATTACCATCAGGTGTTAAATGTTCAGTCTAAATTCACCTTACCGTGCGCATTTCATTGGCTCTGGTGTCCTTGTGAATTGCATGCTTATTTTCCTGGTTTCACTGTGCAGGAAGAAGACACCACCGATGTTGAAGTCTCCGTGTTGATAGAAGCTGGGCTTGGCTGCCCTCCCCAGTCTTCTGCATGGTGGGGTCTGTGCTGCAGCCCAGAGGACTGTCAGTGCCAGCAGAATAGTCAGCAGTGCCATCCCACTACACATCTGAGATCCAGCACTGCTGTGTACCAGTTTAAATACAGCTGTTTTAATTCCCCATCGATTTGTGATTCTCAAAGGCGCAGCTGAGCCCCACGATTAGTGGGGGAAATTGCACTGGCAGTGAAGGTAAACACAATTCCATGGATATCTGAAGTCTACACACTTTGCTGTTTTCAGTTTAACAAATCATTTTTAGGGGAAAGACAAGTTGAGCCATCCCATTCATATTACTATTAATATTGTCCCATATTATGCCACTATTGTTCTGCAAAAATTTTGTCATGATTCATTTGTGCTTTTCACACATTTTATAAATGTTTAAAAGTGCCATGATGAAATTTAAAACATATCCTTGATGTAGGATTGCCATGGATGGTTGTGATATCACCTTGAAGGAACCAAGCTGAATCGATGAAAAGAAATGTACTATACAAATTAATTTAGTCTCATTAAATATTAATTACATAATGCTGGTAACAATGGTTAGTTGACAATGCAGATTATATGGTCCTTTAACAAAAGTAGTTTCCATTTTGCAAGAATGAAAAATTAGAGGCATATTTTGTATAGGTTTCACACAAATATTGTTTTCATTGGTTCCCAGAACTTAACCAGACTTTTCTTTCAGATCAGAACATCAAAGACCAGAGGGGTGCACTACAAAGCAAGTTTAAGGGGTTAGCTCAAGCTAATTTAAGCTTCAACCCTGGGTTTTCTGTATCACGAAGCCGACTTACTTTTAATCGGGGTATATTGCCATGGCAACTTTATCTGCACGGGTAACTTCCTCCGGGGCAGTTTATGTTCAGTCTATCGTATTGAAACATATAAAAGCGCCTCACCTTTGACCAATCAAATCCTTGGCTCTGGAAAAAGGCGTCTCCGTTCCATAGGATCCCGTAGAGATATGTGCGGATAGTGAGGGAGTCTGTTCACAGGTTTATTGAGTTCCGCAAAAAAAAGTTGCGGGAAATGCTTTCGAGACCGACAAAATCCGTTTTTACTTTCCCCGAGTTTATGAATAAACTTTGGTGTGATTGCTTCAAGAAGATTTTAAACATGCTGTATCAAGTTTAAAGTTTAGGAGCTCTAGAATGTACAAACCCCACTTCCAAAAAAGTTGGGACAGTATGTAAAATGCACATAAAAGTAGAAAGCACCGTCTTGTAAATTCTCTTTTACATATATTTAATTGAAAACAGTCCAAATAAAGATATTTCATGTCTTACCTTTTCAACTTTTGTAAATATACGCTAATTCTGAATTTGATGCCTGCAACACGTTCCAAAAAGGTTGGGACAGGGGCAAAGAAAAAACAGAAGAAAAAAAAAAACACCTGTTTGGAACATTCCACAGGTAATCAGGTGATGCTATCGTGACTGGGTATAAAAGGATATCAAAAGATCTTATTTTCAGGTACTCTTACAAGCGATACTATAACCTCTCTGCATTTGAATGGATCTTAATGGGAATTGGGGGGTGGGACTAGATTAAGCTATAAATTACAAGTGAATTGTATATGGAATCCATGGTTGGCTGAATGGCTCCAAGTCATCAAGGGTCTGAGGCATCAAACGAGCCTCAAAGTCAAACCATCACCCTGCTGCCAGATATGCAGTCGATATGGATGGATCACTTGGGAAATTTTCCGATTTAATTCTATGGGAAAATATATGTAAAATAGAATTTACAATTCTGCTTTCTGTTTTCATGTGCATTTTACAGACTGTCCCAACTTTTTTTTGGAATTGGAGTTTGTAGTACACTTGTCACATTAGAAACAAACTATATGACAATATACTGAGAGCACAGATTTATTTGTTACAAGTGGTAAGGTACTAACTAACGAATTTAACCGTTACACGATGAGAATTTACATTTAATTGAAATTTTTTTGCAAAAGCTCCTCCCTGGCTTTGTTGGAGACAACGGTGTTGCTTTTTGCTCTTATTATTGTTTTATGTTCTTCGTATCTGTCTTTTTTCCTTAAGAGAAAAATACACTGCTCGAGTACAGCCCATGCGGTGTTGCAGACACGGCCCCTTCTATGGGTACGCGCACAGAGCACAAGTTGATAACCACGTTCGTAGTACCAGTTAAGCCAGATTGCGGTGGTTGGGTTTTGTGAAGCCAGCTAACACAAAGAAACCCTGGGTATGTTAAATTTCCTTCATAGTATACCCCTCAGGGCTCAAATTGTTGTTGAACGCAGGGGAGCGCCGTCCCCCCTTGTTAACCGAAATCGGAAAAGCCATTGCCCTTTTTAAGCCAGGCAATTCTGTAAAATGAAAGTCATTGATTCACGTAAAATGGAACGTTCTTCACAACCAAGTACAGTCCGAAACACATTCTTTCTGGAGTGTAATTTTTCCGTCAGCTCTTTTGATGTGACACATAAAGTTGGAATGACAACATTCTCTTCAGATGGTAAGATGAAAAAACACAGGGCCAAGATACATAATTTGTGTGAGCTAAGATATTAATTGTTTTATGTAACTTGGCTTCATTTTACATGGCAGGCCTAGATTTTGCTAGTTCTATTAGAGACAGCGCTTTGTTTTCATGAGTAACTTGGCATTTTTGTATGTTGAAAACATTTTTTTGCACTGTGTTTGTTATGAGTAACTGATGATGATAATGCATGTAAATTTATAAACTATAAGATAATTAAATGTAGAGAGAGATATGTATACAAATATGCAAACACACATATATTCTAGCTGAAAGAAATACATAGGCCTGGGTTCAGTCAATTTCTCTTTACCATGAAGTACAAATAAATACATTTACACCGTACAAGACAGTCGCTTGGTCTCCTTTCCTTTTTAATGAGTAGCAGGCGGAGAGCGACACAGGCTTGTTCTCAAAAAAATGTCCTCCATGCTCATATCGTGCACACGCCCACCCGCCTCCCCGATGAGGCCAGGGATTGAATTTAATATTTTGACAGTGCGGCGTGGGATGACGTTAGCCGACACTTTCCCATAAATGCTCTTCGGTAATATCCTTTCTCCCTCACCGTTGGCTAATAAGCCTGCTTTGTTCACATACAGCTTCGAACAACATAACGGCGACTTTAACCCAAGTTTGTTAATAACGCTAGTTAACGAGATAGCTATTAAACATTTTTTAAAACGGCTCATTTATCTGAATTCGCAGTTGTGGTAAGGCTGTGAGGTGATTTCAACAAGGTAATGTTAGCCTACAAAGCCTTCAACATTAATCTATCTAACTAGACACAAGTTCACCATAGTTAATTCTATCAGTCCAACATGGACATTCCGGGGAGACTATACTTGCAAAATAGGCTAACGTACAATTTTCACAGTGGCCATTTCCATCACGAGTTCTCATAATTTAGGCTACATCTCACGTTAGCTAGCCGCGCAAGGCTTGTTAACGGACAGTTTGAGAGATCAGTCGGGACTGGGGATCTACCAGTGTAGCTTGCCTATACCACAGACAGCGGATTAAGCAAAATAAACAAGTGGACGCAGTAATCATACACATAACGTTAATGTATCTATGTATTTATTGTTTTGGTTTTCACATAACATCGATTGTTCAGTGGGTCTGTGGTGGGCGCTGGACTGGAAAGAAATTTGTTTTAATACGGGAAATGTTAGCTGTTTATATGTTTCACCTTCAATACATGGCATGCAGAAATGTATTTTGTCTAAACACATGACACAGTCACTGCATTATGCAATAAATGTTTGCGAAGAAGAGCAAGTGCTCCTCGTTGCCTATTATAGGCTATATAGGACATGGTAGCTTTCGGCCTACATAACGTGGAAAGTTATGACACATGTTCATTGTGTGCAGCACCCTCTCATCACTCAAAAGAAATCAAACACATTAAGGAACTGAAGTTGAGCATCAAAGCTCGCAGGCTATCAAAGCCAGATAACATTATACTGCACTTTAAGACAGCATAAACGGGGCACAAGTGTCTGCTATGAACAAATATTTTCGGTCCAAAAAGACTAAATATCCGGGTAAAGCCAGGACGTCTTTTCAGCCGATCTGATAGCATACTGGATATTGGAAGGTTAGCATAGCATGTGGTTCAAAAAGCGCAAAAACTGTGTTTTTCTGGGGGGATTATCTTCATTAACAAAACGTGAATATATCTTAGGCTTATATTAACCACAGACCTTATATTCGGCAAAACCTTAAAATCCATATGGGAAAAAAGCATTGGGAATCTGCTGAGGGAACCCATGCCCGGAAGAAACCTCCTAATTAGCCTACAAAAATACGTCATGACTGTCGCACTCTATTGGAAAGTGTTGCAGGTGAGAACAATGAGACAATGAAATTTGTTAAGCAAAGGCGCTGTATTTAAAGAAGTCTCTTTAATTACTTCTTAAAATATCTGCCCAGATAAATGTTTCTTAGTAAAACTGTCTCTGTCTTTTTGTTTCACCCGGAATTAGTGCTAGGTGCTAGCGAGACATACAGTCAAGCAACGGACCTGGAAGTGGGAAAAATTATACCCTGGGAAGAATTGTACACTACACTGGTCCGACTGCCTTGTTGCCAGAGAGAGATGGAGACAGGTAGGACAGTTATTATTTTTCTATTCTATTCTATTCATTTGTGGCTTGGTCATATATGGATTGGCCATGTAAAGGCATGTAAAGTTGGCTGTGTGTGTGTTTTTTGGTCACTGTGCCATGCACGCGTGCTTGAATGTGTTTGGATGTAGACTACTTATTTCATGACGTGTCAGGTGTCAGTCATTACTGCCTTGTTATGGTGCCTCGGTTGTTGGCGGCTGTGCCATGCATTTCTGTATCGTGTGTGTGTGTGTGTGCGCGCGCGCACGTGTGTGCAGCTGTGCGTGCATTGTCAGAACTTTGTATGATGTTGATTTCATAGGCAAGTGAGCGCTGCAACCTCAAACTTGAGACTGTGGCTGTGAGAGTCTACAGTGATTAAATTATAATTAGCATGGAATAGCCTATATAAACGAAAAACATCTCGCCTGTCTCTGAGACTGATTTTAAATGGGTCTAATAACTTCATGCAGAAGCAGTAAACACATCCACCAGCGCAACTTACCAAAGTCCAACTTACCGATCGGATGGAATAAGCTAGCCCTAGTTCTTGGTAATATTCAAATGGGCCGCTCAAAACCACAAATGCCAGAGCTGAATTTTGGTCCCAGTCCAGCCCTGTCGAGGGATAAACTAGTTAAGTCAGCCAATATTCAGCCGATATTGGCTATAAAAATGGTTGCTATCCTATATGTTAGCTGACAAATGTCTGGCTAAATGTCTGACTTTATCCAAAATAATCGTCATCACGCACAGCCGGTTTTACAATGCGATACGATACGATATATTTTTATTCATACGAGGTCAATAAATCATCATACAGATCATATATTAAACAATAGAGGTAGTATGAAAAGGAAAACCCCAAAATAAGCCGCAGCCGCTGCTTTTAAGAGGGGAACCCAGCAAAAACAAAACATATAAATACATCTATAAAAACAAAGCAAAACATGTTATATGAGACATGACACAGGACAAGACATAGTACAATATGGTATAGTATTACAGAGAGGGGTGTAATTTTCTGTAGACAATCATGAGTTATATGAAGACAAGAGTTTCTTTTTTACATTTTTTTTAAAGAGGGAGACAGAGTGGGACATTTTTATGGAGTCGTCGAGTTCGTTCCATATTTGCGGACCCCTGCACAGTACACTCAGACTGGTACATTTTAGCTTTCGTTTTTTCCCTTTGATTTGATGTTTCTTTCTGGTGTCATGTGCATGCAGGGGACGGCAGATAGGGACGAGCTCGTTTAACCGGTGGTTGATCCTGTGCACTACTTGATACATGATAGTAGCATTTTCATACACATTTAGCTCTGCAAGCTTTAATAGTCCAAGGTTGTTAAATAAAGGTCCAGTGGGCTCTCTGTAGTCAGACCATGATATGGCGCGTATAACTTTATTTTGTAATGTCTGTAGTTTTTTAATGTAACTGGGAAAGGTGTTGGACCATATGATGTTGCAGTAGTTTAAGTGAGGTTCAAATAGAGATTTATATAAGGTGAGCAGGGCTGAATGTGGGAGACAGTGTCTTAATTTAAAGAACAAGCCAACATATTTAGATAGTATTTTTATAAGATGATCAATATGGTACTTGAAATTCAAAAATTCGTCGATGTGGACCCCCAGGAATTTTGTGGAAGCTACTCTATTGATTTCTTGCCCATTTATTGCAAGACGGATAAACTCTGTGTTTGTTTTATTTTTATTAGAGCAGAATACTATATAATTAGTCTTTTTTATGTTGAGAGAGAGTTTATTACATCTGAACCAGGTATCCACCTTCTCCAACTCCCTATTTACAGTTTCTTGAAGTAGAAATGGATCTTTGGATGACAGAAGCAAATTTGTATCATCAGCAAAAAGTACTTTATGTAGGATTTGAGAGGAGTTGACAAAATCATTGGTATACAAGATGAAGAGAAGAGGCCCCAAAACTGAGCCCTGGGGGACCCCATAGTTAATGAATTTATTTTGGGATTTATGACCATTTATACATACATATTGTTGTCTTCCATATATGTAGCTTTTAAACCAACTGAGAGCTATGCCTCTGACACCGTAATAGTTTAATTTGGTTAAAAGAATCTCAAAGTTAATGCAATCAAATGCCTTAGACAGGTCGAGGAAGATGCCAATGGAGAGGTCACCTTTATCAATGGCATCGTTGATGTTTTCCTGTAGGTCAAGAACTGCCATACATGTTGTGCTTTTTTTCCTGAAGCCATATTGTGAGGAGTCCAGAATATTTAATTTATCTATGTAACTACTCAATCTGGTATATACAATTTTCTCAAACACCTTAGAAAGTGAAGGCAATATGGATATTGGTCTATAGTTGTTCATGTCATTTTTATCACCCGTCTTAAAAACTGGAACAATTCTTGCGACCTTTGCCTTGTTAGGTACAATACCAGTGAGTAACGACAAATTTATGCAATGAGCAAGTGGATCAGCAATTTCATTTACGGTTGCTTTCAAAATTGAGCTACAGATATCATCCGCTCCAGCTGTGTGTGAGGTTTTCATGTTTCTAATAGTTTTTACAATTTCATTTCTATCAGTTGGTGACAAGAAAAATGAATTTAGGGGACTATCTTGTAGGTATTGCCTGAAGCAGGCACCATGAGGTTGGGTAATGTTGTTTGAGAGGTTCTCACCAATGGAGATAAAATGAGTATTCATGTTATCAGCAAGGTTAACAAGGTCAGTGACATCTGCATTTCTGCAGGACCCACTGTGATTCACCTCAGTGTTGATGTCTGGGAGCACAATATTTTTGTGGCTCCTGCCAAGGAGTTTATTTATGTTTCCAATTGATGTAGAAAACAAAGCCGTTTTAAAATATTTCTGTCATATTTTGAAACAGAACAGAAAGGCATTGCTGTTTTGTTTTAAACGAAATATAAGCTGGAAGGATAATTAATTAACGAATGGAGCACCTTTCTCATGTACATGATGTAGCTAACGGGAAGCAAGCAGCTGACCAGCTAATACACATCACTCATTTCAACGATTAACTACGTATCTACGGTGTCTCCCTAGTGATGAGTCGTCGAGGTCCCAATTATAGTATTCACATTTCTATGAAATTATATGAAATGTTATGGAATGCCTATCAGCCAAAAATAAGTGTATAGATGTTTATTCTTTTGATCAAACTATATTGTCTGTCATTCATGTAATTCAAGGTATACTGTGTGCTTTGGAATTCTCATGCTTAATTTCAATACCAAATTGTATCCTCACTTTTCCATGTATACACAGTGACATCACAGAATGTTTGGTCATGAAAAGTTGGTTTAAAGTCATTGAGAAGTCATGGAAATACATTGGTCAAAATGTGTATGAACCCTGTACAGAGATCTTTTTCCTCTACAGCTCTAAGCTATAGGCTATATATTGGTATTTATTTTCATATATATTTTGTTTAAGGTCTTAGTATCTTTACTTTACAAAGTCTTCTGAAAAATGCACACCTATTGAAACGTTTGCATTTCTTTAATTCATTATTATACACACAGTCAATTTTGTAACAATGTACATTAGTCATCTTGTTGTTCAAATCAAGATCGAATGTTTAATATTACATTACATTACATTCATTTAGCAGACGCTTTTATCCAAAGCGACGTACAATAAGTGCATACAGAGACATCAATATTGGAACAATTTAACAGCTTAAGAGTTAAATTTTGTTTGATTTTAATTACAATTAGCTATATCTTTAATAGTTATTTTCATCTAAGACATCACCAAGATGAGCGTTCTAAGTCTCATTTTTATCAACTTTTAGGGGTTATTTTAGGGGTGATTTTTGTTAATTAATTTCCCCCCTCTTTTGGGTACTTCTGTCCTCCCCTGTTTCCAAACCCAGCAGCCGCCACTGAGATACAACTATAATAAATTTAGAAATATTTGTATAACTGTGACATGACAGAGAGAACATGCACTTGGGTATAAAATGGTGTGGAAAATCACTGAGTTTTCACATCTGTTTTACCCATTATATGTTTTCTTGTATTTTGATCAGGCCGGAATAATATTATATAGCATTTTGGAAGAAAGATACAGAACAGGATGCCAAAACTAGATGCTAAAATTGCAAACATCTCAGCAGCTACAGTGAACTTTCCCGGTGAGCTGACATAAGCTGGTATAAAGGTGATCCAGACTGCAGAGAATATGAGCATGCTGAACGTGATGAATTTAGCTTCATTGAAGTTGTCAGGCAGGTTACGAGCCTGAAAAGCTAAAACAAAGCACAATATAGAGAGGAGCCCAATATAACCCAGTACAGCCCAGAACCCCACTGCTGATCCTACATCACATTCTAGAATGATCTTTTCTTTGTAGTGCTTCATGTTCTTGTTGGGGAAAGGAGGGGATATTGTTAACCAAAGCACACAAATAAGGACCTGTATGAGAGTGAAAGCAAGAACACTCAGTCTCTGCTGGGAAGGACCAAACCACTTCATGATATTACTGCCTGGAAGTGTAGCCCTGAAGGCCATTAACACCACTATTGTTTTCCCCAGAACACAAGAGATGCAGAGGACAAAGGTGATCCCAAACGCAGTGTGGCGCAGCATACATGACCACTCAGAGGGCCGGCCAATGAAGGTAAGAGAGCAAAGGAAACACAGCTTCAATGAAAAGAGCAGCAGGAAGCTCAGCTCTGAGTTGTTGGCTTTCACAATCGGTGTGTCCTTCTTTAAAAAGAACAACACAGCCACAAATGCAGTAACACACGCTCCAAATATAGAAAACATAACAAGCACAATTCCCATAATTTCTTCAAAGGACAGAAATTCAACAGCTTTTAAGACACATTGATATCTTTTAGCATTAGACCAGTATTCTTCTGGGCACTGAATACAGTCATTGGAGTCTGTAAGAAAACAATGAATACCATGATTAGAAAACGATAATGGGTAAATGTGCAGAGCGGACAGGTCTGACTGAATATTGGTCATAGCATAAAGAGCACAACTTAATAATATTCTGTGTAGCCTGGTTAAAGTTAACTCTGCATTACCTGTAGCATTGCTGATTTCTCCCTCAGCACAGAGCACACAGTCATAGCAGCAGACAGGCCTTCCACTCTGCACAGCCTTCCGAGTGCCTGGGGGACAGCTCTCACTGCACACTGACCTGGGTTTCTGTGCAACATGTTTCAACTCTTAACTCAAAGCTTGCATGGACAATGTGACAGGCAAACACTTTATCGTAATTATTTTCAATACTTCATCATAGAGAACGTCAAATGCTGGCCGCAGTTTATTGTCACATGGACGTATCAGGACTTTCCACAGTGTATTCCCTCATACACTTGTGATGTTTTTTTCTTGTCTTGTTTTATTCACAATTGCAGCTTCCATTATACAGTCTCGTAAATGAAGACTTGTACAGGCCAGGCAAATATTGAGTTGCTTTAATTTGGTGAAATTAACTGTAATTCTTTATCTCTATCAGTGCGAAAAGCTGCAACAGGTACAAATCTGCATTTGTGTGCTGTTATCAGACCACCTTTTCACAAAGTGCATGAACACTTACCTGTTTTTGCCCACCTGCCCAAACCATACTAACAGGACTCATCACAAACTGCTGACCAGATGGTAAAGAGGCATCATAGTTGCCAACCACTCTGAACTCTACTGCACCATCAGGACCAAGCTTCCAGTTCACCACCTCATATCTGGCTATCGGGTCTCCATTACTGTCAAAGGAGACTTTCTCTCCAGTTCCCAAAGAGAAATTGACTTTTTTCAGAGCCCTAAGTACCTGTAGAGAAAAAAGATTTAAGCTAAGATAAATTATTTGTTGTTTTTGCTCATAATGAGGATTTTATTAGCTATGTAATAATGGCTTATTGAGGTACCTGCCAGGGCTCTGTTTCCACTTTGTTTGTACAGCCTAGTTGGGGTGAACATGCCAGCAGGTCATGTAGAGAATGAGCAACAGCGTATACTGCTTTGTACACATTGTTGGAGATTCTCGGCTCTGATACATCAGTGTATTTGTTTTCCAGTTCACTCAAGCTCTCAGATCCAGTGCAGGGGTTAAAGTGAGGTAGCTTGTTTTCTTTGATAAGGGAACACTGAAACATATTTTCCCAGAAGTCTGTAACAGCAAGGTTTCCTGGCTTTTGTGAGGGGTTAAGTTTTAATAGAAATTTTTTGAGGCCATTTATTTTACCTTTTGTAACAGCAAAGCCAATAGACCCTCCCAGTGTTCTGTAACTTGTTGGTGTTGCTAGATCGTATTCTGTTATCCAGGCTTCACTGCCCACCATTTGGAGACCAGTAATATTCTGAATCATCAGCTGCTCCAATAACTTGTTCATTGCAGCCGGACCAAGAAATGCTACAATTACCTTTGCAGTACCTCTTTTGATAACATCTACAACCTTCAGTAATTTCTCTGGCTCTGTTCTGTGAAATTTCTCAGAATACTCAATGCAGATCCCTTCTTCTTGAGCAGCTTTTATAAAAGTGGCCATCCCGTTGTTGCCATAGTCATTGTCAGCTCTCACTGTTCCTATCCAGGTCCAGCCAAAGTGCTTCACCAGCTGAGCCAGTGCTCTGCTCTGGTAATAGTCACTGGGAATGGTTCTGAAGAATGAGGGAAACTGTTTTCTGTTGCTCAGACATGCGCATGTTGAAAAGTGACTGATCTGAAAAGAAACCATACAAGGTCACATATATCAAGCATCTTGTCATTTTTTATTAACCAGGAGCATCTGATTGGTATATTAAACATGCAGCAGTAAAGTACTATATGGGATGCAAGGACATTGTACCTATATTGGTGTGCAATTAACCAGTTCCAATGTGTGAAATAAAGATAAGCTGTTACAGTTGTATTGCAGTTTTTTTTGTCTAGGGGCTTAAACCTGAGGTTTAAACTGACACTAAGCACGCTGTATTTGACCCAATAATACTTGAAAAAAACCTGCCTTTGTCACTCAAAAACACTTTTATGAAATATTTTATGTCGTATTTAGATATCGCTTACAAATGCCCCATCTGCATCTCCCCCTGCTTTGCGTTATGTAACTCTTACCACTGGAATATGAAATAATCCAACGGCTCCTGCAATTGCAATGGAGTTAGTGTCCATGGACGCCCCAACAATGGCCTGCACTCCTGCCGGAGTGGAGCATGATGTGTCGGTCAGTGTTTCCTCATAACCGTTCATCAGAGCCATGGCTGATCGTACAGAGAATGTTGGAGAGATACAGGAGTCATATATCTTATATCCAAGAGATACACCTGGGAGGAGGTCAGTTCTGTTGTTTATTTCTTCAGTGGCGAAGATCATGGTCTGGGCCAGCCGGAATTCTCTGAAATTAACTCTAGAAATGACACATGTTCATTGTTTAGTAAACCCTTGTGTTCAGTTTGGGTTGAATTTTTAATCCCGTTTTAATCTTTTAGCGAAAGTGAAATGACACACTATTTTTTTTGTCTATTTGGTTGTATTAATATACATATTTTTATTAATATAATATTTTTCACAGATAAATATGATTTATCCATACCTTCATTATAGTGGAGTTTTTTATATAAATCATATTATTATCATTAATGAGTTATACTTTCCACGTTTATTGTGATCTAACAGAGGTAATTGCAACCATTAACTAGATACAATATTGTTTCTATTGTTTTGCAATTGACATAAAGATGTATGCACAGTATATATATATATATATATATCTGGACCTAATGGAAGTAAACACAGTATAAAATTTATGTGCATTTTATAGTAATTTAAACAGTGAAATGTCCTATGGTGTGATGAGTCCGAAACAAGTTAAATTAAAACTAAACCTTGACTATTTATAAATAAATATATTTAAATTACATTCTAATTTCAGTATCATTGTTTTGAACGTCTCTACTTTTATCAGTTGTCTGTCAGAAGTAAATTCATGGATTTTTGAAAAAGTGTAATTTAAGAACATTTTGTCCGCAAAACACACGTCCTCTGGTGGGA
This sequence comes from Synaphobranchus kaupii, assembly GCA_029718625.1. Classification (NCBI taxonomy): domain Eukaryota; kingdom Metazoa; phylum Chordata; class Actinopteri; order Anguilliformes; family Synaphobranchidae; genus Synaphobranchus; species Synaphobranchus kaupii. The sequence goes on from CM056378.1 coordinate 1,208,241, forward strand.
TGCAAATATTTTATAAAAGACGGGCTATTATTTGGACACCACTTTGGACTTGAAGGCCCCCAATAAACCAAGAAGTACAGAAGATTGTGGAGGACCACATGGCTTGCAGAGCTGGTGAGTTTTAATCTTTAAATTGTTTAAAGTTTCACTTATCCTAAAAGGGGGTCATTTTTTTGTCCTTTTGAGTGACGCGCATAAAAAGCTGATGTCAAAACATTGTTCAACATAAAATGCTAAGAGAAAGCATCCAAAGCCAAACACATTCATGGTAATAGCAGGCTGAGAAATGTACAGCAGGGCCTATAAATGACCAAAGATCTGGTGTGACAGCTCTGTCCTCACATGTAACAGGCTAATTGTATCACATTGAGGACAGAAATGTCACCCCAGACATTTAAATTTCATTTCATTCATTTAAAAATGATTTAAAACTAGTTTCACTGCATATTTTTCGATAATTCCATAATAATTTAATTAGCCTTTCGTGATTCATTAACATTTTTACATTCATGTGGTTTAAAAATAAAAAAGGAAAACCCAGTCTGTGCTGCATTGAATGAAGTGGTGAAGAACATGCAACAACATGGTAATTTAAGAAATGTTTTGACCATATTATGATTTAATCTTTTTGTAGTCATTTGAAACTAAAACTGATAGGGAAGATAATGACTGGCGCAGACAGGACGAGAAGATACAGGGAGAAGCTAAACACTGATCCAAACAGAAGGGAGGCAATTCTGAGGGAAAGACGCAAAAAGTAAAAAGACAGAATATCTGAAAATTCATGCATAGGTTCATATGCTTTCTTTTTCATACACATGACACTGTAGTATTTCCAAATGGTACAGATTAGTTATAAACCTACATTCCACAATGATTAAATGTTAGAATGGCAGGACAAATAGTTAAAGGGATATGTCGGAATTTTGGACATAGTGTCTCAATTACGACTTACCCATGATGTAGTTGATTGATGGAAACCATTTTCAGCTAATTCCATGCCGTCCCTTCTTTTGGACATACACACGTTGCTAATGCTAGCGCAACTCTAGGGTAACCGGTAGCATCCACTACCAAATGCACTTAAACACTGCACAGTGCACCCAAAGCAAATAAAATACGACGACAGTCTATCGGGGTTATTTTGAGTGTTTATACCACCATTTTTGAAGTCAAACTATCGTTGAATCCTTTACTTTGTGCTGACCTATATTCTCTGTGGAAGTACGGCGGAGGAGTGATACTTTACGTTACCTACGAATCTAGTGCCTGCACCGGTCGACTACAACAACGAAGAGCAACAAGTTGCAATGGCCACGTTCGCTCCGCCACCGGTGATATTATTGGTCACCATATATATCACCATTCTCTATTCCACAGAGAATATAGGGTTGGGTTATTATTGAATTTGTAATTTACATCCTTTGTATTTTTGTGAAGGTACCAAGAAATGAAAGAAACGGGGGAAACAAAAGAATTCAATATCAAGATGGAAAAAAAAGAAAGAAGAACTGAGGAACAGGTGGAGAGAGTCCAAGCAAAGATGTAGACAAAGAGAGAAAGTTCTTAAAATTTAATTAAATGTTAAATTTCTCTATCTCAGTTTAACAAATGCTTTTACTGGGAATTAAGTCATTCAAAGAAATGAAATTAGATTTAATACAATTGCTTTATATATTTAAGTTTTTACTCTAAATCATTCAGTTTACAAATACGTTGAAATACAATAAAAATTAAATACAAATGTCTTAGTTACATGGACATTTTTTTCCATACCTTGCAGTACCTTGTTTTTTTAAACAAAGGCTCTAGATTTCTATGAAATTGAAAGTATCAATGAAAATGAATTGATGTTTTTTTTAAATGTAACTATTGTTTTTAGAATTTAAAAATAATTTTAAAATCTTGATTAAATAAAGCTAAAGATTTATTTGGGAGAATGAATAAGTTTAATGTGAAATTATAAAATTTGTAATGTTACTTTACTGTACAAATAATATGATAAAGTTATTAAAAGTTTTGCAGAAATTATAATAATTATAATGTAGAATTAACCGGAAAATCTATACAGGTCAACAAATCACTAAAATAGTTTTTTGAATACACTGACTTCATATTAAAATGATTAATAATACTGACAGAGGGGTACTTAAAAACAGATACATTACCTTTGTATTCATGACAGGACATTAATTAAAAATATGTATTTTTCATTAAATAAAGGTGTCACACCAGAGGACAAATTTACAGTCATCAAGGGAAAATGTTCACAAAATTAAGAAATAATTGGAAATATAAGGTGACCATGTATTTTCTGACAGTTTAGACTTTCAAGCATACTAATATGTGCTTCTCTTTAACAAAAAAAATATTTTTTGAGGCCACAACGTCAACTACCCACATTTCACAGGTGCTCTTAAGTAAACAGAACACAAGGGTTAATTGTCATTTTAATACATCAGAAGATCCTTAATTAAAAAGGTTAACTCAGTTTTGAAAAGGCTGCTGTTATTTATTTCCTTAGTAAAATATAGGCAGACATAACTTATATGTTTAGCTCAATCTGAATATTGAACAGGAACATAAATCATAAGCAAGCACCTTACCTTCAAATAACAACCATTACAATCAGGTCAGTGTTAAATGTCAGTCTAAAGTCACCTTACCGTGCACATTTCATTGGCTCTGGTGTCCTTGTGAATTGCATGCTAATTTTCCTGGTTTCACTGTGCAGTTCGAAGACACCGCCGATGTTGATGTCTCCATGTTGATAGAAAATGGGCTTGTCTGCCCTCCCCAGTATTCTGCATGGTGGGGTCTGTGCTGCAGCCCAGAGGACTGTCAGTGCCAGCAGAATAGTCTGCAGTGCCATCCCACTGTGTGTCTCAGATCCTGCACTGCTGTGCACCAGGTTTAAATACAGCAGTTTTAATTCTCCATCGATTTGTGATTCTCAAAGGCATGACTGAGTCCCAGGATTAGTAAGGTGGGGGAAATTGCGCTGGCAGTGAAGGTAAACACAATTCCAAGGATATTTGAGATCTGCACTTTTCTGTTTTCAGTTTAACTAATCAATTGTTGGGGAAAGACAGTTGAGCCATCTTATTAATATTACTATTAATATTGTCCCATATTATTCCACTATTTTTCAGCAAAGAATTTGTAATGATTCATTTGTGCTTTTCACACAATATACAAAGGTTCAAAAGTGCCATGATTTAAAACATATCCCTGATGTAGCATTGCCATGGATTGATGTGCTATCACCTTGAAGGAACCAAGCTGAATCGATTAAAAGAAATGTACTATACAAATTAATTTAGCCTCATTAAATATAAATTACATAATGTAAAAAGGGGGTAATCCCAAACGCGCTACAGGCCGGCTATATATATTTTAAAAAAGAACTATAGGTGCTCAACAAAAGGACCAGCGAACTGAAAGAATATACCTTACCAGGACCACTTTGCTAGGACTAACCCGAGATAAGGAGTACTGGAGCACACAGAGCTCAGAGCTAGTCAAAATGTGAGCGGCTGCATTCTGCACAAGCTGGAGATTATTTAGCAAGGATTTAGGGCAGCCAGATAGCAGGCCATTACAGTAATCTAGCCTTAGACGTAACAAAAGCATGGATCAATTTCTCCTTGTCCCCTTCTGATAGGAAGTGCCTAATTTTAGCTATGTTCCTTAACTGAAAGAAAGCTACTCTGGATATGTTTTTTTTATGTGCGCACAAAAGGTTATATCTGGGTCTATAGTAACACCTAGGTTTTTCACCTAGGTGAATTTGGAAGAACTAAACAACTATCAAAATCTAAAGTAGATGTACACAATTTCTCCCTTTGTTTTTTTGGACCTTAAACCAGCATTTCAGTCTTCTCTGAGTTTAGGAGCAGGAAATTAGAAAACATCCAAGCCTTAATATCTGCAATACAAGCCTCTAACCAAGAAAGTGGTAGTGCCTCGCCGGGTTTCATGGAAATGTACAGTATATCTGCGTATCGTCCGCATAGCAGTGAAAATCTACCCCATGTGCCCGAATAATATCACCAAGGGGTAGCATATATAATGAAAAGAGTACTGGACCTCGCACTTATCATTGTGGAATACCATATTTCATTACCGAGTAGCTGGATTCTTCAATTAATTTAACAACTTCCTATTGTATACGTATGATCTGAACCATGCAAGTGCCTGACCATTAAGTCCAACACAGCCCTGGAGTCTGTCCAGTAGAATCTCATGATCGATTGTATCAAAAGCTGCACTTAGGTCAAGGAGTACAAGTCAAGTTTATTTATAAAGCACATTTAGAAACAACAGACGTTGACCAAAGTGCTGTACAATAAGAACATTTAAAATAAGATGCATAAAATAAATAAATAGAATAAAAGTATAAAATATAATACACAAAAACACAACACATGCCAAGCATTAAGACTCAAATGCCAATGTAAAAAGTTGTGTCTTAATCCGGGATTTAAAAGAGTCAGTGGAGGGGGAAGACCTAATAGAAAATGGTAGACTATTCCAAAGCCTTGGGGCAGCATTTGAGAAGGCACAGTCGCCCTTAGTTTTCAACTGGGACCGAGGAACAGATAGGAGTAATTTGTCAGAGGATCTAAGAGGCCTGGAGGTGGAATAGGGGCAAAGGAGGACAGAAATATACTGAGGTGCCAAACCATGTAGAGCTTTAAAAACAAATAATAAAACCTTAAAATCAATTCTGTATTTGACAGGCGGCCAGTGAAGAGAGGCCAGTGTCGGGGAAATGTGGTCCCTCTTCTTAATGCCAGTCAGGAGCCTAGCAGCTGCATTTTGCACTAACTGCAGCTGACATAAGGATGACTGACTGACTCCCATGTAAAGGGAATTACAGTAGTCGATACGGGAGGTGATGAAGGCATGTAAAACAATCTCCAAATCCTTAAATGAGAGGAAAGATTTTAGTTTGGCTATGGCTCTAAGCTGGAAGAAACTACCACCCACAACAGAGTTGATTTGTTTGTCAAATTTTAGGGCAGAATGAAAGATGACACCAAGATGTGTCACATGTGTATGTAGATTTGAGGACAGAGGTCCTAGGTTAGTGGCTAAACCTCTGGTGGAGTCAGGGGGACCAAATAAGATAACCTCCGTAACTTTTTTTTCGTTTAGCTGGAGAAAGTTTCTCGCCATCCAACATTTAATGTCCTCAAGGCAATCAAGGACAGACTTTATGGACTGATCATCACCAGGTTTCAGCGGAAGGTATAACTGTGTATCATCGGCGTAACAGTGGTAGGAAATGCTATGCTTACAAAAAATAGAACCTAGGGGGAGCATATACAGAGAAAATAAAATAGGACCTAAAATAGAACCTTGAGGTACTCCATAGGTGATAGGTGCCGTGGAAGAAGAAGAGTTCCCTATCTTAACAGAAAATGTTCTATTGTTTAAGTAGGACGTAAACCATTGTAAGGCAGTACCCTGAATACCAACCTCATGCTTAAGATGGTCCAAGAGAATAGTGTGATCAACTGTGTCAAACGCAGCACTAAGATCCAACAGAATTAAGATGTCACAGTTTCCTGAATCAATGGACAAGAGTAGATCATTAGACACCTTAAGGAGAGCCGACTCAGTGCTATGATGTGGCCTAAAACCTGATTGAAATTTTTCCATAATGTAATTGTTTTTTAAATAGTAAGAAAGTTGGGGAAAAACAACCTTGTCCAGAACTTTTGCTAAAAATGGCAGTTTAGAGATGGGTCAGAAATTGTTAAAAACTGCAGGGTCTAAGTTGGGCTTTTTAATAAGAGGGTGGACTACTGCATGTTTAAAACAGGATGGAACAAAGCCATTTACTAGGCAGATATTTATTATTGATAAAATACTGGGACCAATAGTGTCCAACACTTCTCTAAGGAGACGTGAGGGAACAATGTCCAGGGGGCAGGTAGTAGGCTTCATGTGTGAGACTATATCTAGCAGATGAGAAAGAGAGACAGGTTCAAACTTGTTAAGAGAAACAGGGCAAATTATTAAATCAGACGGATCATAAGTGGGAGGTGAGATCTTATACTGTCAATCTTATCAGCAAAGAAGTTCAAAAAATCTTTACACGCCTCAGGAGTTGAATCAGGACAGGCAGTGACAACAGGGTTAATATCTGAATTGATTATGCTAAAAGGAACTCTAGGACTAAGGGCCCATAACTGACTGCACCAAATTAAACGAGTCAGTAAGATTTAAAAACTCACTGACCAAAGGCTTAGAATGGCAACAAATACGGATGTTAAAATCGCCAAGAATCAAAATATTACTTGGGCACAATGAAAGACAAAAAGTCTGAAAATCTTGAACAAAATCCTTATTGAATTTTGGAGGCCAATACACAAGAGCACAGAGCACTTTCTCTAATATTTTTGATAAAAATGGAAGATTTGAAATGGGTCTATAGTTTTCCAGTTCGTCAGGTTCGAGGTTTGGTTTCTTCAGTAATGGCTTAATAACTGCTATTCTTAGTGACTAAGGATATGTTAATGATTTTACCATGTGCTGGCCTAGTACGGGCAAAAGTGCTTTCACTAATTTTGTAGGAATTGGATCAAATAGACACGTAGTTGGTTTTGAGGACGTAACCAGTTTAGACAGCTCCTCCATGTCAATTGGCGTGAAACAGTTTAGTGCCACTGTTGATACATTTTCCTGTGTTGACCAAAATCTAGGCTGTTCATTGATTCTGGGAGGAGTGATGCCTAGAGGAGGAGACAATTTGGAGATCTGGTCTCTAATAGCTTCAATCTTCTGATTGAAAAAATTCATGAAATCATTACTGCTGTAAGCAAAGTGGTAAGTTGAAAATTCTTATGATTGTTTTTAGTCAAATTGTCCACAGTGTTAAACAAAAATATTGGGTTGCATTTCTTTTGTTCAATTAATTTAGAGAAAAAAGCAGATCTAGCAGATGCAAGAGTTTGGGCTATCTTTCCATTCAAGGCAAAATACTCCTAGTTTAGCTGGCTGCCATTTTCGCTCCAGTCTTGTGGACTGCTTCAAGGCACGGGCAGTGTTATTGTACCAGGCAGTACGATTTTTCAGACAAAACATTCTTCTTTTTAGAGGGGCAACCATATCAAGGGTGCTTCTGACAGTTAAACATAACTGGTTAGTCAATTCATCCAGCGATACTTGATTGGTATTTTCTTTGCTTGAAAGGAGTAACTCTGGAAGCATATTTATAAACTTTGGAATGACAGAGTTTAACGACCGGCTGTAATAATGTCTTGGCTCTGATATAAAAGTGGTGGTTGCCTCGATTTCAAACGTAATAAGGAAATGATCAGATAATACAGGGTTATGGGGTGCAATAGTAAGATTCACAACATTGATACCAGAGGATAACACTAAGTCTAGGGTATGGCTACATTTTGTATAAAAACCAACAGAGTCAATAATAGAGGCAAAGGCTGTCCCTGGGGGATCACCCTGTTTATCCACATGTATGTTAAAATCACTCCCGAAATAGCAAGGGATGACAAAAACTCAGCAAATTCTATTAGAAAATAGGGCCCAGGTAGCTTGTAAACAGACACTAGGAAAAAGGACTGCATGCTACCACTTATTTTAGCTAGGTCATGCTGTACACAATTCAGAAAAAGATCTTCAAAAGATGAGAACGTATTTCCACACTTCGGGGTTAAGCTTAAGGTGGACTGATAGATAGCTGCAACATCACCCCCTCTTCCTGACTGACGCGATACCTGAGTACTTCAAAAACCCATAGGAGACGCTTCATTAAGTGCGAAATATTCACTAGGTCTTAGCCAAGTTTCAGTCAGATCTAGATCAGTTTCTGTGATCAATTTGTTTACAAGAATTTCTTTAGGAGCAAGAGATCTAACATCCAGTAGTCCAATTTTTAGGAGTGCTAACCATTGTAGTTGCTAGCAACAACATGGTTTAATTTTAGAGTAATAAGATTAGCCGTGTTAATACCACGGTTTGCTTTACGTTTGGTATAAATGCGTGGGGCAGACTCAATATAATAAATACTACTTTTGGGATGAGTACTATTGCCAATTACTAGCTCTGAATTGCACCTTGCAGACAAAGACTTGGGCTATATGTCACGGGCATTGGGAAACGCACAGGCTCCGATATAGGACCAGAGGCCTGCGGCCTGGCCAGCGCCCTGATAAGGTGTCAGGAACTGGCCTCACTAAGACTAGCATCTAAGTTATTTGCTAGGACAAGAGCACTTCTCCAGCTCGGGTGGAGTCCGTCTCTCTTCAGGCTTTCTCCAGAAATCAGGCCAATTATTGACGAACCCTATTCCACGAGAGCACCAATCTGACAGCCAGCGATTTACGACGTAAGTCTACTGTAGAACTTGTCACTCCTACTGCCCTGACTGGTTGGTTTTTGTAAGAGAGGGGTGAGATTTTTTTTACAGCTTAACACAGAGCTCAGGACACTCATCGAACATTTGATTTATTTATAGTTGCTGGAATGGAATGAGTAAATTTAATAATTCTTTGTTTTTTACTTTATTTCCTTTTGCAATATTGATATTCAATACATATGTTTAGGAAAAGTCACGAAGGGAGATGCATATGGATTTCATGACAGCAGATTTATTGATTTTCTTGAAGTCATAACGATCACATTGACCGCTGTGGCGTTTCCAGTGTTATGCTAACTACTTTAACTATGCAACCTTGCAAATGCCAAGTTTTTTTAAATGAATGTTAGCTAGGCCTATATATCATCTAAGTTAATGACCTAATCAGGCTAGACATGTAGCTACCAATCAGGGCAATTATCTACAATCAAAAGATCCCCCCATAGAATAAGAGCCCCCTGTCTGCCTGTCTTTTCAAATTCTTGTTGGTTCTCATTCTCTTTTCAAATTCTTCTTGGCATTTCCTCCAGACTTCCCTACTGCAGCTTTGTCCATGAATTGAGCATCATTTATCTTGCTGTATGCGTTATCGTTGCCGTGTGTAACATTGTTGCAAAATGACAAGGCTGCCAAACGCACTTGTGTTGCCTAGGAAATGAAACATTAATCGTTACAAGTTATTACTGCATGACTTATGCAAGCTATACAGTATATGTTGCTAGCAACAACCCAGTCATATAAAGTTAATGGTTATCATTGATGCAGTATGCCAGTGCTGGCTAGTTAGCTGCACTCCAGTTGTTTAATTTTTCATTTTAACTGAACTTAGCTGAAGTTAGCAGGCATGTAGCACAGCTGAATCAGGCCGATGTAGGCACCCCTGATGTCCGTAGGCAGATGTCCGTCTGCGGGAGATGTCACATCTTCTTCCAAGTGATGTAGCGACTATCTTCCACAGACTGAGCTGTGTTCATTGTCCTTTCTGGGGTTAACAGTTACAATTTCAGTCCGAGATTTTATGGCCTATCTTATACTTGGATAGCTATCTCAGTCATCAAACGATATTATGTGGGGTTTGCATGTGAAATGATTGAGAATGCATTTAAGAAATAGAAATGAGCTTCCCACAAAGATTATACAGCTGTAAAATCAATAGTTGGCAAATCAATTTTTTGGCAATTGTTACTTCTGAAGGAAGCTAGCATGCACCCAAAACAAAGATGGCGATGACCAAAAAAATATTGTTTTAAAAAATAACATATTTTTTTTATATTGTAGCGATTATGATTGGCTGAAGTAGCATGTGCACTTACTTATTTGTCAATCAAAATCATTATATGAGTACATCATTGCCTGTGTATCCTGCAATGACCCAAGCTTGGGGCTTTGTGTGGGTGGGTGGACTTGTATTCAAATTCTGATTGATTACATGAAGTCAGAAGGTACAGATAAGTCAGGTAACTGACAAACCCCAATTCCAAAAAAGTTGGGACAGTATGTAAAATGCACATAGAAGCGATACTATAACCTCTGCATTTGAATGGATCTCTATGGGAATTGGGGGGTGGGACTAGATTAAGCTGTAAATTACATGGGAATAGTATGGAACCCATGTTTGGCTAAATGGCTGTAAGTCATCAAGGGTCTGAGGTGTGAAACGAGCCTCAAACCATCACTATGCTGCCAGATAGGCAGTAGATATAGTAGTTGTTTCTCCTGACTAAAATAGAGTTCAATCGGAAAATGAGTCGGGAGAAACAACCCTTCAAGTGACCCATCCATATCTACTGCATATCTGGCAGCAGAGTGATGGTTTGAGGCTCGTTTGATACCTCAGACCTTTGATGACTTTCCAGTCTTTTTTTTTTTCTTTTTGCCCCTGTCCCAACTTTTTTGGAACGCGTTGCAGGCATCAAATTCGGAATTAGCATAGATTTACAAAATAAATAAAGTTGATAAGGTAAAACATTATTGCAGGCATCAAATTCGGAATTAGCATAGATTTACAAAATAAATAAAGTTGATAAGGTAAAACATTATATATATTTTCTTTGTACTGTTTCCAATTAAATATATGTAAAAGAGAATTTACAAATCACTGCTTTCTGCTTTTATTTGCATTTTACATACTGTCCCAACTTTTTTGTAATTGGGGTTTGTAATATTCTTAGGGGTGGAAGGTCTGTGGTCATTGTATTTATTTCTGAAGGAAACCCTGAAAAGTGCCAAACTCTCGGTGCTGAATATGTATGGGACATGCCCCGCCAAGCCGAAACTTGGCAGATGGCACACCTGCCATCCAAATTTTGTAATAAGTAGCTGGTGCTATTTAGTTTCCGAAGTTAGCAAGCACAAGTAATATTACTCATCTATTGTTTGTTAAAAATAATAATTATTGATGAGGGATCTTTTATTCTCATAATAAATGAACGTCAATTAAAGGTTGGATTTTTCTCATTTTTTTCAGTGTGAGATTAAGCTAATTCACCAAACGGTGAATCTTTTATAACCCTTTTTACCCATCTTTACCAGGGGTACCAACACATTTGAGCACGTCTGTATATCGCTCGCTCGCTATCTCTCCTATCTCCTCTCCGTCCATGCAGATCAACCGCCAAACTATATAGAAAATGGGGAGATCAAGCCCGCCCTCGCTCCAAAACTTCAGGGCGTAGCTGTACAGGTTTTAATTTTGTCACTGGGAGGAATACGTCAGCTGGATGAAGCTTCTGGCCAAAGACAGACTGGACGTGCAGTTCCTAACGTTTTTACCACTCCTTTGGGTTTATGCTGTTTTGCACTGACTGCAGTAAAATGTCAAGATTTGGACCAGAATCAATCAGTAACACTTAGAAAAAACCAAATGTATCAGTTCTCATCTAAAATAAGTGGTTTTAGTGCTTTGTTACCCTTTAATGTGAAGTAACTAGCAGCCTAAAGTTGTGATACAAACATCTATTGTATGTTATTTACTGTTAGCTTAAATTGACTAATTTCATCTGTGTAAAATTCAATAAAATCAATTTCCAAAGTTTTCCAAATAAGCATTTTTGTGACATTTTAAACAAGGCTGGAACTTTGCTGCCAAGGAACTACATAACACTTTTTGCATCTTGGCAATTGAGAAACTATTAGCCTGTCTTTGCAGATGTAATCATACAAAAACATTATTGTTTTTACTTGATGGATCTTTTATTTCTTGTACATTTGTATTTTAATATTTATGGTAAGTAGCCATGGTATATTCAGAATAAATCCCAATGCTCATGATACAGTTACCGGAAAAGGCAGTTATGAGGTGGGAATTGTGCTCTGTTTAGCCTTGGGCTGCATCACCCCAGATGTGCATAGATCATGGCCACTTTCACACATTGATCATAGAATATTCCCATACCGACATTTCCGGCAATCTAGTGGCATCGCCTGTTCACACAAACAAGTACTATCTGGTATTTTACTGGGTCGATTCACACATGATGGTGACAGTATATCGAACAAGCCGGTTAAATACTCTGAAGGGGTATGAAAGTAGGTCGAGACCCTTATGGAAATGAAATATACTGCAGGATATTTTTAATATATTGTGAAGATAATTTTGATATATTTACAATATACTGCAGCATATTCTTTTTCTATAGGGGGACAATAACCAAGACATAGGCTATAGGTACAGCCCCGGCAAGGTATGATTTTGTTAAATCTGGTTTACGCGCCAGAGAAAATAGCATTTACTAAGTAACTTGCCAGTGAAGCAACGGTGATCATAATAGTTAACATCCTGCCATATATAAATGTGAACATACACCGATGATAACTTTAGAAATGTTTGTATAACTGTGACATGACAGAGAAACCATGTACTTGGGTATAAAATGGTGCGGACAATCAATGAGTTTTCACATCTGTTTTACCCATTATATGTTTTCTTGTATTTTGATCAGGTCGGAATAATATTATATAGCATTTTGGAAGAAAGATACAGAACAGGAAGCCAAAACTAGATGCTAAAATTGCAAACATCTCCGCAGCTACAGTGAACTTTCCAGGTGAGCTGATATAAGCTGGTATGAAGGTGATCCAGACTGCACAGAATATTAGCATGCTGAATGTGATGAATTTGGCTTCATTGAAGTTGTCAGGCAGCTTACGAGCCTGAAAAGCTAAAATAAAGCACAATATAGAGAGGATCCCAATATAACCCAGTACAGCCCAGAACCCCACTGCTGATCCTACATCACATTCTAGAATGATCTTTTCTTTGTAGTGCTTCAAGTTCTTGTTGGGGAAAGGAGGGGATATTGATAACCAAAGCACACAAATAAGGACCTGTATGAGAGTGAAAGCAAGAACACTCAGTCTCTGCTGGGGAGGCCCAAACCATTTCATGACATTACTGCCTGGAAGTGTAGCCCTGAAGGCCATTAATACCACTATTGTTTTCCCCAGAACACAAGAGATGCAGAGGACAAAGGTGATCCCAAACGCAGTGTGGCGCAGCATACAGGACCACTCAGAGGGTCGGCCGATGAAGGTAAGAGAGCAAAGGAAACACAGTTTCAATGAAAAGAGCAGCAGGAAGCTCAGCTCTGAGTTGTTGGCTTTCACAATGGGTGTGTCCTTCTGAATGAAGAACAGCACAGCCACAAAAGCAGTTACACATGCTCCAAATAATGAAAAAATTACAAGCACTATTCCCATAATTTCTTCAAAGGACAGAAATTCAATAGCTTTTAAAACACATTGATCTCTTTTAGTGTTAGACCAGTATTCTTCTGGGCACTGAATACAGTCATTGGAATCTGTAAGAAAACAATGAATACCATGATTAGAAGTGATAATGGGTAAATGTGCAGAGCCGACAGGTCTGACTGAATATTGGTCATAATATAAAGAGCACAACTTAGGAATGTTCGGTGTAGCCTGGTTAAAGTTAACTCTGAATTACCTGTAGCATTGCTGATTTCTCCCTCAGCACAGGGCACACAGTCATAGCAGCAGACAGGCCTTCCACTCTGCACAGCCTTCCGAGTGCCTGGGGGACAGCTCTCACTGCACACTGACCTGGGTTTCTGTGCAACGTTTCAACTCTTAACTAAAAGCTTGCATGGACAATGTGACGTGCAAACACTTTGTAATAATTATTTTCAATACTTCATATAGAACATCAAATGCTGGACAGTTTATTGTCACAGGGAAGTATGATAATTCAGGACTTTCTACTGTGTATTCCCTCATACACTTGTGATGTTTTTTTTATTCACAATTGCGGCTTCCATTTTACAGTCTTGTAAATGAAGACTTATGAAATGTATTTTGACAGGCCATGCTCATATTGAGTTGCTTCAATTTGGTGAAATTAACTCTAATTCTTTATCTCTATCAGTGCTAAATGCTGCATACAGGTGTAAACCTGAATATGTGTGCTGTTATCAGACCACCTTTTCACAAAGTGCATGAACACTTACCTGTTTTTGCCCACCTGCCCAAACCATACTAACAGGACTCATCACAAACTGCTGACCAGATGGTAATGAGGCATCATAGTAGCCAACCACTCTGAACTCTACTGCACCATCAGGACCAAGCTGCCAGTTCACCACCTCATATCTGGCTATCGGGTCTCCATTACTGTCAAAGGAGACTTTCTCTCCAGTTCCCAAAGTGAAATTGACTTTTTTCAGAGCCCCAAGTACCTGTAGAGAAAAAATATTTAAGCTAAGATAAATTATTATTATTTTTTGCTCATAATGAGGATTTTATTAGCTATGTAATAATGGCTTATTGAGGTACCTGCCAGGGCTCTGTTTTCACTTTGTTTGTACAGCCTAGATGGGGTGAACAGGCCAGCAGGTCATGTAGAGAATGAGCAATAGCGTATACGGCTTTGTACACGTTGTTGGAGATTCTCGGCTCTGATACATCAGTGTATTGGTTTTCCAGTTCACTCAAGCTCTCAGATCCAGTGCAGGGGTTAAAGTGAGGTAGCTTGTTTTCTTTGATAAGGGAACACTGAAACATATTTTCCCAGAACTCTGTAACAGCACGGTTTCCTGGCTTTTGTGAGGGGCGAAGTTTTAATATAAACGTTTTGAGGCCATTTATTTTACCTTTTGTGACAGCAAAGCCAATAGATCCTCCCAGTATTCTGAAACTTGTTGGTAACACTAGATTGTGTGCAGTTATCCAGCCTTCACTGCCAACCATTTGGAGACCAGTAATATTCTGAATCGTCAGCTGCTCCAATAACTTGTTCATTGCAGCCGGACCAAGAAATGCTACAATTACCTTTGCAGTACCTCCTTTGATAACATCGACAACCTTCAGTAATTTTTCTGGCTCTATTACATGAAATTTCACAGAATACTCTATACAGATCCCTTCTTCTTGAGCAACTTTTATAAAAGTGGCCATCCCGTTGTTTCCATAGTCATTGTCAGCTCTCACTGCTCCTATCCAGGTCCAGCCAAAGTGCTTCACCAGCTGAGCCAGTGCTCTGCTCTGGTAATAGTCACTGGGAATGGTTCTGAAGAATGAGGGGAACCTATTCCTGTTGCTCAGACATGCACATGTTGAAAAGTGACTGATCTGAAAACAAACCAGACAAGGTCACATATATCAGAACTTAAACGTGTGAGGAAACATACTGTACATTAGTTGAGATCAACAGAGTGGCAACTCAGTCAAGAATGCAACTTCTTCTTTTTTTTTTTTAACCAGGGACATCTGATGGGTATATATATATTTTTATTTTATTTCATTTTGTTTCAGATTTTTTCCCATTTTCTTCTAATTTGGTAGCCAATTGAACCCCTATTCTAATTCAATTCCCCCCGTGTAGCAACCGCTAGAGAATCACCGCTATCCAACCCTGTCAGCTGGTACTAGGAAGGAGGGCGCCTCGTCCTCTGCAGGGCACAACTCCTCGATCTCCTGACCGTGATTCCAGCTCTCCCAGGGCCGTTCTGTGCACAGCGATTCTCTCCGAGCCCCTCCCCCCACCTGGGAGCAGCCGCCAATTGCCGCTCCCACAGGGCACCGGCCATGCTCGGATTTGGCAGGACCGAACCCCCAATCCTTAGGGCGCAACCGCACAGACAAAGTCTGCGCTTTAGCCCGCTGTATCGCCGCGGGGCCTATCTGATGGGTATATTAAACACGCAGCAGTAAAGTACTATGTGGGATGCAAGAACATTGTGTCTATATTGTTGTCCAGTCAATTAACCAGTGTGTGAAATAAAGATTAGCTGTTCCAGTTGTATTGCACTTCTGTTGTCTAGGGGTTTATACCTCAGGTTTAAACTGTGAGTAAGCACGCTGCAATCGACCCAATAATACTTGAAAAAACCTGCCTTTGTCACTCAAAAACGCTTTTATGAAATATTTTGTCATATTGATATCATTTACAAATGCCCCATCTATATCTCCCCCTGCTTTGCGTTATGTAACTCTTACCACTGGAATCTGAAATAATCCAACAGCTGCTGCAATTGCCATGGAGTTAGTGTCCATGGATGCCCCAATAATGGCCTGCACTGCTGCTGGTGTGGAGCATGACGTGTCGTTCAGTGTTTCCTCATAGCCGTTCATCAGAGCCATGGCTGATCGTAGAGAGACCGTTGGAGAGAGACAGGAGTCATATATCTTATGTCCAAGAGATACTCCTGGAAGGAGGTCAGTTCTGTTGTTTATTTCTTCAATGGCGAAGATCATGGTCTGGGCCAACCGGAATTCTCTGAAATTAACTCTAGAAATGACACATGTTCATTGTTTAAACCCTTGTGTTTGGTTTGGGTTTCATTTTTAATTCTGTTTTAATCTTGTAGTAAAAAAGGAATACTTGAGAGATGCATTTGATAACCAGTGATTAAACCAGTGTAAATTGGTTGTAAATTGGGAGAAGATGGCTGACTAATTGTGCAACAGGTAGCATGTAGCGACACAATTGTCCATATTAGAAGCGTCTAGACTCGAAAAAAAAAACGTTAGTTATCCCGCCACTACCACCAGTCTGTAGTTTGGCTCATAGTTTGTATTCGTTGACTTGTTGGCTACGAACTAACTCGTTGCAAACTATATTGCTTGCGCAAATGGGAACACCACTGAGACAGCAAAAGAGAAAAAAAACGGCAGTATCCGAAGACGACAAAATGTCAGATTCAGAACAAATCAAGGAAATCAACGAGAAACTATCGAAGCTGGACATACGTCAGACTTTACATTCTGGCATCAGAGACATTAAAAAGAGTTTGGATTATCAGTTCCAACTGATTGAAGAGTTGCAGAAAGAAGTCAAAGAAACAAAAGGTACTGTGAACTCCCTTAGCGTCAAACTTGACTGTTGAAAAGGAAAATTCTAATTTTAAAAGAAACACTGTTGGATGTACAACCAAGATCAATGCGAGAGAATATGATATTTTTCTGGCATACCGGAAGACATCAAGAAAATACTGAATCCGTGGTGCGTTCTTTCATGAAAGATAGCTTAAAACTTACTCCTGAAGTGATAAAGCTTTTTGCTACTTAATTACAACAATTCTTGTACAGAAATTGTGAAAAAACAAAAAACGGGTACCTACATTCAAATTTCAGATTTTTTACCTGATGAGCTACAAGAGCTGTGGAGGAAATAACTCCTCTTTGTGATTCCTCAATATGCTGCCTATCTCTGCTAAAAATATGGTGTCAATATCTCAAACCATTCAAATTCTACAGAGCTTTTTTTCAGGTGAACCATTTCGGTTACCAAAGTTGGCACAAATTGTGCCAAATTGTGCAAAATGGCAAGGTTCCAGAAAAGTCTCAATATGATTTCTTTTTATTGTTTTACAATAGAATTTGATAATTGGCAATAAAAATTCTTTTTTAGATGTGTTTTTGGTGTGTTTCATATTACACAACTAACTAGCCTACCCGTGGTCCCCAAAAAGCTCACCAAACCCATGTAGCAGCACAGTGAATCTTGTATTCCACCAGAGCCCCATTAGCCAGAAATGAGTCCAAGTATATGCAAATGGGATATAAAATCAAATGTCCACCAGTTTCCTTGATAAAATAACCATCTGCATAATAATCAACAACAAACTCGTCCTCATGTTATCTCTCCCTCATGTTACGTCATGCATAAATTGCGCATTCGTTTACCTGCACAGCCTGCTGTGATGCATACAGAACAATTTACTCATGTGGAACAATAACTAAACAAACACTTCCGACGCCATTTTATTCAAAAGAAACTTGAAACAGCTTGTCTCAGACACAAATAGATAGCCAGCTGCTATGTGTAATTTTGCTGGCTAGCTTGCCATTGTTACAATATAGTAATGTTAGCTATATTCATTTAATTCAGAGGGATTCGTTTTATACAGAACAGTGATTTCGCAGTGGTATACCGGCAAAACAATATGTTACCTTCTCAGCCACTCAGTCTCACTGACACAAGATCGCAAAAACATCTTCGGGCTAGGACCTGCTGCACGGAGAAACGGCTGAATAACCTAGACATAACTAACCAAAAACTGTATGAAAGAGACTAAAGTAAAAAGATGAACAGCCGCCGTTACCTAATGAATTATACTTTTCTAACCGGAATGTAGCTAGCTGCTACAAGCTAAAAACACTGTACCATCTTGGTACGAACTTTACGCTTGGACGCCTCCTCCTCTTACGCACAATTGTATCTGTGTGACAACCTAACCCATTATGTTGAATGAGGGCTTGGCTGAAAGATAAGAGTCTTCGCTATTGGCTGGAATATTTGACAGACAGTTTAAAAACCCAATGGAAAGCAAATAATGCTCGGAGTGGAGACGGGTCGATGCAAGTTTTTCAGATAGGCCTATTGTGCTATCAGTCAAAGAAATTCACCCAATTGACGACGGTTTTGCATAAAACTGTGCAATAAAGTACAAAACCCCTTTGGCTAAAATATACTAAGCCACAGGATTGGTACTCCAGAAACTGGCTGAGTTTCACAATGCCAAACTGAACACAGCCGAACTACTCTTGATGAAGTGCAGAAAAGCACAAGTTGGTTTAAAATTTGAAAAAAAATCATGTACAGCCGTATGAAAGTTTTTTTTCTTGAAGTCTAAAGGTATAACGATTTTTCAAACCAAAGTTTTGTGAAATACAATTAAGCAGAACAGTTTAGCAGCACATTGTTTGTGGTGTGACATCAAGCTGCAATACTAATAATAATAATAATAATTTGCGAATAATAATAATAATTCGGAGATTCCAACGTAATTTACAAAGTTTTAACTCGATGTTTTGGGCTTAAAAACCACTTTCCCAGAAGGAATGGATATATCTTAAGGATATTTAATCAAAATATTGAGGTGAGCAGTTTATTATATATTATTAAATTAATGAAATGGATAATTTAATAATTCCCCTAACGCCCGCGTTACCGCTAGGGGCGTTTGGCAGCAAGAGGCTAAGTGAAATCTTTGGCAAGTATCCCTTAGAGTGTCTACAGTGTCTATCACATTATTTTGTGGTTGTGTTTTATATTTACAATAATTTAAGATTATTGCATTCTTGTGGCCAGGTATTTAGTATCTTAAGCATCTGATTTTACATTTAAAGACAGAAAAATAATTATACAAATGAATGCATTCAATACAATAGCTATTCACATCATAGTTATCAACCATTCTTAACCTATTATTTATATTTTACCCGGTCACACCACCTGACGATTATCAGTTGTGCCACCTGACAACATTAGTAATGACAGGAAATATGCTGAATAATTGCATTTTTATTTCAAATACAAAAAAGTATTTTAGTCAACCGTCTCTATTGAAGCAAAAGTAGGAAATTGATCAAAAACAGGATACATCACATGAGATCACATTCGGTACATAGCAACTGGAATAGGCTACAGTGCAATAGATTGATTAGATACACTGTAATGGATTGTGAACGAAGTCATGTTTTAGTTTGTAGCAGCATTTTGCACAGACTCGATACATGCATGACTTGTTGTCTGGACTGCACACAATTGAGGACAACAGCTGAGAAATGCTAGCAGTGGCCTGACTGAAATGCTAGCAGTGGCCTGACTGAAATGCTAGCAGTGGCCTGACTGAAATGCTAGCAGTTTTCAGAAGACCTTTCTGAAATGTCAAGAGTTTGACATTCTCATGGTCCAAGCATGCACAAGTGTTCCTGTCTGACACTTTTGGCTGTGTTACAAAGAAAGGACAATATCGAACATATTGTCTGTAAGACAGCCTGTGGGACTTTTGCATTTCAGAATTATACTGCAGATGGAGTTCAGTCAAGGGTTTAACTAACACATGCCTCTGTTGTTGTGTGACTGTATCCCATTTAAAAAACTGAAAGGTCTGACTACTGTATAAAAGTAATAACTGCAAAATAAACTGTTATCCAGACTTGCATTATAGTTTATCAAGATGTATTACCTCTCTTTTCTTTTTGCAAGATATGCTTCTCTTGCAGCCGGATCATTTTTAATGCGCTCCCTATGTCGTGCTGATCTTTCTTTTCAGAAATGTAATCGATAATCTTAGAGCTTTAAATAACATTATTTATTTCATATAGTGACATTCCTTGCAGTTGCGCCACCTGACTTTTGCAACTAATTTCAAATTAAACAGGCCGCCTGTATTAGCTTTTGCCATTGCTATCAAATTCATACATATCATTTTTAAATAGAATAAAGAGTTTTATGATAAAATTTTCCTAGTTTTACATTGGTTGTTCCACCTACCACTCCTCTACTCCGTGCCCTGGAAACATCTTAATTACATCTTAATTACGTATTAATGCTTACATATTAATTAATGCCTCGACACAAACCGCAATGTCAGGTACATTGTATACTGTACATGCAAATACTTGTACTCAAAACGTTCAGGCAGTTTTGCATATTTCCAGGTAGGAGAGGAGTGGTAGTCGGGGAGTGGAGGTGGGGAGTGAAGAATATTGGGACGCACCCCTACAAACCTTTTCACTCAGCCATAAAGGTCACTTGGGGTCCTCTTGGTGATGCAATATCCTGTTTACTGTTATTACCTTCACTTCATAATAAAAGTTTATGTTTATAGTTGTGCCACCCTGACATTTGAAACATACAAATTGCTGGACAAAAGCTTTTCAATTATCTCAACAGCTTTAAAACTATTGCTGTACAGGGATGTCCCTGTCCCTTTATTTGTTTTACTAGCCATTGAAATTCTAGCTATAAGAGTTAGAAATAACCCTCATATAAAAGCATTACAAATTAATCACCGAGAAACAAAAATAACATTATACGCGGACATTTCTATTTTATTTTTTTTTAAACCTGAGAAATCTTCATTGGATGCCCTCATTCTGGATTTAAATCATTACTCCACATTGGCTGTTCTAAAGCCAAATTTTGAAAAATTTGAACAATCATGAGAAAGGGACCATTGAGAGGCACAGACTTTAAAATACGCGCTTCAACAGCGGTTAAATAGTGTAATGGCCCTGCTGAGGTTTTAGGAATACATATACCTGAATATTTTAAAGATCTTGTTAAAATAAATTATGAATCAAAAATGAAAAAAATTTTACAACCTTGGAAAGGGAAAATCTTGTCCCTTCAGGGAAAGGTTACACTAGTAAGCATCCTAGTAATTCCACAATTAATTTATTTCTTCTTGGTACTTCCCTCTCCGGAGACAGCCTTTTTTTAAACGCTTTGAACAAAAAATATTTAAGTATCTATAGGATGACAAACCTGACAAGGTGAAAAGACAATACATTTATAACTCATGCGATAATGGTGGATTGAATCTAAAAAACATCAAAGCAATGAATGCAGCCTTAAAAGCCTCTTGGATTAATAACATTTGCCCTACTAATTCTGCCTAGCAACAGGTGGCGAAAAAATAATAAATGTTAAGTTAATGTCATTAATGTGGGCTGACGTGACCAGGAAATAAACATAAACAAAGCCAATTCAGTGTATGTGTATCGCTAATGCTAGCCAGCTAAAGTTTTCCATTAGTTTGATTTTACTTTGTCATAGGTGTCAAGTTTGCCCATATAAAATATGGTTTTTCCACATTTTCGAAGGTATACAGGCGTATAAGGTTATGATATGGGAAATCTAGTCTAACACATTTTTTAAAAACGTTTTCCAACATAATTAATTTAATCGCTGCAATCACATTTTCTTTCTCCCTCTCTCTGATATTCTCTCGATTTCTGATGCGATGGGAAAAGCAAGTAGCGCATCAGGACTGTAAGTTATGATCTAAAAATACACTTTATGACAACGAAGCACCTTGCTGAATTCGTTACTTATTATTATGTGAAAAGCTAAATACAGAATATATTAAATAAACTTGAATCAGACAAATAACTGTGGTGGCTAGTGATTTTAATAGATAATAGATAATGTTCGATACGGTTTTTGGTGAATTTATAGTTTTGCAGGCATGAAAATAAAGGTAGCTCTCTCCAGAGGTTGACACCTATGTTTTACCTTTTTAAAGTTTCTTTAAGTTCAAGTTTGAACAATTTATTTATTTTTACGATGAATCATAGTCTACATGCCATCAGTAGGCTAAGGGGCATTTTAAAAAGCTTAGGCTAATTACTTGGTATCATTCACTTTAGCTATAGCTAAAGCAATACCAAATGTTTGTATTAAATGTTTGCATATTTATTTGACATTTATCTGATAATTCTCGTTATTATAATATGCCATTGCCATGCTTTGCGTTTTTAGTATTTTAGCTAGGCTATAATTGCATTAGTTCTGGATAAACTTGATCAAACTTGTTTTCACTTTCCTACAAGTTAACAACATGTCATATGCTTGTATTTACGGTTTTGATAAAGCATGCAAGTTATTGAAGAAACGCGTCTGTCTCATCATATTACTTTGTTGCAGTATAGACAACCTCAATGTAGGGTTCTGTGTTGTGCTGAAGCGATACATTGTATTCAGTTTTGAAATCTTTCTGCTCCCTGGCACTTAGGACTAAAGCGCAGCCCATAGCATAGGCTTACCATAGACTAATTGGCTATCTTTATTTTTTTGATGGTGACGTCATATAAAACTGCCCCTCCAGAAATATCATGCTAAAATCGCCACTGATTGGAGAACTAGTCAGAGTTTACTGAATACACACCTTATATTTGAAAGTAAACTTTTCCCCTTTCTTCAGATAAAGTCTTCCCATTTTGAATGTTTTTTTAAAAATGTAATACTAGTGAAACCTTCTCCTTTTTTCAAAGAAGCATTGAAGGCCTGGCTGAATTTCCAGTGCAATCCCCCAGATGCACCGGATAGCATCCATGGTCAAATACTATGGATGAACTCAAATATGCTCATAAATGGAGAACCATTACTTTCATAAATCATATACTAGATAATACAGGTAATTTTTTATCTTACGGAAACTTCTGCCTAACATATGGTTTTATATGTAATCAACTTTCATTTAATCAATTATTATCTTCTATTCCGTCAAACTGGAAATATGTTTTAACAACTTTTCCACATACCTTTTGTACATATTGGGAAGATTAATTCAATGTCTTTATACCTTGGAAACTATTTCTTTAAAACTATTTATAGTACTACAATTGATGCTTATTCAAGAATATTCCAATTAAAGATATTCTATAAAATTACAGCAACCAAAAAAAAAAGACATATGTTTAGTATTGAGCAATCACCCCTATGCATATTTAGTGGGGAGGAGGTGGAAGATCAGTTGCATTTATTCTATTTTTGCCCACAAGTAGCAATCCTATGGACAGGCTCCACTCTCCATTAATATTAACTTAACACCTATAAATATTATGATGGGTGATTTGAGTGACCAATGTCCTACTATAATACAATTATTCTGCTAGGTAAGATTTTCATATGTAAAATACAGTCCAGAACTACTCTGACCCTAACTTATTTTAAAAATAAACTTAGAAGTCAGTTTCTTGTATTGTCTTTTCACCTTGTCAGGTTTGTCATCCTATAGAAACTTAAATATTTTTTGTACAAAGCATTTAAAAAAGTTTCTTGTGTACATAATGCCACAATAAATGCCACAATAAAGTATCACAACATTATACTAAATGGGATAAAATTATAACCAGTGAAGGCTGGAATAAGATAATACCATAGGCTGATCTTACAACTAGTAAATGTTGACATGAACATTATGATATGTCTAAATATTAAATTTCCTAACTATTACATTTTTATTGATCCTGATTGTGTAAGTAAGATCTGAGCGAGCGAGAGCTCCTCCACCCATCATGTGCACATTCTACCGGGGCACCATTGAGAGCATCCTGACCAGCTGTATCGCTGTGTGGGGGCGGGAGCTGCACTGACTACAACAGGAAAGCCCTGCAGCGCATAGTGAACACAGCTGGAAAGATCATTGGTGCCACACTCCCCTCCCTGCAAGACATTTACACCACCCGCCTCACCCGCAAAGCGACCATGATTGTGCGCGACGCCAGCCACCCCGCACACAGTCTGTTCAAACCTCCTGCCCTCAGGGAGAAGGTACCGGAGCCTCCGTGCTCGCTCCACCAGACTCACAAACAGCTTCATACACCAGGCTGTCAGGAAGCTGAACTCTCTGCCCCCCCCCCCCCCCCCCAAAACAATAAACACTCTGGACTCTGAACCCTGAAACACATGGACTTCTGAACCCCGACCTTCAGTTTGAACGGACTCTTTGCACTATTGCACTAATGACTGTTTTGCACAATATATCATGTTTTTTGCACTAAACATATACATAAAAAACTTATGCTGCTATCCTCCTACATATTTTTATAGGTTATATATTATATATTTTATTTAATTTAATTTAACTTTTTGTATAGTAGTAAATGTCTTATCTGTTGTGCACTTTATTGTTTACTTTACTGTTTATTTTAGTGTTAGAAAATGTCTTGTCTTGTGCATTTTATTTTATTCTGTCACCGTAGGATAGTGAGAAACGTCCTCTCGATTCCTCTGTATGTCTGGTACATGTGGTTGAATTGACAATAAAAAACCTTGAACCTTGAACCTTGATTATGATAACACTGTTATTTTGTGTTATTTGTTAGTCTGTATTTGCCTGCAAAAAAAACTATAAATTAAAAAAAATAATAATAACTGTAAATCTGCTTCTTGTGTTTAGATGTGTTGTTCATCATCTCTTTTTGCTTTATTTCTTTTTGCCTATATGGTTGTATTAATATAACAAGATAATGGTGAAAAATAAGTGAAAATGTCAGTTCATTATAGTGGATTTTTAAATATAAATTACATTATTATCACAAATGAGTTTTGCATAAATATTATTTCTGCATTGCTTTACAATCTCAATAAATCTCTGGTATATTTGACCCAGGATAACAGTTTCACAGGTGCTCTTAAGTAAACAGAACACAAGGGTTAATTGTCATTTTAATAAATCAGAAGATCCTTAATTAAAAAGGTTAACTCAGTTTTAAAAAGGCTGCTGTTGTTTATTTCCTTAGTAAAATATAGGCGACATAACTTATATTTTTGCATACTATTAATCTGAACATTGAACAGGAACATAAATCATGAACAAGCACCTTGCCTTCAAATAACAACCATTACAATCAGGTGTAAAATGTTCAGTCTAAAGTCACCTTACCGTACACATTTCATTGGCTCTGGTGTCCCTGTGAATTGCATGCTTATTTTTCCTGGTTTCACTGTGCAGGGTGGAAGACCCCGCCGATGTTGAAGTCTCCGTGTTGATATAAGCTGGGCTTGGCTGCCCTACCAAGTATTCTGCATGGTGGGGTCTGTGCTGCAGCCCAGAGGACTGTCAGTGCCAGCAGAATAGTCTGCAGTGCCATCCCACTGCAGGTCTCAGATCCAGCACTGCTGTGCACCAGGTTTAAATACAGCAGCTTTAATTCTCCATCGATTTCTGATTCTCAAAGGCATGACTGAGTCCCAGGATAAGTAAGCTGTGGGAAATTTCCACTGGCAGTGAAGGTAAACACAATTCCAAGGATACCTGAGATCAGCACACTTTGCTGTTTTCAGTTTAGCAAATCAATTTTAGGGGAAAGACATTTGAGCCATCATATTAATATTACTATTAACATTGTCTCGTATTATTCCATATTTTCAGAAAAGATTTTGTAATGATTAATTTGTGCTTTTCACACAGTATACAAAGGTTCAAAAGTGCCATGATGAAATTTAAAACATATCCTTGATGTAGCATTGCCATGGATAGATGTGCTATCACTTTGAAGGAACCAAGCTGAATCGATGAAAAGATATGTACTATATAAATTAATTTAGTCTCATTAAATATAAATTACATAATGCTGGTAACAATGGTTAGTTAACAATGCAGATTATATAGTTTGCCAGAATAAATACAATGACCACAGACCTTCCACCCCTAAAAATATTACAAACCCCAATTCCAAAAAAGTTGGGACAGTATGTAAAATGCACGTGAAAGCAGAAAGCAGTGATTTGTAAATTCTGTTTTACATACTGTATATTTAATTGAAAACAGTTCAAAGAAAATATATATATAATGTTTTACCTTCTGAACTTTATTGATTTTTGTAAATCTACGCTAATTCCGAATTTGATGCCTGCAACACTTTCCAAAAAAGTTGGGACTGGGGCAAAAAAAAAAAAAAAAAGACTGGGAAGTTTAAAAAAACACCAGTTTTTGGCACTGCGGTGGTGCAACGGACACAGGCGCAGACTTTCTGTCTGTGTGGTTGCACCCTGAGGATCGGGGTTTCGATCCCTGGTCCTGCCAGGTCCGAGTATGGCCGGTGCCTTGAGGGAGTGGCAATTGGCGGCTGCTCCCCGGGGAGGGGGGAGGGACTCGGAGGGAATTGTCGCACGTGACAGCCCTGGGTGAGCTGGAATCACGGTTAGGAGCTCGAGGAGTCGCACCCTGAAGAGGACGTGGCGCCCTCTTTCCTGGTACTGGACTGGGTTGTAGCGGCGATTCTCTAGCGGTTGCTACAAGGGGGGAATTGAATTGCATAGGGTCCAATTAAATGAACACCTGTTTGGAACATTCCACAGGTAAACAGGTGATTCTATCATGACTGGGTATAAAAGGATATCAAAAGACTCTTGATATCTTATTTTCAGATAATCTTAAAGGCGATAGTATAAACTCTCTGAATGGATCTCTATGGGAATTTTGGGGTGGGACTAGATTAAGCTGTAGATTACACAGGAATAATATGGAACCCATGGTTGGCTAAATGGCTGTAAGTCATTTTACACAGGCTGTAGGCAATCACACTAATGTTACCTGCAAAATATCAACAATCAATATTGGTTTCCATTTCAACGGGTGCACATGTGGTCACTGCATTGAACTCTCTCCAAGAGAGAATGTCTGTTGTAGGGACATTGCAAAGGTAAACGTGTAGCATGAATATAATACAACTCCTGGCTCAACTATGCTTTCTATATTTTTATTATTTTTAAATAAACTAGCTAGCTAGTTGCTAAGCTAGACTGAAAATCAAACTATAAAAAAACAAGGGACTATAAAGCCAACCATTAAAAACCAATACCAAAAATAGGTGACCATAACTTACGAGAATATTCAAAAAAGCTAAACTGTAAACTAGCTATATATATCGCTTGCTCGCTAGCTCTCCTATCTCCTCTCCGTCCATGCCGATCAAGCACCGAACTATATAGATCATGGTGAGATCAACCACTGAGATTCGCTTTTATAGCTGGGGCGTAGCTCACCCTCGCTCCAAAACTTCATGGCGTAGCTGTACAGGTTTCAATTTTGTCACCAGGAGGAATACATCAACTGGATGAAGCTTCTGGCCAATGACAGACTGGACGTGCAGTTCCTAACGTTTTACCACTAGAGACACTTTTGAGCCAGATTCTTTGGGTTTATGCTGTTTTGTGCTGACTGCACAAGATTTGGACCAGAATCAATCAGTAACACATGACAGTTCTCATCTAAAATAAGTGGTTTTAGTGCTTTGTTACCCTTTAATGTGAAGTAACTAGCAAGATAAAATAGATGTAGCTAAAGTTAGTGATAGCTACATCTATTTTATCTTATTTACTGTTAGCTAAAATTGACTAATTTCATCTGTGTAAAATTCAATAAAACCATTTCCAAATTTTTTCCAAATAGGTGTTTTTGTGACATTTTTTTGCATTTTTTTGCCCTTGCCAGCCTTGCCCTTCTTTCGCACAGGGGCTTCGGTGACGGAAGTACCCTTACGTTTGGGCTTAACCTCTACTACCGCTGGGGCTCTACCCGAGGGAGGCATGTGGGTCATGAACGCATCCAATCGGGCCTGCTTATTCTCCAGCGACATGCCCATACAGCAGGGGCAGGGGTTTGAGAACGCTTCCTGCAGATGCCCTAGTCCGAGGCACAAATAACACCGGGTGTGTCCATCGGCCAAATCCATGGCTCCTCCTCACTCAGTACACAAGGCACTCATGCCTTACAGAAATAAAGAGCACTCGCAGATGAAAAACGTGGTGGTGATCTATTATAGGGGTATTATAGGGGTAGCCCAGGCAGCTAGTGTAGCGAAGCATGCATACTCTGCCTTACAAACCAAACAAGGGAGTACGAGAGATGTAGCTCGCCGCTTGTATCTCACTGGGATACTCACCACGCCCAGGTTCGATCAATAGAATCTCGTACAATAAAGAGCAACTGCAGACGATACACCGTGGCCGTGGTCTTTAGCAAGGGAAGTTGAAGCAGATAGTGTCCTTTGGAGGACAATTAGAATCGTAAGAACGAAAAAAAAATGCAGCCCTGACCGAAGTTACAAGGCGATATGGGATTCGCACAGGATACAAACAGTTTCCCGTCTCACTATGCATTGGCGAGGAAACTGAAGAAGACTTCCGCAGTGACGCTCCCCCATGGGGAGGAATTACGTCACTACACGGGGGTCATGTACCATGACAATTCTGGTATAACAGTCTCGATGCATCTGGCCCCAGAAGGCCATCCATAACGACGACCTTAATGGTCGGACGAACGAAATAGAACCAAGGTAAACAAAGAAACAAAACATCTGACTGCGTGTGCAAGTGACGAAGGTCGCACACTAGTCATCCTATTTCTCATGGTGGTAATTACACTCCAAATTACAATTTTCCGGAATCCTTCTACAGGGCAACCCCCGCTCCCGAGTCCGCAATCACAAGCCACCCCATCTCTGCGATCGAGAACACAACCACCCCCCCCCCCCCCCCCCCAACCACCCGGAGCGGAGCACTTTTTACATATTGAAATCTATTAAAATATCTATTAAATTGGAACTTTAATTCAATTAAAAGGAGAAAAAAAACAGAAAGCCCATTCTTGTGGGGAAACCATTTTTATGTTTTGCAATTCCAAGTGAACTAATGATGAACTAATGTTTTGCTTAAAAACAAAGTAATCCAAGAATACAGGTCAATGGTTTGTTATTTGTAGACATAGTTATTGAGATTTCGCACAGGTTTTACCCATTATATGTTTCCTTGTGTTTTGTTCAGGTTTTAATAAAATAATATAGCATTTCGGTACAAAAATACAGAACAGCAAACCAAAACTAGAAGCTAAAATAGCAAATATTTCCACAGCTACAGTGAACTTTCCCGGTGAGCTGACATAAGCTGGTATAAATGTGAGCCAGACTGCAGAGAATATGAGCATGCTGAATGTGATGAATTTGGCTTCATTGAAGTTGTCAGGCAGGTTACGAGCCAGAAAAGCTAAAACAAAGCATAATATAGAGAGGAGCCCAATATAACCCAGTACAGCCCAGAACCCCACTGCTGATCCTACATCACATTCAAGAATAATCTTTTCTTTGTAGTGCTTCATGTTCTTGTTGGGGAAAGGAGGGGATATTGTTAACCAAAGCACACAAATAAGGACCTGTATGAGAGTGAAAGCAAGAACACTCAGTCTCTGCTGCAGAGGCCCAAACCACTTCATGACATTACTGTCTGGAAGTGTAGCCCTGAAGGCCATTAACACCACTATTGTTTTCCCCAGAACACAAGAGATGCAGAGGACAAAGGTGATCCCAAACGCAGTGTGGCGCAGCATACAGGACCACTCAGAGGGCCGGCCGATGAAGGTAAGAGAGCAAAGGAAACACAGTTTCAATGAAAAGAGCAGCAGGAAGCTCAGCTCTGAGTTGTTGGCTTTCACAATGGGTGTGTCCTTATTTATAAAGAACAGCACAGCCACAAATACAGTTACACATGCTCCAAATATAGAAAATATAACAAGCACTATTCCCATAATTTCTTTAAAAGACAGAAATTCAACAGTCTTTAAAACACATTGATCTCTTTTAGCATTAGACCAGTATTCATCTTGGCACAAAATGCAGTCGATAGAATCTGTAGTAAAACAAATGAATACCATAATTAGCAAACTCAGTGGCTGAGTAGTACTGAGATAATATTCAGGCTTCACACCGTAATACAAACAGCACAACTCTGATATGTTTTGTGTAGCCTGGTTAAAGTTAACTCTGCATTACCTGTAGCATTGCTGATTTCTCCCTCAGCACAGGGCACACAGTCATAGCAGCAGACAGGCCTTCCACTCTGCACAGACTTCCAAGTGCCTGGGGGACAGCTCTCACTGCACACTGACCTGGGTTTCTGTACATGTTTTACCTCATAACTCAAAGCACCCATGGACAATGTGACATGCTTTAAATACTTTATAATAATTATTTTCAATACTTCACCATGTATAACATCAAATGCTGGACACAGATTATTGTCACAGAGAAGAATGATAATTCAGGACTTTCGACAGTATATTATGCCTCATGCAAGTTTGATGTTTTCTTTTGGTCTCTTGTTTTATTCACGATTTCACATAGCATTTTACAGTCTGGTAAATTAAGACTTGTTAAATGTATTTTTACAGGCCAGGCCCAAATTGAGCTTCTTCAGTTTTGTTAAATTAACTCTCATTATTTATCTCTATCAGTGCTAAAAGCTGCATGCATGTGCTGTTATCAAACCACCTTTTCACAAAGTGCATGAACACTTACCTGTGTTTGCCCACCTGTCCAAACCATACTAACAGGACTCATCACAAACTGCTGACCAGATGGTAAAGAGGCATCATAGTAGCCAACCACTCTGAACTGTATTGCACCATCAGGACCAAGCTGCCAGTTCACCACCTCATATCTGGCTGCTGGGTCTCCATTACTGTCAAAGGAGACTTTCTCTCCAGTTTCCAAAGTGAAATTTACTTTTTTCAGAGCCTCAAGAACCTGTAAAGAAACAAAGATTGAAGCTGAGAAATTATTGCTTGGCTTTGTTCATAATGAGGATTTTGTTAACTATGTAAGTAGGGTTTATTCTGTTACCTGCCAGGACTCTGTTGTCCCAATGTTTGTACAGCGTTGATGGGCTGTACATGCCAGGAGGTCATGTAGAGAATGAGCAACAGCATATACTGCTTTGTACACATTGTTGGAGATTCTCAGCTCTGTTACATCAGTGTATTCGTTTTCCAGTTCACTCAAGCTCTCAGATCCAGTGCAGGGGTTAAAGTGAGTTTGATTGTTTTCAGTTGTGAGTGAACATTGAAACGCATTTTCCCAGAAATCTATAACAGCAAGGTTTCCTGGATCTTGTGAGGGGTGAAGTTTTAATATGAACTCTTTTAAGCCTTTTATTTTGCCTTTGGTGACAGAAAAGCCAATAGACCCTCCCAGTATTCTATAACTCGTTGGTGTGGCTACATTGCTTGCTGTTATCCAGGCCTCACTGCCTACCATTTGTAAACCAGTAATGTTCTGCAGCGTGAGTTGCTCTATTAAACTGGCCATCTCACCCTGAGTAAGAAATGCAACAATTACTTTTGCAGTACCTCTTTTGATCACATCTACAGCCTTCATTAATTTATCTGGTTCTGTTACGTGAAATTTCTCAGAATACTCAATGCAGATCCCTTCTTCTTGAGCAGCTTGTATCAATGTGGCCATCCCATTGTTGCCATAGTCACTGTCACTTCTCACTGCTCCTATCCAGGTCCAGCCAAAGTGCTTCACCAGCTGAGCCAGTGCTCTGCTCTGGTAATAGTCACTGGGAATGGTTCTGAAGAATGAGGGGAACCTATTCCTGTTGCTCAGACATGCACATGTTGAAAAGTAACTGATCTGGGAATAAAATACACAGTTAAAGCATATGAAAACATGATCATAATGAATACATATTCACAATTTGAGAGCTAAGACGATTTGTGTATGTGGAGAGTGTGAGTCTATTTGTGTGTGCGTGTGTGCGTGTGCGTGTTTGTGTGTGTGTGTGCATGCGTGTACATATATAGTGCAGTCCAAAAGTATTTGGGCAGTGACACTTTTTTTGTTGTTTTCACTATGTACTCCAGAACATTGGATTTGAAAAAGAAATGTGACTATGAGGATAATGTGCAGACTTTCAGCTTTAAATTGAGGGTGTTTACATCCATAACGGGTGAACTGTGAAGCAATTGTAGCCATTTTTATACATGCCCCCCCTCCCCCCCCCATTTTAACAGACCAAAGGTAATTGTACAAATTAACATGAACTTAAATAAAAACATCATATTTAATATTTCATTGAATATCCTTTGCATACCATGACTTCCTGATGTCTATGACCCAAGAACATCAAAAGTCTCTTTATATCCTATTTTCAGGTACTCTTACAAGTGATACTATAAACTCTCTGCATTTGAATGGATTTTTCCACGGATGTAAATACCCTCAAATTAAAGCTGGAATTCTGCACTTTAAGTTCATTTTCACTGTTCAATTTCAAATCCAATGTGTTGGAGTACAGACCCAAAACAAACAAAAAAAACGTGTCTTGTCCAAATACATTTGCAACTTATACTTGCACTAAGGAAGAAATTGAACACACTTGACTAATCAGAATCACCTGCAAAGCCATTTCCAATCTCACCTTCTCACTATGTTTATAGTAGTATCTTTGTAGACTTTAATATCATATTTTTCATAAATATTGTTTGTTTTAATATATGAAATTATACATAATAAACCTTCAACAAAAGAAAACCCCCGCTTAGGATACCCAAACATATTTGACATAACGATTCTCATTTTATTTGCATATCAGTTAGTTACTCCCTGTTTGGAAGTATTTAGAATGGAGAAATGGAACTCTTACCACTGGAATTTGAAATAATCCAACAGTTTCTGCAATTGCAATGGAGTTCGTCGAAGAGGACTCCCCGATAATGACCTGCACTCCTGCTGGTGTGGAGCATGATGTGTCAGTCAGTGTTTCCTCATACCCGTTCATCAGAGCCATAGCTGATTGTATCGAGAATGTTGGAGACAGACAGGAGTCATAGATCTTATATCCAAGAGATACACCTGGGAGGAGGTCAGTTCTGTTGTTTATTTCTTCAGTGGCGAAGATCATGGTCTGGGCCAAACGGAATTCTCTGAAATGAACTCTGAAATTACATAATTTATTATTGCGTTTTAAAGTTACATACCTGTAAATATAATTTTATTATTGTATATTATTAAATAATTTGTGCTGTATGAAATATAATTGATATTACCCTTATTTTCACTGAAATCACAGCAGAATATTATTGTCGAATAAACACCAATACAAAGAGCAGCTAAATGTTAATCAATATTTAACCTTACCGTGAACACTTCAGGGACTCAGGTTTGGAATCAAATAATCTGCTTATTTCTAAAGGGATGTAGTGCAGGTCTATGATCCCTCCGATGGTGATGTCTCCATGTTGATAGAAGCTGGGCTTGACTGCCCTCCCCAGTATTCTGCATGGTGGGGTCTGTGCTGCAGCCCAGAGGACTGTCAGTGCCAGCAGAATAGTCTGCAGTGCCATCCCACTGCAGGTCTCAGATCCAGCACTGCTGTGTACCAGGTTTAAATACAGCAGTTTTAATTCTCCATCGATTTGTGATTCTCTAAGGCACGACTGAGTCCCAGGATGAGCAAGTTGAGGTGGAGCAAATTGCAGAAGCGATAAAGTCAAGGTCTGCACGGAGCCAACAGAAAAAAAGCACCACAAGCCTGTTCTTGGCACACACTAAAGAACTGACTCAGAATCAGTGGAGCTTTTTAAAAGTTTTAGTATTTAGGCCCATAAATTTATACCGTTTGTGGAAAATGTTATTATCCTGCAGTGTTATTTGTATTTTTCCCAGAATCTAAAAATAATGTTGAACAACAACAAGGTATGGGTAGTTATGTCTTATTTTGAATACTTTTCTGTACCCTCTAAATATGACCTGGTTGGTATTGGTGAACATGGATGGAGGCCAACCGGCACATTATTAAAAAAATTAAATAACTAACCAATGAAATAGATAAGTAAATAAATAAGGAATTAAATAAATAAATTATTTTATGTCTCTTTTTAGTTCATGGCATATTTATTTCAAGGTGTATTTATTTCACGGCATATTTCAAAACGATTCAGCCTGTCAGTCAACATGAAGCTACCTAACTTAGCTAACGCTGGCAAGCTAACTATGCTTTTGTCTCAGTGTGAGATAAGAGAAGAGCAAAATGCCATTGAAATACTCTTTTTCAGTCATGCTATAATAAATTACGGTCCGAACTTCAGCTTAAGGAAGAAAATAGCTAGCTAACGCGTTAACTTACCGGTCGAGAAGAAAAGTGGCCATCTCCGCATCGCTTCTCAAGCATTGCAATTCTGTCAGCTCCCTCCAACGACCAAATTCCGAACCAATGTTGACCCTTGTCTTCCTCCTGTTCTTGCCATTAAGGACTTGGGATAGGTACTGGGGTTTCTCGGTTTCACTGCTGGTTGAGGGTTTCGGCGGTGGGGGGCTTGCCATCAAATTCAGCCATTATTATCAGACAAACAAACTGCCAACCAACTGAGACTCCTGATACAGAGATTGGTGTGGTACGAACGTGGTAATACTACTGGCTCAGGAGCTTTGTTAGAGGCGGGAATGAAACTCTGACATCTTAGACAGAGATAAACACCACACTCTCTTGCGGCCCGTAAAATAGTTTTGTAATGATAAATTCATAATCAATATGTTTTTTAGGGACAAGCTATACTTTTATTATGCACCTTTCAGCAAGCTCTGTGGATGTGTTTTTTTTTGTTATTTTCTGTCTACGTAAAAATGTTATCTATCGCCTTTAATTGAATTGAACTTGCATTGCAAATTTTCTTGCATTGCCGCACAAGGGCGGGACGTCTTACGACACTTCCACAGTACAGTTGGAAAATAAGTGGAGGATATTTTTTGCATAATGCATGTCATGTAGTACACAGTACAGTCTGCTAGTATACAAGGCGCAGTAGATAGGGCTCTGATTCAGACACAGCCAGGCTTTCACTTACCTCAGGCCCTAAAATACGTTTCTCACAGCTCCCGCGGGAACTACATTTCTTTGAAAATTCTGATAATTCACACAAAATTGTCGAGGGGAATCATCCAAACTTTGCCTACAACGGATAACAAAATGGCAGTTGTTTTTGTGGCTCATATCTTACTGACAAATTCACCAATTTAAGACGGGGAAGCATGTTTACTTATTTTCTTGTACATGAATGCTGCTTAAATGAACATGACTAAATATAAATTAATCAAAACATAAATAAGCATGACATCTACCATTATTTCAGTTTGTGAATATGCAATAGATTTATTCAACCAACCATTTCCAAAGGACGTATTTATTACCGACAAATTTGATTTCAGTTGTTAAAGTGGGAAATAATTATTTGTCAGTGTGAACACTGCCATAATATGAAGATTGGGAAACAATTTGTTGAAACGTTTTGTTTGCTCCGCTTGTTTGACTGTGCTGGAGATTGAAGAATTGGAATTCAGCCAACTTTCTACCTGTTGTGAGAGCAGAGACATAGCCCCACACAACTGCACATGTACCAGGTACTTGACTTCGAATGAACTACAACAGCCACGATGCTTACAGTTCAGACAACAGGTTACCACGCCCACTGAATTACCTTACAGAAGTGAAGGCCGAGGGGCTGGGCATTTTACTGCTAGTGTAGTGCCTATTTGCAGCATTTCTTAATTCATAGTTTTCAGTCACGTGACTGCTGCGGAGCCCTGGCGGGCAAAACAACGTTCCAGAATGCGGACGGACACTGGAAACCCCATAGAGCTACCGCAGAAGCCGGTCAAATTTCCTTCTTTTGCAACACACGTGTGTTTAGATCACCTGTCAAAAGACGAAAAAACAAAGATACGCAAACAAACTAAGCGTCTTAGGTACATGTGACCCATATACAGCACCCGCTGCTTTATTTCAATTATTAAAAACCGCGAAGTCGCTGCTGTACTTCGGTGACGTTTACATTTATCTTGTGGAGAATCCATCCCCTTACACTGCCGCGAAGATGAAAGCGTACAAAAGTACAGACAGTTATCTGTACTTTCGATCTGGATGGGTCAATAATACTGTTGTTTGGGAGGTGAAGGACAATAAATTCTTCATCTTCAAAGCGAAGGTGAGTGCTAATTAGCTAACGTGAGCTACCTAACGTTGCTTGCATGAGTGGTCAGTGTAACGTTAGTCAGCTAACGTTACTGCAGTTAGCTTTTCTAGGGCAGTAATATTTTGCTTAAGATAACACAACACATTGTGACATACATGTAATAGGCCTATAAACTTTTTTCCATTGTCAGGTAAACCATTCCTACAGCTTAAATGACCCGCCATTGACAGCCTGGGTAGCTGTAGAGAAGGAGGGATTCACAACATCCTCCTCTCTGGGTTTTCCTTGTCAGACGGGATTCTGTACAAACACAGTCCAGGCTTGTCTCCTCTTCGGTTAGTGCATCCAATTGAACAACAACTATCCGGCATTTTGGCAAACTTTTGGGAAAAGCGGAGTTGTCGTTGGCGGGCAGTGGAAGGTGGGCGGCTTTTTGCCCGCCAGGTGGGCGTTCCCATAGGGCTGTGACATCACGTGAAAACTATGAATAGAGACGAGAGAGGCCACATAACTCGCTGGCATGTTAGCCACGAATGTAACAGTTATACTGAGAAAATACCACCATCATTAGCTCAGTCTCCATAAAAACGGGGTAAATACGGCCCTTCATTTATCTACGTTTGGTATCGTGAAAACATTAGCCAGCCTAGCCAGAAGTCTGTAACACTTTGCTGGGCTACGCACCTCGGTTCCATGTCGGAAAATCAACCCCAACCTCTTGTTTTTCAGTATGAAATGCTTTTGTATCGACCAACATGTTGATACAGAATATTAAACATATACAATTAAAAGTTAAAACGTCATTAGTTGTAGGCTACTTGTTAGCCATTTTAGCTATGTTTGATAGCAAAGCCAAAACTTTCCCGGTGCACCTCGAACGCACTGATGTCGGGAAAAAAATGGAAACAACGCATTTATCACCCCGATATCCGACCTCATTCTATTACCGAATGCATGGTTAGCTACTATTGCCTACTCCACGGAAAACCAATTTGTTTTATGCCAAGACACCCGTGGCTAACAACAGCTAACGCACTAGCCAAGAAAAAATACATCGCTTCTGTAATTGAATGCTCAAAGCGAAACCGTTCAATTACGGTCAGTTAGCTAATGTTAGTCTACTTAATGGTCATGGATCATAATGTAACGTTAGTTGACATGGTTCCTTACCGGGTGATTCAATAAGGCAGAGGAAGATGTAGGCTACAGGGAATCTGGGAATACCGGAAACAGAGCTTCATTCTGTAACCGACAGCACTGGAGTCCTGTTCATCTTTAGGAAATAACGTAGCCTATCAATATAATTTTCTGACATTATAGTAAAATAGCAATGATAGCTAGCTTGATCTACGATTCAGAACAGTGAGATGCAGGCAGCAATTCTTCCTTTGCTGGCTCTGCCTACGTGTGATGTAATTTAAACACCCACTTGAAAACACTGTAGTCTTTCAAAGACGAGGAAGTGGTAGAGGTATATGTCAAAATGGCGTATACCTCTACCAAATTTTCAACTTTATATTCAAATAACTCAGTACAGATTTTTTTTTGGGCCAGCCACAAAGAAAGACTTAATTAGTTGCGCATTGATCTGTTCAATAAGGTTAATGTTGTTTTTGGGTGGAATTCCCCTTTAAGATTGCGAAGGAGACAGAAGCTCAGCTATCTTAATAATCAAACCCTGAATTGCACATGCTGGTCTACATATACCTGCCAAAACCACCAAATTATTTAGTCCTATTTCAACCTTCAGAGCAATAAATTCAAAATGTTTTTGTAAAGTGACAGCTTTTAAAAAAGTAACAGGACTTCACATAAACTGCATTTAGTTTAAATCAGACAATACACTGGTAAAGTTCAAGTTATTTTCATAAAAATAGTGCTCAGACATCTTTTCCTCAATTTATCAAATAAAAGCTATGAATGACCTGTAAAAAAAAAAAACCGCACAGAGTTACGATTTTATTGCTTTCATTCCGACACAAAATAACAATCAGTATGAATTCACACCAAGATGCTGGCCTATTTTTTCAAATCAAAACAGTTTATTCATAGTCAGTTTGTCCCCGATAACTTCAGAAACATTCAAATAAC
This sequence comes from Synaphobranchus kaupii, assembly GCA_029718625.1. Lineage (NCBI taxonomy): Eukaryota > Metazoa > Chordata > Actinopteri > Anguilliformes > Synaphobranchidae > Synaphobranchus > Synaphobranchus kaupii. The sequence goes on from CM056378.1 coordinate 1,246,224, forward strand.
AACACTCCAGTGGACTTTCGTCCGTCATTTACTGCTTTCATCTTTCTCGTATTTATTTACGGTGACTTAAATGTAATCATTTATCTTTATTGCATGACAAAATTATAACAATCAATAAACTTGAAAGTCCTCACATAAAAGTCCTATATAAAACTACATCTCATTTAGTCTGTTTCTTCCCTACATATTTTCATATAACAGGTCAGAAATAGCCTATTACATAGCCTGAGCCTACACTAACAATTTTTGCGATATCACAGTGCTTTCTTGCATTTTCTTTTAGTACACGGAATGGCTTTTCATAACAATCTAACATCCCTGTCTCTGCAACTATACTGTTATTGCTTTTCCATAACGTTACTATTGTTTCACCGGCTGGCAGGGTTGTGTAGCGGCAAATTGTCAAGTGGTTTATTGCTGGCTAATAAGAATGACAGATTAGCTAGCATTTCAAATAGTGAGTTCAGGATTTTTTTTTGGGAGGAGCTAAACAGAAAGGTCCTCTGAAAAGCTTTCCAGTAATAAGCTATGAGAGTATTATTTTAGTGGAGATCAGTTGCCAGCATTAGGTAATAGGGTCATAGCTTGCTTGTACCTAACATTCACCATCTAACTAACTGAAAAACTGAGCTAGCACACAACTTCAACTGATGTTAGCTTTTCCGTCTAACATTGTAAGGAGTATGTGTCCATGTAACCAAGGTAAACAAAGAAACAAAACATCTGGCTACACGTGCAAATGACCAAGGTCTCACACTAGTCATCCAATTTCTCGCGGTGGTAAATCCACTCCAAATTTTCCGGAACCCTTCTTGAGGGCAACCCCCGGCCGCGAGTCCGCAATCACAAACCACCCCATCTCTGCGATCGAGAACACAACCCCCCCCCCCCCCCCCCCAACCACCAGGTCCGTGAGCGCAAAACCCACAAATTCAGTTCAATTCAATTCAATGTTATTTGCATACTGCTTTTTGCAGAAATATATTAAAGGGACTGCCAACTCAAATCGATGATTCAGCTTTTCGATGGTTAATTGTGGTCATCCTGGGGTGAAATAAATACAGTCCTCATCATCAAGTCCTCTCAGCCAATGGAGAACCGCGGTCATACGTCACTGAAGCGTTTATGTGAATGCCACGGCCCACTTTGGGGGAATAATTCAGACTCCCATAGAAAACAACAGTGCAGGAAGAAGACAACAAAGATTGAAAAAAAAAGAAAACGATTAAATTCCCAAAAGCTGTTGCATTGTGAACTGCACAGCCAATGCAATTTAAAAAACCCGACTTTTTTTGCACGTTTGCGATGTCCAATCGGAAATCCCAGAAGACGAGCCCTGTGGCTACATACTACTTTATACTTTATTATACTTTATTGACCCTGTGGGGTAATTTGTCCTCTGCATTTGACCCATCTTAACTGCTAGTACGAGAAAGCAGGTGGAAGGAAACTATATGGTGTCCTGCATCTCTGCGGAAAGTTTTAACAGGTAGGCTAAATAAACGTCACATAATATTGACAGTTAGAACTACAGGCTTCAACAATGACTGTAGCCAGAAACTTGAGCTCACTGTTCCGATCGGGTCAGTGCGCTTAATATGCCCTCCTTAGGCTAAATGTAGCTGGAGATATAGCTAACGTTAGCTAACTAAGAAACATCCGGAGGCCAACGGTAAATTTGACATGTTTACTGATGATAACTGGTATGCAACCGCATGCAACACAATACCAGCTATTCCTCTCAGAAAGCATACACAGAAATATAGTTTTGTTGTTCAAGGTAAGCTACCGATTAGCGTAATTCTAACAACTACGGAACACCCCATAGATGCGCTAACGAAAACTAGCAAGTAAGTGAGACCTATTTTACACTTCTCAAAATTGTTATATGTAGCAAATGTATATGTAGCTTAAGAAATAACTACTTTGTGTTCTCAGTAACTTTAACGTTACCACACTGAAATGTCAACGAAAGATGTTGTTGATGTTTATTTCCCTGGAACTCGGAAGACTGAACCCGGAGGCATGTCGCCAGATCACGTCAAATTTAACACTTTATGTTGCCCACTCGATGCTGGGTAGTGATGTAATAGAATCGGTTGAGATTTTAGTTATATACAGACGTGCTCAAATTTGTTGGTACCCCTGGTAAAGATGGGTAAAAAGGGTTATAAAAAATTCACCGTTTGGTGAATTAGCTTAATCTCACACTGAACAAATTAGAAAAATCAAACCTTTAATTGAAATTCATTTATTATGAGAAAAAAAAATCATCATCAAGAAATAATTATTTTTAACAAAACCACGTTGGCCACAATTATTGGTACCCCCTGCATTTATATATTGAATAAAGTAATAATTTTTAATATTTGGTCGCATATCTTTGCATGCCATGACTTCCTGATGTCTGTGACCCAACAACATCAAAAGACTCTTGATATCTTATTTTCTGGTACCCTTACAAGCGATACTAAATGTCTCTGCATTTGAATGGATCTCTATGGGAATTGGGGGAACAGAGATCTAACGTTCCAAGGCTACTCTCAGACTCGCAGTCACACACAAACATATCCACAACATCACCCAGTCTCCCTATAGGAAGACATGTACCGAAGGACGAACAGAACTACAGTTCCGAACAAAATTGCCAAAGCTCCATATATAGAGACAGGTACCGAAGAACGAACAGGACAGCTGCACCGAACATTTACCGGCTAAACGACTAACGCAAGATTAGTAGAAAATAAACGCCCTGCCTCTCAGTAAAGAGGAAATTAAGAGAAGGCGACAGGAACAGAGATCCAATGTTCCATGGCTACTTCCATAAGCTTGTAGTCACACGCAGAAAACATAAAGGGGGTAAACGCCCGATCTCCCAGGAGAGAGAAACATTTTACAGGCGAGCCGACGGTAAACCGCCGTCCCATACCTTTACTAGCAAAATGACTAACGCAAGCTTTGTAGAAAATACACGCCCTAGCCTCTCAGTAAAGGGGAATGTAACGAGGAGGCGAAAGGAACAGAGAGCTAAAGTTCCAAGGCTACTTTCAGAGACTCGCAGTCACACGCAAATATGTCCATATCATCGCCCAGTCTCCCTATAGGAAGACCTGTACCGAAGGACGAACAGAACTACAGTTCCGAACAAAATCGCCAAAGCTCCATATATGGAGACAGGTACCGAAGAACGAACAGGACAGCTGCACCGTACATTTACCGGCTAAACGACTAACGCAAGGTTAGTAGAAAATAAACGCCCTGCCTCTCAGTAAAGAGGAAATTAAGAGAAGGCGACAGGAACAGAGATCCAATGTTCCATGGCTACTTCCATAAGCTCGTAGTCACACGCAGAAAACATAAAGGGGGTAAACGCCCGATCTCCCAGGAGAAACATTTTACAGGCGAGTCGACGGTAAACTGTGTGATAAATGATAATCGGGCAATAATAATGAAGCAAGAACATGCGAACTACACAATACAAAAGTTGAATCCCATTCTAACGAAAAAACACTACTAAATTTGATTACAGCATGGCAAACATTAAAACATTAGTACAAATATATAATTGCTAGCTAGTTGGCAAAAATTGGTTTACTCTGCAAAATTGGTTTACTCTGCTGCTCTCAATGACTAAATCTGTTAAAAACTCAAAAACAGTAGGCTAAAAACACAGCTAGTTTGAAGCCACTCCTTTGTTCTCTTGGCTGTGTGCTTCGGGTCGTTGTCATGTTGGAAGGTAAACCTTCGCCCCAGTCAGAGGTCCACAGCGCTCTGGAGCAGGTTTTCTTCAAGGATCTCGTGTACTTAGCTGCATTCATCTTTCCCTCTATCAGGGCTAGTCGCCCCGTTCCCACTGCTGAAAAACATCCCCACATCATGATGCTGCCACCGCCATGCTTCACTGTAGGGATGGTATTAGCCAGGTGATGAGCGGTGCCTGGTTTCCTCCAAATGTGACGCTTGGTATTCAGGCCAAAAAGTTACATTTTGGTTTCATCAGACCAGAGAATCTTGATTCTCATGGTTTGAGAGTCCTCTAGGTGCCTTTTGGCAAACTCCAAGCGGGCTGTGATGTGCCTTTTACTAAGGAGGGGCTTCCGTCTGGCCACTCTACCATAAAGGCCTGATTGGTGGAGTGCTGCCTGGATGGTTGATCTTCTGAAAAGTTCTCCCATCTCCACAAGGATACGCTGGAGCTCTGTCAGAGTGACCCTCGGGTTACTGCTCACCTCCCTGGCCAAGGCCCATCTTCCCCGATTGCTCAGTTTGGCCAGGCGGCCAGGTCTAGGAAGATTCTTGGTGGTTCAAAACTTCTTCCATTTACGAATGATGGTGGCCACTGTGCTCTTTGGGACCTGTAAAGCTGCAGAGATTTTTCCGTACCCTTCTCCAGATCTATGCCTTGACACAATCCTGTTTCTGAGGTCTGCAGATAATTCCTTTGACCCCATGGCTTGGAGTTTGCTCTGACATGCACTGTCAACTGTGGGACCTTATATAGGCAGGTGTTGGCAATCCCCAATCATGTCCAATCAATTGAATTTATCACAGGTGGACTCCAATTAAGTTGTAGAAACATCTCAAGCAGTATCAGTGGAAACAAAATGCACCTCAGCTCACTTTTGGGTGTCATATCAAAGGGTGCACACTTGTGTACATATGATATTTTACATTTAGATTTTTAATAAATTAGCACAAATGTCTAAAAACCTGTTTTCACTTTGTCATTATGGGCTATTTTGTGTAGAATTTTGAGACAAAAAATGAACTCAATCTATTGTAGAATATGTCTGTAACGTAATACAATGTGGAGAAGGTGAAAGGGGTGTGCAGACGTTCCGGCTTGACTGTATCCTTGCATGCCATGACTTTCTAATGTCTGTGACCCAACAACAGGCAGCTAGTGTAGCGAAGCATGCATACTCTGCCTTACAAACCAAACAAGGGAGTACGAGAGCTGTAGCTCGCCGCTTGTGCGGTAACAGATCTCACTGGGATACTCACCACGCCCAGGTTCGATCAATAGAATCTCGTACAATAAAGAGCAACTGCAGACGATACACCGTGGCCGTGGTCTTTAGCAAGGGAAGTTGAAGCAGATAGTGTCCTTTGGAGGACAATTAGAATCGTAAGAACGAACAAAAATGCAGCCCTGACCGAAGTTACAAGGCGATATGGGATTTGCACAGGATACAAACAGTTTCACGTCTCACTATGCATTGGCGAGGAAACTGAAGAAGACTTCCGCAGTGACGCTCCCCCATGGGGAGGAATTACGTCACTACACGGGGGTCATGTCAATTCTGGTATAACAGTCTTGATACATCTGGCCCCAGAAGGCCATCTATAATGACGACCTTAATGGTCGGAGGGAACGAAATAGAACCAAGGTAAACAAAGAAACAAAACATCTGACTGCGTGTGCAAGTGTGACGAAGGTCGCACACTAGTCATCCTATTTCTCACGGTGGTAATTACACTCCAAATTACAATTGTCCGGAACCCTTCTACAGGGCAACCCCCGCTCCCGAGTCCGCAATCACAAGCCACCCCATCTCTGCCATCTGAGAACACGACCCCCCCCCCCCCCCCCCAACCACCCGGTCCATGAGCGCATACCTCCCAAATTCAATTCAATTCAATGTTATTTGTATAGCGCTTTTTACATATTGAAATATATTAAAACATCTATTAAATTGGAAATTTAATTCAATTAAAAGGAAAAAAAAAACAGGAAAGCCCATTCTTTTGGGGAAACCATTTTTATGTTTTGCAATTCCAAGTGAACTAATGATGAACTAATGTTTTGTTTTTGTAATCCAAGAATACAGATCAATGGTTTGTTATTTGTAGACATAGTTATTAAGATTTCGCACAGGTTTTTACCCATTATGTGTTTCCTTGTGTTTTGTTCAGGTTTTAGTAAAATAATATAGCATTTCGGTACAAAAATACAAAACAGCAAACCAAAACTAGATGCTAAAATAGCAAATATTTCCACAGCTACAGTGAACTTTCCAGGTGAGCTGACATAAGCTGGTATAAAGGTGATCAGACTGCACAGAATATGAGCATGCTGAATGTGATGAATTTGGCTTCATTGAAGTTGTCAGGCAGGTTACGAGCCAGAAAAGCTAAAACAAAGCACAATATAGAGAGGAGCCCAATATAACCCAGTACAGCCCAGAACCCCACTGCTGATCCCACATCACATTCTAGAATTATCTTTTCTTTGTAGTGCTTCATGTTCTTGTTGGGGAAAGGAGGGGATATTGCTAACCAAAGCACACAAATAAGGACCTGTATGAGAGTGAAAGCAAGAACACTCAGTCTCTGCTGGGGAGGCCCAAACCACTTCATGACATTACTGTCTGGAAGTGTAGCCCTGAAGGCCATTAACACCACTATTGTTTTCCCCAGAACACAAGAGATGCAGAGGACAAAGGTGATCCCAAACGCAGTGTGGCGCAGCATACAGGACCACTCAGAGGGCCGGCCGATGAAGGTAAGAGAGCAAAGGAAACACAGTTTCAATGAAAAGAGCAGCAGGAAGCTCAGCTCTGAGTTGTTGGCTTTCACAATGGGTGTGTCCTTCTTTACAAAGAACAGCGACAGCCACAAATGCAGTTACACAGGCTCCAAATATAGAAAAAATAACAAGCACTATTCCCATCATTTCTTTAAAAGACAGAAATTCAACAGTCTTTAAAACACAATGATCTCTTTTAGCATTAGACCAGTATTCATCTCGGCACAAAATGCAGTCGATAGAAATCTGTAGTAAAACAAATGAATACCATAATTAGCAAACTCAGTGGCAAGCTGGTAGTACTGAGATAATATTCAGGCTTCACACTGTAATACAAACAGCACAACTCTGAAATGTTTTGTGTAGCCTGGTTAAAGTTAACTCTGCATTACCTGTAGCATTGCTGATTTCTCCCTCAGCACAGGGCACACAGTCATAGCAGCAGACAGGCCTTCCACTCTGCACAGACTTCCAAGTGCCTGGGGGACAGCTCTCACTGCACACTGACCTGGGTTTCTGCACATGTTTTACCTCATAAATCAAAGCACCCATGGACGATGTGACATGCTTTAAATACTTTATAATAATTATTTTCAATACTTCACCATGTAGAACATCAAATGCTGGACACAGATTATTGTCACAGAGAAGAATGATAATTCAGGGACTTTCTACAGTATATTATGCCTCATGCAAGTTTGATGTTTTTTGGTCTCTTGTTTTATTCACGATTGCACATAGCATTTTATAGTCTGGTAAATTAAGACTTGTTAAATGTATTTTTACAGGCCAGGCCCAATTGAGTTTCTTCAGTTTTGTTAAATTGACACTAATTATTTATCTCTATCAGTGCTAAAAGTAGCTATACATGTGCTGTTATCAGACCACCTTTTCACAAAGTGCACGAACACTTACCTGTGTTTGCCCACCTGCCCAAACCATACTAACAGGACTCATCACAAACTGCTGACCAGATGGTAAAGAGGCATCATAGTAGCCAACCACTCTGAACTCTATTGCACCATCAGGACCAAGCTGCCAGTTCACCACCTCATATCTGGCTGCTGGGTCCTCCATTACTGTCAAAGGAGACACTCTCTCCAGTTTCCAAAGTGAAATTTACTTTTTTCAGAGCCTCAAGAACCTGTAAAGAAACAAAGATTGAAGCTGAGAAATTCTTGCTTGGCTTTGTTCATAATGAGGATTTTGTTAACTATGTAAGTAGGGTTTATTCTGTTACCTGCCAGGACTTTGTTGTCCCAATGTTTTGTACAGCGTTGATGGGCTGTACATGCCAGGAGGTCATGTAGAGAATGAGCAACAGCGTATACTGCTTTGTACATATTGTTGGAGATTCTCAGCTCTGATACATCAGGTGTAATCGTTTTCCAGTTCACTCAAGCTCTCAGATCCAGTGCAGGGGGTTAAAGTGAGTTTGATTGTTTTCAGTTGTGAGGGAACATTGAAACGCATTTTCCCAGAAATCTATAACAGCAAGGTTTCCTGGATCTTGTGAGGGGTGAAGTTTTAATATGAACTCTTTTAAGCCCTTTTATTTTGCCTTTGGTGACAGAAAAGCCAATAGACCCTCCCAGTATTCTATAACTTGTTGGTGTGGCTACATTGCTTGCTGTTATCCAGGCCTCACTGCCTACCATTTGTAAACCAGTAATGTTCTGCAGAGTCAGTTGCTCTAGTAAACTGATCATCTCACCCGAAGCAAAAAACGCTACAATGACCTTTGCAGTACCTCTTTTGATAACATCTACAACCTTCATTACTTTTTCTGTTTCTGTTAGATGAAATTTCTCAGAATACTCAATGCAGATCCCTTCTTCTTGAGCAGCTTCTATAAATGTGGCCATCCCATTGTTGCCATAGTCATTGTCACTTCTCACTGCTCCTATCCAGGTCCAGCCAAAGTGCTTCACTAGCTGAGCCAGTGCTCTGCTCTGGTAATAGTCACTGGGAATGGTTCTGAAGAATGTGGGGAACTTATTCCTGTTGCTCAGACATGCACATGTTGAAAAAGTAACTGATCTGGGAATAAAATACAGAGTAAAAGCATATGAAAACATGATCATAATGAATAAATATTCACAATTTGAGAGCTAATACGATTTGTGTATGTGGAAATGTGTGAGTCTATTTGTGTGTGTGTGTGTGTGTGTGTGTGTGGTGTGTGTGGTGTGTGTGTGTGCGTGTGCGTGTGTGCATGTGTGTACATATATAGTGCAGTCCAAAAGTATTTGGGCAGTGACACATTTTTTGTTGTTTTCACTATGTACTCCAGAACATTGCATTTGAAAAATAACTGTGACTATGAGGACAATGTGCAGACTTTCAGCTTTACATTTTGGGTGTTTACATCCATAACGGGGTGAACTGTGAAGCAATTGTAGCCATTTTTATACACCCCCCCCCCCCCATTTTAACAGACCAAAGGTAATTGTACAAATTAACATGAACTTAAATAAAACATCATATTCAATATTTTTGTTGACTTCCCTGATGTCTATGACCCAAGAACATCAACAGTCTCTTGATATCCTATTTTCAGGTACTCTTACAAGTGATTACTATAAGCTCTCTGCATTTGAATGGATTTTTCCACGGATGTAAATAGCCTCAAATTAAAGCTGAAATTCTGCACTTTAAGCTCATTTTCACTGTTCAATTTCAAATCCAATGTGTTGGAGTACAGACCCAAAACAACAAAAAAAAATGTGTCTTGTCCAAATACTTTTGCAGCTTATACTTGCACTAAGGAAGAAATTGAACACACTTGACTAATCAGAATCACCTGCAAAGCCATTTCAAATCTCACCTTCTCACTATGTTTATAGTATTATCTTTGTAGACTTTAATGTCATCTTATTTTTCATAAATATTGTTTGTTTTAATATATGAAATTATACACAATAAACCTTCAACAAAAGAAACCCCTGCTTAGGATACCCCAAACATATTTGACATCACTATTCTCATTTCACTTGCATATCAGTTAGTTACTCCCTGTTTGGGAGTATTAGAATGGAGAAAAGGAACTCTTACCACTGGAATTTTAAATAATCCAACAGTTTCTGCAATTGCAATGGAGTTCGTCGAAGAGGACTCCCCAATAATGACCTGCACTCCTGCTGGTGTGGAGCATGATGTGTCTGTCAGTGTTTCCTCATAACCGTTCAGCAGAGCCATGGCTGATTGTATCGAGAATGTTGGAGACAGACAGGAGTCATAGATCTTATATCCCAGAGATACACCTGGGAGGAGGTCAGTTCTGTTGTTTATTTCTTCAGTGGCAAAGATCATGGTCTGGGCCAAACGGAATTCTCTGAAATGAACTCTGAAATTACATAATTTATTATTGCATTTTAAAGTTACATACCTGTAAATAGAATTTTAATTATTGTATATTATTAAATAATTTGTTGCTGTATGAAATATAATTGATATTACCCTTATTTTTACTGAAAATCACAGCAGAATATTATTGTTGAATAAACACCAATACAAAGAGCAGCTAAATGATAATCAATATTTAACCTTACCGTGAACACTTCAGGGACTCAGGTTTGGAATCAAATAATCTGCTTATTTCTAAAGGGATGTTGTGTAGGTCTATGACCCCGCCGATGTTGATGTCTCCATGTTGATAGAAGCTGGGCTTGGCTGCCCTCCCCAGTATTCTGCATGGTGGGGTCTGTGCTGCAGCCCAGAGGACTGTCAGTGCCAGCAGAATAGTCTGCAGTTCCATCCCACTGCACGTCTCAGATCCAGCACTGCTGTGTACCTGGTTTATATACAGCAGTTTTAATTCTCCATTGATTTGTGATTCTCAAAGGCACAACTGAATCCCACGATAAGCAGGTTGAGGTGGAGCAAATTGCAGAAGCGAAAAAGTCAAGAGCCAAATGTAAACAATTCCAAGATGCACTGCGATCTGCACAGAGCCAACAGAAAAATATCACCACAAGCCTGTGCTTGGCACACACACTAAAGAACTGACTCAGAATCAGTGGGGATTTTTAAAGGTTTTAGTATTTAGGCCCATAAATTCATACCGTTTGTGGAAAATGTTATTATCCTGCAGTGTTATTTGTATTTTTCCCAGAATCTAAAAATTATGTTGAACAACAAGGTATGGGTAGTTATTTCTTATTTTGAATACTTTTCTGTACCCTCTAAATATGACCTGGTTGGTATTGGTGAACATGGTAGATGGAGGGCCAACTGGCACATTATTGGTCGTGCTCTTATGAACCACCTAGCCCACTAAGTGCTTTCCTGGAATAAGCCATGAGAGTATTATTTTGGTAGAGATCAGTTGCCAGCATTCCCTAATATGACACCATTATTACTGACTAGGTTCATCGCTAGATTGTAACTAACATTCAACATCTAACTAACAAAGAGACAACCTGCTAGCACCCAACTTTATGAAATTTTAGCTTTCCCATCTCACATTCTCAGGAGTATTTGTCTCCATGTAACAAGGTAAACAAAGAAATGATGGTGCACCATGCAAGCACCATAATTTAGCAAATTATGTATTAACAGAGAGTCCCTGAAATACAAACAGTATATTGTTAATTTATTTGGTAAACAAATCATCTGGCTTCACATGCAAATGGCCATGGTCTCACACTAGTCATCCTATTATGTGGGTGAATTTACTCCAATTGACAATTTTTCAGAAACCTACAGGGCAGGCCTCCACAGGCCTCCACAGTCCTCAATTGCCACCCACCGCCACTTGCCAGGTTTAGATGCAGAATATTCCATCATTCTGAATACATTAATTCCGATTGTAGATTCTGTAAAAAGCTAAACAAATAAAATAGGCTATAGATATCGCTTTTTACCCCATCTCGTGTCTCATATGGAGATTGCATTTCATAACAACATATTCCTAACTGCTGTTGCTCGAAGCACTCGCCCCCTCAACTAGTTGGCAGGTTGACTCATACCTAACATTGTCATGATAAAATAAAAAGCGTGTTAATAGTTAGTAGCTGTTCAAAACTGAGGAAGGAGGCTAACATTCTCGCCTGTTTTGACCTTCCCATCATCCAATTTCTAAACATTCGACTTCAAATGCCAATATCTTCGGCTGTGTTTCTTCCACAGTAATCTATAACCCACTACACTACAAGCGAACTATCAGACTTTTCGACCCACCACCAACGGGTCCAAAAGGCTGCTCTAGGTAGTTGGACAAGTTTAATGACTAAGACCAAATGTGACAAAATTAAATAACTAAGCAATGAAATAGATAAGTAAATAAATAAGGAATTAAATAAATATCTATTCATTATTTTATGTCTCTAGTTCATGGCATATTTATTTCAAGGTGTATTTATTTCACGGCATATTTATTTCAAAACGACTCAGCCTGTCAGTCAACATGAAGCTACCTAACTTAGCTAACGTTGACAAGCTAACTAAGCTTTTGTCTCAGTGTGAGATAAGAGAAGAGCAAAATGCCATTGAAATACTCTTTTCAGTCATGCTGTAATAAATTACGGTCCAAACTTCAGCTTAAATGTTGTATCAGCGATTTTGGGTCGAAACATAAATGATCACATTCATCTGATTTTTCCTCACGATCCGCTAGCTGCCCCGCCCCATAAGCAGGCCGTCAAAAAAACCGCGTCTCTGTAGGCAGCCTATGCTCCGAGATCGTACACAAAAACAAATGGTACTACCAACCACTCAAAACCAAAATAAACAGTATTCCAACCAATCACCGACAAGGGGTGGGTGATACTAATACGCTAATACTCTTATCTCGCTGAAATCTTGACGGATTTACAAACGGTTTGGTTTCTTACAAACGTTATTAACGTGGTTATAATTCTGGATGCTTGAACACTATTTTTTAAAACATAACATAATTGGCTCTGCTGGAGCTGGCTCTGTTTGTTTGGGATTTCGCTTCAGAAGTTACGTCACCCAAAATCGCTGATACAACCTTTAAAGGTTGTATCAGCGATTTTGGGTGACGTCACTTCTGAAGCGAAATCCCAAACAAACATACTTATGAATAATTATGTTATGTTTTAAAAAATAGTGTTCAAGCATCCAGAATTATAACCACGTTAATAACGTTTGTAAGAAACCAAACCGTTTGTAAATCCGTCAAGATTTCAGCGAGATAAGAGTATTAGCGTTTGTGCAGATCATTGTGATTGGTTGGAATACTGTTTATTTTGGTTTTGAGTGGTTGGTAGTACCATTTGTTTTTGTGTACGATCTCGGAGCATAGGCTGCCTACAGAGACGTGGTTTTTTGACGGCCTGCTTATGGGGCGGGCAGCTAGCGGATCGTGAGGAAAAATCAGATGAATGTGATCATTTATGTTTCCACCCAAAATCGCTGATACAACCTTTAAGGAAGAAAATAGCTAACATTATACAGGGCTTGACATTAAGGTAAATTTGCTACTGGCCCTCTGGGCCAGTGACCTTCTTACATAACTGGCCCCAATATTGTAACCACTGGCCCAGGAAGTATGACCCTGTTAATATTGACTCGGCAAATAAAAATGTTACAATTTGGATCAAACCCTGTGGACCGATCCACCACCTGACCCTTGAAGAGTGCTGAATCCCTACAATACACCAAAAATGTACATAATATAGAGATCTACTAGTCCATTTTACTGTATATTTTAAATAATATAACTAAATCTAATTGAACCTAATATATATCTAAAATAATATAATTAATGTGTTATTGTTATTAATATTATAATTAGGGATGCAGAAATAAAGTTAATTTCAATCCAAAATTAATTTGTGTGCCTGCCTTATGCTGAGATTTGGCGCGTGGCTTCCATCTCGCACGCACTACAGTAGCCAAGTATTCACTGAGACAGTGACAGCTAACTTTAACAGCTGACCTCACGTTTCTATGGACGTGTTCTATAAAGAGTCCCTAACAACCAATCTGTCGCGCGATCACCCAAATAGCCTGTGATAACATTAATGATAAAAGAAAAACAACCAGGTAACGTTATAACCGCGCTCTGTAAAAAGACGAAATATTTTTTTTAACACTGGGTACGTTTACATGCACACTAATACTCCGATCTGAACCCGGTTATGGCAATACTCTGGTTACTGAAATGGTCATGTAAACACCTTTATCCGATAATGTAAGGTCATAATCCGTGTTTTCGAAACCCGATTAACACCCCTGGTTTTTTGGCCAAACGTTCGATTTTTTGGAGCATGTAAACACCTTTCTCCGGTTTCTTTCGGCTTTTCAAAACTACGCATGTCAGGCAGAAGAGGCGGTGTAACGTCAAAATGATTCCACCCGTCAACATGTGCTATGCCTGGGGTTCCTTCAGCATCTCACTTCCAGAATTTTATTATTAAATTTGCATTTCACCGGTGAAAATATATTGTTCAGTGTTACGTGCTTGTGTTTGTACTAGCTAGTTTGTGGCTAGCACATTAAATAACTGAAATTTTTGGGAAATTCGCCAGATTTAGAGATCGGTAAAGCTAGCTAGTACAATAATATAAATCAACCACTACTAGCAATTAGCTATAAATAAGTAGCTATAATAATTACTAGCTAGCTATAATAATAATAATAATAATAATAATAATAATAATAATAATAGCCTAAATTAAACGTAAATTTTTGACGGGCGGATCATTTTTGTCCTTACAACGGGAAGCAGTTAGTAGCTACGTTTTCCACAGAGCTGATTATGGAGAGAATCATGTAAACGCGGCTTTTGGAGTAATCACATTTCTTACGTCCATGTGAACGCGATAAGTTAAATACTGGCGTAAGCTGATCGTTTCCAGTAATCGGATATTGCTGTGCATGTAAACGTACCGTTAATGAAATACATTCGGTCCAATATTTGTGAACGATTCGGCCGAATCCAAACCATTACAAAAGGACCAAATCCAGCCGAATCCGAAACCGAATATTAATGAATCTGTGCATCCCTAATTATAATATAATATAACGTTACACATTAAAAAGTATTGGATGATACTGTAGTCAAGTAGGCTGGCTAGCACAGTGTATTCCCAAAACCGCTAGGTGGCAATGTGTATCAAGCTAAGGCACAATGCAAACTTCAGTTTTTGAAACTGGAGCGCTGCCTACTCGGGCGTCTCTGTGAAATAACTACATCGCCAAAACTGAACTAATTAGCTAGCTAGCTAGCTACCTTATCGACTATATATATTCCACTCACTTGTCGAGCTATGTCTGGTGCCGTGTTTCTCGGTTACAACAGCAGAATGGTATCTCATTAGTATGCATAAGCTAGGGCTGTGATAGGCCAAAAACATCACGTGTGAGGGTAGTAGGATATGACGTCACGCGTCCCACTGCTTTTCTTGGCAAGACACGCCCTGCATAGCATTCAAGCGCTAGGATTGGCCAGGCGTCCATGCTCACACCTCGGGGTAAAGACGTGGTTCGAAGGGAGCACACGAACCGGAATGTACTACAAAGTCATAACCAAGATATATGTCTAATTCAAAGACCCCTGGTTTTTGTGAGTTTGTGATTCCCGTACCCCACCCACAACCCCTAAACATAACCTCACAGGAGTTCACGTAACTCGGGCTCATGCCCGAACTGTTAAGATAGTGGCATTTCCGGTACCCTCCTAGCTAATATAGCGTTTATTATAATTATTAAATATAGTAGATATACATATACACAAATTCGTTTTTCTGGCCTTAATTATGCGTTGCGCTCAACAGTTCAAGACATTTAAGACGCTGTCCTCTTTAAATGTATGCCTTCTAATGATTAATTTAAGTGCCGTCTTAAAATGGATTAGGCTACATTCTTTAACGCATTTAGATCATTGCCTTTCTCCAGTGCACCAGCTATCAATACATAGCCTATATAATAAGTGCTACACATTTATGACACAAGAAAACTGCTAGCACAGAAAACGTGCTCTATTCATTGATATTTGTTATTCAGATAATTGCTTATTTTATTTTTCTGGCTGTCTTCTATGATCTTGACCTATTTGACCGTAGGCTATTTGCAGGTTTTAAAAGAACCGCCACACTCAGCTGACGGTAGCCTACGCCAGGCTAGCCTACAATTTCACTGATTGATAACGTTAGTTTAAATGACCTATTGCGGCACCATAGCACCACTAGCTAATAGCGTTTATTATAATTATTATTTTACCTTATTTTACTTTTCTGGCTGTCTTCTATGATCTTGACGTATTTGACCGTAAGGGAGGTTTTAAAAGAACCGCCACACTCAGCAGACGGTAGGCTGCCGCCACTGCTATAGCTAACTATAAGTACAATTTCATTGATTGATAACGATAAGTTTAAATTACCTATTGCTGCACCACTAGCTAATAGCGTTTATTGTAATTATTTTTATTTTACCTTATTTTCTTTTTCTGGCTGTCTTCTATTATTTTTAAATCTTGACCTATTTGACCGTAGGCAATTTGTAGTTTTTAAAAGAACATCTTTGCCGCCACACTACCGACGCTTACGTATCATACGTACGTCGTACGTCACCTCCTGTGGCATACGGTACCGTGTTTCTCGGTTACAACCATAGAACTATAGTTCTATGGTTACAACAGCATAGGTGTTGTAGGAAGCCGTGTTGTCGGCCTGTGACATACCTCCTGACAGCTGACAGGAAACCTTATTGCTGACGGGGTCATAGCCCAGCCAACCCCACCGCTCCAGCCATTGGGGTTGAAATTTCCTCACCCTCTTCGCCTCATACTCCCTATCACTCTCTTTTTGTTCTTCTGGTGTTTTCCTTTTCTTTCCCGGGTTTTTCCCTGGTGTTTGTCCCTGGCACGGTGGTTTTAGGAACATTTTTTAACTTTCCAAGGCTGCGTGCGGTGCGCTATACGAGTGACAGGGATCTAGTGAGCGTCGATATCTCGAAAAAAATAACTGACCCTGGACCAGTGGCAACTTCACCAAACATTGCGAGTGCTCCTGTTGTCACGGTGATGAAAGGACGCGATCGCAGCTGTGAGATGCGCGCTCACTCGGCGCTCTGCGATTTCACCGAAATTTATTCTCATCGCATCATTAGTATTGAAGGAAAATAGTGGGAGATTGTCTTTTACTGTATTGTATTTTTAACTGTATTGTATTTTTTTTGTATAGCCTGCCTGGCTCCACGGGCCATTGAAAAGTTTAATCAGCTGGCCCGTAGTGGCCCGGAGGGTTCAAAATATGCCGCCGGGCCACCGGGCAGATGGTAATGTCGAGCCCTGCATTATATCATCTATCTGATAGTTCACTCCTGATCATCTATCTGATAACGTTAGTTCACTTACTAACTAACGTGTTTGCTTACCGGTCGAGAAGAAAAGTGGCCATCTCCATCGTCTTACTCCGGTTCTTGTCGTTAACGATTTGGGACAGGTACTGGGGTTTCTTGGTTCTACTGCAGGTTGAGGGCTCTGGCGTTGGTGGGCTTGCCATCAAATTCAGCCATCACTATCATACAGGCTAACTAGCAACCAACTGAGACTCCTGATACAGAGATTTGTGTGGTATGAACGTCGTAATTCTACTGGCACAGGAGCGGGAACTCTGACATCTAGACAGAGATATTAAACACCACACTCTCTTGGGGCCCGTAAAAAAGGTTTTGTAATGACAAATTCATAATCAATATTTTTTTTAGGGAAAAGCTATACTTTTATTCTGCACCTTTCAGCAAGCTCTGTGGATGATTTTTTTATTTATTTGTCGACGAAAAAATTTTTTATCGATAGCCTTTAATTGAATTGAAAGACACTTCCACAGTACAGTTGGAAAATAAATGGAGGGTATTTTTTGCATGTCATGTAGTAAACAGTGCACAGTCTGCTAGTATACAAGGCGCAGTAGATAGGGCTCTGATTCAGACACAGCCAGGCTTTCACTTACCTCAGGCCCTAAAATAGGTTTCTCACAAGCTCCCGCGGAAACTTTGCAAATGTAACATAACGCCCTGAACCCACCAGACGCGCGAGCGCAAGCGCACACGCGCATTGCTGCGCTTCACTTCAGCTCCCATGATAACGAATTGCCGCGGTTCTTACCGGCCACGCACGCACGGCTGGTTGGCGGACGGCTCGCGGACGTGGAGCTGATTTTTCAGCTCTGGGCGGAATTTTCTGGGCGTCCGCATGTGCAATCTTATAGAAATACATTGTATATGCTCAATATCTGCATCATATCACTACATATGTAAGGGGGAGAGTCTGTTTCGGAGGACCAGACGCGACAGAAAGGAATCAGAAAGTCTCCACTAAGTGAAGACCAATAGAACGGAAGGATCTCCGTAAAGGAGAAAAGAGATAAAAGAAAAAACAAAATAACTCCGTCCTCAATCTGAGGAAACACTGAAACGGAGACAGAACGTGGAGAAATGAAAACAACCCGAATTATATCAGGCGACAAAACTCGAATTACGAGAATAGATTTAACAGAAAGCTAAGTACCTCTAGCCTCCAGTAAGAGAGCGCGGACTGAAAGAGGTACAGAAAGCAAAATAAATAAATCAAAGCAACCCCACTAATAGGGCGGAAAAACTAGCAGGCTTGTAAAGACATATTTTAATATAGGCCCTAATGGAAAAGGAAACAGAGACAATCACCATTGTGGGATGAATGAAGTTAAATCAAGTCATACATTTTGCATATAACCAGTCCCGTTTTTATAATGCTTTTTCTTTATTATAGTATACAAATGTATATATATTTGTTCAATTAATTAAGACTATGCTTACTTCTGTTTTTATTATACTGATATCACTGTATCGATTTAAGGTACTACAGAATCAAAATAGCTGCTAATTCTGCTATAATTAAATGTTTAGAACATGTTGATTACTGTCCCAAATAAATAAATTATATAAAGTGAACTTTATAAAGGAGGCATTGTCTTGTTTGCTACATTTAGCTTTAAAAAACAACATTCTATATAGTTTAGATATTTGTTTTAATATAATCAAAAGTGTGATCAAAGCAATTTATGGGGTGTACCCACATTCTTCTCCTCCTCAGGAGCATTCGGAGCAAGAGGTAAACCGTAATTGCCTTCCTCATGTTTGCAACTCGTACTGAAACAAACAAAAAAAAGTACTATATTAATATTGCGAGATAAGGTAATCACTCAACTGATTTCGTTATAATGACATAATTACATTAGCTATAGGTTACGAAGTAAGAATCAAAAGTAGGCCATTTGCTGCCAGGCAGTGAAGACTTGTTTGTTGGTCTGATTTATGTGTAGCTATTTTCCCATGTAGCTACTAATATATTGACAGTATGAAAGTTTTCATTTTAATTAACCTGTCAGGCAGTAAGACATATGTAATAGCAGTATTTACTTATCCATTATTAAGCGAAGCTCACAAATCCGGAATGTAGACTGTTTGTCTGTCGTTCACGGAATGCGCTCCGAAAAAGCAATAAAAGCGTTTGTGCCTTTGCGCGTCTGGTGGGTTCAGTTCTGCTCAAATCTGTGCGTGCAATAAGCCTCTATGCGCTTGAGCGTCTGGTGGGTTTGGGGTGTAACGTTTCCATTGCATTGTAAATACATGTTTGGCTATGTGATGGCAGTGGTTGTTTTTCACATACTAGTCTGACCCTCATGTTTTTCCAGGGAAAATGTAGGCCTACCTCTCTTATATGTGCGCTAATAGCCGCACATAGGCGAATAAATAGCCTACCTGTGCAGCTCGAAATATGAGTGTGTGTAAACCTGTGGTCTTAAAAAAAAAAAAAAATCTCTGCTTGCTGGTTTGTGGTATATGGATACCATTTTTGTCCATAAAAAATAACTCTGTTGATGTCGCTTGTTATAGCAAGCAACATACAATGTTAAATTTGACTTGATCTGGCACCGTGCCTCTGGCTTCAGTCTTCCAAGTTCCAGCGAAATAACCACAAAGTAGTTATTTCTTCAGCTACATATGTACAGTATTTGCTACATATCATAATGTTGAGAAGTGTAAAACAGGTAACAGGTCACTTAAGCTAGTTAGTGCATCTATGGGGTTTTACATTGTTGTTAGCATTAAGCTAATCGGTAGCTTACATTGAACAGCAAAACTCTATTTCTGTGTTTGACTACTGAGAGGAATAGCTCGTATTGTGTTGCATGCCCATTATCATCCGTAAAAATTTAAAATTTACTGTTGGCCTCTGGATCTTTCTTAGTTAGCTAGCTATATCTCCAGCTTGCGACATTTAGCCTAATGAGGGCATATTAAGCGCACTGACCAGATCGGATCAGTGAGCTTAAGTTTTTGTTATTGTTCAAGCCTGTAGTTCTATCTATCCATATTATGTGACATTTATTTACCTGTTAAAAGTGCATCTGAACAAAAACGTCTCCGACGTAAAAAAAGCCAAGTTACTCACACATAGCCTGTAATGGGGCGTGACGTGTGAGGACGGAGGAGCCAAACGCAGCAAGGGGATTCTTAAAGCCCTAGGGCCACTAAGGCGGGAAACCCCGCAGATAAGGGAGGAGACAATACAACGAACACACACACACCACAGCTACAGACCGGCTCACTGTTACATACCACAGAGTAGAAGCACAAACGCCTAGTTTCACAACAAGAAAACCCAACAAGGCGAAAGGGAACAAAGAACTGCTACCCCATACTTCTACAAGCTAAGTAACTAAAAAATGAGCTGGAAATAGAACGCCCTGTCTCGATAACGAGACACATAAGAACAGGCGAGTAGCACAATGGCACAAACAAAACACACAGCAAACACAGAAAACTAATACCTATTGGTATAGGTGGAGGCGAAGGAACAGAGATAACGTTCCGTGGCTACTTCCATAAGCAGGCAGTCACATGCAGAACATAAAGGAGGTAAACGCCCGATCTCCCCAGGGGGGAAGAAACATTTTACAGGCGAGCCAACGGAGCACCGCAGTCCCATAGCCTTACCAGCAAAATGACCAAGCTTAAAATAGAAAGCCACACCCAAGCCTCTCAGAAAGGAGAAATGCAACGAGGCAAAGGAACAGATAATTAACGTTCCACGGCTTAGATTGAGGCTCGCAGTCAAACGCAAACATGTCCAAAACATCGCCCGGTTCGAGGCTCGCAGTCAAATGCAGAAAACAAGGGGGTAAACACCCGATCTCCCAGGAGAGAGAAACATTTTACAGGTGAGCCGACGGAGCACCGTCGTCCCATAACTTTAATATCCATATAGACTAACGCAAGCTTAATATAAAACAACCGCCCTAGCCTCTCAGTAAAAGAATATGTAACGAAGCGAAGGAACAGAGAGCTAACGTTCCCATGCTACGCGCAGTCACACACAAACATGTCCACAACCTCGCCCAAACTCCACACAAGGAGAAACATACCCGGAAAACGAACAGAACAATAGTTCCGAACAAAATCGTCCCAAAGGTAAAAAGGACGGAGGACAGCTGCAACAAAGACCAACGCAAAAATAGCACGACAGCCTCTCAATTTAAACAAAAACCCTGACTCACAACAAAGGGGAACGTAGTCCACGAGAAGGAGACAAAACAGGGAATAAACGTACCAAAGCTACTCACTGGCTCACAGTAACACGGAAATGAGTAGAAGCAAACGCCAAGACTCTCTGTAAGAACCCTTAACAGTCGAGAATGGAACAAAGAACAGCTACTCTATACTTCTACGAGCTAAGAACTAAGTAGAAGCGAAATGCCCGATCTCCCTATGAAACGACATGCACCGAAGGGCGAACAGAACTACAGTTCCGAACAGAATCGCCCAAATCTCCATACACAGAGAAAAAGCACAAAAAGGCGAATTAGAGCAGAGATTTACGGTCCCAAACTTCTACGAGATAAGTAACTACCAAGCCAGCAAGAAATAAGTCCTGCCTCAACAAAGAGACGTTAAAATAGGCGAGTAGCCCAAATGGTACGAGTAACTCACAGCCAACAAAAACACCACAGTACAAAACAATGAACAAACAATGAACAATTAATGTCGAAGCCCCGATAGAAGGAAACGGAAGGCTTAAATAGCTCTCAGTGACCACGCACAGGTGTAGACACTAACAGAAGCTCAGCAGGGCGGAGCAAGCATCTACTAAAAGGGCAGCGCCCTCGCGTGGCCACTAAGGAAAACGACCGCATAGGGAAACAGGGTTAAAAACCATGACATAGCCTACAGAGCGCTGTCGATAAGTCCTTAATTCCAACTTGGGCTATTTTTATTAAGATTGTGCTGGTTTGTAGTTTTAAAATCTGGCAACATTGTATGTGTTCAGAGCATAGACTGTAGAAAAAGCTGCAGACAGTGTTTCTCAATGTGAGCAAATACATTAATGGAGTAAATTCCTCACATATTGAGAGAAACAACGGATAGAGCAAAGCTAGCTAGATAGCACAATCTGTCAACTTTCTTTGTTCCACCCACTAATTTCACCTAGTTTCAAGTCAACCAGGTTCCAACCCTCCATGTAGGCTATTCAGAGTTACTGACAGTGTTTCTTATGAGCAAGTGGAGAAGTCAATTTCTCAAATATTGAAATAAACGGCGGGCGGATCGATTGTATGCTGTGAGCAATATAGCAATCTTGTATCCAAGAAAGCTAGCTACATGACCATATTCAATGTTCTAGCTACAATGTTCGCTGGCATCCGATGTAAATCTAAATCTCAAACAGATAGCTAGCTCGCTTTCTCTATCCGTCGTTTCTCTCAATATGCGAGGAATTGACTTCTCAATTAATGCATTTGCTCACATTGGGAAATGCTGTCTGCAGCTCTGAACCACTTTTCTACAGTCTACAGTGGGTCTGGGAATAAGGCAAACTTAGTGGGTGGAGCAACGCAAGTTGATTGACAGATTATGCTGGTTGGGAAATCAGTAAATATATATGGAAATAGGGAAATACATTGGGAAATATATATGGAAATAAATACATTAATATATTAGAAAAAAGAAAAGAAAATAAATGTAATAACTTTAATTGCACATACATTTACATTTCTATATTCATTCCAGATTTATTTATTTATTTCCAAATTAATTTTTATATTTCCACATTTATTTATTTATTTATAATTGTGGCACTCCTGGTGTTCCATACAGTTCACAATGCAACAGCTTTTGGGAATTCTATCCCTGTGTTCTCTTCTTCCTGCACTGTTGTTTTCTACTGGATTCTGAAATATTCCCCCAAAGTGGGGCGTGGCATTCACAGAAACGCTTCAGTGACGAATGACACGCGGGCGGTTCTCTATTGGCTGAGAGGACTTGATGACGTCAACTGGTCGCGTTTTAATTCCGCCTGATCAAAACCTTGCCGGATCAATTACAGGCAATGGTGAAAAAAAGGAAGGCATATCTGAATTTAGGCACATCACTTAGTGCTGATATTTGTGTTATGTTTATTCCACCCCAGGATGACAACAATTAACCATTGACAAGCTGAATAATCGATTTGAGTTAGTAGTACCTTTAAAGTGAGCAACCATGAAACAGCTATGTTTGTTGAACTGATGACATATAAACCCGATCCCGTACGTGGCTTGAATATTATCGTAAAATTATGATTTTCCTCATTTTTTATGGTCACATTGTGTTATGTCTGAACTGTATAAACTGAACAGCGCTGAAGTGCAAATCCTTTTTGTCGCAAATTAATAAACAAATAATAAAGAAATCTTGGCCAAACCGAGCCTTGAAGCTTCGATCTCAACAGTGATGAGAGGCTGACACACTAATCGCAAGACCGCAACATAGGTGGCGGAGTTTTTTGTCGGCATTTCTGTGAGATTGAGACTAGTGACACAGTTTGAAACAAACGTTTGTGGGAAACATGTAGCCAATGGCACAGTTATTTATAGATTTTTTACATTAGAAACTTTACATGAGAACTTTATTTTGTGTGTCTGACAAATGGATATTTGTTCGCATACTGTGTAAAAGTGACCTGGGGTAAATCTTTTGTTGGTAGCGAGTATCGTAGGCTACTGGACCATGGTGGTGGACATTCATGTATTTTAAGTAGAAGTGAAACAGTTAATTCTGTTAAATTTCTTAAAACTTTGCAATAAAAAGATGTTCATGTGATAAGAACATTAAAAGTAGCATAGCATTTTGCACTATAGTTTTGTCGCAAGTTAATTTTGCCTTGGTACGTCTGGGCGTCCGCATGCGGCGTCCGCATGCGGCGTCCGCATGCGCAATCTTATAGAAATACATTGTATATGCTCAATATCTGCATCATATCACTACATATGTAAGGGGGAGAGTCTGTTTCGGAGGACCAGACGCGACAGAAAGGAATCAGAAAGTCTCCACTAAGTGAAGACCAATAGAACGGAAAGATCTCCGTAAAGGAGAAAATAAATAAAAGAAAAAACAAAATAACTCGTCCTCAATCTGAGGAAACACTGAAACGGAGACAGAACGTGGAGAAATGAAAAGAACCCGAATTATATACAGGCGACAAAACTTTTTACATTTTACACCATCCACTCCAAATTTTCTGGAACCCTTCTACAGGTCAACCCCCCGGCCCCGAGTCGCAATCACAAACCACCCCATCTCTGCGATCGAGAACACAACCCCCCCCCCCCCAACCACCCGGTCCGTGAGCGCATACCCCCCAAAATCCAATTCAATTTAATTCAATGTTATTTGTATAGCGCTTTTTACATACTGAAATATATTAAAATATCTATTAAATTGAAAATTAAATTAAAAGAAAAGAAAAAAACAGATGTGTTCTGAAACATTCCCAGTCTTTTGGAGAAACCATTTTTATTTTTTGCAATTCCAGTGAACTAATGAAGTGTTTTGCTTAAAAAACTGAAGTAGGCCTAATCCAATAATACAGATCAATGGTTTGTTATTTGTAGACATAGTTATTGAGATTTCGCATGCGTTTTACCCATTATATGTTTCCTTGTGTTTTGCTCAGGCTTTAATAAAATAATATAACATTTAGGGAAAAAAATACAGAAAAGCAAACCAAAACTAGAAGCTAAAATAGCAAATATTTCCACAGCTACAGTGAACTTTCCAGGTGAGCTGACATAAGCTGGTATAAAAAGGTGATCCAGACTGCAGAAAATATGAGCATGCTGAATGTGATGAATTTGGCTTCATTGAAGTTGTCAGGCAGGTAACGAGCCAGAAAAGCTAAAACAAAGCATAATATAGAGAGGAGCCAATATAACCCAGTACAGCCCAGAACCCCACTGCTGATCTACATCACATTCTAGAATGATCTTTTCTTTGTAGTGCTTCATGTTCTTGTTGGGGAAAGGAGGGGATATTGTTAACCAAAAGCACACAATAAGGACCTGTATGAGAGTGAATGCAAGAACACTCAGTCTCTGCTGCAGAGGCCCAAACCACTTCATGACATTACTGCCTGGAAGTGTAGCCCTGAAGGCCATTAACACCACTATTGTTTTCCCCAGAACACAAGAGATGCAGAGGACAAGGTGATCCCAAACGCAGTGTGGCGCAGCATACAGGACCACTCAGAGGGCCGGCCGATGAAGGTAAGAGAGCAAAGGAAACACAGTTTCAATGAAAAGAGCAGCAAGAAGCTCAGCTCTGAGTTGTTGGCTTTCACAATGGGTGTGTCCTTCTTTATAAAGAACAGCACAGCTACAAATGCAGTTACACATGTTCCAAATAAAGAAAAAATAACAAGCACTATTCCCATCATTTCTTGAAAAGACAGAAATTCAACAGTCTTAAAAACACATTGATCTCTTTTAGCATTAGACCAGTATTCGTTGTGGCACAAAATACAGTCGATAGAATCTGTAATAAAACAATGAATACCATAATTAGCAAACTCAGTGGAAAACTGGTAGTACTGAGATGATATTCAGACTGCACACCGTAAAGCACAAATTTGAAATGTTTTGTGTAGACTGGTTAAAGTTAACTCTGAATTACCTGTAGCATTGCTGATTTCTCCCTCAGCACAGGGCACACAGTCATAGCAGCAGACAGGCCTTCCACTCTGCACAGCCTTCCGAGTGCCTGGGGGACAGCTCTCACTGCACACTGACCTGGGTTTCTGTACAACAGGTTTCACCTGTTAACTTAAAGCTCACATGGACAATGTGACGTGCATACTTTATAATAATTATTTTCAATATTTCATCAAATAGAACATCAAATGCTGGACACAGATTATTGTCATAGAGAACTATGATAATTTAGGAATTTTTACAGTATATTCTTGCCTCATGCACATACAGTCTGGTAAATTAAGACTTGTTAAATGTATTTTTACAGGCCAGGCCCATATTGATTTGCTTCAGTTTTGTTAAATGAACTCTCATGATTTATCTCTATCAGTGCTAAAAGCAGCATACAGGCGTGCAGCTGCATACATGTGCTGTTATCAGACCACCATTTCACAAAGTGCATGAGCACTTACCTGTGTTTGCCCACCTGCCCAAACCATACTAACAGGACTCATCACAAACTGCTGACCAGATGGTAAAGAGGCATCATAGTCGCCAACGACTCTGAACTCTACTGCACCATCAGGGACAAGCTGCCAGTTCACCACCTCATATCTGGCTGCCGGGTCTCCATTACTGTCAAAGGAGACTTTCTCTCCAGTTTCCAAAGTGAAATTTACTTTTTTCAGAGCCTCAAGAACCTACAGAGAAATAAAGATTGAAGCTGAAATAAATTCTTGCTTGGCTTTGT
Source organism: Synaphobranchus kaupii (assembly GCA_029718625.1). Classification (NCBI taxonomy): domain Eukaryota; kingdom Metazoa; phylum Chordata; class Actinopteri; order Anguilliformes; family Synaphobranchidae; genus Synaphobranchus; species Synaphobranchus kaupii. Next base: position 1,272,460 of record CM056378.1, read on the forward strand.
TCATAGTGAGGATTTCATTAACTATGTAAGTAGGGTTTATTCTGTTACCTGCCAGGACTCTGTTGTCACACTGTTCTTACAGCCTTGATGGGTTGTACATGCCAGCAGGTCATGTAGAGAATGAGCAACAGCGTATACTGCTTTGTAAACATTGTTGGATATTCTCAGTTCTGATACATCAGTGTATCCATTTTCCAGTTCAATCAAGCTCTCAGATCCAGTGCAGGGGTTAAAGTGAGGTTGATTGTTTTCAGTTGTTAGGGAACATTGAAATGCATTTTCCCAAAAGTCTATAACAGCAAGGTTACCTGGATCTTGTGAGGGGTGAAGTTTTAATATGAACTCTTTTAAGCCTTTTATTTTGCCTTTGGTGACAGCAAAGCCAATAGACCCTCCGAGTATTCTGAAACTTGTTGGTTTTGCTAGAGTGCTTGCTGTTATCCAGCCCTCACTGCCTACTATTTGTAAACCAGTAATGTTCTGCAGAGTCAGTTGCTCTAGTAAACTGATCATCTCACCCGAAGCAAAAAATGCTACGATTACCTTTGCTGTACCTCTTTTGATAACATCTACAACCTTCAGTAATTTCTCTGGTTCTGTTTCATGAAATTTCTCAGAATACTCAATGCAGATCCCTTCTTCTTGAGCAGCTTCTATAAATGTGGCCATCCCGTTGTTGCCATAGTCATTATCACTTCTCACTGCTCCTATCCAGGTCCAGCCAAAGTGCTTCACCAGCTGAGCCAGTGCTCTGCTCTGGTAATAGTCACTGGGAATGGTTCTGAAGAATGAGGGGAACCTATTCCTGTTGCTCAGACATGCACATGTTGAAAAGTAACTGATCTGGGAATAAAATACACAGTAAAAGCATATGATCATAATGAACAAATATTTTTATTCACCATTTCAGAGGTAACCGGTTTTGCATGTGTGTGTGTGTGTGTGTGTGCATGCGTATACATTTACAGTGCAGTCCAAAATTATTTGGGCAGAGACACATTTTTTGTTGTTTTCGCTATGTATTCCAGCACATTGGATTTGAAAAGGAACCGTGACTATGAGGTTAAAGTGCAGACTTTCAGCTTTAAATTGAGGGTGTTTACATTCGTACCGGGTGAACTGTGAAGCAATTGTGTTTTTATTCATTGCCCTCCCCCCACCCCCATTTTAGCAGACCAAAAGTATTCGTACAAATTAACATTAACTTAAAGAAAATAATCATATTTAATATTTCGTTGAATATCTTTTGCATGCCATGACTTCCTGATGTCTATGACCCAACAACATCAAAAGTCTCTTGATTTCATCTTTTTGTCAGGTAAGTGATACTTTAACCTCTCTGCATTTGAATGGATTTTTCCACGGATGTAACCACCCTCAAATTAAAGCTGAAATTCAGCAATTTAACCACATATTCACTGTTAAATTTCAAATACAATGTGCTGGAGTATAGAGCCAAAACAACAAAAAATGTATCATTGTCCAAATACTTTTGCAGCTTATACTTGCATTAAGGAAGCAATTGAACACACTTGACTAATCAGAATCACCAATCTCACCTTCTAACTATGTTTATAGTTGTATCACTGTCGACTTTAATGTCATCTTATTTTTCATAAATATAATTTATATATATATATAAAATTATACACGATAAAATTTTCACAAAAGAAAACCCCCGCTTAGGAGACCCAAACATATTTGATATAACTATTCTCATTTCACTTACATATCAGTAAGTTACTCCTTGTTTCGGAGTATTTAGAATGGAGAAAAGGAACTCTTACCACTGGAATTTGAAATAATCCAACCGTTTCTGCAATTGCAATGGAGTTTGTCGAAGAGGACTCCCCAATAATGGCCTGCACTCCTGCTGGTGTGGAGCATGATGTGTCGGTCAGTGTTTTCTCATAACCGTTCATCAGAGCCATGGCTGATTGTATACAGAACATTGGAGAATTACAGGAGTCATAGATCTTATATCCAAGAGATACACCTGGGAGGAGGTCAGTTCTGTTGTTAATTTCTTCAATGGCGAAGATCATGGTCTGGGCCAAACGGAGTTCTCTGAAATGAACTCTAGAAATTGCATAATTTATTATTGCGTTTTAAAGTTAACAGTTTTAAAATTACATGCCTGTAAATAGAATTTTATTATTGTATATTATTAAATAATTTGTGCTGTATGAAATATAATTGATATTACCCTTAGTTTCACTGGAATCACAGCCGAATCTTATTGTCAAATAAACACCAATACAAAGAGCAGCTAAATGTTAATTAATATTTAACCTTACCGTGAACACTTCAGGGGCTCAGGTTTGGAATCAAATCTTCTGCTTATTTCTAAAGGAATGTTGTGCAGGGCAATGACCCCACCGATGTTGATGTCTCCATGTTGATAGAAGCTGGGCTTGGTTGCCCTCCCCAGTATTCTGCATGGTGGGGTCTGTGCTGCTGCCCAGAGGGCTGTCAGTGCCAGCAGAATAGTATGCAGTGCCATCCCACTGCAGGTCTCAGATCCAGCACTGCAGTGTACCAGGTTTAAATACAGCAGTTTTAATTCTCCATCGATTTGTGATTCTCAAAGGCATGACTGAGTCCCAGGATAAGCAGGTTGGAGGTGGAGCAAATTGCAGAGTGATAAAGGCAAGAGCAAATGTAAACAATTGCAAGATGAACTGCGATCTGCACAGAGGCAACAGAAAAAAAATCATCAGACACTAAAGATCTGACTCAGAATCAGTGGGGCTTTTTAAAGGTTTTAGTATTTAGGCTTATGAAATTCATACATGTTGTGGTAAGTGTTATTATCCTGCAGTGTTATTTGTATTTTTCCCAGAATCTAAAAATTATGTTGAACAACAACAAGGCATAGGTAGTTATGTCTTATTTTGAATACTTTTCCGTACCCTCTAAATATGACCTGGTTGGGATTGGTTAACATGGTGGACAGTGACGGCACCAGGAACTTTTCTCTCCCTGGGCTAAGGGTGGGCTAGGTCAATACATGGGGGTGCTAACGTTAGCTGTGTTTCCCCCCAGATGGCTTTTGTGTGTGCGCTGGGGGGGCCTGCACAAGTGGCAGAGCATCTATACAACAGTCAGAATTGTACAATTCTGTAAATTGAAATGGCATTACAAATGTCATTTGGCTTCATCAATACGAGTACTTAAAAATATCAGACATCAAAGAAAATAAGACACCGGAAAATAATGAAAAAGGACGTGAGAAGAGAGGATAAATTATCAGTGTAACGTTATGTCAAAAAAGATGGCTAAAATGTTGTTGTTTAACCGCTGCTCTGTGATTGGGACATTTAGGAGTTTCATTATCTAACGAAGATCGCAAACTTTACATATCAGTTAGTTATGCTCCTAGGTGTGCTCCATAAAGCTGCACCGTAACATTTGCGTTGGTTTCTGTATTATCAGAACAGCTTCCACTGTCACCACTCTCCCCTATCTCATTTAGCTTGTACATTTAGCTACATGGAAGAAATCTGAGATCTTTAACGGTACCTGGCCATTTTTTGGAGGCAAGCTCTTGTTATTAGCTGAAGTCGAGATGACGAAGATTGAAAATTATCATTTAGCTAATTTAGGTTAGTTATTCGCTTTCCAAATCTACTCATCTGTGCATGGCCAAGCAGACAATGTTGTGAGATTAGTCTAACGCCAATCAAAACACTGTAGTTTACACTTGGGAGTTGCTACCTAGGGAGGTCCACACACTCCACAAATCTGTTGAGTAGTTGATCATTTCCGAAGACGGATCTCATGGAGAGCTTATGCGAACACATTTTCTATTGATTTTAAAATGATAGTAAATTAGTTTTCAAACAATGACGTTTCCATTTAATATTTTTTGACATGGTGGCGAACTCTGTAGGCCTGATGTATTGTAGGCTATGGGAAACACTGGGTTGCTAACGTTAGAAATCAGTTTACGTTATTTTGTCATTTGCTTGAGCTCCCTACACACACACATCCCCACACCCGTAGCCTACGTCATAGCATAGGCTGCATACGCTGCGTAGCCAGGGTGAATCAGAAAGGGATTAGAATTGTTGATTTACTTTTATATATTTTTTTATTATAATTCTAAAAATGTTATTAAAATGCCTGGGGGGGCTAAACCGGGGCTAAGCAAATTTGTGACGGGGCTATAGCCCACCCTTGCCCCGGTGTAGCGCCGTCCATGATGGTGGATGAGGCCAACTGGCACATTATTGGTTGTGCTGTTATGAACCACCTAGCCCACTAAGAGCTTTCCTGGAATAAGCCAGTATTTCAGATTTCCCCTGATAAAATATACTATAACTCGTTTAATTCTCAACTAATTTCTGTAAAATTTGACAGAAATAAATACGCCATGAAATAAATAAGAGACATAAAATAATGAATAGATATTTATTTCATTGCTTATATATTTATTTAATTATCTATTTCATTGCTTATTTATTTATTTCATTTTGTCACATTTGGTTTACCGTACTAATTTTCCTGTCAGGTTTCTCTCTAGCAAACTAGCTAGGCTAGCTGCCTAACTTCGCTAACATTGGCAAGCTAACTAAGCTTTTGTCTCAGTGTGAGATAAGAGAAACGCAAAATGCCATTGAAATTCTCTTTTCAGTCATGCTGTAATAAATTACGGTCTGAACTTCAGCTTAATAAGGAAGAAAATAGCTAACATTATATCTTATATCTGATAATGTTAGTTTGCTTGCTAGCTAACGCGTTAACTTACTGGTCGAGAAGAAAAGTGGCCATCTCCGCATCGCTTCTCAAGCGTTTTAATTCTGTCAGCTCCCTCCAACGACCAAATGCCGAACCAATGTTGACCCTTGTCTTCCTCCTGTTCTTGCCATTAAGGACTTGGGACAGGTACTGGGGTTTCTCGGTTTCTACTGCTGGTTGAGGGTTTCGGCGGTGGGGGGCTTGCCATCAAATTCAGCCATTATTATCAGACAAACAAACTGCCAACCAAGTGAGACTCCTGATACAGAGATTGGTGTGGTATGAACATGGTAATAATACTGGCTCAGGAGCTTTCTTAGAGGCGGGAACGAAACTCTGACATCTTAGACAGAGATGAACACGCACTCTCTTGCAGCCCGTAAAATAGTTTTGTAACGATAAATTCATAATCAATATGTTTTTTAGGGACAAGCTATACTTTATTCTGCACCTTTCAGCAAGCTCTGTGGATGCAAAAATAAGGAAATATGTAGGCTAACGTTATCATTACATGTCACATAAATAAATATATGGATTGATCTGTTTTACTTTTTCCATGGACCTAGTGGTCCGTGAGTGGTCCGCGGACACACTTATTTCCATTTTAAAAATCCATTGTAGGTTATACTGATATCCGTTGTTGTTGATTAGCCGACCAATTTGACAGTATTTGCTTAAAGTAGGAAATATATAGACAATAAAAGATGGAACCTGTGTCATAATAAAACATTAGGCTATTTAGCCTTGTCATCCACCAGTGATCGTTCACTAGACTAGCGCGCATCGCCCTCTTCGACAGAGATGGGGTTTTGGGCTATATATGAACCCAGGTGGAGAAGATTCATTAATGTAAAGTTCTCATCCGCTTTCAGCCATGTTTCAGTTAAACATAGTATATCAAGAGAGCAGTCTGAGATTAGTTCGTTCACAAGAGCTGCCTTGGAATTAAGGGATCTTATATTTAATAAGCCAACTCTCATGGTAGTAATATCACTTGAGCTAATAGGATTGTGTTTTGCTTTAATCTTAATCAGATTATTAAAACAAACTTCACGGTTTTTGACGGATTTGACATGGTTTTGTATACGGGGGACAGACACAGTTTCAATTTCTAAAGGGTGAACCTGAGCTGACGGTTTTGGGGAACAAGTAGACAAGTAGTTCTGTTTCCTGGCCTTGGCTCTAATTTGTCAGGGACTTGAATTTCTAAGACTATAGGCCAGATTTTTAGAGATAAGAGCTGAACCCTCCCACGTGGGGTAAACATCATCTCTTTTTAAAAGATCAGGCCTCCCCCAAAAAGTGTGCCAATGATCTGTATAGCCGACATTATTAGAGGGACACCACTCAGATAGCCAACGATTTAGTGACGTTAGTCTACTATAAGCCACGCCTAGAAGGAATGGGGCCAGAGCAAATAACAGTGTTAGACAACTGATTTGCTACTTCACATGCCGATTCAAAATTACTTTTTGTTATCTCCGATTGCTTCATTTGCAATGACATCATTTGCGCCGACGTGAATAACAATACTAGAAAATTTACGATTAGCTTTAGCCAGCATTTTTAAATTTGCTTCTATGTAGGTCGCTCTAGCACCAGGAATGCACTGAACTACGGTCTTTGGACTCGCAATTTCCACGTTTCGTCGAATGGAATCACCGATTATCAAAGCTTTTTCAGCCGGTTTTACCGAAGGTGCAATGCTCAGGGGAGAGAACCTGTTTGAAACCCGAATTGGTGGTTGGTGGAGTACCGGAGGCTTACGACTACGTTCGCAAACTATAATCCACCTGCTGTTACCTTGCTGCGGAGGCATTTTCGGAGTTCTAACATTAGTTGGGGACGGGCTAGCTGGAGCACCCAAAACCGAGAAGGATTATATGAAGTTTTCGCTTTCTCAAATTTCATGTAGGGTACGGATGCGAGATTCCAAATCGGCTATTTTCTCAGTCAACCTTGCATTTAATTTACACTTATCACAAGTAAAGTTCCCACTAATGGCGGAGAAGGAATAAGTAAACATGTCACATACCGGGCAAGAGATAGCCCAATAGGGCGAGGAAGGAGAAACCGAGCGAGGAATGGGAGAGACTGAGGGGTCAAACGAAGCCATAGCTTACCCTTGTATGAGAAGATATACAAAATTCGTCAGAAGCAGGATCAACTCCATAGAGGCCGGATCAGCAGCAACTTTGTTTTGCTTTACCTAACCTAACCTAACTGTGCTGGCTCCCTAGCGGTCCGCTCAGCAGCAAATTCGTCTTACCTAACGTTAGTTTGTAACCTAATATATTTTGTTTTGTTAAGAACAATCACAAATTTGCAGATTTGCCACCTCAAAACGATCACCACCAAACGTTTCTACAGCACAGCTCAGTAGCACAGCTCAGTAGCACAGCTCATTCACTCACCAAACTGGACTCTATTGGCTGAGAGGACTTGATGACGTCAACTGGTCGCGTTTTAATCCCGCCTGATCAAAACCTTGCCGGATCAATTACAGGCAATGGTGAAAAAAAAAGGAAGGCATATCTCAATTTAGGCACTTAGTACTGATATTTGTGTTATGTTTATTCCACCCCAGGATGACAACAATTAACCATTGACAAGCTGAATAATCGATTTGAGTTAGCAGTACCTTTAAAGTGAGTAACCATGAAACAGCTATGTTTGTTAAACTGATGACATATAAACCCGATCCCATACGTGGCTTGTATATTATCGTAAAATATTGTATATTATCCTAATTTGTTATTGTGACATTGTGTTATGTGTTAAAAGCATAAACTGAACAGAGAGAAGTGCACATCCTTTTTGTCGCAAATGAATGAACAAATAATTAAGAAATCTTGGCCGAACCGAGCCTTGAAGCTTCGATCTCAACAGTGATGAGAGGCTGACACACTAATCGCAAGACCGCAACATAGGTAGCAGAGGTTTTTTTGTCTGCATTTCTGTGAGATTGAGACTAATGACCCAGTTTGAAACAAATGTTTGTGGGAAACATGTAGCCAATGGCACAGTTATTTATAGATTTTTTACATTAGTGCAACGCAATCTTAACCAGATGATATTTTGCGTGTGAACTTTATTTTATGTGTCTGACAAATTGACATTTGTTCCCATACTGCGTAAAGGTGACCTGGGGTAAATCTTTTGTTGGTAGTGAGTATCGTAGGCTACTGGACCATGGCGGCGGACGTTCACGTCTTTTAAGTAGAAGTGAAACAGTTAATTCTGTAAAATTTCTTAAACCTTTGCAATAAAAAGACGTTTGTTAATGTGAAAAGAACATTAAAAGTAGCATAGCATTTGCACTATAGTTTTGTCGCAAGTTAATTTTGCCTTGGTACCAAGCGGGGCTCGAACCACTAACCTCACGCATGGAAAAGCAAGATTATAACCTCTGGGCCAAAGCAGTTTGAGAAAGGAGCAGGCCAAATGAGACTTTTGTCTTGCGGTACCTGACATGGTGTGCACATTGTGTATGTCGAAGGTTAGGATCAGGTGAGGATTGAACCGCCAACCTGCTACATGGTAGCGCAACACTGTAACCACTAAGCTACAGATGCTTTCAGAGTTTGTGTAGTTGGTAGGTAGGAGGACTAAAATGGTACGTCCCTGGGACGTCCACTGTTTGCTGGGCTCTGTGCCAGGTTAATTGTTAAGCACCACTGGCGACATTCTCTCGCAATTTTAATTGATTTATGAAAGCAAACGTATAGTTTGTTTGCCTATAGCCTACACAGTGTAATTTAAAAACCATACTCCAAATCTCAGCATAAGATTCCATATGTTTTCATTAAAACTTTGCTGCAAAATTATGCAGTTTATTAATGAGACGGCTCTGGCTGTTGCGTAGGCTACTCTCACATCCCTTTTCAACTACCATCTATTCGGCCTACTTCAGTTTTAATTTGATAAAGCCATGCATGACAACTTTGCTGCAGTCCTCCTACAATAGGCCTACCAATACAGTGGGCTACATTGTATTATGCTACAATTGAGAGAAGTGACATAATTATCACGCTACTGGGCATTGAGAAGACTGTGCAGCCAGCGCCATTGCGTGAATTATTAACAAAGACAAAGAAAATAATATAAAAATAATATATTTATTTGAATTTAATAGGTTATGCATGTTAATGTTATAATTTCACATATGCTGAAATGTTCTGTTGAAAATAGAAATAGTCTATGTATTTGAACAAGGAATTTATTGTTTTATTTATTTTACTCCTTTACTTCCTGGATTCGGGATTCCGTTCGGGATTCGGCCGAAACCCTAAAAATATGGATTCGGTGCATCCCTAATTTTAATTATATAAAATTACAGCTCATTTAGTCTGTTTCTTCCCTACTTGTTCTTAAATAACAGGTCAGAAATAGCATTCGCATAGCCTGAGCCTACACTAACAATTTTTGCTATAGGCTATCAAAGTTCTTTCTTGCATTGTCTTTTAGTAAACAGTAATCAGTAGTAGTAGTAGACAGTAGACAGTAGTAGTCTTTTCATAAGAATCTTTGAAACGAGTTGACAAACGCCTCTGCAATTATACTGTGATTGCTTTTTCATTAACAATAATGCAACCACTGTTTCACCGGCTGGCGGAGTTGTGTAGCGGCGTATTCTCAAGCGGTGTATTGCTGGCTAATAGCCTAAGGATGACAGATGAACTAGCAATTCAAATAGTGAGTTCCGAATAATTTTTTTTGCCAGAAGCTAAGCAGAAAGGTGCTCTGAAAAGCTTTCCAGTAATAAGCTATGAGAGTATTATTTTAGTAGAGATCAGTTGCCAGCATTAGGTAATATGACACCATTATTGCTGAGTAGGGTCATAGCTTGCTTGTAGCTAACATTCACCATCTAACTAACAAACTGAAAACCGAGCTAGCACACAACTTCAGCTAATGTTTGCTTTTCCGTCTAACATTGTAAGGAGTATGTGTCCATGTAACCAAGGTAAACAATGAAACAAAACATCTGGCTACACGTGCAAATGACCAAGGTGTCACACTAGTCATCCTATTTCTCACGGTGGTAAATCCACTCCAAATTTTCCGGAACCCTTCTACAGGTCAACCCCCGGCCGCGAGTCCGCAAACACAAACCACCCCATCTCTGCGGTCGAGAACACAACCCCCCCCCCCCCCAACCACCAGGTTCGTGAGCGCAAACCTCCCCAAATTCAATTCAATTCAATGTTATTTGTATAACGCTTTTTACATATTGAAATATATTAAAACATCTATTAAATCGAAAATTAAATTAAAGGAAAAGAAAAAAACAGAATGTGTTCTGAAACATTCCCAGTCTTTTGGAGAAACCATTTTTATTTTTTGCAATTCCAAGTGAACTAATGAAGTGTTTTGTTTAAAAACTGAAGTAGGCCTAATCCAGTAATACAGATCAATGGTTTGTTATTTGTAGACATAGTTATTGAGATTTCGCATGTGTTTTACCCATTATATGTTTCCTTGTGTTTTGCTCAGGTTTTAATAAAATAATATAGCATTTAGGGATAAAAATACAGAAAAGCAAACCAAAACTAGAAGCTAAAATAGCAAATATTTCCACAGCTACAGTGAACTTTCCAGGTGAGCTGACATAAGCTGGTATAAAGGTGATCCAGACTGCACAGAATATGAGCATGCTGAATGTGATGAATTTGGCTTCATTGAAGTTGTCAGGCAGGTTACGAGCCAGAAAAGCTAAAACAAAGCACAATATAGAGAGGAGCCCAATATAACCCAGTACAGCCCAGAACCCCACTGCTGATCCTACATCACATTCTAGAATGATCTTTTCTTTGTAGTGCTTCATGTTCTTGTTGGGGAACGGAGGGGATATTGTTAACCAAAGCACACAAATAAGGACCTGTATGAGAGTGAAAGCAAGAACACTCAGTCTCTGCTGCAGAGGCCCAAACCACTTCATGACATTACTGCCTGGAAGTGTAGCCCTGAAGGCCATTAACACCACTATTGTTTTCCCCAGAACACAAGAGATGCAGAGGACAAAGGTGATCCCAAACGCCGTGTGGCGCAGCATACAGGACCACTCAGAGGGCCGGCCGATGAAGGTAAGAGAGCAAAGGAAACACAGTTTCAATGAAAAGAGCAGCAGGAAGCTCAGCTCTGAGTTGTTGGCTTTCACAATGGGTGTGTCCTTCTTTATAAAGAACAGCACAGCTACAAATGCAGTTACACATGTTCCAAATGAAGAAAAAATAACAAGCACTATTCCCATCATTTCTTTAAAAGACAGAAATTCAACAGTCTTAAAAACACATTGATCTCTTTTAGCATTAGACCAGTATTCGTCGTGGCACAAAATACAGTCGATAGAATCTGTAATAAAACAATGAATACCATAATTAGCAAACTCAGTGGAAAACTGGTAGTACTGAGATGATATTCAGACTTCACACCGTAATACAAACAGCACAAATTTGAAATGTTTTGTGTAGACTGGTTAAAGTTAACTGTGAATTACCTGTAGCATTGCTGATTTCTCCCTCAGCACAGGGCACACAGTCATAGCAGCAGACAGGCCTTCCACTCTGCACAGACTTCCGAGTGCCTGGGGGACAGCTCTCACTGCACACTGACCTGGGTTTCTGTACAACAGGTTTCACTTGTTAACTTAAAGCTCACATGGACAATGTGACGTGCATACTTTATAATAATTATTTTCAATATTTCATCAAATAGAACATCAAATGCTGGACACAGATTATTGTCACAGAGAACTATGATAATTCAGGAATTTTTACAGTATATTCTTGCCTCATGCATGTACAGTCTGGTAAATTAAGACTTGTTAAATGTATTTTTACAGGCCAGGCCCATATTGAGTTGCTTCAGTTTTTTTAAACGAACTCTAATGATTTATCTCTATCAGTGCTAAAAGCAGCATACATGTGCTGTTATCAGACCACCATTTCACAAAGTGCATGAGCACTTACCTGTGTTTGCCCACCTGCCCAAACCATACTAACAGGACTCATCACAAACTGCTGACCAGATGGTAAAGAGGCATCATAGTCGCCAACGACTCTGAACTCTACTGCACCATCAGGGGCAAGCTGCCAGTTCACCACCTCATATCTGGCTGCCGGGTCTCCATTACTGTCAAAGGAGACTTTCTCTCCAGTTTCCAAAGTGAAATTTACTTTTTTCAGAGCCTCAAGAACCTGCAGAGAAATAAAGATTGAACCTGAAATAAATTCTTGCTTGGCTTTGTTCATAATGAGGATTTCATTAACTATGTAAGTAGGGTTTATTCTGTTACCTGCCAGGACTCTGTTGTCACACTGTTCTTACAGCCTTGATGGGCTGTACATGCCAGCAGGTCATGTAGAGAATGAGCAACAGCGTATACTGCTTTGTACACATTGTTGGAGATTCTCAGCTCTGATACATCAGTGTATTCATTTTCCAGTTCACTCAAGCTCTCAGATCCAGTACAGGGGTTAATGTGAGGTTGATTGTTTTCAGTTGTTAGGGAACATTGAAATACACTTTCCCAAAAGTCTATAACAGCACGGTTTGCTGGATCTTGTGAGGGGTGAAGTTTTAATATGAACTCTTTTAAGCCTTTTATTTTGCCTTTGGTCACAGCAAAGCCAATAGACCCTCCGAGTATTCTGAAACTTGTTGGTGTGGCTACATTGCTTGCTGTTATCCAGGCCTCACTGCCTACTATTTGTAAACCAGTAATGTTATGCAGAGTCAGTTGCTCTAGTAAACTGATCATCTCACCCGAAGCAAAAAATGCTACGATTACCTTTGATGTACCTCTTTTGATAACATCTACAACCTTCAGTAATTTCTCTGGTTCTGTTTCATGAAATTTCTCAGAATACTCAATGCAGATCCCTTCTTCTTGAGCAGCTTCTATAAAAGTGGCCATCCCGTTGTTGCCATAGTCATTGTCACTTCTCACTGCTCCTATCCAGGTCCAGCCAAAGTGCTTCACCAGCTGAGCCAGTGCTCTGCTCTGGTAATAGTCACTGGGAATGGTTCTGAAGAATGAGGGGAACCTATTCCTGTTGCTCAGACATGCACATGTTGAAAAGAAACTGATCTGGGAATAAAATACACAGTAAAAGCATATGATCATAATTAATAAATATTTTTATTCACAATTTGAGAGGTAACCGGTTTTGTGTGTGTGTGTGTGTGTGTGTGTGTGTGTGCATGCATGTACATTTACAGTGCAGTCCAAAAGTATTTGGGCAGAGACACATTTTTTGTTGTTTTCGCTATGTATTCCAGCACATTGGATTTGAAAAGGAACCATGACTATGAGGTTAAAGTGCAGACTTTCAGCTTTAAATTGAGGGTGTTTACATCCGTACCGGGTGAACTGTGAAGCAATTGTATTTTTATTCATTGCCCCCCCACCCCCATTTTAGCAGACCAAAAGTATTCGTACAAATGAACATTAACTTAAAGAAAATAATCATATTTAATATTTCGTTGAATATCCTTTGCATGCCATGACTTCCTGATGTCTATGACCCAACAACATCAAAAGTCTCTTGATTTCATCTTTTTTTCAGGTAAGTGATACTTTAACCTCTCTGCATTTGAATGGATTTTTCCACGGATGTAACCACCCTCAAATTAAAGCTGAAATTCTGCAATTTACCCACATAATCACTGTTAAATTTCAAATCCAATGTGCTGGAGTATAGAGCCAAAACAACAAAAAATGTATCATTGTCCAAATACTTTTGCACCTTATACTTGCACTAAGGAAGCAATTGAACACACTTGACTAATCAGAATCACCAATCTCACCTTCTATGTTTATAGTTGTATCACTGTAGACTTTAATGTCATCTTATTTTTCATAAATATAGTTTATATATATATATAAGTCAAAATATGATACTGGGACACATAAACGTGACATAGACACCAAAAAAATTATTGTTGCAAAAACCAATGCAAACACATTTATTTACAAGTTTGACAACTCTCTGACTCAAAAAGACAGAAGATAGTTCAATAACCGGAAATAGTTTTTTCAGGTCATAAAATTCACCACAGTAGTGTTAACATGGTGTCTCAATGACACGTGAGTGCAAAAGTATAACTTATTTTTTCTAATTCATTACAGTGTAGATACATACCCCATCCGAGGCGGTCCACAATGAAACTCAATGGACTTTGAAGCTCCAATCTATTTATGGCTGTGTAATACCCGGTTGATTAGAGGACACCGTGACGTACGTAATCAATGCAAGAAAAGATAAATTTTCTAAATTAAAAAATAAAGATAAAATCCTACCTTTCAATATGCGGACACGATTATAACATGATGGCTCTGTAAATGCTTTGATTTGGACGATTTTGATAAACTGGTGCGAGGTAAAACGTGAACGGCTTAGGTACGTAACCGCGTGAGGAAGCTTGGACACGAAAGGTTATCAGGCTCCTGTAGTGTCGGCAGCAATTGAAACAAAGCAATTCTTAGTATTTTCGTACCAGACAGTAATGCTCTTTTTTTTTAGGTTGACCAATCCACCAGCCATGAAACACGTGGGTAAACGATTCATGCTTATGTACGTAACGATTGGGACACGGAAAGAAAGTCTGCACTATATATTTCCCTTGTTTTAAAGTATTGTGGAGTGTATGAATTTGGGCACATATAACAAAGATCTGATATATATATATTTATTTTTCATGATTGCCAACGGCATCTTGTGTACGTAACTCTCAGGACACAATGAATTACGTACATGAGCCTGATTAATTTTGCTCTCCCATATGAATACGAGCGACAACTTTCACTAAGCAAAGTGGGGTTAAGAAAGGCATATCAAACGTCTTCAAAAATATTTGGTTGAAAGAAATGTAGGCCATTAGGATAGGTATATATTTCCACATCAATTATGACAGTGTAAAAAATGTCACATTTTCGTGTCCTATAAATGGGTAAAAACAAACAAAGTTTAAATTTACAACAGTTCAAGAAAGTCTGGCCCATGAGTTTATGTTATGTATTACATGGCTATATGAAGTACCACATACAAATAAAACTTTCCCATAAAGTAAACACAAGACACTTTGGTAAACAAATGAAAATCACCTTAAAAAATCTTTCCAGTATCATATTTTTACATATATAAAATTATAAACAATAAAATTTTCACAAAAGAAAACCCCCGCTTAGGGTACCCAAACATATTTGACATAACTATTCTCATTTCACTTACATATCAGTAAGTTACTCCTTGTTTGGGAGTATTTCGAATGGTGAAAAGGAACTCTTACCACTGGAATTTGAAATAATCCAACCGTTTCTGCAATTGCAATGGAGTTTGTTGAAGAGGACTCCCCAATAATGGCCTGCACTCCTGCTGGTGTGGAGCATGATGTGTCGGTCAGTGTTTCCTCATAACCGTTCATCAGAGCCATGGCTGATTGTATACAGAACGTTGGAGAGAGACAGGAGTCATATATCTTATATCCAAGAGATACACCTGGGAGGAGGTCAGTTCTGTTGTTAATTTCTTCAATGGCGAAAATCATGGTCTGGGCCAAACGGAATTCTCTGAAATGAACTCTAGAAATTGCATAATTTATTATTGCGTTTTAAAGTTAACAGTTTTAAAATTACATGCCTGTAAATAGATTTTCATTATTGTATATTATTAAATAATTTGTGCTGTATGAAATATAATTGATATTACCCTTAGTTTCACTGGAATCACAGCAGAACCTTATTGTCAAATAAACACCAATACAAAGAGCAGCTAAATGTTAATTAATATTTAACCTCACCGTGAACACTTCAGGGGCTCAGGTTTGGAATCAAATCTTCTGCTTATTTCTAAAGGAATGTTGTGCAGGGCGATGACCCCGCCGATGTTGATGTCTCCATGTTGATAGAAGCTGGGCTTGGCTGCCCTCCCCAGTATTCTGCATGGTGGGGTCTGTGCTGCAGCCCAGAGGACTGTCAGTGCCAGCAGAATAGTCTGCAGTGCCATCCCACTGCACGTCTCAGATCCAGTACTGCTGTGTACCAGGTTTATATACAGCAGCTTTAATTCTCCATCGATTTGTGATTCTCAAAGGCATGACTGAGTCCCAGGATAAGCAGGTTGAGGTGGAGCAAATTGCAGAGTGTAAAGGCAAGAGCAAATGTAAACAATTGCAAGATGCACTGCGATCTGCACAGAGGCAACAGAGAAAAATCATCACACACTAAAGATCTGACTCAGTATCAGTGGGGCTTTTTAAAGGTTTTAGTATTTAGGCTTATGAAATTCATACATGTTGTGGTAAGTGTTATTATCCTGCAGTGTTATTTGTATTTTTCCCAGAATCTAAAAATAATGTTAAACAACAACAAGGCATAGGTAGTTATGTCTTATTTTGAATACTTTTCCGTACCCTCTAAATATGACCTGGTTGGTATTGGTTAACATGGAGGATAAGGCCAACTGGCACATTATTGGTTGTGCTGTTATGAACCACCTAGCCCACTAAGAGCTTTCGTGGAATAAGCCAGCATTATTTTGGTAGAGATCACTTGCTAGCATTAACTAATATGACGCCATTATTGCTAACTAGGTTCATCGCTTGCTTGTAACTAACATTCACCATCTAACTAATAAAGAGACAACCTGCTTGCAGCCAATGTTATGTAATTTTAGCTTTCCCATCTTTTTTTTTTGTTGAGATTTTTCCCCTTTTTCTCCCAATTTAGTAGTCAATTGGACCCTATACAATTAAATTTCCCCGTGTAGTAACCGCTAGCGAATCGCCGCTACAACCCTTCGTCCGGTAGCAGGATAGAGGGCGCCACGTCCTCTTCAGGGCGCGACTCCTCGAGCTCCTAACCGTGAGTCCAGCTCCCCTTCAGGGCGCGACTCCTCGAGCTCCTAACTGTGAGTCCAGCTCCCCTTCAGGGCGCGACTCCTCGAGCTCCTAACCGTGAGTCCAGCTCTCCCAGGGCTGTCTATGTGTGACAATTCTCTCCGAGTCCCTCCCCCCACCCCGGGAGCAGCCGCCAATTGCCACTCCCTCAAGGCACCGGCCATACTCGGACCTGGCAGGACCGGGGATCGCAACCGTGCAGACAGAAAGCCTGTGCCTTTTTCCGCTGCACAAACTACTCAGCCTGTCAGTCAACATGAAAGGGGCAGAGTCAGGTATGATCGGTTGCTCAGTCTATAGATACCGCTCAGATTACTGCGTGGTCACCATATTAGGCGGGCTATATAAAATATACTATAACTCGTTTAATTCTCAACTAATGTCCGTAAAATTTGACAGAAATAAATACGCCATGAAATAAATAAGAGACATAAAATAATGAATAGATATTTATTTCATTGCTTATGTATTTATTTCATTTTGTCACATTTGGTCTACCATACTAATTTTCCTGTCAGGTTTCTCTCTAGCAAACTAGCTAGGCTAGCTGCCTAACTTCGCTAACGTTGGCAAGCTAACTAAGCTTTTGTCTCAGTGTGAGATAAGAGAAAAGCAAAATGCCATGCTGTAATAAATTACGGTCTGAACTTCAGCTTAAGGAAGAAAATAGCTAACGTTATATCTTCTATCTGATAACATGTTAGCTAGCAAGCAAACTAACATTAACTTACTGGTTGAGAAGAAAAGTGGCCATCTCCCCATCGCTTCTCAAGCAATTGCAATTCTGTCAGCTCCCTCCAACGACCAAATGCCGAACCAATGTTGACCCTCGTCTTCCTCCTGTTCTTGCCATTATACATGAATTGCTTGTACATGAATGCTGCTTACTGACTCGAAACATAAATAAGCATTACCATTAAATACCATTATTTCAGTTTGTGAATATGCATGAATAGATTTATTCAACTAACCATTTCCAAAGGACGTATTTTGTTAAGGTTAAGGTTCCCACAGGGGCGACTGGACCCAAATGCAAGACTCAGAGACGGCTCAGGGGAAAACTCCACCAGGGAGTACATTTAATGGGGAAACAAGGCAGGGGCAAGACAGAACCAGACAAGACAGCAGAACAAGGCGTGGCAGGAACAAGGCGTGGCAGGAACATGGAGGGGTCTGTGACTAGGAGGGGTCTGTGACTAGGAAGGGTCAGGAACAGGGAAGGGTCAGGAACCAGGCTAGGCAGGGACAGGCACTCAGGCCCGTGGTCAGGAACATGGACGGCACTCCGGCCGTGGGGTCAGGAAACATGGCGGCACTCCGGCCGTGGGGTCAGGAAACATGGCGGCACTCTGGCCGTGGGGTCAGGAAACATGGCGGCGCTCCGGCCGTGGGGTCAGGAACAAGAGACAAAAGGAAATAGTTAGGTGGACTATGAGACAAAAGGAAAACCCAGGATGGAATCCGGGGACCTCACATATTTATTACCATTAATAAATAAAGTCTGAACTTTAAACTCATAGGGCTCTATCTTGCCAGATCTGCAACAGCTGAGAATAAGCTACCAATGGCTTCCGTCTTCCCTTGCTGTAAATCACACTTTTCACGGTCTTCCTGGGAAAGTGGATTGTTTTAAAGCATTCCGCTACCAGTGAAAGGGGGTTGGTCACATTTCCATAAGCAGGACATTATAAACCAGGGAAAATATGCGTGAACCTATGGGTTGCCAACTTGACAGCTTTATTGTATTGAGTGTCATCATTAAGGCAAAATAACAGTATTTATGTTATTAATCAATATTAGAATGCAGGTAATGAACTTTGGATGAAGCTTGAACTTCGAGAACTCCATGAGAACATCCTCATGCAATTGATGTTTGACAATTCTTCATTGCATAATCAAACGAAATTTGTTAAACAAGCAGGCTAATTTGTCGTTTTCTAAGGTGAGACAGAAGCCATTGGTAGCTTATTCTCAGCTGTTGCAGGTGCTTTTAACAAAATTTTACCGCATATATTTTGTAAAATAACAGCACTGTTGGGAATTAACGGGAACTCATAATGGTTAGTCCAAATAATATTGATCATGCTATTGATCCATGTAGCCTATTCCTTGATCGACTAAACACGCACGAGCGTGTCTGTTTCACCCAAGCAGTCCGCCAAGGTGGAAAAGCAGGCTTTTAAAGAGAATGGGATATGACATTTTGATTGGTTTATTGCATGTCACGTCCAAGACACACCTATAATTAATGAAGAGAGTCGGTTCAGCCCATTGTGGATGTGTGGCGTTGTACGTGAATTCTGTGTGATTACATGAGGTCAGAACATACAGAGGTTAATGTTTTTAAGGACTGAGTGTCTGTGGTCATTGTGGATATTTCTGTAGGAGACCCTGAAAAGTGGCAAACTCTTGGTGCTGTATAGGTATGGGGCATGCCCCGCTAAGCCGTAACTTGGCGGATGGCATAGCATATTTATTGGAGCATGTTTATTCACTAATAAGTTAAAAATATATACAAAGAAACTCAAAGCCAGCTCAACATCTGGAATGTTTACAGAATAATAAAGGTCACTATGATATATGTCATGCAAAAATGCTTGTTCATTGAAGATTCAAAGATTTATTCTCATAACTATACGTGGTTGAGCTTTCTTGAGTTTTGTACTCCTAACACAGGCTATGGGACAGTGGTCACTAATACCCAGATCAAAAACACCACCTGCAATGATTTTTGCTGGTTTATTTGATAAAATTACGCCTATTAAAGTAGATTTTGACATATTTTAGTTTGGTCGAGTTGGTTCAGTGATAAACTGTATTAAATTAAGATTTCCGCAGATTTATTTTAAATCATCTGAAGCATCAGTTAACCAGTCAAAATTAAGATCACCCAAAATGATCACATCAGATTCAACATAAGGAGACAGAAGCTCAGCTATCTTAATAATTGAACCCTGAACCAAAGATGGTGGTCTACATATAGGACTACCTGCCTAAACCACAGAATTATTTTGTCCTATTTTAACCTTCAGAGCAATAAATTCAAAATGTTTTGGTAAAGTGACAGCTTTTAAAATAGTAACAGAAAAACGGGACTTCACATAAACGGCTACCCTATTTTTTAAAAATCAAAACAGTTTATTCAGAGACAGTTTTCCCCGATAACTTCAGAAACATTCAAATAACAACACTCCAGTGGACTTTCGTTTGTCATTTACTGCTTTCATCTTTCTCGTATTCATTTACAGCAACTTAAATGTAATCATTTGTCTTTATTGCATGACAAAATAACAATCAATAAACGTGAAAGTCCTAAACAGCTCATTTAGTCTGTTTCTTCCCAACTTACTTTCACATAACAGGTCAGAAATAGCCTATTCACATAGCCTGAGCCAACACTAACCATTTTTGCTATATCAAAGTTCTTTCTTGACATCATTATTGCTGATTAGGGTCATATGTTAGCTTTTCTGTCTAACATTGTAAGGAGTATGTGTCCATGTAACCAAGATAAACAAAGAAACAAAACATCTGGCTACATGTGCAAATGACCAAGGTCTCACACTGGTCATCCTATTTCTCACGGTGGTAAATCCACTCCAAATTACAATTTGTTCGCAATCACAAACCAGTCCGTGAGCGCAAACCTCCAAAATTCTATTGAATTCAATGTTATTTGTATAGCGCTTTATACACGTTGAAAAATATTAAAATATCAATTCAACTGGAAATTTAATTAAAATTAAAAGAAAAAGAAACAGAATGTGTTCTGAAACATTCTCATTCTTGTAGGGAAACCATTTATATTTTTAGCAATTACAAGTGAACTAATTAAGTGTTTTGCTTAAAAACTAAGTAATCCAATAATACAGATCAATGTTTTGTTATTTGTAGACAAAGTTATTGAGATTTTGCATGTGTTTTACCCATTATATGTTTCTTTGTGTTTTGCTCAGGCTTTAATAAAATAATATAGCATTTAGGGACAAAAATACAGAAAAGCAAACCAAAACTAGAAGCTAAAATGGCAAATATTTCCACAGCGACAGTGAACTTTCCAGGTGAGCTGACATAAGCTGGTATAAAGGTGATCCAAACTGCACAGAATATGAGCATGCTGAATGTGATGAATTTGGCTTCATTGAAGTTGTCAGGCAGGTTACGAGCCAGAAAAGCTAAAACAAAGCACAATATAGAGAGCAGGCCAATATAACCCAGTACAGCCCAGAACCCCACTGCTGATCCTACATCACATTCTAGAATGATCTTTTCTTTGTAGTGCTTCATGTTCTTATTGGGGAAAGGAGGGGATATTGTTAACCAAAGCACACAAATAAGGACCTGTATGAGAGTGAAAGCAAGAACACTCAGTCTCTGCTGCAGAGGCCCAAACCACTTCATGACATTACTGCCTGGAAGTGTAGCCCTGAAGGCCATTAACACCACTATTGTTTTCCCCAGAACACAAGAGATGCAGAGGACAAAGGTGATCCCAAAAGCAGTGTGTCGCAGCATACATGACCACTCAGAGGGCCGGCCGATGAAGGTAAGAGAGCAAAGGAAACACAGCTTCAATGAAAAGAGCAGCAGGAAGCTCAGCTCTGAGTTGTTGGCTTTCACAATGGGTGTGTCCTTCTTTACAAAGAACAACACAGCCACAATTGCAGTTACACATGTTCCAAATAAAGAAAAAATAACAAGCACTATTCCCATAATTTCTTTAAAAGACAGAAATTCAACAGTCTTTAAAACGCATTGATCTCTTTTAGCATTAGACCAGTATTCATCTCGGCACAAGATACAGTCGATAGAATCTGTAATAAAACAATGAATACCATGGTTAGCAAACTGGTAGTACTGAGATAGTGTTCAGAGTTCACACAGAAATACAAATAGCTAAATTGTTCTGAAAACAAAAACAAAAATACTGTGTAGCCTGGTTAGTTAACTCGAAATTACCTGTAGCGTTGCTGATTTCTCCCTCAGCACAGGGCACACAGTCATAGCAGCAGACAGGCCTTCCTCTCTGCACAGACTTCCGAGTGCCTGGGGGACAGCTCTCACTGCACACTGACCTGGGTTTCTGTGCAACATGTTTCAGCTCTTAACTTAAAGCTCCCATGGACAATGTGTCGTGCATACTTTATAATTATTTTCAATACTTCATCATATAGAACATCAAATGCTGGACACAGATTATTGTCACAGAGAAGTATGATAATTCATGACTTTCTACAGTATATTCTTCCCTCATACACGTTTTTTTTTTTTGGTCTCTTTTTTTATTCACGATTTCACATAGCATTTTACAGTTTGGTAAATTAAGACTTGTTCAAGGATTAACATGATGGTTGGTCACACTTAGGTTTTTATATGCTATTTGCACAAGAGGGCATTGAAGAAACACGATGAAAGTATTAAATATGTCCGTTCTTTAGTTTTGGATAAGGAGGTGTTAAATTTATCGTCCTATTTTCAACCGGTTGAGAATGTTCTCCTCGTAGTGTGTCACACGAGGATA
The DNA here is from genome assembly GCA_029718625.1 of Synaphobranchus kaupii. NCBI lineage: Eukaryota > Metazoa > Chordata > Actinopteri > Anguilliformes > Synaphobranchidae > Synaphobranchus > Synaphobranchus kaupii. Next base: position 1,294,622 of record CM056378.1, read on the forward strand.
CCCACTCCCTTATCCACGTCCCGTAAAGAAATCTGACTGGACACACCTGCTGGTTTGCACCACTCCACCATCTATCGAGCACGGTAAGCAACCCCACTACTTTTTAATGTTGAGCATGATTGATTACTGTCTCACCAATTATGACGTATAACAATCCATTTATATTCTCTTTGTAATATATTGTTACATACGTTTTCTAAGTATATTTGTAGTTCTATTTCGTTCCTCCGACCATTAGGGTCGTCAATATGGACTTTTATACCAGAATTGTCATGATACATGTCCCCCGCATAGTGACGTAATTCCTCCGATAAATGGGGAGGGTCACTGCGGAAGCCCTGTTCAATTTCCTCGCCAATGCATAGTGAGACGGGAAACTGTTTGTATCCTGTGCGAATCCCATATCACCTTGTAACTTCGGTCGGGGCTATGTTTTTTTGGTTCTTATGATTCTAATCGTCCTCCAAAGGCGGTGGTAAGCACTTGCGAGCGACATCCGCGAATAGCTTTGCTATCTTGTTCGGATAGTCGGCTCTTGGATACAGATGCGGTAGACACGTGTGCTACCGCATTGACTGCGTTCGCTCTAGCGGAGCAAGTCTCGCGAACAGATTTGTATGCAGCAAAATACAGGTTTGTATCTTTCTGTGATTATAGGCAGAGTATGTGTGCTTCGCTACAATTTCTGCCTGGACTTCCACTACTAAACACTACCGCCACGTTTTACCATCTGCGGGTGTTCCTTGTGCTAAGGCATGGGACACCATTGATCGAACCTGGGCATGGTAAGTATGTCCCAGTGAGATTGACTAGCAAACAATCGGCGAGCTACGGCTCCAGTGATTGATTCCAAGTCTGCACTGGCTGCGCAAGCACACCAGTGAGGCTTCCCAATCGGATAGCGATGATGCTACATCGATTGGTGTATAAGACATAGTATGCGTGCTTCGCTACACTATCTGCTTCAACTTCCCTTGCGAAAGACCACTTTTCGTCTGCGAGTGCTCTTTATTTCTGTAAGGCATGAGTGCCTTGTGTACTGAGTGTGGGGGAGCCATGGATTTGGCCGACAGGCACACCCGTTGTTATTTGTGCCTCGGCATAGGGCATCTGCAGGAAGCGTTCTCAAACCCCTGCCCCTGCTGTATGGTCATGTTGCTGGAGAATAAGCAGGCTCAATTGGATGCGTTCATGACCCACATGCCTCCCTCGGGCAGAACGCCAGCGGCGGTAGAGGTTGCGCCCAAACGTAAGGGTACTTCCGTCACCGAAGCCCCTGTACGAAAGAAGGGCAAGGCTGGCAAGGGCGGCAACCTTTCCATGGAAGTTACGCAGCTACGCGCGGCAGTGCAACAGCTGACGGAAATGCTGGGAGACCAAAGGAATGTGGTAATGGGGCCCCCTACAGACGAGGATACGAGCAGGTATGTGATGGGTTTGACGCCCTTTCTATAGCAGCGTCAAACACCTACTATAATCAGAGTCAGTCCGAGACAGAAAACCAATCTGATAGAGGGTCGGTAGGAGGCTCGGGTTCCACCACCAGCTCACTTGGCCTCCCTTGAAACCATTCTCAGCGCGGCCTTGGCACGCATGGGTTGCGATATGCCTCAGGCTAGCAATTCGGGGGCATCTAGGTTTTACCCACGAGCCCCTCAGGGGACGCAATTTGCCATGCTGACATCAGACGATTTTCTGGCGGAGCTTAATAAGGGCTGGTCACGCTGTGATATGTATCGATAGGCTAAAGATTGTAAGACGTTTGCGTCCATGTCAGACGCGGCGGTCCATGGGCTGGACCAAATGCCCTCGGTGGAACCTGCCATTGCGGCATTAGTGGTGTCCCCACAGGAGGCGGTACGGTCAGACACCCATTGCCCTAGGCCACAATGCAGAGCAACAGACGATTTGCTCTGTAGAATGTATAAAGCGGCTGCTACAGCGGCGTGAATGAGTAATTCGCTGTCCTGGTTAATGCTTGCGCAGTCGCAGACGATGCTTAGCACAGAGGGTGATACCTCGTTGAACGATGCGTCGCTTCAAGCGTTCGCGTTTATGACCTGTGAGTTAGGCCAAGTAATGTCCCTGCTCACAGTAACTCGGCGTCAAGTGTGGTTTGTTCAGTCGCCCCTACCGGACGCCACCAAAAGAACAATCAGGGACCTGCCGGTTGTTCCCGGCCAGGTTTTCACTGAAACAGCCAGACATGCACTGGAACAGTCTGTAGAGGCATTAAGACACAGGGAGCGGCAGATGCCCCCCCCTCAACATTTTGGTGTGCTTTGGTCCCAACTAATGGTTAGGAGGGACGCACAGCCTGTGTATGGCAGGGGAGCTTTTTGTCATCTGTCCCCCCCCCCCCCCCCCCCCCAAATCCCCCAAATAGGGCCCAAGCAAGCATGATGCTGCGGGGCCGAGGGTGGGACAATATTGCCAAAACCACCTGGCAAATTGGGAGGCCCTCACAAGAGACAAGTGGGTTTGGTCCACAATCTCAGAAGGGTACTGCCTCCAGTTCAACCGTTGGCCCCAAAGGTTTTCCAGGGTAAGATATACACGCGGTCTGAACCCCACCCAGTCGAGAAGCCTGGGACAGGAGATTACAGGCCTCCTGAAAAAGGGCACTGTGTCACTAGTACCGCCATCCGAGTGGCTCTTTACTCAACCTATTTTTTTATACCGAAAAAGGATGGGCTCCTCAGACCGGTTCTGGATCTGAGAGACCTACATATCTGAAACGTTACACTTTCCGGATGCTCCAGACAGTAGACGTTATACACGCCATACGAACAGGAGATTGGTTCACTGTGGTGGATTTAAAAGATGCATATTTCCACATTCCTATATGGGTGGAGCATCGTCAGTTCCTGGTTAACGCTGGTTGAACTCCAAGGCGCTGCACCCCAGGTGGGACCGTCACACCTGGATCGCGGTAATGGGTCAAATTTGCCAGCTACTCTGCCTGTGAGTGAGGTGGTGAGTGAGCCACCTGAAAGAAGGGGTCCGGATGGGGGTTATACGATCACAGCGCGTGGTCGTTACGACAGCCGCTTCACTGACTGGCTGGGGAGCCAGCACCGCCCAGCTCAGGGATTATGGTGCCGACTGAACCAGTCGGGCAATATCAATGTGCTCAAACTCCAAGCAGAATTTCTAGCACTGAGGCATTTCTTGCCCGTACTACGGGGCAAACATGTGGTAGTGAGGTCGGACAACACCTCAGCAATAAGTCCCGCCGATTGTTGGAAGTGACCTCCCTGCACGCCGTTCACATACCAGGTATTCGGAATGGCGCAACAGATGTACTATCTCGTCAGGGGATTCATCCCGGCGAATGGCGTCTCCACCCCAGGTGGTGGAGGAGATATGGCGGCGCTACGGTCGGGCTCAGACTGACATGTTCGCCTTTCGAGAGTCTACTCATTGCCCCCAGTGGTTCTGGGTGAACGAGAGATCGAGTCCCCTGGGGATAGACGCATTAGCGCACGACTGGCCAGATGGCCTGCTATACGCGTTTACACCCGAGTCGCTGATCAGTGCAACTCTGCACAGGCTCAGCACGAGCCGCTATGAGATCCTGCTGGTAGCCCCCAGATGAAACCCTGGTTTCCCATGGTCCTCTGGCTTGTTTGCGATCCACCCTGGAAAATTCTAGTTCGGGAGGATCTGTTATCACAACGGCACTGTTTGGCACCCTCGACCAAACATGATGAGTCTCTGGCTATGGCCACTGAGGAGCCCGACCCGTCAATAACAGAATGCGGCTCCCCCGTCAACTCCAGAGCCCCCTCGATGAGGAGGGCCTATGGGTATATGTGGCAGCTATTCAGCACATGGTGCTTAAGAGATGGCTCGGACCCCTGTACTATTGGACTTCTTACAGTCCTTACTTGATAACGGGAAAGCAGCCAGCACACTGAAAACTTATGTGACTGCCATATCCAGCAGGCATGTCTGGGTACATAACAAGCCTGCAGGGAGCCATTACCTCCCTGCAGGCTTGCTTCCTGGAAGGAGCTCAGAGGCTGAGACCTCCGAGGTCACTAATAGCTCCCTCCTGGGACCTCCTCTTGGTACTGAGAGCGCTCACAGTTCAGCCCTTTGAGCCTCTCGAGATGATCAGCCTTAAAGGGATAGTTCGGAATTTTGGACATAATGTCTCAATTACGACTTACCCATGATGTAGTTGATTGATGGAAACCACTTTCAGCTAATTCCATGCTGTCCTTCTTTTGGACATACACACATTGCTAATGCTAGCGCAACTCTATGGTAACCGGTATCATCCACTACCAAACGCACTTAAACACTCCACAGTGCACCCAAAGCAAATGAAATACGACGACAGTCTATCGGGGTTATTTTAAGTGTTTATACCATCATTTTTGAAGTCAAACTATCCTTTACTTTGTGCTGACCTATATTCTCTGTGGAAGTATGGCGGCGGAGCGATACTTTACGTTACCTACGAATGTAGTGCCGGCACTGGTCGACTACAACAACAAAGATGGCTACGTTTGCTCCGCCGCCGTACTTCCACAGAGAATATAGGTCAGAAGGATTCAACAATAGCTTGACTTCAAAAATGATGGTATAAACACTAAAATTAACCCTGATAGACTGTCGTCGTATTTTATTTGCTTTAGGTGCACTGTTGAGTGTTTAAGTGCGTTTGGTAGTGGATGCTACCGGTTACCTTACAGTTGCACTAGCATTAGCAAAGTGTGTATGTCCAAAATAAGGGGACAGCATGGAATTAGCTGAAAAAATGGTTTCAATCAATCAACTACATCATGGGTAAGTCGTAATTGAGACATTATGTCCAAAATTCCGAACTATCCCTTTAAGTGGCTTTCTTTAAAGACGGCGTTTCTGCTAGCAATGGCATCAGCAAGCCATGTTGGTGAACTCTGTGCTCTCTCCATCAGCGCAGAGTGTCTAAGGTGGAGACCGGCCGACTCAGGAGTCAAGTTACGGCCTAATCCATTGTTCCTGGCAAAATCGTTTCGGCATTTCACATCAACCAGCCAATCGAGCTTGCGGCGCTTCGCCCCCACCAGACAAAGACTGCGGGACGCACACCTGATATGTCCAGTGTGTGCGCTGCGACGCTATGTCAAAGCTACTGCTTCCTTCTATGCCTATGAGGCGAGCGCTCAAACCTCGCCTATTGGTGTCCAGTGCCGGTCCACCAGAAGTATGGCTACCTCATGGGTAGCTCTGGAAGGCGTACCCCTAAAAGAAATTTGTGAAGCGGTGACATGGACGTCCCTGTGCACATTTACAAAGTTTTATCACGTCAATGTGGCGCCAGGCTCAACAGTCGGTGCAACCGTCTTACCTGCAGCCTTGGCATCCACGTAAGGATGATAGTCCCTCCTGACACTTTGGGTATAAGTTCCTAATGGTCGGAGGAATGAAATAGAATGAACGGTTACGACTGTAACCGTGTTCTATGAGTTCCGGATGACTATTAGGGATCATGGTCACTCGGGTTACCGGATTTATTGTCCGTTTATCAAACACTAGCTAGCTACATAAACTAACGATAAATAGCTAAAATTACAAATGATTTTTAAAAATCTGGCTGTTTGGATAACGTTAGCTAGGTAACTGTCTTTATCCACCATGTTAGCTAGCTGAGTTAGCTAGCTAGCTAGATATATATGTAGAGTTAGGTTAGCTAGCTAGCTCTCAATAGCTCACTTTAACGCTAACCTAATGTTACCGGATTTATTTTAATTTTATATAGCACTAACATTAACTAGTTAGCTAGCTAAAATGACCAACAACTTTAAAAAGCTAACATTAGCTGTTTGGATAATTCAATTTATCCTGCAAGCTAGACTAGCTTGACAGAAGTCAGTGTCCTGTTCTCCCATCATCCAGTCATAGCTAATTGACAGTTCTCATTACCACGCCCAGACAGTTTGGGTGAACTTTTATAGTGGGAAATGTAGGCTTAGAAAAATAAGTTTTAAAATACATTTAAATTACTGAATAATAAAATAATTATGCACATTTGTTTTGTTGTTGCCTAATGACAACTGGCAAGTGTGACATTCAACCACCATCCTTTAAATGTATTTTTACAGTCCAGGCCCATATTAATTTGCTTCAGCTTTGTTAAATTAACTAATTCTTTATCTCTATCAGTGCTAAAAGCTGCATACATGTGCTGTTATCACACCACATGTTCATGAAGTACATGAACACTTACCTGTGTTTGCCCACCTGCCCAAACCATACTAACAGGACTCATCACAAACTGCTGACCAGATGGTAAGGAGGCATCATAGTAGCCAACCACTCTGAACTCTACTGCACTATCAGGACCAAGCTGCCAGTTCACCACCTCATATCTGGCTGCCGGGTCTCCATTAATGTCAAAGGAGACTTTCTCTCCAGTTTCCAAAGTGAAATTCACTTTTTTCAGAGCCTCAAGAATCTGCAGAGAAACAAGTTTGAAGCTGAGATAAATTCTTCCTTGGTTTTGTTCATAATGAGGATTTTATTAGCTATTTAAGAAGTGCTTATTGAGTTACCTGCCAGGGCTCTGTTGTCACACTGTTCATGCAGCCTAGATGGGCTGTACATGCCAGCAGGTCATGTAGAGAATGAGCAATAGCATATACTGCTTTGTACACATTGTTGGAGATTCTCAGCTCTGATACATCAGTGTATTGGTTTTCCAGTTCACTCAAGCTCTCAGATCCAGTGCATGGATTAAATGGATGTTGAATGTTTTCAGTTGTTAGGGAACATTGAAACGCATTTTCCCAAAAGTCTATAAAAGCAAGGTTTCCTGGCATTTGTGAAGGATGAAGTTTTACTAAATGTTCTTTGAAGCCATTTAGTTTGCCTTTGGGGACAGAAAAGCCAATAGACCCTCCCAGTATTCTGTAACTTGTTGGTGTTGCTAGATAGTATTCTGTTATCCAGGCCTCACTAGCTACCATTTGTAAACCAGTAATGTTCTGTAGAGTCAGTTGCTCTAGTAAAACAAACATCTCACCCGGAGCAAAAAATGCTACAATTACCTTTGCTGTACTTCTTTTGATAACATCTACAACTTTCATTAATTTCTCTATTTCTGTTAAGTGGAATTTTTCAGAATAGTCAATGCAGATCCCTTCTTCTTGAGCAGCTTCTATAAAAGTGGCCATCCCGTGGTTGCCATAGTCATTGTCACTTCTCACTGTTCCTATCCAGGTCCAGCCAAAGTGCTTCACCAGCTGAGCCAGTGCTCTGCTCTGGTAATAGTCACTGGGAATGGTTCTGAAGAATGAGGGGAACCTATTCCTGTTGCTCAGACATGCACATGTTGAAAAGTAACTGATCTGGAAATAAAATACACAGTAAAAGTTCAAATATATGAGAACGTAAAGCATATGAAAACATGAGCATAATGAATTAATATTTTTTTTCACAATTTGAGAAATAACAGGTTTTGCATATGTGGAGTGTGTGAATCTCTGTGTTTGTGTCTGAGTGTGTGTGTGCGTGTGTGTGTGTGTGTGTGTGTGTGTGTGTGTGTGTGTGTGTGTGTGTGTGTGTGTGTGTGTGTGTGTGTGCATGCGTGTACATATACAGTGCAGTCCAAAAGTATTTGGGCAGAGACACATTTTTTGTTGTTTTTGCTATCTGCTCCAGCACATTGGATTTGAAAAGGAACCGTGACTAGGTTAAAGTGCAGACTTTCAGCTTTAAATTGAGGGTGTTTACATCCAAATTAGGTGAACTGTGGAGCAATTGTAGTAAATATGTATCAATTTTTATATATAGCCCCCCCCCCCCCCCATTTTAGCAGACTAAAAGTAACTGTACAAATTAACATGAAATTAAATAAAATCATCATATTTAATATTTGGTTGAATATCTGCATAATATAATATAATATTATATTTATTTATTATAATATAATATAATATAATAATATTTGAATGCCATGATTTCCTGATGTCTACGACCCAACGACATCAAAAGTCTCTTGATATCTTATTTTCAGGTACTCTTTCAAGTGATACTATAACCTCTCTGCATTTGAATGGATTTTTCCACGGATGTAAACACTCTCAAATTAAAGCTGAAAGTCTGCACTTTAACCTCATAGTCACTGTTCAATTTAAAATTGAATGTGCTGAAGTACAGAGCCAAAACAACAAAAAATGTGCCATTGTCTAAATACTTATGCACTTGCACTAAGGAAGCAATTGAACACACCTGATTAATCAGAATCACCTGCAAAGCCATTTCCCATCTCACATTCTAACTATGTGTATAATATCATTGTAGACTTTAGTGGCATCTTATTTTTCATAAATATTGTTTATTTATTTTATTTTTTATATAAAATTTTACGCAATAATATTTTCACAAAAGAAAACCCCTGTTTAGGATACCCAAACATATTTGACATAACTATTCTCATTTCACTTACATATCAGTGAGTTGTTTGGGAGTATTTAGAAAGGAGAAAAGGAGTACTTACCACTGGAATTTTAAATAATCCAACAGTTTCTGCAATTGCCATGGAGTTTGTCGAAGAGGACTCCCCAATAATGGCCTGCACTCCTGCTGGTGTGGAGCATGATGTGTCGGTCAGTGTTTCCTCATAACCGTTCATCAGAGCCATGGCTGATTTTATTGAGAATGTTGGAGACATACAGGAGTCATAGATTTTATATCCAAGAGATACTCCTGGGAGGAGGTCAGTTCTGTTGTTTATTTCTTCAATGGCGAAGATCATGGTCTGGGCAAACCGGAATTCTCTGAAATGAACTCTAGAAATGACAAGTTATTATTGCGTTTTAAAGTTAACAGTTTTCAAATTACATTGCTGTTAATATAATTTTATTACTATTTTTAAATAATTTGTGCTGTATAAAATATAATTGATATTCCCCTTAGTTCACTGGAATCACAGCAGAACCTTATTGTCATATAAACACCAATACAAAGAGCAACTACATGTTCATTCAAATGTAAACTCACCGTGAACACTTCAGGGGCTCAGGTTTGGAATCAAATCTTCTGATTATTTCTAAAGGAATGTTGTGCAGGGCTAAGACCCCACCGATGTTAATGTCTCCATGTTGATAGAAGCTGGGCTTGGCTGCCCTCCCCAGTATTCTGCATGGTGGGGTCTGTGCTGCAGCCCAGAGGACTGTCAGTGCCAGCAGAATAGTCTGCAGTGCCATCCCACTGCACGTCTCAGATTCAGCACTGCAGTGTATCAGGTTTAAATACAGCAGTCAATTCTCTCTCGATTTGTGATTCTCAGAAGGCACGACTGAGTCCCAGGATAAGCAGGTTGCAGAAACCACAGAGGCAACAGGAAAAGTAAACAATTCCAAGATGCACTGCGATCTGCACAGAGGCAACAGAAAAAAATCATCACAAGCCTGTGCTTGGCACACACACTAAATAAATGACTCAGAATCAGTGGGGCTTTTTAAAGAGTTTTAGTATTTAGGCCCATAAATTCATACATTTTGTGGAAAATTTAATCCTGTTATTTGTATTTTTCCCAGAATCTAAAAATAATGTTGAACAACAGTAAAGCATGGGTAGTTATGTGTTATTTAGAATACTTTTCCATACCCTCTAAATATGACCTGGTTGGTATTTGTGAACATGGTGGATGGAGGCCAACTGGCACATTATTGGTTGTGCTGTTATGAACCAACTAGCCCACTAAGTGCTTTCCTGGAATAAGCCATGAGAGTATTATTTGGTAGAGATCAGTTGCCAGCATTCCCTAATATGACACCATTATTACTGACTAGGTTCATCGCTTGCTTGTAGCTTGTGTCATTCACCATCTAACTAACAATGAGACAACCTGCTAGCACCCAACTTTATCTAATTTTATCTTTCCCGTCTCACATTCTAAGGAGTATTTATCTGCATGTAACAAGGCAAACAAAGACATGATGGTGCACCATATGCACCATAATTTAGCAAGCTATTAATACCAGAGAGTCCCTGTAATACAAACAGTATATTCTTCATTTATTTCAATAGCTGTAAACAAAACGTCTGGCTTCACATGTAAATGACCAAGGTCTCACACTAGTCATACTATTTCTCGCGCAATTTACAATTTTCTGGAACCCTTCTACAGGGCAATCGTCCACAGTTCTCACATGCAACCCACCGCCTATAGCCATGTTGACATACTGAATATTTCATCATTCCAAATACATTCATTGTGATTCTGTAAAAAGTGCTTGACAAATAAAATTTAATTTAAATGAATTTGCGATCGAAAATCATCATATTCAATTCATATACGTATAAATGCACATACACTCTCATATATATCATATATAAATATGCACACACACCTGTGATGATTTAGAAACTTTTGTATAACTGACATGATGGCGATAATGTATAGTTCATAGCTAGTTAGTAAGGTATCATTTATTTGGTGTCTTTGCAAATATTTACTTTCTGATTTGTTTGCAGTAACAGGTGTATTTACAGACTAGACTGAGTTTTACATGATGTTTGATCAAGTAATGTTTTATTTATTTTTATTTTTTAATTTACTTATTGTTTTGCACACATAAAAAAAACACAAACAAGAGAGTGTGGACACATATCAATGAGTGCAGGGTTGGTAAGATATCCGAGAGGGCTTATCCAGTTACCTCCCTTATTCATTTATATTACACATTACAAACAAAAAATGCTATGTAAGGAAGATTAAGAAGGGAAAATGGATTATTCTATAAAGTGGTAAGAAAATTATAAATAATTCCATAGAATACACGTGACAGACAATAAAACGGATATTATGGGTTGTTCTATTTTGTTCCTCCGATCATTAGGGTCGTCAATATGGATGGACCTTCTGGAGCCAGATGCATTGAGACTTTTATACCAGAATTTGTCATTACGATTCTTATCATTTTCCAAAGGCGGCGATAAGGACTTACGAGCGACATCCGTGGATTATGGAGGATTATTCAACCCAAAATTAAAATTAAAATGAAAACGAAAATGAAAATGAAAATGAAAATGGAAAATGAAAATGGAGGATTATTCAGCCCAAAATTAAAATTAAAATTAAAATCTTTTCATTTTCGTTTTCATTTTCATTATCATTTTCATTATCGTTTTCATTTTCATTTTCATTTTCATTATCGTTTTCATTTTCATTTTCATTATCGTTTTCATTTTCATTATCGTTTTCATTTTCATTTTCGAACTGTACTATCTATGCAAATGAGGGGGTATGGTCAAGCAAGCAGGGTGGGCCTCATACAGGTTTAGTGCAGTAGCACTTAATGAACACTAGGGGGAGCATAGCATAGGGATGGGTAACAGTCTATGCTTGATTCTATGCTGTCAGGGCACTCATACGTTTTAATGTATGAAATGATGAAGAATCTGAGCAGTGTTATAAAGTATTCTTGTTTTATGAAAGAAACGGAGCTAGCTAGCCAGCGCTACGCTGTGTAGGCTATAGGTCAAACCTGCGAGGTGGAAAATCCAGGTTCAGAAAGTGAAAGATTGCAATAATTTGTTGCAATCACCTGGATTTGCTAATTATCACAATTCTTCAGCCAAGAGGTAGGAGCTAACTAGGCTCATTAGTGAAATCGTGAGTTCATGGGTGGAAGAAACACGGCAGGACTTTTACTTTCTGACCCCTGGAATTTCCACCTCTGCAAACCTGGTAGTAGCCTACGATAGGCTACATTGTGCCAGGTTAAACGTTGGATTGGATGGTTGTGTTGTAGCTACTGCTGGAAATACATTAAATCCTCTCTTAAAATAAACGAAAAGACCGCAAATGAGTCACTGGATCGTTTAAACTTTTAACCTGGCTCCGGTACTTTAAGCGAACATTAAGGCATTGCTTCAAAAAGTCTATCGACAACCAGATTCTATTCTATATGTTATGCAAAATGAGAAATGTTAATGTAGGCTATTTGAAAGTGAGTCGGCTTCGTCATACATCTATCGTTAATTGTGTTTACTGTATTACACACTTCATGTGTGTGCCATGAGTCACTGGACCGTTTATTTTAACCTGGCTCCGATAGATCTAGCTAGCCTACTTCAAACGAACATTAAAGCATAACTTCTAAAAGCTAGCTAGATTCATGACGGTCGTCAAAAAATATGGTCGCAAATATGAATAGGCTAGGGAATGAAAGGTGCTGACAGCTGAAAATGGAACGCACAAAATTGTGCTATGACGTTTTATTCTATCCGGTTGTTTTAATACACATCGGAGCTAGAATCCTGAAAAATAAACAAGAATGTCTAAACTTGGAACCTGCCAAGTGTGTCGTTGTTTTTTCCCTGAGGGAATTTCACGAAGCAGAGGTGTAGCCTAGCTACTAAACGAGATTAAGGGGTTAGACAGCTCATTTAAATTTCCACCCTGGATTTTCTGTATATCACAAAGCCGACTCACTTTCAAATACATTAATGTCTCGATAGACTTTTAGAAGCTATGCTTTAATGTTCGTTTGAAGTAGGCTAGCTAGATCTATCGGAGCCAGGTTAAAATAAACGGTCCAGTGACTCATGGCACACACATGAAGTGTGTAATACAGTAAACACAATTAACGATAGATGGGTAACATAAACACTTATGAGAGCTATTTTAGGATAATAATAAACAGCTAGCAAGCTCAATTTAAGATTCAACCCTGGATTTTTTGTATGACGAAGCCGACTCACTTTCAAATAGCCTACATTAACATTTCTCATTTTGCATAACATATAGAATAGAATCTGGCTGTCGATAGACTTTTTGAAGCAATGCCAAGTTAATGTTCGCTTAAAGTACCGGAGCCAGGTTAAATGTTTAAACGATCCAGTGACTCATTTGCGGTCTTTTCATTTATTTTAAGAAAGGATTTCACAACACAACCATCCAATCCAACGTTTAACCTGGCACAATGTAGCCTATCGTAGGCTACTACCAGGTTTGCAGAGGTGGAAATTCCAGGGGTCAGAAAGTAAAAGTCCTGCCGTGTTTCTTCCACCCATGAACTCACGATTTCACTAATGAGCCTAGTTAGCTCCTACCTCTTGGCTGAAGAATTGTGATAATTAGCAAATCCAGGTGATTGCAACAAATTATTGCAATCTTTCACTTTCTGAACCTGGATTTTCCACCTCGCAGGTTTGACCTATAGCCTACACAGCGTAGCGCTGGCTAGCTAGCTCCGTTTCTTTCATAAAACAAGAATACTTTATAACACTGCTCAGATTCTTCATCATTTCATACATTAAAACGTATGAGTGCCCTGACAGCATAGAATCAAGCATAGACTGTTACCCATCCCTATGCTATGCTCCCCCTAGTGTTCATTAAGTGCTACTGCACTAAACCTGTATGAGGCCCACCCTGCTTGCTTGACCATACCCCCTCATTTGCATAGATAGTACAGTTCGAAAATGAAAATGAAAACGATAATGAAAATGAAAACGATAATGAAAATGAAAATGAAAACGATAATGAATATGAAAATGAAAATGAAAATGAAAACGATAATGAAAATGATAATGAAAATGAAAACGAAAATGAAAAGATTTTAATTTTAATTTTAATTTTGGGCTGAATAATCCTCCATTTTCATTTTCCATTTTCGTTTTCATTTTCATTTTCGTTTTCATTTTCATTTTCATTTTCATTTTGGGTTGAATAATCCTCCATAGTGGATAGCGGTATCTTGTTATCTTGCATGGATATTGTTTTCTTGGATACTGCGGCGGTAGGCACATGTGCTACCGCTTTTACTGCGTTCACTCGAGCTAAACAAATCACGCGGTGAACAGGTTTGTATGCAGTAAAGTATGGGTTTGTATCTTTCTGTGATTTCATTGATCGAACCTGGGCATAGAAAGTGTACCCCAGTGAGATCTGCTACCGGCGAGCTACAGCTCCGGTGATTGATTCTAAGACTGTACTGGTGCGGCGAGCACACCAGTAAGGCTTCCCAATCGGTTAGCGCAGTGCTACATCGATTGGTTTATAAGGCAGAGTATGTGTGCTTCGCTACACTATCTGCCTCGGCTTCCCCTACTAAAAAAATTAAAAAAAACATCACCACGTTTTATCATCTGCGAGTGCTCATTATTTTGCTAAGGCATGAGCACCTTGTGCACTGAATATGGGGGAGCCATGGATATGGCCGATGGGCACACCCGGTGTTATCTGTGCCTCGGCCTAGGGCACCTGCAGGAAGCATTCTCAGACCCCTGCCCATGCTGTATGGGTATGTCGCTGGAGAATAAGCAGGCCCGATTGGATGCTTTTATGGCCCACATGCCTCCCTCGGGTAGAGCCCCCAGCGGTAGTAGAGGTTAAGCCCAAACGTAAGGGTACTTCCGCCACCGAAGCCCCTGTGCGAAAGAAGGGCAAGGCTGGCAAGGGTGGCAACCTGTCCACGGAAGTTACGCAGCTACGTGCGGCAGCACAACGGCTGACTGTGACGGTTTTGATGCCCTTTCTACAGCAGCGTCAAACACCTACTTTAGTCAGAGGCGATCCGAGACAGCAGACCAATCTGACAGAGGGTCGATAGGAGGCTCGGGTTCCACCAACAGTTAAAGCAGTGGGTTACTCGGCCTCTCTAGAAACCATTCTCCATGCGGCCTTGGCACGTATGGGTTGCGATATGCCTCAGGCTAGCACTTCGGGGACGTCTAAGGTTTCACCGACGGGCCCCTCAGGGGGCACGATTGGCTATGCCAGCATCAAATGATTTTCTGGTGGCTAAATAAAGGCTGGCCACGCCCTGGTATGTATCAGATGGCCATAGATTGTAGGACGTTGGCGTCCATGTCAGACGCGGCGGTCCATGGGCTGGACCGAATGCCCTCTGTGGAACCTGCCATTGCGGCATTGATAGTTTTCCCAAAAGAGGCGGTCCGGGCAGACGCCCGTTGCCCGGGGCCACAATGCAGAGCAACAGACAATCTACTCTGTAAGGCTTATAGAGCGTTTGCGTTTATGACCCGTGAATTAGGCCGAGTAATGTCCCTTCTCTCAGTGACTCAGCATCAAGTGTGGTTGGCTCAGTCGCCCCTCCCAGACGCCACAAAAAGAACAATCAGGGACCTCCTGGTTTTTTCCCGGCCAGGTTTTCACTGAAACAGCCAGACAGGCACTGAAGCGGTCTGTACAGGAATTAAGACACAGGGAGCGGCAGATGCTCCCCCCCCCCCCCCCCCCCCCCCCCCCCCCCCCCCACAATTCTGGTGTGCACTGGTCCCAAACATAGACTGTATAAAATTATGGACAAAGCCACTGTGACGTCACCCATTGCCTTTCCACGGCCTCGTAAAAACTGAATTGAGGCTCCGGATGTCTTTTTCGCCGTCCGTTTGTACAAACTGCATCTGCTCCGTGGAGCCGAAGAGGACTCAACCTGTCCCTCTGATTGGTCCTGAACAAATGTTAATACCCTGTCCAAACGACAATATTTTAAAAAATCAGCACATGCAGAGGCATTAGATGAAGGAAAGGCACCTATTGCAATTACTGTGATGATCTCACTCCTGTCCTGTTGTGTCCCGTGTTTTCCTTCTCCCCCTGTTTCATGTTCGTCTCTGTGAAGGAATTTTCTGTTTTACAATGTGTGTGTATTAACATAGAGACAATCACATGATTATCATTAAGCATTTAATATAGTAGATCAATATTTATTATATTGAGTTAAGTAATTAAACAATGTATTCTCTGTGAACACTGAGTAGGCTTTAAGCAGGCCACTCCCTCTGTGTCTCTCCTTCACAATCTGCAGAGACAGGCAGTCTGTGAGATGGATGTTTTCGTTACTTGGTTTGAAGGTTAGAGGTTATTGGAAGACTAAACACCAAGAAATGGATACCCTTGTCTCTGTATGTTTAGAAACCGCCCCTTGTGGCAAATCAGTAAAGCAATGATAGATTGTGTATAAATCTCCTCTGTATTCTGTTTTCAAGTTAGAGAGATTCTGGTAAGACTCTCTCTCATTCTGAGTTTATCTCCAAATAAACTGAAATTCTTTTTCTTATTCTATTACATGGTTTTGTTGTGGTTCTGTTTGGACAGACTTTGCTCACTGTGGGTTGAAAGGGAAAAATCCACGACATCTCTCCCTAGTTCGTTTCCCCGTGCTGCAGGCTTGGGCGTGGCTTTTCCCGGTGTGTCACTCTATCTCACTACACTTCTCTCAGCCTATCCCATTTCCCCGTTCCACATGCATTCCACACACTCTCTGCTCCATTAATCACTCACGCATACATTCGCACATGGCACTTAATTGATACCAATTAAGGTTTGTATTTAGTCACCCGGTGTTCTCTGTCCTGTGCTGGTTCGTTAATTGTTGTTCTGACCAAGTTCGCGAAAGTCTTGTTCGCTAACCCGCTGGGTGAAAACCTCTGGTCTTGTCTTAGGTCCTAGTATCTCGTTTAAGTTGTAAAACTAAAGTCTTGTTCGGTGCCGGCGTTAACTCGCCCTGCTACCTTGTCTAAGTCGAAGTCTGCTCCTGTCTGGAACGGCATTTCCCGCTGTTCATTTTGCCCGTCTCGTTACACTAACTTTGTCTGCTTCAGCCTGCCAACCTGCAGTTGTTTGCTATCCCTGCCTGTGTTGCGGTTTCCCCGCCATCCATCTGACGTTTGTGCATGCAGCCAGAGCTCCTGTTCACCACTCTGCGGCGGTGCCCGCTTTCTGCCAGTGCTACGGGTGCTGCTGATGTGCTGTCGCTTCTGCTACTGCTGTTGCTGCTGCCGCTCTGCTGATTGCTGTGCCGCTACTGCCGCTGCCCTGCTGCAATGCCTGCGTCCTGCCTGGGCTCTGCTCCACTGTCCTGCACTTCTCCTGCCACCTCACTCAGCCCTGTTCCCGCTCCCCGCTCCACCTCTGCTCAGCCTCCCTGGTTTCTCGTCTCCATCTCCAGCCCCTGGCCTCTCCTGCTCCCGCTGTTCCCCTGCTGATCCCGTTACCCGGACTGTCCAGTTCCGGCTTGGAACAATAACTGCCCTGTAGGGGTGTCACGATTCTCCAAATCCGCGATTCGATTTGACTTTCGATTTTAAGGTCACGATTCGATTCGATTTTCGATTTTTTTCCAGCACTATTTTTTTTCCCAGCACTATAGTCTAACTAATGGCTATGCCATTGTTAGACTATCGAGTCTTGATTTGTAAAGAAAAATACTTGTTTCTCAATAAGTAACTTTTATTTGAATAATAACAATTATAAATAATAACAAAAATATGATAATATTTAAACACACCTAAACAGTTAAGAGCTTTATCAAAACTAGACTCTAGAATAATAAACAGTTGAACATTTACCACGCTATTAACAATTTACACATTGGTTTTATGCCCTGACAATGGTCATTTACATTTTCAAATTCTTCTTTAAAAAGATGAGCGTGTTCACATTCTTTGAACAGTTAAGAGCTTTAACAAACTAATATCTGAAATAATAAACAGTTGAACATGTACCACGCTATTAACTATTTACACATTTTTTTTCATGCCCTGACAACTGTCATTTACATTTTCAAATTCTAAATGAGAATGGAAGAGTTGCCTGTGTCAATGTTTTTTTCCCAGTCAAATCTATTTCTTTGTGATGCCTGCGAATGTGTCCTGCCATATTTGACGTGTTGCCTGAGGTGGCGTATGGTACTCGCGTGTAGCATAGCCGACAAACTGTCGTTTTTTTGTCAATGACGCGTTCGTTGTTTATATAACTCACGGGGAAGGCAAAATGTTGCCACACCGGTGACTTGAGGGAAGCAGGAGGATTTTCCAGTTCTGTTTCTTCATCTCCGACTCCGGCAGTGGCCATGGTGTGTCGAAAAGTAATGCAGGCTACCGGTAAGCTAACGTTAACTAGCAGCTGTGTCTTCTTTGAAATATCGTTGTTTTTTTTTCTTCGGACGCACGCCTGCGTGGACGAACAAAATGCAGTGGAAGGAGTCAAGTTTCGTTTTGTCGGAAACGCTTACATTAGAGATGGCCAAGTAGGCTACTTTTTTTTTACATTTTACCCATCACATGAAAGGCTAAGAAGAGCGCGCGGGGGGCGGGGGTGGAGAGAAAAAAAAAACTGGGAGAATCGCGAACCAGCTTGTGATTTCGAAGTTCGAAATCGAACGCTCATTTCGATCGATTTTCGATTTCGAATCGGTATCGTGACACCCCTACTGCCCTGTCTGTAAAGTCCAGTTCCAGTTTGGAACATTAACCCGCCTTTTGCCTTTCTCCCCATGCTTCAGGACTTCCCTGATCAAGCAATAAAACATTGTATATTGGCATTCCTGTGTTTGAGTCGTGCGTTTGGGTCCAGTCCATATTCGGGGTCATAACAATTACATTTTTTTGTGGGAAAAATTTATTGACTGAGTATTTTGACCACATTGCTGTCATTGACTTACATGGTGAAAGACCTATACTGGAGCCAATCGCAGTGGCGCTAGTGAGCAACGGCACAATTGCTGCTCCCAGCCCAACCAGGAATTGAGCTTCCAAACGAAAGCCCAGTCTTGGCCCCTTGGTCCCAACTAGGGGTGTGACGATACACACTCTGTATGTATAATTGCTGCGTCGTGGATCGTCTAAGCTACACTCGGACTCAGATAAGCGTATCTTTTTTCATTGCTTTGAGCTGTTGTTAGTTAATTGAGCAGATTGGAGTCACTCGGTAGCTTACTTTATTTTGAATTGTTTGCAGTCAGTCGGTAGCTTGCTCGCTGTAATTGGGCCAGCTACCTGTGTTTTGTGTTGCTAATTAGAACTAGTTGAATTAGAACTCACTCCGAGGTTATGAGCTGCAAACACGCTTAATATACACACAGGTGAAAGTGGTTCCAACAAGTTCTAACGATGGTTGAATGCCAAGTCGCTGCACCCCAGGTGGGACTGTCACATCCGAATCAGGGTAACGGATCGATTTTCCTGGCTACTCCGCCCATGGCGACGAGTGAGCCCCCTAAAGGAAGGGGTCCGGATGGGGGTTATATCCTCACGACACGTGGTCTAATTCCCATAGAAATTCTTTCAAATGCAGAGGTTATAGTATCGCTTCTAAGAGTACCTGGAAATAAGATATCAGGAGTCTTTTGATATCCTTTTATATAGAGTCATGATGGCATCACCTGTTTACCTGTGGAATACTTTTTTATATTCACCCAAGAAAATCTAGAACGCAAAGACAGGCAACTTAAATGGTAATTCCACCGAAAAATAACATTAACCTTATTTAACAGATCAAGTTATCGCAACTAATTAAGTCTCTTTTTGTGGCTGGCCAAAAAAAATTCTGTCCTGAGATATTTGAATATAAAGTTGAAATTTTGGGAGAGGTATACGTCATTTTGGCGTATACCTCTACCACTTCCTCGTTTTTGAAAGACTACAGTGGCGTCAAGTGGGCGTGTAAATTACATAGGCCGTCACGTAGGCGGAGCCAGCGAGGGAGGAAACAATACTGTGTCTGTCACTGTTCTAAGTAGGGACACATCGTAGATCAAGCTAGCTATCATTGTCATTTTATTATAATGTCAGAAAATTACATTGATAGGCTACGTTGTTTTCTAAAGATGTTTTGGCAAACTAAACCAAACAGGACCACCGGTATCATTCCCTGGCATCTTCCTCGAATCACCCGGTAAGGAACCATGTCAACTAACGTTACATTATGATCCTTGACCATGAAAAGTAGACTAACATTATCGAGCAATAATTATAATTTTAATAACAATAATTTTATTATTATTGTTAGTATGATTATTTTCTTTCCTTTTTTTTTCTTTTCATGTTCTTCTCTGAGCCTCACAGGAATATGGGGGGGGGGGGGGGGGGGGTGGCAGGGACTGTTTTTTTCTTTCTCTCTTTGCAATCAGTGAATTTCCACGATAAACACATCACACTATACTTTGTTGAGCAGTGTAATTGGAATGCAGATATTGGTTGATTTGTTTTTTGCTCCACTTGTTTGGTTGTGTCTCAGATTTCATTCTTGCCAGTTAGTGTGTATATTAAGTACGGAAGTAAAAGGTCATGTGGTCAAGTTTGTCCCAAACTCAAGTATGCAACCAGACATATATTCATAGAATTCACCGGACGTTCTCTTGGCGTACTTGGGAGGACCAAAAAATTAAGTATGCATCCGAGCACACTTTCCGTTCCCAGTCATTGCATTTCCGAGCTGAGAGAGAAGAATTGGAATTTTTAATATTCAGCCAAGAAAATCTAGAACGCAAAGACAGGCAACTTAAAGGGTAATTCCACCGAAAAATAACATTAACCTTATTTAACAGATCAAGGCGCAACTAATTAAGTCTCTCTTTGTGGCTGGCCAAAAAAAAGTCTGTACTGAGATATTTGAATATAAAGTTGAAATTTTGGGTGAGGTATACGTCATTTTCTGGCCTAGTGTCATTAGCATGCATTATGCATTAGGCTTCTTCACATTAAAAAAAGGTGCAAATCCGGGTTTTTAAATATGTTTGCCATGCAGTAGTTAACCCTGCATTCGTTTATGGCAGGAAGGTTGGATATCAGAGGTGGTAAATGCTTTGTTTCCTTGTCATTACCAACATCGGTGCGTACGAGTTGCACAACTGAGAAAGTATTGGCTTTGCTAGCAAACATATCTAAAACAGCTGACAACTACAACAATAACGTTTTAACTTTTAATTGTATATGTTTATCATTCTGTATTGGCATGTTGGCCAATACAAAAGCATTTCAGACTGAAAAACGGGAGGTCGGGGTTGATTTCCCGATCCCTGATTTCCCGATCCCTGATTTCCGACATGGAACTCCTAACATTAGTTGGAAGGGCATTTTATTAGGCTACATTTTTTTCCCATTAGAAGTCCGGAGTGAGAAATGAGTAGCATAAGGGTTACAGATTGTTACAGGCTGGCTAATGTTTTCACAATACCAAACATAGATAAATGAAGGGCTGTGTTTTCCCAAATTAATGGCCGTATTTCCCCCGTTTTCTGGAGACTCCAGCTAATAGTGGTGGTATATTTTTCAGGAGAACTGTGAAGAGACACTGCAGGACTAGCAGTAAAATCTCCACTCCGGTTGTAATGTTATTCAGTCAGTCGGAGTAGCTGTGACTAGCGTTGTCTGACACCACCCATAAACTGTAAGCACTCTTGGTCGTTGTAGTTCACAGTAAAGCAGGTACCTGGTACATGCACAGTAGATTGGGGCTATATCTGTGCTCTCAATACAGATAGAAAGTTGGCTGAGAGCTCATTTTAATCAGGAGGAGAGCTACTTTTCTCCAAATCAAACATAATTTTTCGGTGGAATTCCGCTTTAAAGCCAATAACAGTGTCACAAACTATGAGCTAGAAATAAGCCAGCTTTTTTAAAATACTTTTATTATCAAAAAGTACATAGGCTGTACATGACAAGTCAGGGAACAACAACATTACACACATCAATAATAAAAGATAAGCAAGGTAATATAATACCAATATATAAGAAAGGGGACCGTACTGATCCAGGAAACTAGTTTAAAGGCATACTGGACTTTGTTTGAACATAATGTTGTATAGCTCCATTCACTTGAATGGAGAAAAAGGTCTCAAAAGCACACTTTTTAGCACATAAACAAATGCAAACAACACGGAGTATGCCGATATAGAAAATTACAACATCCAGAACCGGGCGTTTGAAAAGATAAAAAGCTCCATTCACGACATTTTACACCTTTTCCAAACAAAGGATCCGGTTGTTAGCTTATTAACTTCCTTGTTTCATTATATTACATTACATTACAGGCATTTAGCAGACGCTCTTATCCAGAGTGACTTACACAACTTTTTATCATGTTTTACATATTATCCATTTATACAGCTGGATATAAACTGAAGCAATTCAGGTTAAGTACCTTGCTCAAGGGTACAACGGCAGTGTCCTACCTGGGAATCGAACCTGCAACCTTTCGGTTACAAGGCCAGTTCCTTAACCATTATACTACACTGCCGCCCTTAACCATTATACTACACTATACTACACGCTGTTTCGTTCATGTGCCGTAACAGTCCCACTCATTTCCTGAAGCATGCGTCAGTAAACAAACCAAACAGCAAAGAAGCTAGCAACAGTTGCTAGTTCTCAGAAAATAGTTCTTCAAAATCAAATCAGTCAAAAATTGGTTCAAAAAGTTTCAAACGTTCGTTCTGGATGTCGGGATTTTATATATCGGCATAATCTGTGTAAGTGTAGCGGGTGTAGCTCGGCTAGTTCGCTAGTAAGCACAGTGAGGTGCAGTAAAGCGAAGGCCTTGTAGCTGGAGGCCCGGTGTGTATGCAGGTTTAACTCCGGTCCTGGAGGGCCAGTGTGTATGCAAGCTTAACTCCGGTCCTGGAGGGCCGGTGTGTATGCACGTTTTGTTTCCACCAATTACCCTAGCTAAATTAGCTAATTGGCTGTATACACAAACACTGCTTCATGATCGATTAGATCACAGTAAAATGTTTCATATACGGACACAAAAACAGTCTTTGGCTGTCATTCACGTGCGTATCAAGAACTGTAGCTAAAATGTCAGATGGTGAAAATATTAGGCTAATAAAGTAATTAAGGCCAGAAATTGGCACGAAAACCAGAATCAGATACGGCCCTCGTTGCCCACCTCTAATCTACAGCCTGTAAGTAAATGGAATGAATATTGCATTTATTCTGAATTTTAAAATCACATTAATTCCTAATTAATTTTAACCTTATTCTTCGTTCTTCATTTTTTTTTATTACCGGGTTTCCATACCCTCAGCAATTAAAACCCCCCATTTCACCTGGTATTCCATAACCAAACAACATGATTTTACAAAAAGTTTAATTAAGGAAAATACACATTTTCAACAATTAGAAACAAAAACAAATTTGCATCACATTCCACGAAAATTTTAATGGCTTATATTCCCTGCAGGCATGCTTTAACTTTGTTAAACAGCAGGTCTGTTTTGCCAGCTGTAAAACGCACAACTATAATTATAAGACACATGCATAATTAATGAAGATCAGCCCATTTGAACCTTGCACCTTACTTTGTGCTCAAATTAACTAGAAAAAGTTAACTTGGACAAGCCCTAAATGCACTTGCACCATACGTTTTAGACCATGCCCTAAGATCGTCAAGATCAAGAGCCCTTTGAGTATGATTTGCAGTTCTTACAAGAACTGCAAATTACAAGAAAGATATAGAGGCTCTGGAAAAAGTTCAAAGAAGGGCTACTAAATTTGCTCCTGGTATGAAAGATAGAAGTTATGAGGAAAGACTTAAGATACTTTAGGGGTGATTTGATTGAGGCCTTTAAATTCATAAAAGGGATTAACAAAGAGAACTACAACAGATTTTTCAGGTTGGGTTCTGTCAGTAGAATGGGGGGGGGGGGGGGGGGTCATAGATGGAAATTAGTACAAGGTAAATTCCGCACAGACATCAGGAAGCATTTCTTCACACAGAGAGTATAGTCGCTGTGTGAAATAGCTTGCCAGCTCATGTAGTAGTGGCAGAAACTCTGGGTGTTTTCAAGACCAGGCTTGATACGGTGCTAGATACTATCTAGTTCATAAATAATCGGTGAGCACTAGGTACCCTTTAGCCATTGGAAATTGGTGAGCATTGTTGGGCTGGATGGCCTGGAGGGAGGCCAGAACAGGTGTTATATGGTCTCTCTTCCTGGTGCCGGTCAAGAGCCTGGCTGTAGCATTTTGGGCCAGTTTAAAGGTGTTGTTACACAAAGCAATTTTTGTTGCTTGCAACTAAGTTGCAGCTGAGTTGGTCATAGATTGCTTCGTGTAACATTCCCTGCAATTTCTGTGCAACTTGGGAGCAGTTCAACTTCCATGCAACCGATTGCATGCAATAACCAATCAGAACAGCGATAATGATCACACGCAAACGCAGACCTGTCTACGCGTAGCCTACTACTACGATAACGTGACCGTTTCCTCCTGCTCGTTTTCAAGGTGGTCCAATAAAATGAACGCACATAAGGCTTTGCATTTCCTTGTTGGCAGTATTTTCGACATCGTGAAAATAAATAAATGTAACTAGCTAAATGTAACGTTAACAAGAATAATTGTAACGTTAGTTAATTTTAGCGATCGAGACTTGATATGAGTAACGGAATAAACGGATCCGGCGTAATATCGAACGCTACATACATACTTGATTCTGATTGGTCATTGCGTGAAATTTAAATTGATTGCGAATTTCCTGGTGTAACACTGGAATTGCATAAAAATGACATCACCAGCAACGAGTTGCCGCAACCAAAGTTGCGCAGAAATTGCATCGTGTAACAACACCTTAAGACGGGACAGGGATTACTGGTTGATACCCATATACAATGAGTTGCAGTAGTCAAGCCATGAGGTGATAAGTGCTTGAATTACTTTTTCAAGGTTATCAAATGAGAAGAGGGTTTTTATTTTAGACATGGTACGTAGTTGAAA
The DNA here is from genome assembly GCA_029718625.1 of Synaphobranchus kaupii. Lineage (NCBI taxonomy): Eukaryota > Metazoa > Chordata > Actinopteri > Anguilliformes > Synaphobranchidae > Synaphobranchus > Synaphobranchus kaupii. The sequence goes on from CM056378.1 coordinate 1,319,090, forward strand.
GAAACCAAATTTTACGACTGCATTTACAGTACCTGCTTGTCGAACTTAAAGGCTGAATCTAAAATCACACCAATGTTTTTAGAGTGTGGCTTTAGGTAGGTGGACGATTGCCTTAGCTACCAAGTTTCTGTGATGCTCACATCTGGAGTTATAAAGCCTTTAACAGAACACCCCCTAAATAGGTGAGAATTGACCAAATTTGGCCTCTGCATGAAGGGGTTAAAGTGATCCACTGTACAGTATATGACCTTGTTTACCAGGTTGTATCCATCTAGTTTAACAAATTAATACAGATACGGTTAAAAACTTATTTGAATTGTATCAATATTATGAAAGAGAAATTTTCATGTCACTCACTGCAAATTATGAATGAAAAAAATAAATGCATTTTTTGGACATAATCGAATGAACCAGTTGCAATGGTAGTTCAAAATGAGTCAGCCGACTAAGCAACAGGGGGCTGGGGACGTTCTTGAGGGTTGCCATCAAGTGAACATAATTTCTTTCATTTATATATCTTGTGAACCTTATTTAAGGTAAGATATATTACATTCTTATGTCACCTATGGCTCTGTGGTCCAGTATCCTACACAATTCTCTTCGGTATAAAATGAGGGCAATCACTGAGATTTCACATCTGTTTTACCCATTATATGTTTTCTCGTATTTTGATCAGGTCTGAATAAAATTATATAACATTTTGGAAGAAAGATACAGAACAGCAAGCCAAAACTAGATGCTAAAATTGCAAAAATCTCCACAGCTACAGTGAACTTTCCAGGTGAGCTGACATAAGCTGGTATAAAGGTGATCCAGACTGCACAGAATATGAGCATGCTGAATGTGATGAATTTAGCTTCATTAAAGTTGTCAGGCAGCTTACGAGCCAAAAAAGCTAAAACAAAGCACAATATAGAGAGGAGTCCAATATAACCCAGTACAGCCCAGAACCCCACTGCTGATCCTACATCACATTCTAGAATGATCTTTTCTTTGTAGTGCTTCATGTTCTTGTTGGGGAAAGGAGGGGATATTGTTAACCAAAGCACACAAATAAGGACCTGTATGAGAGTGAAAGCAAGAACACTCAGTCTCTGCTGCAGAGGCCCAAACCACTTCATTACATTACTGCCTGGAAGTGTAGCCCTGAAGGCCATCAACACCACTATTGTTTTCCCCAGAACACAAGAGATGCAGAGGACAAAGGTGATCCCAAACGCAGTGTGGCGCAGCATACAGGACCAATCAGAGGGCCGGCCGATGAAGGTAAGAGAGCAAAGGAAACACAGTTTCAATGAAAAGAGCAGCAGGAAGCTCAGCTCAGAGTTGTTGGCTTTCACAATGGGTGTGTCCTTCTTTAAAAAGAACAACACAGCCACAAATGCAGTTACACACGCACCAAATATGGAAAAAATAACAAGCACTATTCCCATAATTTCTTGAAACGACAGAAATTCAACAGCCTTTAAAACACAATGATCTCTTTTAGCATTAGACCAGTATTCTTCTGGGCACTGAATACAGTCATTAGCATCTGTAAGAGAACAATGAATACCATGATTAGAAAACTCATTGTGATAATGTTCATCGCTAACAGCTCTGACTGAATATGGAGGATTAGCACAATTTAGGAATCTTCTGTGTAGCCTGGTTAAAGTTGACTCTGAATTACCTGTAGCATTGCTAATTTCTCCCTCAGCACAGGGCACACAGTCATAGCAGCAGGACAGGCCTTCCTCTCTGCACAGCCTTCCGAGTGCCTGGGGGACAGCTCTCACTGCACACTGACCTGGGTTTCTGTGCAACATGTTTCAACTCTTAACTCAAAGCACCCATGGGCAATGTAACATGTATTTATTTATTTATATATTTATCTCAGCCAGTGCTAAAAGCTGCATACGTGTGCTGTTATCAGACCACCTTTTCACAAAGTGTTTGAACACTTACCTGTTTTTGACCACCTGCCCAAACCATACTAACAGGACTCATCACAAACTGCTGACCAGATGGTAAAGAGGCGTCATAGTAGCCAACCACTCTGAACTCTACTGCACCATCAGGACCAAGCTGCCAGTTCACCACCTCATATCTGGCTATTGGGTCTCCATTACTGTCAAAGAAGACTTGCTCTCCAGTTTCCAAAGTGAAATTGACTGTTTTCAGAGCCCTAAGTACCTGTAAAGAATCAAAGATTTAAGCTGAGATAAATGCTTGCTTGGCTTTGTTTATAATGAAGAAGGCATAAGTGCTTATTGAGTTACCTGCCAGGGCTCTGTTGTCACATTGTTTGTACAGCGTTGATGGGCTGTACATGTCAGCAGGTCATGTAGAGAATGAGCAACAGCGTATACTGCTTTGTAAACATTGTTGGAGATTCTCAGCTCTGATACATCAGTGTATTGATTTTCCAGTTCAATCAAGCTCTCCGATCCAGTGCAGGGCTTAAAGTGAGTTTGATTGTTTTTAGTTGTTAGGGAACATTGGAATGCATTTTCCCAAAAGTCGATAACAGCAAGGTTTCCTGGATCTTGTGAGGGGTGAAGTTTTAATATGAACCCTTTAAAGCCTTTTATTTTTCCTTTGGTGACAGAAAAGCCAATAGACCCTCCCAGTATTCTATAACTTGTTGCTATATTGCTTGCTGTTATCCAGGCCTCACTACCTACCATTTGCAAACCAGTAATGTTCTGCAGGGTCAGTTGCTCTAGGAAACTCTTCATCTCACCCTGAGCTAAAAATGCTACAATTACCTTTGCAGTGCCTCTTTTGATAACATCTACAACCTTCATTAATTTCTCTGGTTCTGTTCTGTGAAATTTCTCAGAATACTCAATGCAGATCCCTTCTTCTTGAGCAGCTTCTATAAATGTGGCCATCCCGTTGTTGCCATAGTCACTGTCACTTCTCACTGCTCCTATCCAGGTCCAGCCAAAGTGCTTCACCAGCTGAGCCAGTGCTCTGCTCTGGTAATAGTCACTGGGAATGGTTCTGAAGAATGAGGGAAACTGTTTTCTGTTGCTCAGACATGCACATGTTGCAAAGTGACTGATCTGTAATTAAAATACATGGCAAAACAGAACTTAAACCATATTAAAATACATGACAATAATGGCAGCAATTTGTGAGATAACATGATTTATGTGTGTGTTTGTGTGTACTTAAACAATATAATTAAACAATATAATACCTAGTAATATCAGCATTACAACAACAGATCTTTCATTGTTTGTTGTTGAAATGTATTGTGAATCTATTTTCATGGTTGGCATAATCAATTCATACAAGCAGATGGGACAACTATGTTTATAATAGTATAATTATATTAAATAATTCTTATTATCATATTTTCCATTAATATATTTTTTACCGCTATATTTTCACAATAGAAAACCCCTGCTTATATTTGACATGAATAAATTTCACTTGGATATCAGTTACTCCCTGTTTGGGAGTATTTACAAAGGAGAAAGGGAACTCTTACCACTGGAATCTGAAATAATCCAACAGCTGCTGCAATTGCAATAGTGTTTGTAGATCCAGATTCCCCAATAATGGCCTGCACTGCTGCTGGTGTGGAGCATGATGTGTCGGTCAGTGTTTCCTCATAACCGTTCATCAGAGCCATGGCTGCTCTTAGAGAGAATATTGGAGAGACGCAGGAATCGTATATCTTATATCCAAGAGATACACCTGGAAGGAGGTCAGTTCTGTTGTTTATTTCTTCAGTGGCGAAGATCATGGTCTGGGCCAACCGGAATTCTCTGAAATTAACTCTAGAAATCACATAATTAATTATTACTTAACAGGCAAACCATATGTAGTGCAACTTACAAAGACTATTCAGTAGATTGAAGTTTTACACCAAAATGTAATTGTATTATTGTATATTATTAAATAATTTGTATGAAATATTTCTGCATGAAATATTATTGATATTACCCTTAGTTTCACTGGAATCACAGCAGAACCTTATTTTCAAATAAACATCAATACAAAGAGCAGCTGAATGTTAATTCATATTTAACCTTACCGTGAACACTTCAGGGGCTCAGGTTTGGAATCAAATCTTCTGCTTATTTCTAAAGGAATTTTGTGCAGGGAGAACACCCCACCGATGTTGATGTCTCCATGTTGATAGAAGCTGGGCTTGGCTGCCCTCCCCAGTATTCTGCATGGTGGGGTCTGTGCTGCAGCCCAGAGGACTGTCAGTGCCAGCAGAATAGTCTGCAGTGCCATCCCACTGCACGTCTCAGATCCAGCACTGCTGTGTACCAGGTTTAAATACAGCAGTTTTAATTCTCCATTGATTTGTGATTCTCAAAGGCACGACTGAGTCCCAGGATAAGCAGGCTGAGGTGGAGCAAATTGCAAAAGCAACAGTGGCAACAAAAAAAGTAATCAGAAGCCTGTGCTTGACACACACACACACACACGCACACACACACACACACACACGCACACGCACACACACACACACACACACACGCACACACGCACAAACACACACACATATGTTAAAGAATGACTCAGACTCAGTGGGCCTTTTTACAATTTTTAGTATGTAGGCCTTATAAGTTCATACATTTTACATATACTTTGTTTGACATTCTAACCCTGATGGAAGGGCAGCAAAAAAATGGCATGTTGTGTTTAATCACTGAACGCTGGGGTATTTTAAGTTGGACATCGTTATTGATGTTATTTCCTTCTTTGATAGCCATGTTACTCACATGAACAATTCTGTTGTATGAATAATATCTGTACTGGACCTATTATTTAATAAATAAAAAAAGATTTTAAATTCAAGGCACAGTATCAAATTTCCACATTCCCCCGGTGTCTTTTGTGGAAAATATTATTATCCTGCAGTATTTTTCATAAACCAGGAGTTTGCCACTTTTCAGGGTTTCCTACATAAATAATACTGCTAAACGCATCCACACAATAAAGCCCCAAACTTGTTTTTGCAATTTTTCTTCTTCATCTTCTTTTGATTTCTGCTGATTTCATCATCAAAAATGCTCCATGCCCTCAAAGAATAATTCTCCTCATTGGATAACAGCATTTGATCTGCCTTTGACAACATCTGATCAAAGTACACGGGATACACTGGCTAAATTCTTAAAGAGCACTTAACGCAGCAGTTGCCTATGTTTTCTCCAATGCTTAATGAGTGACGTTTAAGGGCCCGTGCAAGAACTGACTTTTTAATGTCGGGCCCGTTCTCCACGGTGGTGACACTGGTCCTCTCAAACCAAGGGCCCCAATGCAGATGCACTGTCTATATCTCCACCACTGGCTACAACCAAAACCATACTTAATAGTTTGTTGTAACTTGGCCTGATTTTGATAGCAATACTTTTAGCTACAGGCCTAGTTTTTGCAAGTTTTAATTTTAATTTAGTTTTTGCTGAGTTTTAACTCAACCTTTTTGTACATTGAAAACATTTTTTGTTGAGATAAGATGATACCGCAACTAACATAGTTAGCCAGCAATAGCTAGCTAGCTAATGTTAGTGTGTGTCAAGCTGTGGTTCAAACTACCTGTTGTTCCCTTTAGCACTATAATGACATGAGCCCGATCTATAGTTATGTTTTAAAACAGGGCCTACATCCATCTTCGATCGAGCGGCTGTCTTGTTGCTCGCTGCAGTCTATGAACGCTACTCACGACAAAAGTTCACAGAATCCTGGCCTGAAACCTGCTGTGATTCATTGGAGTAATGTGGGCTTTAGCGAAACGATGTCTTAAAATCTGATTGGCTGGAGTAGACTCAGTTTAATAAAAAAACCTATTTGTGGATTCCTTCGCACATCTTGCTGTCTCAAAAATCCACAAGTAAATGCAAGCAATTCCACACACGCAAAGCGTTGTGTAAGTGCACAGACATTAGTTTGGGAGACATTTGTTTGTGACTGCAAAAACATATTTGTGAATCAGTTGCATTTATTTGTGAAGCATTTACATATATTTGTGAATCAGGTGAATTTATTTGTGAACCAGTTAGTTTTAAATTACTGAAAGTTACCTGGAAAATTCCCCCTGAATTGAAAATTAAATTAAAAAGGAAAAAAAATAAAAATGTGTTCTGAAACATTCCATTCTTGTGGGGAAACCATTTTTATTTTTTGCAATTCCAAGTAAACTAATGCAATGTTTTGCTTAAAAACTAAGTAATCCAATAGTGCAGATTAGTTAGTTATTTGTAGACACAATTATTGAGATTTTGCATTCATTTTACCCATTATATGTTTCCTTGTGTTTTGCTCAGGCCTTAATAAAATAATATAGCATTTAGGGACAAAAATACAGAACAGCAAACCGAAACTGGAAGCTAAAATAGCAAATATTTCCACAGCCACAGTGAACTTTCCAGGTGAGCTGACATAAGCTGGTAAAAAGGTGATCCAGACTGCACAGAATATGAGCATGCTGAACGTGATGAATTTGGCTTCATTGAATTTGTCAGGCAGCTTACGAGCCAGAAAAGCTAAAACAAAGCACAATATAGAGAGGAGTCCAATATAACCCAGTACAGCCCAGAACCCCACTGCTGATCCTACATCACATTCTAGAATGATCTTTTCTTTGTAGTGCTTCATGTTCTTGTTGGGGAAAGGAGGGGATATTGCCAACCAAAGCACACAAATAAGGACCTGTATGAGAGTGAAAGCAAGAACACTCAGTCTCTGCTGCAGAGGCCCAAACCACTTCATGACATTACTGCCTGGAAGTGTAGCCCTGAAGGCCATTAACACCACAATTGTTTTTCCCAGAACACAAGAGATGCAGAGGACAAAGGTGATCCCAAACGCAGTGTGGCGCAGCATACAGGACCACTCAGAGGGCCGGCCGATGAAGGTAAGAGAGCAAAGGAAACACAGTTTCAGTGAAAAGAGCAGCAGGAAGCTCAGCTCTGAGTTGTTGGCTTTCACAATGGGTGTGTCCTTATGTATAAAGAACAGCACAGCCACAAATGCAGTTACACATGCTCCAAATAAAGAAAAAATAACAAGCACTATTCCCATAATTTCTTGAAAAGACAGAAATTCAACAGTCTTTAAGACACATTGATCTCTTTTAGTATTAGACCAGTATTCGTCTCGGCATGGAATACAGTCGTTAGAATCTGTAATAAAACAATGAATACCATGGTTAGCAAACTCAGTGGCAAGCTGGTTGTACTGAGGTAATGTTAAGAGTTCACACCGTACTACAAACAACACAACTTTGAAATGGACGGTTCAATGAGCATATGCAATACAATACAAGAAAGCACAAGTTGGAAATGTTTTCTAGACTGATTTCTTTTGAATTACCTGTAGCATTACTGATTTCTCCCTCAGCACAGGGAACGCAGTCATAGCAGCAGACAGGCCTTCCTCTCTGCACAGCCTTCCGAGTGCCTGGGGGACAGCTCTCACTGCACACTGACCTGGGTTTCTGTGCAACATGTTGTAACTCTTAACTCAAAGCATCATAGACTGTGTGATACATAAATACTTCATTACAATTGTTCACAGGCCATTATAATGTAAAACATTAAATTCTGGAGACAGATTATTATTGGTTCATCCCAGGTTCAAATATGAAGTTGTCAAGGTCAGTTTGGGAAGGTTTCTGGGCTTTGATGTCAAGTGTTGAAAGCTATATATTGTATGAGTGCTGTTATCACACCATGTATGTAAAGTGTACTGTATTATGTGTTGTATTTATGTAATTGCATGTAATTGAATGTAACTTTTTAATCTTCAAGGACCCCAGGAAGATTAGCTGGCGTTCTGCGTCCGCTAATGGGGATCCAAAATAAACTAAACTAAACTAAACATGTTCATGAAGTGCATGCAGAGAGTGGAGTGTCCAGACCTATTTTAAAGGGGGGTCCAAGCTTGGCACAGAATTTCACAGGGGGGGACATTTAATGTTTTTTTTTTTTATGTCTTATTTTATTAATTTATTCCTTAAATTTTTACCTACCTTTGATTTATATGTTACTGTTTTTATTTAAAGTTGTTTTTTTAAATTTCATATTGTTTTATTATTTTAAACTGGTGTTTTATTTGATGTATTTGTTGCCTGATTATTTTATCATGTATAATTGTTTTTATTATTCTATCAAAATGAGCTCTGTTATTATGTTTTATGAGTTTTCTTTCTCTGTATACACTTTGGGCTGCAAAACATTGTATGAAAGGTGCTGTATAAAGTTTATTATATTATTATAATATTATTATCTACGAATTACCAAATTTGGCTTTTTTGTGTGGCTATCACAACAAATGTAATTTATTTCCAATACTGCCAAATGTTAATTTTTTAAATTATCTTATAACAATCTCACAAAAATAAAAACACTGCAGACTACTAATAAACCAATTAAAATATTAATATCACACACTGAGAGACAGACTAGGATAGAGAGAAACTATATACAGAGAGGGAGTAGAGAGTATATTGAGGACAGAGGTTAGAGGTCAGGATAAACAGAAGTTACACAGAGGGTAAATTGGCTAGAGGGGATCAATAGAGGAAATATAGGTTACAGAGGGGAAAAGGAAGCAGAGATACAGAGGGAGAGGAAGGGGAAAACGGGGAGAGCGGGAGAAAGAGGGAGAGAAAAATACAGGGAGAGCGGGAGAAAGAGGGAGAGGGAGGGACAAATAGAGAGGGGAGATGGAGGGAGAAATAGATACAGAGGGAGACAGACTGATCATATAGCAATCACACTAAATGCGTATATTGCAGAACCCCCTCCGCAATCTCCCTACGGCTCTCAAATAAACTTCAGTTGTAGTCATGTAGCAGGTGCAGACATTTAGCAGAGCAGTCAATGCAGTCTAGTTACAGGAGGTGGGCTTCTTAGCTAGTAGCATTGCACTGCTACAAAGGGGAGGGGGGGGGGGGGGGAGTGTGGAGTACGGCAAAAATATAAATGAAAATGATGAGCCATTTACAGTAAAATAGCACAAAGAGACTGAAATGATGAAGGAATATAGCCTAGCTCATCTTTAATATACTTGTTTCCATATAAGATTACATAATGATTTGGTATTATTGGGCAAAAATAAAGTTGTCATCCTATAAGATGAGGGGGGGGGGGGGTGGAGGTGGGTTTAAACTGTAATAAAATTATCTCATCCACTAATGTACTGATTAGCTTATGCTTTAGCTTTATGAAAGCATCTCAAATCTCATCTAGGGCTTTGAAAAAAATAATCTTGAAAATGTTCATAAAAGAAACATTTTGTGTTAGAAAATGCCCCGTGTGAGGTTGTGTAGAAATGCAGGAAATGAGTTTTAAAAGCCTGGGGAGGACCCTGAGACCTCTCGCTACCACGTCCTCCCCTTGTGCCCCACCAACATCTCTTCATGCCCCCCCAATCAAAGCAGTCTCGAAATGGGCCTGCTATGGAAAATTATATATGTACGTATGTACTGTATATGTATAAGAATCTGGTTCATATAGGTTAATAATTACTGAACAATAACGGTCATGCCTTCTCACACTGAGAGTGAACACTTACAGTCCGACAGAGAGAGAGACTTTGTTTCTCTTGCAGTAGCAGTTTCAGTTGAGCTACAAAATATTCTTGTGACTGTAACACAATGGCTCGGTGAGACCCACAGAATGGCACTGTTAATCTTCAGTGTTCAACTGCAGAGTGCAGAGTGACTGTAGGTTTTGTGATGTATATGATGTGACTTGGGGTACAGGAAAAAATAAGTGGAAAAAATAACATTATTTACAGGCCTACGCTTTGAGTGGAAAATGAAGATTTAAATTGTTGACGTGCGGTTTTATCTAGCGATCTAGCAATACATTTCCATCCACTAAACCCATAAATCAATGATGTCAAACAGTAGCTCATTTTTTCATCTGTATACGTTTTCTGTGGTGGCACCCGTGTGTGTGTGTGTGTGTGTGTGTGTGTGTGGGTGGGGGGGTGCCACCACATGCGCCCCCTGGACACGCCCTTGCATGAACACTTACCTGTTTTTTCCCACCTGCCCAAACCATACTAACAGGACTCATCACAAACTGCTGACCAGATGGTAAAGAGGCATCATAGTAGCCAACATCTCTGAACTCTACTGCACCATCGGGACCAAGCTGCCAGTTCACCACCTCATATCTGGCAGTTGAGTCTCCATTATTGTCAAAGGAGACTTGCTCTCCAGTTTCCAAATTGAAATGGACTTTTTTCAGAGCCTCAAGAATCTGTCAAGAAATAAAGATTGAAGCTGAGATAAACTCTTGCTTAGCTTTGTTCATAATGAGGATTTTATTATCTATGTAAGAAAGGCTTAATGGGTTACCTGCCAGGGCTCTGTTGTCACACTGTTTGTACAGCCTTGATGGGCTGTACATGCCAGCAGGTCATGTAGAGAATGAGCAACAGCATATACTGCTTTGTAAACATTGCTGGAGATTCTCAGCTCTGATACATCAGTGTATTGGTTTTCCAGTTCACTCAAGCGCTCAGATCCAGTGCAGGGGTTAAAGTCAGATTGATTGTTTTCAGTTGTTAGCGAACATTGAAATGCATTTTCCCAAAATTCTGTAACAGCAAGGTTTCCTGGATCTTGTGAGGGGTGAAGTTTTAAAATGAACCCTTTTAAGCCTTTTATTTTGCCTTTGGTGACAGAAAAGCCAATAGATCCTCCCAGTATTCTATAACTTGTTGGAGTTGCTAAATTGCTTGTTGTTATCCAGGCCTCACTGCCTACCATTTGTAAACCAGTAATGTTCTGCAGAGTCAGTTGCTCTAGTAAACTGGCCATCTCACCCTGAGCAAGAAATGCAACAATTACCTTTGCAGTACCTCTTTTGATAACACCTACAACCTTCAGTAATTTATCTGGTTCTGTTCTTTGAAGCTTCTCAGAATACTCAATGCAGATCCCTTCTTCTTGAGCAGCTTCTATAAATGTGGCCATCCCGTTGTTGCCATAGTCATTGTCACTTCTCACTGCTCCTATCCAGGTCCAGCCAAAGTGCTTCACCAGCTGAGCCAGTGCTCTGCTCTGGTAATAGTCACTGGGAATGGTTCTGAAGAATGAGGGGAACCTATTCCTGTTGCTCAGACATGCACATGTTGAAAAGTAACTGATCTAGAAATAAAATATATAGAAATAATTGAAACATGATAAGTATCATTAATTAATAAATTATTAAGCATATGAGCATAATGAATATTTGTATTCACAATTTGAGAGATAACAAGGTTCAATCTACAATAAAAAATAATTTAACAAAAGCTGAGCTTTAAGATCGTTTAATTTCCATGAATATTTTCAGAATTAACAGTGCGTAGAATGAAGAGCACCTGTATCAACAATTATAATGTTGATTAAAATGTGCGCAATTTTGCGATGCAAGTTAAAATAATTGTATTACTTGCCTAATAGCCTAATTGAGGAGAAGTGGCTACATTTAATGGCATTGAGTAATTGGTGAATTAAACGCTGATGTAGCCTATTGTTAATCAAGGAAACTGATTGAAAAATGATTAAGACCAATAATCAGCTTAAAGGGAAGTTTTCCGCCCCCCCAATTTTCAGCTCAGGAGCCGCCACTGATCAGAGAGCTGTCATAAAAAGAAAAATATGTAAAAGTAGGCTATGATTGACCGTCTGGTATATCATACCAGACACATGGATGGATTAATTGATAGACAGTGTCTGGATCATATTCGCTTTGACGGAGAGACAATTTATGTCAGCACAACTTCTCCAAAATTATTAAGTTGAAGACGGTGCATATCTAGGCTATTGTGTTCAACATGACTTTATTAGGTAAATCGTTGAAAAAAGATTAGATTTTGAAATCTTTTTTTTTCAGTAAATCCAACGATTTATTTGTTTACCTAATAATATTGCGTGCAACCACTGTCTAGCGATTATTTCTTTTGATTGTGTGATAGAAGCTATGATAATTTTATCAATGTGATGTATTAGTACGTTTCACTGCATGCCTACATTACGTCACGCAAGAGCAACTACAATGCGCAAAGGTAGGATTTTCCTAAAGGCAAATGCGGTTACTGAAGGCACTGTCACTGACACGTTGAAAACGCATAACCCCACAAACATTCTTTTAGCAGATACCTGGCAAACCGGGGGGCAGGTACAAGAAACAGGTAATTAGAATATCATGCCCTGTACCACCCACATTTTGAGATAAGCACCTGCGCAACACAAGTTAGAATATGGCATAAGTTAGCTCGTGTTAAATCTGCGCAGGAGAAGCACTTAAGCGCATGACTTAAGTTGGCCATCTCTGAATCCGGCCCTTAGAAAGGAGAAAAGGAACTCTTACCACTGGAATTTGAAACAATCCAACAGTTGCTGCAATTGCAATGGAGTTTCTCGAGGAGGACGACCCAATAATGGCCTGCACTCCTGCCGGTGTGGAGCATGACGTATCGGTCAGTGTTTCCTCATAACCGTTCATCAGAGCCATGGCTGATCGTACAGAGACCGTTGTCGAGGTGCAGGAGTCATATATCTTATATCCAAGAGATACACCTGGAAGGAGGTCAGTTCTGTTGTTTATTTCTTCAATGGCGAAGATCATGGTCTGGATGAATCGGAATTCTCTGAAAGAAAGTCTAGAAATGACAGAATTTATTATTAAGTTTTAAAATGAAAGTTACATATACCTGTAAATTGAATTTTATTATTGTATATTTTTAAATCATTTGTGCTGTATGAAAAGAAAATTATATTACCCTTAGTTTAATTGTAATCACAGCAGAACCTTCATGTCGAATAAACACAAATTCAAAGAGCAGCTGAATGTTAATTAATATTTATCCTCACCGTGAACACTTCAGGGGCTCAGGTTTGGTGTCAAATCTTCTGCTCATTTCTGAAGCAATGTCGTGCAGGGCGAAGACCCCACCGATGATGAAGTCTCCATGTTGATAGAAGCTGGGCTTGGCTGCCCTCCCCAGTATTCTGCATGGTGGGGTCTGTGCTGCAGCCCAGAGGACTGTCAGTGCCAGCAGAATAGTCTGCAGTGCCATCCCACTGCACGTCTCAGATCCAGCACTGCAGTGTACCAGGTTTAAATACAGCAGATTTAATTCTCCATCGATTTGTGATTCTCAAAGGTATAACTGAGTCCCAGGATAAGCAGGTTGAGGTGGAGCAAATTGCAGAAGCGACAGACACAACAGAAAAAGGAACAGAAAAAGTAATCACAAGCCTGTGCTTGGCACACACACACACACACACACACACATACTTTACAGTAATTATTCAGAATCAGTTGGGCTTTTTAAAATATTTTCGTATTTAGGCCCATAAATCCATACATTTTACATAAACTTTGTTTGAAATCAACATTCTAACCCTCATGGAAAGGCCGCACACAAAATTGCATGTCGTATTTAATCACTGAGCTTTGGCATTTAAAAAAAAAAGTATGTTATTTCTTTGATTGTCAGCCATGTTATTCACATTAACAATTGTGTTAACAATATCAGTACTTACTTATTTATTTTCTATTTACTTATTTAAAATTTAATGCAGAGTAGTATACCTCTGTTGTCTTTTGTGGAAAATGTTATTATCCTGTGGGTTTTGTATGTGTATTTTTCCCAGATCCCAGAAATGTACTTGATCCGCCCCAAATGTCGAGGATGCATGGGATGCAAACTCGCCAAACGAGGAAATGGACTTGGATATCCCATCATTCATTGTGCAAAGCAATCACATACAACACGGGGGAAGCTGGACTGTCAGGAAAAGTTGCTGGTTTGTAGCATCGATCGGTTTGTAGCTATTGGTTTGTATAGCGAAACCACAGTCTAAATGTCAGAAGCACGCATTGCATCTCAAACAGGCTACACAGAGCTCTGAAGCAACGGTGCACAAACTGATATGCAACCCAAACTTGGCTCTCCTGTACACAAATGTGTAGGCTACATTCCAATGCAATCAGTCCTATATAAAGTGGTAGTCACCAGTGTTAATGCTATACTGTATTTGTAAAAATAAATGCTAAAAAAGAAAAATTATTTAACAAATTTTTTTACTATTCATATTTGACTTTCTTATGATCGCATAAAAGCCTACTTTATTTAATCTTGTTTTGGTGCATCATTCCTACTGCACTCCAGGAGATGGCACCGATTCACCAAAAAGCTGATAACAGTAGCAGCCATCTGTGTTACAAAGCTAGCTAGGTAGGCTACTTGTATATTGCTCTCACAACAATTGGCTTTAAATGAAACAAGACAGGTGTACCATTTACAATACAAACTTAGATTTGTTTATTTTATAATTTAAGTCAAAATAAAGTGCCACAAATGCAAAGAAACTTTGGAAAAAAAAATTTAAAAAATGTTTTTCTTTAGTTTGCTGAGAGCTACATAAATGAAATCGGTAATATGTATACATTTCCTGGATCATAAACTCCATGTCCACAGGTTTTGCAAAATCTAAGGATGATATGCAGAACTACTAAAGGTCTATGATGAAAAATATAGCACTGTACCCTGTTGTCCATTAGTGTCTCCAAATCTATCCAAATGGCTAAATTGTCCACTGCTGTAAATTAAAAGAAAATTAAGATATATTTAACTACAAATCAACAGTTTTGGCTCATAAAACTCACTTTTGCATAATTTCCAAGTGGGAATTACATATTTTCATCAGTATAGGAGGGTGGATATCTATGGGTCCAAAGCCCCTATGCAAAACATGTCATAAAATGAATAAAATTAGTTATGTCCATTATAACGCATATACATTTGCTCCTTCTGATGGCTTAAGATAAAAAAAACATTGATATCACAGTGTTACATACACCTCAATATGTTGCCTAATCATTCACTCTTGTACCTCAATAAAACATCACTTGTCCCTGTACTCTACAGTATGTATACTTTTGTCCTGTGATTGCATTTTTCTGTAGTTTTGTTTAATTTTTCTATTCATAATGACTCCAAGGAAATGTTTACCTTAATCAACCACATATCAGCACACAGTAAATTGGAATGAGCATTTGTCATGCCCTAAGAGACAAGTATATAAGCCATAGCCTATATTATGTACAATAACATGAACATAAAATAGTATTCCACCATCTGCAAAATGCTGCCAAATGTTCTATCTTCAATGAACATCGGTAGCCTACATCAAAAATACATTTAACAATTGCTCTACAGTATGTGAACTGCACTCAAAATGTGAAAATAACAATAGGGCTATCAAACATATTGGAAAGACAGTGCTCAAGTGGAAACATGAACGTACATATGTAGCCAGCGAGACCAACGGCATTTTAGACACAAAAATACTTACATATCGGAAAAAGGAAACTTAATGCGTATTCTATAGAGCTTGCGTAATACTAGACAGTTAAAACGAAAACTGCCGTTACGCTGGGCTGTAGTAAATTGCTCAAAGCACCCAAAAAGACGTGGCATATGCCGTTGCTAAGGTTATAATGTACTCTATTGGATAAAAAAGCCGACAATTAAACCAGAATGAACTGTAATGAATGAGACAGGCTTACAGGGCATGGGGGTATTACGCGGCGACGTTTCAGATAGTGTAATAGCGGTATAAAGTGTTGTATATTTCTCAAACCGATTGTACCAGACAATAAATGACCACTGAATTTTGAAAGGAACATCTCGATGTGTAAAACCAATGGTAGGATTGTATATTTATTTCATATTTAGTAGCATATATTGCTAGTAGAATGAGACAGTACTTTCACAGTTTATTTTGCATTTGAGTGAGCAGGGCTTTTCACTGCTTTTCTGGCATACGATCAGGCTATTGTTGGGTTCATCTCCTTGCTATGACGTTATTCCAATTTTATATGATGAATACATACAGTACCAGCCAAAAGTTTGGACACACCTACTCATAGAAGGTTTTTTTTTCCGTTATTTTTACTGTTTTCCACATTTTGGAATAGTAAAGACATCAAAACTATGAGATAACACAAATTAAATTATGCAAAAACCAAAAAAGTGTTAAACAAATTTTAAAAAGTCTTATATTTTAGATTCTTCAAAGTAGCCACCCTTTGCCTTGATAACAGCTTTGCACATTCTTGCCATTCTCTCAAACAACTTCTGTGGTAAACAGGTGATGCCATCATGATTCTGTATAAAAGGATATCAAAAGACTCCTGATATCTTATTTCCAGGTAATCTTAGAAGCAATACTATAACCTCTCTGCATTTGAATGCATCTCTATGGGAATTGGGGGGTGGGACTAGATTAAGCTGTAAATTACACGGGAATAGTATGCAACACATGGTTGGCTAAATGGCTGTAAGTCATCAAGGGTCTGAGGTATCAAACAAGCCTTAAACCATCACTCTGCTGCCAGAAATACAGTAGATATGGATGGATAACTTGAAGGGTTTCTTCTCCTGACTTATTTTTCCATAGAGTTCAATAGGACAATTTGTCAGGAGAAACAACCCTTCAAGTGATCCATCCATATCTACTGCATATCTGGCAGCAGAGTGATGGTTTGAGGCTTGTGTGATACCTCAGACCCTCCCCACTACATGACCTCTCCATCACCGTTGACGGGACCGTGGTGGCTGCCTCCCGCTCTGCAAGGAACCTGGGGGTGGTCCTGGACGACCGGCTGGACTTCAAAGAGCACATCGACGGCACGGTCCTGCAGGTTCCTCCTGTACAACATCAGGAGGATTCGACCGTACCTGACCACCTACTCCACCCAGCTTCTTGTCCAGACCATGGTCACCTCACGCCTGGACTACTGCAACTCCCTGCTCGCAAGCCTACCAGCCTGCGCCATTCTGCCTCTTCAACTGATCCAGAATGCAGCTGCCCGGCTTGTGTTCAACCTCCCAAAATTTTCCCATGTAACCCCCCTGCTGAGGTCACTCCACTGGCTGCCAGTTGCAGCCAGGATCAGGTTCAAAGTTCTGACCCTGGCCTACACTGCAGCCAATAGGACAGGCCCGCCTACCTGCAGGACTTAATCCAGAACTATGTTCCTGCTCGACCACTTCGCTCTTCTACAGCAGGGCGACTCGCACTTCCCCCCCTCCGTGTCAAAGGCTCTCGCTCGTCCTGACTGCGGAGCTTTTCCACCTTAGCTCCTCAGTGGTGGAATGAACTTCCCATTCCCCTACGTTCTACTCGAACCCTGCCTGCGTTCCGTCGAGGCCTGAAGACACACCTCTTCAGACTCCACCTTGACTGATATTCTAACCTAGGACCTCATGGTACTAGTTCCCTGTGTTTTCCTGTCTGTTTGTTATAGTTTATAATAGTATTTAGAATAGAAGTGTAGTATAGCTGATTTACCCACAGCTTACTGTGAACTACAGTCAACGTTCATTACTAGGGATAGCTGCTACATTATGGGAAGGATGTGCTTTGTCTTGTCCTGTAGTGATCTTGATGACGTCTCTGTATGCACTTATTGTACGTCGCTTTGGATCAAAGCATCTGCTAAATGAATGTAATGTAATGTAATGGTGCTGGCAAGCCCCATAGCTGTGTCAATATTCATGATACCATACAGGTTAGAGTTCCATATCGCTTTTATAAAACGGTGTGGCCCTATATCATATATCAAGAGAGACAACAATTTGTTTTACAAATGACTTTACCAGCTAACGTTACCAAGCAACGCCGGATCCAGGTTGGGTAGTAGCTAATGTTAGCCAGCCACCAAACTAGCTAGGTTACAGGCAGCTATTTGGCCACCCCTGCCTTGCATTGCTCTTCGCTAGAAAGCTTTCGATAGTTCTACACCTTTGCTTTGTACATCATTCATTGTTGGCTAAAATCAACACCGTTTGTCATAATATATAACGTTAGTTGCTAGCCAGCTAGCTAGGTAACGTTAGTATAAAACCCAGGCTGAAAAGGAATTTCTGGTGTATTTTTGCTGCTGTTGGTAAGCCTATGTCATGGGGAACAAGTTGGTGTCATTAATGGTGTAGTATAGTGGGCGCTGAATAAAGATCTTGGAACACCATTCAAAAGTGTATATTAGGTAATGCAAATCGTCAATATGACTTCCTGCAGGCCATCCACGTATTCAGGTACTCTTACAAGTGATACTATAATCTCTCTGCATTTGAATGGATCTCTATGGGAATTGGGGGGTGGGACTAGATTAAGATGTAAATTACATGGGAATAGTATGGAACACATGGTTGGTTAAATGGCTGTAAGTCATCAAGGGTCTGAGGTATCAAACGAGCCTGAAACCATCACTCTTCTGCCAGATATGCAGTAGGTATGGATGGATCACTTTAAAGGTTGTTTCTCCTGAGTTGTTTTTCCATAGAGTTCAAGAGGAAGATAAGTCTGTAGCATTAAATTTCCACTGTTAGCGAGTTATCTAGCAAATAAGACAGCATGCCGTGATGGAAATAATGCTGCTGGCATCATAAAATCTACTTTGAATCATTTTGGCTAGCATTTCAACTACAAATATGAAATTGAAGATCAATTTTTTTCTGAAGTTACTATTTTTCCAAAAGTTTACTTCGGCAGTGCATATACAAAACCCCTGTTTGTTTTGAGGGACGCCAAAAGCCGGACGGACATAGCAACAGTAACCAAGGGGGGTGGGGCTTAGCAAAGGGTCAATTGTGGTTGGAACAAAGAAGCAGCATACACGGGGTAGCCCAGTGCTATAAGTTAACGTAACCCTGAATAAGGCCTAATTCCTTATGATATTGTAACGAAAGAAGTATGTCGAAAGAAAGACCAGGCAGATCTTGAGGAACATTCATTGCATTTATAGCAAGAGTTCTCAATACATGGAAGATTAGACTGAGCCAAATCACAGACTGCAGGTCCTTTTATTATGAACTTGGCGAGAATACTGTATATCTAATATTTAGATATAGGTAAACTATCCGACCCCTGCATCTCTTGCTCTCTCCCACTCCCCCCTCCTCTCTCTCTGTCTCTCTCACTCACACACTCTGTTGCCAGATATGGAGTACATGTGGATGGATCACTGCAAGGGTTATTTCTCCGGACTCATTTTCCTATAGAACTCTATGGGGAAAAAAGTCAGGAGAAACAACCCTTAAAGTGATCCATCCACATCTACTCCATATCTGGCAACAGACTGATGGTTTGGGGCTCGTTTGATAGCTCAGACCCTTGATAACTTACAGCCATTTAGCCAGCCACGTGTTCCATACTGTACCAGTGTAATTTACAGCTGAATCTAGTCTCACCCCCCAATTTCCATAGAGATCCATTCAAATGCAGAGAGGTTATAGTATCGCTTGTAACAGTACCTGAAAATAAGATATCGACAGTTTTTTGATGTTGATGGCCACAGACTTCAGGAAGTAACAGCATGTAAAGGATATGCGACCAAATATGAAATATGATACTTTAAAAATACGTTAAAGCAAAGGGTATGAATACTTATGTAAATGAGAAATTTTAGTTTTTTATTTTTAATAAATTTGCTAAAATCTCAAAAAAACTTTTTTCACATTGTCATTATGGGGTGTTGTGTGTAGATGTTTGAGGCAAAAAATGAACTCAATCTATTGTAGTATAAGTCTGTAACGTAATAAAACGTGGAGAAGGTGAAAGGGTGGGGAGACTTTCCGGCTTGACTGTATATTCAGTACATTGGATATTTTCTTTTGGCTGTGATAGGATACAATTCTTTGGTTGTGAATGAAGAACGGTAACCCGATTTGCTCCCGTGTCGATCACACTGTAGTGTGAGTGGTCAAGGTACTTTTATGAAATTCGGAACAATGGTGGCACAAAGAAACTTATGTAATAGCCTCACTAGCACTGATGAAGCTGATATGCAGTTTTCCATGATGACATGCTTTCTGACATGGTGAAGTAGGTTGTTTATGATGTAGACCTCTGGGTCTACGTCACTAGGAGGCCTGAGAAAACAGGTTAAAGGATACATAGTTACCCTGTTTTATAATTTTAGTCATGCAATTTCAGGATGCTCTATTTCTAACAATGTATAGCAATTTTATAAATATCATATGCAAATGTCCAAATGCACAAAAAAACATACAAGAAACTGTCAGTATGTTAAAAAAGTGAAAAGAGCAATTCAATTGTCAGTTGCAAATAAAATTAATAATACATTTTTTATTGCTGAAATAACGCTTTTACATAAATGAACCAGTGGATTTTGTGAATAATGTTATTTTGAACATTTAACTAATATTTAGTCAAGAGTTTTGGATGTCATATAATTTACACAATGGAACACTGCTTTGGACGTGCTTTCAATTTTTTTTTATTTTTTCCAAGAGGAATTAAGCATTTCATACAAATGGGAACAGATTTACGTGAACATGAATCGCAATGAATGGCAATACAGTGCCAAAAACTATGAGAAGCAAATTCTTGTTTTCACATGATCCATCACTTGGGTGTAATGTACTGGACCAGCTAATAGAGATGCTCTGTAGTTAAATGGGAAAAGCTACTGGTATTATCCCCGAAATATACGACAACAGTTATTTGATCATTATTATTAATTTATGTATCTATTGAACATTATATAAGATGACTCTTTTCAGTCCTATTTTTCAACCATTCTATCGCCCAATCTGACTTAGACATTGAGGTTTTTGTCATAAACGCTGTCATGTCATAGGAAGAGAGTGACACTTTGGTGATGATCCATGAATCCAGTAGTTTGCTACTGTGGTCACCAAAAAGCAGTACAATCACTGAGCTTTGGGATGTGTTTTACAAATTATATGCTTTCTTGTATTTTTCTCAGGTCTGAATAACATTATATAACATTTTGGAATAAAAATACAGAACAGCAAACCAAAACTGGAAGCTAGAATAGCAAATATTTCCACAGCTACAGTGAACTTTCCAGGTGAGCTGACATAAGCTGGTATAAAGGTGATCCAGACTGCACAGAATATGAGCATGCTGAATGTGATTAATTTGGCTTCATTAAAGTTGTCAGGCAGCTTCCGAGCCAGAAAAGCTAAAACAAAGCACAATATAGAGAGGAGGCCAATATAACCCAGTACAGCCCAGAACCCCACTGCTGATCCTACATCACATTCTAGAATGATCTTTTCTTTGTAGTGCTTCATGTTCTTGTTTGGAAAAGGAGGGGATATTGTTAACCAAAGCACACAAATAAGGACCTGTATGAGAGTGAAAGCAAGAACACTCAGTCTCTGCTGCAGAGGCCCAAACCACTTCATGATATTACTGCCTGGAAGTGTAGCCCTGAAGGCCATTAACACCACTAGTGTTTTCCCCAGAACACAAGAGATGCAGAGGACAAAGGTGATCCCAAACGCAGTGTGGCGCAGCATACAGGACCACTCAGAGGGCCGGCCGATGAAGGTAAGAGAGCAAAGGAAACACAGTTTCAGTGAAAAGAGCAGCAGGAAGCTCAGCTCTGAGTTGTTGGCTTTCACAATGGGTGTGTCCTTATTTATAAAGAACAGCACAGCCACAAATGCAGTTACACATGCTCCAAATATAGAAAAAATAACAAGCACTATTCCCATAATTTCTTTAAAAGACAGAAATTCAACAGTCTTTAAAACACATTGAGCTCTTTTAGCATTAGACCAGTATTCATCTTGGCACAAAATACAGTCGATAGAATCTGTAATAAAACAATGAATACCATAATTAGCAAACTCATTGGAAAACTGGTAGTACTGAGATAATGTTCAGAGTTCACACCATAATGCAAACTTTGAAATGTCCTCTATAGACTGATTAGTGTTGACTCTGAATTACCTGTAGTATTGCTGATTTCTCCATCAGCACAGGGCACACAGTCATAGCAGCAGACAGGCCTTCCTCTCTGCACAGCCTTCCGAGTGCCTGGGGGACAGCTCTCACTGCACACTGACCTGGGTTTCTGTGCAACATGTTTCAACTCTTAACTCAAAGCCCTCGTGGACCATATGACGTGCAAATACTTTATAATAATTACTTTCAAAACTTTATCATATAGAACATCAAATACTGGATTCTACAGTATATTCTTCCATGTAATGTCTTTTTTTTGGTTTGCTCTTTTGTTTTATTCACGATTGCTGATAGTATTTTACAGTCTGGTAAATGAAGACTTGTGAAATGTATTTTGACAGGCCAGGCCCATATTGAGTTGCTTCAATTTTGTGAAATGATTCTTTGTCTAAGCACGGTGGTGCAGTGGTTAGCACTGTCGCCTCTCAGCAAGAAGGTACCGAGTTCAAATCCCGGCCGAGGGCCTTTCTGTGTGGAGTTTGCATGTTCTCCCCGTGTCCGCGTGGGTTTCCTCCGGGTACTCCGGTTTCCTCCCACAGTCCAAAGACATGCAGGTTAAGCTAATTGGAGACTCAAAATTGCCCATAGGTATGAGTGTGTGAGTGAATGGTGTGTGTGCCTTGTGATGGATTGGCGGCCTGCCCAGGGTGTTTTCCTGCCTCTCGCCCGATGCATGCTGGGATAGGCTCCAGCACCCCCCGTGACCCTGACCAGGAATAAGCGGGTTAATGGATAATGGATGGATGGATGGATGGATGGATGGATTCTTTGTCTATCAGTGCTAAAAGCTGCATATATGTGCTGTTATAGAATAGAATATAATAGAATAACCTTTATTTTCCCGATAGGGAACTTCAGTTGTAGCCACCAGCAACAAAAAAAAAGACAGACAGTGGGGCAGACCCACAACACACAAACAAACATATAAAATAATACAGCGTCATGATTAAAATAACCCCCGCTCTCCCGAGATGTCCAATGTCATCAACCAGTCCAGCACACAAACTCTATTATCACCACCTTTTCACAAAGTGACTGTACACTTACCTGTGTTTGCCCACCTGCCCAAACCATACTAACAGGACTCATCACAAACTGGTGACCAGATGGTAAAGAGGCATCATAGTAGCCAACATCTCTGAACTCTACTGCACCATCAGGCCCAAGCTGCCAGTTCACCACCTCATATCTGGCTATCGGATCTCCATTACTGTCAAAGGAGACTTTCTCTCCAGTTTCCAAAGTGAAATTGACGTTTTTTAGGGCCTCAAGAATCTGAAAGAAACAAAGATTGAAGCAAAGATAAATTCTTGCTTGGCTTTGTTCATAATAAGGATTTTATTAACTATGTAAGTAGGGTTTATTGGGTTACCTGCCAGGGCTCTATTTTCACACTGTTTGTACAGCCTTGATGGGCTGTACATTTCAGCAGGTCATGTAGAGAATGAGCAACAGCATATATTGCTTTGTAGACATTGTTGGAGATTCTCAGCTCTGATACATCAGTGTATTGGTTTTCCACTTCACTCAAGTGCTCAGATCCAGTGCAGGGGGCAACGTAAGGCTTGTCCTTTCCATTTCTTAGATAACACTGAAAAGCAGCTTCCCAAAAGTCTAAAACGGCAGTATTATTTGGGTACTGGGATGGGTGAAGTTTTAATATGAACCCTTTTAAGCCTTTTATTTTGCCTTTGGTGACAGCAAAGCCAATAGACCCTCCCAGTATTCTGAAACTTGTTGGTGTCACGAGATTGCTTGCTGTTATCCAGCCTTCACTGCCCACCATTTGGAGACCTGTAATATTCTGAATCGTCAGCTGCTCCTGCAACTTGTTCATTTCACCCTGACCAATAAATGCCACAATTATCTTTGCAGTACCTCTTTTGATAACATCAACAACCTTTAATAATTTTTTTGGTTTTGTTAAGTGAAATTTCTCAGAATACTCAATGCAGATCCCTTCTTGTTCAGCAGCTTTTATAAATGTGGCCATCCCGTTGTTGCCATAGTTACTGTCACTTCTCACTGCTCCTATCCAGGTCCAG
Source organism: Synaphobranchus kaupii (assembly GCA_029718625.1). Taxonomy (NCBI): domain Eukaryota; kingdom Metazoa; phylum Chordata; class Actinopteri; order Anguilliformes; family Synaphobranchidae; genus Synaphobranchus; species Synaphobranchus kaupii. Next base: position 1,342,901 of record CM056378.1, read on the forward strand.
CCAAAGTGCTTCACCAGCTGAGCCAGTGCTCTGCTCTGGTAATAGTCACTGGGAATGGTTCTGAAGAATGAGGGGAACCTATTCCTGTTGCTCAGACATGCACATGTTGAAAAGTAACTGATCTGGAAATAAATTACACAGTAAAAGTTAAAACACATGAGACCTTAAAGCATATGAAAACATGACCATAATGAATAAATACTTTTATTCACAATTGGAAAGATAACACGACTTGTTTGTCAAGTGTGTTTGTGTGTGTGTGTTCATTCGTGTACATCTACATGTACAGCTTCTATCTGCACTAAGAAAGCAATTGAACACACCAAACTAATCAGAAACACCTGTGAAACCATTTGTCCCAAGTATTATGGTGCTCTGAAATGGGGGAACTGTAATGTCTACATGGTGAAACCAAATTTCATAAAAGCTGACAATGCACTTGAACCTCATGTGAAGTGTTTGATTACATCTTATCTAAAATTATGGAGCACAGAGCCAAATTTAACTCAGAAAAAGGAAGACACCTGCTTTATTCACCAGAAAACACCTAGATCATCAGGATTACATTTTAGGGACTTATCAGTTGCAATATATAATAATTATATTTTTCTGGTTGACATAATCAGTTTATATAAGCAGATGGGACAAGGGTTACTATGTTTGTAATAGTATCATCATTGACTTTAATATCATATTTTCCACAAATATTGTGTTTTATTTTTACCATTACATTTTCACAAAAGAAAAGCTATTCTCATTTCACGTACATATCAGTGAGTTACTCCCTGGAAATATTTAGAAAGGAGAAAAGGAACTCTTACCACTGGAATTTGAAATAGTCCAACAGTTTCTGCAATTGCCATGGAGTTTGTCGAAGAGGAAGCCCCAATAATGGCCTGCACTCCTGCCGGTGTGGAGCATGATGTGTCGGTCAGTGTTTCCTCATAGCCGTTCATCAGAGCCATGGCTGATCGTACAGAGAACATTGGAGAGAGACAGGAGTCATATATCTTATATCCAAGAGATACACCTGGGAGGAGGTCAGTTCTGTTGTTTATTTCTTCAATGGCAAAGATCATGGTCTGGGCCAGCCGGAATTGTCTGAAATGTACTCTAGAAATGACAGAATTTATTATTTCTTAACAGGCTAAGCATTTGGAGTGCAACTTACAAAGATTATTAAGTAGATTAAAGTTTTCAAATTAAAATTACACATACCTGTAAATTAAATTTTATTATTATATATTATTAAATCATTTGTGCAGTATGAAATATAATTGATCTTACCCTTATTTTAATTGCAATCACAGCAGAACCTTAATGTTGAATAAACACCAATACAAAGATCAGCTGAATGTTAATTCATATGTAATCTCACCGTGAACACTTCAGGGGCTCAGGTTTGGTGTCAAATGTTCTGCTTATTTGTAAAGGAAGGTTATGCAGGCCGAAGTCCCCACCGATGATGAAGTCTCCATGTTGATAGAAGCTGGGCTTGACTGCCCTCCCCAGTATTCTGCATGGTGGGGTCTGTGCTGCAGCCCAGAGGACTGTCAGTGGCAGCAGAATAGTCTGCAGTGCCATCCCACTGCAGGTCTCAGATCCAGCATTGCTGTGTACCAGGTTTAAATACAGCTGTTTTAATTCTCTACCGATTTGTGATTCTCAAAGGCACAGCTGAGTCCCAGGATAAGGAAGATCGGAGAGATTGCATTAGCAGTGACGGTATACCCAAGGTGAAAACAACTCCAAGGATATCTGAGATATGCACACATTGCTGTTTTCAATTTACCTAATTAATTTCGGGGAAAAGACAGTGCTTTATGTCTTCAAGGCACTATTGTCCCATACTATGCCACTATTTTTAGCAAAGATTTTGTTATTATTTATTTATGCTTTTCACACAATATACAAGGGTTCATAGTTTGGCATGATTTATAAAAAATTAAATTTATTAAAAAAATATCCATGATGCAGCCTTGTCATAGATGGATGTGAAATCAGTTTATAAACTTTTTCGCAGTCTCATTAAATATCAATTATGGAATGCTGGTAAGAATGGCCAGTTAAAAGTGCAGTTAAATGGTCCTGTAACAAAAATAGTTTCCAATGGCAAATAATGTATTTTGTATAAGTTTGGGGGTGGTACGGTGGTGCAGTGCTTAGTTCTGTCACCTCAAAGCAAGTACCAAGTTCAAATGCCGAGGGCCTGTGCGGAGTTTGCATGTCCGAGTGGGTTTCCTCCAGGTACTGCGGTTTCTTCCCACAGTCCAAAGACATGCAGGTTAGACTCTAAATTGCCCATAGATAAGCTACAGCTACAGCTACTTTTAATTCACTGTATCACAATTCCAGTGGGTCAGAAGTTTACATACACTAAGTTGACTGTGCCTTTAAATATTTAATATTTGGTATTCATATATCCTTTGCATGCCATGACTTCCTGATGTATGCAGCGATACTATAACATCTCTGCATTTGAATGGATCTCTGTGGGAATTGGGGGGTGGGACTAGATTTAGCTGTAAATTACACTGGAACAGTATGGAACACATGGGTGGCTAAATGGCTCCGAGTCATCAAGGGTCTGACATATCAAACAAGCCTTAAATCACTCTGCTGTCAGAAGTACAGTAGATATGGATGGATAACTTGAAGGATTTCTTCTCCTGACTTAGTTTTCCATAGAGTTCAAGAGGAAAATTTGTCAGGAGAAACCACCCTTAAAGTGATCCATCCATATCTACTGCATATCTGGCAGCAGGGTGATGATTTGGGGCTCGTTTGATACCTCAGACCTTTGATGACTTATAGCCATTTTACCAATCATGTATTCCATACTGTTCCAGCATAATTTACAGCTAAATCTAGTCCCACCCCCCAATTCCCATAGAGATCCATTTAAATGCAGAGACGTTATAGTATCGCTTGTAAGAGTACCAGAAAATCAAATATCAAGAGCCTTTTCATGTTGTTGGGTCACAGACATCAGGAAGTCATGGCATGCGAAGTATATGCGAATAGCAAATATAAAAAATGTAATGGCACAGTCAACTTAGTGTATGTAAACTTCTGACCCACTGGAATTGTGATATAGTGAATTAAAAGTGAAATAATCTGGAAACAATTTTTGGAAAAATTACTTGTGTCATGCACAAAGTAGATGTCCTAACTGACTTGCCAACACTATAGTTTTCTAACATGAAATCTGTGGAGTGGTTAAAAATAAGTTTTAATGACTTCAACCTAAGTGCATGTAAACTTCCGACTTCAACAGTATTACCAATTTCCCAATGAGCACAATCTGTTAATCAACTTGCTTTGCTCCACCCACTAAGTTCGACTAGTTCCCACCCTTCCAACGTATGTGTTGGTTCAGAGCTATTTTTATACGGTCTATGGTTCAGAACATAGACTGTAGAAAAGTGGTTCTCAATGTGAGCAAATACATTAATTGAGTCGATTCCTCACATATTGAGAAGCCTGATAGAGAAAGCTAGCTAACTATCTGTTTTAGATTTATATTTGCATCGGATGCCAGCGAACATTGTAGCTAGGCTACGTTGAACATGGTCATGTAGCTAGCTTTCTCGGATACAAGATCGCTATAATATTCACAACAATATTCAATCTGTCCGCCTGCCGTTTCTTTCAATATTTGAGAATTTGACTTCTCCACTTGCTCATAAGAAACGCTGTCAGTAACTCTGAATAGCCTCCATGGAGGGTTGGAACCTGGTTCACTTGGAACTAGGCGAAATTAGTGGGTGGACCAAAGCAAGTTGCCATATTGTACTATCTAGCTAGCTTTGCTCTATCCGTCGTTTCTCTCAATATGTGAGGAATTCACTTCTCCATTAATGTATTTGCCCACATTGAGAAACGTTGTCTGCAGCTCTGAACCATTTTTGCTACAGTGTATGCTCTGAAAATACAGTGTTGCCAGATTTTAAAACTATAAACCCGCCTATCTTAATAAAAATAACCCTATTTGGATAAAATAGGCTGCATTGAGTTACGAACGGGAGGGGGCGTACGGATTTATTGATGTGATCGTGAACCGGGGAGCAGGCGAGGGAGATTGTGGACTGGAGGTGGAGGTAGTCTGCTGTCAGAATGGTAGCCAATCGATAGACTGAAATGTTTATGAACCTGCAACACGCACACACACGCAGTTATAAGCTAGTTTTATTTCCAAATCAAACGTTTTGTGCTTATGCAAGATCGGGGAAAGCAAGCTTGCACACACAAAAAGCAAGTTGAGCAACATAGAAACATAGGCTCCTCATTTCTCGTCCATTACAAAGTTCTCAAGCTTTGTAGCACGTGCATTCAAAGATAAGACACGGTGGTCTATACAACAGTAAGGTTTACAGATAGCCACATCTCCCGTCTCCTCGTTAAAGCACGAACACAGCATTTAAGCTCCAAGCCTACTTTTCCATGAGCAACTGAAAATCAGCTTTTCTTCTTATTTTCTTTCCTAACCCGCTCGCAAGCCTCTGTATATCAAACAAAAGCGGCGACGATTAACTGGCTTCAATGACATCCGAGGAATAGGCAGAGAGAGGCGGGACAACCTACACCAGAGCCAATGAACGTGAATAATTAGCTGAAAGAGGAAGATGAAAAACCCAATATAACAAAAAATAGACCAAATTATGGCAAGCTGCAAATAGTCATTTTTCCCCGCACAATTACATGAAAAAATTACCCCAAATGGGCTGGAATAAGCCCAATCTGGCAACACTGAACACATACGTTGGAAGGGTCGGAACAGGTCGAACTTAGTGGGTGGAGCAAAGCAAGTTGATTGACAGATTGTGCGCGTTGGGAAATCGGTAAATATATATGGAAATAAATAAGTAAATAGGGAAATAAATAAATGAATATATTAGAAAAAATATTTGAAAATAAATTGAATAACCTCAATACATTTACATTTCTCTATTCATTCCCATATTTATTTATTTCCTCATTATTTTTTTTATACATTTTTATATTTCCACATTTATTTATTTTTCTTTGATTTATTTATTCATCATTGTGGCACTTTCGGTGTTCCATACACGTACACTCATCTTTACCTGAATTTGGTTAATACCTTTACCAGATTTTCACATTGCCTTGCAAGGTATTTGTGAGAATCGTATACTAAAGTTGGCCTCTAAAGCCTTATGAACAGTGCCGGCTGCAAATACAGGGTGCTTGGGCACCGCCCCTCCTGAGGCATTGTATTGAATTCTCCTCCCTCCCAAAATAAATAATCAAGAATTAGTAAAGATGAAACCAAGTTTAGTGCTTTCAGCGATAAAATGTGTTATATTTTAGTTTGTTGTCACTTGTCACCATTTTCCAATGCGAAATCCAGTGTCCGGCTCTCTCTCAGTGAGCTGGCGCATGCTCAAATAGTGATCTTGGACTGAATCATTAACTTAGCTTTAGCCACTTCCATTGACCCCCATTAGGGCGCTAGAAGGTCGTGCCCATGATGTTATTCACCAGGTGACCACTAGGTGTCACTTGTCACTCTCCTGCAGCTAGACGTGGCTAGGATATATACACTGCCTGGCCAAAAAAAAAGTCGCAGTTGCACCAGTCATGCATAGTGCCCACTGTACAAGCCTCTGGAGGCAGTGTTATGATCTGGGGTTGCTTCAATTGGTCAGGTCTAGGCTCAGCAACGTTACGCAGCAATAAAATGAAGTCAGCTGAGTACCTGAATGTACTGAATGACCAGGTTATCCCATCAATGGGCATATTCCAGGACGACAATGCCAAGATTCACCAGGCTCAAATTGTGAAAGAGTGGTTCAGGGAGCATGAGGAATCATTTTCACGCATGAATTGGCCACCAGAGTCCTGACCTTAACCCCATTGAAAGTCTTTGGGATGTGCTGGAGAAGACTTCACGGAGTGGTTCGACTCTCCCGTCATCAATACAAGATCTCGGCCAAAAATGAATGCAAGTCTGGACGGAAATAAATGTTGTGACGTTGCATAAGGTTGTCGAAACAATGCGACGACGAATGCGCGCCATAATCAAAGCTAAAGGCGGTCCAACAAAATATTACAGTGTGCGACTTTTTTTTTGGCCGGGCAGTGTATAATTTGCTGATTTGAGGCAATGACGTATAATGACAATGAAATTTCAATTAAATACATTTTCAACTACATAAATTAGTGCTCTCCATTCATTCCTTAAGTTTTCCTACAGCACATTTGGGGGGGGGGGGGGGGGGGCGATTGAGACAGCTTTAAACTATAGCCTAGATTTTTATTGTGGCCCTCATAAATAATATATGTCTGAGCCCTTAGCAGTTGCTGTAAAATGAAAACACACGTTGAACAATGGCCGCACATTTGTGCAGTGGCTAGCACTGTCGCCTCACAGCAAGAAGGCACCGAGTTCGAATCCCGGCCGAGGGCCTTTCTCCCTGTGTCCGCGTGTGTTTCCTCCGTCTACTCCAGTTTCCTCCCACAGGCCAAAGACATGCAGGTTAGGTGAATTGGAGACTCTAAATTGCCCATAGGTATGAGTGTGTGAGTGAATGGTGTGCATGCCCTGTGATGTAATTTCCCTGTGTCGTCATGGAACTGTAAGTCGCTCTGGATAAGAGCGTCAGCTAAATGACCAACTGTAGCAACTGTAACTGAAACCATTTTGAGAAGAAATATGTTTCTGATTGTGATGTCCATGTTATTTTCAGCTTTTTCAACTGAAGTATAGTTGCTTAACACATGAAAAAATCAATTCAAAGAAAGAAAAAACAAAGTCTTCTGAAACATTCCCATTCTTGTGGGTAATCAATTTTTATTTTTGGGAATTCCAAGTGAACCAATGCGATGTTTTGCTTAAAAACGAAGTAATCCAATAATACAGAACAATAGTTTGTTGTTCGTAGACACATTTGTAGAAAATTAAGAGTTTGAATTTTGCCCATTTGTTGTTTCCTAGTCTTTTGCTCAGGCTGTAATAAGATAATATTGCATTTACGGTCAAGAATACAGAACAGCAAACCAAAAGTGGAAGCTAAATAGGAATGAAGCTTTTCATACAAACAGGAAAAAGTTTACTAGGCAGTTTTGACATCTAATGTATTAAATAAATCAATGGCAATACAATGCCATAGACCAGAGGTCCTCAGTCTCATCCATTAAGGGCCGGTGTGGGTGGAGGCTTTTGTACCAACCAAGCAGTAACACACCTAATTCTACCAATAAAGGTCATTTGCAAAGACTGTAGTGGTTGATTAGTAGAATCAGGTGTGTATCTGCTTGGTTTGAACAAAAGCCTCCACCCACACCAGCCCTTTCTGGATAAGATTGAGCACCCATGGCATAGACGATGAGAAGCAAATACACCTATTCCCCTTGAATTTATTGGTTTCACGAATGTAATCAATCACATCACTTGGGTGTAATGTAGTGGATCTGCTAATAGAGATGCTCTGCCATTAAATGGGAACTACTACTGGTATTATCCCGTAAATATATCACAACGGTCATATGATCATTATTTATTTATTTATTGGACTGCATAGGATGACTCATTACAGTCCTACTTTTTAACCATGCTATCGCGCAATCTGATTAAGACATCCACGTGTTTCTCATAATAGCATTGTCTGAGAGTGACACTTGTAATATAATTTGCTACTATGGTCACCAAAATGCAGTACAAACAATCATTGAACTTTGGGTTGTGTTTTACTGATTATATGCTTTCTTGTATTTTGCTCAGGTCTGAATACAATTATGTAACATTTTGGAATAAAAATACAGAACAGCAAACCAAAACTGGAAGCTAAAATCGCAAATATTTCCACAGCTACAGTGAACTTTCCAGGTGAGCTGACATAAGCTGGTATAAAGGTGATCCAGACTGCACAGAATATGAGCATGCTGAACGTGATGAATTTGGCTTCATTGAATTTGTCAGGCAGTTTACGAGCCAGAAAAGCTAAAACAAAGCACATTATAGAGAGGAGTCCAATATAACCCAGTGCAGCCCAGAACCCCACTGCTGATCCTACATCACATTCTAGAATGATCTTTTCTTTGTAGTGCTTCATGTTCTTGTTGGGGAAAGGAGGGGATATTGTTAACCAAAGCACACAAATAAGGACCTGTATGAGAGTGAAAGCAAGAACACTCAGTCTCTGCTGGGAAGGCCCAAACCACTTCATGATATTACTGCCTGGAAGTGTAGCCCTGAAGGCCATTAACACCACTATTGTTTTCCCCAGAACACAAGAGATGCAGAGGACAAAGGTGATCCCAAACGCAGTGTGGCGCAGCATACAGGACCACTCAGAGGGCTGGCCGATGAAGGTAAGAGAGCAAAGGAAACACAGCTTCAATGAAAAGAGCAGCAGGAAGCTCAGCTCTGAGTTGTTGGCTTTCACAATGGGAGTGTCTTTATTTATAAAGAACAGCACAGCCACAAATGCAGTGACACATGCTCCAAATATAGAACAAATAACAAGCACTATTCCCATAATTTCTTGAAAAGATAGAAATTCAAAAGTCTTTAAAACACATTGATCTCTTTTAGCATTAGACCAGTATTCATCTCGGCACAAAATACAGTCGATAGAATCTGTAATAAAACAATGAATACCATAATTAGCAAACTCAGTAGCAAGCTGGTAGTAGTGAGGTAATGTTCAGAGTTCACACCATGATACAAACAGCACAACTTTGAAATGTTCTCTATAGACTGGTTAGTGTTGATTCTGAATTACCTGTAGCATTGCTGATTTCTCCCTCAGCACAGGGCACACAGTCATAGCAGCAGACAGGCCTTCCTCTCTGCACAGACTTCCGAGTGCCTGGGGGACAGCTCTCACTGCACACTGACCTGGGTTTCTGTGCGACATGTTTCAACTCTTAACTGAAAGCTCCCATGGACAATGTGACATGCAAATACTTTATATTATATAATTATCAAAAGTTCATCATATAGAACATCAAAACCTGGACTGTACAGTATATTTTTCCCTAATACACTTGTGATGTCTTTTTTTTGGTCTCTTCTTTTATTCTCGATTGCAGATAGTATTTTACAGTTTGGTAAATGAAATTAATTTTGACAGGCCAGGCCCATATTAAGTTGATTCAATTTTGTGAAATGAACTCAAATTCTTCATCTCTATCAGTGCTAAAAGCTGCATACATGTGCTGTTATCAGACCACTTTTGACAAAGTGAATGAACACTTACCTGTGTTTGCCCACCTGCCCAAACCATACTAACAGGACTCATCATAAACTGCTGACCAGATGGTAAAGAGGCATCATAGTAGCCAACCGCTCTGAACTCTACTGCACCATCAGGACCAAGCTGCCAGTTCACCACCTCATATCTGGCTATCGGGTCTCCATTACTGTCAAAGGAGACTTTCTCTCCAGTTCCCAAAGTGAAATCAACTTTTTTCAGGGCCTCAAGAATCTGAAAGAAACAAAGATTGAAGCTGAGATAAATTCTTGCTTGGCTTTGTTCATAATGATTTTATTAACTATGTAGGTAGGGGTTATTGAGTTACCTGCCAGGGCTCTGTTTTCATACTTTTTGTACAGAACATGGCTGAACATGCCAGCAGGTCATGTAGGGAATGAGCAACAGCGTATACTGCTTTGTAAACATTGTTGGAGATTCTCAGCTCTGATACATCAGTGTATTGGTTTTCCAGTTCACTCAAGCTCTCAGATCCAGTGCAGGGCTTAAAGTGAGTTTGATTGTTTTCAGTTGTTAGGGAACATTGAAATGCATTTTCCCAAAAGTCTATAACAGCAATGTTTCCTGGATCTTGTGAGGGGTGAAGTTTTAATATGAACCCTTTTAAGCCTTTTATTTTTCCTTTGGTGACAGAAAAGCCAATAGACCCTCCCAGTATTCTATAACTTTTTGGTGTTGCGAGAACGCTTGCTGTTATCCAGGACTCACTGCCTACTATTTGTAAACCAGTAATGTTCTGCAGAGTCAGTTGCTCTACTAAACCGATCATCTCATCCTGAGCAAAAAATGCTACAATTACCTTTGCAGTGCCTCTTTTGATAACATCTACAACCTTCAGTAATTTTTCTGGCTCTATTACATGAAATTTCACAGAATACTCTATACAGATCCCTTCTTCTTGAGCAACTTTTATAAAAGTGGCCATCCCGTTGTTTCCATAGGCATTGTCAGCTCTCACTGCTCCTACCCAGGTCCAGCCAAAGTGCTTCACCAGCTGAGCCAGTGCTCTGCTCTGGTAATAGTCACTGGGAATGGTTCTGAAGAATGAGGGGAACCTATTCCTGTTGCTCAGACATGCACATGTTGAAAAGTAACTGATCTGTAAATAAAATACATCGCCCAAGTTAAAACATATGAGAAGTTAAAGCATATGAAAACATATGACCATAATGAATAAGTACTTTTATTTACAATTTTAAAGATGACACGATTTCTGTATGTGGAGTGTGTGAATCTATCTCTGTGTGTGTTCATTCATGTACATATACATTTACAACTTATACCCACATGAAGAAAGCAATTGAGCACACCTGATTAATCAGAAACACCTGTGAAACCATTTGTCCCAAACATTATGGTGCTCTGAAATGGGGATGCTGTAACTTCTAGATGGTAAAACCAAATTCATAAAAATACCCTTTAATAAAAGCTAAGGACTTGAACCTCATGTAAAGTGTTTGATTACATAGTATCTAAAATTATGGAGTACAAAGCCAAATCAAGAAAAAATATGCCTTTGTCCCATGGAAAAAGAGAGAAAAGAATATCATATCCTGTAACTGAGACAATGGAAAACACCTGCTTTATTCACCAGAAAACACCGGCTAAAATCGTCAGGATTACATTTTAGGGACTTATCAGTAAAAGTTGAAATATATTATAAAAATGTTTTTGTAGTTGACATGATCAGTTTATATAAGCAGATGGGACAACTGTGTAATAGTATCATCGTTGACTTTAATATCATATTTTCCATAAATATTGTTTTTTATTTTTACCGCTATATTTTCACAAAAAAAAAGCCTCGGATTAGAGGACCCAAACATAATACATAACTATTCTCATTTCACTTACATATCAGTGAATCACTCCCTGGAAGTATTTAGAAAGGAGAAAAGGAAATCTTACCACTGGAATTTGAAATAATCCAACTGTTGCTGCAAGTGCCATGGAATTCGTCGAAGCGGTTGCCCCAATAATGGCCTGCACTCCTGCCGGTGTGAAGCATGATGTATCGGTCAGTGTTTCCTCATAGCCGTTCATCAGAGCCATGGCTGATCGTACAGAGAATGTTGGAGAGAGACAGGAGTCATATATCTTATATCCAAGAGATACACCTGGGAGGAGGTCACTTCTGTTGTTTATTTCTTCAATGGTGAAGATCATCGTCTGGGCCAAACGGAATTGTAAAAAATGAACTCTGGAAATGACAGAATTTATTATTTTTTAACAGGCTAACTATATGGTGTGCAACTTACAAAGACTATTCAGTAGATTAAAGTTTTAAAATTAAAGTTACACATACCTGTAGTTTGAATTTTATTATTTTATATTATTAAATCATTTGTGCAGTATGAAATATAATTGATATTACCCTTAGTTTCATTGGAATCACAGCAGAACTTTATTGTTGAATTGCCACTAATAAAAAGAGCAGCTGAATGTTATTTAATATTTAACCTTACCTTGAACACTTCAGGGGCTCAGGTTTTGTGTCAAATCTTATTATTATTTGTAAAGGAAAGTAATGCAGGCCGAAGATCCCACCGATGTTGATGTCTCCCTGTTGATAGAAGCTGGGCTTGGTTGCCCTCCCCAGTATTCTGCATGGTGGGGTCTGTGCTGCAGCCAGGAGGACTGTCAGTGCCAGCAGAATAGTCTGCAGTGCCATCCCACTGCATGTCTCAGATCCAGCACTGCTGTGCACCAGGTTTAAATACAGAAGCTTTAATTCTCCATTGATTTGTGATTCTCAAAAGCATGACCAAGTCCCAGGATAAGCAGGTTGACGTGGAGCAAATTGCAGAAGCGGCAGAGGCAACAGAAAAAGTAATCAATTCTTTGATTCACTGCAACCTGAGGCAACATAAAAATAAATCATTACAAGCCTGTGATTGGCACACACAAACAAAATCTTTTTAATAATTTTAGTAAGTAAGCTTATAAATTCATATATTTTGCATATACTTTCCATTCTAACCCTAATGGAAAGGCAGCACGCAAAAATTGCACGTCGTATTTAATCACTGAGCACAAGAGTATTTTAAGCTGGACGTAGTTATTGATGTTATTTCTTTCATTGTCAGCCATGTTATTCACATGACCAATGTTGTATGAATGATCAATATTAGTACTGGTCCTATTTATGTATTTTGAATTTAACACCGACTGGCCCACTATCAGCTTTCCTGGAATATGCTATGCGAGTATTTTTTGGTAGAAATCAGGTCCATGCATTATGTGTAATTTTGTTTTGGCTGAGGGTTTTTTTTTTATTTCCCACCTTTTTTTCCCCACAGACTTACGGGTGGGGTGAGCGTCACTGTAGCACGGCGGTAAAAGCGCCAACTTTGAGTCGTTTCAGTTGCAAACAGGATCAGGGCTTCGAAACCTGGTCCTACCAGATCCGAGGGAGCGGCAAATTGGTGGCCGCTCCCGGGGTGTGAGGGGGTACGCAGCGGGGTGGGGGGGGGGGGGGGGTACGCAGCGGGGTGGGGTGGGGGGGTACGCAGCGGGGTGGGGGGGGGGGGGTACGCAGCGGGTTGTGGGGGGGGGTACGCAGCGGGGTGGGGGGGGGGGGGGGTACGCAGCGGGTTGTGTGGGGGGGGTATGCAGCGGGGTGTGGGGGGGGGGGGGGGGTACGCAGCGGGGTGTGGGGGGGGGGTACGCAGCGGGTTGTGTGGGGGGGGGTATGCAGCGGGGTGTGGGGGGGGGGGGGGTACGCAGCGGGTTGTGTGGGGGGGGGTATGCAGCGGGGTGTGGGGGGGGGGGGGGGTACGCAGCGGGGTGTGGGGGGGGGTACGCAGCGGGTTGTGGGGGGGGGGTACGCAGCGGGGTGGGGGGGGGGTACGCAGCGGGTTGTGGGGGGGGTACGCAGCGGGTTGTGGGGGGGGGGGATACGCAGCGGGGTGTGGGGGGGGGGGTACGCAGCGGGGTGTGGGGGGGGGGTACTCAGTGGGCCCTGACTTTTTTTTTGGCCGGGCAGTGTATAATTTGCTGATTTGAGGCAATGACGTATAATGACAATGAAATTTCAATTAAATACATTTTCAACTACATAAATTAGTGCTCTCCATTCATTCCTTAAGTTTTCCTACAGCACATTTGGGGGGGGGGGGGGGGGGGGGCGATTGAGACAGCTTTAAACTATAGCCTAGATTTTTATTGTGGCCCTCATAAATAATATATGTCTGAGCCCTTAGCAGTTGCTGTAAAATGAAAACACACGTTGAACAATGGCCGCACATTTGTGCAGTGGCTAGCACTGTCGCCTCACAGCAAGAAGGCACCGAGTTCGAATCCCGGCCGAGGGCCTTTCTCCCTGTGTCCGCGTGTGTTTCCTCCGGCTACTCCAGTTTCCTCCCACAGGCCAAAGACATGCAGGTTAGGTGAATTGGAGACTCTAAATTGCCCATAGGTATGAGTGTGTGAGTGAATGGTGTGCGTGCCCTGTGATGTAATTTCCCTGTGTCGTCATGGAACTGTAAGTCGCTCTGGATAAGAGCGTCAGCTAAATGACCAACTGTAGCAACTGTAACTGAAACCATTTTGAGAAGAAATATGTTTCTGATTGTGATGTCCATGTTATTTTCAGCTTTTTCAACTGAAGTATAGTTGCTTAACACATGAAAAAATGAAAATATCAATTCAAAGAAAGAAAAAACAAAGTCTTCTGAAACATTCCCATTCTTGTGGGTAATCAATTTTTATTTTTGGGAATTCCAAGTGAACCAATGCGATGTTTTGCTTAAAAACGAAGTAATCCAATAATACAGAACAATAGTTTGTTGTTCGTAGACACATTTGTAGAAAATTAAGAGTTTGAATTTTGCCCATTTGTTGTTTCCTAGTCTTTTGCTCAGGCTGTAATAAGATAATATTGCATTTACGGTCAAGAATACAGAACAGCAAACCAAAAGTGGAAGCTAAATAGGAATGAAGCTTTTCATACAAACAGGAAAAAGTTTACTAGGCAGTTTTGACATCTAATGTATTAAATAAATCAATGGCAATACAATGCCATAGACCAGAGGTCCTCAGTCTCATCCATTAAGGGCCGGTGTGGGTGGAGGCTTTTGTACCAACCAAGCAGTAACACACCTAATTCTACCAATAAAGGTCATTTGCAAAGACTGTAGTGGTTGATTAGTAGAATCAGGTGTGTATCTGCTTGGTTTGAACAAAAGCCTCCACCCACACCAGCCCTTTCTGGATAAGATTGAGCACCCATGGCATAGACGATGAGAAGCAAATACACCTATTCCCCTTGAATTTATTGGTTTCACGAATGTAATCAATCACATCACTTGGGTGTAATGTAGTGGATCTGCTAATAGAGATGCTCTGCCATTAAATGGGAACTACTACTGGTATTATCCCGTAAATATATCACAACGGTCATATGATCATTATTTATTTATTTATTGGACTGCATAGGATGACTCATTACAGTCCTACTTTTTAACCATGCTATCGCGCAATCTGATTAAGACATCCACGTGTTTCTCATAATAGCATTGTCTGAGAGTGACACTTGTAATATAATTTGCTACTATGGTCACCAAAATGCAGTACAAACAATCATTGAACTTTGGGTTGTGTTTTACTGATTATATGCTTTCTTGTATTTTGCTCAGGTCTGAATACAATTATGTAACATTTTGGAATAAAAATACAGAACAGCAAACCAAAACTGGAAGCTAAAATCGCAAATATTTCCACAGCTACAGTGAACTTTCCAGGTGAGCTGACATAAGCTGGTATAAAGGTGATCCAGACTGCACAGAATATGAGCATGCTGAATGTGATGAATTTGGCTTCATTGAAGTTGTCAGGCAGCTTTCGAGCCAGAAAAGCTAAAACAAAGCACAATATAGAGAGGAGTCCAATATAACCCAGTACAGCCCAGAACCCCACTGCTGATCCTACATCACATTCTAGAATGATCTTTTCTTTGTAGTGCTTCATGTTCTTGTTGGGGAAAGGAGGGGATATTGTTAACCAAAGCACACAAATAAGGATCTGTATGAGAGTGAAAGCAAGAACACTCAGTCTCTGCTGCAGAGGCCCAAACCACTTCATGATATTACTGCCTGGAAGTGTAGCCCTGAAGGCCATTAACACCACTATTGTTTTCCCCAGAACACAAGAGATGCAGAGGACAAAGGTGATCCCAAACGCAGTGTGGCGCAGCATACAGGACCACTCAGAGGGCCGGCCGATGAAGGTAAGAGAGCAAAGGAAACACAGTTTCAATGAAAAGAGCAGCAGGAAGCTCAGCTCTGAGTTGTTGGCTTTCACAATGGGAGTGTCTTTATTTATAAAGAACAACACAGCCACAAATGCAGTTGCACATGCTCCAAATATAGAACAAATAACAAGCACTATTCCCATAATTTCTTGAAAAGATAGAAATTCAAAAGTCTTTAAAACACATTGATCTCTTTTAGCATTAGACCAGTATTCATCTCGGCACAAAATACAGTCGATAGAATCTGTAATAAAACAATGAATACCATAATTAGCAAACTCAGTAGCAAGCTGGTAGTACTGAGATACTGTTCAGAGTTCACACCATGATACAAACAGCACAACTTTGAAATGTTCTCTATAGACTGATTAGTGTTAACTCTGAATTACCTGTAGCATTGCTGATTTCTCCCTCAGCACAGGGCACACAGTCATAGCAGCAGACAGGCCTTCCTCTCTGCACAGCCTTCCGAGTGCCTGGGGGACAGCTCTCACTGCACACTGACCTGGGTTTCTGTGCAACATGTTTCATCTCTTAACTGAAAGCTCCCAAGGACGATGTGACATGCAAATACTTTATATTATATAATTATCAAAACGTCATCATATAGAACATCAAAACCTGGACTGTACAGTATATTTTTCCCTAATACACTTGTGATGTCTTTTTTTTGGTCTCTTGTTTTATTCTCGATTGCAGATAGTATTTTACAGTTTGGTAAATTAAATTAATTTTGACAGGCCAGGCCCATATTGAGTTGATTCAATTTTGTGAAATGAACTCAAATTCTTCATCTCTATCAGTGCTAAAAGCTGCATACATGTGCTGTTATCAGACCACTTTTGACAAAGTGAATGAACACTTACCTGTGTTTGCCCACCTGCCCAAACCATACTAACAGGACTCATCACAAACTGCTGACCAGATGGTAAAGAGGCATCATAGTAGCCAACCACTCTGAACTCTACTGCACCATCAGGACCAAGCTGCCAGTTCACCAACTCATATCTGGCTATCGGGTCTCCATTACTGTCAAAGGAGACTTTCTCTCCAGTTCCCAAAGTGAAATTGACTTTTTTCAGGGCCTCAAGAATCTGAAAGAAACAAAGATTGAAGCTGAGATAAATTCTTGCTTGGCTTTGTTCATAATGATTTTATTAACTATGTATGTAGGGGTTATTGAGGTACCTGCCAGGGCTCTGTTTTCATACTTTTTGTACAGAACATGGCTGAACATGCCAGCAGGTCATGTAGAGAATGAGCAACAGCGTATACTGCTTTGTAAACATTGTTGGAGATTCTCAGCTCTGATACATCAGTGTATTGGTTTTCCAGTTCGCTCAAGCTCTCAGATCCAGTGCAGGGCTTAAAGTGAGTTTGATTGTTTTCAGTTGTTAGGGAACATTGAAATGCAGTTTCCCAAAAGTCTATAACAGCAATGTTTCCTGGATCTTGTGAGGGGTGAAGTTTTAATATGAACCCTTTTAAGCCTTTTATTTTTCCTTTGGTGACAGAAAAGCCAATAGACCCTCCCAGTATTCTATAACCTTTTGGTGTTGCGAGAACGCTTGCTGTTATCCAGGCCTCACTGCCTACTATTTGTAAACCAGTAATGTTCTGCAGAGTCAGTTGCTCTACTAAACTGATCATCTCATCCTGAGCAAAAAATGCTACAATTACCTTTGCAGTGCCTCTTTTGATAACATCTACAACCTTCAGTAATTTCTCTGGTTCTGTTCTGTGAAATTTTTCTGAATACTCAATGCATATCCCTTCTTCTTGAGCAGCTTCTATAAATGTGGCCATCCCGTAGTTGCCATAGTTTCTGTCACTTCTCACTGTTCCTATCCAGGTCCAGCCAAAGTGCTTCACCAGCTGAGCCAGTGCTCTGCTCTGGTAATAGTCACTGGGAATGGTTCTGAAGAATGAGGGGAACCTATTCCTGTTACTCAGACATGCACATGTTGAAAAGTAACTGATCTGTAATTAAAATACATCGCCCAAGTTAAAACATATGAGAAGTTAAAGCATATGAAAACATATGACCATAATGAATAAGTACTTTTATTTACAATTTGAAAGATGACACGATTTCTGTATGTGGAGTGTGTGAATCTGTGTGTGTGTTCATTCGTGTACAACTTATACCCACATGAAGAAAGCAATTGAGCACACCTGATTAATCAGAAACAACTGTGAAACCATTTGTCCCAAATATTATGGTGCACTGAAGTGGGGATGCTGTAACTTCTAGATGGTGAAACCAAATTCATAAAAATACCCTTTAATAAAAGCTAAGGACTTGAACCTCATGTGAAGTGTTTGATTACATAGTATCTAAAATTATGGAGTACAAAGCCAAATCAAGAAAAAATATGCCTTTGTCCCTTGGAAAAAGAGAGAGAAAAAAGAATATCATATCCTGTAACTGAGACAATGGAAAACACCTGCTTTATTCACCGGAAAACACCGGCTAAAATCGTCAGGATTACATTTTAGGGACTTATCAGTAAAAGTTGAAATATATTATAAAAATGTTTTTGTGGTTGACATGATCAGTTTATATAAGCAGATGGGACAATTGTGTAATAGCATCATCGTTGACTTTAATATCATATTTTCCATAAATATTGTTTTTTATTTTTACCGCTATATTTTCACACAAAAAAACCTCAGATTAGAGGACCCAAATTTAATACATAACTATTCTCATTTCACTTACATATCAGTGAATCACTCCCTGGAAGTATTTAGAAAGGAGAAAAGGAAATCTTACCACTGGAATTTGAAATAATCCAACTGTTGCTGCAATTGCCATGGAATTCGTCGAAGCGGTTGCCCCAATAATGGCCTGCACTCCTGCCGGCGTGAAGCATGATGTGTCAGTCAGTGTTTCCTCATAGCCATTCATCAGAGCCATGGCTGATCGTACAGAGAATGTTGGAGAGAGGCAAGAGTCATATATCTTATATCCAAGAGATACACCTGGGAGGAGGTCAGTTCTGTTGTTTATTTCTTCAATGGTGAAGATCATCGTCTGGGCCAGCCGGAATTGTAAAAAATGAACTCTGGAAATGACAGAATTTATTATTTTTTAACAGGCTAACTATATGGCGTGCAACTTACAAAGACTATTCAGTAGATTAAAGTTTTAAAATTAAAGTTACACATACCTGTAGTTTGAATTTTATTATTTTATATTATTAAATCATTTGTGCAGTATGAAATATAATTGATATTACCCTTAGTTTCATTGGAATCACAGCAGAACTTTATTGTTGAATAGCCACTAATAAAAAGAGCAGCTGAATGTTATTTAATATTTAACCTTACCGTGAACACTTCAGGGGCTCAGGTTTTGTGTCAAATCTTCTTATTATTTGTAAAGGAAAGTGATGCAGGCCGAAGATCCCACCGATGTTGATGTCTCCCTGTTGATAGAAGCTGGGCTTGGTTGCCCTCCCCAGTATTCTGCATGGTGGGGTCTGTGCTGCAGCCCAGAGGACTGTCAGTGCCAGCAGAATAGTCTGCAGTGCCATTCCACTGCATGTCTCAGATCCAGCACTGCTGTGTACCAGGTTTAAATACAGCAGCTTTAATTCTCCATTGATTTGTGATTCCCAAAAGCATGACCAAGTCCCAGGATAAGCAGGTTGACGTGGAGCAAATTGCAGAAGCGGCAGAGGCAACAGAAAAAGTAATCAATTCCTTGATTCACTGCAACCTGAGGCAACATAAAAATAAATCATTACAAGCCTGTGATTGGCACACACAAACAAAATCTTTTTAATAATTTTAGTAAGTAAGCTTATAAATTCATATATTTTGCATATACTTTCCATTCTAACCCTAATGGTAAGGCAGCACGCAAAAATTGCACGTCATATTTAATCACGGAGCACAAGAGTATTTTAAGCTGGACGTAGTTATTGATGTTATTTCTTTCATTGTCAGCCATGTTATTCACATGACCACTTACGGGTGGGGTGAGTGTCGCGGTAGCACAGCGGTAAAAGCGCCAACTTTGAGTCGTTTCAGTTGCAAACAGGATCAGGGCTTCGAAACCTGGTCCTACCAGATCCGAGGGAGCGGCAAATTGGTGGCCGCTCCCAGGGTGTGTGGCGGGGGGGGGCGTGGGGATTACTCAGCGGAGAAAGAATTGTCACGTACAAGTGGCCCCGGCAATCTGGAATCACGGTCAGGAGCCTCCTTCTTACTACCGGCTGATGGGGTTGTAGTGATGATTTCTCAACCAGTTGCAACACAGGGAATTGAATTATATATGGGTACAATTCGCCATCAAAATGGGGAAAAATCGGAATTTATTTTATAAAAATAAAAAAAAGACTAATAATGAATAATTAATAGCTAATATGTAATTTTTTTTAAATAATGAAACAAAAACTGTAAAATACACCCGGGTGTGCAAGTTCCGCCATCCCACACTGATCATGAGCTTAATAAATATAGACGCCACTCGCCTGACACAGAATGCACGTTGTCGTCGCCTGCCAATATTTTGTTGTCGATACGTGAAGACAGTTCACAAAATGTATATTTTTCTTAGAAAATTTCAGGTGCCGTAAAGTTGGTGCATCCAACAACACAACTTCACACTTGGTCATGAGGTAAACAAATGAATAATGGCCGTTATAACAACGTGTCTTCTGAGCCAGATCAGTGACGTGAGAATAACTGAAACTGCATGTGAAACAGTCTTCTCACTGTGAGACGGAATAAAGCGCGCACAGTTGGGTAAGTATTGGCCAAGTTTCTTTTATTTAACATTAGTGAAACCAAAGTTTCACATTCAATTCACATTTTATAGTTAATTTAAGATTATATATATAGCTAAACACGTTAATTTTCTGGTTGTCTGTTGATGTTCACCAAATTCAGGAAAACATTAGCGATCTCTCTTTCAGACCGTTTGCTGCCTGGTTCTGAGGTAAATTGATGAAAGCGACAGCTTACTAGGTTGGTTTTCTAAGGTTAAGGTAATATTTAAATGCCAAATAAAGTTTACGGTAAATTGGCTGTAAGGATAACTTTCGTGAAATATATTCCGAGACAATTTTACAATATTTTGTCTAATTTCTTCACTTGGACCTTAGCTACATGCTAGCTGCTATAAAACATACACTCTATGCTCTCGGCAGCTGGCTACAGCGAGCTTGCAGACATTAGCTAGCTATCTTTAATTATGTAATACTATCAATGATCAATATCTAGTTAGCTTATGGACAAGGGAAACGTTTACTCTCTGGTGAATAACTTTAGTAATTCGTAAAGGGTAGTGCTAGCTATAGCCAACAGTTTAACGCGAGGTGGAAGTGAGAAAAAACTACTGTTGCTAAGTTATATTGTCTTCTCAGTGTTATGGATCCGAGAAGGGACTGGACTCAAATGCACGACTCTGAGACAGAAAATCCAATAATTCAATTATTTATTACTTCGTCAAATACTCCAGAAGTATCGGGAGATATAAGGGTAGGGACTGGATCCTGGAATGGCGTTAGCAGGGGTAGAACGGGAGTGGAAGTAGGAAAAGGGCTAGATGGTGGAGGAATCCTGGGTTGGTGTAGCAGAGGAGGAGCGGGATGCGGGAGACAGGGGCTGCGTGGAGTGGAGCTAGGATTAGCTGCAGGCTGGCAGACAAGCAGAGCAGAACAAGGCGTTAAAGACAGCAAAGCATGAACAAATTAAGTAGCGTTAATTCGCTAGGCAAGGCAAGACTAGGTAGCAGCAAAAGCAAGACAAGGCAAGGCTTAAATTCTTACAAGACTAGACAAGACGAGTTATTCAACAACAAGACTTAACGAACTGGCATAAAACAACGAAAACCGGGAGAATATATATGAGAGTTAATGAGATAATGACTGCGTGCAGCGTGAGAATGTATGCGAGAGTGATTAACAGAAAAGAGAGCGTGAGGAATTCAAGCGGGGAAAAGGAATGAGATAGGCGGAGAAAAGGCAAGAGGAAATGGGTGACACAAAGAGGGAAAACCACGCCCAGCCTGCAGCACGAGGAAGACAAACAGGAAACATGAAAACACAACAAGAAACGTGAGGGAAAAGGGTAAAACCAGGAACACAAAGTTTACATTAATTACATTGTGATTACATTGTGAAATAGGGATTAATATTTTTCCCAAAAATATTAATTTTCTGTCCCGCAATAGACCCAAGTTGTCCCAGGGAAATGGGCGTGTTTTAAAGCATTAAGCTTCCAGTAAACACAAGTTGGTCATATTTTCATAAGCAGGACATTATAGACTAAGGTAAGTATGCATGAACCTATGGGTTCCCAACCTGACAGCTTTTGTGTATTTAGTGTCATCATTAAGCCAAAATAACACGTTATTATGAGAATATGAATTTCGGATGAAGCTTGAACTTCGCTATCTGAAATGCATTGTCTGTGATCTGACTGCTGTGAGAACATGGAATTGATGTTTGACAATGCTTCATTGTATAATCAAACGAAATTTGTTAAAGAAGCAGGCTAATTTGGTGAGACGGAAGCCATAGCCTATTTTGTTATCTTATTATCTTATTCTCAGCGGTTGCAGGTGTTTTCTAACTAAATAAAACCACATATATTTTCAAAAATAACAGCACTGTCTGGAATTAGGCCTACCGGGAACCTGTGCCGGTGTTAAACCCTAATGTTAAATATTATTGTGCACTTCAAAATGCGTCATAATGGTTAGTCCGAATAATATTGATCAGACTATTGATCCATATAGCCTATTCCTTGCTCGCACGCTTTAAATACACAAGCACGTGCATGTCTGTTTCGTCATCATATAAGCAATCCGCCAAGGTGGAAAACCAGGCTTTTAAAGCACAACTGAACTTTGGTATAAGTTTTGGTTGTGTAGTTACCTGGCCATGATATGAGTCCAAATGGTGGCGAAATATGTTAGTTAGTTGCTCTGTGCTCCCCTGGGGTGATAATCCAGAATAGGGTATTTGTCGCTCTCCATTCACTTCTATAGGGCAGCTACAAACAATAACCAGTCCTCGTACGCATTTTATTTTGTGTAATTAAAATTATTTATAAAAGTATTTTCTTCAATGTTGTTAGCAAGCTAGCAGAAAAGACTAGCAAAATGTTGACAAGTCGGTTTCTTTACCATAGATATATACTACCAGGAACGCTTGCTTCCGTGGAAATTTCAACCAATGAGTGGTTTCTGACGCATCGACGCATTAACGCTGTTTCTGGTGAATCTAAATTCAGGAAACAGGATCTAAATACGAAAAAGCCAGGAAAGGGCCATTTAATTTTCAAAAAAAAATACGGAAGAGGACTGATTATTGTTTGTATTGACAGAATATGCTTTGTTCGCGTTTGAATACGTGCTAGAAGTGTAATTTTGAGAATGTTTCAGATGCGCTACAGAAGTGAATGGCGAGTGACAGATCCCCTATTCTGGATTATCACCCCAGGAGAGCACAGAGCAACTAACAAACATATACGCCAATTCTGTCAATTTACATTTGGGATGAGATTCAATTTACTGTTTCAAATGAAATGGCTCAAGCTTGAGTTTTCTATTATTTCACAAATCTATTAAATGTTCCAATACTTTGTCTATTTAGTGGTCATTACGTTATTATATTCTTCATGTTTTTCGCTTACCAACCTTTTCGTGGTCGGCATATAACTGCAGCTCCACTATCAGCAGCAGTAGGTGCACAGACAACAGCAACGTGTTTGGGTACTCGGGACTTAGCTTCCCATTAACAAAGTGCAGGAATAACGTGTTTGTTAGAGAACAGTGATTTCCTTTCCTTCTTTTAAAGTTTAAGTAACTATAACAGCTGACGTCCGTTACAGATAGCCAAAGCTAAAGGAGGTGATTAACGTTGTATTGTTAGACCATTGAAAACAGTTGAAATAGATTTGGATATATTTTAAGTGAGTTGGCTACCATTGTGTAGCTAGTTTTTTTTTTCAGTTATGGTAACGGTAGCTATAAGCACCAAAATAAGTGTAACGTTGATGTTAACTAGCTTTTTACCTTGGAGCAAACATAACGTTATATGTGCTTCGTAATCTCCGAGGGGTTCAATTGTGAATGAGGTCGCCCACATAGTTTTATCCACAGCCTACACTTTTCCTTGTTTGATTTGGGTTTTGGAAACGGAAAAAAATAACATGCTTCTCCAAACTCTTTTGAAATGGACTGTCAGTTTTGCAGGTTCCCCAATCTCACCACTTGACCATGATGACAAGCTAGCCTACAACTAGGAAAGGTTGCCGGAGGTCCACTGCCTAGTAATGGTTGCTAGGCTATGATTGGACTATCGCCGCTTGGAAGAAGGGTTTAGCGAAGGGTCAATTCAGACAGCTTTCAAAATGAAGGCAAATAAACATCTGCCTACAAAAGTAGTTATATACATAGAGAAACAGATAGTAGGTTTTTTTCTGTTCTTTTCATATACAGTTAATGACTTAATTGTTAATTAAGCAAGACTTTGCATTTTGGAAAATTATAAGTGACTGCTGTTAGTATCTATGATGTGCATTAAGAAATATTTAAAGTAATGTGCAGTGTTAAATATGCAGGTGTAAATGTTACTAGCTCACACTAATTAAACAAGCTCCATCTCAAAGCAATGCTATCCAGTCTTTCATAAATTATTTAATATAACTTGGCCCTATGTTTTTTCATCTTACCATGTGAAGACAATGTGGTCATTTCAACTTTAAAGGTCAAAGAACAAAATTAGCCTCTTGGAACAACATATCATTTCAAGGAATGTTTTGAACAGTTAAGGAATAATTACACTCCAGAAAGGATATTTTTATACTTTGTTTTCAAGTTGACTTTAGAAAATGTACCGGTTTTAAAATGTTCACTGCTGCTACAAATTTGTCTACAATTGACAAAAAGACATATACACCAAGAAACATAATTTTCAGTTCAGTAGAGAAAGGGGGGATGAATAAATTAATGCAGATATTTCGATGTAGAAAATAGCGTACATATTGCATTTTTACAAACCTATCCAGACATGTTTGGCCCATTATGTAGCCTACTGTATCTTTGTGGGTCAGATGACACCAAATAAGTAATCGTACTAATTTTCATAACGTGAAATAATAGCAAATGTTATTTGTGGACAGAATAATGTCTAGGCTCTGTAGGACCACACAGGTTTCTATTGAAATCCAAATATTCAAAGTAAATAAATACAGAATAATAATAATGATAATACATTTTGTCCATGCTGTGCTTTTCATAGACCCAAAATCACTGGATGCAGACAATTGTTCAAACAGTGTAGTAATTTTTCTTTTTAATTTCTCCGTGTAACACATCTGAATCACAGATTATTTCCACTGTAAATTATTCTCCTTTCACAGTTTGATGTGGCACATACAGTTTCATTGACCACATTGTCTTGAGATGGTAAGTTTGAAAAACACAGGGCCAAGTTACATTAAATAATTTAGGAAAGATTAGATAGCTTTGCTTTGGAATAAAGCTAGTTTAATTAGTGTGTGCTACGGTAGGCAATATTGTTGGTTGTAACTTGGCCACATTTTGATATCAATACTAGTCTCTCTGTGATCAAATAAGATAAAAGGATCTTTTCTACTTTATAGTTTTTTCACCATTTATTGTGCGTAAATGAACTTTTGCATTTGTTGCCTTGTGGATACTACAGACTACTACAGATACTGGGCCCCCCGCCCAGTCTGCGATCGCAGCAGCACCCCCATCCACCCCCCCCACCCCACACCACACCACCCCACCCCACCCCACACCACACCACCCCACCCCACACCACACCACACCCCCCCACCCCACCCCACACCCCCCACCCCACCCCACACCCCCCACCCCACCCCACACCCCCCCACCCCACCCCCACACCCCCCACCCCACCCCACACTGGCTTGATTCACCGAGGCTGGTAACTGTGCCTAGCATATAGCTACTCCCAGGATTTGCGACTGACTTGGCTGGTCACTAGCATTCCTAGGCTGGTAACTCACATGCCTAGCATAGTTACCAGTGGATTCGCAACTGAATTGACTGGTCACTAGCTGGTTACTCACCTAGGCTACCTAGCCTGGCAACACACTGGATTGGCGATTTTTATTTATTTTTTATTACTATTTCTGAGTTAACTTGTCTCATTCGCAGTTTGAGTCTGTAGTATCCACAAGGCAACAGTTGTTCAATTCAAGTGAAGGATTAACTAAATCAGTTAACCCTATTAAATTTGGCCCACTAGAAGCAATTTTCATCTAGGCCCCACTAGTTAAGTGTCATATCTCAAAAACTATTCACTGCACATCCATGTTTTAAAGTTCGAACTGAAGAAGAGGCTGTCGGCTACCATTCAGAAATTTACAACAGAATAAATGTAGGTTATGTCAGAATCGTCACATACAGTAGCCTAGGTATAGGCTGCATAATATAGGCAACCCATAAAAATGCGTAAACTAATGTTTGTATATAGCTACGTAGGCTAAAAAAAGGCCAATGTTTAAAGGTAGGCCTATGTTTTACAACAACA
Source organism: Synaphobranchus kaupii (assembly GCA_029718625.1). Taxonomy (NCBI): domain Eukaryota; kingdom Metazoa; phylum Chordata; class Actinopteri; order Anguilliformes; family Synaphobranchidae; genus Synaphobranchus; species Synaphobranchus kaupii. The sequence continues at coordinate 1,368,934 of CM056378.1, forward strand.
GAAATGTATTAGCCTACAGCAGCAAGTGCAATAGGTGGTCGCTGTGGAAATGTCAACTTTGCTGGAAATTGGCGAACTGTAATAGCCTATGATGATAAGCCTCTTGAGGGTTAGCCTAATAAGAAAACACTTGTAGCGCCAGACAGGATATTTAGTTCCTAACGTGTTTATATCGTGGATTTTGTAGGGGGAAAAAAATTAACTGTCTACTAAACCGAAATTCTAGGCTAGAATTTTTTATAATATAGGCTATTATTGTTCCTACATCAGAACATGATTTTTTTTAGCATGTAGAAATGGTCCGTTTTATGTATTTATTGTCTGTGATGGTGGCAAGATGAAGGATGCGGCGGAATTTTAAGATAATTAAGATAATTTCAGAGAAACATGTAATTGGGATGTCGACAACTACCACTAGGGGGCACCGTGGCTAAGATATACACAACTGGTTTGTCAAATGTTTTGTCATTTTAACACATTAAAACTAAAAACCCTAGTTTTTAATTAAGAACAGTCCACTGATTTCATTTCCACGTTGGAAATCTGTTTAAAAATTTGAATGAGCAAAACCGAAAGAATAGGCATCTTTCTCGGTAGCCCAGTGGTAAACTTCCTGTTTACAAATCCAGATCTCGGTCTGAATCCCACATGGGGCCGAACGTTTTCTCTTTTCTCTTTTTCTCTTTAATATTTATTGAGCTAGAGGCATTTCTTTTCTTTTTGTTTCTATTCTCTGCTCGAGTCTACGAGCTTCGCCTTGTTTTTTGGGTTATTTGTTTGGCTTATGCCGGGATTCTTTTCCCTTATTGCTTGTTTTCTCTGCTTGAAATCTATGAGTTTTTGCCCACTTTTCTGGGTTGCTATATTTTGGCTGTACGCCGGGAGTTATTTTCCCTTTCTTTTTATTTCTCTCTGCTTTGTGCACGGACTCCCTTCGCCCTTTTAGTGGTTGGTCTCACGCTTCGTGGGACAACTTTCAGATCCCCTTTCAGTCGCGTCTGGTCCGAACCCGACCCCTCACAGTTGGCTAATAAGCCTGCTTTGTTCACACAGCTTCGAACAACATAACGGCGAATAGCTAGTTAACATTAACCAAATAGTTTGTTAATAACGCTATGTGGCGAAGTGAGTGCCACCACTCGTGTCCAAGAGACAAAGACAGACAGTTTGTTCCGAGATATACTTTGTTTATTTTATCTCTTGCCTTCAAATTGGCTCTTTCCAGACAATACAAACACATATGTTCGTTCTTCCTCCTCTCAAACTCCCAGAAGCCTCCTTTTATGCTCTCAGGCTCACTGTCGAACAATCAAGGCAATTGGTTAATTATACAATCAATAAACAATCATTCATCACCAATTGCATGATTTCCGACAGTTGTGCCGGCTTCACAAACCACACGAGTTCACTCTCTCTCTTGCTGGCAGCGCCTAAAACCACGGCCCCCTACCACATACCCCCACCGCCCGACTTCGGCCGGGAAGCCATCCGGCCAATGATCAACCCCCCCCTCCTCCCCCACCGGGCGAGAGAGAAAGTCGGCCACCACTATCTGCGCTCCCAGCCTATGAACCACCTTGAAATTAAAGGCTGTAAAGCCAGATACCAACGAGTGATTCGGGCGTTGGTATCCTTCAAGCGGTGGAGCCATTGGAGGGGAGCATGGTCCGAGCAGAGGGTGAATGGGCGACCCAGTAGGTAATAACGGAGGGGCCCGACCGCCCACCGAATGGCCAGACAATCCTTCTCGACCATGCTGTACTTAGCTTCCCGTTGTGAGAGTTTTCTGCTAATGCACAGCACTGGTCGGTCGACCCCCTCCACCTGCTGAGTCAAAACCAGCCCTCTGTCCGATGCGCCTGTCTGCAAATTAAAAGGGAGAGAGAAATTTGGGGTGAACAAGAGCGGTTTCCCACAAAGAGCTTCCTTCACTCGCTCAAACGCCTGTCAGCACAATTCCGTCCACTGGACCGGATCTGAGGCACCTTTCCGAGTCAAGTCGGTTAAGGGACTGGTCAGCTCTGAGTAAGCAGGACTAAACCTTCTGTAGTAGCCGGCCAGTCCCAAAAACCTCCTCACCTCCTTTTTTGTCTTGGGTCGGGGACAGGTCGCAATCGCTGTGGTTTTATCCACGAGAGGCCGCACCTGTCCACTTCCCAAGTGGTACCCCAAATACCGTACCTCCGCTCGGCCAATTGCACACTTCTTTGGGTTAGCCGTGAGCCCCGCCTGTCTCAGGGACTCGAGCACCGCCCCCCACATGCCGCACATGATGAGCCCAGCTGCTGCTGTGGATGATGATTTCATCCAGATAGGCTGCAGCGAAAGCAGCACCCTGTCCATCAGACGTTGAAAAGTGGCAGGGGCCCCGAATAACCCAAACGGAAGTGTCCGAAATTGGTATAACCCGTCCGGAGCGGAGAAAGCCGTTTTTTCCTTGGACTCTGGAGGCAAGGGAATCTGCCAGTAGCCCTTGGTTAGATCCAGTGTCGAAAAAAAACGAGCTGTGCCTAACCGATCCAAGAGCTCGTCGACCCGAGGCATTGGATAGGCATCGAACCGTGACACTTCATTCACCTTGCGATAATCTACACAGAACCGAATAGATCCATCAGGCTTACCTACTAGCACGATGGGGCTACTCCACGCACTGTTAGACTCCTCTATTACCCCTAATTCCAGCATGGCCTTTATTTCTGCTTGAACTCATTTATTTTTATGTTCAGGCAGTCTATAGGGCCGTGAACGCACCGTCACGCCCAGGGCTGTCTCAATGTGGTGGTTTATGAGGTGAGTGCGACCTGGTAGGGGGGAAAATACTGCAGCAAACCGCTTCTGCAACAAGGCAAGATCCGCTCTCTGATTCGGTAAGAGATGGCTATCTGAAAGGGGTGAGGTTTGATTGGTAGAATTTGGTACCTCTGGCCCCAGCTCATCTCTCTCCTGATCTACCGTAACCAGGGAGACAGGCACCACCTCTTTCCATGCTTTTAATAGATTGAGATGATAAATCTGTTTCGCCCCCTCTCTATCAGATCGCTCCACCTCATAATCGACTTCCCCCACTCGTCATGTGACCACGAAGGGTCCTTGCCACTTGGCGAGTAATTTTGTGCTGGAAGTCGGGAGCAATACTAGGACCTTATCTCCCGGTGAAAATTGCCTTAGCTTAGTTCCTTTATTGTAGTGCCTCTGTTGACGTTCCTGAGCCTTGAGCAAATTCTCCCGTGACGACCTTTTTACTGGGACTTAGACCCTCCTCCCAGCTTTCTTTAACTAGGTCCAAGATGCCCCGTGGTTTTCTACCGAATAGTAATTCAAATGAAGAAAATCCCATAGAGGCCTGGGGAACCTCTCGCACTGCGAACAATAGAGGAACTAACCACTTATCCCAATTTTGGCTATCCCTAAAAATCCTTCAAATTTGTCAGTCTCCCCCCTCCCCCCCAGCCAATTATTTTGGTCCACTCCATTACGTCACCTGAGCGCCAGGGCGCGAGATCAGTAACATCCAAAGTCATCATCGATAGTTCAACTCATAGACAGTAGGGTTCAACTTCGGAAAAAATTGTCGCAACATGGAACAAAAGGGTGAAAAACGGAAAGGTGGGGCTGAAAAGCTTAGACAAAAGAAATTAAAATCACTTGAGTCAGGTGCAGCCAAGTGTTTTAAAATAACAAATTATGTTAACGTTAGTGGCCGCAGCAGCAGCACTGCCACTGCTGCAGATGACAGGGTTGCTGGGCCCAGCGCTAGCAGTGATGAATCTTCCCAGCCTCAGCCTAGTAGTGAAATTGGCAGCAGAGAGGAGGAGGAGGACGACGACGACAACGATATTTCAGGACCGCAGCAGCCCACTGAGCCCAGCGACGACAACACAAGTTCAACTAATCAAGGCCTTGAAGCTGAACCGGTAAGGCAGAAGACGATAGGGATAAGATAAGCTAGGTTTGGCTAGCTGGCTATTTTTTTGCTATCACAAGAGAGATGCTTAACGTTAGCTAGAACAACCACAATTACAATTGGGTCATTGGTAAGCTAGCTACATGTCCATAAATCGTACACCACTGGCGAATTGTTTCTCCTGATTAATTTTCCTGTTGAACTCAATGGAAAAAAATATTCAGGAGAAACAATGCTTGTAGTATCTACTGCATATCTGGCAGCAGCACAGTGGTTTGAAGCTCATTTGATACCTTGGACCCTTGATGACTTAAAGCCATTTAGCCAACAAATGTGTTCCATACTGTATTAGCATAATTTACAGCTGAATCTAGTCCCACCCCCCAATTCCCATAGAGATCCATATAAATGCAAAGAGTTTTTGTATCGCTTGTCGGACAACCTGAAATAAGATATCCAGATTCTGATGATGTTGATAAGTCACAGACATCAGGAAGTCATGGCATGCAAAGGATATGCGACCAAATATTAAAAAATATTACTTTGTTCTACATTATGTTAAACTGATCAATATTTTTTGATGCCCAAAAATGGGGGGGGACTATGTACAAAAGGTGCTGTCATTTCTAAACGGTTCATCCGATATGGATGAAAACACCCTCAAATTAAAGCTGACAGTCCACACTTTAACCTTATATTAATCATTTTATTTGAAATCCAATAAAAAGTATCAATTTCTTTCAAAAACATAAAGAATTCTCAGTGATCCCAAACTTTTGAGCAGATACTAACATTAAGGGCTGGTGTGTTTGTGTGTGCCTCGACGGGGCGGGGGCAGTGGTGTATCTGCGGGCCAGTTGTGGTGCCCCCCCCCCCCCCCCCGGCAGTGTCGGACGACCCCGCGTCACCACTGTCCACTGCACACACCTCACACTTCCCTAGCGGTCGTGATTGCACCCCCATCAATTTCTCCGCTACCAGTTTAAACCCCGTCCAATCGGTGCCCAAAATCAGATCATGCGAGAAGCGGGAGCTAACCGCAGCCTCCAGAATATGCTTTTTATTTTTGATGCGAATTTCCACTGGTACTATAGGATACTTGTGTATATCCCCATGCACACACTTAATAGTCACCCAACGTGCTGGTACCAAAGCCTCTGGTCGAACCAGTCTCTGTTGGATCATGGTCTGCATAGCCCCTGAGTCCAACAGCGCCCGGTGTTCACTCCCTTGCACCCTTACCAGAATGCAGTACGCCCCGTCTCAAAATGCGAAAATATCAATAGGGCTATCAAACATATTGGAAAAACAGTGCTCGAGTGGAAAGACGAATGTACATATGTAGCCAGCGAGACCAACAGTTTAGACGCAAAAATACTTACATATCGGTAAAGGGAAACGCCCCTCCGTATTGCGTATTCTGTAGAGCTTGCTAGACCGTTAAAATGAAAACTGCCATTACGCTGGGCTGTGAATTCTTCAAAGCACCGAAAAAGTCATGACATATACCGTTGCTAAGGTCATAATGTACTCTATTGGATAAAAAAGCCGACAATTAAACCAGAATGAACTGTAATGAATGAGACAGGCTTACAGGGCATGGGGGTATTACGCGTCGACGTTTCAGATGCAATAGCGGTATAAAGTGTTGTATATTTCTCAAACCGATTGTACCAGACATTAAATGACCACTGGATTTTGAAAGGAACATCTTGTCGGGTAAGTGAGGATTAGGTAAAATGTGTATTATCTGAATCCAGCGGTTCCAACAGTCAATGCCCTTGTTAAAACCTTCGGCATTCTGAATACTGAACACTCACTTAACCTACATTCAAGTTTTACGTTATTTAATTTGATAATTATTATTAAAAATGACAATCATCAATTAAATCGCCGAATTCTTTGATAGGTAAGTTGAACAGTAACCTGGTGGATCAACCAACAAGCCAACACAAAGTCTAAATCAGGTCTTGAGATTAAATAATTTTATTAAATGAAAAACAGTCAATTAGAATAATGACTTGAAATCATACATTTACTAATGGAATGTAGGCGGACTACTTATAATTTACAAAAGGGAAGACATTACACCAGACATTAATTGGAAAATACCAGTAAAGAGAGAGAGCTAAGCCAGAAATTGCAAATATTATTTACCCTCCAGCGGAACAGGAATGAAAGGAATTACCACGACAAAAACAAAAAGGATGAACTTCTTCTCCAAACAAACTCCAAAACTGACTAACTCCTTTTTTCTGCAGCTCCATAAAATATCTTTACAGGGAGGGGATCCCTGCCCTGATTGGGTTAAGGTGTGGGGGAGGGGGGGGGAGAGGGGTCATTTATGACAAAGACTGGCTTATCTTTGATTTTTGTGGGGGTGAGTGAGTGAAAGACAGAGAGCAACAGCGATAGAGAGAAGGGGGGGGGGGGGGAGAGGAGCCGGGTACTTTACTTATATCTAAATATTAGATACATGGTAGAATGAGAGAGTACTTTCACATTTTATTTTGCATTTGAGTGAACAGGGCTTTTCACGGCTTTTCTGGCATACGATCAGGCTATTGTTGGGTTTATCTCGTTGCTATGACGTTATTCTAATTTTATATAATGAATAAATATATTTGTGAACTCAAACATAGACGCTATTGTCCACTATGGGTAGGTATAGACTAGGTGGGGGGTTGCTTGTTAAATGGACTTGCTACGGGGAAATAGTGACACTTAGAAACTCCGTATTCAGCAGAAATCGTCACGAACCGTCTACCAATAAAGTTAAAACACAGAGTTTGTGATTGCCACTAATAGTTTCACTGCAGTAGCAACGAATGTCTCAGTTGAGCAAAAAGGTCCCGTCGGCAGGACCTTCTACGCAAAGGAGTTAAAAATGCTTTGAGTAGCCTAGTTTAGATAGACACTATTCACTAAATTAATACGGTGGACAGGCAAAGGTAACGTTTTAACATTAGACCCAATGGTAGGGAGCTAACAAAAAAACATTAAAAAATCACGAGAAACGTCCGATTTAATAATTTCTTGCTTCAATCATTACAGCAGATCTTCTCATTTCATAGCTTGAGACAACAACTTTAAATGTTGAAAATGTAGTTTAAAATGTTATGATTTGTTCACAGCTAAACACAAGTAGCTGAAAAATAACCGTGACGAAAAAAGAAAATGTCGTCTTAAATTTGACGTTCGGTGAACGAAGCCAGTCTTTTGAAATTCATGTGTTTCGCTGTGAACAAATCATAACATATCATTTTAAACTACGATTTGTGGACTATCAGTAGTATTGACTGTCAAAGTTGTTGTTGTCTCAAACTAGCATGACCCGGCAAAGCAAGGGGGTTGAGATCTGCAGAGTTGAAAAACGGCACATCGGAACGAGAAGGTGGTCAGACATCCAATTCCCCCACAGGCTGCAGCGAGGGGTTATTGACTGAACCCATTTAATAGCACCGCCCATCAAACACACAGTTTGGGGGTCGGGTGCAACCCCTTGCGTCATCACCGGATTTGGTGAGAATCTGGATTTCCATAGAAAATTAATAGAATGCGTCCAACCGATGCACCTCACCGGATTTGGTGAGAACCTACCTTTAGTGGGTGGGGCGTCCTGCGTCCGCAGGCAGGCAACTGCTTTTAAAAAAACATCCAATTTTGGTAGCTTGGCTACCTCTTCCTCCTGGTCTGTTTTATCCCTTCTCTTATGAGACCCCACTTTTGTGTTTGAAAGGCATTTTCATTGCTGCTTCCTGTCTTTCTCACCAGTTTTGCACGCTACACTAGCGACCATCACATGATCAAATGGACACTTGACACTGGACAACAACATACAGACAAATTTCCCAGCAGTCTTTGCATATGAAAAAATAACACTAATACGAAAGACATTACCACAAATTAATTAGCTGAATAATTTATACAACATGTTTTCTGTAGAATAGGCATAGGCTAAGTATGACATGACCACAGACTATTGTACAAAGAAAGTGTAAAAACCAAAATGGGTATGAGTTTGCTTATTTAAGGAAATATAAAACAGACGGCACTTAATGCAACAGTAGCCAACGTTTTCTCCAATGCTTAATGAGTGACGTTTAAGGGCCCATGCAAGAACGGTGGTGATGTCGGGCCCGTTCTCCTCGGTGGTGACACGGGTCCTCTCAGACCAAGGGCCCCAGTGCAGCTGCACTGTCTATATCTCCACCAAAACCATACTTAATTGTTTGTTGTAACTTAATTGGCCTGATTTTGATATCAAGACTTTTAATGGCATGCCTAGTTTTTGCTAGTTTTAATTACTGACTTGCAAACAGTGCTTCGTATGCGTGAGTAACTCAGTATTTTTGGACGTTGAAAACGGTTTTTGTTGAGATGATACCGCAAATAACATCTAGCTAGCCAACGCTAGTGTCTGTCAAGCTGTGGTTCAAACTATCTATCGTTGCCTTCAGCACTATAATGACGTGAGCCGATCAATAGTTAATGTTTTAAAACAAGTTTTTGTGCAGGGCCTACAGCCATCTTCGATCGAGCGGCTGTCTTGTTGCTCACGACAGTCTATCCACGCCACTCGCGACATAAGTTCACAGAATCCCGGCCTGAAACCTGCTGTGATTCGTTGGAGTAATGTGGGCTTTAGCAAAAGATGATGCTTTTAAATCTGATTGGCTGGAGTAGACTCGAGTAACCTGAATAAAAAAACTATTTGTGGATTTCTTCGCACATCTTGCTGTGAGGATAGTCTCAAATATCCTCAAGTAAATGCAAGCGATTCCACACACGTGAAGCGTTGCGTAAGTGTATAGTCATTAGTTCGGGAGACATTTGTTTGTGACTGCAAGAACATATTTGTGAATCAGGTGCATTTATTTGTGAACCAGTTAGTTTTAAATTACCGAAAGTTACCTGGAAAATTCCCCCCGAATTGAAAATTTAATTAAAAGAAAAAAATCACACCCAGGTGGTGAAGTAAGCGGTGCAGGTTTTGAGCAATCATATTAAAAAATGCAATAGAAAATGTGTGTGTTGTTTACATGTACAAAAACAATGGCCTCTGGTTTGATGATATTTTTACATTATGCTTATTAATTACTATACTTACAGACATTGCATTTAACAAACATGTAAAAGAGAGATAGAAAGATATAAAAGGACAGCCATTGGTATTTCAGAAGAAACAGGAAATATGACAGTTAGTACTCTGATTACAAACAGGAAAGATTACAGTTATTATTTGAACAATATCAATGGAATTCCAAACTCAACAAGAGGGTGCATGGATTGTTGGGCCGTTCCATAACTGACTGGGTCCAGCAGAACACTGGTGGTAGATTTTGTATTGATTTTGCTTCGGGGGGTTGCTACGGCGACTCACCTTGCTAGCAGGTGGAATGTTCAAAACTCCACTCTAGCAGCAGTTGGTAATTTCAATTTCAAACCCATTTTCTAACTTGTGATGACGACTACAGTTTTTAAGATACACAAACATAATATGTATCAAAATGCTCATGTGTTTCCCAGGATTCCTACAGTGTACATATCTAAGCTGTGAAATTTTTAGTTTGTAAAATATTCAGTGTTGTTTGAAAACCATGCTCCCCATTCACACAAATGGTGGAATGTTCAAAACTCAACTCTAGCGGCAGCTGGTCATTTAAATTTCAAACCCATTTTCTAACTTGTGACCACGACTACAGTTTTTAAGCTACACAAGACATATTATATAGAGATGTGCATCTGGTTCCCGGGATTCCTACGGTGTGAATATCTATATTTATATTTTTTGAGATAGAGCTGTCTGAAGCTGGGCATGCTTTTCTCAAGCTACTATTGTATTGCCGGGCATGTGACGTATAGGTGACTCCTGATTGGTTTAAATCTCATGCCATGAACGACGGACGGACGGACGGACGGACACACGTCACGTATAGAAGCGGCTGCACCGCTTAAAAAATAAAAATATGTCTTCTGACACATTCCATTCTTGTTGGGAAACCATTTTTATTTTTTGTAATTCCAAGTGAACTAATGCAATGTTTTGCTTAAAAACTAAGTAATCCAATAGTGCAGATCAATAGTTAGTTATTTGTTGACACAGTTATTGAGATTTTGCATGCATTTTACCCATTATATGTTTCCTTGTGTTTTGCTCAGGCCTTAATAAAATAATATAGCATTTAGGGACAAAAATACAGAAAAGCAAACCGAAACTAGAAGCTAAAATAGCAAATATTTCCACAGCCACAGTGAACTTTCCAGGTGAGCTGAAATAAGCTGGTATAAAGGTGATCCAGACTGCACAGAATATGAGCATGCTGAACGTGATAAATTTGGCTTCATTGAAATTGTCAGGCAGTTTACGAGCCAGAAAAGCTAAAACAAAGCACAATATAGAGATGAGTCCAATATAACCCAGTACAGCCCAGAACCCCACTGCTGATCCTACATCACATTCTAGAATGATCTTTTCTTTGTAGTGCTTCATGTTCTTGTTGGGGAAAGGAGGGGATATTGTTAACCAAAGCACACAAATAAGGACCTGTATGAGAGTGAAAGCAAGAACACTCAGTCTCTGCTGCACAGGCCCAAACCACTTCATGACATTACTGCCTGGAAGTGTAGCCCTGAAGGCCATTAACACCACTATTGTTTTCCCGAGAACACAAGAGATGCAGAGGACAAAGGTGATCCCAAACGCAGTGTGGCGCAGCATACAGGACCACTCAGAGGGCCGGCCAATGAAGGTAAGAGAGCAAAGGAAACACAGCTTCAATGAAAAGAGCAGCAGGAAGCTCAGCTCTGAGTTGTTGGCTTTCACAATGGGAGTGTCTTTATTTATAAAGAACAACACAGCCACAAATGCAGTTACACATGTTCCAAATATAGAACAAATAACAAGCACCATTCCCATAATTTCTTTAAAAGATAGAAATTCAAAACTCTTTAAAACACATTGATCTCTTTTAGCATTAGACCAGTATTCATCTCGGCACAAAATACAGTCGATAGAATCTGTAATAAAACAATGAATACCATAATTAGCAAACTCAGTAGCAAGCTGGTGGTACTGAGATAATGTTCAGAGTTCACACCATGATACAAACAACACAACTTTGAAATGTTCTCTATAGACTGGTTAGAGTTGACTCTGAATTACCTGTAGCATTGCTGATTTCTCCCTCAGCACAGGGCACACAGTCATAGCAGCAGACAGGCCTTCCTCTCAGCACAGCCTTCCGAGTGCCTGGGGGACAGCTCTCACTGCACACTGACCTGGGTTTCTGTGCAACATCTTTCAACTCTTAACTCAAAGCTCCCATGGACGATGTGACGTGCAAATACTTTATATTATATAATTATCAAAAGTTCATCATATAGAACATCAAAACCTGGATTGTACAGTATATTTTTCCTTAATACACGTGATGTTTTTTGGTCTCTTGTTTTATTCTCGATTGCAAATAGTATTTTACAGTCTGGTAAAAGAAGACTTTTGAAATGAATTTTGACAGGCCAGGCCCATATTGAGTTGATTAAATTTTGTTAAATTAACTCAAATTCTTTATCTCTATCAGTGCTAAAAGCTGCATACATATGCTGTTATCAGACCACTAAATGAACACTTACCTGTATTTGCCCACCTGCCCAAACTATACTAACAGGACTCATCACAAACTGCTGACCAGATGGTAAAGAGGCATCATAGTAGCCAACCACTCTGAACTCTACTGCACCATCAGGACCAAGCTGCCAGTTCACCACCTCATATCTGGCTATCGGGTCTCCATTAATGTCAAAGGAGACTTTCTCTCCCGTTCCCAAAGTGAAATTGACTTTTTTCAGGGCCTCAAGAATCTGAAAGAAACAAAGATTGAAGGTGAGATAAATTCTTGCTTGGCTTTGTTCATAATGATTTTATTAACTATGTATGTAGGGTTTATTGAGTTACCTGCCAGGGCTCTGTTTTCACACTTTTTGTACAGCCTTGATGGGCTGAACATGCCAGCAGGTCATGTAGAGAATGAGCAACAGCGTATACTGCTTTGTAAACATTGTTGGGGATTCTCAGCTCTGATACATCAGTGTATTCGTTTTTCAGTTCACTCAAGCTCTCAGATCCAGTGCAGGGCTTAAAGTGAGTTTGATTGTTTTCAGTTGTTAGGGAACATTGAAATGCGTTTTCCCAAAAGTCTATAACAGCAATGTTTCCTGGATCTTGTGAGGGGTGAAGTTTTAATATGAACCCTTTAAATCCTTTTATTTTTCCTTTGGTGACAGAAAAGCCAATAGACCCTCCCAGTATTCTATAACTTGTTGGTGTTGCTAGAACGCTTGCTGTTATCCAGGCCTCACTGCCTACTATTTGTAAACCAGTAATGTTCTGCAGAGTCAGTTGCTCCACTAAAGCGATCATCTCATCCTGAGCAAAAAATGCTACAATTACCTTTGCAGTGCCTCTTTTGATAACTTCTACAACCTTCAGTAATTTCTCTGGTTCGGTTCTGTGAAATTTTTCTGAATACTCAATGCATATCCCTTCTTCTTGTGCAGCTTTTATAAATGTGGCCATCCCGTAGTTGCCATAGTTTTTGTCACTTCTCACTGTTCCTATCCAGGTCCAGCCAAAGTGCTTCACCAACTGAGCCAGCGCTCTGCTCTGGTAATAGTCACTGGGAATGGTTCTGAAGAATGAGGGGAACCTATTCCTGTTACTCAGACATGCACATGTTGAAAAGTAACTGATCTGTAAATAAAATACATTGCGCAAGTTAAAACATATGAGAAGTTAAAGCATATGAAAACATATGACCATAATGAATAAGTACTTTTATTTACAATTTGAAAGATAACACAAATTCTGTATGTGGAGTGTGTGAATCTATCTCTGTGTGTGTTCATTCATGTACATATACGTGTACAACTTATACCCACATGAAGAAAGCAATTGAGCGCACCTGATTAATTAGAAACACCTGTGAAACCATTTGTCCCAAACATTATGGTGCTCTGAAATGGGGGTGCTGTAACTTCTACATGGTGAAACCAAATTCATAAAAATACCCTTTACTAAAAGCTGAGAATGGACTTGAACCTCATGTGAAGTGTTTGATTACATATTATCTAAAATTATGGAGTACAAAGCCAAATCAAGAAAAAATATGCCTTTGTCCCATGGAAAAAGAGAGAGAAAAAAGAATATCATATCCTGTAAATGAGACAATGGAAAACACCTGCTTTATTCACCAGAAAACACAGGCTAAAATCGTCAGGATTACATTTTAGGGACTTATCAGTAAAAGTTGAAATATATTATAATAATTTTTTTGTGGTTGACATGAACAGTTTATATAAGCAGATGGGACAACTGTGTAAGAGTATCATTGTTGACTTTAATATCATATTTTCCATAAATATTGTTTTTTGTTTTTGTTTTATTTTAACGCTACATTTTCACAAAAATAACCCCTCAGATTAGGGGACCCAAAGCAATAGTTAATACATAACTATTCTCATTTCACTTACATATCAGTGAGTTACTCCCTGGAAGTATTTAGAAAGGAGAAAAGGAACTCTTACCACTGGAATTTGAAATAGTCCAACAGTTGTTGCAATTGCAATGGAGTTTGTCGAAGAGGAAGCCCCGATAATGGCCTGCACTCCTGCCGGTGTGGAGCATGATGTGTCGGTCAGTGTTTCCTCATAACCGTTCATCAGAGCCATGGCTGATCGTACAGAGAACATTGGAGAGAGACAGGAGTCATATATCTTATATCCAAGAGATACACCTGGGAGGAGGTCAGTTCTGTTGTTTATTTCTTCAATGGTGAAGATCATGGTCTGGGCCAGCCGGAATTGTCTGAAATGTACTCTAGAAATGACAGAATTTATTATTTCTTAACAGGCTAAGCATTTGGAGTGCAACTTACAAAGATTATTCAGTAGATTAAAGTTTTCAAATTAAAATTACACATACCTGTAAATGAAATTTTATTATTATATATTATTAAATAATTTGTGCAGTATGAAATATAATTGATCTTACCCTTAGTTTAATTGCAATCACAGCAGAACCTTAATGTTGAATAAACACCAATACAAAGATCAGCTAAATGTTAATTCATATGTAACCTCACCGTGAACACTTCAGTGGCTCAGGTTTGGTGTCAGATGTTCTGCTTATTTGTAAAGGAATGTTATGCAGGCCGAAGTCCCCACCGATGTTGATGTCTCCATGTTGATAGAAGCTGGGCTTGGCTGCCCTCCCCAGTATTCTGCATGGTGGGGTCTGTGCTGCAGCCCAGAGGACTGTCAGTGCCAGCAGAATAGTCTGCAGTGCCATCCCACTGCACGTCTCAGATCCAGCACTGCTGTGTACCAGGTTTATATACAGCAGTTTTAATTCTCCATCGATTTGTGATTCTCAAAGGCATGACTGAGTCCCAGGATAAGTAAGCTGGGGGAAATTGCATTAGCAGTGACGGTATACCCAAGGTGAAAACAACTCCAAGGATATCTGATATCTGCACACATTGCTGTTTTCAATTTACCTAATTAATTTCGGGGAAAAGACAGTGCTTTATGTCTTCAAGGCACTATTGTCCCATACTATGCCACTATTTTTAGCAAAGATTTTGTTATTATTTATTTATGCTTTTCACACAATATACAAGGGTTCAAAAATTGACATGATGGAATTGAAAAAATATCCATGATGCAGCCTTGTCGTAGATGGATGTGAAATCAGTTTATAAACTCTTTCGCAGTCTCATTAAATATCAATTATGGAATGCTGGTAAGAATGGCCAGTTAAAAGTGCATTTAAATGGTCCTGTAACAAAAATAGTTTCCAATGGCAAATAATGTATTTTGTATAAGTTTGGGGGTGGTACGGTGGTGCAGTGCTTAGCTCTGTCACCTCAAAGCAAGTACCAAGTTCAAATGCCGAGGGCCTGTGCGGAGTTTGCATGTCCAAGTGGGTTTCCTCCGGGTACTGCGGTTTCTTCCCACAGTCCAAAGACATGCAGGTTAGACTCTAAATTGCCCAAAGATAAGCTACAGCCCCCCCCACATCACTCGTTCCCGAACATTCCCGGATTTTTTGTTCAGATCAGAACATCAAAAACCAAGACGGCACATTTTTCTGATTCGTGGTTATGACGGTATGTGGAATAACTGTCCGAATATGTGCACCGGGAGTGCCACAATGATAAACAGCTAAATAAAAGAAGAATAAATAAATAAATGTGTAAATATAAATCTGGGAATTAATATAGAAATGTAAATGTATGTGCAATCAAGTTATTAAATTTATTTTTTTATTTTCAAATATTTTTTCTAATATATTAATTATTTTATTTCCATATATATTTCCCAATTTATTTCCATACAGTTGAAGTAGGAAGTTTACATACACTTAGGTGAAGTCATTACAACTAATTTTTAACCACTCCACAGATTTCATGTTCGCAAACTATAGTGTTGGCAAGTCAGTTAGGACATCTACTTTGTGCATGACACAATTGTTTACAGGCAGATTATTTCACTTTTAATTCACTATACCAGAATTTTTAATATTTGGTCGCAAATGTCATGGTTTTTGACACCTTTTTCCCATGCGGTTGTTTTCCTCGGTCGCCACGCGTGGGCACTGCTCTTTTAGTGGAGTTTTGCTCCGCCTCTTCTCTTTTGCGGAGTTCTCTCATCAGCGTCCACACATGTGCATGGTTGCCTGAGAGCTACATAAGCCCCTGTTTCCTACTTTTGGGGCTTCTATATTATTTTGCACTGTTTTGTGTGTTGTATTAGTTTTGCCTTTGTTTGCTTAGCCAGTATGGTTAGGTCTAGGCTCTGTAGGAGACCTTTTTGCTCCAATGTGTTTTATTGGAGTTATGCGGGACTTGCCTTTGTGTAAGTAGCTATTAGGACTCTTCGTCCGTGGCTCTTTTCTGTCTCCGCTTCCTGGTCGTTCCTTTCTTTCTTTGCCTAGACCTGTTGCCTTTTCTGTCTCTTCCTCCTCTCTCTGTCTGCTTTTTTCCTTGAAAGCGAGAGGAGTCTTTGTTGGTTTATGGGTATATTTATATAGTCATTTCTTACTAAGAGACAGGGCGTTTATCATACTGAGAGGCAGGGCATGTATTTTCTACTAGGCTTGCGTTAGTCATTGAGCTGGCAAATGTCCAGAACAGCTGTTCTGTTCGTCCTTCGGTACCTGTCTCCGTACATGGAGACTGGGCGATTTTGTTCGGAACCGTAGTTCTGTTCGTCCTTCGGGTACGTCTCTCCTCACAGGGAGACTGGGCGATTTTGTTTGCGTGTGACTGTGAGCCTATGAAAGTAGCCTTTGAACGTTAGATCTTTGTTCCTTTCGCCTTGTTTGGTTTTTTCCTATTGAGAAACCTGGCGTTTGTGCTTCTACTCATTTGCGTGTGATAGTGAGCCGGTTGGTAGCATCGGTCATTTAGTTCCCTGTTTTGTCTCTCCTTCTCATGGGTTACGTTCCCCCTTTGTTGTGAGTCAGGGCGTTTATTCCGGTTTTTTTTCATGTGTTGCGTGTTGCTCTGGTGCCAGTATATGTAGGACTCGGAGACCTCTTTATTTCCGCCTTGTAGCGAGCAGTTCTCACTCCGGTTAGAGCGAGGGAGTTATTTTCGCGTATTGTCTCCTCTCTTTTAGTTCGACTAGTTCCCACCCTTCCAACGTATGTGTTGGTTCAGAGCTATTTTTATACAGTCTATGGTTCAGAGCATAGACTGTAGAAAAGTGGTTCTCAATGTGAGCAAATACATTAATTGAGAAGTCGATTCCTCACATATTGAGACGCCTGATAGAGAAAGCTACCTAACTACCTGTTTTAGATTTATATTTGCATCGGATGCCATCGAACATTGTAGCTAGGCTACATTGAACATGGTCATGTAGCTAGCTTTCTCAGATACAAGATGGCTATATTGCTCACAACAATATACAATCTATCCGCCTGCCGTTTCTTTCAATATTTGAGAATTTGACTTCTCCACTTGCTCATAAGAAATGCTGTCAGTAACTCTGAATAGCCTCCATGGAGGGTTGGAACTGGGCTGGTTCACTTGGAACTAGGCGAAATTAGTGGGTGGACCAAAGCAAGTTGCCATATTGTACTATCTAGCTAACTTTGCTCTATCCGTCGTTTCTGTCAATATGTGAGGAATTCACTTCTCCATTAATGTATTTGCTCACAAACGTTGTCTGCAGCTCTGAACCATTTTTGCTACAGTCTATGCTCTGAAAATACAGTGTTGCCAGATTTTAAAACTATAAACCCGCCTATCTTAATAAAAATAACCCAAATTGGATAAAATAGGCTACATTAAGTTACGAACGGGAGGGGGCGGACGGATTTATGGATGTGATCGTGAACCGGGGAGGAGGCGAGGGAGATTGTGGACTGGAGGTGGAGGTAGTCTGCTGTCAGAACGGTTGCCAATCGATAGACTGAAATGTTTATGAACCTGCAACGCGCACACACACGCAGTTATAAGCTAGTTTTATTTCCAAATCAAACGTTTTGTGCTTATGCAAGATCGGGGAAAGCAAGCTTGCACACACAGAAAGCAAGTTGAGCAACATAGAAACATAGGCTCCTCATTTCTCGTCCATTACAAAGTTCTCAAGCTTTGTAGAACGTGCGTTCAAAGATAAGACACGGTGGTCTATACAACAGTAAGGTTTACAGATAGCCACATCTCCCGTCTCCTCGTTAAAGCACGAACACAGCATTTAAGCTCCAAGCCTACTTTTCTATAAGCAACTGAAAATCAGCTTTCCTTCTTATTTTCTTTCCTAACCCGCTGGCAAGCCTCTGTATATCAAACAAAAGCGCCGACTATTAACTGGCTTCAATGACATCCGAGGAATAGGCAGAGAGAGGAGGGACAAACTACACCAGAGCCAATGAACGTGAATAATTAGCTGAAAGAGGAAGATGAAAAACCCAACATAACAAAAAATAGACCAAATTATGGCAAGCTGCAAATAGTAATTTTTCCCCGCACAATTACATTAAAAAAATGACCCCAATTGGGCTGGAATAAGCCCAATCTGGCAACACTGAACACATACGTTGGAAGGGTGGGAACAAGTCAAACTTAGTGGGTGGAGCAAAGCAAGTTGATTGACAGATTGTGCGCGTTGGGAAATTGGTAAATATATATGGAAATAAATAAGTAAATAGGGAAATAAATGAATGTATTAGAAAAAATATTTTTAAATAAATTTAATAACCTAAATTAATTGCACATACATTTTCATTTCTCTATTCATTCCCATATTTATTTATTTCCTCATTATTTTTTTAATACATTTTTATATTTCCACATTTATTTATTATTTTATTTATTCATCATTGTGGCACTTTCGCTGTTCCATACACTCGTCTTTACCTGAATTTGGTTAATACCTTTACTAGATTTTCACATTTGAAATAGATTGAGATAGGAGAACTGGCACCAGCCGCCACTGCTTATGAAGTGCAGGAATCATCTTTAACATAAACATTATTTTGGTCTATAGCATTTAGATACAGCTTTCCTGATTTTGCTATTTGAAATTGCAACCACAATTACAAGGAGTGAATAAGCACATGCTACCTATTCTCCTTTAAAATAATGCAGAATTCAAGTTGCTTTGTACCCCATTCGTTTTCTTATAGTCTAGAGCTAGCTAGGTTGACAGTATTGCTATGAATAGCATAGAATATATTTGTTGGATAAAGCTTCGTTGGCTAAAGAGGTAGTTAGAAGGCTACTACAGATTCTTTACCTTGGGCTCCTAGTTAACTTCTGCACATTCGATTCTGCCATTTGCGGTTGCTTAATTAAGACATTATAAAAACGCATGAATAACAATAAAGGGCAAGAAAAATAGCATCAAAAAAGCGAACATCTAAAATGAAATGTTAGGCTACGCCTGATAAACAGCAGGCTTAGCAGCGCAGATGGCCATGAACATCCCAACATTTAAACTATAGCCTAGATTTTAATTGTGGCCCTCATAAATAATATGTCTGAGCCCTTAGCAGTTGCTGTAAAATGAAAGCACACATTGAACAATGGCCGCACATTTGTGCAGTGGCTAGCACTGTCGTCTCGCAGCAAGAAGGCACCGAGTTTGAATCCCGGCCGAGGGCCTTTCTCCCTGTGTCCGCGTGTGTTTCCTCCGGTTTCCTCCCACAGGCCAAAGACATGCAGGTTAGGTGAATTGGAGACTCTAAATTGCCCATAGGTTTGAGTGTGTGAGTGAATGGTGTGCATGCCCTGTGATGTAATTTCCCTGTGTCGTCATGGAACTGTAAGTCGCTCTGGATAAGAGCGTCAGCTAAATGACCAACTGTAGCAACTGTAACTGAAACCATTTTGAGAAGAAATATGTTTCTGATTGTGATGTCCATGTTATTTTCAGCTTTTTCAACTGAAATATAGTTTCTGAACATGTGAAAAAATTAAAATATCAATTCAAAAAAAGAAGAAACAAAGTCTTCTGAAACATTCCCATTTTTGTGGGTAATCAATTTTTATTTTTGGGAATTCCAAGTGAACCAATGCAATGTTTTGCTTAAAAACTAAGTAATCCAATAATACAGAACAATAGTTTGTTGTTCATAGACACATTTGTAGAAAAGTAAGAGTTCGCATTTTACCCGTTTGTTGTTTCCTAGTCTTTTGCTTTATTAATAAGATAATATTGCATTTACGGTCAAGAATACAGAACAGCAAACCAAAAGTGGAAGCTAAATAGGAATGAAGCTTTTCATACAAACAGGAAAAATTTTATTAGGCAGTTTTGACATCTAATGTATTAAATATGTCAATGGCAATACAATGACATAGACCAGAGGTCCTCAATCTCATCCAGTAAGGGCTGGTGTGGGTGGAGGCTTTTGTTGCAACAAAGCAGTAACACACCTAATTCTACCAATCAAGGTCATTTGCAAAGACTGTAGTGGTTGATTAGTAGAATCAGGTGTGTTACTGCTTGGTTGGAACAAAAGCCTGCACCCACACCGGCCCTTTCTGGATAAGATTGAGCACCCATGGCATAGACGATGAGAAGCAAATACACCTATTCCCCTTGAACAATTTATTGGTTTCACTAATGTAATCAATCACATCACTTGGGTGTAATGTAGTGGATCTGCTAATAGAGATGCTCTGCCATTAAATGGGAAATACTACTGGTATTATCCCCTAAATATATCACAGCGGTCATATGATCATTATTTATTTATTTATTGGACTGTATAGGATGACTCATAACAGTCCTTCTGTGCAACCATGCTATCGCGCAATCTGATTAAGACATCCACGTGTTTCTCATAATAGCATTGTCTGTCAAAGGAAGAGAGTGACACTTTGGTCATGATCCATAAATCTAGTTGCTACTCTGGTCACCAAAAAGCAGTAAAGACAATCACTGAGCTTTGGGATGTGTTTTACCGATTATATGCTTTCTTGTATTTTTCTCAGGTCTGAATACAATTATGTAACATTTTGGAATAAAAATACAGAACAGCAAACCAAAACTCGAAGCTAAAATAGCAAATATTTCCACAGCCACAGTGAACTTTCCAGGTGAGCTGACATAAGCTGGTATAAAGGTGATCCAGACTGCACAGAATATGAGCATGCTGAATGTGATGAATTTGGCTTCATTGAAGTTGTCAGGCAGCTTTCGAGCCAGAAAAGCTAAAACAAAGCACAATATAGAAAGGAGTCCAATATAACCCAGTACAGCCCAGAACCCCACTGCTGATCCAACATCACATTCTAGAATGATCTTTTCTTTGTAGTGCTTCATGTTCTTGTTGGGGAAAGGAGGGGATATTGTTAACCAAAACACACAAATAAGGACCTGTATGAGAGTGAAAGCAAGAACACTCAGTCTCTGCTGGGGAGGCCCAAACCACTTCATGACATTACTGCCTTGAAGTGTAGCCCTGAAGGCAGGGGCGGATTGGGACTATAAATCTAACCGGGAGTTTCAAAACCATGGCGGCCCAGCAACATTATTATTATTATTATGATTGTATAGGCCCTACATGTCGTATTAAGTTATTGTGCTGCTGCTGCTGCTGCTGCTGCTGTTGTTGTTGTTGTTGTTACACGATGACGAGAGCGTGCATGTAGGCCTAGTTGTACTCGCAATCAGACACACCCACGGTGGCATGAAAACGATACTTGCAATAACGGCCATGGTTTACTTTTGCTACTTAGGCTATGGTTTACTTTTGCTACTTAGGCTATGGTTTACTTTTGCTACTTGCAATAATAACTGCCACGGCGGGCACGAAAAATCACATTGAGCTAAATGATCCACTTCCAACAACACAAAACTAAACACATATACTATATAGCCTACTTTTGCAATTTGCAATAATAAATGCCACGGCGGGCACAAAAACACAAGTGTGTCCTACCTTATTACACTGTCAGCAGGCGTCGCAGGAGGTCGCTTCTCTCAGCTAGCTTGTCGTTTACATGCACAGCAATATCCGATTACTGGAAACGATCAGCTTACGCCAGTATTTAACTTATTGCGTTCACATGAACATAAGTAATGTGATTACTCCAAAAGCCGCGTTTACATGATTCTCTCCATAATCAGCTCTGTGGAAAATGTAGCTACTAACTGCTTCCTGTTGTAAGGACAAAAATGATCCGCCCGTCAAAAATTTACGTTAGGCTATTATTATTATTATAGCTAGCTAGTAATTATTATAGCTACTTATTTATAGCTAATTGCTAGTAGTGGTTGATTTATATTATTGTAGGCTACTAGCTAGCTTTACCGATCTCTAAATCTGGCGAATTTCCCGAAAATTTCAGTTATTTAATGTGCTAGCCACAAACTAGCTAGTACAAACACAAGCACGTAACACTGAACAATATATTTTCACCGGTGAAATGCAAATTTAATAATAAAATTCTGGAAGTGAGATGCTGAAGGAACCCCAGGCATAGCCAATGTTGACGGGTGGAATCATTTTGACGTTACACCGCCTCTTCTGCCTGACATGCGTAGTTTTGAAAAGCCGAAAGAAACCGGAGAAAGGTGTTTACATGCTCCAAAAAATCGAAAGTTTGGCCAAAAAACCAGGGGTGTTAATCGGGTTTCGAAAACACGGATTATGACCTTACATTATCGGATAAAGGTGTTTACATGACCATTTCAGTAACCAGAGTATTGCCATAACCGGGTTCAGATCGGAGTATTAGTGTGCATGTAAACGTACTAGCCTACCGGCCCACGCACAGCACCGGCCCACCGGGAAAACTCCCGGTGCTCCCGATGGCCAATCCGCCCCTGCCTGAAGGCCATTAACACCACAATTGTTTTCCCCAGAACACAAGAGATGCTGAGGACAAAGGTGATCCCAAACGCAGTGTGGCGCAGCATACAGGACCACTCAGAGGGCCGGCCGATGAAGGTAAGAGAGCAAAGGAAACACAGTTTCAATGAAAAGAGCAGCAGGAAGCTCAGCTCTGAGTTGTTGGCTTTCACAATGGGAGTGTCTTTATTTATAAAGAACAACACAGCCACAAATGCAGTGACACATGCTCCAAATATAGAACAAATAACAAGCACTATTCCCATAATTTCTTGAAAAGATAGAAATTCAAAAGTCTTTAACACACATTGATCTCTTTTAGCATTAGACCAGTATTCATCTCGGCACAAAATACAGTCGATAGAATCTGTAATAAAACAATGAATACCATAATTAGCAAACTCAGTAGCAAGCTGGTAGTACTGAGATAATGTTCAGAGTTCACACCATAATACAAACAACACAACTTTGAAACGTTCTCTATAGACTGGTTAGTGTTGAATCTAAATTACCTGTAGTATTGCTGATTTCTCCCTCAGCACAGGGCACACAGTCATAGCAGCAGACAGGCCTTCCACTCTGCACAGCCTTCCGAGTGCCTGGGGGACAGCTCTCACTGCACACTGACCTGGGTTTCTGTGCAACATGTTTCAACTCTTAACTCAAAGCTCCCATGGACAATGTAACGTGCAAGTACTTTATATTATATAATTATCAAACGTTTATCATATAGAACATCAAAACCTGGATTGTACAGTATATTTTTCCTTAATACATATGTGATTTTTTTTTTTAGGTCTCTTGTTTTATTCTCGTTTGCAGATAGTATTTTACAGTCTGTTAAATGAAGACTTGTGAAATGAATTTTGACAGGCCAGGCCCATATTGAGTTGATAAAATTTTGTGAAATTAACTCAAATTCTTTATCTCTATCAGTGCTAAAAGCTGCATACATGTGCTGTTATCAGACCACCTTTTCACAATGTGAATGAACACTTACCTGTATTTGCCCACCTGCCCAAACCATACTAACAGGACTCATCACAAACTGCTGACCAGATGGTAAAGAGGCATCATAGTAGCCAACCGCTCTGAACTCTACTGCACCATCAGGGCCAAGCTGCCAGTTCACCACCTCATATCTGGCTATCGGGTCTCCATTACTGTCAAAGGAGACTTTCTGTCCAGTTCCCAAAGTGAAATTGACTTTTTTCAGGGCCTCAAGAATCTGAAAGAAACAAAGATTGAAGGTGAGATAAATTCTTGCTTGGCTTTGTTCATAATGATTTTATTAACTATGTAGGTATGGTTTATTGAGTTACCTGCCAGGGCTCTGTTTTCACACTTTTTGTACAGCCTTGATAGGCTGAACATGCCAGCAGGTCATGTAGAGAATGAGCAACAGCGTATACTGCTTTGTAAACATTGTTGGAGATTCTCAGCTCTGATACATCAGTGTATTCATTTTCCAGTTCGCTCAAGCTCTCAGATCCAGTACAGGGGTTAATGTGAGGATGATTGTTTTCAGTTGTTAGGGAACATTGAAATGCACTTTCCCAAAAGTCTATAACAGCAAGGTTTCCTGGATCTTCTGAGGGGTGAAGTTTTAATATGAACTCTTTTAAGCCTTTTATTTTTCCTTTGGTGACAGAAAAGCCAATAGACCCTCCCAGTATTCTATAAGTTGTTGGTGTTGCTAGATCGCTTGCTGTTATCCAGGCCTCACTGCCTACTATTTGTAAACCAGTAATGTTCTGCAGAGTCAGTTGCTCAAGTAAACCGATCATCTCACCCTGAGAAAAAAATGCTACAATTACCTTTGCAGTGCCTCTTTTGATAACATCTACAACCTTCAGTAATTTCTCTGGTTCTGTTCTGTGAAATTTCTCTGAATACTCAATGCAGATCCCTTCTTCCTGAGCAGCTTTTATAAATGTGGCCATCCCGTAGTTTCCATAGTTTCTGTCACTTCTCACTGTTCCTATCCAGGTCCAGCCAAAGTGCTTCACCAGCTGAGCCAGTGCTCTGCTCTGGTAATAGTCACTGGGAATGGTTCTGAAGAATGAGGGGAACCTATTCCTGTTACTCAGACATGCACATGTTGCAAAGTAACTGATCTGTAAATAAAATACATCGCGCAAGTTAAAACACATGAGAAGTTAAAGCATATGAAAACATATGACCATAATGAGTAAATGCTTTTATTTACAATTTGAAAGATAACACGATTTCTGTATGTGGAGTGTGTGAATCTATGTCTGTGTGTTCATTCATGTACATATACGTGTACAACTTATACCCACATGAAGAAAGCAATTGAGCGCACCTGATTAATCAGAAACACCTGTGAAACCATTTGTCCCAAACATTATGGTGCTCTGAAGTGGGGGTGCTGTAACTTCTACATGGTGAAACCAAATTTATAAAAATACCCTTTAATAAAACCTGAGAATGCACTTGAACCTCATGTCAAGTGTTTGATTACATATTATCTAAAATTATGGAGTACAGAGCCAAATCAAGAAAAAATATGCCTTTGTCCCATGGAAAAAGAGAGAAAAAAGAATATTATATCCTGTAACTGAGACAATGGAAAACACCTGCTTTATTCACCAGAAAACACCGGCTAAAATCGTCAGGATTACATTTTAGGGACTTATCAGTTAAAGTTGAAATATAATATAATAATTTATTTTTGGTTGACATGATCAGTTTATATAAGCAGATGGGACAACTGTGTAATAGTATCATCGTTGACTTGAATATCATATTTTCCATAAATATTGTTTTTTATTTTTACTGCTACATTTTCACCAAAAAAACCCCTCAGATTAGAGGACCCAAACATAATACATAACTATTCTCATTTCACTTACATATCAGTGAGTTACTCCCTGGAAGTATTTAGAAAGGAGAAAAGGAACTCTTACCACTGGAATTTGAAATAATCCAACTGTTGCTGCAATTGCCATGGAACTCGTCGAAGAGGATGCCCCAATAATGGCCTGCACTCCTGCCGGTGTGAAGCATGATGTATCGGTCAGAGTTTCCTCATAACCGTTCATCAGAGCCATGGCTGATCGTACAGAGAATGTTGGAGAGAGACAGGAGTCATATATCTTATATCCAAGAGATACACCTGGAAGGAGGTCAGTTCTGTTGTTTATTTCTTCAATGGCGAAGATCATAGTCTGGGCAAACCGGAATTGTCTGAAATGAACTCTAGAAATTACAGAATTTATTCTTTTTTAACAGGCAAACCATATGGAGTGCAACTTACACAGACTATTCAGTAGATTTAAAGTTTTAAAATTAATGTTACACATACCTCTAATATGAATTTTATTATTGTATATTATTAAATAATTTGTGCAGTATGAAATATAATTGATATTACCCTTTGTTTTATTGGAATCACAGCAAAACTTTATTGTTGAATAGCCACTAATAAAAAAGCAGCTGAATGTTATTTAATATTTAACCTTACCGTGAACACTTCAGGGGCTCAGGTTTTGTGTCAAATCTTCTTATTATTTGTAAAGGAAGTTTATGCAGGCCGAAGTCCCCACCAAAGTTGATGTCTCCATGTTGATAGAAGCTGGGCTTGGCTGCCCTCCCCAGTATTCTGCATGGTGGGGTCTGTGCTGCAGCCCAGAGGACTGTCAATGCCAGCAGAATAGTCTGCAGTGCCATCCCACTGCACGTCTCAGATCCAGCACTGCAGTGTACCAGTTTTAAATACAGCAGTTTTAATTCTCTACCGATTTGTGATTCTCAAAGGCACAGCTGAGTCCCTGGATAAGTAAGGTGGAAATTGCATTGACAGTGAAGGCATACCCAAGGTAAACACATTTCCAAGGATCTCTGAGAACTGCACACATTGCTGTTTTAAATTTGACTAATGAAGTTAAAGATTTTGTTATTATTTATTTCTGCTTTTACAAAGGTTCAAAAGTTGGCATGATGAAATTGAAAATATATCCATGATGCAGCCTTGTCATAGATGGATGTGAAATCATTTTAAAAACTCTTTCGCAGTCTCATTAAATATCAATTATAGAATGCTGGTAACAATGACCAGTTAAAAGTGCAGTTAAAAGGCCTTCCTCTCTGGACAGCCTTCCAAGTGCCTGGGGGACAGCTCTCACTGCACACTGACCTGGGTTTCTGTGAAACATGTTTCAACTCAACTCAACACACCCGTGGACAATGTGACATGTAAATACTTTATAATAATTTATAACAGTATGTTAAAATGTAAAACATTCAATTCTGGGGATTGTTATTATTGGTTCATGCCAGGTTCAAATATGAAGTTGTCTAGCTCAGTTTGGGAACGGCTTTGAGCTTTGATGCCAAGTGCTGAAAGCTATATATTGTATGAGTGCTGTTATAACTGCACATGTTCACAAAGTGCATGAACACATACCTGTGTTTGGCCACCTGCCCAAACCATACTAGCAGGACTCATCACAAACTGCTGACCAGATGGTAAAGTGGCATCATAGTAGCCAACCACTCTGAACTCAACTGCACCATCAGGACCAAGCTGCCAGTTCACCACCTCATATCTGGCTATCGGGTCTCCATTTTTGTCAAGACCGACTTTCTCTCCAGTACCCAAAGTGAACTTGCCTTTTTCCAGAACCTCAAGTACCTGTAAAGAAACAAAGATTTAAGCTGAGGTAAATTCATGACTGAGTCCCACGATAAGCAGGTTGAGGTGGAGCAAATTGCAGAAGCGGCAGAGGCAACAGAAAAAGTAATCAATTCCTTGATTCACTGCAACCTGAGGCAACATAAAAATAAATCATCACAAGCCTGTGATTGGCACACACAAAATCTTTTTTAATAATTCAATAATAGAGTCTTTTAAATAATTTAAGTAAGTAAGCCTATAAATTCATATATTTTGCATATACTTTCCATTCTAACCCTAATGGAAAGGCAGCACGCAAAGATTGCACGTCGTATTTAATCACTGAGCACCAGAGTATTTGAAGCTGGACGTAGTTATTTATGTTATTTCTTTCATTGTCAGCCATGTTATTCACATGACCAATTTTGTTGTGTGAATGACCAATATCAGTACTGGTCCTATTTATTTATTTTTTAATTAACACACAGTAGTATTCCTCCGTTGTCTTTTGTGGAAAATGTTCTAATTAATAATTATCCTGCAGTTTTTGTCTTTGTATTTTTCCCAAAATCGAAAAATAATTTTGAACGACAAGGCATGGGTAATTACGTCTTATTTTGAATACTTTTTTCTACCCTCTAAATATGATTGGTATTGGTGAACATGGTGCGTCTGCCAATTGAATGTAATGTAATGGTGGATGGAGGTCAATTGGCACATTATTGGTTGTGCTGTTATGAACCGACTGGCCCACTATCAGCTTTCCTGGAATATGCTATGCGAGTATTTTTTTGGTAGAAATCAGTTCCTTGCATTATGTGTAATTTTGTTTTGGCTGAGGGTTTTGAAAAAAAAATTATTTCCCCCCTTTTTTTCCCCCTTTTTTTTGTGGCATGGCGGTAAAAGCGCCAACTTTGAGTCGTTTCAGTTGCAAACAAGATCAGGGCTTCGAAACCTGGTCCTACCAGATCCGAGGGAGCGGCAAATTGGTAGCCGCTCCCGGGGTGTGGGGGGGGGGGTACTCAGCGGGGTGTGGGGGGGGGGGGGTACTCAGCGGGGTGTGGGGGGTACGCAGCGGGGTGTGGGGGGGGGGGGGGTACGCAGCGGGGTGTGGGGGGGTACTCAGCGGGGGAGAATTGTCACGTACAAGTGGGCCCGGCGAGCTGGAATCACGGTCAGGAGCCTCCTTCTTACTACCGGCTGATGGGGTTGTAGTGATGACTTCTCAACCAGTTGCAACACAGGGAATTGAATTATATGTGGGTACAATTCGCCATCAAAATTTTAAAAGGACTTACAGGTGAGGTGTGGGAATAATGAATAATTAATAGCTAATATGTCATTTTTTTAAATAATGAAACAAAAACTGTAAAATACACCCGGGTGTGCAAGTTCCACCATCCCACACTGATCGCGAGCTTAATAAATATAGACGCCACTAGCCCAACACAGAATGCACGTTGTCATCGCCTGCCAATATTTTGTTGTAGATACGTGAAGACAGTTATATATATCTACATTTTTTTGGTCATCAGTGCTCATGAAACAGTTACTGGAAAAACACTTATGGGGTGGGAGTCTTGTGCAGCAATGCCACCTCAGTTGTGCCAACGACATAGCCGCTTTCATACATGGAACATAGAACATTGCCGTAATCTATTAGCTTTGCCTGTATTAGCTTTGCCAAAAAAGGACTATCCATAATTTCACCGGGTCGCTAACATTCACACATGACAAGATCTGGCAAACAATCTGGAAGGGCTCGGGAATCGAGGCCCAGGTGCGACCGTGAAGCGATCAGAAAGTTAACCCACCGAGATGGGAAACCAGAAAACAGGAAGGGAAACTGCCCGCAAACGGAGCAGAGAAAAACAAAGGAAAAGGGAGAAACAAACCCCAAAAACAGGGTGAAGCTCGTAGACTCGAGCAGAGAATAGAAATGAACAGAATAGCCTCTAGCTCAGAAACTATCAGAGCTAAAATAAAAGGCAAACGGAAACGAGGCGAAGCAGATAGCGCGGGGGGCCCGCGACGGCACTCTAGCCGTGGGGGGGGACAGGTACCAGACGTGACCCAGGCCGTGGGGTCCAGCTTAGGGACGGCACGCCGGCCGTAGGGTCAGGAACCGGTGCAGGGGAGGCCCAGGGAACATAACCTTCAAACCTGGGGGCGGCACTCAGCCTAGGGGTAGGAACAGGTGCGGAGTTCCCGCAGATAGCGCGGGGGGCCCGCAACGGCACTCTAGCCGTGGGGGAACAGGAACAAGGAGGGACAGGAACGAGGAAGCCTGGAGGGAACAGGGGGAGCCTGGAGGGAACAGGAGGAGCCTGGAGGGAACAGGGGAGCCTGGAGGGAACAAGAGCTGGACAAGACAAGACACAACGGGAAACCCAGCTCACAAAAGACAAGCACACAAGACAGTCCGGCCCTGAACAAAGAGACAGGGCAGACTATATACAAGACATGACGAGGACAAAACGAGCCAGAGGTGGGAGAAGAGTAACGAGGGCATGAGAGGAAAACACAATTCAGGTGTGGGGAGTGCAGGACACAAGTAGGAGGGAGAGACAATGGGAAAACCCGGGATGGAATCCGGGTGCCTCACAGACAGTGCTCGAGTGGAAACACGAACGTACATATGTAGCCAGCGAGACCAACGGCATTTTAGACGCAAAAATAAATACATATCGGAAAAGGGAAACTCTCCTCCCTAATGCGTTTTCTATAGAGCTTGCGTAATACTAGACAGTTAAAACGAAAACTGCCGTTACGCTGGGCTGTAGTAAATTGTTCAAAGCACCCAAAAAGACATGGCATATAGCGTTGCTAAGGTTATAATGTACTCTATTGGATAAAAAAGCCGACAATTGAACCAGAATGATCTGTAATGAATGAGACAGGCTTACAGGGCATGGGGGTATTACGCGTCGACGTTTCAGATAGTGTAATAGCGGTATAAAGTGTTGTATTGTATTTCTCAAACCGATTGTACCAGCCAATAAATGACCACTGAATTTTGAAAGGAACATCTCGATGTGTAAAACCAATGGTAGGATTGTATATTTATTTCATATTTAGTAGCATATATTGCTAGTAGAATACATGGTAGAATGAGACAGTACTTTCACAGTTTATTTTGCATTTGAGTGAGCAGGGCTTTTCACTGCTTTTCTGGCATATGATCAGGCTATTGTTGGGTTTATCTCGTTGCTATGACGTTATTCTAATTTTATATGCTGAATAAATATATTTATGAACTCAAACATAGACGCTATTGTCCACTATGTCACGCATGGGTAAGTATAGACTAGGTGGGGGTTGCTTGTTAAATGGACTTGCTACGGGAAAATGTTATTTGTGGACAGAATAATGTCTAGGCTCTGTAGGACCACACAGGTTTCTATTGAAATCCAAATATTCAAAGTAAATAAATACAGATAATAATAATGATAATAATAATACATTTTATTCATGCTGTGCTTTTCATAGACCCAAAATCACTGGATGCAGACAATTATTCAAACGTTCCCTATAGTGTAGTAATTTTTCTTTTTAATTTCTACGTGTAACACTTCTGAATCACAGATTTTTTTATTTCCACCTAAAATTATTCTCCTTTCACAGTTTGATGTGGCACATACAGTTTCATTGACCACATTGTCTTGAGATGATAAGTTCGAAAAACACAGGCCCAAGTTACATTAAATAATTTAGGAAAGATTAGATAGCTTTGCTTTGGAATAGAGCTGGTTTAATTCGTGTGAGCTACGATAGGCAATATTGTTAGTTATAACCTGGCCACATTTTGATATCAATACTAGTTTCTCTGTGATTAAATAAGATAAAAAGCATCTTTTCTACTTTATTGTTTTTTTTCACCATTTATTGTGCGTAAATGAACTTGCAACAAAGTTGGAAATGAAGCCCCCCCGCCCAGTCTGTGATCATAGCAGCACCCCTATCCACCCTCCCCAATGACCTTTGCACCCCCATGTATTGACCTAGCCCACCCATCACCCACAGAGAGAAAAGTTCCTGGCGCCGTCACTGCATTAAGGTTTGTCTATAAAAAAACTTTTTTTTTTTTTAAAAGAAATTGGTACGCTAGTTAGCTAGCTAGCTAAATGTTTCTGGTTCGTCACTTAGCCTGCTATTTAACATTAATATTTTGACCAGGCCCCTTCAAGTGTTTACGTGCACAAGCCAGGTGTGTGTAAATGAGCTATTTACTATAGCAGCGATTTATAACAACCAGGTGTTGAGTCCGTTTCCTGTCATACAGGCACTATACTGCTCATTGATGTTTGGAGAGGAAACTTGTGCCACATTTAAATGCAATCATTACAGTGGACCAATGTGAAATGCAATACACACATGGTATTGCTTTTCATTTAATTGCATTTCAAGGTGTGTTTAATACAATTCTGACACAAATTCATAATTTAATTCTTTCAAAGCAAATCCCCACTCATTGTTTTTCAGTATAGAGATGAATCGACGTGAAAACAACGTAATGAAGGTTTTGCTTTTCATTTTGGCAGTTTTTCCACACGTCACCATTGAAAAGTAATGTGGCACAAATTCCTCTCCATACTAATAGTATACCTAACTCCATACTATGGGGGGCCAATAGTGCCAAAATTATGTTGTCTGCTAGTGTGATTGTGGCTGCCTTACACTGTGTGTTTTAATTGGTCAATAACATTGAGGCCGGTAACAAAATCGACACCGATGTGACTCCAAGGATGGCCTGGGACAGGGAGGGGGTGGAGGAGACCAGCGGAAGGCTGGTGGGATGCCTTGCTCCTGGCACAGATGGGACAGGTGAGGACAAAGGCACGGGTATCCCCCACAAGCGTGGGCCACCAGAAGCTCCTCCTCACCAGGGCGATGGTCCTGTGGATGCCTGGGTGGCAGGACAGGCGGGAGGCGTGGGCCACTGGAGGATCTAGGAGCGGACAGGGTTGGGGACAAACAGACGAGAATCTGGGTTATTGCAGGGATCCGGGTGGGTTACCTGGGCGGCCTTTACAGTCCTTTCGATCTGCCAGGAGACCGCAGCCACCACACAGGAGGGGCGGATGACGGGGACAGGGACAACAGGTCTGGTGAGGGAGGAGTGGACACGGGACAGGGCATTGGGCTTAGTATTGCGGGTACCGGGTCTGTAAGTAATGACAAAATTTAATCATGCAAAGAACAGTGACCAGCGGGATTGACGGGAATTAAACCGTTTGGCGGATTGAATATACTCCAGGTAACGGTGGTCAGTCAGGACAAGGAATGGTTCCTCCGCCCCCTCCAGCCAGTGATGCCATTCCTCCAGGGCGAGCTTGATTGCCAGTAACTCCCGGTCACCAACGTCATACTTACGTTGGGCCGGAGTGAGCCGGCGGGAGAAGAAGGTGCACGGGTGGATCTTCTGGTCCAGGGCGGAGCGTTGCGAGAGGACAGCCCCAACTCTAGTGTCGGAGGCGTCCACCTCGACAATGAATTGGCGGGTGGGGTCAGGGTGGCAGAGGATGGGGGCAGTGGAGAACCTGGCTTTGAGAGTGGAGAAGGCTTGATTAGCTTTGGAGGACCAGACAAACTCTGGTTCGTTTTCCCCCTTGCTGCGGTTCGTTTGGGCAGATGTGCACAGAGCAATTGTACTCGGGTACGTACCAAAAGCGGACCAAACAAGCGGACCGAGACCTTGTTGAAGAGTTGGTCTCGGTACGCTTCCAAACGAACTCTGGTGTGGAGAACGTGATCCGACCTCAGTCCAACCCAACTGCAGAAAGCACTGCACATTTTTGGACTAAACGAGCTCCCGTAGCCAGCTACGCTGTGCATTATGGGATGAGGAAGACGTGCATCAGGACATTATTTTCCAGCCACGCCTCATTTTCAAACTGTATCGTTTGCCTAAAGTGATAAATGCAAACGATGTAATAACCGATGACCAACGCCAAAATCAACCCGCGCAGTTGTCTCTCCATTGTGAAATCACAGTGAAATTACTTGTGGTGCGTTGTCTGCTCTTCTATTTCCCGGAGTTTCTTTCGAGTTTTCCCGCATGGAAATTCTGACTAATTGGAGAGCAGTTCAGGAACTACGTTATTGCTCCCGTCCCAGACACATCTGACCATTGAGTGAAATGAACGTTCTCACGTGGCTTGTGCGGCTGCATTTTGGTTCACTTCACCAACTCATCAACTGATTTGAACCAGAGCAAACGAATAGGTGTGAAAGGGAACCGAACCAGCTGAAAAACTAAACAATGTATCATTCTCGCATCTGGTGCGAACCCAGGAAGCGGACTAGAAGCAGACTATCAGGTGTGAAACGGCCCTAAGTAAACAAATACAGACCGGTTGAGGAGGTCGCGGAGGACGTTATTAATTACAGCCTTGAACACTGCTGGGGCATTAGTTAGGCCGAACGGGACCACCAGGTACTCAAAGTGACCGAGGGGGGTGTTGAAGGCCGTCTTCCACTTATCACCATTCCGGATTCGCACGAGATAGTAGGTGTTGTGGAGGTCCATCTTGGTGAAGACGGTAGCACCATGCAGGGGCTCAAAAGCAGAATTGATTAAAGGCAGTGGGGGCTTGTTGCGGACAGTAATGTCATTGAGGCCATGGTAATCAATGCATGGATGGAGAGAACTGTCCTTCTTCGCAACAAAAAAAAATCCTGCCCCCACAGTAGATGAGGTGGGTCGGATAATATCTGAAGCCAGTGAATCAAGCTAAAAACTTCAGACAGGTCATGATATTGGTAAAGATCAGGAGGAGCTAGGGATGGCCCCAGTGCCCCCGGATGGAGGTAGGGCGGAACGGAAGCAAGCGGAGTGGCATCTGGAGCGCCAACTCTGAACTTGAGCCATTTCTCAGTTAAGGTGAGGATTGTGCAGGCGGAGCCAGGGCTGACTAAGAACCAACGGACACTGGGAGGACCGGATGATGAAAAATTGGCTTCTCTATTATTGGCAGACAGAACAAGTTGTAGGGGACTGGTGGAATGTGTGACCTGGGCAAGAAGTCTGCCGTCCAGAGCAAGGGCGCTGAGTGGAGTGGAAAGCGGTTCCATAGGAATCCCAAACTTGGATACAAAACCGGCGGCGGTTGACTGACGTGGGCCCTGGGAAGGGGCAGCTGGATTGCTACCTGGCTCAGCATCGTTTCCATCTGACCCACTTGCTCAGAGATGATTCTCAGGGTTTCCTGGACGTCTTCCAGGTGTTGGCTGATAATGGCTCCTTGACAGGCGAGGGAGTGGTGGAGCTGCTCCAAGTCTGCTGGGTCCATATTTGGCCAGTTCGTTCTGTTACGTTTTCCCCAAATGCAGTATGGACCCAAATGCAGTACTCGGAGGCAGACTCAATGAAAAACTCCAGCGGAGTATATTTATTAATATTACAAAACACAAGCAAGGGGGAAACAAGGTGAAGGTCTGGAAGCGGGGTTGGCACTAGCAAAAAGGGGCTGAGCAGATGAAGGGAGACAGGAGAGGAGCTGGGCGAGTGCTAGGCAACCGGAGATTGAGCAGGAGCTGGAAGGGCAAGGACGAAGCGGGGAATGCAGTCTGGCAGGTGACTGGAACGAGACTCAAAAAGGTTAGCATAACAAGACAGGACAGAGGCCGAGTTTCAAGACAGCAACAAGCATGACAAGAACAACGAACTGGCAATGAGACAGAGAAGGACGGGGAAATATATGCGTGAGGATAATGAGGTAATCAGTGGAAAAGGCGTGAGAATGAATGCGAGAATAAATGAGTCAATGGAAGTGTGTGAGGAATACAAGCCGAGAAGGCGAGTGATTGGCTGTGCGACAATGAGAGGGGAATCGAGGAACAAACCACGCCCAGCCTGCACAACACGGAAGACAAACGGGGAAACATGACATGAAACAGGAGGAATGGGGAAAACGCAGAGAACAAAAGGGAGGTGGACAGGCAGGGAGGCAGCGGGCGTGACACATAGAGTATATTCACTTCGTAATTCCCAGTGGTGTACGTATCAATTAGTAGTCATTTGCTAAATTAGAGTATACCCATTTCTCTAGAGTGCACCCACTTCTACAGTTCAGACGGAGGCGTCGCACCACCTAGAGCACGAATAATCAATAGCTTGTTAACTAGGTTTGGTTAGTTGTCTCGTTGAAGCCAGAGTAGGTTCACGTTATGAGGTTACACCGTAGCAAAGGATGAGCAAGTTGACTGACCTGCGACCTAATGTCACAACAATGCAGGCTAACGACAGAACCTCCTTGCTCAAAGCGGTGACTTTTGCAAGGCTAACGTTGCATATAGACTGACTGGTGTAGACTCTATGTTGGTTTGGCTCTAGCTAGCCAGTTTCTTTCCCAGTGAACATTTTTGTGTTGAGATCTTTCATATTTATGTCTGCTCAGGTAACTACGTTATATACATAGCCTAATGTCCATACTGCTATCGATGGCACCCGACAATGTTATGTGTAACGTGAAGTGCCGGTGGTGCCTCAACATTGCGAGGTAGCTCTGCTAACGTTAATTCACTTTCATCAGACCTGAACTATCCGTTTTATAATTAGACCATTTTGTTCTGTGAAATACGCTTTCAAAACATTTCTTTTCAGAGTTTAAAAACTTTTTTCAATTTCAACTTTGGAGAAAAAAATCTTTCCCCGGGAGAACAGTGTCAGAAATCCCATGATTTGTAGCTTCGCAGATGTCGTGGCGAATCTTTGTAAAAATGGGTGTTGTAGTTTTTTAGAGTGTTTCAGATTTTTTTTTCTCAGAGATTCAAAATTTTTTTCAGAATTTCAAAACGGTTTCAGGATTTTCAATTTCAAAACGTTTTTTCAAACTCGCGAATTGTGACACTGATCTGACGGCATACGGTGCTGAATGAGAAGCTGGCTTGATTCGCCGAGGCTGGTAACTGTGCCTAGCATAGCTACCCAATGGATTTGCGACTGACTTGGCTGGTCACTGGCATTCCTAGGCTGGTAACTCACATGCCTAGCATAGGTACCCAGTGGATTCGCAACTGAATTGGCTGGTCACTAGCTGGTTACCCACCTAGGCTACCTAGCCTGGCAACCCACTGGATTGGCGATTTTTATTTATTTTTTGTTACTATTTCTGAGTTAACTTGTCTCATTTGCAGTTTGAGTCTGTAGTATTCACAAGGCAACAGTTGTTCAAGTGAAGGACTTACAAAATCAGTTAACCCTATTAAATTTGGCCCACTAGAAGTAATTTTCATCTAGGCCCTACTAGTTAAGTGTCATATCTCAAAAACTATTCACTGCATATCCATGTTTTAAAGTTATAATTGAAGAAGAGGCTGTAGGCGACCATTCAGGAAATTTACAACAGAATGAATGTAGCTTATGTCAGAATCGTCACATACAGTAGCCTATAGGTATAGGTTGCATAATATAGGCAACCAATAAAAATGCGTAGCCTAATGTTTGTATATAGCTACGTAGCCTAAAAAAAGGCCAATGTTTAAAGGTTGGCCTATGTTTTACAACAACAGAAATGTATTAGCCTACAGCAGCAAGTGCAATGTGGAAATGTCAACTTTGCTGGAAATTGGCAAACTGTAATAGCCTAAGATGATAAGCCTCTTGAGGGTTAGCCTCATAAGAAAACACTTGTAGCGCCAGACAGGATATTTGGTTCCTAACGTGTTTATATTGCGGATTTTGTAGGGAAAAAAATTTAACTGTCTACTAAACCGAAATTGTAGGCTATTTATAGGCTACAACTTTTTAATAATATAGGCTATTATTGTTCCTACATCAGAACATGATTTTTTTTAGCATGGAGAAACGGTGCGTTTTATGCATTTATTGTCTGTGATGGTGGCAAGATGAAGGTTGCAGCGGTATTTTGGGGTTTAAGATGTAAATAATTTCAGAGAAACATATAATTGGGATGTCGACAACTACCACTAGGGGGCCACCGTGGCTAAGATATTCAGAACTGGCTTGTCAAATTTTTTGTCATTTTAACCCAACTAAAAACCCTAGTTTCTAATTAATTACAGTTCACTGATTTCATTTCCACCTTGAAAATCTGTTAATAAATTTGAATGAGCAAAACCGAAAGAGCATTACTTAAGATGGCCTGTTCCACAGAATAGGCATCTTTCTCGGTAGCCCTGGGGTAAACTTCCTGTTTACAAATCCAGATCTCGGTCTGAATCCCACATGTGGCAGAACTTTTTCTCTTTTGGACAGGGGCAATCCTATTCAACACTGGCTTCCAGTATTAGACATTGTGTCATTGGCCTAGATGAGGTTTCAGATGTATTTTTTTAATTTATCCAATAGCTACTGCTGTATAAAAGTAAGTAATTTGCTTGAATTGAATGACTGTTGCCTTGTGGATACTGCAGACTCAAACTGCAAATGAGAGCTCCAGTGGGTTGCCAGGCTAGGTATGCTACGTGAGTGACCGGCCGAATGCTATAGTGACCAGCTAAGTCAGTTGCAAATCCAGTGGGAAGCTAAACTAGGCACCAGCCTTGATGAATCAAGCGGGCTTCTCATTCAGCACCGCCGGCCTCTCATTTACATTCGTTTGAATAGGATACATAATTTTACATTAGCCTACATTTGAGTCATTTGGCAGACGCTCTTATCCAGAGCGACGTACATTAGTGCATTTTCAAACTAGGAACAAGTGCGTTAAAACAACCCTAAAAGGTAAATACGATTTCAAACACCAGGCGCAGTCAGTATGATTTTTATTTATTTATTTTGGGGGGGGGGGGGGGGGGGGGTACCACAAGATATCGATCATTGGCGTGTACAACAGTAAGCCAATCATAAAATAAATACATTTAAAAAACCTTCTAGGCCTACAGCATGAATCGCAAGGTAATGGATTCACTTACAAGATAGCTTCGGCTTGCCACACACACTAAACCGAGGACGATGGACTTCTTCGCACTGTTTCGATGATGCGACACTTGGGGTTAAGGTAGGTTCTCACCAAATTTGGCGAGGTGCATCGGTTGGACCACAGAACTATATAATAACTAGAAAGGAAACATGGTCGTGGTTCCATTAAACCCTATTCAATTTGGTTCTTCCGCAAGTGGTACCGCCGCAAGATGGCTGCCATGGCCCGGAAATAGTATTACCGATGAGCTCTGCCTTGTATTTCCAGTGGAGCGTTGTGAAAGACAACTGAGTCGCCCCAGCGCAATCTAGGTACCAAAAGCTCACAATATGGTAATCAATAGAAGCAGGCAATCACATTTTACATTTTTCCTGGGTCAAGCTAGCTGGTTAGCTAACAGTGATCAAGTTTGCATGCCAGTTATCTTGTTTTCGAATGCTTTCACGTGTGTAATATTTCTAAGGACAGACTTCACATCTCAAGATGTGTTACAAAACTAGTAACCTACCCCAGTGAACATGTTGAAAAGTCAATGAAATGCCGTCTTGTGTAGTGGAAAAACGCCCAGATAGCAAGAGGCTTGCGAGTCAGTGAGCGGACGAGTTGGCCGGAGTTAGCTAGCTAGTAAACTAGTAAACTACCAAAGCTAGTAAACTACCAATTATTGGGGGCAACTACTTTTAACAAAAACATCCAGATTTGATAGCTTGACTACCTTTTCCTCCTGGTCCGTTTTATCCCTTCTCTTATGAGACCCACTTTTGTGTTTGAAAGGCATATTCACTGCTGCTTGCTATCTTTCTCACCAGTTTTGCATGCTACACTAGCAACCATCACATGATCAAATAGACACTTGACACTGGACAACAACATACAGACAAATTTCCCAGCAATCTTTGCATATCAAAAAATAACACTAATACGAAAGAAATGTTTTCTGTAGAATAGGCATGGGCTAAGTATGACATGACCACAGACTATTGTACAAAGAAAGTGTAAAAACCATAATGGGCATGAGTTTGCTTATTTAAGGAAATATAAAACATGGGAAGAACAGGAACGGACTTTTTGATGTCAGGCCCGTTCTCCACGGTGGTGACACAGGTACTCTCCAGACCAAGGGCCCCAGTGCAGCTGCACTGTCTATATCTCCACCAAAACCATACTTAATTGTTTGTTGTAACTTGGCCTGATTTTGATGTCAAGACGTTTAATGGCATGCCTAGTTTTTGCAAGTTTTAATTAATGACTTGCAAACAGTGCTTCGTACGCTTGAGTTTTTGTACGTTGAAAACGTTTTTGGTTGAGATGATAGCCTACCGCAAATAACATCTAGCTAGCTAAAGCTAGTGTGTGTCAAGCTGTGGTTCGAACTACCTATCGTTGCCTTCAGCACTATAATTACATGAGCCGATCAATAGTTAATGTTTTAAAACAAGTTTTTGTGCAGGGCCTACAGCCATCTTCGATCGAGCGGCTGTCTTGTTGCTCACAACAGTCTGCACGCTACTCGCGACAGAAGTTAACAGAATCCAGGCCTGAAACCTGCTGTGATTTGTTGAAGTAATGTGGGCTTTAGCAAAAAAGGATGCCTTTAAATCTGATTGGCTGGAGTAGACTTGGTTGAATAAAAAACCTATTTGTGGATTTCTTCGCACATCTTGCTGTGAGGATAGTCTCAAAAATCCTCAAGTAAATGCAAGCGATTCCTGTGCGTAAGTGTACAGTCATTAGTTCCGGAGACATTTGTTTGTGACTGCAAAAACATATTTGTGAATCAGTTGCATTTATTTGTGAAGCATTTACATATATTTGTGAATCAGGTGCATTTATTTGTGAACCAGTTAGTTTTCAATTAAAAGAAAAAGAAATTAAATATGTCTTCTGAAACATTCCATTCTTGTTGGGAAACGATTTTTATTTTTTGCAGTTCCAAGTGAACTAATGCAATGTTTTGCTTAAAAACTAAGTAATCCAATAGTGCAGATCAATAGTTAGTTATTTGTTGACACAATTATTGAGATTTTGCATGCATTTTACCCATTATATGTTTCCTTGTGTTTTGCTCTGGCCTTAATAAAATAATATAGCATTTAGGGACAAAAATACAGAAAAGCAAACCGAAACTAGAAGCTAAAATAGCAAATATTTCCACAGCCACAGTGAACTTTCCAGGTGAGCTGAAATAAGCTGGTATAAAGGTGATCCAGACTGCACAGAATATGAGCATGCTGAATGTGATGAATTTGGCTTCATTGAATTTGTCAGGCAGTTTACGAGCCAGAAAAGCTAAAACAAAGCACAACAAAGAGAGGAGTCCAATATAACCCAGTACAGCCCAGAACCCCACTGCTGATCCTACAGCACATTCTAGAATGATCTTTTCTTTGTAGTGCTTCATGTTCTTGTTGGGGAAAGGAGGGGATATTGTTAACCAAAGCACACAAATAAGGACTTGTATCAGAGTGAAAGCTAGAACACTCAGTCTCTGCTGGGAAGGCCCAAACCACTTCATGACATTACTGCCTGGAAGTGTAGCCTTGAAGGCCATTAACACCACTATTGTTTTCCCCAGAACACAAGAGATGCAGAGGACAAAGGTGATCCCAAACGCAGTGTGGCGCAGCATACAGGACCACTCAGAGGGCCGGCCGATGAAGGTAAGAGAGCAAAGGAAACACAGTTTCAATGAGAAGAGCAGCAGGAAGCTCAGCTCTGAGTTGTTGGCTTTCACAATGGGTGTGTCTTTCTTTACAAAGAACAGCACAGCCACAAATGCAGTTACACATGCTCCAAATATGGAAAAAATAACAAGCACTATTCCCATAATTTCTTTAAAAGACAGAAATTCAACAGTCTTTAAAACACAATGATCTTTTTTTGCATTAGACCAGTATTCATCTCGGCACAAAATACAGTCGATAGAATCTGTAATAAAACAATGAATACCATGGTTAGAAAACTCAGTGGCAAACTGGTAGTAGTGAGGTAATGTTCAGAGTTCACACCATAATACAAACAGCTCAACTTTGAAATGTTCTCTATAGACTGGTTAGTGTTGACTCTGAATTACCTGTAGCATTGCTGATTTCTC
The DNA here is from genome assembly GCA_029718625.1 of Synaphobranchus kaupii. Taxonomy (NCBI): domain Eukaryota; kingdom Metazoa; phylum Chordata; class Actinopteri; order Anguilliformes; family Synaphobranchidae; genus Synaphobranchus; species Synaphobranchus kaupii. Next base: position 1,409,827 of record CM056378.1, read on the forward strand.
CCTCAGCACAGGGCACACAGTCATAGCAGCAGACAGGCCTTCCTCTCTGCACAGCCTTCCGAGTGCCTGGGGGACAGCTCTCACTGCACACTGACCTGGGTTTCTGTGCAACATGTTTCAACTCTTGACTGAAAGCTCCCATGGACAATGTGACATGCAAATACTTTATAATTTATTTCAAAACTTCATCATATAGAACATCAAATACTGGATTCTGCAGTATATTCTTCCCTCTTACATGTGTGATGTCTTTTTTTTTCTGTCTTGTTTTATTCACGATTGCACATAGAATTTTACAGTCTGGTACATGAGGATTTGTGAAATGTGTTTCGAAAGGCCAGGCCAATATTGTGTTGCTTCAATTTTGTGAAATTAACTCAAATTCTTTATCTCTATCAGTGCTAAAAGCTGCATACATGTGCTGTTATCAGACCACCTTTTCACAGTGTGAATGAACACTTACCTGTATTTCCCCACCTGCCCAAACCATACGAACAGGACTCATCACAAACTGCTGACCAGATGGTAAAGAGGTATCATAGTAGCCAACCACTCTGAACTCTACTGCACCATCAGGACCAAGCTGCCAGTTCACCACCTCATATCTGGCTATCGGGTCTCCATTAATGTCAAAGGAGACTTTCTCTCCAGTTCCCAAAGTGAAATTGACTTTTTTCAGGGCCTCAAGAATCTGAAAGAAACAACGAAGATAAATTTTTGCTTGGCTTTGTTCATAAAGAGGATTTTATTAGCTATGTAATTAGGGTTTATTGAGTTACCTGCCAGGGCTCTATTTTCACACTCTTTGTACAGCTTTGATGGGCTGTACATGCCAGCAGGTCATGTAGAGAATACGCAACAGCGTATACTGCTTTGTAAACATTGTTTGAGATTCTCAGCTCTGATACATCAGTGTATTGGTTTTCCACTTCACTCAACCTCTCAGATCCAGTGCAGGGGTTAAAGTGAGGCTTGTCCTCTCCATTGTTTAGATAACACTGAAAAGCAGCTTCCCAAAAGTCTAAAACGGCAGTATTATTTGGGTACTGGTATGGGTGAAGTTTTAATATGAACTCTTTTAAACCTTTTATTTTGCCTTTGGTGACAGCAAAGCCAATAGACCCTCCCAGTATTCTGAAACTCGTTTGTGTCACGAGATTGCTTCCTGTTATCCAGCTTTCACTGCCCACCATTTGGAGACCAGTAATATTCTGAATAGTCAGCTGCTCCTGTAACTTCTTCATTTCACTCTGATCAATAAATGCCACAATTATCTTTGCAGTACCTCTTTTGATAACATCTACAACCTTCAGTAATTTCTCTGGTTCTGTTAAATGAAATTTCTCAGAATATTCAATGCAGATCCCTTCTTCTTGAGCAGCTTCTATAAATGTGGCCATCCCGTAGTTGCCATAGTTTCTGTCACTTCTCACTGCTCCTATCCAGGTCCAGCCAAAGTGCTTCACCAGCTGAGCCAGTGCTCTGCTCTGGTAATAGTCACTGGGAATGGTTCTGAAGAATGAGGGGAACCTATTCCTGTTACTCAGACATGCACATGTTGCAAAGTGACTGATCTGGAAATAAAATACATGGCAAAAGTTAAAACATATGAGAGTATAAAGCTTATGAAAACATGAGCATAATGAATGAATGTTTTGGAACATATTGCAGGCATCAAATTCGGAATTAGTCCATATTTACAAAAAATCAATAAAGTTGATAAGCTAAAACATGAAATATCTTTTCTTTGTACTGTTTTCAATGAAATATATGCAAAAGAGGATTTACATATCACTGCTTTCTGCTTTTATGTGCATTTATTTTGGAAACGTTTTTGGAATTTGTAAATAACTATTCTCATTTCACCTACATATCAGTGAGTTACTCCCTGGGAGTATTTAGAAAGGAGAAAAGGAACTCTTACCAGTGGAATTTGAAATAATCCAACAGTTGTTGCAATTGCAATGGAGTTTGTCGAAGTGGACGCCCCGATAATGGCCTGCACGCCTGCCGGTGTGGAACATGATGTATCGGTCAGTGTTTCCTCATAGCCGTTCATCAGAGCCATGGCTGATCGTGTAGCAAACGTTGGAGAGAGGCAAGAGTCATATATCGTATATCCAAGAGATACACCTGGGAGGAGGTCAGTTCTGTTGTTTATTTCTTCAATGGCAAAGATCATAGTTTGGGCCAGCCGGAATTGTCTGAAATGAACACTAGAAATGACAGAATTTATTATTGCTTAACAGTCAAACCATATGGAGTGCAATGTAGAAAAACTATTCAGTAGATTACAGTTTTTAAATTTATGTTACACATACCTGTAAATTTAATTATATTTTTGTATATTATGAAATAATTTGTGCTTTATGAAATTATATTGATATTACCCTTAGTTGGAATAACAGGGGAAACTTAATGTTGAATAAACACCAATACAAAGAGCAGCTAAATGTTAATTAATATTTAACCTCACCGTGAACACTTCAGGGGCTCAGGTTTGGTGTCAAATCTTCTGCTTTTTAGTAAAGGGATGTCGTGCAGGGAGAAGACCCCACCGATGTTGATGTCTCCATGTTGATAGAAGCTGGGCTTGGTTGCCCTCCCCAGTATTCTGCATGGTGGGGTCTGTGCTGCAGCCCAGAGGACTGTCAGTGCCAGCAGAATAGTCTGCAGTGCCATCCCACTGCACATCTCAGATCCAGCACTGCTGTGCACCAGGTTTAAATACAGCCGTTTTAATTCTCTACCGATTTGTGATTCTCAAAGGCACAGCTGAGTCCCTGGATAAGTAAGGTGGAAATTACATTGACAGTGAAGCCATACCCAAGGTAAACACATTTCCAAGGATATCTGAGATCTGCACACATTGCTGTTTTCAATTTGACCAATGAAGTTAAGGATTTTGTTATTTATTTCTGCTTTTACAAAGGTTCAAAAGTTGGCATGATGAAATTGAAAATGTATCCATGATGCAGCCTTGTCATAGATGGATCTGAAATCAGTTTAAAAACTCTTGCAGTCTCATTAAATATCAATTATGGAATGCTGGTAAAAATGGCCAGTTAAAAGGCCTTCCTCTCTGCACAGCCTTCCAAGTGCCTGGGGTGGGGTGGGGTGGGGTGGGGTGGGGGGGGGAGGTGTTGATGGCAGTCTTCCACTTAAATATATTCTTTGCATGTGAAGAGATTGTGCCTCATGGAACAACATATGATTTCAATTAATGTTTTTAACAGTTGATGAATAATTACACTCCAGAAAGGATATGGTTGTACTTTGTTGGCAAGTTTACTTTAGAAAATGTACAGGTTTTAAAATGTTAACTGCTGCTACAGAATTCTTTACAATTCACAAACAGACATTTATATGAAGAAACATCATGTACAATAGAGAAAGGGGTGATGAATAAATAAATGCAGATAAAAATTGGTAATATTTTTACCTAAAAAATAGCGTACATATAGCATTTTTACAAACGTATGCAGACATGTTTGTGGGTCAGATGGTGGCAAATAAGTAATAGTACCAATTTTCTTAACATAATAATATTTGTGATATTTGTATACGTATATCTATGCTCTGTAGGACCACACAGGTTTTGATAGAAATCCAAATAAATAAATACATAATAATTATAATTATTATAATAATAATACATTTTATTCATTCTGTGCTTTTCATAGACCCAAAGCAGTGGATGCAGGCAATTGTTCAAACATGCCCTATAGTGTAGTAATTTTTCTGTTTAATTTCTAAGTGCAACACATCTGAATCAGAGTATTTCCACTATAAATTATTTTCATTTTGTAGTTTGATGTGGCACATACAGTTTCATTCACCACATTCTCTTGAGATGGTAAGATGAAGAAACAGGGCCAAGTTGCATTAAATAATTTAGGAATGTTTGGATAGCACTGCTTTGGAATAGAGCTAGTTTATTTAGTGTGAGCTACAATAGGTAATATTGTTAGTTGTAACTTGGCCACATTTTGATATCAAGACTTTTAAAGGCAGGCCTAGTTTTTGCAAGTTGGAATTAAGAACTTATGGACAGCGCTATGTAGGCTATGCGTGAGTAACTTGGCTTTTTTTTTTTTTTTTTTTTTTACGTCGTAGACGTTTTTGATCTGATATTGTATACAAGCTACAGTTTTTCTCAATAAGTAACCAGTAGCCTACAAAAAATGCAGATGTTAATAATGTCACCGTAAATCAATATTAATTCTTAAGCCCAATTCAATCAATATTATTTCTTAACCTCAATTCATACAAGGGAGGTTGAGTGGGGAATTGTATGAAGGGTTTCCCCTCAGAAACTGATGAAGTAGTAGCACCCAATTTTAAACGCCTTAAGACGTTTGGACGCGTTAACACGGTATTTTCTGTCGTCTTAAGAGACGTAGACGTCCAAAATGGACGTCTTAAGACGAACAAATTTGACGTCTTAACGCAGACGTCGAAATACAGGTTTTGGCCCAAACGGCGTTCCATAATAAGGAGACGCGCATTATGTAACTTTGGAGAAGTCTCTCTATTAAAGAGACGCGCGTTATCTGACTTCATAGACGTCTCTGTATTAAGGAGACGCTCGTTATGAGACCCGACCAGCTTCTTTCAAAGTAAATGTTGGGAAAATATAACGAGTAATGGAACAGCAGTTTAGGCAAACAGTTATGCAAAAATCCACGTAAAATCTGTGGTGATAAAAAATCACGATGCCCAGTGGAGTTTATTAAAAGTTTAATAAAAACTCAGTAGATGATCCTCGGATCCTTTGGGACTCAACTAAGGTTTTATCAGATGCAACTCTATTTTATTCTCTTCAAATCTTAACAAAAGTCGTTTTAAACAGCCGCATGATTTTGAATCAAAACGGTATACTGTAAAACACTATAGGCTACCTTCAAAATGTACTGAGGAAATCGCTTTCGAACACGATTTAATTAAAAAGAAATTAATATCTAACTTCGCCATCGCTCTGAATTCTTAATTAATCAGACAGCGGTATTAGTGTATCATACTTGAATGGAGCTAGACCGAGCCACACCTATTTTCTTAACAGGCAAACGATAACCCTAAGCAACGTTTTAGCTAAAACATGAGTTTAATGAAACGGGCCATAGAGTATGGAAGACCAAATGTGACACAATTAAATTAATAAATAAGCAATGAAATATATAATTAAATAAATAACAATGAAATAGATAATTAAATAAATAAGCAATTAAATAAATATCCATTCATTATTTTCTTTAAGTCTCTTTTATTCATTTCCATTCGTATTTATTTCAAGGCGTGTTTATTTCAAAACGTCTCGGCCTGTCAGTCAACATGAAACTGGCAGGGTCAGCTATGATCATTGCTGCTCAGCCCATAGATATAAAAACCCATGTAAAAACCTCGAGACCTCTCAGATATCTGCGCGGCCGCCATATTAGGCGGTAAAGATCGGCGTATTTTGGTAGTGTATTGACAGATGCAGACTTCCCCTGGAAAAATATACTATAACTCGCTTCATTCTCGACTAATTTTTGTGAAATGTGACTTGTTATTAACGTGACAAATAGGCTATTTCCAAATTTCCAGGAACAGTTATCCTATTTGTAAAACGTTCTTGTAATAGCTTACAGGAGTTGTCAAAATGTTTTTTGTTTTTTTTAAAGTAAATTCATTTATAATTACAGAGAAATAATTGGGACACCAACGACTACCTCTAGGGAGCATAATGAACGCAAACACATTAGGCTGCAAAATGAGCTGGAATTCTTACAGCAAGTTACAAGTATTCCACCTGGCTTTTTACACGTTTAGATATCTTCGCTTTTCTTACCAACTCGTAGCCTACGTTTAAAAATATGCAATTTTACTGGGGTTAGCCTCATAGCTGGGGAAAATAGCTTCCTTATCCAGGAGATCAGCTTGACTGAGAATGTAGCCTATGTGTGATCCACCGTTAGAATTAGGCTAGATGTGCATATGACATAAGTCATACAGCTATTGCACTGCGACAGGTTGTAGGCTATAATGCATTAGAAAAAAACATTATTATTAAAGTTTGGAGCAATAACTGCTCAGTTATTTATAAAGCACTTTATTTATTTATTAATCGTATGCCATATAGTCTAGCATTATTAACCCTCCACTTAGAGATTTAATGCATTTACCATAGCTTACATCATAATCAGCTCTGACAACATGACAACTCCTGTATGCTATAATAGTTAAAAGGGCGATTCACAAATAGCCTTGCTGTTCTGGGAAATTTGTAAATAAAGTAGTGTTATGCAGAAATGTCCCACGCTTATAATAAGCCAAATAAAATTAAAATAAAAACCTAATTATAATATAGGTTATTTGCTGCTTGAACTGAGAATGTGAGTAGACTACATTATAAGTAAATTAACTTACTATTATGGCATAAGTAGCCTACAATATCTCCATCAAGACACATCAGCAAATATATAGCGTATGTATAAATGAGGGATGTTTAGCTGTAGGCTACGAGTTGGTAAGAAAAGCGAAGGTATCTAAACGTGTAAAAAACATGTGGAATAGGCTACTTGAAACTTGCTCCGATAATTCCAGCTAATTTTTTAATTATAGGCTAGATGGGCTATATTTCTGCAGAATGCAATGTCCTGGAGTAAGAAAATAGGTGTGGCTCGGTCTAGCTCCATTAAAGTATGATACGCTGACACCGCTGTCTGATTAATTAAGAATTCAGAGTGATGGCAAAGTTAGATATTAATTTATTTTTAATTGCGTTCGAAAGCGATTTCTTCAGTAAATTTTGAACGTAGCCTATAGGGCCCTATCTTGGCGATCTTGGCGCTTAGTCTAAGCGCATGGCGCTAAGTCCATTTAGGGCGTGTCCAAGTCCACTTTTGCTATTTTAACGGCGTGTTTTTTTTGGCGCTAAGCACGGCGCATGGCGCAACTGGGCTGAACCTAGTCGCTTCATTAATTATAGGTGTGTCTTGGGCGTGACATTCAATAAACCAATCAAAATGTCATATCCCATTCCCTTTAAAAGCCTGCTTTTCCACCTTGGCGGATTGCTTATGATGGCGAAACAGACATGCTCGTGCGTGTTTAGTGTGATCAAGGAATAGGCTAAATGGAGTATGATCAATATTATTCGGACTAACCATTAGCCTATGAGTTCCCGGTAATTCCAGACAGGGCTGTTATTTTACAAAATATGTGCGGTTAAATTTCGTTAAAAGGACCTGCAACAGCTGAGAATAAGCTATCAATGGCTTCAGTCTCACCTTAGAAAACGCCAAATTAGCCTGCTTGTTCAGCGAATTTCGTTTGATTATGCAATGAAAGTGTCAAACATCAATTCCAAGAGGCTGTTCTCATGGAGTTCTCGAAGTTCAAGCTTCATCCAAAGTTCATTAGGCTACCTGCATAGTAGGCTAATATTGATTAATAACATACATACCGTTATTTTGCCTTAATGATGACACTAAATCCATACAATAAAGCTGTCAGGTTCGCAAGCCATAAGTTCACACATATTTCCCCTTGTTTAATAATGTCCTGTTTATGGAAATGTGACCAACCTGTTTTGCGTAATCCTTTAAAACAATCCACTTTCCCAGGAAGACCGTTAAACGTGCGACTTACAGCAGGGGAAACAGAACATGCAGCTCACGTGCAGAGAATGGCATTAAAATTAATTGTGAATTAATTGTGTAACGTGCTGCAAATTTGTTTCAGTTTCTAATTAGACGCTTAGTTCTCTTTAAAATCGTTTTGTTCAGTTAAGGAATAACGGGTGAAATCAGCTGGGTTTTAAACGGTGAGAGTATGGAAACCTGGTCACTGTAATTAAAAAAAATATGAAGGACGAAGAATAGCTAAGGTTACAATTTAGTTAACATGGTGACATCTCCGTTTTTTAACCATAGGCTATCGAATTCGCTGTAGCCTAGGCTATTTGAAAAACAATAAATGCAATATTCACTGGACAAGGTTTTGAACTTTTTTCAGTCACAAACCATTCTATTTACTTACAGGCTGTATTCATAGATAAACAGAGCTGTATTGTAATGACATCTGAAGCGCATTTTCAGAACTTAAATGTCCGTCTATTGCCGTGCGCGAGTTTTCCATTGAATGACAATTCACGCATTAGGTGCAAAGACAATTCGCGCATTAGGCTTGATAGCTATAGGTGTTATCAGCTCCTTTTTAATGGATAGCCATTGTCCCGTACCATCGCACATCGCCTGGATGTTGATGGAGTGGGTTGAGAGCAATGTAATGTGGCATTGTTTCCCTTCGCTGAGGGAAAGGTATGTGGACCTATGGAACCTTTTATTATTATGCATTTTTGATATAGCCTACACAATAATAATATTTCACATTGTGATCTAGATATTTTAGTCATGCCTGTGCACGCCCCTGTGTGTAACAGACAGGAGGGTATGCGCGTTGTGCAGACGCCTATGTAGACGCACTTATATGCGCCGTTAAAATAGCATGTAAACAACTGCGACATGACTTTAGACCAGGTTTGTGGTGGTTCTAGCGCAAGCGCTTTCTGCTGGCTCAAGATAGCAATACGCCAAAAAGAATCCTGGCCACTCCTCATCTTAAGACCAACACGCCCAGTTCACTAATGATGGCGCAAGACTAGTTAATGGCGCAATGCTAGTTTGACGGCGTAAGCGTTAGGCGTTATTATGGACCTAGCGCCGGGTGTAAGATAGCAAAGACACTTGCGTTTGCGTTAGCGCCGCTTTGCGCCGGGTGTAAGATAGGGCCCATAGTGTTTTACAGCTTTGTATACAGTTTTGATTCAAAATCATGCGGCTGTTTAAAACGACTTTTGTTAAGATTTGAAGGGAATAAAATAGAGTTGCACCTGATAAAACCCAAAGGATCCGAGGACCATCTACTTTCTTATTAAACTTTAAAAATTCGGTCAGTTTCCGTCTTAAGACGACAGAAAATACCGTGTTAACACGTCCATTTTGAACGTGTTAAGGCGTTTAAAATTGGGTGCTAGCACTTCATCAGTTTCTGAGGGGAAACCCTTCATACAGTCATTGCAAGAGAGAAAACAATTCCCCAACCTACCTTGTATGAATTGAGGTTAAGAAATAATATTGATTGAATTGGGCTTAAGAAATAATATTGATTGAATTGGGCTTAAGAAATAATATTAATTTACGGTGACATTATTATCTGCATTTTTTGTAGGCTACTGGTTACTTATTGAGAAAAACTGTAGCTTGTATACAGTATCATAGCTACTTGACATATTCATCTAATGTGGTGTGTTTGCCTCAGTGCCCACTAGATGGGAGTATTAGAGCACAAATGGCAACCTGTTGAATTTTGAGTAGATTGGGGGGAAAGAAAGAATTAGGTGTTCTGCAAGCCATTGATTTCGATGTAAACTGGTTAAGATCCTTTCTGATTAATGGCGAAATTTTTAGTGCAGCCAAGGGGTATTTTTTTATGTAATGGTGGTGTGAATTATATTTTGCATTGTGGCTATAAATGTTCAAATCCCCATTTTGACCACCTGTTGTGATTTTATTCATTAAAGCAGACTATTATTGGACAAAATTTCACTGTCGCCATGATTCCTTCCTTTCCCATATCCTAAATGCATAAGGGTGATAACCTAGTTGACCTACTATTTTTCTGTTTTCCTTCAGTAATTGTCCCTATAATCCGGCTATAACACAGTTTTTTCTTTAGACAACGTGTGCATTACACACACATTTGAGTATTTTTGTTGTATTCCTTAACTTTCCATAATTTGTGGATACTAATCCCTTTGTTGAATATTGGCAACAATCGCATTCGTTTAGGCTATCGGCTATCATCTTTTCCTGTTGTGGTGAATAAATAGCATGAGCTGTCCAGATTATTGAAATAATTTGATTCTAAACACAAGTTTATTCGCTCAACTCCGCTCACACGCTCTGGTGGCTATGCAAATAAAGTTTGAGCATAATATTTTTAAACTCAAAATCACTCTTTAATGAATGCGGAGAAGACCATTCATCATTAATTTACAACCTCCCTAAATGCATATCTGTCTGCAAGGTGCAGGTATTAAGAATACACTCTCCATGCTGTATGGTTGGTGTCTGCACTCATCCCCGTTCCCCAGTAAAGGTGCGCAACTTTCTCCCTTTAATTACCCAGATAGCAAGCGAACGTTGAATCGACGTAGATTAAATGTGGAATTCCGACGTGGATTCAACATCAATTTGCTCATCGAGATCACGTTGAATCAACGTCAGAATACCGGCAAATATTGAATAATCATCAAAATTTGTTATTATTTCTCCCACAGGGCACTGCAATGAAGTTGTATTTTTATCCATTTTATGTGTACAGCCCAACGCAGCCCCTACGTAAAAAAGGGGTGGGTAAATCTCTGGTTACGCAGCCCCTACGTCAAAAAGGGGTGGGTATGTTGACGCCAACCAATAGCATGGAAGCCTTAAGGTCCAAACGCCTTAAGACGTTCAAAGTTGACGTCTTAAGACGAACACATTTGACGTCTTAATGCGGACGTCGAAATACAGGTTTTGGCCCAAACGGCGTTCCATAGTTACACACGCGTCTGTGTAAGGGAACGTGAAATGGCGTTTCGGAAAGGCCGTACAACGTGAAGGAAACGCGTGTGTGGGCAGGTGAAATGTGATCCATTTGGCGTTCCTTAGTCTATAGTATTGACTGTCAAAATTGTTGTTGTCTCAAGCTAGCATGACCTGGCTAAGCAAGGGGGTTGAGATCTGCAGGGAAGTTGAAAAACTGCACACTGGAATGAGAAGGTGGGTGGGTGGGCGGGGTCAGACATCCAACCCCGCCCCATTCCGCAGGCTGCAGCGAGGGGTTATTGACTAAGCCCGTTTAATAGCACCGCCCATCAAACACACAGTTTGGGGGTCCGGCGCGTCCCCATGCGTCATCGTCAGATTTGGTGAGAATCCAAGGTGGATTTCCATAGAAAATGAATAGAATTCGTCCAACCGATGCACCTCGTCGGATTACCTTCCGCGGGCGGGCAACTGCTTTAAAAAAAATATCCAGTTTTGGTAGCTTGACTACCTCTTCCTCCTGGTCCTTTTTATCCCTTCTCTTATGAGACCCACTTTTGTGTTTGAAAGGGATTTTCACTGCTGCTTGCTATCTTACCAGTTTTGCAGGCTACACTAGCGACCATCACATGATCAAATAGACACTTGACACTGGACAGCAACATACAGACAAATTTCCCAGCAATCTTTGCATATCAAAAAATAACACTAATACGAAAGAAATTACTACAAATTTATTAGCTGAATTATTTCTACAACACGTTTTCTGTAGAATAGGCATAGGCTAAGTTTGACATGACCACAGACTATTGTACAAAGAAAGTGTAATAACCATAATGGATATGAGTTTGCTTATTTAAGGAAATATAAAACGGACGGCACTTAACGCAGCCGTTGCCTATGTTTTCTCCAATGCTTAATGAGTGACGTTTAAGGGCCCGTGTCTTCAACCAGTCTCTGTCCCAGGCCATCGTCCCATCCTGTCTGAAAACCTCCACAATCATCCTGGTTCCAAAAAAGAAAAACATCAGCTGCCTGAACGACTATCGCCCAGTGGCACTCACCCCCCACCCCATGAAGTGCTTTGAGAAGGCGGTCCTGCCCCATATCGTTGCACCCCTCCCGCCCGGACTGGACCCTTACCAGTTCGCCTACAGAGCTAACAGGTCCACGGCGGATGCCATCGCCACAGCTCTCCACTCTACCCTGTCTCACCTAGAGAGGGGGGGGGGGGCTACGCACGGCTGCTCTTCGTGGACTTCAGCTCGGCATTTAACACCATCCTCCCTGATAGACTGGTGCCCAAACTATTAGACCTGGGATTATCTCATTCCACCTGCCTTTGGATTAAGGACTTCCTGTCTGACCGTCCCCAGAGGGTGAGGATAGGACCCCACACCTCCACAACCCTCAGCCTCAGCACCGGGTCCCCTCAGGGCTGCGTGCTGAGTCCTCTACTCTACTCCCTCTACACCCACCACTTCTCCGCCGCCCACCCCAGCAACTCCATCATAAAGTTCGCTGATGACACCACCGTGGTGGGCTGCATCTCCAGGGGTGACGAGACTGCGTACCGCGATGAGGTGGAGCAGCTGTCAGTGCTCTGTAAAGCCAACAACCTGCAGCTGAACAAGCTAAAAACCCAGGAGATGGTAGTAGACTTCAGGAGGAAGAAGACCGACATTCTGCCCCTGTACATCGATGGGGGCTGCGTGGAGAGAGTCTCGGTCTTTAGATTCCTGGGCGTCCACCTGGAGGATGATCTGTCCTGGAGATCTAACACCACGGCGATCGTCAAGAAGGCACAGCAGAGACTCTACTTCCTGAGAGTACTCAGGAATTACCACCTTAGACAGGATCTGCTTGTGTCCTTCTATCGCTGCTCCGTGGAGAGCATCCTCACCTACTGCATCTGCGTGTGGTTCCTCAGCTGCACAGCCGCAGAGAGGAGAGCGCTCCAGAGGGTCGTCAACACGGCCCAAAAGATCATCGGGTGCCCTCTCCCCTCCTTGGAAGAACTGTACCACTCTCGCTGTCTTAAGAAGGCAGTCAAGATCCTCAAGGACCCATCTCACCCTAGTAACAGACACTTTGTACGGCTGCGCTCAGGCAGGCGCTTCAGTACCATGCCCACCCGGACTAACAGACTCAAGTTTAGCTTCTTCCCCAGGGCCATAAGTGCACTAAACGCCGCTAAGGTATAAAATAAACACACTAATACTACTACTACTGTGCAATAACAGAGGAAGAATGCAATATTCAATTAAAAATACGTTGTGCAATATGTTTACATCCATGTCTACTCCCGTGCAATATGTTATATGTTTATACCAATGCTTACTTCCATATGTATATAGATGCCCAGATTACTTACCGGTTATTTTTATATTTTACACCTGCAGCACTGAAACGTTTCGTACTTTGTATATTCTCTATTTATAGTCTAATTATGTCTATTTATGTCTTATTGTTTTTATATTGTCTAGTATTATGTTACATTTAGGCACCTAGGGTTCTGTATTTCAATTTCGTTGTACCTGTACAATGACAATAAAGATCATTCATTCATATCAAGAACGGACTTTTTGATGTCGGGCCCGTTCTCCATGGTGGTGACACGGGTCCTCTCAAACCAAGGGCCCCAATGCAGCTGCACTGTCTATATCTCCACCACTGGCTGCAACCAAAACCATACTTAATTGTTTGTTGGAACTTGGCCTGATTTTGATGTCAAGACTTTTAATGGCAGGCCTAGTTTTTGCAAGTTTTCATTAATGACTTGCAAACAGTACTTTGTATGCGTGAGTAATTCAGCATTTTAGTATGTGAAAAAGATTTTTGTTGAGATGATACCGCAAATAGCTAGCTAATGCTAGTGTGTGTCAAGATGTGGTTCAAACTACCTATCGTTGCCTTCAGCACTATAATGACATGAGCCGATCAATAGTTAATGTTTTAAAATAAGTTTTTGTGGAGGGCCTACAGCCATCTTCGATTGAGCGGCTGTCTTGTTGCTCACGACAGTCTATGAACGCTACTCGCGACAGAAGTTAACAGAATCCAGTCCTGAAACGCGCGTTAAAAGTAGACTCAGTTTAATAAAAAACCTATTTGTGGATTTCTTCGCACATCTTGCTGTGAGGATAGTCTCAAAAATCCTCAAGTAAATGCAAGCGATTCCACACACGCGAAGTGTTGCGTAAGTGCACAGACATTAGTTCAGGAGACATTTGGTTGTGACTGCAAAAACATATTTGTGAATCAGGTGCATTTATTTGTGAACTGGTTAGTTTAAATTACTGGAAACATTCCATTCTTGTGGGGAAACCATTTATATTTTTTGCAATTCCAAGTGAGCTAATGCAATGTTTTGCTTAAAAACTAAGTAATCCAATAGTGCAGATCAATATTTTGTTATTTGCAGATACAATTATTGAGATTTTGCATGCATTTTACCCATTATATGTTTCCTTGTGTTTTGCTCAGGCCTTAATAAAATAATATAGCATTTAGGGAAAAAAATACAGAAAAGCAAACCAAAACTGGAAGCTAAAATAGCAAATATTTCCACAGCCACAGTGAACTTTCCAGGTGAGCTGACATAAGCTGGTATAAAGGTGATCCAGACTGCACAGAATATGAGCATGCTGAATGTGATGAATTTGGCTTCATTGAATTTGTCAGGCAGTCTACGAGCCAGAAAAGCTAAAACAAAGCACATTATAGAGAGGAGTCCAATATAACCCAGTACAGCCCAGAACCCCACTGCTGATCCTACATCACATTCTAGAATGATCTTTTCTTTGTAGTGCTTCATGTTCTTGTTTGGGAAAGGAGGGGATATTGCCAACCAAAGCACACAAATAAGGACCTGTATGAGAGTGAAAGCAAGAACGCTCAGTCTCTGCTGGGGAGGCCCAAACCACTTCATGACATTACTGCCTGGAAGTGTAGCCCTGAAGGCCATTAACACCACTATTGTTTTCCCCAGAACACAAGAGATACAGAGGACAAAGGCGATACCAAACGCAGTGTGGCGCAGCATACAGGACCACTCAGAGGGCCGGCCGATGAAGGTAAGAGAGCAAAGGAAACACAGTTTCAATGAAAAGAGCAGTAGGAAGCTCAGCTCTGAGTTGTTGGCTTTCACAATGGGTGAGTCTTTCTTTACAAAGAACAGCACAGCCACAAATGCAGTTACACATGCTCCAAATATGGAAAAAATAACAAGCACTATTCCCATAATTTCTTTAAAAGACAGAAATTCAACAGCCTTTAAAACACAATGATCTTTTTTTGCATTAGACCAGTATTCATCTTGGCACAAAATACAGTCGATAGAATCTGTAATAAAACAATGAATACCATGGTTAGAAAACTCAGTGGCAAACTGGTAGTACTGAGGTAATGTTCAGAGTTCACACCATAATACAAACAGCACAACTTTGAAATGTTCTCTATAGACTGGTTTGTGTTGACTCTGAATTACCTGTAGCATTGCTGATTTCTCCCTCAGCACACAGCACACAGTCATAGCAGCAGACAGGCCTTCCTCTCTGCACAGCCTTCCGAGTGCCTGGGGGACAGCTCTCACTGCACACTGACCTGGGTTTCTGTGCAACATGTTTCAACTCTTAACTCAAAGCTCCCATGGACGATGTGATGTGCAAGTACTTTATATTATATAATTATCAAAAGTTCATCATATAGAACATCAAAACCTGGATTGTACAGTATATTTTTCCTTAATACACGTGATGTCTTTTTTTTTGGTCTCTTGTTTTATTCTCGATTGCAGATAGTATTTCACAGTCTGGTAAATGAAGACTTGTGAAATTAATTTTGACAGGCCAGGCCCATATTGAGTTGATTAAATTTTGTGAAATTAACTCAAATTCTTTATCTCTATCAGTGCTAAAAGCTGCATACATGTGCTGTTATCAGACCACTGAATGAACACTTACCTGTATTTGCCCACCTGCCCAAACCATACTAACAGGACTCATCACAAACTGCTGACCAGATGGTAAAGAGGCATCATAGTAGCCAACCACTCTGAACTCTACTGCACCATCAGGACCAAGCTGCCAGTTCACCACCTCATATCTGGCTATCGGGTCTCCATTACTGTCAAAGGAGACTTTCTCTCCCGTTCCCAAAGTGAAATTGACTTTTTTCAGGGCCTCAAGAATCTGAAAGAAACAAAGATTGAAGGTGAGAAATTCTTGCTTGGCTTTGTTCATAATGATTTTATTAACTATGTAGGTAGGGTTTATTGAGTTACCTGCCAGGGCTCTGTTTTCACACTTTTTGTACAGCCTTGATTGGCTGTACATGCCAGCAGGTCATGTAGAGAATGAGCAACAGCGTATACTGCTTTGTAAACATTGTTGGAGATTCTCAGCTCTGATACATCAGTGTATTCATTTTCCAGTTCACTCAAGCTCTCAGATCCAGTACAAGGGTTAATGTGAGGTAGATTGTTTTCAGTTGTTAGGGAACATTGAAAGGCACTTTCCCAAAAGTCTATAACAGCAAGGTTTCCTGGATCTTTTGAGGGGTGAAGTTTTAATATGAACTCTTTTAAGCCTTTTATTTTTCCTTTGGTGACAGAAAAGCCAATAGACCCTCCCAGTATTCTATAACTTTTTGGTGTTGCTAGATCGCTTGCTGTTATCCAGGACTCACTGCCTACTATTTGTAAACCAGTAATGTTCTGCAGAGTCAGTTGTTCAAGTAAACGGATCATCTCACCCTGAGAAAAAAATGCTACAATTACCTTTGCAGTGCCTCTTTTGATAACATCTACAACCTTCAGTAATTTCTCTGGTTCTGTTCTGTGAAATTTCTCTGAATACTCAATGCAGATCCCTTCTTCTTGAGCAGCTTTTATAAATGTGGCCATCCCGTTGTTGCCATAGTTTCTGTCACTTCTCACTGCTCCTATCCAGGTCCAGCCAAAGTGCTTCACCAGCTGAGCCAGTGCTCTGCTCTGGTAATAGTCACTGGGAATGGTTCTGAAGAATGTGGGGAACCTATTCCTGTTGCTCAGACATGCACATGTTGCAAAGAAACTGATCTGTAAATAAAATACATTGCGCAAGTTAAAACATATGCGAAGTTAAAGCATATGAAAACATATGACCATAATGAGTAAATACTTTTATTTACAATTTGAAAGATAACACGATTTCTGTATGTGGAGTGTGTGAATCTCTGTGTGTGCGTTCATTCGTGTACAACTTATACCCACATGAAGAAAGCCATTGAGCACACCTGAGTAATCAGAAACACTATGGTACTCTGAAATGGGGGTGCTGTAACTTCTACATGGTGAAACCAAATTCATAAAAATACCCTTTAATAAAAGCTGAGAATGCACTTGAACCTCATGTGAAGTGTTTGATTACATATTATCTAAAATTATGGAGCACAGACCCAAATCAAGAAAAAATATGCCTTTGTCCCATGGAAAAAGAGAGAGAAAAAAGAATATTATATCCTGTAACTGAGTCAATGGAAAACACCTGCTTTATTCAGCAGAAAACACCGGCTAAAATAGTCAGGATTACATTTTAGGGACTTATCAGTTAAAGTTGAAATATAATATAATAATTTTTTTTTGATTGACATGATCAGTTTATATAAGCAGATGGGACAACTGTGTAATAGTATCATCGTTGACTTTTATATCATATTTTCCATAAATATTGTTTTTTATTTTTACCACTACATTTTCACAAAAAAAAACCTCAGATTAGAGGACCCAAACATAATACATAACTATTCTCATTTCACTTACATATCAGTGAGTTACTCCCTGGAAGTATTTAGAAAGGAGAAAAGGAACTCTTACCACTGGAATTTGAAATAGTCCAACAGTTGTTGCAATTGCAATGGAGTTTGTCGAAGAGGAAGCCCCGATAATGGCCTGCACTCCTGCCGGTGTGGAGCATGACGTGTCGGTCAGGGTTTCTTCATAACCGTTCATCAGAGCCATGGCTGATCGTACAGAGAACATTGGAGAGAGACAGGAGTCATATATCTTATATCCAAGAGATACACCTGGGAGGAGGTCAGTTCTATTGTTTATTTCTCCAATGGTGAAGATCATGGTCTGGGCCAGCCGGAAATGTCTGAAATATACTCTAGAAATCACAGAATTTATTATTTTTTAACAGGCTAACCATATGGAGTGCAACTTACAAAGACTATTCAGTAGATTAAAGTTTTAAAATTAAAGTTACACATACCTGTAATTTGAATTTTATTATTGTATATTATTAAATAATTTGTGCAGTATGAAATATAATTGATATTACCCTTTGTTTTATTGGAATCACAGCAGAACTTTATTGTTGAATAGCCACTAATAAAAAGAGCAGCTGAATGTTATTTAATATTTAACCTTACCGTGAACACTTCAGGGGCTCAGGTTTTGTGTCAAATCTTCTTATTATTTGTAAAGGAAGTTTATGCAGGCCGAAGTCCCCACCGAAGTTGATGTCTCCATGTTGATAGAAGCTGGGCTTGGTTGCCCTCCCCAGTATTCTGCATGGTGGGGTCTGGGCTGCAGCCCAGAGGACTGTCAATGCCAGCAGAATAGTCTGCAGTGCCATCCCACTGCACGTCTCAGATCCAGCACTGCTGTGCACCAGGTTTAAATACAGCCATTTTAATTCTCTACCGATTTGTGATTCCCAAAGGTACGACTGAGTCCCTGGATAAGTAAGGTGGAAATTGCATTGACAGTGAAGGCATACCCAAAGTAAACACATTTCCAAGGATATCTGAGATCTGCACACATTGCTGTTTTCAATTTTACCAATGAAGTTAAAGATTTGTTATTATTTATTTCTGCTTTCACAAAGGTTCAAAAGTTGGCATGATGAAATTGAAAATATATCCATGATGCAGTCTTGTCATAGTTGGATGTGAAATCAGTTTAAAAACTCTTCCGCAGTCTCATTAAATATCAATTATGGAATGCTGGTAACAATGGCCAGTTAAAAGTGCAGTTAAAAGGCCTTCCTCTCTGGACAGCCTTCCGAGTGCCTGGGAGACAGCTGTCACTGCACAGTGACCTAGGTTTCTGTGCAACATTTTTCAACTCAACTCAATGCACCCGTGGACAATGTGACATGTAAATACTTTATAATAATTCTTAACAGTATGTTAAAATGTAAAACATTCCATTCTGGGGATTGTTATTATTGGTTCATGCCAGGTTCAAATATGAAGTTGTCAAGCTCAGTTTGGGAACGGCTTTGAGCTTTGATGCCAAGTGCTGAAAGCTATATATTGTATGAGTGCTGTTATCACTGCACATGTTCACAAAGTGCCCACCTGCCCAAACCATACTAACAGGACTCATCACAAACTACTGACCAGATGGTAAAGTGGCATCATAGTAGCCAACCACTCTGAACTCAACTGCACCATCAGGACCAAGCTGCCAGTTCACCACCTCATATCTGGCTATCGGGTCTCCATTTTTGTCAAAGCAGACTTTCTCTCCAGTACCCAAAGTGAAACTGACTTTTTCCAGAACCTCAAGTACCTGTAAAGAAACAAAGATTTAAGCTGAGGTAAATTCATGACTGAGTCCCAGGATAAGCAGGTTGACGTGGAGCAAATTGCAGAAGCGGCAGAGGCAACAGAAAAAGTAATCAATTCCTGGATTCACTGCAACCTGAGGCAACATAAAAAGAAATCAAAAGTGGCAATGGAGAAAATTACTAAGTGGCTAGACCCGCAAAAACAGTGACACAATCAGGCCGATTCTGGTTACGGCATGTGTGAAAACTGGCAATGATTACAAATAAAACAATTTCCGATTAAACATTTGTGCATGTGTTTTTCTATGTTTGATCAATCTTTTCATCAATCAGCAGGCATGTGGTTATTTAACCTATGTTTATTGATTTCTGTATTTATTTAAGAAAATCAAAGATTGCTTAACCTTTAAATGGTCATACTTTTAACCAGTTATTTTATTCTTTTGGGGCAATATTGATTCAAATTTTAAAAAGGGACTGAATATGTGCGCTTCCGCTAAGGGGGTGAATTCATTTCAGCCCAGTTGGTGCATCCAACAACATAACTTCAGCACTTCACACTTGGTCATGAGGTCAACAAATTAATAATGACAGTTATAACAACGTGTCTTCTGAGCCAGATCAGTGACATGAGAATAACTGAAACTGCACGTGAAACGGTCTTCTTACTGTGAGACAGAAGAAAATTGGCCAGGTTTCTTTTATTTAACATTAGTGAAACCAAATTTTCACATTCAATTTACATTTTATAGTTAATTTAAGATTATATCTATAGGTAAACATGTTTATTTTCTGGTTGTCTGTTGATGTTCCCCAAATTCAGGAAAACATTAGCTATCTCTCTCTTTCAGAACTTGTCTTGACCGTTTGCTGCTTGGTTCTGAGGTAAATTGACGGAAGCTACAGCATGCTAGGTTGGTTTTCAAAGGTTAAAGTGATACTGCAGTCAAAAACCGACTTTTCCCGTTGAAAACCGATGTTTTGGGTTAGATTATGATCATACACAACTGTCTATGTCCGAAAATCTCATGTTTAGTCAAAATAGTTTTATTTGAGTTTTTGTGTAGACTTACCAATACGCTGGTTTCCGGGGATTCGTGACGTCACAAGATCCTTAACATAAAAATGGGTGGAGTTGAGGTGATCCTAGGGGTGATCTCGGCTGGGCACGTGGTATAAAAGCAGAGACCAACTTTTTTCTTTTTTTTCCCCCCCTCAAGACCCTTGTACTGCTAACTAGCTAGTTCAAGTTCAAATGCAAATTGCTTTCTATTACTGCTAACGTTAATATTACGACTTATATCGAGCTACTAAGGCTACGTTCACACTGCAGGCCTTAATGCTCAATTAAGATTTATTGCCCAGATCAGATTTTCTTTGTTTGGCTGTTCACATTAATTTTTTAATGTGGCCCATATCTGATTCCAGTGTGAACCGATTTCTCTGCTCAAATGACCCGTGCAAATTAACAAAAGACATAGCGCCTGTTACACAGCCTGCAGAAATAAACAACAACAAAAAGGAAGTCATCAAAGTCACAGCTTCTGCGTTAATTTTAAAGTTGATGTGCAGTGGAGCTAATGATAAGGGTGAGGAGACGGGGGGGGGGCCTAGCTTTTTGTGCTGCCATGGCTGCTACTTCTGTGCAGAGGGACTCGTGAATGCGAGATCTGAGCCAGGAATGGGAAGACCGTGACATGGGCGGTTTCAGTGAAACTCAAGCAAGGCATGAAATTAGTGATTCTGAGGACGGGCGAGTTAAGAAAATGGAGCGCTCAGCCGTTTGGCTAGTGAGACCAGTCGATATAACATTTATAAAACGGATAGTTCCGGGATGCAGATTGGCCAATACAGCGTTTCAGCCGTGTTCAAATACACAGTATAAAAAAAGCTATCACACGACACATCTGTTCAACTTCATGTGTAACGTTTATTAAACTATTGACACATTATTGGACCGACAACCATTAATGTTCGGTAAGCAGCTACATGAGAAAACCGTGAATAATAAATACCGTGCAACAAACCGAGACAATAATATGGACAGTTCTAACATTATTTAAAATCACAAAACGGTTAACGCAGCTGTCCGCGAATGATATAAAAACGTAGCCTACGACTTATTATGGTGTAGGCTATCGTTTGTGCCCAAAAAAATCCACTGCTTTGCACATTTACCACTTATCTAAAATGACAACACATGATAATATAATGTGAATGTGTTGATAACCTAACTAGCCCGTGCGCTACGTTCTAATGGTGTATTCAAATTATCTCGGAAGTCGGAATATTTCTGATTAACGAGAAGAAAAAACGATTTGAACGTGACATTATTGTCATGTTCAAATAGTTTTTTCTTCTCGGAAGGAAATATTCGGACTTGCGAGTTAATTTGAATACACCATAATACCCTGCTACATCAAAAATAACGTAAAAAGTCACATTAATTCCGATCTGACTATTCAGACTGCGTGCGCTTTGACACAATCGGTTATGTATCGGAATCTAATACCACGTTCAAAAGTGGCCCAAATGAGAATTGGAAATGTCAGATTCAATGTGATTTTTGCTGTTCACACCTCCATAAAAAATCAGATGTGTCACATTTGAGGAAAAAATCGGATCTGGGCCACTTTTTACCTGCAGTGTGAACGTAGCCATAGTTATTCATCTACAACGTCTTACTTTGGTATCTTTAGCTAACTTGCCTGCATTATGCCAAGGAATCAGAGATGTATTGTTCCTCGACTCTGTTAGCTTTCATAATCTGCCGAGAGATGGAATGTCTCGATAAGTTAGGTAATGCAAGGCAGTCTATTGTGTGTGAGTTTAGCCCCGTTTGGTCCAGATAACTGGTAACTTAGCTAGCTAGCTAGTTATCTTAGTTATCATTCATGAATAATGTTAGCTAATAAATGATAACAATTCTCTCTCCGGACCAAGTGGATGAGGGCGCTACAACCAGCCATGTTCAATATACTAGTTACTGTGTGACTGGGTTTTGCTGTGTTTTTTAATGTAGGCTATTTAATAGTAGCCTAACGTTACTTTAGCGTGAATGAGCGTATTGAGTTCAGTGGGGCTGAGTCAGTTCACCAAGACACACCCTTTCACTCCTTGACCGTATGGATATTCATAATATGATTACGTGGCATCGTCGTCATATGACCACACCTACTCACGAGTTCCAGTTCAAATTGAAGCGGTAAAAAAGGCCTTAGAAAGGGCTCTGCAGTATCTCTTTAAGGTAATTTTTAAATACCAAATAAAGTTAATATTTAAATGCCAAATAAAGTTAATTGGCTGTAAGGATAACTTTCGCGAAATATATTCAGAGACAATTTGACAATATGAATTTTTGTCTAATTTCTTCACTTGTATAAACACACTCTAATGCTCTCGGCAGCTGGCAACAATGAGCTTGCAGACGTTAGCTAGCTACCTTTAATTATGTAATACTATCAATGATCAATATCTAGTTAGCTTATGGATGAGGGAAACGTTTACTCTCTGGTGAGTAACTTTACTCATTTGTAAAGGGGAGTGCTAGCGATAGCCAAGTTTAACGCGAGGTGGAAGTGAGAAAAAACTACTGTTGCTAAGTGTACCGTTGTTTTCTCAGCCTCAACCCAGCAGCTGAGTTGACGACAGGTTATACATACTAACAACTATGTACGTTAAATGCACAACAGTTTTAACGTAGAGTAACATAATCGATTAGAATAACATTTCCATGTGTGTTATGATAATGGTCATAGAGGAATGTTTGTGTAATAATCTCTCTCTGCCGCCACAGTCAGGAAGAACCATCCAAGGCCACAGATGGGGGGATCGAAAAAGTGATAAAACGGTGGCTCCAACTAACGAGACCAAGGGAGGAACGCTTTGTGACAGAAGGTTGAACTTCATATCATACATCAAAAATTTTAAACCTGAAGGAAATACTTTGACAAGAAGAAACATCATCTCATAAGGTACAAGGTTTTTCTAGCTACAAAGAATACATTTTGAAGCTTGCAGGTAAGATGTTGGAATGAATTTTCATGTATTTTTGGATAACCATGAGTTAGGCCATATATAAACAGCATAATGGGATGCTAAACGTTTTGATAAAATGATAGACCTTTCTATGCTATGCTGTTTTGGGTGGGTGATTTCTCTGCCTCATTTCCTTGATATTTTCACTAACTTTCCTCATAATTCCCCTAAAAATACAATTTTATTTTATTTTACCCAAAGGTTTATAGAGAGGATGACCTTGGCTACCTCGTTTGGCTAGGAGTATCTATGGCTACTTCTAATGGAAAGTGAGGATGACCAGAGTGCAAAATAAATGGTAGTGAACTTGTCTTGCTATTGTCATGTTGACCTCAGGTCATTACATATGGAGGGTGATTTGTGCCATAATTAAATACAATACACTCATCTATCTCATCCTGAACATTTTAGGATTTTCAGCCATTTAAAAAATCGTGCATATCATTTTGATATGCTAAATCACAGTTTTATAGTAAACACATTGGGCCCAATCTTACACCCGACGCTAACCCAAACGCAAGTATCTTTGCTATCTTACACCCGGCGCAGGGGTCATTATAGCACCCAGCGCTCACATTGTTTAAATACCAAGTGAACTCATGCACATAGCATGTGAACTGGGTGGGTTGGTCTTAAGATGAGGTGTGGCCGGGATCATTTTTAGCGTATTGCTATCTTGAGCCAGCAGAAAGCGCTTGCACTAAACCATCACAAACCTGGTCTCAAGTCATTTCTATGTTATTTTAACAGTGCAATATAAGTGCGTCTACAGTCATGAGCACAACGTGCGTACACCCTCCTGTCTGTTACACACACGGGTGCAAACAAGCATGCATACAAGGCATGAAGATTACATTGTGAAATAGGGACTTATATTTTTCCCAAAAATATACATTTTCTGTCCCGCAATAGACGCAAGTTGTCCCGGGGAAATGGGCGTGTTTTAAAGCATTAAGCTACCAGTAAAAACGAGTTGGTCATATTTCTATAAGCACGACATTATAGCCTAAGGTAAGTATGCATGTACCTATGGGTTCCCAACCTGACAGCTTTTGTGTATTTAGTGTCATCATTAAGCCAAAATAACGTGTTATTATGAGAATATGAATTTCGGATGAAGCTTAAACTTCGCTATCTGAAATGCATTGTCTGTGATCTGACTGCTGTGAGAACATAGAATTGATGTTTGACAATGCTTCATTGTATAATCAAACAAAATTTGTTAAACAAGCAAGCTAATTTGGTGAGACGGAAGCCAGTGCCAATTTTGTTATCTTATTTTCAGCGGTTGCAAGTGTTTTTTAACTAAATAAAACCACATATATTTTCTAAAATAACAGCACTGTCAGGAATTACCGGGAACCTGTGCCGGTGTTAAACCCTAATGTTAAATATTATTGTGTACATCAAAACGCGTCATAATGGTTAGTCCAAATAATATTGATCATACTATTGATCCATATAGCCTATTCCTTGCTCGCACGCTTTAAATACACAAGCACAAGCATGTCCGTTTCGTCATCATATAAGCAATCCGCCAAGGTGGAAAACCAGGCTTTTAAAGCACAACTGAACTTTGGTATAACTTTGGGTTGTGTAGTTACCTGGCCATGATATGAGTCCAATTGGTGGCAAAATATGTTCGTTAGTTGCTCTGTGCTCCCCTGAGGTGATAATCCAGAATAGGGTATTTGTCGCTCTCCATTCACTTCTATAGGGCAGCTACAAACAATAACCAGTCCTCGTACGTATTTTATTTAGTGTAATTGAAATTATTTATAAAAGTACTATTTTCTTCAATGTTGTTAGCAAGTTACCAGAAAAGACTAGCAAAATGTCAGCAGGTCAGTTTGTTTACCATCGATATATACTACCAGGAACGCTTGCTTCCGTGGATATTTGGACCAATGACTGATTTCTGACGCGTTGGAGCATTAACGTTGTTTCTGGCACAAGAATTACCTACACCAACATTCCAAATAAAATACGAAAAAGGAAAGGGCCATTTAATTTTCAAAAAAGAATACGTAAGAGGACTGATTATTGTTTGCATTGACAGAATCCGCTTCGTTCGCGTTCGTATACGTGTTAGAAGTGTCATTTTGAGACCGTTTCAGATGCACTATAGAAGTGAATGGAGAGTGACAGATCCCCTATTCTGGATTATCACCCCAGGGGAGCACAGAGCAACTAACACACATATTTAGCCAATTCTGTCAATTTACATTTGAGATGAGATGGCTCGAGCAAGAGTTTTCTATTATTTCACAAATCTATTAAATTATTTAACATATTATTATTTAAATTATTTAATTATTATTCATGTTTTTAGCTTACCAACCTTTTCGTGGTCGGCATATAACTGCAGCTCCACTATCAGCAGCAGTAGGTGCACAGACAGCAGCAGC
This sequence comes from Synaphobranchus kaupii, assembly GCA_029718625.1. Taxonomy (NCBI): domain Eukaryota; kingdom Metazoa; phylum Chordata; class Actinopteri; order Anguilliformes; family Synaphobranchidae; genus Synaphobranchus; species Synaphobranchus kaupii. The sequence continues at coordinate 1,435,405 of CM056378.1, forward strand.
AAGTGTTTGGGTAACGTTACTCGGGACTTGCCTTCCCACTAACAAAGTGCGGGAATAACATGTTTGTTAGAGAACAGTGATTTCCGTTCCTTCTTTTAAAGTTTAATTTACTGTGTCCCTTTTTAGATAGAGAGAAACAGTAGCTATAACACCTGACGTTACGTTACGGATAGCCAAAGCTAATGGAGGTGATTAACGTTGTATTGTTAGACCATTGAAAACAGTTGAAATAGATTTTGATATATTTTAAGTCAGTTGGCTACCATTGTGTAGCTAGTTTCTTTTTTCAGTTATGGTAACGGTAGCTATCAGTGGTGCCCCCAGCTGTACGCAGTCTGCGTACCTTAGCCACAACAGCAAAATTAGTATTTCCATTAAAACTGACGTGAATTGTCAAAGTCTCTGTTTCTACGATGTTGAGGAATGATATTTGCTTATTGTCTTCGTTGTATTGCCTGGTTATTGTATTTTCCAAGTTTTGCATATTTCAAACATTTGAAAGTGATTGGAAGACACAGTTGAAAGTGATTGGAGGATCACCATCCCGCCGTTAACACCGTTGATAGTGATTGGAGGATCACCTTTTTCTTTAGACCGGGAAAAGTTTAGAGTTGCCTTTTTACTTATCAGTCAAGATAACTAACTTAAAGGTTGTATCAGCGATTTTTGGTGACGTCACTTCTGAAGTGAAATCCCAAACAAACATACTTATGAATAATCATGTTATGTTTTAAAAAATAGTGTTCAAGCATCCAGAATTATAACCACGTTAATAACGTTTGTAAGAAACCAAACCGTTTGTAAATCCGTCAAGATTTCAGCGAGATAAGAGTATTAGCGTTTGTGCAGATCATTGTGATTGGTTGGAATACTGTTTATTTTGGTTTTGAGTGGTTGGTACCATTTGTTTTTGTGTACGATCTCGGAGCATAGGCTGCCTAGTGCCTACAGAGACGCGGTTTTTTGACGGCCTGCTTATGGGGCGGGCAGCTAGCGGATCGTGAGGAAAAATCAGATGAATGTGATCATTTATGTTTCCACCCAAAATCGCTGATACAACCTTTAAACGAATACTTCATAGCATACTGAAAGTCCTTCTTACGATGCCCGTGTCTACTGCTTCGGTCGAGCGCTCATTCAGCTGTTTGAGACGTCTGAAAACCTACCAACGGAACAGCATGACAGACGCGATTGGCGATTATGAACATTCACAATGACTTTGAAATCGACACAGAGCGGGTGCTTAGGGAATTTGACGCAACCGGGACAAGGAGGGTCAATCTCACATTCTAAAGCCCTATTCGGACGGGATAAGTTTCCAGGACAATGTCTGTAAAGTAATTATTACCACAGGATGTCTGTAATGTTAATAGCCGATTCGGACGGGATAAAGTATCTCCGTAAGCAGCGTCTAGAATTACAGAGATGGGAGTGTCTACTCTATGTTGTCGTCACACCGAAAATGTTCCCCACGAGTCATACAATGTTACACATCCTATCTTCACTGCAAACTGAGCCGCCACAAAAAAAAAAAAAACTACGTGGAGACAATGTTGGCATGGCAAACATGTCCACAAAAAGCGTGAGGAATCCTGCAATTACACGGTACACCTCTTTATTAACGTTAGCTTGAAAAGAAACAGTGTTAGGCCATAACATGTACGTATGTAAGGCTATAGCTAGGCTACAATAGCTTACCTAAAACGGCCACAAGCTTTGCCCCACTGTAGCCAACCTTTTAGCCAGTTTTTTTTTTTTTTTTTGCTCTTTGTCTTCTTATTTAATGTAACGTTACATTCATTTAGAGGTCGGTCAATAGTTGGACCGAAGAGAGCACAACCAAAGGCGTCCTCGAGTGCTTACGTGAAAAACCAGTAGAAAAGACTGGGGAAAACTAATTTATCACAGGAAATAACAGAATTTTACCGGACATGTCAATTCGCACGGGATAGCTTTAACCTGGGGTAATTTTTACAGGACATTAAACAGTAGGTTAAAGACTCCGGAATCTTTACTGGTGCGGGAGCGCGCAGTCCGTAAAAGTTACAGACATGGGAACTAAAATAGCGGAGCTCTTCCAGTAATTATTACATTACCCCACCTCCCCCTGTAAAACTTTTCCCGTCCGAATAGGGCTTAAGGGTAAGATGCTATTTATTTTTATGCAGTGATTGAGGCAGCATGTTCTTTTATTTGCAGTGGCGTGTTTTCTCTTTCTCTCTCTCTCTCTCTCTCTCTCTCTCTCTCTCTCTCTCTCTCTCTCACACACACACACACAATTGGCGAGCATTCAGTGATAATATTTTATTAGAAATTTAAGCAGTGAATACATTTTGTTGAGCATGTTCGATAGTTACATTGACTTGTCAGAAGTGTTTTCATTGTATTAACATTAACTGTGCTGTAAGTCGCGTAACAGCTTGTTGCGCGCAACAATTCCATTCTATTGTGAGGTCTCTCCGGTTTTCCTGATGAAAGATCAGGCTACTGTAAGTCACGTAACATCTTTTTGCGCGCAACATTTCCATTCTATTGTGAAGTAAGTCTCTCCGGTTTTGCTGATGAAAGATCCGACTTTAACGTAGGCTGGGCCTACTCCTACGTTAGAACTTCTTGTAATATGCGACCCTATGAGTGCAAAATATATCGGTAAATTACGTTGTAACGTTAGTCCTAAGTAGTGGCTTTGTTTTCATGTAGCCTATGGCTTGGCCTCCTCTGTTGCCTACCCCGGGAAGAAATCCTGCGGGCGCCCCTGGTAGCTATAAGCACCAAAATAAGGGTGACGTTGATGTTAACTAGCTTTTTACTTTGGAGCAAATATAACATTAGATGTGCTTCGTAATCTCCGAGGGGAGATGAGGTCGCCCACATAGTATTATCCACAGCCTACACTTTTCCTTGTTTGATTTGGGTTTTGGAAACATTTGGATATGGTGTGTCAGTTTTGCAGGTTCCACAATCTCACCATTTGCCATGATGACAAGCTAGCCTACAACTAGGAAAGCTTGACGGAGGTCCACTGCCTAGTAATGGCTGTTAGGCAATGATTGGACTATCGCCGCTTGGAAGAAGGGTTTAGCGAAGGGTCAATTCAGACAGCTTTCAAAATGAAGGCAAATAAACATCTGCCTACAAGAGTAGTTATATACATAGAGAAACAGGTTTTTTCTGTTCTTTTCATATACAGTTAATGTCTTAATTGTTAATTAAGCAAGACTTTGCATTTTGGAAAACTATAAGTGACTGCTGTTAGGATCTATGATGTACATTAAGACATATTTAAAGTAATGTGCAGATTGTTAAATATGCAGGTGTAAATGTTAGCAGCTCTTTAGCCAGTTGAACAAAATCAACAATTAGAGGTCAGCAATGAAATGTCAATGTTGTAATACAGTATATTGATTGTATTTACGTCAGGACAACTCACATATTCAAATGACGTGTTTTAGTGGATGTGCTGTATAATTATTTTGGTTTGGCGCTGAATGGATTGTGGAAGTGCCACAAAGGCAAAGAAACTTTGGAGAAAATTTTTTTTCTTTAGTTTGCTGAGAGCTACATAAGTGAAATCAGTAATATATATATATATTTCCTGGATCATAAACTCCATGTCCATAAGTTTTGCAAAATCTGAGGATGATATGCAGAATTACTAAATGTCTATGATGCTAGCACTGTACCCTGTTGTCCATTAGTGTCTCCAAATCTATCCAAATGGCAAAATTGTGCACTACTCTAAATAATAGAAATTATGATATATTTAACTACAAATAAACAGTTTTGGCTCATAAAACTCACTTTTGCATAATTTTCTAATGGCAATTACTATATTTTCATCAGTATAGGGGGGTAGATATCTATGGGTCCAAACCCCCTATGCAAAACATGTCATAAAATAAATAAAATGAGTTTTGTCCATTATAAAGCATATACATTTGCTCCTTCTGATGGCTTAAGATAAAACAACATTGATATCACAGTGTTACATACACCTAAATATGTTGCCTAATCATTCACTCTTGTACCTCAATAAAACATCACTTGTCCCTGTACTCTACAGTATGTATACTTTTGTCCTGGGATTGCATTTTTCTGTAGCTTTTTAATTTTTTTAATTTTCCTATTCATGACTCCAAGGAAATTTTTACCTTAATCTACCACATATCAGCGCACAATAAATTGGAATGAGCATTTGTCATGCCCTAAGAGACAAGTATATACACCATAGCCTATATTATGTACGATAACATGAACATAACATTATTTTTTATTTATTGAATTGGGACAGTGCACATTAATCAACATATCAGCATTACACATCAATGTAAATGTGCCGGAATTAGCACAATTGCTAAATTTCATCCGTAGTCCCAAGGTAGACTACTCACAGACAAACAAACTAAACAAGACTCACACAACATGAGACGAGTCTCACAATTACAAAAGACAAATCACAACAATATTACAATAAAAATATACATATAGTAACTAGATTTAAGAGCAAAATGAGCTGAAAGCCCCCGGGAACAGGCACCAGATGAGGAAACCGATATTATGCTATGTGTGCGTACATAACTGATTTGTTTTTAACCATTGCTTGAGATTTGTTTTAAATGTTAAGAAGTTACCGCAGTCCCTGATGTGTGCTGGTAACTTATTCCAAGAATGTGTGCCTCTTACAGACAACACCATTGGACTAAATTTAGTCCTACGCCGAGGCACATTGCAGTCTCCCCTAGTTAGTGCTCTGGTATTTATCCCAGTATTGTTTTTTTCTGAATAAAATCATTCAAAGGTGGGGGGGCAAGCCCATTTAGAACTTTAAAAACAAGAAAAACATCCATGAAAATTTGGTAGCTGTCCAGGTTGAAGATGTTAAACTTCTTTATGATACTGCAATAATGGAAATGAAGAGGTTTCCTTTCCAAAATTTTAACTGTCTTCTTGAAGAGAGACTTGATGGGTTTTAGCGAGCTTACTGTTGTGTGTGACCAGGTTGTGTAGCAGTAAGTTATGTGAGAAAATATCATGGCGTGCATATAAACTTTAGCTGACTCAGAGGTGAGAAAAGGTCTAATATGATGAAAATTTGACAGGTTGAATTTAATGATATTTGTGATTTTTTGTTCCTTGAAAGTTAAATTTGTGTCGAAGACCACCAAGATACTTAAACTGTTCCACCACATCAAAGCTCTCTCCATTGACTAATACACATGGCTGTGGCTGTGCGCCCCCTACTGGCTGACGGGAGAAAAACAGTCAAGCCGGAAAGTCTGAACACCCCTTTCACCTCCACGTTTAATTACGTTACAGACTTATACTACAATAGATTGAGTTCATTTTTTGCCTCAAAGATCTACACACAATAGCCAATAATGACGAAGTGAAAACAGGTTTTTAGAAAATATGCAATTTTATTTTACTGAAATAAAAAATATGTTATTTAGGGGTTACATATCTGTACACACCCTTAGCCTAATACTTGTTTGCTGCACCTTTGGCAGCGATTACAGCTTCAAGGTGTCTTGGGAAAGAAGCTACGAGCTTGGCACACTTGTTTCTGGACATTTTTGCCCATTCCTCTTGGCATATCCTTGCAAGCTCCTTCAGGTTGGATGGGGAGCGTCGGTACACAGCCATTTTCAGCTCTTTCCACAGATGTTCAATTGGATTCAGGTCTGGGCTCTGGCTGGGCCACTCAAGGACATGCACAGACTTTCTCCGAAGCCACTCCTTTGTTCTGTGTGCTCCTGGCTGTGTGCTTCGGGTCGTTGTCATGTTGGAAGGTAAATCTTCGCCCCAGTCTGAGGTCCAGAGCGCTCTGGAGCAGGTTTTCTTCAAGGATCTCGGTGTACTTAGCTGCATTCATCTTTCCCTCTATCAGGACTAGTTGCCCTGTTCCCGCTGCTGAAAAACATCCCCACATCATGATGCTGCCACTGCCATGCTTCACTGTAGGGATGGTATTAGGCAGGTGATGAGCGGTGCCTGGTTTCCTCCAGACGTGACGCTTGGTATTCAGGCCAAAAAGTTCAATTTTGGTTTCATCAGACCAGAGAATCTTGATTATCATGGTTTGAGAGTCCTCTAGGTGCCTTTTGGCAAACTCCAAGCGGGCTGTGATGTGCCTTTTACTAAGGAGGGGCTTCCGTCTGGCCACTCTACCATAAAGGCCTGATTGGTGGAGTGCTGCCTGGATGGTTGATCTTCTGAAAGGTTCTCCCATCTCCACAAGGATACGCTGGAGCTCTGTCAGAGTGACCCTCGGGTTCCTGCTCACCTCCCTGGCCAAGGCCCGTCTTCCCCGATTGCTCAGTTTGGCTGGGCGGCCAGGTCTAGGAAGATTCTTGGTGGTTCCAAACTTCTTCCATTTACGAATGCTGGTGGCCACTGTGCTCTTTGGGACCTGTAAAGCTGCAGAGATTTTTCCGTACCCTTCTCCAGATCTATGCCTTGACACAATCCTGTTTCTGAGGTCTGCAGATAATTCCTTTGACCCCATGGCTTGGAGTTTGCTCTGACATGCACTGTCAACTGTGGGACCTTATATAGGCAGGTGTTGCAATCCCCAATCATGTCCAATCAATTGAATTTATCACAGGTGCACTCCAATTAACTTGTAGAAACATCTCAAGCAGTATCAGTGGAAACAAAATGCACCTCAGCTCACTTTTGGGTGTCATATCACTTGTGTACACATGATATTTTACATTTAGATTTTTAATAAATTAGCACAAATGTCTAAAAACTTGTTTTCACTTTGTCATTATGGGCTATTTTGTGTAGAATTTTGAGACCAAAAATTAACTCAATCTATTGTAGAATATGTAACGTAATAAAACGTGGAGAAGGTGAAATGGGTGTGCAGACTTTCCGGCTTGACTGTACATACAGTCTTCTTTGTATTAAGATGCAGACATGATTCTTTGAGCCAGTGTGATACAGGTACCATAGCTGCAGACAATGTTGCAGCAGCTTCTTGTTTTTGCATGCACATATAGTACTGTATCATCAATGTATAATTGTACTTTAACATTTGGGCAGACATTTGGAAGGCTATTTACATAAATACTAAACAGAATTGGTCCCAGGATGGAGCCTCGTGGAACCCCAGCTGAGCAGCTGAGGTAAGGTGTTTGTGAGTTTCCTATCTGTACAGCTTGTTTTCTATTTTACAAATATGATTTCATCCAGCAGAGGGCACCGTTAGAAAGATTAAAATGGGGCAGTTTAGAGAGAAGTACATCATGGTTTATTGTGTCGAAAGCTCTCTTCAAATCCAAAAAAACAGCTCTTACATGGCCACCCTGGTCTAACATGCTTTTGATGTTCTCAAGAAAATAACAAGTGGCTGTATCTGTGGAGTGATTTTTGCGAAATCCAAACTGCATTGGATGGAGAGGGGTATGGCCATTGTTAAGATGTTCTGTTAGCTGCATGGCAACCCATTTCTCGGCCACCTTTGATATAACTGGTAAGATACTTATCGGCCGATAGTTCTCCAGTTTGGTCTTGTCAACAACCTTAAAGATTGGGGTAACCTTGACGTCTTCCAGGTGGATGGCACTCTACCCTGTTTTATAAACAGGTTTATAAGGTGTGCAATTGGGTGTGCAAGAGCCTCTCTGTGGTGCTTTAAAAAATTACTGTCCAGACCAAATGCATCCCTGGCGTTAGAGCTTTTCAGGGAGGAAATGATTTTTAGAACCTCAGCAGCAGATATGTCCCCTAAGCTAAACACTGGTTTTCTGTCATCAAGGGGGTTATGGGGAGTGTTTGGGCATTTAAAGTGCATTGTCAGTTCCTCAACCGAGTTTATAAAAAAATTGTTGAAGCTACTGACAATAACGTCCAACTCGTTAGTCAGAGTACCATTCACCTGGAGCTGTATATCATTGGGTTTCATGTCTTTGTTTCGTCCCAATAACTTGTTTAAGTTTGACCATATAAATTTTCCATTTCCTTTTGCCCCATCTATCATCTCAATAAAAAAATCTGCCTTAGCTTTACGGATCTGTTTTACAACTTTATTTCTAAGTGATGTGAACATATGTCGGTCACTAGAGAGCCCTGTTTTTAGAGATTTTTTTAGCGCATTATCTCTCTCTTTCATTAATTTCCAAGTATAATTCTTCAGCCAAGGTAATGTTTTTTTAACGCTTTTTGGATTACACTTTTTGTGAAGCGTTCTAGAACTTCCATGACACTTTTAGTGAAGGTGTAACAGCTATCCTCAATTTCATCATTCATTAACCCTTGTGTGGTGTTCATGTTTTTGTTACTCACCCAGTGTTCGCGGGTCTGGTGGACCCACAACATTATTGGGTTTTTAAAACAATAAAGCCATAACAATTTACGTAAAAATACTTCACAGATATTGACTTTATCTCAATTACAAGCAATATAGATAGCATATATGGTTAATATTGACCATTTACCTCTTTACCTTATCAATAAAAGTGATAGTTGTTTTTTGTGATAAAATGTGATTTTTGTGTTCTTTTACATGTTCATCACAGAAAATGAGCCAAGGCCAATGAGTCTCAGGTTGAAAAAATTATGAATTGTATAATTTTTTCTTTTAGTAAACATTGAATACGGGTCCCACAGACCCAAACACCACACAAGGGTTAAAACATTGGACCAATCACATTGTTGCAATGCATTCTTCAAGTTTTGTTGTTCACTTTTAGGAATCATCATGTGATGGCCGCTACCCCTACTAGGGCTAGTGAGATGTTTCCGGTTGATTTTTCTTGTGCATAGGATGAAATTGTGGTCAGAAAGTCCAGATAGTAAATTAAAAGTTTTGGTGATCCTGTCAGATTTATTTGTGAATATTAAGTCAATTGCTGTTTTAGATGTATTGGTTATTCTTGTTGGACCTTGTATGACTTGAGTGAAGTGGAAGTTATCTGTTAGTTGTTTCAAATTTTTTCTGTCTGATTTACTATTCCAATTAATATTGAAGTCGCCCGTAAGAATAATTTCCCCTTTGGAATTGCAATGTTTTAAAATTGCTTTAAGATGATTATAAAAAGTATTTTTAGAGGAAGGAGGTCGGTACAAACATATCACAGTGAAAGACATTTTGGGAGAGAGAATTACATTAAGACCAATACATTCAATATCTATTTCTGCTGGCAACTCAATTAGCTTACACTTAAAACAGTCCTTCACATAAACCAAGAATCCCCCCCCCTCGTCCGATTCCTCTATCTCTTCTAACCGTGTTGTATCCTTGAATGTTAATAGCAGCAGTTGGTGATGAATGGGTTAACCAACTTTCAGATATACCTAGAATGTCAATGTTAGAGTCGATCAACAGATGTTCCATTTGTTCCGTTTTGGTCAATATACTACGAATGTTAATATGACCCAGTAAAAGTCCTTTTGGTTTAGGGCGTGAGTCCCAGATAAGTTTGGCGTTATTGAGAGTTTGAAAAAAGTGCATTTTGTGTTGTTTCTTTATCGCCGGGTTCAGAGATTTCAGTCTCGTTGTTGAGATGGAACTTTTGTTCTCAGGTAATGTTGTTGTTGGTGGGGGTGCAACAGGGTTACACTCACCATCACAGGTGGACTCTGGTTCCGTCTGTAGCACTACCGATGTGGATGGCGGCTCATGTGGCAGCCCGGTGCCAGAGTCGTTTGATGAAATCAAAGATAGTGGATTTTGGAGTGCGCCCTGGTGAAGCTGCGCGGAGCCGTAGGTTATCCGCGGAGTCTGTGTGATCCAGGCATGCGGTGTAATGCCCGATAGAGTCGGGACTGCACCCGGGATCAACGCTGGAAGCTGCACAGCAGCCACAGAGGTGGTCTCGGTTATGCCAGGGAACACGACACCAAAGGAGGCCGGCACCAGTGACACAGCACAGGGCAGGTTCATAAAGCCAAGTGGAGATGTCAAAGCATCACACAATTATGTTGTCTGCTAGTGTGATTGTGGCTGCCTTACACTGTGTGTTTTAATTGGTCAATAACATTGAGGCCGGTAACAAAATCGACACCGATGTGACTCCAAGGATGGCCTGGGACAGGGAGGGGGTGGAGGAGACCAGCGGAAGGCTGGTGGGATGCCTTGCTCCTGGCACAGATGGGACAGGTGAGGACAAAGGCACGGGTATCCCCCACAAGCGTGGGCCACCAGAAGCTCCTCCTCACCAGGGCGATGGTCCTGTGGATGCCTGGGTGGCAGGACAGGCGGGAGGCGTGGGCCCACTGGAGGATCTAGGAGCGGACAGGGTTGGGGACAAACAGACGAGAATCTGGGTTATTGCGGGGATCCGGGTGGGTTTCCTGGGCGGCCTTCACAGTCCTTTCAATCTGCCAGGAGACCGCAGCCACCACACAGGAGGGGGGGATGACGGGGACAGGGCCAACAGGTCTGGTGAGGGAGGAGTGGACACGGGACAGGGCATTGGGCTTAGTATTGCGGGTACCGGGTCTGTAAGTAATGACAAAATTTAATCATGCAAAGAACAGTGACCAGCGGGATTGACGGGAATTAAACCGTTTGGCGGATTGAATATACTCCAGGTAACGGTGGTCAGTTAGGACAAGGAATGGTTCCTCCGCCCCCTCCAGCCAGTGATGCCATTCCTCCAGGGCGAGCTTGATTGCCAGTAACTCCCGGTCACCAACGTCATACTTACGTTGGGCCGGAGTGAGCCGGCGGGAGAAGAAGGCGCACGGGTGGATCTTCTGGTCCAGGTCGGAGCGTTGCGAGAGGACAGCTCCAACTCCAGTGTCGGAGGCGTCCACCTCGACAATGAATTGGCGGTTGGGGTCAGGGTGGCAGAGGATGGGGGCAGTGGAGAACCTGGCTTTGAGAGTGGAGAAGGCTTGATTAGCTTTGGAGGACCAGACAAACTCTGGTTCGTTTTCCCCCTTGCTGCGGTTCGTTTGGGCAGATGTGCACACAGCAATTGTACTCGGGTACGTACCAAAAGCGGACCAAACAAGCGGACCGAGACCTTGTTGAAGAGTTAGTCTCGGTACGCTTCCAAACGAACTCTGGTGTGGAGAACGTGATCCGACCTCAGTCCAACCCAACTGCAGAAAGCACTGCACATTTTTGGACTAAACGAGCTCCCGTAGCCAGCTACGCTGTGCATTATGGGATGAGGAAGACGTGCATCAGGACATTATTTTCCAGCCACGCCTCATTTTCAAACTGTATCGTTTGCCTAAAGTGATAAATGCAAACGATGTAATAACCGATGACCAACGCCAAAATCAACCCGCGCAGTTGTCTCTCCATTGTGAAATCACAGTGAAATTACTTGTGGTGCGTTGTCTGCTCTTCTATTTCCCGGAGTTTCTTTCGAGTTTTCCCGCATGGAAATTCTGACTAATTGGAGAGCAGTTCAGGAACTACGTTATTGCTCCCGTCCCAGACACATCTGACCATTGAGTGAAATGAACGTTCTCACGTGGCTTGTGCGGCTGCATTTTGGTTCACTTCACCAACTCATCAACTGATTTGAACCAGAGCAAACGAATAGGTGTGAAAGGGAACCGAACCAGCTGAAAAACTAAACAATGTATCATTCTCGCATCTGGTGCGAACCCAGGAAGCGGACTAGAAGCAGACTATCAGGTGTGAAACGGCCCTAAGTAAACAAATACAGACCGGTTGAGGAGGTCGCGGAGGACGTTATTAATTACAGCCTTGAACACTGCTGGGGCATTAGTTAGGCCGAACGGGACCACCAGGTACTCAAAGTGACCGAGGGGGGTGTTGAAGGCCGTCTTCCACTTATCACCGTTCCGGATTCGCACGAGATAGTAGGTGTTGTGGAGGTCCATCTTGGTGAAGACGGTAGCACCATGCAGGGGCTCAAAAGCAGAATTGATTAAAGGCAGTGGGGGCTTGTTGCGGACAGTAATGTCATTGAGGCCATGGTAATCAATGCAGGGACGGAGAGAACTGTCCTTCTTCGCAACAAAAAAAAATCCTGCCCCCACAGTAGATGAGGTGGGTCGGATAATATCTGAAGCCAGTGAATCAAGCTAAAAACTTCAGACAGGTCATGATATTGGTAAAGATCAGGAGGAGCTAGGGATGGCCCCAGTGCCCCCGGATGGAGGTAGGGCGGAACGGAAGCAAGCGGAGTGGCATCTGGAGCGCCAACTCTGAACTTGAGCCATTTCTCAGTTAAGGTGAGGATTGTGCAGGCGGAGCCAGGGCTGACTAAGGACCAACGGACACTGGGAGGACCGGATGATGAAAAATTGGCTTCTCTATTATTGGCAGACAGAACAAGTTGTAGGGGACTGGTGGAATGTGTGACCTGGGCAAGAAGTCTGCCGTCCAGAGCAAGGGCGCTGAGTGGAGTGGAAAGCGGTTCCATAGGAATCCCAAACTTGGATACAAAACCGGCGGCGGTTGACTGACGTGGGCCCTGGGAAGGGGCAGCTGGATTGCTACCTGGCTCAGCATCGTTTCCATCTGACCCACTTGTTCAGAGATGATTCTCAGGGTTTCCTGGACGTCTTCCAGGTGTTGGCTGATAATGGCTCCTTGACAGGCGAGGGAGTGGTGGAGCTGCTCCGAGTCTGCTGGGTCCATATTTGGCCAGTGTGGAAGTAAGTCCTTTGACTCCCTCCTCGTTAAGTTCAATTTGAGATGGGTTTTTCGAGTGGAAGAATACTCAAGATAAAGATGAAGGAAATAGCAGAAGTATAATCTTTTATTAAATGGTCAAATGTTGATTCAACATGGGAAAACCACAAACCTACGCAGAGGATTCAGAATTCTCCGAACAATAACAAACATTAGTTTTTACAATATCATAACTCCTCCTTTACGTTGCTAATACACCAATCATATGTGGTAACACCTTTTCATAATATCTTATTTTATCCAATAACAAATTAGGCACAACATTAATATGTTATATGACCTGTTCTTACCCTATGCGCTTGAGGGCACTCTTGATCTATCAAATAAAATTGTTTGTGAACTCTCCTCCCACCTGTTCGGTCAGCACGATCTATAAGTACAACTCCTGCTTTGTTATGGAACACAGGAGGAAAACATTCCTGTTTTGACTGGTCTGCTAGATGCCCTGTCCTTGCTGACAGAGAACTATCCTGCACCCTCTCACAACCCCCCATCTCAGTACTTTTCCACTAGATCTTGACTGTATTATTTAATTATTTCATATGAGGCTTTCTTGGGCCTACGGCTTACTTCCACATTCCCCCCTTTGAGACCGTCCGGTCTCACACTCTCTTGTTGATACTTCGCCTGGTGGTGGAGTTATGTTATGACATTAGTATTGTATGATAAAAATAAACATTTGTAGTTGATTAGTTTCATACATAATTTACCTAAGTTAATATTTCCTCTAATTAACAATTAACAGATGATCTCTCAAACAGTAAATAAGTAAATAATAAAGAATATCAAAAAGTTAATAAAAAATATCAAAAATTTAATCAAAAATATCAAACATTTAATCAAAAATATCAAAAGTTAATTAAAAATATCAAAAGTTAATCAAAAAGCTACTGTATTTAATGATTTTTAATGATCATCTAATTTTGATTCGCTATAATTATACAAAGATCATATAAAAAGAATTGGATTATACTTGTAATGTCTTCTTCCTCTTCTTAGGAGCCCATATTCTAAGAAACCAGAGGAGAGGTTACTAGCACTTCACTCAGGCGTCTCCTACCTTCTTCGCCCTTTTCCTTAATCTATTTATGTGTCTGTTTTATCTATCCTAAGGGCCTTTAGTCAGTTGGGGCTTTATTATGTCCCCTTTGAGTTGTTCTTTTCTTCATGTAGTCAGTGTATGTAATATGTGTGATCATGGGTACAGGAAATACTCCTCTGACTCCTCCAGCAGCCCTGGCATGAAATACTTCTCCCAATCTATCTGATCCAATTTGTCTCCATATTTCATTCTCACGCATTTCCATCCTGCTCCTGGCTTCACTCCCCATTCGCATAATGGATTTCCGTATGGACAGTTCAGCGGTCCTCCTTTCTCGTTGCATCTTTCCCCATATTCGTTTGTGTAAGATCCATCTCTCATCTGGAATACCTGGTGTATGGATGGTTCCCATACGGCACGTCTCCGTGGCACTCCTAGGAACATTTGGTGAACTGCCTTAGCCTGTTTCATCACTACTTCTCTGCTTTCAATGGGATCACCTGATGGATTGTTTTCCTCGCCTTCTGCTAAGTCTGTGGGTTCTACCATCTCATATCCCACCGGTGTTTCCACGGCTTCTTCCTTCTGGATCATCATTCCTGCTTCCCCCATCATTGCTCCCAGCCACTTGGACATCATAACTTTAATACATGGCAAAATTACTATGCATCCACAGACGGCTATCCCAACTGCAATGCCTATGGGCATCAGAGTCTGTGTTAACCCCGCCCACCAAGGTCCCATGTAGCTCCCCAGCCATCCCGTTGCGGAGGATCCAGCACTTGACGATGGTCCGAACGCATCTTTAATGTTCCCTAAGGCGTGTATTATGCTAGTCAGATTATCTGTAATGTCAGGGACCAAAGTATAACATGCGCCTTCTGTCAGGTTAAGTGTTATACACAATCCTCCTTGTCGTGCTAATATGTAATCAAGGGCCATTTCGTGTTTAAGTAGGGTCATTCTGTGGCTTCTGACGGTGTCCCTCAACGTGCTGAACCCTCTAATAGTTTCATTGGCGAAACCCTGTAAGGTATACGTTATGTTGTCGATATGATCTGCTAGGAAGACCACTCCGTACCAGGGAAATAACCCAAGTCCCCATTTTTCCCCTAATGAAACTCTGAAATGATATGACTAAGTTATGAAACTCTGCTATTCCTCTTCTTTTCCTGTTGCTGCTGTCCTGTTGGTTGTCTTCTTTCTGTTTTATGGACATCACTTCATATGGGAGCTTCAACGTGGCCAGGTAACAACATCCTGTCCATCCTATTGGTAAAAATGAGTAAGCCCTACCGCCGCATACCCACCAATAGTCTCTAAATGTCCCTAAGGTGATGTTTGCGTATGTCGTCCTGTTTTCAACTCCATTCACTTCAATGGTCCTCTCTTGCCCAGTTCTTAACGCTAGGGTGTATTTCTTATTCCTGTTTCCTCTTATTATTCCAAAACTTGTCATGTAGGTTGTACAATCTGATATCCCCAGAAAAATGGGGAAGGACACATAGTTGCTAGTACTATTAGAGCAGAAACACTCTCCGGCTTTACTGTTCTTTACTTCCAACGAACTGGGGGCTTCTGCAACTGTTTCTGCCTTAGTTGAAAGGTGTACATACGCCAGCTTCCGTAAGAATCTACATTTTCTTAATGACAGGAGTCTGGCAACATAGCCATAGTCATAGCCATAGACTTTCCTGTTATAATGGTGTAGCAGATACATGGCGTCCGCCATGCATCCTGATTCCAATGGCTGGGGATCAACTTCCGCCACTGCCGGCCAAGTTCCTGGTGCGGGCACTCGAACCATACAGGGACCTTTACTTCCAGTTGCCATTCGGACTGAGTGTGTTAATTGTTGGTACCACATGTTCCTTCTTGCCCATGCGTCTGAGATGTTTAGGGAATCTGCATTGAAATTGAAGGCTCTCCACTCCGTATCTCTTCTTTTTCTTGGTCTGATAATCTCTTCATTAATTGCTGTCTCAATTTGTCTCTTTCTCACAGTTCCTGTCTTGATTAGTCCCACGATCCCAGTAGTCATCCACATGAAAATTATCAGGACAAAGCAGAATCCGCATATTCGTTCAATTGTCTTCATTCCTCTTCCTCTTTTTTCTTGGGCTCTTTCTTAGTCTCCGGTTCCTGGGCTCTTCTGCAATGGTTCAGGTGCACCCATGGTCCTATTTCTTTAAGCTTTACTGCTGTTGGAGTGGCTAATATTACCTGATAGGGTCCTGTTTGTCTGGGTTGTTTCCACTTTCTTTTAAACTTCTTCACTCCCCTGAATTCACCAATAGCTCTGGGTCTTCGACTGCTCTTTCGCCTGAGAATAGACAGACCTCACTTGGGTTAGTCCCCTCAGATATTTATGGAGTTCTTCTTCTAGTGTTTCCAGGCCTATTTCCCTACTTTTTGGTCTTACTGTGGGCATTGGCATTACTCGTCCTGTCACCATTTCCTGGGGTGTCAAATGGGTAAATCTATTCCGACTGTTTTATTTATTTATTTATTTTTTAATTTTTAGAACCATTGTCGCTGCTCAGGGTCTGACAGACCCCGAATCTGGGGAAAATTTATCTTGCCAAGGCTTTAGCTACAGTTCTAGAATCCGCATGCACAGTGGGGAATGCTTCTACCCATCTTGAAAATATATCAATGAATATATCAATGATCGATCATATCTACATAGTCCATTACCAACTTTACTACCTTACTTCCTGACAAATTTTGCATCTTGATATCGTGCTAGTATAAACCAATGTTTCTGTATTTCTCTCATCATTTCTGTATTTCTCTCATCATCCCCCCTTGCAGAGTGGCCAACACCATGGGCAGCTCTGCAAATGACCTCTATTACTGCGCTTGGTGCAATTGCTTCCGTCCACAAAAACACGTGGTCCGGAGCCATCAGTGGTTCTTGGTGTAGGTCTTCTCTTGCTCTTGCTTCTGCTTCCACCATTCTTTCACATTCATGTGGTTGGCCTTCTTCTGGGGTCATCATTAATTCCGCTGGGTTCACAGCTTTGCATCTGATAATGGTCAATCCTGGCTGTGTGAGTAGGATCTCGTATCCTGATACTCTCCGATAAGTTAGGGACGATTTCCCTCTACTGAGTAGTGTTTCTGCTGTAGTGTTTCTGCTCACTTCTCACATCCCTCTGCTTCTTCCATTGCCTGTTGATATCCAGTGGCACATCCTAGCTTGCTGCTCTCTTTAGATTCACGATGTGCCCTCGGCGACTTGACTGTTTCTTTCTTGCATCTTGTCATTCCCTGATTCTCTGGTCTGCCATGAGGTGTGTGGAGGTGTGGGCATGGTGTGCTATTTTCAGGATTTCTCTCATTTCCTCGGCCATCACTCTGGCCTGTCTCTGATTCTCCTTCTTCTGGACATGCTGCTGTACCTTTTGATCTTATTAAAATGGTTTCCAAATTCCCTTGTACATCCAGGGTCCCTTTCACTTTCACCAACTCTGGTCTCATCCTCACAGTAGTCTCAGGCCCCTGGCTTAAATCTTCTTGTTCCCCAGTGCTGTTCAATAGGGGATACAGGCCTGTAGCTCCATTTGCTTCCACTGATGGCAGGTATTGAAGTCCAAAAATACCTTCCTTAGGCCATACCAAGGGACCACCTCTTGTCCACTTTTCCCATTTTTTTCATAATCTTCTCATAGTCATATTTCAAGTCTCATAGTTTGAAATAATTCACTCATGCAGGAGAGAGGTGTCTTTAAAGTCTCGCCCTTTCGCGTTTTCAAATCTTTATTTTTCTTTAGCCCATGCAAGCTTATTCTAGTTAACTGAAAGTGAAACTAAAACTGAAACAAAAATAAAAAATAAAAATAAAAAATAAAAATAAAAACATTTTAGTTAACTGAAATAAAAATAAAAATAAAGTGACTTTTAAACTTTTAAAACTAACTGTAGTGGTGCAAAATGAACTGGAATAAAAATAAAAATGAATCATGAATTCTTTTTAGTTTCAGTTTCTGATTGCATATAGAGTAATTTAAAACATTCAAAACCAATATTAATAATTTACACTTTCTCTCCCTCTAAATTAGAAAGTGAAATTAAAAACTAATAAAAAATAAAAACTAAATGAAAAACTTACAACTATAATAACTTTGCCTCCATGTTTTCTTTTTAAAATAAAAAATTAAAATAAAATAAAATAAAATAATAAAAACACCAAAAGAAAATATTTTTTTCTTAATTGATTTTTTCTTAATTGATTTATAATTCATTAATTTATAATTCATTCATTTATTCTTAATTGATTTATTATTATTATTATAATTCAGGGGACCACTCTGTTCTTGGTAGCCACGCCTTTACCTTTAATCCTGTTAGTTCCCAGTTAGTGACTGTGACTCGTGTGGCTCCTCCCCCTGAATGCCCCTGCTCAACTTCCCCTTCTACCTCCTCAGTTCTCAATTCCCTCACTGGGGTACACTCCAGCCAAACGGCTCCGTCTGCCCACCAGTCTAAACATATTTTAAATATTTCTCCTGTTTCTGTGGCCTTGGGTAGGGATTTATCAATCCCTGAATGGCAGCACAGAGATTTTATTACTCCATATAACTGTTCTCATGTTAATTATTCTCCCACTGTATCTTTTCCCACAATAACATACACAATAACAGACACATAATATTTCCACTTTTCTAGTGGAGTACTATCTATCTAAGTAAAACCCTGTTATTTACATAATTTCCTTCAGCATTATATACAGCATATCCAAAATACGACAAATTATATTATAACGTTATTATTATAACGTTAGTACACCACCTTATCTTTTTTCTATTGTTCTCCTGTTACAGTATTGTTTAATCGATTATCTTCAGTTTGATTGTACAACCCGTGCAATGGATCTATTTGTTCTAATTTGATCAATTGAGATATATGTATATACATATAGTACTATTTACAAAAAATTATAACTATAGTATTATTAACAACAGTAAATTATTTGGCCACACAACATAACTTTTTTTTTTTTAAATAGTTTTTTTTTGTCTTTTAGAAAGATTATTTTCTCACAACACTGTTTCCCTATTTGTCCCTACCGTAATATAGCAGTGGCAGTATCTTTCAACTGCTTCACTCTATTCACCGTTTGTGGCGGACTTTGAAGGGAAAGGCGTCCCTTTACACACAACCTCTACGCGACCCACAATCCGGAATTGCTCTATATTGCTCAAGAGTTGCTCAGAGTTTTTGGTTAGCTAACTTGGAGTTCAGTACTCCCCCACAGTGTTGTCATATTCAGGCTATCTTTCAAGCTCATCTTTTATTCAGGCTTTCTTTCAAGCTCATCTTTTTCTCAGCGCTCACAACTCAAATCACAAAATATATCACACTCAGAGCTCAAAACACAAAATATCACACTCACTCAGAGATCTTGACACTCAGAGTCACTTCTGCTTATTTCTACTTCATCACAATAATTTTTCTACCTATTTATCATCTCTATTTTGTTTTTATAATCAATATAATTCAATTAATCCACTCACCCACTGGAGCTCCGTCACCGGTGTAGGACCACACTTGGGGCCAACGGAGTGCGGGTAATTCCTCTCTGCAGACTTTTTAAAAAAAAAGGTGTCTGCTTACCTCTCACTATTGACCGGTCTCTAACTTGAAGAAAAACACCGCACGCCGTTGGTTCCCTCCTGTATCCCCCCCCGGATCTTGGAGTCTCCTGGCTGGCTCGCCAACTGTGGAAGTAAGTCCTTTGACTCCCTCCTCGTTAAGTTCAATTTGAGATGGGTTTTTCGAGTGGAAGAATACTCAAGATAAAGATGAAGGAAATAGCAGAAGTATAATCTTTTATTAAATGGTCAAATGTTGATTCAACATGGGAAAACCACAAACCTACGCAGAGGATTCAGAATTCTCCGAACAATAACAAACATTAGTTTTTACAATATCATAACTCCTCCTTTACGTTGCTAATACACCAATCATATGTGGTAACACCTTTTCATAATATCTTATTTTATCCAATAACAAATTAGGCACAACATTAATATGTTATATGACCTGTTCTTACCCTATGCGCTTGAGGGCACTCTTGATCTATCAAATAAAATTGTTTGTGAACTCTCCTCCCACCTGTTCGGTCAGCACGATCTATAAGTACAACTCCTGCTTTGTTATGGAACACAGGAGGAAAACATTCCTGTTTTGACTGGTCTGCTAGATGCCCTGTCCTTGCTGACAGAGAACTATCCTGCACCCTCTCACAACCCCCCATCTCAGTACTTTTCCACTAGATCTTGACTGTATTATTTAATTATTTCATATGACGCTTTCTTGGGCCTACGGCTTACTTCCACACCAGTTCGTTCTGTTACGTTTTCCCTTCGGTTTGTATGGACCCAAATGCAGTACTCGGAGGCAGACTCAATGAAAAACTCCAGCGGAGTATATTTATTAATATTATAAAACACAAGCAAGGGGGAAACAAGGTGAAGGTCTGGAAGCGGGGTTGGCACTAGCAAAAAGGGGCTGAGCAGATGAAGGGAGACAGGAGAGGAGCTGGGCGAGTGCTAGGCAACCGGAGATTGAGCAGGAGCTGGAAGGGCAAGGACGAAGCGGGGAATGCAGTCTGGCAGGTGACTGGAACGAGACTCAAAAAGGTTAGCATAACAAGACAGGACAGAGGCCGAGTTTCAAGACAGCAACAAGCATGACAAGAACAACGAACTGGCAATGAGACAGAGAAGGACGGGGAAATATATGCGTGAGGATAATGAGGTAATTAGTGGAAAAGGCGTGAGAATGAATGCGAGAATAAATGAGTCAATGGAAATGTGTGAGGAATGCAAGCCGAGAAGGCGAGTGATTGGCTGTGCGACAATGAGAGGGGAATCGAGGAACAAACCACGCCCAGCCTGCACAACACGGAAGACAAACGGGGAAACATGACATGAAACAGGAGGAATGGGGAAAACGCGGAGAACAAAAGGGAGGTGGACAGGCAGGGAGGCAGCGGGCGTGACACATAGAGTATATTCACTTCGTAATTCCCAGTGGTGTACGTATCAATTAGTAGTCATTTGCTAAATTAGAGTATACCCATTTCTCTAGAGTGCACCCACTACTACAGTTCAGACGGAGGCGTCGCACCACCTAGAGCACGAATAATCAATAGCTTGTTAACTAGGTTTGGTTAGTTGTCTCGTTGAAGCCAGAGTAGGTTCACGTTATGAGGTTACACCGTAGCAAAGGATGAGCAAGTTGACTGACCTGCAACCTAATGTCACAACAATGCAGGCTAACGACAGAACCTCCTTGCTCAAAGCGGTGACTTTTGCAAGGCTAACGTTGCATATAGACTGACTGGTGTAGACTCTATGTTGGTTTGGCTCTAGCTAGCCAGTTTCTTTCCCAGTGAACATTTTTGTGTTGAGATCTTTCATATTTATGTCTGCTCAGGTAACTACGTTATATACATAGCCTAATGTCCATACTGCTATCGATGGCACCCGACAATGTTATGTGTAACGTGAAGTGCCGGTGGTGCCTCAACATTGCGAGGTAGCTCTGCTAACGTTAATTCACTTTCATCAGACCTGAACTATCCGTTTTATAATTAGACCATTTTGTTCTGTGAAATACGCTTTCAAAACATTTCTTTTCAGAGTTTAAAAACTTTTTTCAATTTCAACTTTGGAGAAAAAAATCTTTCCCCGGGAGAACAGTGTCAGAAATCCCATGATTTGTAGCTTCGCAGACGTCGTGGCGAATCTTTGTAAAAATGGGTGTTGTAGTCTTTTAGAGTGTTTCAGATTTTTTTTTTCTCAGATTCAAAATTTTTTTCAGAGTTTCAAAACTGTTTCAGGATTTTCAATTTCAAAACGTTTTTTCAAACTCGCGAATTGTGACACTGATCTGACGGCATACGGTGCTGAATGAGAAGCTGGCTTGATTCGCCGAGGCTGGTAACTGTGCCTAGCATAGCTACCCAATGGATTTGCGACTGACTTGGCTGGTCACTGGCATTCCTAGGCTGGTAACTCACATGCCTAGCATAGGTACCCAGTGGATTCGCAACTGAATTGGCTGGTCACTAGCTGGTTACCCACCTAGGCTACCTAGCCTGGCAACCCACTGGATTGGCGATTTTTATTTATTTTTTGTTACTATTTCTGAGTTAACTTGTCTCATTTGCAGTTTGAGTCTGTAGTATCCACAAGGCAACAGTTGTTCAAGTGAAGGACTTACAAAATCAGCTAACCCTATTAAATTTGGCCCACTAGAAGTAATTTTCATCTAGGCCCTACTAGTTAAGTGTCATATCTCAAAAACTATTCACTGCATATCCATGTTTTAAAGTTATAATTGAAGAAGAGGCTGTAGGCGACCATTCAGGAAATTTACAACAGAATGAATGTAGCTTATGTCAGAATCGTCACATACAGTAGCCTATAGGTATAGGTTGCATAATATAGGCAACCAATAAAAATGCGTAGCCTAATGTTTGTATATAGCTACGTAGCCTAAAAAAAGGCCAATGTTTAAAGGTTGGCCTATGTTTTACAACAACAGAAATGTATTAGCCTACAGCAGCAAGTGCAATGTGGAAATGTCAACTTTGCTGGAAATTGGCAAACTGTAATAGCCTAAGATGATAAGCCTCTTGAGGGTTAGCCTCATAAGAAAACACTTGTAGCGCCAGACAGGATATTTGGTTCCTAACGTGTTTATATTGCGGATTTTGTAGGGAAAAACATTTAACTGTCTACTAAACCGAAATTGTAGGCTATTTATAGGCTACAACTTTTTAATAATATAGGCTATTATTGTTCCTACATCAGAACATGATTTTTTTTAGCATGGAGAAACGGTGCGTTTTATGCATTTATTGTCTGTGATGGTGGCAAGATGAAGGTTGCAGCGGTATTTTGGGGTTTAAGATGTAAATAATTTCAGAGAAACATATAATTGGGATGTCGACAACTACCACTAGGGGGCCACCGTGACTAAGATATTCAGAACTGGCTTGTCAAATTTTTTGTCATTTTAACCCAACTAAAAACCCTAGTTTCTAATTAATTACAGTTCACTGATTTCATTTCCACCTTGAAAATCTGTTAATAAATTTGAATGAGCAAAACCGAAAGAGCATTACTTAAGATGGCCTGTTCCACAGAATAGGCATCTTTCTCGGTAGCCCTGGGGTAAACTTCCTGTTTACAAATCCAGATCTCGGTCTGAATCCCACATGTGGCAGAACTTTTTCTCTTTTGGACAGGGGCAATCCTATTCAACACTGGCTTCCAGTATTAGACATTGTGTCATTGGCCTAGATGAGGTTTCAGATGTATTTTTTTAAATTATTTATCCAATAGCTACTGCTGTATAAAAGTAAGTAATTTGCTTGAATTGAATGACTGTTGCCTTGTGGATACTGCAGACTCAAACTGCAAATGAGAGCTCCAGTGGGTTGCCAGGCTAGGTATGCTACGTGAGTGACCGGCCGAATGCTATAGTGACCAGCTAAGTCAGTTGCAAATCCAGTGGGAAGCTAAACTAGGCACCAGCCTTGATGAATCAAGCGGGCTTCTCATTCAGCACCGCCGGCCTCTCATTTACATTAGTTTGAATAGGATGCATAATTTTACATTACATTTTAGTCATTTGGCAGACGCTCTTATCCAGAGCGACGTACATTAGTGCATTTTCAAACTAGGAACAAGTGCGTTAAAACAACCCTAAAAGGTAAATACGATTTCAAACACCAGGCGCAGTCAGTATGATTTTTATTTATTTATTTTGGGGGGGGGTACCACAAGATATCGATCATTGGCGTGTACAACAGTAAGCCAATCATAAAATAAATACATTTAAAAAACCTTCTAGGCCTACAGCATGAATCGCAAGGTAATGGATTCACTTACAAGATAGCTTCGGCTTGCCACACACACTAAACCGAGGACGATGGACTTCTTCGCACTGTTTCGATGATGCGACACTTGGGGTTAAGGTAGGTTCTCACCAAATTTGGCGAGGTGCATCGGTTGGACCACAGAACTATATAATAACTAGAAAGGAAACATGGTCGTGGTTCCATTAAACCCTATTCAATTTGGTTCTTCCGCAAGTGGTACCGCCGCAAGATGGCTGCCATGGCCCGGAAATAGTATTACCGATGAGCTCTGCCATGTATTTCCAGTGGAGCGTTGTGAAAGACAACTGAGTCGCCCCAGCGCAATCTAGGTACCAAAAGCTCACAATATGGTAATCAATAGAAGCAGGCAATCACATTTTACATTTTTCCTGGGTGAAGCTAGCTGGTTAGCTAACAGTGATCAAGTTTGCATGCCAGTTATCTTGTTTTCGAATGCTTTCACGTGTGTAATATTTCTAAGGACAGACTTCACATCTCAAGATGTGTTACAAAACTAGTAACCTACCCCAGTGAACATGTTGAAAAGTCAATGAAATGCCGTCTTGTGTAGTGGAAAAACGCCCAGATAGCAAGAGGCTTGCGAGTCAGTGAGCGGACGAGTTGGCCGGAGTTAGCTAGTCGTGCACTGGGCGGCGGGCGCCAGCTTTACTCCCAGCTCGTAGACCCACCCGCTGCTAACTCACCAGACGCAATCCTCCAGCTTTACTAACATTGCCCCGCTGACGCTGGATGAAAAACGATTAGTGTAACGTTAGTCCTAGGATGTAGCCAGGCTATATCTGGCTAAATTAGGGATAAATTTAATTAAATTTACATGTCCTTCAACCTAGATTTACACCCCTCAATGCATATGACGGCCTATCTATAGCTTGTTGGTGTCATGGTTTTGCTGCTCGCCGTTTCTGTTCTGTGGACGTTTCCTTTCGGGTCTGCGGAACGGCGCTCCTGCCGTGTTTTTCCTCCTACCTGCACTCATTCGTTTCACCTGTGCTTGCTTCTGCTAGTTATTTAAGCGCAGCGACTTTCTGGTTTGTGGCTTTTGTGTCATTCTTAAGCCAGGTAACGGGGTATAGGATTTCAGACGACCACTTTTTCTTTTGATTTTCAAAAGAACATGCGGGACTTGCCTGTCGAGTGTTTGAAAATTCAGTTTTTAGGTTTCTGTTCTCCTTCACACTTTATTTCCTGCCTTGGTTTTCTTTTCCCTGTCTCGCTACAAGACAGTAACCTTGTCTGTTCGTCCGAACCCGACCCCTCACAGTTGCCTAATAAGCCTGCTTTGTTCACACAAGTTCGAACAACATAACGGCGAATAGCTAGTTAACGTTTACCAAATAGTTTGTTAATGACGCTAGTTAACGAGATGGCTATTACACATTTTTAGTAATTGTGGCTCATTTATCTGAATTCGCAGTTGTGTGGTAACGTTAGGCGATTTCACCAAGATAACGTTAGCCTACGAAGCCTTCAGCATTAATCAATCTAACGTAGACAAGTCCACAGGCTGCAGCGAGGGGTTATTGACTGATCCCGTCTAATAGCACCGCCCATCAAACGCAGTTTGAGGGTCCGGCACGTCCCCATGCGTCGTCGCCGGATTTGGTGACAATCCAAGGTGGATTTCCATAGAAAATTAATAGAATGCATCCAACCGATGCACCTCGCCCGATTTGGTGAGAGGTCCATGGGCGGGCAACTGCTTTTAACAAAATCATCCAGTTTTGGTAGCTTGGCTACGTTTTCCTCCTGGTCCATTTTATCCCTTCTCTTATGAGAGCCACTTTTGTGTTTGAAAGGCACTGCTGCTTGCTATCTTTCTCACCAGTTTTGCACACTACACTTGCGACCATCACATGATCAAATAGACACTTGACACTGGACAACAACATAGACAAATTTCCCAGCAGTCTTTGCATATGAAAAAATAACACTAATACGAAAGAAATGACCACAAATTAATTAGCTGAATTATTTCTACAACACGTTTTCTGTAGAATAGGCATAGGCTAAGTTTGACATGACCACAGACTATTGTACAAAGAAAGTGTAATAACCATAATGGATATGAGTTTTCTTATTTAAGGAAATATAAAACGGACGGCACTTAACACAGCAGTTGCCTATGTTTTCTCCAATGCTTAATGAGTGACGTTTAAGGGCCCGTGCAAGAACGGACTTTTTGATGTCGGGCCCGTTCTCCATGGTGGTGACACGGGTCCTCTCAAACCAAGGGCCCCAATGCAGATGCACTGTCTATATCTCCACCACTGGCTGCAACCAAAACCATACTTAATAGTTTGTTGGAACTTGGCCTGATTTTGATGTCAAGACTTTTAATGGCAGGCCTAGTTTTTGCAAGTTTTAATTTATGACTTGCAAACAGTGCTTTGTACGCGTGAGTAACTCAGCATTTTAGTATGTTGAAAAAGTTTTTTGTTGAGATGATACCGCAAATAGCTAGCTAACGCTAGTGTGTGTCAAGCTGTGGTTCAAACTATCTATCGTTGCCTTCAGCACTATAATGAGTGTTAATAATAATTAATGTTTTAAAACAAGTTTTTGTGCAGGGCCTACAGCCATCTTCGATTGAGCGTGTCTTGTTGCTCACGACAGTCTATGCACGCTACTCGCGACAGAAGTTAACAGAATCCCGGCCTGAAACGTGCTGTGATTCGTTGGAGTAATGTGGGCTTTAGCAAAAAAGGATGCCTTTAAATCTGATTGGCTGGAGTAGACTTAGTTGAACAAAAAACCTATTTGTGGATTTCTTGGCACATCTTGCTGAGGATAGTCTCAAAAATCTTCAAGTAAATGTAAGAGATTCCACACACGCGAAGCGTTGCGTAAGTGTAGTCATTAGTTCAGGAGACATTTGTTTGTGACTGCAAAACATATTTGCGAATCAGTTGCATTTATTTATGAAGCATTTACATATATTTGTGAATCAGGTGCATTTATTTGTGAACCAGTTAGTTTTAAATTACCGAAGGTTACCTGGAAAATTTCCCCCGAATTGAAAATTTAATAAAAATAAAAAAAATAAAAATATGTCTTCTGAAACATTCCATTCTTGTTGGGAAACCATTTTTATTTTTTTCAATTCCAAGTGAACTAATGCAATGTTTTGCATGTTTGTTTAAGTAATCCAGTAGTGCAGATCAATATTTAGTTATTTGTTGAGATAATTATTGAGATTTCGCATGCATTTTACCCATTAAATGTTTCCTTGTGTTTTGCTCAGGCCTTAATAAAATAATATAGCATTTAGGGACAAAAATACAGAAAAGCAAACCGAAACTGGAAGCTAAAATAGCAAATATTTCCACAGCCACAGTGAACTTTCCAGGTGAGCTGAAATAAGCTGGTATAAAGGTGATCCAGACTGCACAGAATATGAGCATGCTGAACGTGATAAATTTGGCTTCATTGAATTTGTCAGGCAGTTTACGAGCCAGAAAGGCTAAAACAAAGCACAACATAGAGATGAGTCCAATATAACCCAGTACAGCCCAGAACCCCACTGCTGATCCTACATCACATTCTAGAATGATCTTTTCTTTGTAGTGCTTCATGTTCTTGTTGGGGAAAGGAGGGGATATTGTTAACCAAAGCACACAAATAAGGACCTGTATGAGAGTGAAAGCAAGAACACTCAGTCTCTGCTGCAGAGGCCCAAACCACTTCATGACATTACTACCTGGAAGTGTAGCCCTGAAGGCCATTAACACCACTATTGTTTTCCCCAGAACACAAGAGATGCAGAGGACAAAGGTGATCCCAAACGCAGTGTGGCGCAGCATACAGGACCACTCAGAGGGCCGGCCGATGAAGGTAAGAGAGCAAAGGAAACACAGTTTCAATGAAAAGAGCAGCAGGAAGCTCAGCTCTGAGTTGTTGGCTTTCACAATGGGTGTGTCCTTCTTTACAAAGAACAGCACAGCCACAAATGCAGTTACACATGCTCCAAATATAGAAAAAATAACAAGCACTATTCCCATAATTTCTTTAAAAGACAGAAATTCAACAGCCTTTAAAACACAATGATCTTTTTTTGCATTCGACCAGTATTCATCTCGGCACAAAATACAGTCGATAGAATCTGTAATAAAACAATGAATACCATGGTTAGAAAACTCAGTGACAAACTGGTAGTACTGAGGTAATGTTCAGAGTTCATACCATAATACAAACAGCACAACTTAGAAATGTCCTCTATAGACTGGTTAGTTTTGACTCTGAATTACCTGTAGTATTGCTGATTTCTCCCTCAGCACAGGGCACACAGTCATAGCAGCAGACAGGCCTTCCTCTCTGCACAGCCTTCCGAGTGCCTGGGGGACAGCTCTCACTGCACACTGACCTGGGTTTCTGTGCAACATGTTTCAACTCTTGACTCAAAGCTCCCATGGACAATGTGACATGCAAGTACTTTATAATCATTTTTTGCAAAACTTCATCATATAGAACATCAAATACTGCATTCTGGAGTATATTCTTCCTTCATACACATGTGATATCTTTTTTCTGTCGTGTTTTATTCACGGTTGCACTTAGCATTTTACAGTCTGGTACATGAGGATTTGTGAAATGTATTTTGACAGGCCAGGCCCCTATTGTGTTGCTTCAATTTTGTGAAATGAACTCAAATTCTTTATCTCTATCAGTGCTAAAAGCTGCATAGATGTGCTGTTATCAGACCACCTTTTCATAATGTGAATGAACACTTACCTGTATTTGCCCACCTGCCCAAACCATACTAACAGGACTCATCACAAACTGCTGACCAGATGGTAAAGAGGCATCATAGTAGCCAACCGCTCTGAACTCTACTGCACCATCAGGACCAAGCTGCCAGTTCACCACCTCATATCTGGCTATCGGGTCTCCATTAATGTCAAAGGAGACTTTCTCTCCAGTTTCGAAAGTGAAATTGACATTTTTCAGGCCCTTAAGAATCTGAAAGAAACAAAGATTGAACGTGAGATTAATTCTTGCTTGGCTTTGTTCATAATGAGGATTTTATTAGCTATGTAAGTAGGGTTTATTGAGTTACCTGCCAGGGCTCTGTTTTCACACTCTTTGTACAGCTTTGATGGGCTGAACATGCCAGCAGGTCATGTAGAGAATGAGCAACAGCGTATACTGCTTTGTACACATTGTTTGAGATTCTCAGCTCTGATACATCAGTGTATTGGTTTTCCACTTCACTCAACCTCTCAGATCCAGTGCAGGGGTTAAAGTGAGGCTTGTCCTCTCCATTTCTTAGATAACACTGAAAAGCAGCTTCCCAAAAATCTAAAACTATTGTATTATTTGGGTACTGGGATGGGTGAAGTTTTAATATGAATTCTTTTAAGCCTTTTATTTTGCCTTTGGTGACAGCAAAGCCAATAGACCCTCCCAGTATTCTGAAATTTGTTGGTGTTGCTACATTGCTTGCTGTTATCCAGCCTTCACTGCCCACCATTTGGAGACCAGTAATATTCTGAATAGTCAGCTGCTTGAGTAACTTCTTCATTTCACTCTGACCAAGAAATGCTACAATTACCTTTGCAGTGCCTCTTTTGATAACATCTACAACCTTGAGTAATTTCTCTGGTTCTATTCTGTGAAATTTCTCTGAATACTCAATGCAGATCCCTTCTTCTTGAGCAGCTTCTATAAATGTGGCCATCCCGTAGTTGCCATAGTTACTGTCACTTCTCACTGTTCCTATCCAGGTCCAGCCAAAGTGCTTCACCAGCTGAGCCAGTGCTCTGCTCTGGTAATAGTCACTGGGAATGGTTCTGAAGAATGAGGGGAACCTATTCCTGTTGCTCAGACATGCACATGTTGCAAAGTGACTGATCTGTAAATAAAATACATCTTGCAAGTTAAAACATATGAGAATATAAAGCTTATGAAAACATGAGCATAATGAATAAATATTCTTATTCACAATTTGACAGATAACACGATTTGTTTATGTGGAGTATGTCAATACATCTGTGTGTGTGTGTGTGTGTGTGTTCATATGTGTTCATATTCAGTTGCACTCAAAATTATTCAACCCCCTTCATTTTTTTCACACTTTATTATGTTGTAGATTTAATTTTAAATGCATAAAATTGCCATTTTTGCCCATCAATCTACAGTCAATAACCCATAATGACAAAGTGAAAACATGTTTTTAGAAATTTAAAACTGAAATTTCTCATGTGCATAAGTATTCATACCCTTTGCTTTAATGTATTTTTAAAGTATCATATTTCATATTTGGTCACATATCCTTTGCATGCTGTTACTTCCTGAAGTCTGTGACCCATCAACATCAAAAGACTCTCGATATCTTATTTTCAGGTACTGTTACAAGCGATACTATAACCTCTCTGCAATTGAATGGATCTCTATGGGAATTGGGGGGTGAGACTGGATTCAGCTGTAAATTACACTGGTACAGTATGGAAGACATGACTGGCGAAATGGCTAAGTAATCAAGGATCTGAGCTATCAATTCCCATAGAGATCCAAATTTCTAAAAACATGTTTTCACTTTGTCATTATGGGTTATTGAGTGTAGATTGATGGGCAAAAATTGCAATTTTATCCATTTAAAATTAAATCTACAGCACAATAAAGTGTGCAAAACGTGAAGGGGGTTGAATAATTTTGAGTGCAACTGTACATGTATAACTTACATGTATATGTAACTTATATCTGCACTAAGGAAGCAATTGAACACACCTGACTAATCAGAAACACCTGTGAAACCATTTGTCCCAAACATTATGCTGCTCTGAAATGGGTGTGCTGTAATTTCTACATGGTAAAACAAAATTCATTAATAAAATTATTTTAATAAAAGCTGAGAATGTACTTTAACCTCAAGTGAAGTGTTTGATTACATCTTATCTAAGATTATGGAGTACAGGGCAAAATCAAGAAAAAATATGCTTTTCACTTTTTTTGTTTTTTTGCCCGTCCCAACTTTTTTGGAACATATTGCAGGCATCAAATTCGGAATTAGTGCATATTTACAAAAAATCTATAAGTTGATAAGCTAAAACATTAAATATCTTTTCTTTGTACTGTTTTCAATTAAATATATGCAAAATAGGATTTACATATCACTGCTTTCTGCTTTTATGTGCATTTGTTATGGAAACTTTCTTGGAATTTGTAAATAACTATTCTCATTTCACCTACATATCAGTGAGTTACTCCCTGGGAGTATTTAGAAAGGAGAAAAGGAACTCTTACCAGTGGAATTTGAAATAGTCCAACAGTTGTTGCAATTGCAATGGAGATTGTCGAAGTGGACGCCCCGATAATGGCCTGCACTCCTGCCGGTGTGGAGCATGATGTATCGGTCAGTGTTTCCTCATAACCGTTCATCAGAGCCATGGCTGATCGTGTAGCGAACGTGGGAGAGAGGCAAGAGTCATATATCTTATATCCAAGAGATACACCTGGGAGGAGGTCAGTTCTGTTGTTTATTTCTTCAGTGGCAAAGATCATAGTTTGGGCCAGCCGGAATTGTCTGAAATGAACACTAGAAATTACAGAATTTATTATTGCTTAACAGTCAAACCATATGCAGTGCAATTTAGAAAGACTATTCAGTAGATTAAAGTTTTTAAATGTATGTTACACATACCTGTAAATTGAATTATATTTTTGTATATTATGAAATAATTTGTGCTTTATGAAATTTATTTGATATTACTTAGTTGGAATCACAGCAGAACCTTAATGTTGAATAAACACCAATACAAAGAGCAGCTAAATGTTAATTAATATTTAACCTCACCGTGAACACTTCAGGGGCTCAGGTTTGGTGTCAAATCTTCTGCTTATTAGTAAAGGAAGGTCGTGCAGGGAGAAGACCCCGCCGATGTTGATGTCTCCATGTTGATAGAAGCTGGGCTTGGTTGCCCTCCCCAGTATTCTGCATGGTGGGGTCTGTGCTGCAGCCCAGAGGGCTGTCAGTGCCAGCAGAATAGTCTGCAGTGCCATCCCACTGCAGGTCTCAGATCCAGCACTGCTGTGTACCAGGTTTAAATACAGCAGTTTTAATTCTCTACCGATTTGTGATTCTCAAAGGCACAGCTGAGTCCCTGGATAAGTAAGGTGGAAATTACATTGACAGTGAAGGCATACCCAAGGTAAACACATTTCCAAGGATATCTGAGATCTGCACACATTGCTGTTTTCAATTTGACCAATGAAGTTAAAGATTTTGTTATTATTTATTTCTGCTTTTACAAAGGTTCAAAAGTTGGCATGATGAAATTGAAAATATATCCATGATGCAGCCTTGTCATAGATGGATGTGAAATCAGTTTAAAAACTCTTTTGCAGTCTCATTAAATATCACTTATGGAATGCTGGTAAAAAAAAATGGCCAGTTAAAAGGCCTTCCTCTCTGCACAGCCTTCCAAGTGCCTGGGGGACAGATCTCACTGCACACTGACCTGGGTGGGGGTACTCAGCGGGGGACAATTGTCACGTACAAGTGGCCCCGGCAAGCTGGAATCACGGTCAGGAGCCTCCTTCTTACTACCGGCTGATGGGGTTGTAGCGATGATTTCTCAACCAGTTGCAACACAGGGAATTGAATTATATGTGGGTACAATTGGCCATCAAAATGGGGAAAAATCAGAATTTTTTTTTTTTTTTTAAAAGACTTACAGATGAGGTGTGGGAATAATTAATAATTAATAGCTAATATGTCATTTGTTTAAATAATGAAACAAAAAAATGTAAAATACACCCGGGTGTGCAGGGGCGTGTCTAGAACATTTTGAATGGGGGGGCCAGGCTGGGGCACAGACCCAGAGGAGGGGGGCCAGCCATCAAGGCTTACCTTTTTTTTTTTTTGCCGCGTACAGCAGACACACGTGTATTTATACGACCAAACCTTAGCCCTAGCCTAACCTTTTTTTAATACCTGCCCCTGATTCTAGGTAATCATATACAGTGCCTTCAGAAAATATGAACACCCTTTCAAATTTTGCTGTTTGACAGCTCAAATTAAGATATGTTTAAATGGGCTTTTTGTTACTCATCTACACAAAGTGCTCTATAATGTCAAAGTGGAGTAAAATGTTTAGATATTTCACTATTGGATATGCCAGAGCTTATTTTTAAGCCTTTACAGCAAAGGGTGTATTTTTTTCTCTACTTTGACATTATAGAGCACTTCATGTGAATGAGTAACAAAAAAAGTCAATTGAAATGTTAATTTGAGCTTTCAACATGGCACAATTTGAAAAAAATCCAATGGGTTTGGATACTTTCCAAAGGCACTGTACATATATTAAATGTTGCATTATACATTTCCAAACTGTATGGTTGAATATCCCCTCAAGATTGTAGCACTCATATTTCCATTTTATTCTTCTGCTTCAATATTATTCTACTGTTCTATCATAACCAATATACTGAAAGATAATGCCTTTTATTTACCCTTTATTGTATAGTGTCCCCTTACTGTGTACAGTTTTGCAGGTAGTTAAATAGTCATGCAAATCTTCAATACCCATGTAGTATAGAGAAAAGTAAGATTATAAATAAATGTGTTTGTACCCAATAAAGTCAATCAATCAATCAATATTTATTTATATAGCGCATTTCACAACAAGTTGTCACAATGCACTTCACAGCAAAACAGCAAAGCCCAGCCTAAACTCCCCACAAGAGCAAGCCAAAGGCAACAGTGGCAAGGAAAAACTCCCTGGTGTAACTAGGAAGAAACCTTGGAAGGAACCAGACTCAATGGGGGAACCCATCCTCCTCTGGTCGGCTCAGGGTCTAGGGCTTAAGGACCAACATGGTCAAAACAGCCAATGTCCATGATAATACAATTTGCAGCAGCTAGATGACAGTCCAGATGTGGCGGCAGTGATGGTGGGGAACCGGGCGCCGATGGCGGCGGGAGCAGCTGGCAGCGGTGGTAAGGAGGGAGGGGCAAGCGGCAACGGACAGGAAGCCGGACAGCAACTCTCGAGATGCGGGGCATAAGCCCCGCCGGCAGAATGGGCCGTCAAAATAAATCTGTACACTATTATAGCTAACTGCCTGTAGCTACACTACATAAATGGCCATTAGGTGGCGACAACCAGTAATATTAAGAGCACCCCTAAAACAAAATAAAATAGCATGAGAATAAATGGATACAGTCCAGGTCAGAATGAACGTTTTAACAGTTAAATTGTTTATTCAGAATATTAAAGATACAAACATAAATAAATAACTTTTTTACATAGGCTATTAACAGTATGAAAATGGATAAAAGGCCATAAAAGCAAAGTAAATAGAAAAGTGCTATGTACAATATTCACAGTAGTTTGTACAGTACACAGTACAATGAGGTTTTGAATAGGGGTGCTCCGATCAGCATTTTTTGGGCCGATCACCGAAATGATGATCGGCCGATACCGATCACGGCCGATACCGATCAAGGAAAATTGGCCTCTCAATATTTTCAATCTTAATTGTCTCTAAATATTGTATCCCTATTTTATGCTGCATCCTTTTTACAACTTCTGTGTATGTGAAAGTGTGCTATACAAATAAAATTAATTATTATTATTTCTATTTATCATGTAACATTATTCTTAACAACATTGTATATTAAGTATTAAAATGAAGAGATGACGAAGTATAATGAATTGACAACTGTTCATTTATTGTCAGGCAACATTCCACACACTAGTCTAGAGACACTCTCTTAACACCTTTGCGCATAAGTCCCGCCTGCGGGACTTTTTTTTTGCTCAACTGAGACATTCGTTGCTACTGCAGCCGAACTATTATTGGAAATCACAAACTCTGTGTTTTAAATTTATTGGTAGACGGTTCGTGACGATTTCTGCCGAATACGTAGTTTCTAAGTGCCACTATTTCCCTGTAGCAAGTCAATTTATCAAGCAACCCCCCACCTAGTCTATACCTACCTATGCGTGACATAGTGGACAATAGCGTCTATGTTTGAGTTCATAAATATTTTTATTCATCATATAAAATTAGAATAACGTCATAGCAACGAGATAAACCCAACAATAGCCTGATCGTATGCCAGAAAAGCCGTGAAAGCCCTGCTCACTCAAATGCAAAATAGACTGTGAAGGTAGCCTACTGTCTCATTCTACCATGTATTCTACTAGCTATAGTATATGCTACTAAATATGAAATAAATATACAATCCTACCATTGGTTTTACACATCGAGATGTTCCTTTCAAAATCCAGTTGTCATTTATTGTCTGGTACAATCGGTTTGAGAAATATACAACACTTTATACCGCTATTACACTATCTGAAACGTTGCGGCGTAATACCCCCATGCCCTGTAGGCTAAGGCTGTCTCATGCATTACAGTTCATTCTGGTTTAATTGTCGGCTTTTTTATCCAATAGAGTAGCCTACATTATAACCTTCGCAACGGTATATGCCAAGTCTTCTTGGGTGCTTTGAGCAATTTAGGCTACTACAGCCCAGCGTAACGGCAGTTTTCGTTTTAACTGTCTAGTATTATGCAAGCGCTATAGCCTACAATACGCATTATGCAGGGGAATTCCCCTTTTGCTATATGTAACTATTTTTGCGTCTAAAATACCGTTGGTCTCGCTGGCTACATACCTACGTTCGTGTTTCCACTTGAGCACTGTCTTTCCAATATGTTTGATAGCCCTATTGTTATTTTCGCATTTTGAGTGCATTTCATACTGTAGGCTAGTGCAATCGTTAGCTAAATGTATTTTTGAAGTAGGCTACCGATGTTCATTGAAGATAGAACATTTGGCAGCATTTTACAAATGGTGGAAAACTTTTTTTTTTTTTTTTGTTCTTCAGCGACGACAGCGTCAAATGATCTTGCATCTTCTCAGTGGCAGACGTTAAAATGTTGATTGCTGAATGCTGAAGTGAGGCGGCTAGCTCTGTCATTGGAAGATGTAACTTTGGTTCCGCCTCATTTTATGTCCATTCCCATTGGGCTACAGAGGCTTCTTTCATCGATACTGACAAGACAATGGCCTATCATATTCCGGTTCTGGTAGGGGGGGCACCAGGGGTGGCCAATCAGATTCTAGTGGGAGCCAGTGCCACCACTGGCCCCCCACTGGCCCCGCCCCTGCGGGTGTGCAAGTTCCACCATCCCACACTGATTACGAGCTTGATAATTATAAAACGGATCATTCTGACCACGCATTATGATTGGTTGAGAGGCGTTCAAAGCTGTGTCTATATTCGCGATATAGTAGCTAGCCTACCCCTATGATGCAATAATATACGTTACCTGTTTACCCTGGACGTTTAAATTAATATTATTCGCACGCCCGCAGCAAAAACTTTCTGATGCTGGGCTGGAGGCTAGAGAAATCATGTCCGTGAGTGGACTTAAAATCGAAAGCTACTGGAAACCAAGTCCAATGGAAAGGAAATTAACGGTGGAGTGACATTCTCACTGGAGAGCCGTAGATTCGTCTCTTTTATGCTAGTAACGATAGCAACAGTTTAGGCTTACAGCTGATTCATGAAACCGGTCAAAACATTAAATCTGCAGATAAAAAAAGTTTGTATTCGGCACGTTAGCTACAGTAAACTTTAATCTAACGTTAGCAAACCATTTTTTTAGTTAGAGGTGCAGTATTTATTCAGTTAAGGAAATAGCGGATTTAGTAGGAATTTAGCTAGCGTTCGAGCACCCATTGTCGACCGCTTTCGCGGAAAAAACAGCAAAGCGTAGGCTACACATATTTGCAATCGTAGGTAAAAATGGGATACATATCGGTAACACCCTGTACCTAGTTTTGTAGAAAAAAATGTCCTTGTTATCCTCCAAAGGCTATTTTCTTCAGGACTTCCGCTATTTTCTTTCTTTAACGGCAAATATACAGGACGCCCACCCGCCGTAGCATTAGCCGGGTGGGGACCTATTCTCGACCGCCCCTCGCGATTAGTGCCGCGGTCTTTATTTTTCTCTAATTTTATGAAAGTGGAGCCACTATAAGTCATAAAGTAAGCACGCATTCAACTCTATGGTATTTTATCTTCTCAAAAATACGTCAATGGTCCCATGTAGGCTACTCACCAATTTATTTTGTAAGACAACATCTTCACCTGTGCCTTGTGGAAACACCGGAAGCTGACTACAATATACATGACAAAAATTCCTTATGACAACACTCTGCGGCCTATTGTTTCTTCTCAAACACCTTAATTAAATGGGTTGAACAATTAATATACATGTTAAAATACATTGAAACATAATTCAATAATTTCATTTCAGCATTGTAGCCTAATGGTAAACAGGTAGCATGGTAGATAGCACGATCATCAATGGGACGTTATTTTAGATCAAGTTGTAGAAGCGCCTTTCTACAAAAACGGCAGCATTCCCTTTTTAGAACAAGAAAAATATCTCCTATTTAAAAAATGGTGACACATAATAGGCTACATATCTTGCATTAATTCAAAATGTTCTTTTGTTAAAAAAAACGTGTCCTTTAGGTGTATTCGTTTGTTTACCATTAATATAAAAGTTAAACAAAATCACGTCCTATCATCGTGATTGGAGGTTTAGTGACACATTTTAAGTTGAAACTTGTATTTCTTCTTGTTTTAATGCGATTAAACTTACAAATAAACACAGATAAAATCGCTAGGCTATACTTAATAGATAAATATCCTATTTAAGTAGGCTAGATGTAAAAAGATTAAATCATATTTTATATTTTCATTTAAACATTGCTTTTCAGTGTTGTTTTTGTTCGTGGAAAATCTGTAGGCTACGTTGCATTTCGGACATAAAACCTGCCAAGGCTACATTGTGTTATGTCCTGCATTGCAAATTTCACCAGAAGAGGGGACCGTTTACAAAAATATACCAGCAATACTTACACAGCTATGCTCCCCTTTATTCCTCTGAAGAGCATATTTTGTGACATTAAATACAAACCATGCCTTGTGCACACTCCTTAACTGGACAGCAAAAAGGTGTGACAAATATCCTATTTGTAAATACATCCAGCCAGTTATTTCTTCTAAACCACCCCCCCCCCCCCCCCCCCCCCCCCCCAATTAAATGTAGGCTAGTTATCAGAACAAACGTTAAAAGGTATGTGAAAAAAACATTTAGTAATTCAGCCATTGCATACCTTTATTATAAATCACATTTTGTCATTGTGATTGCATGATCATTACAATGGAGTTATTTGCTGGTACATTTGTCACATGAAAAAAATAATACTTCCACCAAAGTACATAG
This sequence comes from Synaphobranchus kaupii, assembly GCA_029718625.1. Lineage (NCBI taxonomy): Eukaryota > Metazoa > Chordata > Actinopteri > Anguilliformes > Synaphobranchidae > Synaphobranchus > Synaphobranchus kaupii. The sequence continues at coordinate 1,473,247 of CM056378.1, forward strand.
AAAAGAATAATTGTACTTCATAAAAGTGAATGTTTGACTTAAATTTTACTTAAACAAATGAATAAATATAAAATGTATTTAAATGTAGAAATATGAAATCTAAAAGTTATTAAACAACTGTATATCATGTTAAAAAAGTTAAAACTCAAGGCAGTTAATACATAAGAATTGGCCATCCTCCTCACTCAACTTCAAGACATGAGGAGTGGAACCACTGCTCGCGGGATTCACAGGAAACCCATAATACCACCATGTCTTCTTCTTTGGGAGGGTCCACCTCGCCACATGCAGAGCATAGGCTGAGGCCTTCCCTCAAATGTCTGATGATGATGTGCCATCTATAGAGAAAAGGAAGGGAAATATAATTTTTTTTCAGTACTTCATTCGTAAAAACAACAACAAAAAAGTTGTGAAACCACTTAGGTGCTGAAAAAATATTTATTTAGGGCTCTTCAATGTACAAAACATATATCTTGCCATTGAGCAAGGAAGGCTATCTGCACTGCTGTTTATGTACTGGCGACACATTTAGAAACGAGCCTCTCTTCCTCAGGCAGCATAATCAATGCTGCCTGAGGAAGAGAGATTTGTTTCGAAACATGAGTTGGCATCTGTTATTGAAGAAAAAAAAACCAAAGAAAGCATGCATGAACTCACTGAGCTAAGCTTTCTACTTTTGTTGATTGCACATGATAGCACATAAGAGGGCAGTGGGATAAACAGTGTAATAAACCAATGAGATAAACAATGGAGTGGTGGAGAGAAGAGGGGCTGTGGAGGGAGGAAGGGCTGCAGTTATATGTGCTACAAAGTAAAATCAGAAAGGTAAACGAATGAGTACTAAAATGTCAAAGCAAATACATTTGCTATGATGCATATTACTAACTTATGCCTCATTTAGGATACAGATCAAACACTGTTATTACCTTTTGCTGCTAGCAGGAGGGTGGCAATGGAGGCAGGCAGCCTAGTGGAGGGATGCCGGACTTGGGAAGTCATAGAGCACATGTGGCTAGGGGCTAAAGATTTGGCGGATGGACTGGTGATGACAGGGCCAGAGATGAGAGAAGAAATTCTTGTCAGGGGAGGTGGATGTCCAAAGCGTCTTACTCTTCAGCAAACTCTGCTTTGAGTGGTGCAAAGAACCCCCTGTCCAACAGCTGAAATATATGGGAGAGATGTGGTGGAAGACAGAGGAGCACGACACCTTCCCTAATTGGCCAGGTCCGTGGTCTCCCTGTCGATGTGGCTGTTGTGGCCATCGAACACCAGGAGCAGGGGGCACTCCTTCATCGCATACAGGAAGAAGTGTTTCTGGAACCACTTCAGGAAAAGGGTGGTGTCTATGTAGCCAGATGTAACAAGGTGTTAAGCTCTCCCAGGGTAGTCACCTTCCAGGTACCCCTTCCCGTAGATTATCATTGGTGGGATGTCTTCCTCAGATGCTTTCAGGGCAGGCATGCCAGCACTGTGATATGGTGCCTGGTGGCGGGTGCTTGAAGGTAGGGATGTTTCCACCCCTTGCTGACCAGCATCTTGCAGCGAAGTATTCCCATCTGAAACCCTGACTCATCACCGTTGTAGATTTGTCTGGGTTTCTCCAATAGCACATTCTCCTCTACCATGGTCTTCAGCATGTTAAAGTAAAGGGCAATGTTCCTCTCCCTGGCACACCTGATTCTCCCTCTTGTTGCTAATGTTGTTCTCTAGAAATTTTAAAAAGGGATTGAATATGTGCGCTTCCGCTAAGGGGGTGAATTCATTTCAGCCCAGTTGGTGCATCCATCCAACAACACAACTTCAGCTCTTCACACTTGGTCATGAGGTAAACAAATTAATAATGACCGTTATAACAACGTCACGTGTCTTCTGAGCCAGATCAGTGACATGAGAATAACAAACTGCACGTGAAACGGTCTTCTTACTGTGAGACAGAAAAAAATTGGCCAGGTTTCTTTTATTTAACATTAGCGAAACCAAATTTTCACATTCAATTTACATTTTATACTTCATTTAAGATTATATATATAGCTAAACATGTTTATTTTCTGGTTGTCTGTTGATGTTCCCCAAATTCAGGAAAACATTAGCTATCTCTCTCTTTCAGAACTGGTCTTGACCGTTTGCTGCCTGGTTCTGAGGTACATTTACGGAAGCGACAACATGCTAGGTTGGTTTTCAAAGGTTAAGGTAATATTTAAATACCAAATAAAGTTAATATTTAAATGCCAAATAAAGTTAATTGGCTGTAAGGATAACTTTCGCGAAATATATTCAGAGACAATTTGACAATGAATGAATTTTCGTCTAATTTCTTCACTTGGTCCTTAGCTACATGCTAGCTGCTATAAACATAATGCTCTCGGCAGCTGGCTACACTGAGCTTGCAGACGTTAACTAGCTACCTTTAATTATGTAATACTATCAATCATCAATATCTAGTTCGCTGTTATGGATGATGGAAACGTTTACTCTCTGGTGAGCAACTTTAGTCATTCGTAAAGGGTAGTGCTTAGCTATACCCAACAGTTTAACGTGAGGTGGAAGTGAGAAAAAACTACTGTTGCTAAGTTGCCGTTGTCTTCTCAGCCTCAACCCAGCAGCTGAGTTGACGACAGGTTATACATACTAACAACTATGTATGTTAAATGCACAACAGTTTTAACGTAGAGTAACATAATTGATTAGAATAAAATTTACACGTTACATTACATTATAGGCATTTAGCAGACGCTTTTATCCAGAGCGACTTACACAACTTCTTATTACATTTATCCATTTATACAGCTGGATATGTACTGAAGCAATTCAGGTTAAGTACCTTGCTCAAGGGTACAACGGCAGTGTCCTACCTGGGAATCGAACCTGCAAGCTTTCGGTTACAAGTCCAGTTCCTTAACCATTATACTACACTGCCGCCCTGTTACAACGTTTGTTATGATAATGGTCATAGAGGAATGTTTGTGTAATAATCTCTTTCTGTCGCCACAGTCAGGCAGAACCAACCAGCCACAGATGGGGAGATCGAAAAAGTGATAAAACGGTGGCTCCAACTAACGAGACCGAGAGGGAGGAACGCTTTGTGACAGAAGGTTGAACTTCATATCACATCAAAAATTTTAAACCTGAAGGAAATACTTTGACAAGAAGAAACATCTCATAAGGTACATGGTTTTTCTAGCTACAAAGAATACATTTTGAAGCTTGCAGGTAAGATGTTGCAATGAATTTTCATGTATTTTTGGATAACCATGAATTAGGCCATATATAAACAGCATAATGGGATGCTAAACATTTTGATGAAATGATAGACATCTTTCTATGCTATGCTGTTTTGGGTGGGTGATTTCTCTGCCTCATTTCTTTGATATTTTCACTAACTTTCCTCATAATTCCCCTAAAAATAAAATTTTATTTTATTTTACCCAAAGGTTTATAGAGAGGATGACCTTGGCTACCTCGTTTGGCTAGGAGTATCTATGGCTACTTCTAATGGAAAGTGAGGATGACTAGAGTGCAAAATAAATGGTAGTGAACTTGTCTTGCTATTGTCATGTTGACCTCAGGTCATTACATATGGAGGGTGATTTGTGCCATAATTAAATACAATACACTCATCTATCTCATCCTGAACATTATAGGATTTTCAGTCGTTTTAAAAATTGTGCATATCATTTTGATATGCTAAATCACAGTTTTATAATAAACACATTGGGCCCAATATTACACCCGGCGCTAACCCAAACGCCAGTATCTTTGCTATCTTACACCCGGCGCAGGGGTCATTATAGCACCCAGCGCTCACGTTGTTTAAATACCAAGTGTACTCACGCCCATCACAAGTGAACTGGGTGGGTTGGTCTTAAGATGAGGTGTGGCCTGGATAATTTTTAGCGTATTGCTATCTTGAGCCAGCAGAAAGCGCTTGCACTAAACCATCACAAACCTGGTCTCAAGTCATTTCTATGTTATTTTAACAGTGCAATATAAGTGCGTCTACATAGGCATGAGCACAACGCATGTACACCCTCCTGTCTGTTACACACAGGGGTGCAAACAAGCATGCATACAAGGCATCAAAATTACATTGTGAAATAGGGATTTATATTTTTCCCAAAAATATACATTTTCTGTCCCGCAATAGACGCAAGTTGTCCCGGGGAATTGGGCGTGTTTTAAAGCATTAAGCTACCTGTAAAAACGAGTTGGTCATATTTCCATGAGCAGGACATTATAGACTAAGGTAAGTATGTGTGAACCTATGGATTCCCAACCTGACAGCTTTTGTGTATTTAGTGTCATCATTAAGCCAAAATAACGTGTTATTATGAGAATATGAATTTCAGATGAAGCTTAAACTTCGCTATCTGAAATGCATTGTCTGTGATCTGACTGCTGTGAGAATATGGAATTGATGTTTGACAATGCTTCATTGTATAATCAAACAAAATTTGTTAAACAAGCAAGCTAATTTGGTATCTTATTTTCAGCGGTTGCAAGTGTTTTTTATCTAAATAAAACCACATATATTTTCTAAAATAACAGCATTATTCCCGGAATTACCGGGAACCTGTGCCGGTGTTAAACCCTAATGTTAAATATTATTGTGTACATCAAAACGCGTCATAATGGTTAGTCCAAATAATATTGATCATACTATTGATCCATATAGCCTATTCCTTGCTCGCACGCTTTAAATACACAAGCACGAGCATGTGTGTTTCGTCATCATATAAGCAATCCGCCAAGGTGGAAAACCAGGCTTTTAAAGCACAACTGAACTTTGGTATAACTTTGGGTTGTGTAGTTACCTGGCCATGATATGAGTCCAAATGGTGGCAAAATATGTTCGTTAGTTGCTCTGTGCTCCCCTGGGGTGATAATCCAGAATAGGGTATTTGTCGCTCTCCATTCACTTCTATAGGGCAGCTACAAACATTAACCAGTATTATTTTATATAACGTATTTTATTCAGTGTAATTTAAATTATTTATAAAAGTACTATTTTCTTCAATGTTGTTAGCAAGCTACCAGAAAAGACTAGCAAAATGTCGGCAGGTCGGTTTGTTTACCATAGATATAGTCAAGCCGGAAAGTCTGCACACCCTTTTCACCTTCTCCACGTTTTATTACGTTACAGACATATTCTACAATAGATTGAGTTCATTTTTTGTCTCAAACTTCTACACAAAATAGCCCATAATGACAAAGTGAAAACAGGTTTTTAGACATTTGTGCTAATTTATTAAAAATCAAAATGTAAAATATCATATGTACACAAGTGTGCACAGCCTTTGATATGACACCCAAAAGTGAGCTGAGGTGCATTTTGTTTCCACTGATACTGCTTGAGATGTTTGTACAACTTAATTGGAGTCCACCTGTGATAAATTCAATTGATTGGACATGATTGGGGATTGTCAACACCTGTCTATATAAGGTCCCACAGTTGACAGTGCATGTCAGAGCAAACTCCAAGCCATGGGGTCAAAGGAATTATCTGCAGACCTCAGAAACAGGATTGTGTCAAGGCATAGATCGAGAAGGGTACGGCAAAATCTCTGCAGCTTTACAGGTCCCAAAGAGCACAGTGGCCACCATCATTCGTAAATGGAAGAAGTTTGGAACCACCAAGAATCTTCCTAGACCTGGCCGCCCGGCCAAACTGAGCAATCGGGGAAGACGCGCCTTGGCCAGGGAGGTGAGCAGGAACCCGCGGGTCACTCTGACAGAGCTCCAGCGTATCCTTGTGGAGATGGGAGAACCTTTCAGAAGATCAACCATCCAGGCAGCACTCCACCAATCAGGCCTTTATGGTAGAGTGGCCAGCCAAAAGCCCCTCCTTAGTAAAAGGCACATCACAGCCCGCTTGGAGTTTGCCAAAAGGCACCTAGAGGACTCTCAAACCATGAGAATCAAGATTCTCTGGTCTGATGAAACCAAAATTGAACTTTTTGGCCTGAATACCAAGCGTCACGTCTGGAGGAAACCAGGCACCGCTCATCACCTGGCTAATACCATCCCTACAGTGAAGCATGGCGGTGGCAGCATCATGATGTGGGGATGTTTTTCAGCAGCGGGAACGGGGCGACTAGTCCTGATAGAGGGAAAGATGAATGCAGCTAAGTACACCGAGATCCTTGAAGAAAACCTGCTCCAGAGCGCTCTGGACCTCAGACTAGGGCGAAGGTTTACCTTCCAACATGACAACGACCCGAAGCACACAGCCAAGAAAACAAAGGAGTGGCTTCGGAGAAAGTCTGTGCATGTCCTTGAGTGGCCCAGCCAGAGCCCAGACCTGAATCCAATTGAACATCTGTGGAAAGAGCTGAAAATGGCTGTGTACCGAAGCTCCCCAACCAACCTGACGGAGCTTGCAAGGATATGCCAAGAGGAATGGGCAAAAATGTCCAGAAACAAGTGTGCCAAGCTCGTAGCTTCTTTCCCAAGACGCCTTGAAGCTGTAATCGCTGCCAAAGGTGCAGCAACCAAGTATTAGACTAAGGGTGTGTACAGATATGTAACCCCTAAATAACCTAATTTTGTCAGTACAATAAAATTGCATATTTTCTAAGTAGTATAAGTCTGTAATGTAATAAAATGTGGAGAAGGTGTGCAGACTTTCCGGCTTGACTGTATACTACCAGGAACGCTTGCTTCCGTGGAAATTTGGACCAATTAGTGGTTTCTGACGCATCGGAGCTTTAACGCTTTTTCTGGCGCAAGAATTACCTACAGGATCTATGTTCCAAATAAAATATGAAAAAGCAAGGAAAGGGCCATTTAATTTTTTTTTAAAAATACGTAAGAGGACTGATTATTGTTTGTATTGACAGAATCCGCTTCGTTTGCATTCGTATACATGCTAGAATTGTCATTTTGAGACCGTTTCAGCTGCACTATAGAAGTGTATGGAGAGTGACAGAACCTCTATTCTGGATTATCACCCCCAGGGGAGCACAGAGCAACTAACAAACATATACGCCAATTCTTTCAATTTACATTTGAGATGAGATTAAATTTACTGTTTCAAATTAAATGGCTCAAGCAAGAGTTTTCTATTATTTCACAAATCTATTGAATGTTCCAATACTTTGTCTATTTAGCGTTCATTGCGTTATTACATTATTCATGTTTTTATCTTACCAACCTGTTTGTGGTCGGCATATACGTAACTGCAGCTCCACTATCAGCAGCAGTAGGTGCACAGACAGCAGCAACAAGTGTTTGGGTACTCGGGACTTGGCTTCCCATTAACAAAGTGCGGGAATAGCATGTTTGTTAGAGAACAGTGATTTCCTTTCCTCCTTTTAAAATTTTATTTACTGTGTCCCTTTTTAGGGAGCTAAACAGAGCTAAACAGTAGCTATAACAGCTGACGTCCTTTACGGATAGCCAAAGCTAAAGGAGGTGATTAACGTTGTATTGTTAGACCATTGAAAACAGCTGAAATAGATTTTGATATACGTATTTTAAGTCAGTTGGCTACCATTGTGTAGCTAGTTTCTTTTTTCTATTATGGTAACGGTAGCTATAAGCACCAAAATAACGGTAACGTTGATGTTAACTAGCTTTTTACTTTGGAGCAAACATAACATTAGATGTGCTTCGTAATCTCAGAGGGGTTCAATTATGAATGAGGTCCCCACATAGTTTTATGCACAGCCTACACTTTTCCTTGTTTGATTTGGGTTTTGGAAACGGAAAAAAATAACGTCCTTCTCCAAACTCTTTTGATATGGAGTATCAGTTTTGCAGGTTCCCCAATCTCACCATTTGACCATGATGACAACCTAGCCTATAACTAGGAAAGCTTGACGGAGGTCCACTGCCTAGTAATGGCTGTTAGGCAATGATTGGACTATCGCCGCTTGGAAGAAGGGTTTAGCGAAGGGTCAATTCAGACAAAATGAAGGCAAATAAACATCTGCTTACAAGAGTAGTTATATACATAGAGAAACAGATAGGTTTTTTTCTGTTCTTTTTCCAATCAAATTGTGGAGGAGAGCATATGCACATGTCTAGTATAGCTCTCACATGAATTATTGCTGATCATATTCTTTTTCTTTCTTTTCTTTTCGGTTTTAATCTGAATGTATTCTGTAACACTCTATTGTTTGTTGGCCCTCTTTTTCATATGTCATGTTAACAGGGCACCACTGTAAAAGAGACCTGGGTCTCAGTTGGTCTATCCCTGTATAAATAAAGAATAAATAAAAATAAATAAAATAAAATATACAGTTAATGTCTTAATTGTTAATTAAGCAAGACTTTGCATTTTGGAAAATTATGAGTGACTGCTGTTAGTATCTATGATGTACATTAAGAAATATTTAAAGTAATGTGCAGAGTGTTAAATATGCAGGTGTAAATGTTACCAGCTCTTTAGCCAGTTGAACAAAATCATGGAAATTAGGTCAGCAATGAAATGTCAACGTTCTGATTGTATTTCTGTCAGGACAACTCACAATTACATGTTTTAGTGAATGTGCTGTATAATTATTTTGGTTTGGCGCTGAATGGATCTGCTTTACTACTCTGGAGCACGGGCATAAAAACTTTTTTTCAGTTTCACAACTTTTTTTTTTCCCCAGAGTTTCAAATGTTTTATTTTTTTGCGGAAAATGTTTTATTTTTTTACATTTTTTGTTTCAACTCTGAAGAACAAATCTCTCCCCGGGAGAACAGTGTCAGAAATCCCATGATTCGTAGCTTCGCAGACGTAGTGGCGAATCTTTGTAAAAATGGGTGTTGTAGCCTTTCAGAGTGTTTCAGAGTTTAAGATTTTTTTTTCGGTTTCAGGGTTTCCAGAGTTTCAAAACTTTTTTTCAGAGATTCAACTTTTTTTTTTCTTCGAACTCACGAATTGTGACACTGATCTGACGGCATACGGTGGTGAATGAGAAGCCGGCTTGATTCGCTGAGGCTGGTAACTGTGCCTAGCATAGCTACCCACTGGATTTGCGACTGACTTGGCTGGACACTAGCATTCCTAGGCTGGTAACTCACATGCCTAGCATAGGTACCCAGTGGATTCACAACTGAATTGACTGGTCACTAGCTGGTTACTCACGTAGGTTACCTAGCCTGGCAACCCACTGGATTGGCGATTTCTATTTATTTTGTTACTATTTCTGAGTTAACTTGTCTCATTTGCAGTTTGAGTCTGTAGTATCCACAAGGCAACAAGTGAAGGACTTACGAAATCAGTTAACCCATTAAATTTGGTCTACTAGAAGCATTTTCATCTAGGCCCCACTAGTTAAGTGTCATATCTCAAAACCTATTCGCTGCACATCCATGTTTTAAAGTTCGAATTGAAGAAGAGGCTGTAGGCTACCATTCGGAAATTTACTACAGAATATATGTAGGTTATGTCAGAATCATCACATACAGTAGCCTAGGTATAGGCTGCATAATATAGGCAACCCATAAAAATGCGTAGCCTAATGTTTGTATATAGCTACGTAGGCAAAAAAAAAGGCCAACGTTTAAAGGTAGGTCTATGTTTTACAACAACAGAAATGTATTAGCCTACAGCAGCAAGTGCAATAGGTGGTCGCTGTGGAAATGTCAACTTTGCTGGACATTGGCAAACTGTAATAGCCTATGATGATAAGCCTCTTGAGGGTTAGCCTAATAAGAAAACACTTCCATATCCACCAGGCAGGATATTTGGTTCATAATGTGTTTATATCGCGGATTTTAACTGTCTACTAAACCGAAATTGTAGGCTATTTATAGGCTACAACTTTTTAATAATATAGGCTATTATTGTTCCTACATCAGAACATGATTTTTTTTTTAGCATGTAGAATTGGTGCGTTTTATGCACTTATTATCTGATGGTGGCAAGATGAAGGTTGCGGCGGAATTTTGTCCCTGTAATAAGGTATGGAACGCCATTTGGGCCAAAACCTGTATTTCGACGTCCGCATTAAGACGTCAAATTTGTTCGTGTTAAGACATCAAATTAGTTTTGACGGCAGCGGTTGGAATAGCTAAATTAATATCTAAATTGATACGGTTATACAGGTATGGAGCAATTGATTTGAGATACTTAACCCATAGTTTGGCTGCTTGCTCCGAGACACTGAGCCTGTAGTGTAGCTGCAACATCCCCTTCTGTCTCATCTTACGAAACAGTATTTTTTTTCGTAGTAGACACATCATAGCTCGCTCCAACCAAAATGAATATGTGATGACAAACATGTTGAAGATGATCGGGTAAGGCACTCAATTTATTATGCTACGAACTGCGTCCACAAAACAACAGCTTGTTCACGATAGGCTACTAAGGAATTTTCTCCATCGACTTCCACTAAAAAATACAGCGTGTCTCCCTGTCCCAAGCATAGACTGTATAAAAATAGGTCCAAGCCCCTCCGAGTGAGGGTAGTGAGAACCATATAGAACCAATCTATGCCAGTGATCCCAGGACTCAACCTGTCCCTCTGATTGGTCCTGAACAAATGTTAATACCCTGTCCAAACGACACAATATTTAAAAAATCAGCACATGCACAGGCATTAGATGAAGGAAAGGCACCTATTGCAATTACATTTTTTTGTGTAAAAAATTTATTGACTGAGTATTTTGACCACATTGCTGCCATTGACTTGCATGGGGAAAGACCTATACTGGAGCCAACCGCAGTGGCGCTAGTGAGCAACGGCACAATGGCCGCTCCCAGCCCAACCAGGAAGTGAGCTTCAAAACGAAAGCCCAGTCTTGGCCCCTTGAGCTGTACACATAAAATGGATAAAAATACAACTTCATTGCTGTGAGTGTACTGTGGGCGAAAAAATAACCAATTATTAAAATATTAAAATAACCAACCAATGATTATTCAATATTTGTCGGTATTCTGACGTTGATTCAACGTGATCTCGATGAACAAATTGATGTTGAATCCACGTCGGAATTCCACATTTAATCTACGTCGATTAAACGTTCGCTTGCTATCTGGGTAATTAAAGGGAGAAAGTTACACACCTCTACTGGGGAACGGGGATGAGTGCAGACACCAACCATACAGCATGGAGAGTGTATTCTGAATACCTGCACCTTGCAGACAGATGTGCATTTAGAGAGGTTGTAAATTAATGATGAATGGTCTCCCCATTCATTAAAGAGTGATTTTGAGTTAAAAAATATTATGCTCAAACTTTATTTGCATAGCCACCAGAGCGTGTGAGCGGAGTTGAGCGAATAAACTAGTGTTTTGAATCAAATTATTTCAATAATCTGGACAGCTCATGCTATTTATTCACCACAACAGGAAAAGATGATAGCCGATAGCCTAAACGAATGCGATTGTTACCAATATTCAAGAAAGGGATTAGTATCCACAAATTATGGAAAGTTTCTATTTTAGATGGAAATAACAAGGAATACAACAAAAATACTCAAATGTGTGTGTAATGCACACGTTGTCTAAAGAAAAAAACTGCTATAGCCTAATTATAGGGACAATTACTGAAGGAAAAATGGTAGGCTAACTAGGTTATGACCCTTATGCATTTAGGACATGGGAAAGGAAGGAATCATGGCGACAGTGAAACCTTGTCCAATAATAGCCTGCTTTAATGAATCAAATCACAACAGGTGGTCAAAGTGGGGATTTGAACATTTATAGCCACAATGTAACATAATAGCGACAATGTAAAATATAATTCACACCACCATTAGCTACATAAAAAAATACCCCTTGGCTGCACTAAAAATTTCGCCATTAATCAGAAAGGATCTTAACCAGTTTACATCGAAATCAATGGCTTGCAGAACACCAAATTCTTTCTTTTCCCCCAATCTACTCAAAATTCAACAGGTTGCTATTTGTGCTCTAATACTGCCATCTAGTGGGCAGTTAGGCGAACACACCACATTAGATGAATATGTCAAGTAACTATGATATTGTAGACAAGCTTCAGTTTTTCTCAATAAGTAACCAGTAGCCTACAAAAAATGCAGATGTTAATTATGTCACCGTAAATCAACATTATTTCTTAAGCCCAATTCAATCAATATAATTTATTAATGATTGTATGAAGGGTTTCCCCTCCGAAACTGATGAAGTGGTAGCACCCAATTTTAAACGCCTTAAGACGTTCAAAATGGACGTGTTAACACGGTATTTTCTGTCGTCTTAAGACGTAGACATCCAAAATGGACGTCTTCACGAGAACAAATTTGACGTGTTAACGCGGACGTCGAAATACAGGTTTTGGCCCAAACGGCGTTCCATAATAAGGAGACGCGCATTATGTAACTTTGGAGACGTCTCTCTATTAAAGAGACGCGCGTTATCTGACTTCATTAGACGTCTCTGTATTAAGGAGACGCTCGTTATGAGACCCGATCAGCTTCTTTCAAAGTAAAAGCTGGGAAAATATAACGAGTAATGGATCAGCAGTTTAGGCAAACAGTTATGCAAAGATCCACGTAAAATCGGTGGTGATAAAAATCACGATGCCCAGTGGAGTTTATTAAAAGTTTAATAAAAACTCAGTAGATGATCCTCGGATCCTTTGGGACTCAACTAAGGTTTTATCAGATGCAACTCTATTTTATTCTATTCAAATCTTAACAAAAGTCGTTTTAAACAGCCGCATGATTTTGAATCAAAACTGTATACTGTAAAACTATAAAACACTATAGGCTACCTTAAAAATTTACTGAGGAAATCGCTTTCGAACACGATTTAATTAAAAAGAAATTAATATCTAACTTCGCCATCGCTCTGAATTCTTAATTAATCAGACAGCGGTATTAGTGTATCATACTTTAATGGAGCTAGACCGAGCCACACCTATTTTCTTAACAGGCAAACGATAACCCTAAGCAACGTTTTAGCTAAAACATGAGTTTAATGAAACGGGCCATAGAGTATGGAAGACCAAATGTGACACAATTAAATGAATAAATAAGCAATTAAATATATAATGAAATAAATAGCAATGAAATAGATAATTAAATAAATAAGCAATTAAATAAATATCCATTAATTATTTTCTTTAAGTCTCTTTTATTCATTTCCATTCGTATTTATTTCAAGGCGTGTTTATTTCAAAACGTCTCGGCCTGTCAGTCAACATGAAACTGACAGGGTCAGCTATGATCATTGCTGCTCAGCCCATAGATATAAAAACCCATGTAAAAACCTCGAGCCATAAAGATCGGCGTATTTTGGTAGTGTATTGACAGATGCAGACTTCCCCTGGAAAAATATACTATAACTCGCTTCATTCTCGACTAATTTTTGTGAACTTGTTATTAACGTGACAAATAGGCTATTTCCAAATTTCCAGGAACAGTTATCCTATTTGTAAAACGTTCTTGTAATAGCCTACAAGGAGTTGTCAAAATGTTCTTTTTTAAAAAGTAAATTCATTTATAATTTCAGAGAAATATGAATAGGCTACTATAATTGGGACATCAACGACTACCTCTAGGGAGCATAATGAACGCAAACACATTAGGCTGTAAAATGAGCTGGAATTCTTACAGCAAGTTACAAGTATTCCACCTGGCTTTTTTCACGTTTAGATATCTTCGCTTTTCTTACCAACTCGTAGCCTACGTTTAAAAATATGCAATTTTACTGGGGTTAGCCTCATAGCTGGGGAAAATAGCTTCCTTATCCAGGAGATCAGCTTGACTGAGAATGTAGCCTATGTGTGATCCACCGTTAGAATTAGATGTGCATATGACATAAGTCATACAACTGTTGCACTGCGACAGGTTGTAGGCTATAATGCAATAGAAATTAACATTATTATTAAAGTTTGGAGCAATAACTGCTCAGTTATTTATAAAGCACTTTATTTATTTATGAATCGTATGCCATATAGTCTAGCATTATTAACCCTCCACTTAGAGATTTAATGCATTTACCATAGCTTACATCATAATCAGCTCTGACAACATGACAACTCCTGTATGTTATAATAGTTAAAAGGGCGATTCAGAAATAGCCTTGCTGTTCTGGGAAATTTGGAAATAAAGTAGTGTTATGCAGAAATTTCCCACGCTTATAATAAGCCAAATAAAAAATAAAATAAAAACCTAATTATAATATAGGTTATTTGCTGCTTGAACTGAGAATGTGAGTAGGCTACATTATAAGTAATTAACTTTTTGGCATAAGTAGCCTACAATATCTCCATCAAGACACATCAGCAAATATATAGCGTAGGCTATGTATAAATGAGGGATGTTTAGCTGTAGGCTACGAGTTGGTAAGAAAAGCGAAGGTATCTAAACGTGTAAAAAGCATGTGGAATAGGCTACTTAAAACTTGCTCCGATAATTCCAGCTCATTTTTTAATTACAGGCTAGATGGGCTATATTTCTGCAGAATGCAATGTCCTGGAGTAAGAAAATAGGTGTGGCTCGGTCTAGCTCCATTAAAGTATGATATGCTGATACCGCTGTCTGATTAGTTAGATATTAATTTATTTTTAATTGCGTTCGAAAGCGATTTCTTCAGTAAATTTTGAACGTAGCCTATAGTGTTTTACAGCTTTGTATACAGTATACAGTTTTGATTAAAAATCATGCGGCTGTTTAAAATGACTTTTGTTAAGATTTGAAGGGAATAAAATAAGAGTTGCACCTGATAAAACCCAAAGGATCCAAGGACCATCTACTTTCTTATTAAACTTTAAAAATTCGGTCAGTTTCCGTCTTAAGACGACAGAAAATACCGTGTTAACACGTCCATTTTGAACGTCTTAAGGCGTTTAAAATTGGGTGCTAGCACTTCATCATTTTCTGAGGGGAAACCCTTCATACAATCATTGCAAGAGAGAAGACAATTCCCCAACCTACCTTGTATGAATTGAGGTTAAGAAATAATATTGATTGAATTGGGCTTAAGAAATAATATTGATTGAATTGGGTTTAAAAAATAATTTACGGTGACATTATTAAAATCTGCATTTTTTGTAGGCTACTGGTTACTTATTGAGAAAAACTGTAGCTTGTATACAATATCATAGCTACTTGACATATTAATCTAATGTGGTGTGTTCGCCTAAGTGCCCACTAGATGGCAGTATTAGAGCACAAATGGCAACCTGTTGAATTTTGAGTAGATTGGGGGAAAAGAAAGAATTTGGTGTTCTGCAAGCCATTGATTTCGATGTAAACTGGTTAAGATCCTTTCTGATTAATGGCGAAATTTTTAGTGCAGCCAAGGGGTATTTTTTTATGTAATGGTGGTGTGAATTATACAGTCCCGGCCAAAAGTCTTGTCGCATGAGTGGACAAAAGTGACAATTTCTAATTACCCAACTCTTAATTAGCTAATACAGTTAGGAAACAACACAAATTAATCATAAGTGTCTAAAGTGTATTTAGATACTAGCAAAAAAAAAATTCATAGATGCTTATAAGGTTAATTGCTTGATAATGATGAACAAGCCAGTTTCTACCTGGACAAAAGTCTTGTTGCAAATCAAATTATAATCAATAAATTTTATCTTTCTCAAAAAGTTAATAAAATACCAAATGAAAAATCAGTCTAGTATTTCATCATGGACTATAAGTTAAGAAATTAATATCTTGTATGGGTTCCTTTGACCTGCAGAACAGTTGCCATCCGGTTTGGCAGAGAGTCGTAGAGCTTGTTGATGAAGTCGTCGGGGATGGCATGGAAGGCCACCTTGCAGGCATCTCAAAGCTCCTCCAAGTTGTTTGGCTTGGTCCTCGAAGCTTCCTCCTTCATTCTTCCCCAGATATGCTCAATAATATTCATATCTGGAGACTGTGCTGGCCATCCCTGAAGGACCTTGATCTTCTTCCCCCTGAGAAACTTCATAGTGGAACCTGAGGTATGGCAAGGAGCTCCATCCTGTTGAAAAATCTGACCCCTCTTGTAGTTGGGAATGTACTGGGAGGCAAGAATCTGTTGATATTTGGCATTGTCAATGTTACCATCCACCTTACAGATCTCCCTGGCCCCTCCATATTGGATGTAACCCCAAACCATAATCTTTCCACCTCCAAATTTGACTGTCTTCTGGGTGAACTGTGGGTCCAGACGGGCCCCAGAGGGTCGTCGACAATATTGGCGGCGCTTGGGATGGAGCTCAACTGACGATTCATCTGAAAAATCAATTTTTTGCCACTTTTCTGCTGTCCAACCTTCCGTCAGGCTGTGGGCCTTGGCGTACGCAACACGGTTTCTTAGCTGTCTCTTGTTTAGCGCTGGTTTCTGGGCAGCAATACGACCATGGAGACCATTGCGAGCAAGAATCCGACGTACAGTTCTTGACGAAACAGGCGTTGCTGGTGTCCACTCTTCCCTGGGGCTGGCTTTTGACCATCGGACCAGCAAGCTGTCGTCTCGAGCAGTTGTCTTGCGCGGTCTGCCCGACCTGGGTCTGTCATGGACGTCGCCAGTCTCTTGGTAGCGCTTGCGAATCCTCTCCACCTGCCGTTTAGACACATTGAAGATGTCTGAAACTTCAGCAGGAGACTTGGACTTGAGATTCTTGATGATCAGCACTTTGGTTTCTGGTTTGATCTTGGGCATGTTGACAGAAGCAATGTTGAGCATGAACTTGGCTTAAAGTGTCAAATTTCTGCTTTTATAGCTCAAAGTTACCTACAGCTGACTAATCAAGCCCCTTGTTTGTTTCTTCCTTATTCACTGTGGCCTAGAAATTGGAGTTGGCCATTGCGACAAGACTTTAGTCCGGCCAAAACTGGCCTATTGATCATTATCAAGCTGTAACATTTAGTAACAATTTTGAAATGTCATTTTGCTAGTATCTAAATAAACTTTAGACACTTATGATTAATTTGTGTTGTTTCCTAACTGTATTAGCTAATTAAGAGTTGGGTAATTAGCAATTGTCACTTTTGTCCACTCATGCGACAAGACTTTTGGCCGGGACTGTATTTTGCATTGTGGCTATTATGTTACATTGTGGCTATAAATGTTCAAATCCCCACTTTGACCACCTGTTGTGATTTTATTCATTAAAGCATGCTATTATTGGTCTGTCGCCATGATTCCTTCCTTTCCCATGGCCTAAATGCATAAGGGTGATAACCTAGTTGACCTACTATTTTTCTGTTTTCCTTCAGTAATTGTCCCTATAATTCGGCTATAACACAGTTTTTTCTTTAGACAACGTGTGCATTACACACACATTTGAGTATTTTTGTTGTATTCCTTAAATTTAAATGTAAAATAGAAACTTTCCATAATTTGTGGATACTAATCCCTTTGTTGAATATTGGTAACAATCGCATTCGTTTAGGCTATCGGCTATCATCTTTTCCTGTCGTGGTGAATAAATAGCATGAGCTGTCCAGATTATTGAAATAATTTGATTCTAAACACTAGTTTATTCGCTCAACTCCGCTCACACGCTCTGGTGGCTATGCAAATAAAGTTTGAGCATACATTACATTACATTACAATCATTTGGCAGACGCTTTTATCCAAAGCGACGTACAATAAGTGCATATTGAAGGTCATTGACACGACTACAAAGCAAATCTGACAAAGCACAGCTTTCTCACATCGTAGGAGCATAATATTTTTTAAATTCAAAATCACTCTTTAATGAATGCGGAGACCATTCATCATTAATTTACAACCTCTCTAAATGCATATCTGTCTGCAAGGTGCAGGTATTAAGAATACACTCTCCATGCTGTATGGTTGGTGTCTGCACTCATCCCCGTTCCCCAGTAGAGGTGCGTAACTTTCTCCCTTTAATTACCCAGATAGCAAGCGAACGTAGAATCGATGTAGATTAAATGTGGAATTCCGACGTGAATTCAACATCAATTTGCTCATCGAGATCACGTTGAATCAACGTCAGAATACCGACAAATACTGAATAATCATCAAAATTGGTTATTTTTTCTCCCACAGTGCACTGCAATAAAGTTGTATTTTTATCAATTTTATGTGTACAGCCCATAGACTGTATATAAAAATAGGTACAGCCCAACGCAGCCCCTACGTAAAAAAGGGGTGGGTAAATCTCTGGTTACGCAGCCCCTACGTCAAAAAGGGGTGGGTATGTTGACGCCAACCAATAGCATGGAAGCCTTAATGGTCCAAACGCCTTAAGACGTTCAAAGTGGACGTCTTAAGACGAACACATTTGACGTCTTAATGCGGACGTCGAAATACAGGTTTTGGCCCAAACGGCGTTCCATAGTTACACACGCGTCTGTGTAAGGGAACGTGAAACGGCGTTTCCGAAAGGCTGTACAACGTGAAGGAAACGCGTGTGGGGGCAGGTAAAATGTGATCCATTTGGCGTTCCTTAGTCTATAGTATTGACTGTCAAAATTGTTGTTGTCTCAAGCTAGCATGACCTGGCAAAGCAAGGGGGTTGAGATCTGCAGGGGAGCTGAAAAACGGCACACCGGAATGAGAAGGTGGGTGGGCGGGGTCAGACATCCAACCCCGCCCCATTCCGCAGGCTGCAGCGAGGGGTTATTGACTAAGCCCGTTTAATAGCACCGCCCATCAAACACACAGTTTGGGGGTCCGGCGTGTCCCTATGCGTCGTCGTCAGATTTGGTGAGAATCCAAGGTGGATTTCCATAGAAAATTAATAGAATGCGTCCGACCGATGCACCTCGTCGGATTACCTTCCGCGGGCGGGCAACTGCTTTAAAAAAAACATCCAGTTTTGGTAGCTTGACTACCTCTTCCTCCTGGTCCTTTTTATCCCTTCTCTTATGAGACCCACTTTTGTGTTTGAAAGGCATTTTCACTGCTGCTTGCTATCTTTCTCACCAGTTTTGCAGGCTACACTAGCGACCATCACATGATCAAATAGACAATTGACACTGGACAACAACATACAGACAAATTTCCCAGCAATTTTTGCATATCAAATTATAACACTAATACGAAAGAAATTACCACAAATTAATTAGCTGAATTATTTCTACAACTCGTTTTCTGTAGAATAGGCATAGGCTATGTTTGACATGACCACAGACTATTGTACAAGAGTGTAATAACCATAATGGATATGAGTTTGCTTATTTAAGGAAATATAAAACGGACGGCACTTAACGCAGCAGTTGCCTATGTTTTCTCCAATGCTTAATGAGTGACATTTAAGGGCCCGTGCAAGAACGGACTTTTTGATGTCGGGCCCGTTCTCCACGGTGGTGACACGGGTCCTCTCAGACCAAGGATCCCAATGCAGCTGCACTGTCTATATCTCCACCACTGGCTGCAACCAAAACCATACTTAATAGTTTGTTGGAACTTGGCCTGATTTTGATGTCAAGACTTTTAATGGCAGGCCTAGTATTTGCAAGTTTTAATTAATTACTTGCAAACAGTGCTTTGTACGTGTGAGTAATTCAGCATTTTAGTATGTTGAAAAAGATTTTTGTTGAGATGATACCGCAAATAGCTAACTAACGCTAGTGTGTGTCAAGCTGTGGTTCAAACTACCTATCGTTGCCTTCAGCACTATAATGACATGAGCCGATCAATAGTTAATGTTTTAAAACAAGTTTTTTGCAGGGCCTACAGCCATCTTCGATTGAGCGGCTGTCTTGTTGCTCACGACAGTCTATGAACACTACTCGCGACAGAAGTTAACAGAATCCCGTCCTGAAACGCGCGTTAAAAGTAGACTCAGTTTAATAAGAAACCTATTTGTGGATTTCTTTGCACATCTTGCGGTGAGGATAGTCTCAAAAATCCTCAAGTAAATGCAAGTGATTCCACACACGCGAAGCATTGCGTAAGTGCACAGACATTAGTTCAGGAGACATTTGGTTGTGACTGCAAAAACATATTTGTGAATCAGGTGCATTTATTTGTGAACTGGTTAGTTTTAAATTACTGAAAAATTCCCCCTGAATTGAAAATTAAATAAAAAGAAAGAAAAAAAATGTGTTGGAAACATTCCATTCTTGTGGGGAAACCATTTATATTTTTTGCAATTCCAAGTGAACTAATGCAATGTTTTGCTTAAAAACGAAGTAATCCAATAGTGCAGATCAATAGTTTGTTATTTGCAGACACAATTATTGAGATTTTGCATGCATTTTACCCATTATATGTTTCCTTGTGTTTTGCTCAGGCCTTAATAAAATAATATAGCATTTAGGGACAAAAATACAGAAAAGCAAACCAAAACTCGAAGCTAAAATAGCAAATATTTCCACAGCCACAGTAAACTTTCCAGGTGAGCTTACATAAGCTGGTATAAAGGTGATCCAGACTGCACAGAATATGAGCATGCTGAATGTGATGAATTTGGCTTCATTGAATTTGTCAGGCAGTTTACGAGCCAGAAAAGCTAAAACAAAGCACAATATAGAGAGGAGTCCAATATAACACAGTACAGCCCAGAACCCCACTGCTGATCCTACATCACATTCTAGAATGATCTTTTCTTTGTAGTGCTTCATGTTCTTATTGGGGAAAGGAGGGGATATTGTTAACCAAAGCACACAAATAAGGACCTGTATGAGAGTGAAAGCAAGAACACACAGTCTCTGCTGCAGAGGCCCGAACCACTTCATGACATTACTGCCTGGAAGTGTAGCCCTGAAGGCCATTAACACCACTATTGTTTTCCCCAGAACACAAGAGATGCAGAGGACAAAGGTGATCCCAAACGCAGTGTGGCGCAGCATACAGGACCACTCAGAGGGCCGGCCGATAAAGGTAAGAGAGCAAAGGAAACACAGTTTCAATGAAAAGAGCAGCAGGAAGCTCAGCTCTGAGTTGTTGGCTTTCACAATGGGTGTGTTCTTCTTTATAAAGAACAGCACAGCCACAAATGCAGTTACACATGCTCCAAATATAGAAAAAATAACAAGCACTATTCCCATCATTTCTTTAAAAGACAGAAATTCAACAGCCTTTAAAACACAATGATCTTTTTTTGCATTAGACCAGTATTCATATTGGCACAAAATACAGTCGATAGAATCTGTAATAAAACAATGAATACCATGGTTAGAAAACTCAGTGGCAAACTGGTAGTACTGAGGTAATGTTCAGAGATCACACAATAATACAAACAGCACAACTTTGAAATGTTTTCTATAGACTGGTTAGTGTTGACTCTGAATTACCTGTAGCATTGCTGATTTCTCCCTCAGCACAGGGCACACAGTCATAGCAGCAGACAGGCCTTCCTCTCTGCACAGCCTTCCGAGTGCCTGGGGGACAGCTCTCACTGCACACTGACCTGGGTTTCTGTGCAACATGTTTCAACTCTTAACTCAAAGCTCCCATGGACAATGTGACATGCAAGTACTTTATAATAATTTTTTTCAAAACTTCATCAAATAGAACATCAGATACTGGATTCTGCAGTATATTCTTCCTTCATACAAATGTGATGTCTTTTTTCTGTCTTGTTTCATTCACGATTGCACATAGCATTTTACAGTCTGGTACATGAGGATTTGTGAAATGTATTTTGACAGGCCAGGCCCATATTGTGTTGCTTCAATTTTGTGAAATGAACTCAAATTCTTTATCTCTAGCAGTGCTAAAAGCTGCATACATGTGCTGTTATCAGACCACCTTTTCATAATGTGAATGAACACATACCTGTATTTCCCCACCTGCCCAAACCATACTAACAGGACTCATCAGAAACTGCTGACCAGATGGTAAAGAGGCATCATAGTAGCCAACCGCTCTGAACTCTACTGCACCATCAGGACCAAGCTGCCAGTTCACAACCTCATATCTGGCTATCGGGTCTCCATTAATGTCAAAGGAGACTTTCTCTCCAGTTCCCAAAGTGAAATTGACTTTTTTCAGGCCCTCAAGAATCTGAAAGAAACAAATTTTGAAGGTGAGATAAATTCTTGCTTCGTTTTGTTCATAATGAGAATTCTATTAGCTATATAAGTAGGGTTTATTGAGTTACCTGCCAGGGCTCTGTTTTCACACTCTTTGTACAGCTGTGATGGGCTGAACATGCCAGCAGGTCATGTAGAGAATGAGCAACAGCGTATACTGCTTTGTACACATTGTTTGAGATTCTCAGCTCTGATACATCAGTGTATTGGTTTTCCACTTCACTCAACCTCTCAGATCCAGTGCAGGGGTTAAAGTGAGGCTTGTCCTCTCCATTGTTTAGATAACACTGAAAAGCAGCTTCCCAAAAGTCTAAAACGGCAGTATTATTTTGGTACTGGTATGGGTGAAGTTTTAATATAAATTCTTTGAAGCCATTTATTTTGCCTTTGGTGACAGCAAAGCCAACAGATCCTCCCAGTATTCTGAAACTCATTTGTGTCACTAGATTGCTTGCTGTTATCCAGCCTTCACTGCCCACCATTTGGAAACCAGTAATATTCTGAATCGTCAGCTGCTCCAATAACATGTTCATTGCAGACGAACCAAGAAATGCTACAATTACCTTTGCAGTACCTCTTTTGATAACATCTACAACCTTGAGTAATTTCTCTGGTTCTGTTCTGTGAAATTTCTCAGAATACTCAATGCAGATCCCTTCTTCTTGAGCAGCTTCTATAAATGTGGCCATCCCGTTGTTGCCATAGTCATTGTCACTTCTCACTGCTCCTATCCAGGTCCAGCCAAAGTGCTTCACCAGCTGCGCCAGTGCTCTGCTCTGGTAATAGTCACTGGGAATGGTTCTGAAGAATGAGGGGAACCTATTCCTGTTGCTCAGACATGCACATGTTGAAAAGTAACTGATCTGTAAATAAAATACATTGCGCAATTTAAAACATATGAGAAGGTAAAGCATCTGAAAACATATGACCATAATGAATAAGTACTTTTATTCACAATTTGAAAGATAACACAATTTCTGCATGTGGAGTGTGTGATTCTATCTGTGTGTGTGTTCATGCGTGTTCATATATATGTCTATGAATACACGTATATGTCACTTATATCTGCACTAAGAAAGCAACTGAACACACCTGACTAATCAGAAACACCTGTGAAACCATTTGTCCCAAACATGATGGTGGTCTGAAATGGGTGTGCTGTAATTTCTACATGGTAAAACGAAATTCATTAATAAAATTCCTTTAATAAAAGCTGAGAATGCACTTTAACCTCAAGTGAAGTGGTTGAATACAAATATGCCTTTGTCCCAAAGAAAAAGAGAGAGAGAGAGAGAGAGAGAGAGAGAGAGAGAGAGAGAGAGAGAGAGAGAGCAGAACATCATTTAACTGAGAAAAAGGAAGACACCTGCTTTATTCACCAGAACACACCTAGTAAAATCGTCAGGATTACATTTTAGGGACTTTTCAGTTGCACTATATTATAATTATATTTTTCTGGTTGACATGATCAGTTTATATAAGCAGATGTGACAACAATGTTTGTAATAGTATCATCGTAGACTTTAATATGATCATATTTTTCCAAATGTATAGTTTTTTACTTTTTTGTTATATTCTCACAAAAGAAAAACTCTGCTTACAGGATCCAAACATGATACAAACCCCAAGTTGGGACACTATGTAAAATGCACATAAAAGCAGAAATCGGTTATTTGTAAATTCTCTTTTACATATATTTGATTGAAAACAGTACAAAGAAAAGATATTTAATGTTAATGTTTAATGATATTTAATGTTATGTAGGTGAAATGAGAATAGTTATGTACAAATTCCAAAAAAGTTGGGACAGGATGTAAAATGCACATAAAAGCAGAAAGCAGTGATATGGAAATTCTCTTTTACATATATTTAATTCAAAGAAAATATATTTAATGTTTTACCTTATCAACTTCATAGATTTTTGTAAATATGCACTGATTCCGAATTTGATGCCTGCTACACGTTCCAAATAAGTTGGGACAGGGGCAAAAAAAAAAAGACTGGGAAGTTCAAACAACACCTGTTTGGAACATTCTACAGGTATACAGGTGATGCTATCACGACTGGGTATAAAAGCGTTGTTTCTCCTGACTTCCATTGAGTTCAATAGGAAAATGATGTCCGGAGAAACGACCCTTAAAGGGATAGTTCGGAATTTTGGACATAATGTCTCAATTACGACTTACCCATGATGTAGTTGATTGATGGAAACCATTTTCAGCTAATTCCATGCTGTCCCTTCATTTGGACATACACACGTTGCTAATGCTAGCGCAACTCTAAGGTAACCGGTAGCATCCACTACCAAACACACTTAAACACTCCACACTGCACCCAAAGCAAATAAAATATGACGAAAGTCTATCGGCGTTATTTTGAGTGTTTATACCATCATTTTTGAAGTCAAACTATCGTTGAATCCTTTACTTTGTGCTGACCTATATTCTCTGTGGAAGTACGGCGGCGGAGCGAACGTGGCCATTGCAACTTGTTGCTCTTCTTTGTTGTTGTAGTTGACCAGTGCCGGCACTACATTCGTAGGTCACGTAAAGTATCGCTCCGCCGCCGTACTTCCACAGATAATATAGGTCAGCACAAAGTAAAGGATTCAACGATAGTTTGACTTAAAAAATGATGGTATAAACACTCAAAATAACCCCGATAGACTGTTGTCGTATTTTATTTGCTTTGGGTGCACTGTGGAGTGTTTTAAGTGCGTTTGGTAGTGGATGCTACCGGTTACCTTAGAGTTGTGCTAGCATTAGAAACGTGTGTATGTCCAAAAGAAGGGACAGCATGGAATTAGCTGAAAATGGTTTCCGTCAACTACATCATGGGTAAGTCGTAATTGAGACATTATGTGCAAAATTCGAACTATCCCTTTAAGGTGATCCATCCATATCTACTGCATATCTGGCAGCAGAGTGATGGTTTGAGGCTCGTTTGATACCTTAGACCCTTGATGACTTAGTCTTTTAGCCAACCATGGGTTCCATACGATTCCTGTGTAATTTACAGCTTAATCTAGTCTCACCCCCAAATTCCCACAGAGATCCATTCAAATGCAGAAAGGTTATAGTATCGCTTCTAAGAATACCTGAAAATAAGATATCGAGAGACTTTTGATATCCTTTTATACCCAGTCATGATAGCATCACCTGTTTACCTGTGGAATGTGCCAAACGTGTTTTTTGAACTTCCCAGTCTTTTTTTTTTTTTTTGCCCGTCCCAACTTTTTTGGAACATGTTGCAGGCATCAAATTCGGAATTAGTGCATATTTACAAAAATCAATGAAGTTGATGAGATAAAACATTAAATATATTTTCTTTCAATTAAATATATGTAAAAGAGAATTTCCTTATCACTGCTTTCTGCTTTTATGTGCATTTTACATCCTGTCCCAACTTTTTTGGAATTTGTACATAACTATTCTCATTTCACCTACATATCAGTGAGTTACTCCCTGGGAGTATTTCGAAAAGAGAAAACCTTAAAAAATCTTACCTGTGGAATTTGAAATAATCCAACAGTTGTTGCAATTGCAATGGAGTTCGTCGAAGTGGATGCCCCGATAATGGCCTGCACTCCTGCCGGTGTGAAGCATGATGTATCAGTCAGTGTTTCCTCATAGCCGTTCATCAGAGCCATGGCTGATTGTGTAGAGAACGTTGGAGAGAGGCAAGAGTCATATATCGTATATCCAAGAGATACACCTGGGAGGAGGTCAGTTCTGTTGTTTATTTCTTCAATGGTGAAGATCATGGTCTGGGCCAGCCGGAATTGTCTGAAATGAACTCTAGAAATGACAATTTATTTTTACTTAACAGTCAAACCATATGGAGTACAATTTAGAAAGACTTCAGTAGATTACAGTTTTAAAATGTATGTTACACATACCTGTAAATTGAATTATATTATTGTATATTATGAAATAATTTGTGCTTCATTAAATATTATTGATATTACCCTTAGTTGGAATCACAGCAGAACCTTAATGTTGTATAAACACCAATGCAAAGAGCAGCTAAATGTTAATTTATATTTAACCTTACCGTGAACACTTCAGGGGCTCAGGTTTGGTGTCAAATTTTTTGCTTATTTGTAAAGGGATGTTGTGCAGCCTGAAGACCCCACCGATGTTTATGTCTCCATGTTGATAGAAGCTGGGCTTGGCTGCCCTCCCAAGTATTCTGCATGGTGGGGTCTGTGCTGCAGCCCAGAGGACTGTCAGTGCCAGCAGAATAGTCTGCAGTGCCATCCCACTGTAGGTCTCAGATCCAGCACTGCAGTGTACCAGGTTTAAATACAGACGTTTTAATTCTCCATCGATTTGTGATTCTCAAAGGTACGACTGAGTCCCTGGATAAGTAAGGTGGAAATTGCATTGACAGTGAAGGCACACCCCAGGTAAACACAATTCCAAGGATATCTGAGATTGTTTTCAATTTAACCAATGAAGTTTTTGTAGTTTTTTTTAGTAAAAGATTTTGTTATTAGTTATTTCTGCTTTTCATACAATATACAAAGGTTCAAAAGTTGGCATGATGAAATTGAAAATATATCAATGATGCAGCCTTGTCATGGATGGATGTGAAATCAGTATATAAACTCTTTCACAGTCTTCTTAAATATCAATTATGGAATGCTGGTAACAATGGGCGGTTAAAAGTGCAGTTAAATGGTCCTGTCACAAAACTAGTTTCCAATTTTTTTTTGGGGGGCTTGCAATTTAGGCTAAATGGAGACTCTAAATTGCCCATAGGTATGACTGTGTGAGTGAATGGTGTGTGTGCCCTGTGATGGATTGGCGACCTGTCCAGGGCTTATTCCTACCTCTCGCCCAATGCATGCTGGGATAGGCTGCTGCAACCCTGACGGGTTAGATAATGGATGTACAAGTTTGACATAAGTATTGTCTTCACTCGTTGCAGAACATACCCTGAATTTTTATTCAGATCACAGATCTTTCTGATTTGTGGTTATGACGGTATGTGGAATTACTGTTCGAATATGTGCAAGTACACTTGTATTTACCTGAATGTGCACGAGTTCACATTGACTTTCAAGGTATTTGTTACAATGGTATACTAAAGTTAGCCTATAAAGCCTAATGAAGTGCAGTAATCATTTTTCCCATAAACTTGCTTTAGGTCTATAGCATTTAGATACAGCTTTCCTGAATTAGGCTTTGGTAGAATTCTACAACAATTTGCAAGCATGGATAAAAAAAGGAGTATGAATAAGCCTGTGCTACTTATTCTTCTTTAAAATAATGCAAAATGCAAGCAGCTTAGGACCCCTTGCATTTTCTTAGTCTATAGCTAGCTAGGTGGACAGTATTGCTATGAATAGCATAGAATATATTTGTTGGATAAAGCTTCGTTGGCTAAAGAGGTAGTTGGAAGGTTACTACAGATTACTTACCTTGGGCTCCTAATTAACTTCCGCACGTTCGATTCTGGCATTTGACTGCGGTTGCTTAATTAAGACAAGATAAAAACGCATTAATAACAATAAACGGCAAGAAAAATAGCATCAAAAAAGCGAACATCTGAAATGAAATGTTAGGCTACGCCTGATAAACAGCAGGCTTAGCAGCGCAGATGGCCATGAACATCCCAACATTTAAACTATAGCCTAGATTTTAATTGTGGCCCTCATAAATAATATGTCTGAGCCCTTAGCAGTTGCTGTAAAATGAAAGCACACATTGAACAATGGCCGCACATTTGTGCAGTGGCTAGCACTGTCGCCTCACAGCAAGGAGGCACCGAGTTCGAATCCCGGCCGAGGGCCTTTCTCCCTGTGTCCGCGTGTGTTTCCTCCGGTTTCCTCCCACAGTCCAAAGACATGCAGGTTAGGTGAATTGGAGACTCTAAATTGGCCATAGGTATGAGTGTGTGAGTGAATGGTGTGCATGCCCTGTGATGTAATTTCCCTGTGTCGTCATGGAACTGTAAGTCGCTCTGGATAAGAGCGTCAGCTAAATGACCAACTGTAGAAACTGTAACTGAAACCATTTTGAGAAGAAAATATGTTTCTGATTGTGATGTCCATGTTATTTTCAGCTTTTTCAACTGAAATATAGTTGCTGAACATGTGAAAAAATGAAAATATCAATTCAAAGAAAGAAAAAACAAAGTCTTCTGAAACATTCCCATTCTTGTGGGTAATCAATTTTTATTTTTGGGAATTCCAAGTGAACCAATGCAATGTTTTGCTTAAAAACTAAGTAATCCAATAATACAGAACAATAGTTTGTTGTTTGTAGACACATTTGTAGAAAATGAAGAGTTCGCATTTTACCCATTTGTTGTTTCCTAGTCTTTTGCTCAGGCTTTAATAAGATAATATTGCATTTACGGTCAAGAATACAGAACAGCAAACCAAAAGTGGAAGCTAAATAGAAATGAAGCTTTTCATACAAACAAGAAAAATTTTACTAGGCAGTTTTGACATCTAATGTATTAAATATATCAATGGCAATACAATGCCATAGACCAGGGGTCCTCAATCTCATCCAGTAAGGGCCGGTGTGGGTGCAGGCTTTTGTTGCAACCAAGCAGTAACACACCTAATTCTACCAATCAAGGTCATTTGCAAAGACTGTAGTGGTTGATTAGTAGAATCAGGTGTGTAACTGCTTGGTTGGAACAAAAGCCTGCACCCACACCAGCCCTTTCTGGATAAGATTGAGCACTCATGGCATAGACGATGAGAAGCAAATACACCTATTCCCCTTGAACAATTTATTGGTTTCACTAATGTAATCAATCACATCACTTGTGTGTAATGTAGTGGATCTGCTAATAGAGATGCTCTGTCATTAAATGGGAAATACTACTGGTATTATCCCCTCAATATATCACAACAGTCATATGATCATTATTTATTTATTTATTGGACTGCATAGGATGACTCATAACAGTCCTTCTGTGCAACCATGCTATCGCGCAATCTGATTAAAACATCCACGTGTTTCTCATAATCGCATCTATCAAAGGAAGAGAGTGACACTTTGGTCAAGATCCATAAATGTAGTTGCTACTCTGGTCACCAAAAAGCAGTAAAGACAATCACTGAGCTTTGGGATGTGTTTTACCGATTATATGCTTTCTTGTATTTTTCTCAGGTCTGAATACAATTATGTAACATTTTGGAATAAAAATACAGAACAGCAAACCAAAACTCGAAGCTAAAATAGCTAATATTTCCACAGCCACAGTGAACTTTCCAGGTGAGCTGACATAAGCTGGTATAAAGGTGATCCAGACGGCACAGAATATGATGAGCATGCTGAATGTGATGAATTTGGCTTCATTGAAGTTGTCAGGCAGCTTTCGAGCCAGAAAAGCTAAAACAAAGCACAATATAGAAAGGAGTCCAATATAACCCAGTACAGCCCAGAACCCCACTGCTGATCCTACATCACATTCTAGAATGATCTTTTCTTTGTAGTGCTTCATGTTCTTGTTGGTGAAAGGAGGGGATATTGTTAACCAAAGCACACAAATAAGGACCTGTATGAGAGTGAAAGCAAGAACACTCAGTCTCTGCTGGGAAGGACCAAACCACTTCATGACATTACTGCCTGGAAGTGTAGCCCTGAAGGCCATTAACACCACAATTGTTTTCCCCAGAACACAAGAGATGCTGAGGACAAAGGTGATCCCAAACGCAGTGTGGCGCAGCATACAGGACCACTCAGAGGCCGGCCGATAAAGGTAAGAGAGCAAAGGAAACACAGTTTCAATGAAAAGAGCAGCAGGAAGCTCAGCTCTGAGTTGTTGGCTTTCACAATGGGAGTGTCTTTATTTATAAAGAACAACACAGCCACAAATGCAGTTACACATGTTCCAAATATAGAACAAATAACAAGCACTATTCCCATCATTTCTTGAAAAGATAGAAATTCAAATGTCTTTAAAACACATTGATCTCTTTTAGAATTAGACCAGTATTCATCTCGGCACAAAATACAGTCGATAGAATCTGTAATAAAACAATGAATACCATAATTAGCAAACTCAGTAGCAAGCTGGTAGTACTGACATAATGTTCAGAGTTCACACCATAATACAAACAGCACAACTTTGAAATGTTCTCTATAGACTGGTTAGAGTTGACTCTGAATTACCTGTCGCATTGCTAATTTCTCCCTCAGCACAGGGCACACAGTCATAGCAGCAGACAGGCCTTCCTCTCTGCACAGCCTTCCGAGTGCCTGGGGGACAGCTCTCACTGCACACTGACCTGGGTTTCTGTGCAACATGTTTCAACTCTTAACTCAAAGCTCCCATGGACGATGTGACGTGCAAATACTGTATATTATATAATTATCAAACGTTCATCATATAGAACATCAAAACCTGGATTGTACAGTATATTTTTCCTTAATACACATGTGATGTCTTTTTTTGTGATGTCTCTTGTTTTATTCTTGATTGCAGATAGTATTTTACAGTTTGGTAAATGAAGACTTGTGAAATTAATTTTGACAGGCCAGGCCCATATTGATTTGATAAAATTTTGTGAAATTAACTCAAATTCTTTATCTCTATCAGTGCTAAAAGCTGCATACACGTGCTGTTATCAGACCACCTTTTCACAATGTGAATGAACACTTACCTGTATTTGCCCACCTGCCCAAACCATACTAACAGGACTCATCACAAACTGCTGACCAGATGGTAAAGAGGCATCATAGTAGCCAACCGCTCTGAACTCTACTGCACCATCAGGACCAAGCTGCCAGTTCACCACCTCATATCTGGCTATCGGGTCTCCATTACAGTCAAAGGAGACTTTCTCTCCAGTTCCCAAAGTGAAATTGACTTTTTTCAGGGCCTCCAGAATCTGAAGATTTAAGGTGAGATAAATTCTTGCTTGGCTTTGTTCATAATGATTTTATTAACTATGTACGTAGGTAGGGTTTATTGAATTACCTGCCAGGGCTCTGTGTTCACACTTTTCGTACAGCCTTGATAGGCTGAACATGCCAGCAGGTCATGTAGAGAATGAGCAACAGCGTATACTGCTTTGTAAACATTGTTGGAGATTCTCAGCTCTGATTCATCAGTGTATTCATTTTCCAGTTCACTCAAGCTCTCAGATCCAGTGCAGGGGTTAATGTGAGGATGATTGTTTTCAGTTGTTAGGGAACATTGAAATGCACTTTCCCAAAAGTCTATAACAGCAAGGTTTCCTGGATCTTCTGAGGGGTGAAGTTTTAATATGAACTCTTTTAAGCCTTTTATTTTTCCTTTGGTGACAGAAAAGCCAATAGACCCTCCCAGTATTCTATAACTTTTTGGTGTTGCTAGATCGCTTGCTGTTATCCAGGACTCACTGGCTACTATTTGTAAACCAGTAATGTTCTGCAGAGTCAGTTGCTCAAGTAAACCGATCATCTCACCCTGAGAAACAAATGCTACAATGCTTTGCAGTGCCTCTTTTGATAACATCTACAACCTTCAGTAATTTCTCTGGTTCTGTTCTGTGAAATTTCTCTGAATACTCAATGCAGATCCCTTCTTCTTGAGCAGCTTTTATAAATGTGGCCATCCCGTAGTTGCCATAGTTTCTGTCACTTCTCACTGCTCCTATCCAGGTCCAGCCAAAGTGCTTCACCAGCTGAGCCAGCGCTCTGCTCTGGTAATAGTCACTGGGAATGGTTCTGAAGAATGAGGGGAACCTATTCCTGTTACTCAGACATGCACATGTTGCAAAGTAACTGATCTGTAAATAAAATACATTGCGCAAGTTAAAACATATGAGAAGTTAAAGCATATTAAAACATATGACCATAATGAGTAAATACTTTTATTTACAATTTGAAAGATATCACGATTTCTGTATGTGGAGTGTGTGAATCTATCTCTGTGTGTGTTCATTCGTGTACAACTTATACCCACATGAAGAAAGCAATTGAGCGCACCTGATTAATTAGAAACACCTGTAAAACCATTTGTCCAAAACATTATGGTGCTCTGAAATGGGGGTGCTGTAACTTCTACATGGTGAAACCAAATTAATAAAAATACCCTTTAATAAAAGCTGAGAATGCACTTGAACCTCATGTCAAGTGTTTGATTACATATTATCTAAAATTATGGAGTACAGACCCAAATCAAGAAAAAATATGCCTTTGTCCCAAGGAAAAAGAGAGAGAAAAAAAAGAATATCATATCCTGTAACTGAGACAATGGAAAACACCTGCTTTATTCACCAGAAAACACCGGCTAAAATCGTCAGGATTACATTTTAGGGACTTATCAGTTAAAGTTGAAATATAATATAATAATTGTTTTTGGTTGGCATGATCAGTTTATATAAGCAGATGGGACAACTGTGTAATAGTATCATCGTTGACTTTTATATCATATTTTCCATAAATATTGTTTTTTATTTTTACCGCTACATTTTCACAAAAAAAACCCTCAGATTAGAGGTCCCAAACATAATACATAACTATTCTCATTTCACTTACATATCAGTGAGTTACTCCCTGGAAGTATTTAGAAAGGAGAAAAGGAACTCTTACCACTGGAATTTGAAATAATCCAACTGTTGCTGCAATTGCCATGGAACTCATCGAAGAGGTCACCCCAATAATCGCCTGCACTCCTGCTGGTGTAGAGCATGATGTGTCGGTCAGTGTTTCCTCATAACCATTCATCAGAGCCATGGCTGCTCTTAGAGAGAATGTTGGAGAATTACAGGAGTCATATATCTTATATCCAAGAGATACACCTGGGAGGAGGTCAGTTCTATTGTTTATTTCTCCAATGGTGAAGATCATGGTCTGGGCCAGCCGGAATTGTCTGAAATATACTCTAGAAATCACAGAATTTATTATTTTTTAACAGGCTAACCATATGGAGTGCAACTTACAAAGACTATTCAGTAGATTAAAGTTTTAAAATTAAAGTTACACATCCGTGTAATTTGAATTTTATTATTGTATCACAATCATCACAAGCCTGTGATTGGCACACACAAACAAAATAAATTAGTCTTTTTAATAATTTTAGTAAGTAAGCCTATAAATTCATATATTTTGCATATACTTTCCATTCTAACTCTAATGGAAAGGCAGCACGCAAAAATTGCACGTCGTATTTATTCACTGAGCACCAGAGTATTTTAAGCTGGACGTAGTTATTTATGTTATTTCTTTCATTGTCAGCCATGTTATTCACATGACCAATTTTGTTGTATGAATGACCAATATCAGTACTGGTCCTATTTATTTATTTTAATTTTAACACACAGTAGTATTCCTCCGTTGTCTTTTGTGGAAAATTTTATTATCCTGCAGTTTTTGTCTTTGTATTTTTCCCAAAATCGAAAGATAATTTTGAACGACAAGGCATGGCTAATTACGTCTTATCTTGAATACTTTTTTGTACCCTCTAAATATGATTGGTATTGGTGAACATGGTGCGTCTGCAAAATGAATGTAATGTAATGGTGGATGGAGGTCAACTGGCACATTGGTTGTGCTGTTATGAACCGACTGGCCCACTATCAGCTTTCCTGGAATATGCTATGCGAGTATTTTTTTGGTAGAAATCAGTTCCTTACATTATGTGTAATTTTGTTTTGGCTGAGGGTTTTGAAAATTTTTTTATTTCCCCCCTTTTTTTCCCCACAGACTGAGCGGGGGGTGGGGGGGTACTCAGCGGGGGAGAATTGTCATGTACAAGTGGCCCCTGGCGAGCTGGAATCACGGTCAGGAGCCTCCTTCTTACTACCGGCTGACAGGGTTGTAGCGATGATTTCTCAACCAGTTGCAACACGGGAAATTGAATTATATGTGGGTACAATTCGCCATCAAAATGGGGAAAAAAATTTTTTTTTTAAAGACTTACAGGTGAGGTGCGGGAATAATGAATATTTAATAGCTAATATGTCATTTTTTTAAATAATGAAACAAAAACTGTAAAATACACCCGGGTGTGCAAGTTCCACCATCCCACACTGATCGTGAGCTTAATAAATATAGACGCCACTCGCCCGACACAGAATGCACGTTGTCATCGCCTGCCATTATTTTGTTGTAGATACGTGAAGACAGTTATATATATGTACATTTTTTTGGTCATCAGTGCTCATGAAACAGTTACTGGAAAAACACTTATGGGGTGGGAGTCTTGTGCAGCAATGCCACCTCAGTTGTGCCTACATCATAGCCGCTTTCATACATGGAACATAGAACATTGGCGTAATCTATTAGCTTTGCCTGTTCACACAAAAAAGGACTATCCATAATTTCACCGGGTCGCTAACATTCACACGTGACAAGATCTGGCAAACAATCTGTAAGGGCTCGGGAATCGAGGCCCAGGTGCGACCGTGAAGGGATCAGAAAGTTAACCCACCGAGATGGGAAACCAGAAAACAGGAAGGGAAACTGCCCGCAAACGGAGCAGAGAAAAAGAAAGGAAAAGGAAGAAACAAACCCCAAAAACAGGGTGAAGCTCGTAGACTCGAGCAGAGAATAGAAATGAACAGAATAGCCTCTAGCTCAGAAACTATCAGAGCTAAAATAAAAGGTAAACAGAAACGAGGCGAAGCTGCGGTTACTGTCTAGTAGCAATACAGAGAAAAGAAAACCAACCCAGGAAATAAAGAGTAAGGAGAACAAAACTAGAACTAAATACTCTCGACTCTACAGGCAAGTCCCGCGTGTTCTTTTGAAGCTCAAAAGTACAAGTGGTCGCCTGAAATTCCTATACCGCGTTACCTGGCTTAGAGTGGCAAGAATGACACAGAAGCATCTGAACCGGAAGGCGAAGAGCTTACATAGCCCGAAAAACACCTGGGCAGGTGATGCCAATAAAGACGGGTGAACGGGAAAACACGGCAAGCGCGCCGACCAGCGGCCGCAACGGGAGCCTCCACAGGGAGGAGAAGGAAACCCGCAAAAACAGTGACACAATCAGGCCGATTCTGGTTACGGCATGTGTGAAAACTGGCAATGATTACAAATAAAACAATTTCCGATTAAACATTTGTGCATGTGCTTTTCTATGTTTGATCAATCTTTTCATCAATCAGCAGGCATGTGATCCTAGGTATTTAACCTATGTTTATTGATTTCTGTATTTATTTAAGAAAATCAAAGATTGCTTAACATTTTAACGGTCATACTTTTAACCAGTTATTTTATTCTTTTGGAGCAATATTGATTAAAATTTTAAAAAGGGATTGAATATGTGCGCTTCCGCTAAGGAGGTGAATTCATTTCAGCCCAGTTGGTGCATCCAACAACATAACTTCAGCACTTCACACTTGGTCATGAGGGAAACAAATTAATAATGACCGTTATAACAACGTGTCTTCTGAGCCAGATCAGTGACGTGAGAATAACTGAAACTGCACGTGAAACGGTCTTCTTACTGTGAGACAGAAAAAAATTGGCCAGGTTTCTTTTATTTAACATTAGCAAAACCAATTTTTCACATTCAATTTACATTTTATAGTTCATTTAAGATTATATCTATAGCTAAACATGTTTATTTTCTGGTTGTCTGTTGATGTTCCCCAAATTCAGGAAAACATTAGCTATCTCTCTTTCAGAACTTGTCTTGACCGTTCTGCTGCCTGGTCCTGAGGTAAATTGACGGAAGCGACAGCATGCTAAGTTGGTTTTCAAAGGTTAAGGTAATATTTAAATACCAAATAAAGTTAATATTTAAATGCCAAATAAAGTTAATTGGCTGTAAGGATAACTTTCGCGAAATATATTCAGAGACAATTTGACAATGAATGAATTTTCATTTATTTTCAAATAATTTCTTCACTTGGTCCTTAGCTACATGCTAGCTGCTATAAACATACACTCTAATGCTCTCGGCAGCTGGCTACACTGAGCTTGCAGACGTTAGCTAGCTACCTTTAATTATGTAATACTATCAATGATCAGTATCTAATTCGCTTATGGATGAGGGAAACGTTTACTCTCTGGTGAGTAACTTTAGTCATTCGTAAAGGGTAGTGCTAGCTATAGCCAACAGTTTAACGTGAGGTGGAAGTGAGAAAAAACTACTGTTGCTAAGTTGCCGTTGTCTTCTCAGCCTCAACCCAGCAGCTGAGTTGACGACAGGTTATACATACTAGCAACTATGTATGTTAAATGCACAACAGTTTTAACGTAGAGTAACATAATTGATTAGAATAAAATTTACACGTTTGTTATTATAATGGTCATTGAGGAATGTTTGTGTAATAATCTCTCTCTGTCACCACAGTCAGGCAGAACCATCCAAGGCCACAGATGGGGAGATCGAAAAAGTGATAAAATGGTGGCTCCAACTAATGAGACAGAGAGGGAGGAACGCTTTGTGACAGAAGGTTGAACTTCATATCATACATCAAAAATTTTAAACCTGAAGGACTTTGACAAGAAGAAACATCTCATAAGGTACATGGTTTTTCTAGCTACAAAGAATACATTTTGAAGCTTGCAGGTAAGATGTTGCAATGAATTTTCATGTATTTTTGGATAACCATGAATTAGGCCATATATAAACAGCATAATGGGATGCTAAACATTTTGATGAAATGATAGACATCTTTCTATGCTGTGCTGTTTTGGGTGGGTGATTTCTCTGCCTCATTTCCTTGATATTTTCACTAACTTTCCTCATAATTCCCCTAAAAATACAATTTTATTTTATTTTACCCAAAGGTTTATAGAGAGGATGACCTTGGCTACCTCGTTTGGCTAGGAGTATCTATGGCTACTTCTAATGGAAAGTGAGGATGACCAGAGTGCAAAATAAATGGTAGTGAACTTGTCTTGCTATTGTCATGTTGACCTCAGGTCATTACATATGGAGGGTGATTTGTGCCATAATTAAATACAATACACTCATCTATCTCATCCTGAACATTATAGGATTTTCAGCCGTTTTAAAAATTGTGCATATCATTTTGATATGCTAAATCACAGTTTTATAATAAACACATTGGGTGCAATATTACATCCGGCGCTAACCCAAACGCCAGTATCTTTGCTATCTTACACCCGTCGCAGGATTCGTATCACAACAGCATAGCTGAATTTGCTTTATAACAAAACAGTCCGAGAAAGAAAAAATAAAATAAAATACAATAAACAAAAAGTCCAAATAAGTCGAATTTAAATGTACATGTCATACATTAGTTAAAACAATTTGTTTCATTTCAACAGCAAACAGTCCAGAATATTGTTCAGATAATGTCCAAATCTGATGTCTTGTGTTGCAAGATCCAGGATCATGTATAAACCGCTTACAATGTTTTTGCACATCGTGACATTGTTTTCATTTCATGATAACCCACTATTGTTTATATTTGGTAGTTTCCTACCATCTTACATTTTATCCTACTCTTGAAGACCTTCAAATTCGTAGACGATTTAATCTCAACATGTAAACTGTTCCAAAGCTTAACCCCCACAATAGATAAAGAATGACCTCTGAGTGTAGAATTATATAACGTATTTTATTCAGTGTAATTGAAATTATTTATCAAAGTACTATTTTCTTCAATGTTCTTAGCAAGCTACCAGAAAAGACTAGCAAAATGTCGGCAGGTCAGTTTGTTTACCATAGATATACAGTCAAGCCGGAAAGTTCACCGTCTCCACGTTTTATTACGTTACAGACATATTCTACAATAGATTGAGTTCATTTTTTGTCTCAGAATTCTACACAAAATAGCCCATAATGACAAAGTGAAAACAGGTTTTTAGACATTTCTGCTAATTTATTAAAAATCAAAATGTAAAATATCATATGTACACAAGTGTGCACACCCTTTGATATGACACCCAAAAGTGAGCTGAGGTGCATTTTGTTTCCACTGATACTGCTTGAGATGTTTCTACAACTTAATTGGAGTCCACCTGTGATAAATTCAATTGATTGGACATGATTGGGGATTGCCAACACCTGCCTATATAAGGTCCCACAGTTGAGAGTGTATGTCAGAGCAAACTCCAAGCCATGGGGTCAAAGGAATTATGTGCAGACCTCAGAAACAGGATTGTGTCAAGGCATAGATCTGGAGAAGGGTACGGAAAAATCTCTGCAGCTTTACAGGTCCCAAAGAGCACAGTGGCCACCATCATTCATAAATGGAAGAAGTTTGGAACCACCAAGAATCTTCCTAGACCTGGCCGCCTGGCCAAACTGAGCAATCGGGGAAGACGGGCCTTGGCCAGGGAGGTGAGCAGGAACCCGCGGGTCACTCTGACAGAGGTCCAGCGTATCCTTGTGGAGATGGGAGAACCTTTCAGAAGATCAACCATCCAGGCAGCACTCCACCAATCAGGCCTTTATGGTAGAGTGGCCAGACGAAAGCCCCTCCTTAGTAAAAGGCACATCACAGCCCGCTTGGAGTTTGCCAAAAGGCACCTAGAGGACTCTCAAACCATGAGAATCAAGATTCTCTGGTCTGATGAAACCAAAATTGAACCTTTTGGACTGAATACCAAGCGTCACGTCTGGAGGAAACCAGGCACCGCTCATCACCTGGCTAATACCATCCCTACAGTGAAGCATGGCGGTGGCAGCATCATGATGTGGGGATGTTTTTCAGCAGCGGGAACGGGGCGACTAGTCCTGATAGAGGGAAAGATGAATGCAGCTAAGTACACCGAGATCCTTGAAGAAAACCTGCTCTAGAGCGCTCTGGACCTCAGACTAGGGCGAAGGTTTACCTTCCAACATGACAACGACCCGAAGCACACAGCCAAGAGAACAAAGGAGTGGCTTCGGAGAAAGTCTGTGCATGTCCTTGAGTGGCCCAGCCAGAGCCCAGACCTGAATCCAATTGAACATCTGTGGAAAGAGCTGAAAATGGCTGTCTACCGACGCTCCCCATCCAACCTGACGGAGCTTGCAAGGATATGCCAAGAGGAATGGGCAAAAATGTCCAGAAACAAGTGTGCCAAGCTCGTAGCTTCTTTCCCAAGACGCCTTGAAGTTGTAATCGCTGCCAAAGGTGCAGCAACCAAGTATTAGGCTAAGGGTGTATACAGATATGTAACCCCTAAATAACCTATTTTTGTCAGTAAAATAAAATTGCATATTTTCTAAAAACCTGTTTTCACTTTGTCATTGTTGGCTATTGTGTGTAGATGTTTGAGGCAAAAAATGAACTCCATCTATTGTAGTATACGTAACGTAATAAAATGTGGAGAAGGTGTGCAGACTTTCCGGCTTGACTGTATACTACCAGGAACGCTTGCTTCCGTGGAAATTTGGACCAATTAGTGGTTTCTGACGCATCGGAGCTTTAACGCTTTTTCTGTCGCAAGAATTACCTACAGGATCTATGTTCTAAATAAAATATGAAAAAGCAAGGAAAGTAAAATACGTAAGAGGCCTGATTATTGTTTGTATTGACAGAATCCGCTTCGTTTGCATTCGTATACATGCTAGAATTGTCATTTTGAGACCGTTTCAGCTGCACTATAGAAGTGAATGGAGAGTGACAGATCCTCTATTCTGGATTATCACCCCCAGGGGAGCACAGAGCAACTAACAAACATATACGCCAATTCTTTCAATTTACATTTGAGATGAGATTAAATTTACTGTTTCAAATTAAATGGCTCAAGCAAGAGATTTCTATTATTTCACAAATCTATTGAATGTTCCAATACTTTGTCTATTTAGTGTTCATTGCGTTATTACATTATTCATGTTTTTATCTTACCAACCTTTTTGTGGTCGGCATATAACTGCAGCTCCACTATCAGCAGCAGTAGGTGCACAGACAGCAGCAACAAGTGTTTGGGTACTCGGGACTTGGCTTCCCATTAACAAAGTGCAGGAATAACATGTTTGTTAGAGAACAGTGATTTCCGTTCCTTCTTTTAAATTTTTATTTACTGTGTCCCTTTTTAGGGAGCTAAACAGAGCTAAACAGTAGCTATAACAGCTGACGTCCTTTACGGATAGCCAAAGCTAAAGGAGGTGATTAACGTTGTATTGTTAGACCATTGAAAACAGTTGAAATAGATTTTGATATATTTTAAGTCAGTTGGCTACCATTGTGTAGCTAGTTTCTTTTTTTCAATTATGGTAACGGTAGCTATAAGCACCAAAATAAGGGTAACGTTGATGTTAACTAGCTTTTTACTTTGGAGCAAACATAACATTATGTGCTTCGTAATCTCAGAGGGGTTCAATTATGAATGAGGTCCCCACATAGTTTTATGCACAGCCTACACTTTTCCTTGTTTGATTTGGGTTTTGGAAATGGAAAAAAATAACGTCCTTCTCCAAACTCTTTTGATATGGAGTATCAGTTTTGCAGGTTCCCCAATCTCACCATTTGACCATGATGACAACCTAGCCTATAACTAGGAAAGCTTGACGGAGGTCCACTGCCTAGTAATGGCTGTTAGGCAATGATTGGACTATCGCCGCTTGGAACAAGGGTTAAGCGAAGGGTCAATTCAGACAAAATGACGGCAAATAAACATCTGCTTACAAGAGTAGTTATATACATAGAGAAACAGATTCTGTTTTTTCTGTTCTTTTTCCAATCAAATTGTGGAGGAGAGCATATGCACATGTCTAGTATAGCTCTCACATGAATTATTGCTGATCATATTCTTTTTCTTTCTTTTCTTTTCTTTTTGGTTTTAATCTGAATGTATTCTGTAACACTCTATTGTTTGTTGGCCCTCTTTTTCATATGTCATGTTAACAGGGCACCACTGTAAAAGAGACCTGGGTCTCAGTTGGTCTATCCCTGTATAAATAAAGAATAAATTAAAATAAATAAAATAAAATATACAGTTAATGTCTTAATTGTTAATTAAGCAAGACTTTGCATTTTGGAAAATTATGAGTGACTGCTCTTAGTATCTATGATGTACATTAAGAAATATTTAAAGTAATGTGCAGAGTGTTAAATATGCAGGTGTAAATGTTACCAGCTCTTTAGCCAGTTGAACAAAATCATGGAAATTAGGTCAGCAATGAAATGTCAACGTTCTGATTGTATTTCTGTCAGGACAACTCACAATTACATGTTTTAGTGAATGTGCTGTATAATTTGGCGCTGAATGGATCTGCTTTACTACTCTGGAGCACGGGCATAAAAACTTTTTTTCAGTTTCACAACTTTTTTTTTTTTTTTCCCCAGAGTTTCAAATGTTTTATTTTTTTGCGGAAAATGTTTTATTTTTTTACATTTTTTGTTTCAACTCTGAAGAACAAATCTCTCCCTGGGAGAACAGTGTCAGAAATCCCATGATTCGTAGCTTCGCAGACGTAGTGGCGTGATTCATTAAAAGCAGGGTGTTGTAGTCTTTCAGTGTTTCAGAGTTTAAGATTTTTTTTTCTCAGAGATTCAAAACTTTTTTTCAGACTTTCAAAACGGTTTCAGGGTTTCCAGAGTTTCAAAACTTTTTTTCAGAGATTCAACTTTTTTTTTTCTTCGAACTCACGAATTGTGACACTGATCTGATGGCATACGGTGGTGAATGAGAAGCCGGCTTGATTCGCCGAGGCTGGTAACTGTGCCTAACATAGCTACCCACTGGATTTGCGACTGACTTGGCTGGTCACTAGCATTCCTAGGCTGGTAACTCACATGCCTAGCATAGGTACCCAGTGGATTCACAACTGAATTGACTGGTCACTAGCTGGTTACTCACGTAGGTTACCTAGCCTGGCAACCCACTGGATTGGCGATTTCTATTTATTTTTGTTACTATTTCTGAGTTAACTTGTCTCATTTGCAGTTTGAGTCTGTAGTATCCACAAGGCAACAAGTGAAGGACTTACGAAATCAGTTAACCCCATTAAATTTGGTCTACTAGAAGCAATTTTCATCTAG
Source organism: Synaphobranchus kaupii (assembly GCA_029718625.1). NCBI lineage: Eukaryota > Metazoa > Chordata > Actinopteri > Anguilliformes > Synaphobranchidae > Synaphobranchus > Synaphobranchus kaupii. The sequence goes on from CM056378.1 coordinate 1,514,927, forward strand.
GCCCCACTAGTTAAGTGTCATATCTCAAAACCTATTCACTGCACATCCATGTTTTAAAGTTCGAATTGAAGAAGAAGCTGTAGGCTACCATTCGGAAATTTACTACAGAATATATGTAGGTTATGTCAGAATCATCACATACAGTAGCCTAGGTATAGGCTGCATAATATAGGCAACCCATAAAAATGCGTAGCCTAATGTTTGTATATAGCTACGTAGGCTAAAAAAAAGGCCAACGTTTAAAGGTAGGTCTATGTTTTACAACAACAGAAATGTATTAGCCTACAGCAGCAAGTGCAATAGGTGGTCGCTGTGGAAATGTCAACTTTGCTGGACATTGGCAAACTGTAATAGCCTATGATGATAAGCCTCTTGAGGGTTAGCCTAATAAGAAAACACTTCCATATATCCACCAGACAGGATATTTGGTTCATAATGTGTTTATATCGCGGATTTAAACTGTCTACTAAACTGAAATTGTAGGCTATTTATAGGCTACAACTTTTTAATAATATAGGTTATTATTGTTCCTACATCAGAACATGATTTTTTTTTTTGAATGTAGAATTGGTGCGTTTTCTGCACTTATTGTCTGAAGGTGGCAAGATGAAGGTTGCGGCGGAATTTCGTCCCTGTAATAAGGTATGGAACGCCATTTGGGCCAAAACCTGTATTTCGAGGTCCGCATTAAGACGTCAAATTTGTTCGTCTTAAGACGTCCATTTTGAACGTCTTAAGGCGTTTGGACCATTAAGGCTTCCATGCTATTGGTTGGCGTCAACATACCCACCCCTTTTTTTTACGTAGGGGCTGCGTTGGGCTTTACGTAAGCCCACGTTGTGGTCATGTGGGCCCTACGTTTGGGCCACGTAGTATTTGGGACAGTCCATTTGACAGTTTAGAAAAAGGTAGAGAACCACGGTTTATATTTAAATTTACAGTGCTCCAGCCCTTTTGGGTCAGTGCATTATCAACATTGGCCAACTACATTTCACAAAACTTAAACTGCACATATAAATAGAAGTGACTCTAGTCAGGGATTTAATTAGTACATACCAACACTTGTTCTTCCAGGCGACAAGACAAGCCGAGCATGCCAAACTATTCAGTCTCATTACCCAGATAGCAAAGGAACTTGAATCTACGTAGATTCAATGTGGAATTCCGACGTTGATTCAACATCAATTTGCTCATCGAGATCACGTTGAATCTGTCAGAATACCGACAAATATTGAATAATCAAGGTTAAATATTAACATGATATTTAAAAGTTTTAATGTTTGTTGCCATCACAAGACTCACTTCATTAGCTAACTGAACTAGTTAGTAGCCGGTAATGTCAGTCGTAACTGTAACCTAAATAATTCGCCTAACGTCATAAATTGCTTTGCCAGCTGAACACATAAAATGGATAAAAAATACAACGTCATTGCAGTGAGTGTAGTACTGTGGGTGAAAAAATAACCAATTTTGATGATTATTCAATATTTGTCGGTATTCTGACGTTGATTCAACGTGATCTCGATGAGCAAATTGATGTTGAATCCACGTCGGAATTCCACATTTAATCTACGTCGATTCAACGTTCGCTTGCTATCTGGGTAATTAAAGGGAGAAAGTTACGCACCTCTACTGGGGAACGGGGATGAGTGCAGACACCAACCATACAGCATGGAGAGTGTATTCTTAATACCTGCACCTTGCAGACAGATATGCATTTAGAGAGGTTGTAAATTAATGATGAATGGTCTCCGCATTCATTAAAGAGTGATTTTGAGTTAAAAATAGCTCATGCTATTTATTCACCACAACAGGAAAAGATGATAGCCGATAGCCTAAACGAATGCGATTGTTACCAATATTCAACAAAGGGATTAGTATCCACAAATTATGGAAAGTTTCTATTTTAGATGGAAATAACAAGGAATACAACAAAAATACTCAAATGTGTGTGTAATGCACACGTTGTCTAAATAAAAAAACTGCTATAGCCTAATTATAGGGACAATTACTGAAGGAAAAATGGTAGGCTAACTAGGTTATGACCCTTATGCATTTAGGACATGGGAAAGGAAGGAATCATGGCGACAGTGAAATCTTGTCCAATAATAGCCTGCTTTAATGAATCAAATCACAACAGGTGGTCAAAATGGGGATTTGAACATTTATAGCCACAATGTAAAATATAATTCACACCACCATTAGCTACATAAAAAATACCCCTTGGCTGCACGAAAAATTTCGTCATTAATCAGAAAGGATCTTAACCAGTTTACATCGAAATCAATGGCTTGCAGAACACCAAATTCTTTCTTTTCCCCCAATCTACTCAAAATTCAACAGGTTGCCATTTGTGCTTTAATACTGCCATCTAGTGGGCACTTAGGCGAACACACCACATTAGATGAATATGTGAAGTAGCTATGATATTGTAGACAAGCTACAGTTTTTCTCAATAAGTAACCAGTAGCCTACAAGAAATGCAGATGTTAATTATGTCACCGTAAATCAATATTATTTCTTAAGCCTAATTCAATCAATGATTGTATGTAGGGTTTCCCCTCAGAAAGTGATGAAGTGGTAGCACCCAATTTTAAACGCCTTAAGACGTTCAAAATGGCCGTGTTAACGCGGTATTTTCTGTCGTCTTAAGACGTAGACGTCCAAAATGGACGTCTTCACGAGAACAAATTTGACGTCTTAACGCGGACGTCGAAATACAGGTTTTGGCCCAAACGCCGTTCCATAATAAGGAGACGCGCATTATGTAACTTTGGAGACGTCTCTCTATTAAAGACACGCGCGTTATCTGACTTCATTAGACGTCTATGTATTAAGGAGACGCTCGTTATGAGACCCGACCAGCTTCTTTCAAAGTAAAAGCTGGGAAAATATAACGAGTAATGGAACAGCAGTTTAGGCAAACAGTTATGCAAAGATCCACGTAAAATCGGTGGTGATAAAAATCACGATGCCCAGTGGAGTTTATTAAAAGTTTAATAAAAACTCAGTAGATGATCCTCGGATCCTTTGGGACTCAACTAAGGTTTTATCAGATGCAACTCTATTTTATTCTCTTCAAATCTTAACAAAAGTCGTTTTAAACAGCCGCATGATTTTGAATCAAAACTGTATACTGTAAAACTGTAAAACACTATAGGCTACCTTCAAAATTTACTGAGGAAATCGCTTTCGAACACGATTTAATTAAAAAGAAATTCATATCTAACTTCGCCATCGCTCTGAATTCTTAATTAATCAGACAGCGGTATTAGTGTATCATACTTTAATGGAGCTAGACCGACCCACACCTATTTTCTTAACAGGCAAACGATACCCCAAAGCAACGTTTTAGCTAAAACATGAGTTTAATGAAACGGGCCATAGAGTATGGAAGACCAAATGTGACACAATTAAATGAATAAATAAGCAATGAAATATATAATGAAATAAATAGCAATGAAATAGATAATTAAATAAATAAGCAATTAAATAAATATCCATTAATTATTTTCTTTAAGTCTCTTTTATTCATTTCCATTCGTATTTATTTCAAGGCGTGTTTATTTCAAAACGTCTCGGCCTGTCAGTCAACATGAAACTGGCAGGTTCAGCTATGATCATTGCTGCTCAGCCCATAGATATAAAAACCCATGTAAAAACCTCGAGCCATATTAGGCGGTAAAGATCGGCGTATTTTGGTAGTGTATTGACAGATGCAGACTTCCCCTGGAAAAATATACTATAACTTGCTTCATTCTCGACTAATTTTTGTGAAATTTGACTTGTTATTAACGTGACAAATAGGCTATTTCCAAATTTCCAGGAACAGTTATCCTATTTGTAAAACGTTCTTGTAATAGCCTACAAGGAGTTGTCAAAATGTTGTTTTTTTAAAAGTAAATTCATTTATAATTTCAGAGAAATATGAATAGGCTACTGTAATTGGGACATCAACGACTACCTCTAGGGAGCATAATGAACGCAAACACATTAGGCTGCAAAATGAGCTGGAATTCTTACAGCAAGTTACAAGTATTCCACCTGGCTTTTTTTCACGTTTAGATATCTTCGCTTTTCTTACCAACTCGTAGCCTACGTTTAAAAATATGCAATTTTACTGGGGTTAGCCTCATAGCTGGGGAAAATAGCTTCCTTATCCAGGAGATCAGCTTGACTGAGAATGTAGCCTATGTGTGATCCACCGTTAGAATTAGATGTGCATATGACATAAGTCATACAGCTATTGCACTGCGACAGGTTGTAGGCTATAATACAATAGAAATAAACATTATTATTATTAAGGTTTGGAGCAATAACTGCTCAGTTATTTATAAAGCACTTTATTTATTTATGAATCATATGCCATATAGTCTAGCATTATTAACCCTCCACTTAGAGATTTAATGCATTTACCATAGCTTACATCATAATCAGCTCTAACAACATGACAACTCCTGTATGTTATAATAGTTAAAAGGGCGATTCACAAATAGCCTTGCTGTTCTGGGAAATTTGGAAATAGAGTAGTGTTATGCAGAAATTGCCCACGCTTATAATAAGCCAAATAAAAAAAATTAAAAAAACCTAATTATAATATAGGTTATTTGCTGCTTGAACTGAGAATGTGAGTAGGCTACATTATAAGTAAATTAACTTTTTGGCATAAGTAGCTTACAATATCTCCATCAAGACACATCAGCAAATATATAGCGTATGTATAAATGAGGGATGTTTAGCTGTAGGCTACGAGTTGGTAAGAAAAGCGAAGGTATCTAAACTTGTAAAAAGCAATGTGGAATAGGCTACTTAAAACTTGCTCCGATAATTCCAGCTCATTTTTTAATTACAGGCTAGATGGGCTATATTTCTGCAGAATGCAATGTCCTGGAGTAAGAAAATAGATGTGGCTCGGTCTAGCTCCATTAAAGTATGATATGCTGATACCGCTGTCTGATTAATTAAGAATTCAGAGTGATGGCAAAGTTAGATATTAATTTATTTTTAATTGCGTTCGAAAGCGATTTCTTCAGTAAATTTTGAACGTAGCCTATAGTGTTTTACAGCTTTGTATACAATAGCTATACAGTTTTGATTCAAAATCATGCGGCTGTTTAAAATGACTTTTGTTAAGATTTGAAGGGAATAAAATAAGAGTTGCACCTGATAAAACCCAAAGGATCCGAGGACCATCTACTTTCTTATTAAACTTTAAAAATTCGGTCAGTTTCCGTCTTAAGACGACAGAAAATACCGTGTTAACACGTCCATTTTGAACGTCTTAAGGCGTTTAAAATTGGGTGCTAGCACTTCAGTTTCTGAGGGGAAACCCTTCATACAATCATTGCAAGAGAGAAAACAATTCCCCAACCTACCTTGTATGAATTGAGGTTAAGAAATAATATTGATTGAATTGGGCTTAAGAAATAATATTGATTGAATTGGGCTTAAGAAATAATATTGATTGAATTGGGCTTAAGAAATAATATTAATTTACGGTGACATTATTAACATCTGCATTTTTTGTAGGCTACTGGTTACTTATTGAGAAAAACTGTAGCTTGTATACAATATCATAGCTACTTGACATATTCATCTAATGTGGTGTGTTCGCCTAAGTGCCCACTAGATGGCAGTATTAGAGCACAAATGGCAACCTGTTGAATTTTGAGTAGATTGGGGGAAAAGAAAGAATTTGGTGTTCTGCAAGCCATTCATTTCGATGTAAACTGGTTAAGATCCTTTCTGATTAATGGCAAAATTTTTAGTGCAGCCAAGGGGTATTTTCTTATGTAATGGTGGTGTGAATTATATTTTGCATTGTGGCTATTATGTTACATTGTGGCTATAAATGTTCAAATCCCCACTTTGACCACCTGTTGTGATTTTATTCATTAAAGCAGGCTATTATTGGACTGTCGCCATGATTCCTTCCTTTCCCATGGCCTAAATGCATAAGGGTGAAAACCTAGTTGACCTACTATTTTTCTGTTTTCCTTCAGTAATTGTCCCTATAATTCGGCTATAACACAGTTTTTTCTTTAGACAACGTGTGCATTACACACACATTTGAGTATTTTTGTTGTATTCCTTAAATTTAAATCTAAAATAAAAACTTTCCATAATTTGTGGATACTAATCCCTTTGTTGAATATTGGCAACAATCGCATTCGTTTAGGCTATCGGCTATCATCTTTTCCTGTCGTGGTGAATAAATAGCATGAGCTGTCCAGATTATTGAAATAATTTGATTCTAAACACTAGTTTATTCGCTCAACTCCACTCACACGCTCTGGTGGCTATGCAAATAAAGTTTGAACATAATATTTTTTAAATTCAAAATCACTCTTTAATGAATGCGGAGGAGACCATTCATCATTAATTTACAACCTCCCTTAATGCACATCTGTCTGCAAGGTGCAGGTATTAAGAATACACACTCCATGCTGTATGGTTGGTGTCTGCACTCATCCCCGTTCCCCAGTAGAGGTGCGTAACTTTCTCCCTTTAATTACCCAGATAGCAAGCGTAAATATTTTGCTTATTTAAGGAAATATAGGCAACTGCTGCGTTAAGTGCCGTCCGTTTTATGTTTTCTCCAATGCTTAATGAGTGACGTTTAAGGGCCCGTGCAAGAACGGACTTTTTGATGTCGGGCCCGTTCTCCACGGTGGTGACACTGGTCCTCTCAAACCAAGGGCCCCAATGCAGATGCACTGTCTATATCTCCACCACTGGCTGCAACCAAAACCATACTTAATAGTTTGTTGGAACTTGGCCTGATTTTGATGTCAAGACTTTTAATGGCAGGCCTAGTTTTTGCACGTTTTCATTAATGACTTGCAAACAGTGCTTTGTATGCGTGAGTAATTCAGCATTTTAGTATGTTGAAAAAGATTTTTGTTGAGATGATACCGCAAATAGCTAGCTAACGCTAGTGTGTGTCAAGATGTGGTTCAAACTACCTATCGTTGCCTTCAGCACTATAATGACATGAGCCGATCAATAGTTAATGTTTCAAAACAAGTTTTTTTCAGGGCCTACAGCCATCTGTTGGCCTACAGCTTCGATTGAGCGGCTTTCTTGTTGCTCACGACAGTCTATGAACGCTACTCGCGACAGAAGTTAACAGAATCCCGTCATGAAACGCGCGTTAAAAGTAGACTCAGTTTAATAAAAAAACTATTTGTGGATTTCTTCGCACATCTTGCGGTGAGGATAGTCTCACAAATCCTCAAGTAAATGCAAGTGATTCCACACACGCGAAGCGTTGCGTAAGTGCACAGACATTAGTTCAGGAGACATTTGGTTGTGACAGAAAAAAAAAACATATTTGTGAATCAGGTGCATTTATTTGTGAACTGGTTAGTTTTAAATTACTGAAAAATTCCCCCTGAATTGAAAATTAAATAAAAAGAAAAAAAAAAATGTGTTGGAAACATTCCATTCTTGTGGGGAAACCATTTATATTTTTTGCCAATTCCAAGTGAACTAATGCAATGTTTTGCTTAAAAACTAATTAATCCAATAGTGCAGATCAATAGTTTGTTATTTGCAGACACAATTATTGAGATTTTGCATGCATTTTACCCATTATATGTTTCCTTGTGTTTTGCTCAGGCCTTAATAAAATAATATAGCATTTAGGGACAAAAATACAGAAAAGCAAACTGAAACTGGAAGCTAAAATAGCAAATATTTCCACAGCCACAGTGAACTTTCCAGGTGAGCTTACATAAGCTGGTATAAAGGTGATCCAGACTGCACAGAATATGAGCATGCTGAATGTGATGAATTTGGCTTCATTGAATTTGTCAGGCAGTTTACGAGCCAGAAAAGCTAAAACAAAGCACAATATAGAGAGGAGTCCAATATAACCCAGTACAGCCCAGAACCCCACTGCTGATCCTACATCACATTCTAGAATGATCTTTTCTTTGTAGTGCTTCATGTTCTTGTTGGGGAAAGGAGGGGATATTGCTAACCAAAACACACAAATAAGGACCTGTATGAGAGTGAAAGCAAGAACACTCAGTCTCTGCTGCAGAGGCCCAAACCACTTCATGACATTACTGCCTGGAAGTGTAGCCCTGAAGGCCATTAACACCACTATTGTTTTCCCCAGAACACAAGAGATGCAGAGGACAAAGGCGATCCCAAACGCAGTGTGGCGCAGCAGACAGGACCACTCAGAGGGCCGGCCGATGAAGGTAAGAGAGCAAAGGAAACACAGTTTCAATGAAAAGAGCAGCAGGAAGCTCAGCTCTGAGTTGTTGGCTTTCACAATGGGTGAGTCTTTCTTTACAAAGAACAGCACAGCCACAAATGCAGTTACACATGCTCCAAATATAGAAAAAATAACAAGCACTATTCCCATAATTTCTTTAAAAGACAGAAATTCAACAGCCTTTAAAACACAATGATCTTTTTTTGCATTAGACCAGTATTCATCTCGGCACAAAATACAGTCGATAGAATCTGTAATAAAACAATGAATACCATGGTTAGAAAACTCAGTGGCAAACTGGTAGTACTGAGGTAATGTTCAGAGTTCACACCATAATACAAACAGCACAACTTTGAAATGTCCTCTATAGACTGGTTTGTGTTGACTCTGAATTACCTGTATCATTGCTAATTTCTCCCTCAGCACAGGGCACACAGTCATAGCAGCAGACAGGCCTTCCTCTCTGCGCAGCCTTCCGAGTGCCTGGGGGACAGCTCTCACTGCACACTGACCTGGGTTTCTGTGCAACATGTTTCAACTCTTAACTCAAAGCTCCCATGGACAATGTGACATGCAAGTACTTTATAATAATTTATTTCAAAACTTCATCATATAGAACATCAAATACTGGATTCTGCAGTATATTCTTCCTTCATACATGTGTGATCTCTTTTTTTGTCTTGTTTTATTCACGATTGCACATAGCATTTTACAGTCTGGTACATGAGGATTTGTGAAATGTATTTTGACAGGCCAGGCCCATATTGTGTTGCTTCAATTTTGTGAAATGAACTCAAATTCTTTATCTCTATCAGTGCTAAAAGCTGCATACATGTGCTGTTATCAGACCAACTTTTCATAATGTGAATGAACACTTACCTGTATTTGCCCACCTGCCCAAACCATACTAACAGGACTCATCACAAACTGCTGACCAGATGGTAAAGAGGCATCATAGTAGCCAACCACTCTAAACTCTACTGCACCATCAGGACCAAGCTGCCAGTTCACCACCGCATATCTGGCTATCGGGTCTCCATTACTGTCAAAGGAGAATTTCTCTCCAGTTCCCAAAGTGAAATTGACTTTTTTCAGGCCCTCAAGAATCTGAAACAAACAGATTGAAGGTGAGATAAATTCTTGCTTGGCTTTGTTCATAATGAGGATTTTATTAACTATGTAAGTAGGGTTTATTGAGTTACCTGCCAGGGCTCTGTTTTCACACTTTTTGTACAGCTTTGATGGGCTGAACATGCCAGCAGGTCATGTAGAGAATGAGCAACAGCATATACTGCTTTGTACACACTGTTTGAGTTTCTCAGCAGTGATACAGTGTATTGGTTTTCCAGTTCACTCAAGCTCTCAGATCCAGTGCAGGGGTTAAAGTGAGGCTTGTCCTCTCCATCTCTAAGATAACACTTAAAAGCAGCTTCCCAAAATTCTAAAACGACAGTATTATTTGGATGCTGGGATGGGTGAAGTTTTAATATGAATTCTGTTAAACCTTTTATTTTGCCTTTGATGACAGCAAAGCCAATAGACCCTCCCAGTATTCTATAACTTGTTGGTTTTGCTAGAGTGCTTGCTGTCATCCAGCCTTCACTGCCCACCATTTGGAGACCTGTAATATTCTGAATAGTCAGCTGCTCCTGCAACTTCTTCATCTCACCCTGTTCAGAAAATGCTACAATTACCTTTGCAGTACCTCTTTTGATCACATCTACAACCTTGAGTAATTTCTCTGGTTCTATTCTGTGAAATTTCACAGAATACTCAATGCAGATCCCTTCTTCTTGAGCAGCTTCTATAAATGTGGCCATCCCATTGTTGCCATAGTTACTGTCACTTCTCACTGCTCCTATCCAGGTCCAGCCAAAGTGCTTCACCAGCTGAGCCAGTGCTCTGCTCTGGTAATAGTCACTGGGAATGGTTCTGAAGAATGAGGGGAACCTATTCCTGTTAGTCAGACATGCACATGTTGAAAAGTAACTGATCTGTAAATAAAATACATCGCGCAAGTTAAAACATATGATAAGGTAAAGCATCTGAAAACATATGACCATAATGAATAAGTACTTTTATTCACAATTTGAAAGATAACACAATTTCTGTATGTGGAGTGTGTGATTCTATCTGTGTGTGTGTTCATGCGTGTTCATATATGTGTATATGAATACACGTATATGTCACTTATATCTGCACTAAGAAAGCAACTGAACACACCTGACTAATCAGAAACACCTGTGAAACCATTTGTCCCAAACATGATGGTGGTCTGAAATGGGTGTGCTGTAATTTCTACATGGTAAAACGAAATTCATTAATAAAATTCCTTTAATAAAAGCTGAGAATTCACTTCAAGTGAAGTGTTTCAATACAAATATGCCTTTGTCCCAAAGAAAAAGAGAGAGAGAGAGAGAGAGAGAGAGCAGAACATCATTTAACTGAGACAAAGGAAGACACCTGCTTTATTCACCAGAAAACACCTAGTAAAATCGTCAGGATTACATTTTAGGGACTTTTCAGTTGCAATATATTATAATTCTATTTTTCTGGTTGACATGATCAATTTATATAAGCAGATGGGACAACAATGTTTGTAATAGTATCATCGTAGACTTTAATATGATCATATTTTTCCATCTGTATAGTTTTTTACTTTTTTGTTACATTCTCACAAAAGAAAACCTCTGCTTACAGGATCCAAACATAATACAAACCCCAAGTTGGGACAGTATGTAAAATGCACATAAAAGCAGAAAGCAGTTATTTGTAAATTATCTTTTACATATATTTAATTGAAAACAGTACAAAGAAAAGATATTTAATGTTTTACCTCATGAATTTGATAGATGTTTGTGAATATACACTAATTCCGAATTTGATGCCTGCTACACGTTCCAAAAAAGTTGGGACAGAAGCAAAAAAAAAAAAAGACCTGTTTGGAACATTCTACAGGTAAACAGGTGATGCTATCACAACTGGGTATAAAAGGGTTGTTTCTCCTGATTTTTCCATAGAGTTCAATAGGAAAATGATGTCCGGAGAAACGACCCTGAAAGTGATCCATCCATATCTACTGCATATCTGGCAGCAGAGTGATGTTTGAGGCTCGTTTGATACCTTAGACCCTTGATGACTTAGGGCTCTATTTTCAAACCAGCGCAAGGTGACGGTATAGTCAAACGCAAGCTTGTTGACAGCATCAACGTCTTAAAACTGGCGCTATGGCGTTTCTCAGCAATACCGCTAGGATCAACAAATTCTCAACATAACATCCTTTCGCTTGCGCTGCAGTGGGATGGGTGGCGCTGTCTGGGGCGTGTTCTAAAATACTTTCGGCTCAGTGACAATTTGAACCAACGAAAACCCATTGCGTTATGATCAGCTGGAACCACCTCTTAGCGGAAACGCAATAGACTCTGGCAATTTGGTAACTTATTCGTCATGTAGTTCTATGTAGTGTCTATAGGTGATGCCAACATTACACTTCCATTTAATGAACAAATAGCCTATAATTATTATTAATTAATTAATTTTAATTTAAACTACTAGAATAAAACAGGACAGCTTACAAGAAACTTTCGATCATGTAGGCCACTAGCCTATAATATATAAATTACACATTGACACAGTTGAATCATAAGCCTACCATTTGAATCATAATTATGCCTACATCACCTAATGTAGGCTAATTAATGCATTCGCCACCTCCTCCCGTGCCTTCCGAACTTCTGGGAGACGAGGTGGTGTGGATTGTGATCCATAAATTGCTACAGTCCTAGCCTGTACTTCTGTTGCAAGTATGTGTGATTCCTGTGCGGAAAATCTTGTCGTTGACGGTCCAGTGCGTTTGGGTTGCTCATTATGAAATTGCATGGAGCGATTGCGTTCCAACGCGATTGCGTTTTAAAGCATGAGAACAACAATTTGATTGGCTACCATAGAGACACACCTTGGACGTTTAAACCCAGCCTTTTAGCAATACCGCCATAAGGTGCGCCAAGATTGCCGTCATGAAATTACCAAATTTCTCGCCGACACGCCCTCAGAGCGATACCGCCAAGCGATTACTCTTGCGTTCACCATTGCGTTTGGTTTATTAAAATAGAGCCCTTAGTCTTTTAGCCAACCATGGGTTCCATACTATTCCTGTGTAATTTAGAACTTAGTCTCACCCCTAAATTCGCACAGAGATCCATTCAAATGCCGAAAGGTTATCGTATCGCTTCTAAGAATACCTGGAAATAAGATATCGAGAGACTTTTGATATCCTTTTATACCCAGTCATGATAGCATCATCTGTTTACGTGTGGAATGTGCCAAACGTGTTTTTTGAACTTCCCAGTCTTTTTTTTTTTTTTGCCTCTGTCCCAACTTTTTTGGAACGTGTAGCAGGCATCAAATTCGGAAATTAGTGCATATTTACAAAAATCAATGAAGTTGAGAAGGTAAAACATTAAATATATTTTCTTTCTACTGTTTTCAATTAAATATATGTAAAAGAGAATTTACATATCACTGCTTTCTGCTTTTTTGTGCATTTTACATCCTGTCCCAACATTTTTTGGAATTTGTACATAACTATTCTCATTTCACCTACATATCAGTGAGTTACTCCCTGGGAGAATTTAGAAAGGAGAAAAGGAACTCTTACCTGTGGAATTTGAAATAATCCAACAGTTGTTGCAATTGCAATGGAGTTCGTCGAAGAGGCTGCCCCAATAATGGCCTGCACTCCTGCTGGTGTGGAGCATGATGTATCGGTCAGTGTTTCCTCATAACCGTTCATCAGAGCCATGGCTGATTGTGTAGCGAACGTTGGAGAGAGGCAAGAGTCATATATCGTATATCCAAGAGATACACCTGGGAGGAGGTCAGTTCTGTTGTTTATTTCGTCCATGGTGAAGATCATGGTCTGGGCCAGCCAGAATTGTCTGAAATGAACTCTAGAAATGACATTTTATTTTTACTTAACAGTCAAACCATATGGAGTGCAATTTAGAAAGACCATTCAGTAGATTAAAGTTTTAAAATTGATGTTACACATACCACATACCTGTAAATTGAATTTTATTATTGTATATTATGAAATAATTTGTGCTTTATGAAATTTAACTGATATTACCCTTAGTTGGAATCACAGCAGAACCTTAATGTTGAATAAACACCAATACAAAGAGCAGCTAAATGTTAATTAATATTTAACATTACCGTAAACACTTCAGGGGCTCAGGTTTGGTGTCAAATCTTCTGCTTATTAGTAAAGGAAGGTCGTGCAGGGAGAAGACCCCACCGATGTTGATGTCTCCATGTTGATAGAAGCTGGGCTTGGCTGCCCTCCCCAGTATTCTGCATGGTGGGGTCTGTGCTGCAGCCCAGAGGACTGTCAGTGCCAGCAGAATAGTCTGCAGTGCCATCCCACTGCACGTCTCAGATCCAGCACTGCTGTGCACCAGGTTTATATACAGCCGTTTTAATTCTCCATCGATTTGTGATTCTCAAAGGCACGACTGAGTCCCTGGATAAGTAAGGTGGAAATTGCATTGACAGTGAAGGCACACAATTCCAAGGATATCTGAGATTGTTTTCAATTTAAGCAATGAAGTTAAAGATTTTGTTATTAGTTATTTCTGCTTTTCATACAATATACATTGGTTCAAAAGTAGGCATGATGAAATTGAAAATACATCAATGATGCAGCCTTGTCATAGATGGATGTGAAATCAGTATATAAACTCTTTTACAGGGCAGTTAAAAGTGCAGTTAAATGGTCCTGTCACAAAAATAGTTTCCAATTTAGAAGAATGGCAAATTATGTATTTTTGGGGCTTGCAATTTAGGCTAAATGGAGACTCTAAATTAGGTATGAGTGTGTGAGTGAATGGTGTGTGTGCCCTGTGATGGATTGGCGACCTGTCCAGGCTTATTCCTACCTCTCGCCCAATGCATGCTGGGATAGGCTGCTGCAACCCTGACGGGTTACATAATGGATGTACAAGTTTGACATAAGTATTGTCTTCACTCGTTGCAGACCATACCCAGAATTTTCATTTTATTTCTGATCACAGATCTACTAACAGGACTCATCACAAACTGCTGACCAGATGGTAAAGTACCACCCACTCTGAACTGGTCATGTAGAGGGGTACAGGGGTTAATGTGAGGTTGATTGTTTTCAGTTGTTAGGGAACATTCAAATGCACTTTCCCAAAAGTCTATAACAGCAAGGTTTGCTGGATCTTGTGAGAGGTAAAGCTTTAATATGAACCCTTTTAAGCCTTTTAATTTTCCTTTGGTGACAGAAAAGTCAAAGTCAAAGTCAAGAATGAATACCAGCCATCTCCAGGACCCCAAAGTGTGCCTCTCCTTCTCGAGGCGGTACCTGGAGTGGGTGAGTCTAAAACATCTTTTTGACTCCCCGATAGAGTGGTGGGAGATGGTGAAGGAGCGGGTGCAGGGCTACTTCCGGGCAGTCGGGCGGAGGAAGGCAAAGGAAAGGAGGGCGGCTTTTGACCACGCTAATGCTGCCCTCCAGAGACTGAGCCTCCTCCAGACCCGAGGCCTGGAGGTAAGCAGCGAGGTTGCACTCGCTAAACAGAGCCTCTCCGCCCTCTATCGGGAGGAGCGGAAAAAATACACCTTCCGCTCCAAACTCCAGGGCCTTGAGGAGGATGAGAAGTGCACGAGGTACTTCTTCCGCAGGGCACGGTCAAAAGCAAACAACATCTCTTCCCTCTATAATAGCAGAGGGGTGGTGGTGTCTGAAGAGGCTGAGGTCCGGGAGGTGGCCAGGGAGTTCTATGCGGGTCTATACAGCATAAGGCCCGCAGATGGGGCTCTCATGGACACCTTCCTAGGCTGCCTGGACAGACGCCTGGGGGATGAGAGCAGGGAACCAGAGTTGAGCGCCGAGGAGCTCACCCGGGCCGTGCGCTCCCTTAATCAACATAAAGCTCCTGGTCCTGACGGGATCCCGGCCGAATTTTATCAGGCATTTTGGGATCTCCTGAAGGAGGACGTGGCGGAAGTCTTCAGGGCGGCGTACAGGGAGGGACGGTTGGGGGCTTCACTGAGGCAGAGTGCGGTTGCTCTTGTCCCTAAGAAGGGGGACCTGAAGGACCTCCGGCACTGGCGGCCGATTAACCTCCTCTCAGCTGACTATAAGATCATGGCGAAGGCGCTGATGAGGAGGTTCCAACACCTGATGACATCGGTGGTCGGCCCTGACCAAACGTGCAGCATACCAGGGAGGTCCATAAATGACAACCTGCTCCTCGTGAGGGATGTCATAATCCACTCCGGGGAGCGCGGGTCCCCCTTGGGCCTTCTCAGCTTAGACCAGGAGAAGGCCTTTGACAGGGTAAGTCATGTGTGCTTGGAGAGGGTGCTAGAGAGGTTTAATTTTCCTAGCTCCCTCCTGCGCTGGACCAAAATGTGCTTGACGGACATCTCGGGGAGGGTGGTTATGAACAAGCAGCCATCCGCCCCGTTTGCCATTAGGTCTGGCGTCAGGCAGGGATGCCCCCTAGCATCCCTCCTGTACGTCATCTACCTCGAGCCGTTCCTTCAGGCCATCAGGGGCAACCCGGGCATCGCTGGGTATCCACTGCCCGGGGCCCAGGGGGAGCGGCTTAGGGTGATGGCGTACATGGACGACATCACCATCGTCAGCACAGATAGTCATTCCATCGCCGTTGCCAACAAGGTGCTGGATGACTTCTGTGCAGCCACTGGCGCCCTAGTCAATAGGGACAAGAGTGAGCTGTTTCTGTCTCGTCATTGGAGGGAGCCACTAACCGTTGCTTTCCCTGTACGCAGAGATAAGATCAAGCTCCTGGGGGTGACCTTCCAGTCAGACGGAGAAGGAAGGCTGAGCTGGGAGGAAACCCTCCGCCACGTCCAGGTTAAACTCCAGAGCTGGGGCGTGCGGCCTCTGACTCAGACGGGTAAGATCCTGGTCCTGAAGGCAATAGTCCTTCCCATTTGTCTCTACTTGGGGAGGGTGTTTCCCCCAGACAAGGCCACTAGTAAACTTCTTACTAGAATGGCCTTTCGCTTTGTCTGGGGGAGCACCATGGAAAAATTGAAAAGAGCTACCCTCCTCAAGGAAGAGCAGAATGGGGGCAGGGGGGTTCCAGACATTGTTACCATCGTGTTGGTGCAGGGTCTGGCCGCACTGGTCCAGAATACTCGGAAGGTAGAGAAGGCCTCTGGTGCCTTTGCTAGGTACTATGCCACTCCCTTCCTGAGGACGATGGGCCTGTGTGCGCTGGACCTCACCATACCGTACAGCTGGGACCCCCCATATGCATATCGAGCCCTGAGGGACTTTGCTTTTGGGGCGGGATTGCCCAGGGCCGGGCTGACCTCGTGGAGCTATAAAATCATCATGGCTCATTTAAGATCAAAGGAGACCATGACACTCCCGAGGGGCAGCACGACCCTGGACCCGTCTATAATCTGGGCTAATGTCCTACATAAATGTTTAAGCAATAAGCAAAAGGACATTGCCTGGATGTCTGCCCACATGTGTCTCCCCACCAGGTCCTTTATGTTTAAGCGGCACTTGGCCCTGACCGAGCGCTGCCCCCACGGATGCACTGACTCAGAACACATCTACCACCTGTTCTGGGAGTGCTCCGTGGCCAGACGGGTCTGGGGCCTTGTTGTTTCTTCTGTCTCCCGAAACAGGTTGCTGCCTAGGTCCTCCCTGACTGCTGAGAGTGTCCTCTACGGCCCCCGTGGAGGATGCAAAACATCGGAGCTCCAGCGTCAGTGGAGGATCGTTAATACTATCAAGCAGGTCCTGTGGGAGGCGAGGAACATCAAGGTCTACCAAAAGACGACTGTAGACCTGGTCACTCTCAGGAGGAGGGCGCAAAACCTCCTCCAAGACGGCGTTATGGTCGATTACGCAAAGGACAAGTGTCTGGCGAGAGAGAAATGGGGGGTGGACCATTGGAAAGAACTGATCATTTAGTCCACCCCCCCCCCATCCCAAGGAAGAGAGAGAGAGAGACAGAACAATTGCCCACCCAATGACCCGGGAACGCATGGACTATCCTTCATTTCAATGTCGTGTGATTTCCTTTTTTGTTTTGTAACCTTCTCCTTTTTGTATGTGATGTAATTTACTGTCGTGTTATGAATGTTGCATGTTAATTTTTAGAAATTAAAAAGGGAGGGGAAATAAACCCCCCCCCCCGACAAAATATGTTTTTTTTAAAAACTGTGAAATGAAAGTTTGAAAATATAATTAAATGTAATGAAATGGTTTTATTTTAAAATGACATTTAAAACCAATAAAAGACAACTTTGGTGACAGAAAAGCCAATAGACCCTCCCAGTATTCTATAACTTGTTGCTATATTGCTTGCTGTTATCCAGGCCTCACTGCCTACCATTTGTAAACCAGTAATGTTCTGCAGAGTCAGTTGCTCTAGTAAACTGATCATCTCACCCTGAGCAAAAAATGCTACAATTACCTTTGCAGTGCCTCTTTTGATAACATCTACAACCTTCAGTAATTTCTCTGGTTCTGTTCTGTGAAATTTCTCAGAATACTCAATGCAGATCCCTTCTTCTTGAGCAGCTTCTATAAATGTGGCCATCCCATTGTTGCCATAGTTACTGTCACTTCTCACTGTTCCTATCCAGGTCCAGCCAAAGTGCTTCACCAGCTGAGCCAGTGCTCTGCTCTGGTAATAGTCACTGGGAATGGTTCTGAAGAATGAGGGGAACCTATTCCTGTTACTCAGACATGCACATGTTGCAAAGTAACTGATCTGTAAATAAAATACATTGTGCAAGTTAAAACATATGAGAAGTTAAAGCATATGAAAACATATGACCATAATGAATAAGTACTTTTATTTACAATTTGAAAGATTTCTGTATGTGGAGTGTGTGATTCTATCTGTGTGTGTGTTCATGCGTGTACATATACGTGTACAACTTATACCCACACGAAGAAAGCAATTGAGCGCACCTGATTAATCAGAAACACCTGTGAAACCATTTGTCCAAAACATTACGGTGCTCTGAAATGGGGGTGCTGTAACTTCGACATGGTGAAATAAAATTCATAAAAATACCTTTTAATAAAATTTGAGAATGCACTTGAACCTCATGTCAAGTGTTTGTTTAATTTTCCTAGTAGTTAATTTTATGGTGACATTGTGTTGTGTGAAAAGGATAAAGTGAACAGAGGTGAAGTGAAGAAATTAATGAATAAAGAAATGTTGGCCGAGGCAAGTGTACGTTGAGGTTCGGTTCCACAGTCAGTCAGTCATGACCGCAAGAGCAGAGCTTAACACCCTCCCCAAACCAGACAAGAGCGAGCGTCAAGTGTCAGTGAAACATTGAACAGTTAATATTGGAAACCTCTTTTGCCTTTGCAATAAAAATACGTTAATGTGTTAATGTGAAAATAATAACAGTCTAATAAATGAAAAGTACTTAACAGTTGCACATTGTTTTTGTGGAAAATAAACATGTGCCCTGCTGGGCTCAAACCCACAATCCTCTGTGTGAGAGACAGCGCCTCTATCCATTAGGCCACAGTAACTTTTTGGAAAGCATGAAGCCATTAGCTGTAATAACATTAAAAACCATTAGTATGAAGCGTTTTTATTGGGCGATAAGCTTGAGCAGGTATACGGACCATACCCTCAAAGAATAATTTTCCCCATTGGATAACATCGCGATGGAGGCAGGCAGTTTGGCAGGAGAAATGGGAAGAAGAAGAAGAAGAAGAAGAAGCGGAAGAGGAAGGAGAAAAACGGCAAAATAACCAAAGTTTGGGGCTTTATTGTTTGGATGTGTGAAGTTGTATCTGAATGCTGTGTGGTTACATGAGGTCAGAACATACAGAAGTTCATGTTTTTAAGGGCTCAGAGTCTATGGTCATTGTGGTTACTTCTGTAGGAAAAGTGCCAAACTCTCGGTGCTGTATAGGTATGGGGTATGCGCCGCCAAGCCGTAACTTGGCGGATGGCCAATTCTTTTTCCGTGGGACAAAGGCATATTCTTTTCTTGATTTGGGTCTGTACTCCATAATTTTAGATAATATGTAAGAATTTACGATAATAGCCTACATTAAGAATTGATGATAGCCTCATTTAAGCTGTAATCCTTCAAGAGATCGGATTTATAAACCGCCAATTCCCGAAACATATCTCATTCATGGTTAGTCACTTAAAAATAAAAACAACAATAGCCTCCGAATGTGGCTCTAGTCTACGCTACTCTGCAGATAATGTAGCTTACTACAAACACTTTTAATTATAATAATAATAATAATAATAAGAGTAATCTCTGGTATGTACTTTCTTAGTAGTACCTATTGTTTTCTTTCTGGCTAAGATTCCTGGGAAATATGCATTGTCCAATTAAGCTTGTTAGCCAACCTTACTGTTGCCAGAGAAGCGTCAGTCTGCTTCTAGTCAGGAAGCAGATACAAGCTAGGCTACTACGAAGCGAATCAACATGCCTTTCAGCTTACATTCATTGCACTACAGAAGACTAAACTAAATCTAGCTGTCCGGTACCAAAACATTTCCCGCAGGTAACGTTCTACACTACCGGAAAAAAAACTGCGAAGGAATTTCTGCGAATGAACTCACTCGCTCGCTCGGTCGCTAGCTCGTAGCCCACACATGGAAGGTTGGAGTTACGCATCCGGCAATCCAGTGTTGAATAGCCTAACGTTAAATGTATTTCATTTTCTATAGAATACTAATAGCCCTATTTTAAAACTGTATTTCCATATTTTACTGATGCAAACTATTTAGGCTATACTATCTATTTAGGCTGTATGTCTTTCAGCTAGAATGTGTTTGCATCTAGCCCATTGTGCATGCATGTCTCCATGTAGATTTGGTTCATTAATTTACATGCTTCTTCGTGATCCATAGCTCAGGTGGTGCTGTTCATTGTATTTCATTATACATTAAATACTGCTCATCTACAAACTCTTTTAATGTAATTGTGTGCTGTCTGTAATATGATAACTGTTCTCATTCTTGTAAATAGAGGGCGTTATGATTACGCGAATGTCTGCATGCATTTCTTTGGAATGCATGTCTCTCTCCGTGTTTATCTTCATGCATTATTCATCATTAGTTAGCTATAAAAAATAAGTGATATCAGATCAAAAACGTCTACGACATAAAAAAAGCCAAGTTACTCACGCATAGCCTACATAGCGCTGTCTATAAGTCCTTAATTCCCACTTGCAAAAACTAGGCCTGCCTTTAAAAGTCTTGATATCAAAATGTGACCAAGTTACAACTAACAATATTGCCTATCGTAGCTCACACTAAATAAACTAGCTCTATTCCAAAGCAATGCTATCTAATCTTTCCTAAATTATTTAAGGCAACTTGGCCCTGTGTTTCTTCATCTTACCATCTCAAGAGAATAAATAATTAAATAAATAATTTAGGAAAGTTTGGATAGCATTGCTTTGGAATAGAGCTAGTTTATTTAGTGTGAGCTACGATAGGCAATATTGTTAGTTGTAACTTGGCCACATTTTGATATCAAGACTTTTAAAGGCAGGCCTAGTTTTTGCAAGTTGGAATTAAGGACTTATAGACAGCGCTATGTAGGCTATGCGTGAGTAACTTGGCTTTTTTTACGTCGTGGACGTTTTTGATCTGATATCATTTACTGTAACTGAGACAATGGAAAACACCTGCTTTATTCACCAGAAAACACCGACTAAAATCGTCAGGCCATTTGAGGGACTTATCAGTAAAAGTTGAAATATATTATAAAAAAAATTTTCTGGTTGACATGATCAGTTTATCTAAGCAGATGGGACAATAGTGTAATAGTATCATCGTTGACTTTAATATCATATTTTCCATAAATATTGTTTTTTATTTTTACCGCTACATTTTCACAGAAAAAACCCTCAGATTAGAGGACCCAAACATAATACATAACTATTCTCATTTCACTTACATATCAGTGAATTACTCCCTGGAAGTATTTAGAAAGGAGAAAAGGAACTCTTAACACTGGAATTTGAAATAATCCAACAGTTTCTGCAATTGCAATGGAATTCGTCGAACAGGATGCCCCAATAATGGCCTGCACTCCTGCAGGTGTGAAGCATGATGTATCGGTCAGTGTTTCCTCATAACCGTTCATCAGAGCCATGGCTGATCGTACAGAGAATGTTGGAGAGAGATGGGAGTCGTATATCTTATATCCAAGAGATACACCTGGGAGGAGATCAGTTCTGTTGTTTATTTCTTCAATGGCGAAGATCATCGTCTGGGCTAGCCGGAATTGTCTGAAATGAACTCAGAATGTATGAATGTATTATTAATTATTATTATTATTATTTATTTTAACAGGCTAACCATATGGAGTGCAACTTACAAAGACTATTCAGTAGATTAACGTTTTTAAATTAAACTTACACATACCTGTAATTTGAATTTTATTATTGTATATTATTAAATAATTTGTGCAGTATGAAATATAATTGATATTACCATTTGTTTAATTGGAATCACAGCAGAACTTTATTGTTGAATAGCCACTAATAAAAAGAGCAGCTGAATGTTATTTAATATTTAACCTTACCGTGAACACTTCAGGAGCTCAGGTTTTGTGTCAAATCTTCTTATTATTTGTAAAGGAATATTATGCAGGCCGAAGTCCCCACCGATGTTGATGTCTCCATGTTGATAGAAGCTGGGCTTGGCTGCCCTCCCCAGTATTCTGCATGGTGGGGTGTTGATTCACTGCAACCTGAGGCAACATAAAAAGAAATCATCACAAGCCTGTGATTGGCACACAAACAAAATAAATTAGTCGATTTTAATAATTTTAGTAAGTAAGCCTATAAATTCATATATTTTGCATATACTTTCCATTCTAACCCTAATGGAAAGGCAGCACGCAAAAATTGCACGTCGTATTTAATCACTGAGCACCAGAGTATTTTAAGCTGGACGTAGTTATTTATGTTATTTCTTTCATTGTCAACCATTTTATTCGCATGACCAATTTTGTTGTGTGAATGATCAATATCAGTACTGGTCCTATTTAACAACAACAGTTACTGGAAAACCACTTATGGGGTGGGAGTCTTGTGCAGCAATGCCACCTCAGTTGTGCCTACATCATACCTGCTTTCACACATGGAACATAGAACAGTGCTGTAATCTATTAGCTTTGCCTGTTCACACAAAAAAGGACTATCCATAATTTCACCGGGTCGCCAACATTCACACATGACAGTGCCAGTAATTGTTGTTTGAACTTGCGGCTGTTAACCCTCCGATTATGTTTGAGGTCAATTTGACCCAATTCAGTTTTTGATGTCTCTTAAAAACCAGTTTAGCTTATTGATAACCTTACCTTATTAACCTTGATACTTTATGACTTTTCTTAATTTCGTGGGATTAAATACTAAACATGCAATAAACATAATTCTATGTTTTCAAAAGTCCTGTACCAACTTTGCATAGAAAGCTGTTTTGTGGGCTGATCTTGACCCCATGATCTGTAGGTGTATATAACATCTGAACAAAAAATGTTCAGAATAGCCTCTAGCGCAGAAACTATCAGAGCTCAAATAAAAGGCAAACGGAAACGAGGCGAAGCCGAGGTTAGGCTACTGTCTAGTAGCAAGACAGAGAAAAGAAAACCAAGGCAGGAAATAAAGAGTAAGGAGAACAAAACTAGAACTAAATACTCTAAACTCTACTGGCAAGTCCCGCGTGTTCTTTTGAAGCTCAAAAGTACAAGTGGTCGCCTGAAATTCCTATACCGCGTTACCTGGCTTAGAGTGGCAAGAATGACACAGAAGCACCTGAACCGGAAGGCGAAGAGCTTACATAGCCCGAAAAACACCTGGGGAGGTGATGCCAACGGGAAAACACGGCAAGCGCGCCGACCAGCGGCCGCAACGGGAGCCTCCACAGGGAGGAGAAGGAAACCCGCAAAAACAGTGACACAATCAGGCCGATTCTGGTTACGGCATGTGTGAAAACTGGCAATGATTACAAATAAGACAATTTCCGATTAAACATTTGTGCATGCGCTTTTCTATGTTTGATCAATCTTTTCATCAATCAGCAGGCATGTGATCCTAGTTATTTAACCTATGTTTATTGATTTCTGTATTTATTTAAGAAAATCAAAGATTGCTTAACCTTTAAACGGTCATACTTTTAACCAGTTTATTCTTTTGTAGCAATATTGATTCAAATTTTAAAAGGGGATTGAATATATGCACTTCCGCTAAGGAGGTGAATTCATTTCAGCCCAGTTGGTGCATCCAACAACACAACTTCAGCACTTCACACTTGGTCATGAGGTAAACAAATTAATAATGACTGTTATAACGTGTCTTCTGAGCCAGATCAGTGACGTGAAAATAACTGAAACTGCACGTGAAACAGTCTTCTCACTGTGAGATGGAATAAAGCGCACACAGTTGGGTAGCTAAGTATTGGCCAAGTTTCTTTATTTAACATTAGCGACACCAAATTTCCACGTTCAATTTGCATTTTATAGTTCATTCAAGGTTATATCTATAGCTAAACACGTTTATTTTCTGGTTGTCTGTTGATGTTCACCAAATTCAGGAAAACATTAGCTTTCTCTCAGACCGTTTGCTGTCTGGTTCTGAGGTAAATTGACGGAAGCGACAACTTGCTAGTTTGGTAATATTTAAATGCCAAATAAAGTTAACGGTAAATTGGCTGTAAGGATAACTTTCGCGAAATATATTCAGAGACAATTTGACAATATTAATTTTCGTCTAATTTCTTCACTTGGTCCTTAGCTACATGCTAGCTGCTATAAACATACACTCTTCCTCTCGGCAGCTGGCGACAGTGAGCTTGCAGACGTTAGCTAGCTATCTTTAATTATTTAATACTATCAATGATCAATATCTAGTTAGCTTATGGATGAGGGAAACGTTTACTCTACACATTTCTCCTGCCAAACTGCCTGCCTCCATCGCGATGTTATCCAATGGGGAAAATTATTCTTTGAGGGTATGGTCCGTATACCTGCTCAAGCTTATCGCCCAATAAAAACGCTTCATACTAATGGTTTTTAATGTTATTACAGCTAATGGCTTCATGCTTTCCAAAAAGTTACTGTGGCCTAATGGATAGAGGCGCTGTCTCTCACACAGAGGATTGTGGGTTTGAGCCCAGCAGGGCACATGTTTATTTTCCACAAAAACAATGTGCAACTGTTAAGTACTTTTCATTTATTAACTGTTATTATTTTCACATTAACACATTAACGTATTTTTATTGCAAAGGCAAAAGAGGTTTCCAATATTAACTGTTCAATGTTTCACTGACACTTGACGCTCGCTCTTGTCTGGTTTGGGGAGGGTGTTAAGCTCTGCTCTTGCGGTCATGACTGACTGACTGTGGAACCGAACCTCAACGTACACTTGCCTCGGCCAACATTTCTTTATTCATTAATTTCTTCACTTCACCTCTGTTCACTTTATCCTTTTCACACAACACAATGTCACCATAAAATTAACTACTAGGAAAATTAAGAATTTACGATAATAGCCTACATTAAGAATTGATGATAGCCTCATTTAAGCTGTAATCCTTCAAGAGATCGGATTTATAAACCGCCAATTCCCGAAACATATCTCATTCATGGTTAGTCACTTAAAAAGAAAAACAACAATAGCCTCCGAATGTGGCTCTAGTCTACGCTACTCTGCAGATAATGTAGCTTACTACAAACACTTTTAATTATAATAATAATAATAATAATAATAATAAGAGTAATCTCTGGTATGTACTTTCTTAGTAGTACCTATTGTTTTCTTTCTGGCTAAGATTCCTGGGAAATATGCATTGTCCAATTAAGCTTGTTAGCCAACCTTACTGTTGCCAGAGAAGCGTCAGTCTGCTTCTAGTCAGGAAGCAGATACAAGCTAGGCTACTACGAAGCGAATCAACATGCCTTTCAGCTTACATTCATTGCACTACAGAAGACTAAACTAAATCTAGCTGTCCGGTACCAAAACATTTCCCGCAGGTAACGTTCTACACTACCGGAAAAAAAACTGCGAAGGAATTTCTGCGAATGAACTCACTCGCTCGCTCGGTCGCTAGCTCGTAGCCCACACATGGAAGGTTGGAGTTACGCATCCGGCAATCCAGTGTTGAATAGCCTAACGTTAAATGTATTTCATTTTCTATAGAATACTAATAGCCCTATTTTAAAACTGTATTTCCATATTTTACTGATGCAAACTATTTAGGCTATACTATCTATTTAGGCTGTATGTCTTTCAGCTAGAATGTGTTTGCATCTAGCCCATTGTGCATGCATGTCTCCATGTAGATTTGGTTCATTAATTTACATGCTTCTTCGTGATCCATAGCTCAGGTGGTGCTGTTCATTGTATTTCATTATACATTAAATACTGCTCATCTACAAACTCTTTTAATGTAATTGTGTGCTGTCTGTAATATGATAACTGTTCTCATTCTTGTAAATAGAGGGCGTTATGATTACGCGAATGTCTGCATGCATTTCTTTGGAATGCATGTCTCTCTCCGTGTTTATCTTCATGCATTATTCATCATTAGTTAGCTATAAAAAATAAGTGATATCAGATCAAAAACGTCTACGACATAAAAAAAGCCAAGTTACTCACGCATAGCCTACATAGCGCTGTCTATAAGTCCTTAATTCCCACTTGCAAAAACTAGGCCTGCCTTTAAAAGTCTTGATATCAAAATGTGACCAAGTTACAACTAACAATATTGCCTATCGTAGCTCACACTAAATAAACTAGCTCTATTCCAAAGCAATGCTATCTAAACTTTCCTAAATTATTTAAGGCAACTTGGCCCTGTGTTTCTTCATTTTACCATCTCAAGAGAATAAATAATTAAATAAATAATTTAGGAAAGTTTGGATAGCATTGCTTTGGAATAGAGCTAGTTTATTTAGTGTGAGCTACGATAGGCAATATTGTTAGTTGTAACTTGGCCACATTTTGATATCAAGACTTTTAAAGGCAGGCCTAGTTTTTGCAAGTTGGAATTAAGGACTTATAGACAGCGCTATGTAGGCTATGCGTGAGTAACTTGGCTTTTTTTACGTCGTGGACGTTTTTGATCTGATATCATTTACTGTAACTGAGACAATGGAAAACACCTGCTTTATTCACCAGAAAACACCGACTAAAATCGTCAGGCCATTTGAGGGACTTATCAGTAAAAGTTGAAATATATTATAAAAAAATTTTTCTGGTTGACATGATCAGTTTATCTAAGCAGATGGGACAATAGTGTAATAGTATCATCGTTGACTTTAATATCATATTTTCCATAAATATTGTTTTTTATTTTTACCGCTACATTTTCACAGAAAAACCCCTCAGATTAGAGGACCCAAACATAATACATAACTATTCTCATTTCACTTACATATCAGTGAATTACTCCCTGGAAGTATTTAGAAAGGAGAAAAGGAACTCTTAACACTGGAATTTGAAATAATCCAACAGTTTCTGCAATTGCAATGGAATTCGTCGAACAGGATGCCCCAATAATGGCCTGCACTCCTGCAGGTGTGAAGCATGATGTATCGGTCAGTGTTTCCTCATAACCGTTCATCAGAGCCATGGCTGATCGTACAGAGAATGTTGGAGAGAGATGGGAGTCGTATATCTTATATCCAAGAGATACACCTGGGAGGAGATCAGTTCTGTTGTTTATTTCTTCAATGGCGAAGATCATCGTCTGGGCTAGCCGGAATTGTCTGAAATGAACTCAGAATGTATGAATGTATTATTAATTATTATTATTTATTTTAACAGGCTAACCATATGGAGTGCAACTTACAAAGACTATTCAGTAGATTAACGTTTTTAAATTAAACTTACACATACCTGTAATTAGAATTTTATTATTGTATATTATTAAATAATTTGTGCAGTATGAAATATAATTGATATTACCATTTGTTTAATTGGAATCACAGCAGAACTTTATTGTTGAATAGCCACTAATAAAAAGAGCAGCTGAATGTTATTTAATATTTAACCTTACCGTGAACACTTCAGGAGCTCAGGTTTTGTGTCAAATCTTCTTATTATTTGTAAAGGAATATTATGCAGGCCGAAGTCCCCACCGATGTTGATGTCTCCATGTTGATAGAAGCTGGGCTTGGCTGCCCTCCCCAGTATTCTGCATGGTGGGGTGTTGATTCACTGCAACCTGAGGCAACATAAAAAGAAATCATCACAAGCCTGTGATTGGCACACAAACAAAATAAATTAGTCGATTTTAATAATTTTAGTAAGTAAGCCTATAAATTCATATATTTTGCATATACTTTCCATTCTAACCCTAATGGAAAGGCAGCACGCAAAAATTGCACGTCGTATTTAATCACTGAGCACCAGAGTATTTTAAGCTGGACGTAGTTATTTATGTTATTTCTTTCATTGTCAACCATTTTATTCGCATGACCAATTTTGTTGTGTGAATGATCAATATCAGTACTGGTCCTATTTAACAACAACAGTTACTGGAAAACCACTTATGGGGTGGGAGTCTTGTGCAGCAATGCCACCTCAGTTGTGCCTACATCATACCTGCTTTCACACATGGAACATAGAACAGTGCTGTAATCTATTAGCTTTGCCTGTTCACACAAAAAAGGACTATCCATAATTTCACCGGGTCGCCAACATTCACACATGACAGTGCCAGTAATTGTTGTTTGAACTTGCGGCTGTTAACCCTCCGATTATGTTTGAGGTCAATTTGACCCAATTCAGTTTTTGATGTCTCTTAAAAACCAGTTTAGCTTATTGATAACCTTACCTTATTAACCTTGATACTTTATGACTTTTCTTAATTTCGTGGGATTAAATACTAAACATGCAATAAACATAATTCTATGTTTTCAAAAGTCCTGTACCAACTTTGCATAGAAAGCTGTTTTGTGGGCTGATCTTGACCCCATGATCTGTAGGTGTATATAACATCTGAACAAAAAATGTTCAGAATAGCCTCTAGCGCAGAAACTATCAGAGCTAAAATAAAAGGCAAACGGAAACGAGGCGAAGCCGAGGTTAGGCTACTGTCTAGTAGCAAGACAGAGAAAAGAAAACCAAGGCAGGAAATAAAGAGTAAGGAGAACAAAACTAGAACTAAATACTCTAAACTCTACTGGCAAGTCCCGCGTGTTCTTTTGAAGCTCAAAAGTACAAGTGGTCGCCTGAAATTCCTATACCGCGTTACCTGGCTTAGAGTGGCAAGAATGACACAGAAGCACCTGAACCGGAAGGCGAAGAGCTTACATAGCCCGAAAAACACCTGGGGAGGTGATGCCAACGGGAAAACACGGCAAGCGCGCCGACCAGCGGCCGCAACGGGAGCCTCCACAGGGAGGAGAAGGAAACCCGCAAAAACAGTGACACAATCAGGCCGATTCTGGTTACGGCATGTGTGAAAACTGGCAATGATTACAAATAAGACAATTTCCGATTAAACATTTGTGCATGCGCTTTTCTATGTTTGATCAATCTTTTCATCAATCAGCAGGCATGTGATCCTAGTTATTTAACCTATGTTTATTGATTTCTGTATTTATTTAAGAAAATCAAAGATTGCTTAACCTTTAAACGGTCATACTTTTAACCAGTTTATTCTTTTGTAGCAATATTGATTCAAATTTTAAAAGGGGATTGAATATATGCACTTCCGCTAAGGAGGTGAATTCATTTCAGCCCAGTTGGTGCATCCAACAACACAACTTCAGCACTTCACACTTGGTCATGAGGTAAACAAATTAATAATGACTGTTATAACGTGTCTTCTGAGCCAGATCAGTGACGTGAAAATAACTGAAACTGCACGTGAAACAGTCTTCTCACTGTGAGATGGAATAAAGCGCACACAGTTGGGTAGCTAAGTATTGGCCAAGTTTCTTTATTTAACATTAGCGACACCAAATTTCCACGTTCAATTTGCCTTTTATAGTTCATTCAAGGTTATATCTATAGCTAAACACGTTTATTTTCTGGTTGTCTGTTGATGTTCACCAAATTCAGGAAAACATTAGCTTTCTCTCAGACCGTTTGCTGTCTGGTTCTGAGGTAAATTGACGGAAGCGACAACTTGCTAGTTTGGTAATATTTAAATGCCAAATAAAGTTAACGGTAAATTGGCTGTAAGGATAACTTTCGCGAAATATATTCAGAGACAATTTGACAATATTAATTTTCGTCTAATTTCTTCACTTGGTCCTTAGCTACATGCTAGCTGCTATAAACATACACTCTTCCTCTCGGCAGCTGGCGACAGTGAGCTTGCAGACGTTAGCTAGCTATCTTTAATTATTTAATACTATCAATGATCAATATCTAGTTAGCTTATGGATGAGGGAAACGTTTACTCTCTGGTGAGTAACTTTAGTAATTCGTAAAGGGTAGTGCTTGCGATAGCCAACAGTTTAACGCGAGGTGGAAGTGAGAAAAAACTACTGTGACAACTAAGTTACCATTGTCTTCTCAGCCTCAACCCAGCAGCTGAGTTGACGACAGGTTAAACATACTAACAACTATGTATGTTAAATGCACAACAGTTTTAACGTAGAGTAACATAATTGATTAGAATAAAATTTCCACGTGTGTTATGATAATGGTCATAGAGGAATGTTTGTGTAATAATCTCTCTCTGTCGCCACAGTCAGGAAGAACCATCCAAGGCCACAGATGGGGAGATCGAAAAAGTGATAAAGCGGTGGCTCCAACTAACGAGACCGAGAGGGAGGAACGCTTTGTGACAGAAGGTTCAACTTCATATCATACATCAAAAATTTTAAACCTGAAAGAAATACTTTGACAAGAATAAATATCTCATAAGGTATTTCTAGCTATAATGAATACATTTTAAAGGTTGCAGGTAAGATGTAGCAATGCCTTTATCATGTATTTTTGGATAACCATGAATTAGGCCATATATAAACAGTATAATGGAATGCTAAACATTTTGATGAAATGATAGATGTATGCTATGCTGTTTTGGGTGGGTGATTTCTCTGCCTCATTTCCTTGATATTTTCACTAACTTTCCTCATAATTCCCCTAAAAATACAATTTGATTTTATTTTTACCAAAAGATTATAGAGAGGATGACCTTGGCTACCTCGTTTGTCTAGGAGTATCTATGGCTACTTCTAATGGAAAGTAAGGATGACCAGAGTGCAAAATAAATGGGACAGTATACTTGTCTTGCTATTGTCATGTTGAGCAGCACAGGAAGGATTAGGGTTAGGGGAGCAGTGACCAGCACAGGGAGGGTTAGGGGAGCAGTGACCAGCACAGGGAGGGTTAGGGGAGCAGTGAGCAGCACAGGGAGGATTAGGGTTAGGGGAGCAGTGACCAGCACAGGGAGGGTTAGGGGAGCAGTGAGCAGCACAGGGAGGATTAGGGTTAGGGGAGCAGTGACCAGCACAGGGAGGGTTAGGGGAGCAGTGAGCAGCACAGGGAGGATTAGGGTTAGGGGAGCAGTGAGCAGCACAGGGAGGGTTAGGGTTAGGGGAGCAGTGAGCAGCACAGTTAGGGTTAGGGGAGCAGTGAGCAGCACAGGGAGGGTTAGGGGAGCAGTGAGCAACACAGGGAGGGTTAGGGGAGCAGTGAGCAGCACAGGGAGGGTTAGGGGAGCAGTGAGCAGCACAGGGAGGGTTAGGGGAGCTGTGAGCAGCACAGGGAGGGTTAGGGGAGCAGTGAGCAGCACAGGGAGGGTTAGGGTTAGGGGAGCAGTGAGCAGCACAGGGAGGGTTAGGGGAGCAGTGAGCAGCACAGGCAGGGTTAGGGTTAGGGGAGCAGTGAGCAGCACAGGGAGGGTTAGGGGAGCAGTGAGCAGCACAGGGAGGGTTAGGGGAGCAGTGAGCAGCACAGGGAGGGTTAGGGGAGCAGTGAGCAGCACAGGGAGGGTTAGGGGAGCAGTGCGCAGCACAGGGAGGGTTAGGGGAGCAGTGAGCAGCACAGGGAGGGTTAGGGGAGCAGTGAGCAGCACAGGGAGGGTTAGGGGAGCAGTGAGCAGCACAGGGAGGGTTAGGGGAGCAGTGAGCAGCACAGGGAGGGTTAGGGGAGCAGTGAGCAGCACAGGGAGGGTTAGGGGAGCAGTGAGCAGCACAGGGAGGGTTAGGGGAGCAGTGAGCAGCACAGGGAGGGTTAGGGGAGCAGTGAGCAGCACAGGGAGGGTTAGGGGAGCTGTGAGCAGCACAGGGAGGGTTAGGGGAGCAGTGAGCAGCACAGGGAGGGTTAGGGTTAGGGGAGCAGTGAGCAGCACAGGGAGGGTTAGGGGAGCAGTGAGCAGCACAGGCAGGGTTAGGGTTAGGGGAGCAGTGAGCAGCACAGGGAGGGTTAGGGGAGCAGTGAGCAGCACAGGGAGGGTTAGGGGAGCAGTGAGCAGCACAGGGAGGGTTAGGGGAGCAGTGAGCAGCACAGGGAGGGTTAGGGGAGCAGTGCGCAGCACAGGGAGGGTTAGGGGAGCAGTGAGCAGCACAGGGAGGGTTAGGGGAGCAGTGAGTAGCACAGGGAGGACTGATTATTGGTTTAACCTCTTAATACCAAACGCCCCCTAGCGGTAACGCGGGCGTTACGGAAGTTATTAAAGTTTATATTTCATTAATTTAATAATAGAGAATAAACTGCTAACCTCAATATGTTGATTAAATATCCTTAAGATACATCCATTCTTTCTAGGAAAGTGGTTTTTAAGCCCAAAACGTCGCATTAAAACTTCGTAAATAACGTT
This sequence comes from Synaphobranchus kaupii, assembly GCA_029718625.1. NCBI lineage: Eukaryota > Metazoa > Chordata > Actinopteri > Anguilliformes > Synaphobranchidae > Synaphobranchus > Synaphobranchus kaupii. Next base: position 1,546,958 of record CM056378.1, read on the forward strand.
GTAAACTCTGACAACGTTGTCTGACAATTTTTGAGCCAATAGCCAAGACTGTTATCTTTCAAATAAGGGCTCATATATCATATCCGATTCAAAATATACAAGTTATCGCAGTGCGTAACAGGAGGTTCGGTTTCACTGTAGTACGCGGACGCATTAGAGCGCAATAGGGTTAGCTTATCATTTAGCTTTGCTTGTTCATAATTTACTTAGCTACGTTCCAGTTAGTAAAGAACAATTAATTAGGTAAGACCCGCAGTTACATTTTTTTACTTTAGAGTATTTTTGATACAGTTTTTGTGTAGTTATGTCGAGATTTTTGAGGCGTTTATCCGTGCATCAAGTGCTAGACGAACTGGATAAGCCAGAAGATGTTTTTGCCGAGGGAGACTCATCCTGTCTCAGTGACGCTGAATCCACTGATGACCGAGATGATGTTGCTGACATGTAAGTTGTTTTATCATACTAACAGTGTTATGCTATAAACGCATTGAATTTCGCCATGGCAGGTAACGTCGTTAGGGCTGGTGGTATTACCGATTTTTCGATATACCAGTGTGAATTCACGCAATGCCATGCGGGTTCGTAATTACATTGTCAACTGTATTTTATTGTTTTTCATACAATTAATATTAAAAATTGCACATTCCAACGGTATGATAAATAATTTATGAAGTAAACTTAGGGTGTATTGTCTGTGTTGACAAACTCGCACGTGTTATGTGGCGTTGCCAACAACACAGATGTTTGTGGAAACGGTAAGTTTGGTGTAAGCATCGAAGGAAATGTGCAATTTAGCTGCAATGCGTGAATCCCTGTGTTTCTTCTGTGAAGCTAACTAACCTTATATACTTATGCATAAAATCGGTCCCTCTCAGCTAAATTAATATAGATAGTATTACCTTTACAGTGGCAAGCTAGCAAGCAAAATTACAGATAACAAGCAGCTAGCTATCTATTTGTGTCTGAGATGAGCTACTAAATCGATTTTTTTGAGTGTGAAATGGCTTCTGGAAGTGTTTAGTAAAGTCATTGTTCCACATGAGTAAATTGTTCTGTATGCAGTACAGAAGGCTGTGCAGGTAAACAAAATGGCAATTTATGCATGGTTTGAGGGAGAGAACATGATAACATGAGGGAGTACTTGTTTATTATTATTATTATTGTTGATTGTTGTTGGATAAGGGGGACTAATGGGTATATCAACATGGTGGACAATTCCATGGACAGGGTTAGTAATGATGCTGATTGCTCTCCTGAGGGAATGTGTAGTCTAAATGGCTTCTGTATGAATGGTTAAATAATCTCTCCTCACCCTCCACTCCCATGTTTTGATCCTTTGCCTTTTTTTGTTTTTAGTTAATTTTTTCAAGCTTTTTGGACCCTGCCATTTTGTACTTTCTTTGTGTAAATACGGTAACTTCAGCAATTAGAGGGCAAGGATCTTTTTATTTGTTACAGCAGGGGTGTTTTTATTTTATCTAGGAAACTGGTGGACTTTTGATTTTTTATCCAATGCACTTTTAGTAGTACACCTTAGTGCACTTGTATATAGTTGATATATGTTTGTCATGTATAAAGTTTTGCCTCCTAAAACCCAACCCCAACGTCCCTGTCGTAGGAGGTGGCAACAGAATAAAGGACAGGGCTGGCAAGCAGTAATGTGTAGGGAAGTTTCATACTATTCCCATTATTCATTTGAAAACCTGTTTGCACATTCCTGGACTAATTTCTGGCTAATGGGGCTCTGGTGAAATACACAAGATTCACTGTGCTGCTACATGGGTTTTGACAGCTTTTTGTAACCTCGGGTAGTTAGTTGTGTAATATGAAGAGCACCAAGAACACGTCTAAAAATGAACTTTTATTGCCAATATTGACAAATTATCTCATTTTATTGTAAAAACCTAAAAAATAAATCATATTGAGACCTTTCTGGAACATTGCCATTTTTGGCATCATTTGGACAACGAAAAAGGTTCACCTGAAAAAAACCTTTAAATTTGAATGGTTTGAGATATTGACACCAGATTGTTACCAGGGGTAGGCAGCATATTGATGAATCAGATAGAGGAGTCATTTCCTCCATAGCATTTGTAGCTCCCCAGGTAAAGATTCTTAAACTTGAATGTAGGTACCCGTTTTTTTGTTTTTTTACATTTTCTGTACATAAATTGTTGTAGTTAAGTATCAAAAACTGGATTTCTATGAGTTCTCACTGCTTAGTCGTAATACTGCAGGTGTCTGCTTTAATAAAAGCCATGAACCATATTTGTACCATTTACAGTTTTTGAGATAACCACCTTTGTTTGTCACTAGTGAAAACAGGCAAAAATTGGCCTATTTTGCCCTCGGTAGGAAGAGGTTAAAAAAGGGACACTCCATTAGAGGTGTGTGCATGTGATTGGTTGAGTATGGTTGAGTATGAGACGCATGGTTACTAGCCGACTAATGGTCGGCTACAGCAAGAATTACCCAACAGACCTTGCTATGCGCACATAATTGTTTGCGACGCTCATTCCACGTGTTTGTCATACTCCTGGAGGCTTACCAATTTATTACTATATTTCATATGCAGCTGTTCATGTGCTTAACCCCTTGGCGCAGATGGCAAATTTCACCTATTTAGGGGGTGCTCTGTTTAAGGCTTTATAACTCCAGGTGTGAGCATCACATAAACTTGGTAAATGGCTGAAACAATGAAACAAGACAGGTGTACCATTTACAATACAAACTTTGATTTGTTTATTTTCATAATTTAAGTCTAAATAAAGTGCCACAAAGGCAAAGAAACATTTGAAAAACTTTAAAAAACTTTTTTCTTTAATTTGCTGAGAGCTACATAAGTGAAATCGGTAATATATATACATTTCCTGGATCATAAACTCCATGTCCATAAGTTTAGCAAAATCTGAGGATGGTATGCAGTACTACTAAAGGTCTATGATGCTAAATAAAGCAGTGTACCCTGTTGTCCATTAGTGTCTCCAAATCTATCCAAATGGCTAAATTGTGCACTACTACTGCACAACCCTAGAGATGTCTTTAATGTGTGTATCAAATACGAGATCTGGATCAAACGTAACACCAAGATCTTTAATGACAGCACTTGAAGTGATTGAAGTTCCATCAATATTAGGCATATAACCAGATAGTTTGCTTCTCAGGGAATTGGGCCCCACTACCATTACCTCTGTCTTATCAGAGTTTAGCAAGAGAAAGTTATGGGTCATCTATTCCTTTATATCTATAAGACAAGCTTCCATCTTTGACAGCTGGACAACTTCATCAGGCTTGACTGATAGATACAGCTGGGTGTCATCTGCATAGCAGTGGAAGTTAATGCCATGTTTACAAATGATTTGTCCCAGGGGAAGCATGTATAGAGAGAAGAGCAAAGGCCCAAGGACAGATCCTTGTGGTACTCCATATCTAACCCTAGATTTATAGGAGGAGTCATTGTTAAGATGCACAAATTGATATTGGTCTGATAAGTATGATCTAAACCAGGAAAGAGCCAGTCCACGGAGGCCAACAATATTTTCAAGCCTATCCAGAAGGATGAGGTGATCAACTGTGTCAAATGCTGCACTTAAATCTAGAAGCATGAGTACAGAGATGTAGCCACTGTCAGAAGCAAGGAGTAGGTAATTTAATACTTTGACTAGGGCTGTTTCAGTGCTATGAAAGGGTCGAAAACCAGATTGAAAAACTTCCAATATTTGATTAGGGTGCAAAAATGACCAAAGTTGTTTTGAAATTACCTTTTCTATTATTTTAGAGAGGAACGGAAGGTTCGAGATAGGCCTATAGTTAGACAAGTCGTTCATATCCAAGTTTGGCTTCTTAAGAAGGGGTTTGATGACTGCAAGTTTGAGAGTCGGTGGTATATGTCCAGAGGCTAAAGAAGCATTGACAATATGCAACAGTGGTGTTCCAATCACTGGCAGTAGCTCCTTCAGTAGCTTCGTTGGGATAGGGTCTAGAAGACAGGTAGAAGATTTTGAAGAATTTACTATAGTATTAAATTCAGTGAGATCTATTGGAGCAAAGGAGTTCAGATAGGCCACTCAAGTTGGCGTGAAGCTTGTTTGAGAGCACGAGTATGGTCATTGTACCAGGGAGCTAGTTTCTTATTGCAGACTTTCCTCTTCTTAAGAGGTGCGATAGTATCCAGGGTTCTACTAAGTACGTTATTAATGTTGTCAGTCAGCTGATCAATTGAGTTTATGCCTGCATTTGTGTACGCATTTTGGCTGGAGCCAAGGAAATCCCCACAGTGCACAAATGAGCCTGGGAGCTCATTAATAAAATAATTTGCAGATCTGGAGGAAAGCTAGACTAAAGTAGAATGTAGTATCTGATGGCACATGACAGACTTGTGAAAGGTGAAAGGTAATTAAATAATGGTCTGATAACACAGGATTTTTAGGCATGACTGCTATGTTTGCTATTTCTGTATCATACGTTAAGAATGGGTGGACTGATGTATATGTTGATTAAAGCCAATGGGTTCAATGATTGACAAGAATGCTGATCTGAGAGGATCGCCTTCACTATCCATGTGAATATTAAAATCGCCTACAATTACTATTTTATCTGAATTGACAACCAGGCTGGAAAGGAAATCAGAAAACGCAAGTAAAAAACCACTGTATGGACCTGGTGGCCTCTATAAAATTACAAGGGTAAAACTGATTGCTTTTCTGTCTGGATGCACAAAACTGAGAACAAGCACTTCAAAACAGTTAAATTTGTAGGCAGATTTCAGAGTAGCAAAGAGATTAGAATTATATATAACAGCAACACCACCTCCACGACCCGTCAGACGGGGAATGTGTGTATAACTGTAACCAGGAGGAGTGGATTCATTTAATGCAATATATTCATCAATTTTAAGCCAAGTTTCAGTTAAGCATAGGATCTCAACTTGGTGATCAGTAATGAATTCATTTATAAGAGTTGCCTTAGGGGCTAGTGATCTGATATTAATCAAGCCAATTTTTAGCTCTGTTTGTTCAGCCCCATTATTAGTTGAATGACAGGGTCTGATTTTTTTAAAATTAGCCATACAAACACCCCTAATGGGCTTCTTAGCAAAGCCTACTTTAGGTCGGGGGACAGACACTCTCAATAGCATGGAACTTGGGCAGCAGTTTTTGGGAACAAGCAGAAATCTGTGTAAGACAGTAGTTGTGCTGCCTGGTCTTGGCTCTGGTGTGTCAGGAAATAGACTTTCTGAGACTATAATATAGATTCCTGGAAATAAGAGTGGCACCCTCCCACGAGGGGTGAATACCATCTCTTTTCAAAAGACCAGGCCTCCCCCAGAAAGTACTCCAGTTGTCTACAAAGCTAACACCGTTTGCAGGGCACCAAACAGACAGCTAGTGATTTAGTGACGTCAATCTGATGTAGATTTCGTCACCACTCCGAGAGGGGATGGGACCAGAGCAAATTACTGACACAGACATCCGTTTCGCCAAATCACACACCGATTTAAAATGATCTTTGGTGATCTCCGATTGCTTCAACCGGACATCGTTAGCGCCGACATGAATAACAATTTTAGAGAACTTATGTTTAGCCAGCACTTTTAAGTTTGCTTCGATGTCGGTCGCTCTGGCCCCTGGGATACATTGGACTATGGTCTCTGGTGTCGCTAAATTCACGTTTCTTAAAATAGAGTCGCCAATCACCAGAGTTCTTTTTTTAACAGGTTTCACTGCCGGTGCGTTACTGAGGGGGGAGAACCTGTTGGAAACGTGAATGGGCTGTTTGTGCACTGGTGGAGGCTTAGGTTTTCGACTACGTTCCCGAACTGTAATCCACCCGCCTTGCTGCGAAGGCTCTGCCGGGGTCCTACTTAAAGACAGGCTAACTGATGCATCCGGAACCGTAAAAGATTCTAAAAACATTTCAGTATCTCAAATTTTGTGTAAGGTGCGGATGCGAGTTTCCAATTCAGCAGTCTTCTCCGTCAACCTAGCATTTAACTTACACTTATCACAGGTAAAGTTATCATTAACGACGGAGAATAAATAACTAAACATATCACACACAGAGCAAGAGACAGCCCAAGAAGGAGAGACAGAGTGAGATATGGACGAAACCGGTGAGCCGAAAGCAGCCATTAGACCCCGTAAATTACTTACGTTTTATCTGGCTGTATTGAGTTTGTTTGCTCTTGGATGATATAGGACGTAGTGGGAACTTAAGCGCTTTATTGGTAGTACTGTAGTCCAAGGATTATTTTCAGACAACGATGTAAAAAAAATAAGAACGAGATTCAAAAAAATAAATAAAAATAAAGCAGCTGCTTGGAGAAACGCCGTTCAAAAAGGAAACAGGAAATCAGACAAAGTGATAGCCGTTTTTGCTAGCAGAGCGGCCGGTAGCTACTTCTTTGGCTGGTAGCTACTTCCATAGTAAGATACAAGAGCAGACTGAGTGATAGCCATTTTCGCTAGCAGAGCGGCTGCCAGGTAGCTACTGCGTTAGCTAGCAAAAGCGGGAGCCGGCGATGTACGACCGGGGATTCTGGGTAGTGTGGTTATGTTTCTCAAACTTCGTTAATTATACGATTCAAATTTGATTTAAACCAGGTAGTGAGTATGTATTGGACTTTGTATCACATTTATATCAAAGTTTGGTCCAGACAATGCCATAATATCATCTTCAGAGTACTGAAACATCCCGAAGTTGGACAGGTAAAGTCTTCCGGGACCAGCCTGGGATATGTGGTGCTGTTAATATGTGGATGGACAAAAAAAGGCTTGCAGCTGAATAGAGAACAGGGAAGAAATCGGCCACACATCATAATCCACTGGCATAACAGGATTTGTGGGAAGCATTTTGTGACAAGTTTTTGTTTTATGTCCACCTGTAGAATATAAAGAACTCCATGCAACACTGTGTTACAGAAACATAAAGCTTGTATTAATTTACACAAGCTTTATTTTTGGGAGCGCAGTGTTCTTTATATTCTACAGACAGTTTTTATTCTCCACCAGACGGGTGTTCAGATTTTCTCTATTATGTCCTCATCAATAGACATGATTATGCTTAACATGGCGCAACCCCTAGTCCTCTGATGCTAGTGTGGCTAGTTAACTCGCAAAGTTTGTCACATCACTGGCATCACATCCGTGGTAGGCTACAAAGTTATAGGCCTAGACGTATACTTTCCCAATAACAGCACATTATCGATCTTTGTCAAAAATTTAAACGAGAAATGCCCATTAACAAGAGGTGACTTGCATTTGACTTAGCCCCTTATGATTACTGTTATCATAACGGTTCCAGGCCATCTAGTTGTTTACAAATGCTTTGAGTAGCTGAGTTTAGATAGACACTATTCGCTAAATTAATACGGTGGACAGGTAAAGGTAACGTTTTAACATTAGACCCAATGGTAGGGAGCTAATAAAAAAACATTAAAAAATCAGGAGAAATGTCCGATTGAATAATTTCTTGCTTTAATCATTACAACAGATCTTCTCATTTCATAGCTTGAGACAACAACTTTAAATGTTGAAAATGTAGTTTAAAATGATGTTATGATTTGTTCACAGCTAAACACATGACAGTAGCTGAAAAATAACAGTGACAAAAAAAATAAATGTTGTCTTAAATTTGACATTCGGTGAACAGAGCACGAAAATGACACGAAGCCAGTCTTTTCAAATTCATGCGTTTCACTGTGAACAAATCATAACATATAATTTTAAACTACAATTTGTGGACTATCAGTATATAGTATTGACTATCAAAGTTGTTGTTGTCTCAAGCTAGCATGACCCGGCAAAGCAAGGGGGTTGAGATCTGCAGGGGAGTTGAAAAACGGCACACCGGAACGAGGTGGGCGGGGTCATACATGCAGCGAGGGGTTATTGACTGAACCCGTCTAATAGCACCGCCTATCAAACACACAGTTTGGGGGTCCGGTGCGACCCCTTGTATCATCGCCAGATTTGGTGAGAATCCAAGGTGGATCCATAGAAAATGAATAGAATGTGTCCAACCGATGCACCTCGCCGGATTTGGTGAGAACCTACCTTTAGGGGGTGGGGCATCCTGCGTCCACGGGCAGGCAACTGCTTTTAAAAAAAGCAGCTTGGTAGCTGCTTTTGGGAGCTTGACTACCTCTTCCTCCTGGTCCGTTTTATCCCTTCTCTTATGAGACCCACTTTTGTGTTTGAAAGGCATTTTCACTGCTGCTTGCTATCTTTCTCACCAGTTTTGCACACTACACTAGCGACCATCACATGATCATATAGACACTTGACCCTGGACAACAAAAACAGACAAATTTCCCAGCAATCTTTGCATATCAAAAAATAACACTAATACGAAAGAAATTACCACAAATTAATTAGCTGAATAATTTATACAACATGTTTTCTGTAGAATAGGCATAGGCCAAGTATGACATGACCACAGACTATTGTACAAAGAAAGTGTAAAAACCATAATGGGTATGAGTTTAAGGAAATGACTGCTTATTTAAGGAAATATAAAACAGACGGCACTTAATGCAACAGGAGCCAACGTTTTCTCCAATGCTTAATGAGTGACGTTTAAGGGCCCGTGCAAGAACGGTGGTGATGTCGGGTTTTTTGACTTTTTGATGTCAGGCCCGTTCTCCACGGTGGTGACACAGGTCCTCTCAGACCAAGGGCCCCAGTGCAGCTGCACGGTCTATAACTCCACCAAAACCATACTTAAAGGTATACTATGTAGTTTCATTGTAAACAACTTGTTTTTTGTTTACATTCAAATTTTCTCCCCAAAAAACATTGTATGTGTCCTTGTGGTCTAATAAACATGTTGAATGTATTTCCTACTTCATAAGTCGTTCGCAAAGTGTTTTTTTGTTAATGTATTGAATGTTACACTGTTGACATCCCGCTGCCATTTTTAAAGCCAGAAACAGCTAAAATTGTGTAAACGTCATGAATGGGCGGTTCCTGCTCATTTGATTGACATGGCCAGGCCATGTGGGCATGCTTCCAGGTAAACTCTTATTTTAGCTTAGGACCGAAACATGCCTCACGCAAATACGCGAACGTGAACGCTTCGAACAACGTCAACAGTTTTTCTTTTGCCATGACATTTGTGAAAGACAAGCCAGAGCGTTGCAGCAAGGGACGCTATAGCAGCAACAACAGTAAACAACTTTCTTGTTCGATCTGTGCTTTCCTCTGGTTTGTCTTTCACAAATGTCATGGCAAAAGAAAAACTGTTTGCATAGCTCGAAGCGTCCACGTTCGCGTAGCTATTTGCATGAGGTATGTTTCTGCCCTTACTCATTAGCAAGATGTTTTCAGCCGAGGAGGTAACAATATCATTATAAAAATAGCGACCATACACCTAGCTACATTATTATAGTCATTTAGCAGACGCTTTTATCCAAAGCGACATACAATAAGTGCATACAGAAACGTCATCGAAGTAACTACAGAACAGATAAGACAAAGAACATCCTTCCCATAAAGTAGCAGCTATCGATAGCTAAGGCTATCTATTGTTGTGATGTTTGTTTATTGTTGACAATAGTCTTATTAGTAGTATTATGTTTGACCAAACCTTGATCATGTGAATGGAGACTACGTTACATGCTCAAAGCATATAAGTTAGTAATCTTAGCTATTGCTCTGTAAATTTGACCACTGTTCATTTTCATAAAATAATTCAAAATCATAATTTTGTAATTCTGCTCGGTTCATTCTGTAGCCATCAACATCCAGTGGTCGCAGCCCCAGAGTAAGGGTGAGGGGCAGTCATTACATAAACATTACATTACAGTCATTTAGCAGACGCTTTTATCCAAAGCGACAATCGTGTTCGTGGTGGGCGAGGCTGTAAGGGGACGTGACGTGTGAGGTGGGAGGAGCCAAACGCAGCAAGGGGATTCTTTAAGCCCTAAGGCCACTAAGGCGGGAAACCCCGCAGTTAAGGGAGGAGACAAGACAAGACCACACATACCAAAGCTACAAACCGGCTCACTGTCACACACTAAAGAATATAAGCGCAAACGCCAAGTTTTCAGCAAGAAAACCAAATAAGGCAAATGGAACAGAGCACAAGGTTCCCATACTTCTACGAGCAAAGTGACAGAAGAGCCAGAAACAACAAACGCCCTGTCTCGGCAACGAGACGCATAAGAACAGGCGAATAGCATAAAAGGTACACATAAAACACACACAACCAACAAACACTGAAAACGAATAGGAATTAGAATACCAAGAGGCGAAAGGAATGGGGATCTAAAGTTCCAAGGCTACTATCGAGGGCTCGCAGTCAAACGCAAACATGTCCATAGCATCGTCCAAGCTCCATATAAGGAGGGACACACCCGGAGAACGAACAGAACTACAGTTCCGAACAAAATCGTCCCGCAGGTGAAAAGGACGAACAGGAACAGCTGCACCGGACATCACCGGCTAAAAGACCAACACGAGTTTGATAGAGAATAAAAGCCGTGCCTCTTGGTAAAGAGGAATGTAACGAGGCGAAGGAACAGATATAACATTCCATGGCTAGTTTGATAGGCTCGCAGTCAAATGCAATGACCAGGAAGCAGGAACAGAAAAGAGCCAGGGGAGATGAGTCCTAATAACTACATCTACATAGGCAAATACGCCAGGGGGGATGAGTCCTAATAGCTACTTCCACATAGGCAAGTACGCCAGGGGGGAAGAGTCAGAATAACTACATCTACATAGGCAAGTCCCGCATTGATCGAGAAAACGTAAAGGGGTAAACGCCCGATCTCCCAGGAGAGAGAAACATTTTACAGGCGAGCCGACGGAGCACCGTCGTCCCATAACTTTACTAGCAAACATGACTAACGCAAGCTTAATTGAAAACACACACCCTAGCCTCTCAGTAAAGGAAAATGTAACGAGGCGGAGGAACAGAGATAACGTTCCATGGTTACTTTCATAAAGGCGCAATCAAACACAAACATGTCCATAGCATCGTCCAAGCTCCATATAAGGAAGGACACACCCGGGGAACGAACAGAACTACAGTTCCGAACAAAATCGTCCCGCAGGTGAAAAGGACGAACAGGAACAGCTGTAACAAAAGACCAACGCAAACTTAATAGAAAATAACCACCCTGCCTCAAAGAATAATTAAAACCCTGAAGTCAGTATGATACAAACGCCCTGTCTCTTAGTAAAAGGCAATAGATCTAGGCAAAACGACAAACAAAGGGCAGACCAGAAAGCGGAGACTGAAATGAGCACACAAAACAGGAATTCAACCTGAAAGCTCAAGGCACAAAGGCCAGTACCACAAAACTCCAATAAAAGCACAACGGAGCAAAACGGTCTCCTTAAAAACCTAGATCTAATCATATGATTTAAACTTTAAAAGGGCAAAATAAACGGCACACAAAACAGCACAACTAATACCAGAAAATGCACCACAGAACAAACAATCACAATGAACAATGAACAATTAATATCGAAGCCCAGAACAAAAGGAACATGGGCTTAAATAGCTCACCGGCATTACATCCCAGCTGTGAACGCTAATTTCTTACTCTGTGAAAAGAAGGGACAGAGCCAAAACTCCACCAATGGTGTAATGGAGTGAGTTGGTTTGGAGGACCAAACGCGACAGAAGGGTTTTCAGGCAAGTGACTCCGGAGAGACACCAATAAAACAGAGCGGACTCTGTAGGAGGGAGAGGGAAAAGAGGAAAACAGAAAAGCTCCAGCTCCCAAAACAGGGGAGTGAGGAAGGAGACTTAAAAGGGGAGAGAAAGGAAAACAACCCAACGAATTGGGCGAACTGACAAATAAGTCAGCGAGAGAAAATACTTTAGAAAACAAAACCTCTACTCTCAAGATGAGAGGAATCTAAAGAGGCGACAGAATAAACAAAGGAAAACAAACCCGGAAGTAACGGGCAAAACGCTCGTAGGGAAGAGCCAAAAATAGAACGAAAGAAAAAACAAACTAACTCGCACTAAAAGCGAGAAGGATAAGAATACTACAGTACTGCTATCAAGACCCGCGTTGTTTAGCAAGCTGAAACAAAGCGTTCGATAGGGCGTACTGGTCCTAAACCTTACCGGCTTGAAAGTTAAACGAATTAACATGGAAGCGCCGATACCGGAAGACGCAAAGTATAAATAGCCGGCGGAAACAATGAACAGGTGAAATCACTAAGTGCTGGCGAAACGAAAACTCGGCGTGGAATATTAAAAATCCGATAGAGTGCTTAATACAGGTAACGAACGCCCGCAGAGCTAGGGAAAGGCAAGCACAACCCATGACAGGACCCCCCCTCTAAGGGACGTCCCCAGAAGATCCCTAAGTCTTATCTCTGCGGAAGTCTCTGATAAGTTGCGAATCCAAAATGTCTCTGGATGGTACCCAGCAGCGCTCCTCAGGGCCATAGCCCTGCCAATCCACCAGAAACGGAAAACCCCTGCCCACGCGTCTCTCGGCCAAAATACGCCGTACCGTATAAACCGGGCCTCCGTCCAAGAACCGGGGAGGAGGTGGCGGCTTGTCTGCCGGAGCGAGGGCGCTAACAAGCACAGGTTTTAACCGAGAGACGTGAAATGTGGGGTGGATGCGCATAGAGCGCGGGAGCTGTAACCGCACGGTGACTGGGTTTATTTTCTGAAGGATCTTGAAGGGTCCAACAAAACGAGGAGCGAGTTTGCGAGACTCTACTCGCAAGGGGAGATCCCGCATAGCGAGCCAAACACGTTGCCCTACCCATAAGAGGGAGCAGGACGACGACGCCTATCTGCCGCCATCTTTTGCTTGGCCGTAGCACGCAGGAGGGATGAGCGCACACGCCTCCAAACTGCTCTACACCTTCGAACTAAGGACCCTGCGGAAGGTACCTCCACATCTCTCTCCAGTTCTGGAAATAAAGGGGGTTGATACCCCATTTGCGCCTCAAACGGAGAGAGGCCAGTAGAGGCATTGCGCAAGGTATTATGGGCGTATTCAGCCCATGCGAGGTGGCGGCTCCAAGATGTGGGGTTGGAGGCAGCCAAACAACGCAAGGTGTTCTCCAAGGTCTGATTGGTGCGTTCTGTCTGTCCGTTAGTCTCCGGGTGAAAGCCGGAGGAAAGACTGAGAGACGCGCCTAATAGAGAGCAGAAGGAACGCCAGAATCTCGCAGTGAATTGGGGACCGCGATCAGATACCACGTCCACAGGGAGGCCGTGTACTCGGAAAACGTGGTCCACCATGAGTTGGGCTGTCTCTGGTGCTGAAGGGAGTTTCGGAAGTGCGATAAAATGAGCCGCCTTGGAGAAGCGATCTACGACCACTAATATCACCGTGTTACCAGAGGACACCGGCAACCCGGTGACAAAATCGAGTGCGATGTGACTCCAAGGGCGGCTAGGGATGGGAAGAGGGCGCAGGAGACCCGAGGGCTGGGCACATGAACCCTTGCTCCGAGCACACACAGGACAGGCAGCAACGAAGGACCGTACGTCTCTCTCAAGACCGGGCCACCAAAAACGCAGGGAAACAAAGTCTTTAGTACGGTGAACGCCCGGGTGGCCGGCCAACTGGGAGGCGTGTCCCCATTGGAGAACTCAAGGCCTAACCCGGGAAGGAACGAACAGGCAGTGGGGAGGACCCCCACCTGGATCTGGATCAGACTTCAGAGCCTTCTGTACTGCTGCCTCGACTGCCCACATAACAGGAGCCACAATGTGGTCGGCGTGGACAATGGGTTCAGGAGTGGGATCCTTGTCAGTACGGTCGAACACGCGAGAAAGTGCATCCGGCTTCACATTTTTGGAGCCAGGGCGGTATGTGATTAAAAAATTGAAACGTAAAAAAAACAACGCCCACCGAGCCTGACGGGAGTTACGCCTCTTAGCTTGCTGCACATACTCAAGGTTTTTATGATCCGTCCATACAGTGAACGGATGCTCAGCTCCCTCGAGCCAGTGGCGCCACTCCTCCAGTGCTAGCTTTACGGCCAGCAACTCCCGGTCCCCTACGTCGTAGTTCCTCTCTGCGGGTGTTAATGCACGAGAGAAATACGCGCAGGGGTGCATCTTGTGATCAAGCAGGGAGTGCTGGGAAAGAATGGCTCCGGCACCTAGTTCAGAGGCGTCCACCTCTACCACAAAGGGAAGGGATGGGTTGGGGGTCACGAGTATGGGCTCAGAGCTAAATCTCCTCTTTAACTCCGAAAATGCCGCCTCCGCCTTGGAATTCCATTGAAAGGACCCGGGGAGTGTCTTTTTAGTGAGCGCAGTAATAGGGGCCGCTACCGCACTGAAATTGCGGATGAACCGCCGATAAAAATTTGCGAACCCCAAAAAACGCTGAACCTGCTTGAGAGAAGACGGAGTGGGCCAGTCTTTTACCGCGGACACTTTCTTAGGGTCCATCCGTACCTCGCCGTCAGCAACAATGAACCCAAGAAAAGAAACCGAGTTCGTGTGAAAAACGCATTTCTCCGCTTTCACAAATAACTGAGCCTTAAGGAGCGCTGACAACGTGAACAACGTGCGTCGGGAGATCGGAAGAAAAGATTAAAATATCGTCAAGATAAACAAAGACGAATTTCTCTAAGATCTCCCTAAGCACGTCGTTCACTAGCGCTTGGAAAACAGAGGGGGTGCAAGTGAGCCCGAATGGCATCACCAGGTACTCGTGTCCGCTATGCGTATTAAAAGCGGTTTTCCACTCGTCACCCTGACGAATACGCACAAGGTTGTACGCATTGCGCAGATCGAGCTTGGTAAAAATAGACGCTCCCTGGAGCCGTTCAAACGCCGAGTTCATCAGGGGGAGGGGATAACGGTTCTTCACCGTGATGTCATTGAGGGACCGATAGTCAATACATGGGCGAAGACCCCCGTCCTTTTTCTTAACGAAAAAAAACCCCGCTCCTGCCGGTGAAGTGGAAGGTCTAATAAATCCATTGGCTAAGGACTCCTCAATGTAAGCCTCCATGGCTGCGCTCTCCGGGGCAGATAGAGAGTACAAGGACCCTCTGGAAGGGACAGTGCCCGGGTAGAGCTCAATAGCACAATCATAAGCCCTGTGAGGCGGCAACGTAGTGGCCCGTTGCTTGCTAAAAACCTCAGAGAGAGTTCTGTACTGCTCAGGGACATTGGGAGGGAGGGAAAATACTATAACCCCCCCTACTTTAGCGCTCTCCTCACTCGAGAGTGAATCGAGCGACACAGGCCACTCAATCTCTGAGTCAGTGAGCTGCTCCTCCCACATAAGTGGGCCATCCGCCAGAGAATCCCAGGCTAGGCTCTCCTTGCCCCCTTCGGAGAGGACCAGGGAGTTCTCCCCATCAGAACAAAAGCTGTCCTGCTCCTGTGCGCTATCAGTGCCGGACTTGGCCTGAGTACTAGGAGACCCTGCTGCCACGAGGAATCTAGGGACTGAACAGTGGGGTCCGCACTGGGGACCCCAGTGATGGATAACGGCCCTGCCCTCCTCCCAGTTAATGTGAGGATTATGGCGGGTAAGCCAGGAGTGTCCTAAAATAAGTGGATACGCTGGGGAATCGACCAGGAAGAACTGGATCTCCTCTATATGGTCGCAATAGGGAATGCGCATGCGTACCCTGGTGGTGATTTGAGAAATGGTCCCCGTGCCTAACGGACGACCATCGAGAGCCGTGACTAGACGAGACCGCGGAAGAATCAAGGTAGGAATACCAAGAGCTTTGACCCACTTAGCATCGATAAAAGATTCGACTGCTCCGGAATCTAAAAAGGCGTCACAGCTGGTCTGACGCCCTCCCCAAAGCAGTTGCACAGAAATGAGGGTCCGAGGGTGGACATGACCCTCTCTCGCTAGAACCCTCGGTTCCCCTAGCGAGAGTCCCCTTTTCCCGCTAGCTTAGGGCACTGATCTCTCATATGCCCCTCTCTCTGGCAATATCTACACCTCCCCTTCCACGGACTAGCGCCCTTGGGTTTGCTCAACGCTGCCCCATCCACCTGCATAGGTTCTCCCAGACTAAAGGAGGAAGAGGTGGGGGATGGTGACGCAGAAAACTGTGAATAGCGGGTGGGTTGATATCTGTTTCCCCCTTTAGCCCTCTCACGTTCTCTCTCCCGAATGCGGTTATCCACATGGATGGCTGTGGAAACTAGGGCGCCGAACGTGGCGGGAGGCTCGAGCACCGACAGAGCGTCCTTTACAGGATCGGACAGGGCGTTCAGAAACAAAGAACTGAGTGGCCCATCGGGCCATCCAGTCTGCCCTGCCAGTGCTCGAAACCCGATGGAAAAGGCTGCCACCGTCTCGATGCCCTGGCGAAGACAGGTCAGTCGCATGGCCGCCTCCTGACCGGAGACGTCATGGTCAAAGACTGACGTCATCTCTGCCATAAGCTCATCCGTGTGGCTCATCATCGGTGCATTGGCTCTAATAAGCGGGTCGGCCCACTCGAGAGCGGTACCGGTTAAGGGGAGGGAGAGTATAAATGCTATCTGGGAATTATAAGAACGAAAACGGGAGCCCTGCGCTTTGAAAAAAATTAAACACTGGGTTAGGAACCCCTTGCACTTCCCCGGCTCACCACCGTAACAAAGGGGAAGTTGAAGTTTGGGCTCCCTCGCCTCCGGTGGGGGGAGGGGGTTTATAGGTGGTGCTTGTGCGACTGGGGGGGGGTACAGTGGCGAGAGTCAGGTTTTGGAGACTCTCCGCCACGTCGCGCAGGCTGGCAGCCTGTACCTGCAACTGTCTCATAAGCTGCTCGTGTTGGCTAAGTAAAGCCTGCTGAGAGGCCTGGAGAATACGCATGCCCTCCTCATGACTGGCTATAGCAGCGCCCTGACTAGCCAAGAGCTGAGCTACCTCTGTCGCTGGAACCTCTCTACTGGCTTCCATGTTCTGTAATGGAGTGAGTTGGTTTGGAGGACCAAACGCGACAGAAGGGTTTTCAGGCAAGTGACTCCGGAGAGACACCAATAAAACAGAGCGGACTCTGTAGGAGGGAGAGGGAAAAGAGGAAAACAGAAAAGCTCCAGCTCCCAAAACAGGGGAGTGAGGAAGGAGACTTAAAAGGGGAGAGAAAGGAAAACAACCCAACGAATTGGGCGAACTGACAAATAAGTCAGCGAGAGAAAATACTTTAGAAAACAAAACCTCTACTCTCAAGATGAGAGGAATCTATAGAGGCGACAGAATAAACAAAGGAAAACAAACCCGGAAGTAACGGGCAAAACGCTCGTAGGGAAGAGCCAAAAATAGAACGAAAGAAAAAACAAACTAACTCGCACTAAAAGCGAGAAGGATAAGAATACTACAGTACTGCTATCAAGACCCGCGTTGTTTAGCAAGCTGAAACAAAGCGTTCGATAGGGCGTACTGGTCCTAAACCTTACCGGCTTGAAAGTTAAACAAATTAACATGGAAGCGCCGATACCGGAAGACGCAAAGTATAAATAGCCGGCGGAAACAATGAACAGGTGAAATCACTAAGTGCTGGCGAAACGAAAACTCGGCGTGGAATATTAAAAATCTGATAGAGTGCTTAATACAGGTAACGAACGCCCGCAGAGCTAGGGAAAGGCAAGCACAACCCATGACAAATGGAGCAGCACCCACGTGTGGCGACCGAGGAACACGACCGCAAGGGAAAAAGGGTCATAAACCATGACAGAGGCAGGGCCAGGGGAAGAGGACAGCTTGATCAGAGTGACCGTGATAGAATCAGCAGACTCCGGGAGCAGAAACATTGCCATCTCAACGAAGTTGAGACGGAGCGGTACTTTATCACAAAATGCGAAAAATACAGTCAAATCAGAAATAAATATTTTCCCAAAATAAATCAGCGATACCCTCAATTAAAAAATTTAACAGACATCCAAAAACTCCCCATCCTCTTACGAGAGGAGAGGACGTGCTGTGATAGGTAGCTGCCTGGGTAGCTGCCTGCCAATATACAGTTGTGTTAAAAAAAATAGCAGTACAACATCAGTAACCTGATGAACCGCTGTTATTAGTAGTAGTGATATTTCTGCATGGCAAATAATTTACTTGTAGATGTAGTAGTATAATAGAAAAACAACAGACCCAACTGTCATGACATGCACGCTGCTTGTTCTGAGTAATTGACTCATATGAAAGGGGCGTGTTCAAAATAATAGCAGTGTGGAGTTTAATTGGAGAATTCATTAATTCTGTGAAAACACAGGTGTCATTAATTGTCCTTTATTAAGGAAGAAGGGAAGCAAATGTTTCACACATTGTTATAAAATATATTTCCTTCTGAATTGCTAAGTAAAATGGGCCGTTCCAAACATTGTTCGGAGGAACAACGTAATTTGATTAAAAAGATGATTGGAGAGGGGAAAACGTATAATGAAGTGCAGCTAATTATAGGATGCTCAGCGAAAATGATCTCAAATGCTTTAAAATGGCAACAAAAACCCGAAACACACGGAAGAAAATGAGCAACTACTGTTAAAACGGATCGAAGAATAGTCAGAATGGCAAAGATTCAGCCAATCATCACCTCCAGAAAGATCAAAGATGATCTAAAATTACCTGTAAGTGCTGTTACAGTCAGAAGACGTTTGATTTAAGTTAAGCTATCAGCAAGAAGCCCCCGTAAAGCACCATTGTTGAAAAAACGGCATGTGCAGAATCGGTTAAAATTTGCCAAGGAACACATCGATTGGCCCAAAGAGAAATGGCGTAACATTCTGCGGACTGATGAGAGTAAAATTGTTCTTTTCGGGTCTAGTGGTTGTCGACAGTACGTCAGACGACCCCTGGGTACTGAATTCAAGCCACAGTACACTGTGAAGACAGTGAAGCATGGTGGCGCAAAAAATCATGGTATGGGGATGTTTTTCATACTACGGTGTTGGGCCTATTTATCGTATACCAGGGATCATGGATCAGTTTGAATACATCAAAATACTTGAAGAGATTATGTTGCCGTATGCCAAAGAGGAAATGCCCCTGAAATGGGTGTTTCAACAAGAAAACAACCCCAAACACACGAGTAAGCGAGCAACATCTTGGTTCCAGACAAAAAGGATTGAGGTCATGGAGTGGCCAGCTCAATCCCCCGACCTCAACCCCATTGAAAACTTGTGGTGTGACATTACAAATGCAGTTTCTGAAGCAAAACCCAAAAATTCACAGGAACTGTGGAATGTAGTTTGTTCATCCTGGGCTGTTTCTAGGTGCCAGAAGTTGGTTGACTCGATGCAACGCAGATGCGCAGCAGTTATCAAAAACAATGGTTATGCAACTAAATATTAGTTCAGTAATTTAAAGTGAAGTTAAATCTTGAAAAAATTTTTCAGTTTATACAGTAAGTGTTTGAGTTTGAAGAGAAAAATGTCGACACTGCTATTTTTTTGAACAGATTAATATTCCTTTTCTTTGCTTCCTGTAAAAGAATAACGCTGACTTGATAAAATTTGTTAATGCTTTGATTTGGAATTGAATGTGTAATGTTTCCACTACATTTGAATTATGGAACTAAAAGCTATTAAAAAATATTTGCACTTTATTCACTTTTTTTAACGCACTGCTATTTATTTGAACACAACTGTATAGTTAGCTGCCTGCCATCGTCTTAGGGACAGTGAGTGACATTATAAACCAATTTTAATTTTTTCTATTTATTATATTCACTTTATAAGATCATATGTGTCATTCTCATCATCATTATTATCATTTCTATTGATAATTATTATTTTTAATTGTACTTTATTATTTTACATTATTGTTATTTCTAAATTCATAATCAAAGAAAAGTTCGTTTTCATTATGGTTTTGTATTATTCAGAGATAGATGTATGTCTTCGACTGTTTTAAAGCAGTATGCTTTGACAATGCAGATGCAATGTCTTGTCTTGCCAATAAAGCGAATTGAATTGAGTCCACGGTCAGAGAAAATATGTGTGAAAGAACACGTGATAAGCAATTTTCAGGGAGCCCTTTTCTCCAACGTGCTCTATATCGCCATCTGGTGTTCTGAAACTACATAGTGTACCTTTAATTGTTTGTTGTAACTTGGCCTGATTTTGATGTCAAGACTTTTAATGGGATGCCCAGTTTTTGCAAGTTTTAATTAATGACTTGCAAACAGTGCTTCGTACGCGTGAGTAACTCAGCATTTTTGTACGTTGAAAACGTTTTTTGTTGAGATGAAATAACATCTACCTAGCTAACGCTAGTGTGTCAAGCTGTGGTTCAAACTACCTATTGTTGCCTTCAGCACTATAATGACATGAGCCGATCAATAGTTAATGTTTTAAAACAAGTTTTTGTGCAGGGCCTACAGCCATCTTCGATCGAGCGGCTGTCTTGTTGCTCACGACAGTCTACGCACGCTACTCACGACAGAAGTTAACAGAATCCCGGCCTGAAACCTGCTGTGATTCGTTGGAGTAATGTGGGCTTCAGCAAAAATTGATGCCTTTTTATCTGATTGGCTGGAGTAGACTCAGTTGAATAAAAACCTATTTGTGGATTTCTTTGCACATCTTGCTGTGAGGATAGTCTCAAAAATCCTCAAGTAAATGCAAGCGATTCCACACACGTGAAGCATTGCGTAAGTGTACAGTCATTAGTTCGGGAGACATTTGTTTGTGACTGCAAAAACATATTTGTGAATCAGTTGCATTTATTTGTGAAGCATTTACATATATTTGTGAATCAGGTGCATTTATCTGTGAACCAGTTAGTTTTAAATTACTGAAAGTTACCTGGAAAATTCCCCCCGAATTGAAAATTTAAAAGAAAAAAAAAAGTCTTCTGAAACATTCCATTCTTGTTGGGAAACCATTTTTATTTTTTGCAATTCCAAGTGAACTAATGCAATGTTTTGCTTAAAAACTAAGTCATCCAATAGTGCAGATCAATAGTTAGTTATTTGTTGACACAATTATTGAGATTTTGCATGCATTTTACCCATTATATGTTTCCTTGTGTTTTGCTCAGGTCTTAATAAAATAATATAGCATTTAGGGAGAAAAATACAGAAAAGCAAACCGAAACTAGAAGCTAAAATAGCAAATATTTCCACAGCTACAGTGAACTTTCCAGGTGAGCTGAAATAAGCCGGTATAAAGGTGATCCAGACTGCACAGAATATGAGCATGCTGAACGTGATAAATTTGGCTTCATTGAATTTGTCAGGCAGCTTACGAGCCAGAAAAGCTAAAACAAAGCACAACATAGAGAGGAGTCCAATATAACCCAGTACAGCCCAGAACCCCACTGCTGATCCTACATCACATTCTAGAATGATCTTTTCTTTGTAGTGCTTCATGTTCTTGTTGGGGAAAGGAGGGGATATTGCTAACCAAAGCACACAAATAAGGACCTGTATGAGAGTGAAAGCAAGAACACTCAGTCTCTGCTGGGAAGGCCCAAACCACTTCATGACATTACTGCCTGGAAGTGTAGCTCTGAAGGCCATTAACACCACTATTGTTTTCCCCAGAACACAAGAGATGCAGAGGACAAAGGTGATCCCAAACGCAGTGTGGCGCAGCATACAGGACCACTCAGAGGGCCGGCCGATGAAGGTAAGAGAGCAAAGGAAACACAGTTTCAATGAAAAGAGCAGCAGGAAGCTCAGCTCTGAGTTGTTGGCTTTCACAATGGGTGTGTCCTTCTTTACAAAGAACAGCACAGCCACAAATGCAGTTACACATGCTCCAAATATAGAAAAAATAACAAGCACTATTCCCATAATTTCTTTAAAAGACAGAAATTCAACAGCCTTTAAAACACAATTATCTTTTTTTGCATTAGACCAGTATTCATCTCGGCACAAAATACAGTCGATAGAATCTGTAATAAAACAATGAATACCATGGTTAGAAAATTCAATGGGAAACTGGTAGCACTGAGGTAATGTTCAGAGTTCACACCATAATACAAACAGCACAACTTTGAAATGTCCTCTATAGACCGGTTAGTGTTGACTCTGAATTACCTGTAGCATTGCTGATTTCTCCATCAGCACAGGGCACACAGTCAAAGCAGCAGACAGGCCTTCCTCTCTGCGCAGCCTTCCGAGTGCCTGGGGGACAGCTCTCACTGCACACTGACCTGGGTTTCTGTGCAACATGTTTCAACTCTTAACTCAAAGCCCTCGTGGACCATATGATGTGCAAATTTACATTACATTACATTACATTAATTTAGCAGATGCTTTTATCCAAAGCGACGTACAATAAGTGCATACAGAGACATCATCAAGATGACTACAGAACAGACAAGACAAAGCACATCCTTCCCATAATGTAGCAGCTATCCCTAGTAATGAACGTTGACTGTAGTTCACAGTAAGCTGTGGGTAAATCAGCAATACTACACTTCTATTCTGAATACTATTATAAACTATAATAAACAGACAGGAAAACACAGGGAACTGATATTCCTAGGTTAGAATATCAGTCAAGGTGGAGTCTGAAGAGGTGTGTCTTCAGGCCTCTACGGAATGCAGGCAGGGTTGGAGTAGAACGTAGGGGAATGGGAAGTTCATTCCACCACTGAGGAGCTAAGGTGGAAAAACTCCGGAGTCGGGATGAGCGAGAGCCTTTGACACGGAGGGGGGGGAAGATACTTTATAAATACTTTATAATAATTACTTTCTAAACTTTATGATATAGAACATCAAATACTGGATTCTACAGTATATTCTTCCGTGTAATGTCTTTTTTTTTGTTTTATTCACGATTGCTGGTAGTATTTTACAGTCTGGTAAATGAAGACTTTAAGTTGCTTAAATTTTGTGAAATGATTCTTTCTCTATCAGTGCTAAAAGCTGCATATATGTGCTGTTATAGAATAGAATAGAATAACCTTTATTTTCCCGATAGGGAACTTCAGTTGTAGCCACCAGCAACAACAAAAAAGACAGACAGTGAGGCAGACCCACAACACACAAACAAACATATAAAATAATACAGCCAAACATCATGATTAAAATAGCCCCGCTGTCCCGAGATGTCCAATGTCATCAACCAGTCCAGCACACAAACTCTGTTATCAGACCACCTTTTCACAAAGTGACTGTCCACTTACCTGTGTTTGTCCACCTGCCCAAACCATACTAACAGGACTCATCACAAACTGGTGACCAGATGGTAAAGAGGCATCATAGTAGCCAACATCTCTGAACTCTACTGCACCATCAGGACCAAGCTGCCAGTTCACCACCTCATATCTGGCTATCGGGTCTCCATTACTGTCAAAGGAGACTTTCTCTCCAGTGCCCAAAGAGAAATTGACTGTTTTCAGAGTCTCAAGTACCTGTACAGAAACAAAGATTTAAGCTAAGATAAATTGTTTATTGTTTTTGCTCATAATGAGGATTTTATTAGCTATATAAGAAGTGCTTATTAAGTTACCTGCCAGGGCTCTGTTTTCACTTTGTTTGTACAGCCTTGATGGGCTGCACATGCAAACAGGTCATGTAGAGAATGAGCAACAGCGTATACTGCTTTGTAAACATTGTTGGAGATTCTCGGCTCTGATACATCAGTGTATTGATTTTCCAGTTCATTCAAGTTCTCAGATCCAGTGCAGGGCTTAATGTGAACTAGATTGCTTTCATTTGTTAGTGAACATTGAAACACATTTCCCCAAAAGTCTATAACAGCAAGGTTTCCTGGATTTTGTGAGGGGTGAAGTTTTAATATAAATTCTTTGAAGCCATTTATTTTGCCTTTGGTGACAGCAAAGCCAATAGACCCTCCCAGTATTCTGAAACTCGTTGGTCTCACTAGTTTGCTTGCTGTTATCCAGCCTTCACTGCCCACCATTTGGAGACCAGTAATATTCTGAATCGTCAGCTGCTCCAATAACGTGTTCATTGTATGCAAACCAAGAAATGCTACAATTACCTTTGCAGTTCCTCTTCTGATAACATCTACAACCTTCAGTAATTTCTCTGGTTCTGTTATGTGAAATTTCTCAGAATACTCAATGCAGATCCCTTCTTCTTGAGCAGCTTTTATAAATGTGGTCATCCCGTAGTTGCCATAGTCATTGTCACTTCTCAATGCTCCGATCCAGGTCCAGCCGAAGTGCTTCACCAGCTGAGCCAGTGCTCTGCTCTGGTAATAGTCACTGGGAATGGTTCTGAAGAATGAGGGGAACCTATTCCTGTTACTCAGACATGCACATGTTGAAAAGTAACTGATCTGGAAATAAATTACACAGTAAAAGTTAAAACACATGAGACCTTTAAGCATATGAAAACATGACCATAATGAATAAATACTTTTATTCACAATTGGAAAGATAACACGACTTGTTTGTCAAGTGTGTTTGTGTGTGTGTGTTCATTCGTGTACATCTAAATGTACAGCTTCTATCTGCACTAAGAAAGCAATTGAACACACCAAACTAATCAGAAACACCTGTGAAACCATTTGTCCCAAGTATTATGGTGCTCTGAAATGGGGGAACTGTAATGTCTACATGGTGAAACCAAATTTCATAAAAGCTGACAATGCACTTGAACCTCATGTGAAGTGTTTGATTACATCTTATCTAAAATGATGGAGTACGGAGCCAAATCAAGAAAAAATATGCCTTTGTCCCAAGGAAAAAGAGAGAGAGAGCGGAACATCATTTAACTCAGAAAAAGGAAGACACCTGCTTTATTCACCAGAACACACCTAGTAAAATAGCCAGGATTACATTTTAGGGACTTTTCAGTTGCAGAATATAATAATTATATTTTTCTGGTTGACATAATCAGTTTATATAAGCAGATGGGACAAGGGTTACTATGTTTGTAATAGTATCATCATTGACTTTAATATCATATTTTCCACAAATATTGTTTTTTATTTTTACCATTACATTTTCACAAAAGAAAAGCTATTCTCATTTCACTTACATATCAGTGAGTTACTCCCTGGAAATATTTAGAAAGGAGAAAAGGAACTCTTACCACTGGAATTTGAAATAGTCCAACAGTTGTTGCAATTGCCATGGAGTTTGTCGAAGAGGAAGCCCCAATAATGGCCTGCACTCCTGCCGGTGTGGAGCATGATGTGTCGGTCAGTGTTTGCTCATAACCGTTCATCAGAGCCATGGCTGATCGTACAGAGAACATTGGAGAGAGACAGGAGTCATATATCTTATATCCAAGAGATACACCTGGGAGGAGGTCAGTTCTGTTGTTTATTTCTTCAATGGTGAAGATCATGGTCTGGGCCAGCCGGAATTGTCTGAAATGTACTCTAGAAATTACAGAATTTATTATTTCTTAACAGGCTAAGCATTTGGAGTGCAACTTACAAAGATTATTCAGTAGATCAAAGTTTTCAAATTAAAATTACACATACCTGTAAATGAAATTTTATTATTATATATTATTAAATAATTTGTGCAGTATGAAATATAATTGATCTTACCCTTAGTTTAATTGCAATCACAGCAGAACCTTAATGTTGAATAAACACCAATACAAAGATCAGCTGAATGTTAATTCATATGTAACCTCACCGTGAACACTTCAGGGGCTCAGGTTTGGTGTCAAATGTTCTGCTTATTTGTAAAGGAATGTTATGCAGGCCGAAGTCCCCACCGATGATGAAGTCTCCATGTTGATAGAAGCTGGGCTTGACTGCCCTCCCCAGTATTCTGCATGGTGGCGTCTGTGCTGCAGCCCAGAAGACTGTCAGTGCCAGCAGAATAGTCTGCAGTGCCATCCCACTGCAGGTCTCAGATCCAGCACTGCTGTGTACCAGGTTTATATACAGCAGTTTTAATTCTCCATCGATTTGTGATTCTCAAAGGCACGACTGAGCCCCAGGATAAGGAAGGTGGGAGAGATTGCATTCGCAGTGACTGTATACCCAAGGTGAAAACAACTCTAAGGATATCTGAGATCTGCACACATTGCTGTTTTCAGTTTACCTAATTAATTTCAGGGGAAAGACGGTGCTTTATGTCTTCAAGGCACTATTGTCCCATACTATGCCACTATTGTTAGCAAAGATTTTGTTATTTATTCATGCTTTTCACACAATATACAAGGATTCAAAAGTTGGCATGATGGAATTGAAAAATATCCATGATGCAGCCTTGTCATAGATGGCTGTGAAATCAGTTTATAAACTCGCAGTCTCATTAAATATCAATTATGGAATGATGGTAAGAATGGCCAGTTAAAAGTGCAGTTAAATGGTCCTGTAACAAAAATAGTTTCCAATGGCAAATAATGTATTATGTATAAGATTGGGGGTGGTACGGTGGTGCAGTGCTGTCACCTCAAAGCAAGGCCGAGGGCCTGTGCGGAGTTTGCATGTCCGAGTGGGTTTCCTCCGGGTACTGCGGATTTTTTGTTCAGATCAGAACATCAAAAACCAAGACGGCACATTTTTCTGATTCGTGGTTATGACGGTATGTGGAATTACTGTTCGAATATGTGCACCGGGAGTGCCACAATGATAAACAGCTAAATAAAAGAAGAATAAATAAATAAATGTGTAAATATAAAAATGAATAAATAAAATAATTTGGAAATAAATTAATTAATCTGGGAATTAATGTAGAAATGTAAATTCATGTGCAATTAATTAAATTATTAAATTCATTTTGTAATTTATTTTAAAATATTTTTTCAAATATATTAATTTATTTATTTCCATATATATTTCCCTATTTATTTCCATACAGTTGAAGTCGGAAGTTTACATACACTTAGGTTGAAGTCATTACAACTCATTTTTAACCACTCCACAGATTTCATGTTAGCAAACTATAGTGTTGGCAAGTCAGTTAGGACATCTACTTTGTGCATGACACAAGTTGTTTTTCCAACAATTGTTTACAGACAGATTATTTAACTTTTAATTCACTATATCACAATTCCAGTGGGTCAGTAGTTTACATACACTAAGTTGACTATGCCATTAAATTTTTAATATTTGGTATTCGCATATCCTTTGCATGCCATGACGTCCTGATGTCTGTGACCCAACAACATCAAAAGACTCTTGATATCTTATTTTCTGGTACTCTTACAAGCGATACTATAACGACTCTGCATTTGAATGGATCTCTATGGGAATTGGGGAGTGGGACTAGATTTAGCTGTAAATTATGCTGGAACAGTAAATTATGCTGGAAAAGTGAAATAATCTGGAAACAATTTTTGGAAAAATTGAGACGCCTGAGAAAGCTTGCTAACTATCTGTTTTAGATTTATATTTGCATCGGATGCCAGCGAACATTGTAGCTAGGCTACATTGAACATGGGCATGTAGCTAGCTTTCTCGGATACAAGATCGTTATATTGCTCACAGCAATATACAATCTATCCGCCCGCCGTTTCTTTCAATATTTGAGAATTTGACTTCTCCACTTGCTCATAAGAAACGCTGTCAGTAACTCTGAATAGCCTCCATGGAGGGTTGGAACCTGGTTCACTTGGAACTAGGCGAAATTAGTGGGTGGACAAAGCAAGTTGCCATATTGTACTATCTAGCTAGCTTTGCACTATCCATCGTTTCTCTCAATATGTGAGGAATTCACTTCTCCATTAATGTATTTGCTCACAAACGTTGTCTGCAGCTCTGAACCATTTTTGCTACAGTCTATGCTCTGAAAATACAGTGTTGCCAGAAGTCTTAAAACTATAAACCCGCCTATCTTAATAAAAATAACCCAATTTGGATAAAATAGGCTACATTAAGTTACGAACGGGAGGGGGGGGGGGGTACGGATTTATGGATGTGATCGTGAACCGGGGAGCAGGCGAGGGAGATTGTGGACCGGAGGTGGAGGTAGTCTGCTGTCAGAACGGTAGCCAATCGATAGACTGAAATGTTTATGAACCTGCAACGCATGCACACATACAGTTATAAGCTAGTTTTATTTCCAAATCAAACGTTTCGTGCTTATGCAAGATCGGGGAAAGCAAGCTTGCACACACAAAAAGCAAGTTGAGCAACATAGAAACATAGGCTGCTCATTTCTCGTCCATTACAAAGTTCTCAAGCTTTGTAGCATAAACCAAAAGACGCGGCACGTGCATTCAAAGATAAGACACGGTGGTCTATACAACAGTAAAGTTTACAGATAGCCACATCTCCCGTCTCATCGTTAAAGCACGAAGACAGCATTTAAGCTCCTAGCCTACTTTTCCATGAGCAACTGAAAATCAGCTTTCCTTATTTATTTATTTTCTAACCCACTGGCAAGCGGTGACTATTAACTGGCTTCAATGACAACCGAGGAATAGGCAGAGAGAGACAACTACACCAGAGCCAATGAACGTGAATAATTAGCTGAAAGAGGAAGATGAAAAACCGCCCAATATAACAAAAAATAGACCAAATTATGGCAAGCTGCAAATAGTAATTTTCCCCCCTCTCAATTACATAAAAAATTTACCCCAATTGGGCTGGAATAAGCCCAATCTGGCAACACTGAACACATACGTTGGAAGGGTGGGAACGAGTCGAACTTAGTGGGTGGAGAAAAGCAAGTTGATTGACAGATTGTGCACGTTGGGAAATCGGTAAATATATATGGAAATAAATAAGTAAATAGGGAAATAAATGAATGAATATATTAGAACAAATATTTGAAAATAAATTTAATAACCTAAATTAATTGCACATATATTTACATTTCTCTATTCATTCCCATATTTATTTCCGCATTATTTTATTTATACATTTTTATATTTCCACATTTATTTATTCTTTTATTTATTTATTCATCATTGTTGCACTTTCGGTGTTCCATACACGTACACTCGTCTTTACCTGAATTTGGTTAATACCTTTACCAGATTTTCACATTGCCTTGCAAGGTATTTGTGAGAATCGTATACTAAAGTTGGCCTCTAAAGCCTTATGAACAGTGCCGGCTGTCACCATTTTCCAATGTGAAATCCAGTGTCCGGCTCTCTCGGGTGCTTTGCAAAGATCAGTGAGTTGGCGCATGCCGAGATAGTGATCTTGGACTGAATCATTAGCTTAGCTTTAGCCAGCTCCATTGAATCCCATTAGGGCGCTGGAAGGTCGTGCCCATGGTGTTATTCACCAGTTGACCACTAGGTGTCACTTGTCACTCTCCTGCAGCTAGACGTAGCTAGGATACTGTATATCGATGGTAAACAAACTGATCTGCTGACATTTTGCTAGTCTTTTCTGGTAACTTGCTAACAACATTGAAGAAAATAGTACTTTTATAAATAATTTGGATTACACTAAATAAAATACATACGAGGACTGGTCATTGTTTGTAGCTGCCCTATAGAAGTGAATGGAGAGCGACAAATACCCTATTCTGGATTATCTCCCCAGGGGATTTGGCGAAATTATGGCCAGGTAACTCCACAACCCAAAGTTATACCAAAGTTCAGTTGTGCTTTAAAAGCTGGGTTTTCCACCTTGGCGGATTGCTTATATGATGACGAAACAGACATGCTCGTGCTTGTGTATTTAAAGCGTGCGAGCAAGGAATAGGCTATATGGATCAATAGTATGATCAATATTATTCGGATTAACCATTATGACGTGTTTTGATATACAAAATAATATTTTACATTAGGGTTTAACACCGACACAGATCCCCGGTAATTCCCGACAGTGCTGTTATTTTAGAAAATATATGTGGTTTTATTTAGTTAAGAAACACCTGCAACCGCTGAAAATAAGATAACAAAATAGGCTTCCGTCTCACCAAATTAGCTTGCTTGTTTAACAAATTTTGTTTGATTATACAATGAAGCATTGTCAAACATCAATTCCATGTTCTCACAGCGGTCAGATCACAGACAATGCAGTTCAGATAGCGAAGTTCAAGCTTCATCCAAAATTCATATTCTCATAATAACACGTTATTTTGGCTTAATGATGACAATAAATACACAAAGGCTGTCAGGTTGGGAACCCATAGGTTCACGCATACTTACCTTAGTCTATAATGTCCTGCTTATGGAAATATGACCAACTTGTTTTTACAGGTAGCTTAATGCTTTAAAACACGCCCATTTCCCCGGGACAACACGTCTATTGCGGGACAAAAAAATAAATATTAATCCCTATTTCACAATGTAATCTTGTTGTCTTGTATGCATGCTTGTTGGCACCCGTGTGCAATAGACAGGAGGGTACGCGCGTTGTGCTCATGCCTATGTAGATGCAATTATATTGCAAAAATAACATAGAAATAACTGCGAAATGACTTTAGACCAGTTTTGTGGTGGTTTTAGTCCAAGCGCTTTCTGCTGGCTCAAGATAGCGATACGCTAAAAATTATCCCAGCCACACCTCATCTTAAGAGCAACCCACCCAGTTCACTTGCTATGGGCGTGAGTTCACTTGGTATTTAAACAACGTGAGCTCTGGGTGCTATAATGACCCCTGCGCCGGGTGTAAGATAGCAAAGATACTTGCGTTTGGGTTAGCGCCGGGTGTAGTATTGGGCCCAATGTGTTTATTATAAATCTGTGATTTAGTATATCAAAATGATATGGACAATTTTTAAAACGGCTGAAAATCCTAAAATGTTCAGGATGAGATAGATGAGTGTATTGTATTTAATTATGGCACAAATCACCCTCCATATGTAATGACCTGAGGCCAACATGACAATAGCAAGACAAGTATACTGTACCATTTATTTTGCACTCTGGTCATCCTCAATTTCCATTAGAAGTAGCCATAGATACTCCTAGCCAAACGAGGTAGCCAAGGTCATCCTCTCTATAAACTTTTGGGTAAAATAAAATAAAATTGTATTTTTAGGGGAATTATGAGGAAAGTTAGTAAAAATATCAAGGAAATGAGGCAGAGAAATCACCCACCGAAAACAGCATAGCACAGAAAAATGTTATGCTGTTTATATATGGCCTAATTCATGGTTATCCAAAAATACATGAAAATTAATTCCAACATCTTACCTTCAAGCTTCAAAATGTATTCTTTGTTGCTAGAAAAACCTCGTACCTTATGAGATGTTTCTTCTTGTCAAAGTAGGTTTAAAATTCCTTCTTCTTCCTTCAGGTTTAAAATTTTTGATGTATGATATGAAGTTCAACCTTCTGTCACAAAGCGTTCCTCCCTCTCGGTGTCGTTAGTTGGAGCCACCGTTTTATCACTTTTTCGATCTCCCCATCTGTGGCCTTGGATGGTTCCTCCTGAATGTGACGACAGAGAGAGATTATTACACAAACATTCCTCTATGACCATTATCATAACACACATGGAAATTTTATTCTCATCAATTATGTTACTCTACGTTAAAACTGTTGTGCATTTAACGTACAGAGTTGTTAGTATGTTTAACCTGTCGTCAACTCGGCTGCTGGGTTGAGGCTGAGAAGACAACGGTAACTTAGCAACAGTCGTTTTTTCTTACTTCCACCTCGCGTTAAACTGTTGGCTATAGCTAGCACTACCCTTTACGAATTAATAAAGTTACTCACCAGAGAGTAAATGTTTCCCTCATCCATAAGCAAACTAGATATTGATCATTGATAGTATTACATAATTAAAGGTCGCTAGCTAACGTCTGCAAGCTCACTGTAGCCAGCTGCCGATAGCATTAGAGTGTATGTTTATAGCAGCTAGCATGTAGCTAAGGACCAAGTGAAGAAATTAGACGAAGATTTATATTGTCAAATTGTCTCTGAATATATTTCACGAAAGTTATCCTTACAGCCAATTAACTTCATTTGGCATTTAAATATTAACTTTATTTGGTATTTAAATATTACCTTAACCTTTGAAAATCAACCTAGCATGCTTTCGCTTCCGTCAATTTACCTCAGAACCAAGCAGCAAACGGTCAAGACAAGTTCTGAAAGAGAGAGAGATAGCTAATGTTTTCCTGAATTTGGGGAAAATCAACAGACAACCAGAAAATAAACATGTTTAGCTATAGATATAGTTTGAGATTTTTTCCCCCGCTGAGATTCAAAACTTTTTTTCAGAGTTTCAAAACGGTTTCAGGGTTTCCAGAGTTTCAAAACGGTTTCAGGGTTTTCAGAATTTTAAAACTTTTTTTCAGTTTCAAAACGGTTTCAGGGTTTCAAAACTTTTTTTCAGAGATTCAACTTTTTTTTTCGAACTCACGAATTGTGACACTGATCTGACGGCATGAGAAGGTGAATGAGAAGCCGGCTTGATTCGCCGAGGCTGGTAACTGTGCCTAGCATAGCTACCCATTGGATTTGCAACTGACTTGGCTGGTCACTAGCATTCCTAGGCTGGTAACTCACATGCCTAGCATAGCTACCCAGTGGATTCGCAACTGAATTGACTGGTCACTAGCTGGTTACTCATGTAGGCTACCTAGCCTGGCAACCCACTGGATTGGTGATTTTTATTTATTTTTTATTACTATTTATATAGAGTTAACTTGTCTCATTTGCAGTTTGAGTCTGTAGTATCCACAAGGCAATAGTTGTTCAATTCAAGTGAAGGACTTACGAAATCAGTGAACCCTATTCAATTTGGCCCACTATAAGCAATTTTCATCTAGGCCCCACTAGTTAAGTATCATATCTCAAAAACTATTCACTGCACATCCATGTTTTAAAGTTCAAATCGAAGAAGAGGCTGTAGGCTACCATTCAGAAATTTACAACAGAATAAATGTAGGTTATGTCAGAATCGTCACATACAGTAGCCTAGGTATAGGCTGCATAATATAGGCAACCCATAAAAATGCATAGCCTAATGTTTGTATATAGCTACGTAGGCTAAAAAAAGGCCAACGTTTAAAGGTAGGCCTATGTTTTACAACAACAGAAATGTATTAGCCTACAGCAGCAAGTGCAATAGGTGGTCGCTGTGGAAATGTCAACTTTGCTGGAAATTGGCGAACTGTAATAGCCTATGATGATAAGCCTCTTGAGGGTTAGCCTAATAAGAAAACACTTGTAGCGCCAGACAGGATATTTAGTTCCTAACGTGTTCATATTGTGGATTTTTTAGGGGGGGAAAAAATTAACTGTCTACTAAACCGAAATTCTAGGCTATTTATAGGCTACAACTTTTTAATAATATAGGCTATTATTGTTCCTACATCAGAACATGATTTTTTTAGCATGTAGAAACGGTGCGTTTTATGCATTTATTGTCTGTGATGGTGCCAAGATGAAGGATGCGTGGAATTTTGGGGTTTAAGATGTAAATAATTTCAGAGAAACATGTAATTGGGATGTCGACAACTACCACTAGGGGGCCACCGTGGCTAAGATATTCACAACTGGCTCGTCAAATTTTTTTGTCATTTTAACACATTAAAACAAAAAAACCTAGTTTTTAATTAAGAACAGTCCACTGATTTCATTTCCACGTTGAAAATCTGTTTAAAAATTTGAATGAGCAAAACCGAAAGAGCATTACTTATGATGGCCTGTTCCACAGAATAGGCATCTTTCTCGGTAGCCCAGTGGTTTCAGATGTATTTTTTGAATAGGATACATCATAAAATAAATACATTTAAAAAACCTTATAGGCCTACAGCATGAATCACAAGGTAATCGATTCACTTACAAGATAGCTTCGGCTTGCCACACACACTAAACCGAGGACGATGGACTTCTTCGCACTGTTTCGATGATGCGACACTTGGGGTTAAGGTAGGTTTTCACGAAATTCAGCGAGGTGCATCGGTTGGACCACAGAACTATATAATAACTAGAAAGGAAACATGGTCGTGGTTCCATTCAACCCTATTCAATTCGGTTCTTCCGCAAGTGGCACCGCCGCAAGATGGCTGTCACGGCCCGGAAATAGTATTACCGATGAGCTCTGCCATGTATTTCCAATGGAGTGTTGTGAGTCGCCCCAGCGCAAAAAAAGCTCACAATATATATCATTAGAAGCAGGCAATCACATTTTTACATTTTTCCTGGGTCAAATATTTTTTCTAGGCTGCACAGAAAAGAGAAAGGTATGATTTAAAAAGCTCATCGTGAGTGTTGAGTAGGCACACTGAACTCTGACTGGTTAAGAACGAACCGATGAGATTTGGCACATGGTCACGTGGTAATCCTAGTTACATCACAGTACAATAACATGAGGAGGCCTATTCACATTTTCATTCTTGCCCCGCTAAGCCAGGTAACGCGGTATAGGATTTCAGGCGACCGCTTGTCCTGTAGAGTGTTTGAGAATTCAGTTTTTAGGTTTTGGTTTTCCTTCACACTTTTTGGTTCTTGGTTTTCTTTTCCCTGTCTCGCTACTAGACAGTAACCTCAGTTTCACCTAGTTTCCATTTGCCTTTTATTTTAGCTCTTTAATAGTTATTGAGCTAGAGGCATTTCTTTTCGTTTCTATTCTCTGCTCGAGTCTACAAGCTTCGCTCTGTTTTTTGGGTTGTTATTTGTTTGGCTTATGCCGGGATTCTTTTCCCTTATTGTTTGTTTTCTCTGCTTGAAATCTGAGTTTTTGCCCACTTTTCTGGATTGCTATATTTTGGCTGTATGCCAGGGGTTATTTTCCCTTTCTATTTATTTCTCTGCTTTGTGCACGGACTCCCATCGCCCTTTTAGTGGTTGTTCTCATGCTTCGTGGGACAACTTTCAGATCCCTTTCAGTCGCGTCTGGTCGTCTGAACACTGTTAGCTAATAAGCCTGCTTTGTTCACACAGCTTCGAACAACATAACAGCGAATAGCTAGTTAACATTAACCAAATAGTTTGTTAATAACGCTATACTTAAGGAGATGGCTATTACACATTTTTGATCCTTTTGGCCTGGTCAGTAAATAGTCCCCCAAGCTATTGTAGAGCAATGGCAACCTTGGCTCTCCAACGCTATCTATAAAGAATATAAACGTGACTGGGAGTGAGCCAGTTCATGCTTTTATAGCCACAATCAGAATCAACTCAATATAATTAATAACTCAATATAATCAAAATCAATATAAGTACAGATAGCCAACATGTAATGTTATTATTGGCAATCATTATTTGTATGAACATATTAAGTTATTGTACTGTATTAAATAGAGCCATTTTAAATGTTATTGTACTTATTCTGTTATGTTTTTTTCTTTATTTTTATTTTTTATGCATCATTCCATTCTCCAGGGCAATTCTAATTTAGAACTTGACAGATGCACAACCTGCTGCAATTTATATCACTGTCCACTTTGCCTGACCTTCAAACCCACAAAACTTAATCGATTAAAGTCTCATGTATATTTCCATCTAAAACAGGCACTGACTTTCAAAGGTATGTTTGTTTAAACAATTGTTAGATTTTAGTAATTTCAAAGTGTGTTTAGCAACATTTTTCAGTTTAAAGTAGAATCTGTATGCCCCAACATATTAGAGACTTAGGTGCTGAACGGCCTGGGAAATGAGCTATGTTAATTTCCTCCCCCTCCCGCATTGTTAAGACTCATTGTCACCTGCATGAATGCCCCCCCGAGTTTCCTGGGAATCCTAGCCTGGTAGAATAACGTGTGAAATAAAGTTATTGATCTAAGCCCTGAGACAGGAAACTAGGAAGAAGAACCAGAGATAGGAGTGAAGTAACATAGCCACAAGACTTCCCTGTCTAGCCTACCTTTTGTTATCACCTACATGACATTTCCTGTTTTCTGTGTATAAACGCTGGGCCGGTTTGGAGTGTAAGTAATGTTAGACTAGAAGCTGACATAAACATCATGCTAATAAAGAAGTTATATCTGTGTCTTTCATCACAGAACCGATTCAAGACCCTCTTATTTCTCGAACGTAATTGCAAGTACCGGCAACGAACAGAAGTGTCATTGAGAAATACGAAGCAATTCTTCACCATTTAAACAATTAGATGGTGTAAGATATTCGTACTGTCAACAAGATGCATTATGGTTCATTTGTAAGTTAGTGGACACTTTCATGCAAGACAGTCCAAAAGAGTTTTCCAGCTGCCCCGTGTCCTGGGAATGGAGGAGAGCGAGGTGGCCGAGGCCCTCATTGCATACACCCGGCTCGCTGACGTGGTTGGGGAAGCAGAGCACGACGAGATTGTAGGACCATTTGTTTTTATTTTCAGTAGGATATGGAGCGATTCTTAATTGAAATTGTGGACCACAGGCGTGCCAATTGCCAATAATAACATACATAATTTTCTGTCTTCTTCCCTTACAGCCTGAGGAGGTAGAGTAAGGACTACTCGTGTTATATAGTGTACATAAATATATATATAGTTTTAGATTGCATGGGTGTTTAGTGTGTCGTGTAAGTTCTTATTGGTCGTCCTTTTTTCCCTTTGTTATTTTCTTATTAGACTATTTGATATTCCAAAAAAAATAAAATAAAGTATTTTACAAATTATTAATTTGTGTGGTTGCTAAAGTCTATGGCTGCCTAATCTGTTCTTCTGTCATTCCATCATTTTGGGTTATTTGTACTTTTAAAGTTCCCTGGTAGACTATCATATAAAGTGATGAAGAAAATGTTAGCCATATTCCCTATTCCTATATCACACATACACCTCAGCACAAATAAACCTTGCATAAGGTCATGGAATCTGTCCATGGTTCTGCAATGCTTAAAACATGCCTTCTGCCAGAAATTGTACAGTGCTGCACAATCATTTGTATTTAGTGTTGCAGTGTTTAATGGTATGGACAAAGAGTTCAACATTGGGAACAGTCTGCTGGCTTGTATTGAGA
The DNA here is from genome assembly GCA_029718625.1 of Synaphobranchus kaupii. Lineage (NCBI taxonomy): Eukaryota > Metazoa > Chordata > Actinopteri > Anguilliformes > Synaphobranchidae > Synaphobranchus > Synaphobranchus kaupii. The sequence continues at coordinate 1,583,559 of CM056378.1, forward strand.
TGCCTATTATACCTCAAAATAACATTTTCAAAAATCTAGCAAGGTTCATAATATGCATATAAACCCTTAGATCACTACTGAGTTTGTAAATTAAGTTTGGAACTGTGATGACTCCATAGTTGGATACATCAATAATGTCGATGAAGCTGTAGTGTAGACTTGCAGTGACTGCTAGTAGGTGTGGTTGAATCTTGTTGAAAGCATGAGGATGTAGTAGTACTTTATTGATCCCACAATGGGAAATTTCTTCTTCAATCGTTACACTCCAGTAATACACAGTAAATATAACACGTGTATATTATTACAGGGAAGCCAGACCAGAGAAGGGATCAGCTATTCTTTTGTTAAAGTGGACAGTGATACAATTTGCAGCAGGTTGTGCATCTGTCAAGTTGTAAATTTGAATTTCCCTGTAGAATGGAATGATGCATCTGTAAAAAAAACAAAACATAGCAGAATAAGTACAATAACTCAACACGTTCGTACAAATAATGATTGCCAATAATAACATTACATGTTGGCTATCTGTTACATACATAACGTTAACGTTACATTAGCAACACACATAAAACCGACGTTAATTTTAGTGCTAATGTTTGTAAAACAAACAATATATAAAGTAATGTCGTTACATAACTGCCATTGGACAAACACTAATGGTTAGAAAGCTAGTTACTACTTAACGTTAGCTAGTTACGTTACACAAACATTATGATTCATGACTTATCACGATTGCAAACGTTTGCTGCGCTACAAATAAACAGCAATGGAAAAAACAACATACAAGTTGGTCACATTAGTGTTAATTTGCTAACGTGAGCTAGCCAACTCCTAGTATTAAGTTGTTGTCTGCTGCTTACCTTTTATACCATTTACCTTGGTGGGAGTTTTCGGCTCGTTGAAATCCACTTATTACGAACAGAACAAATTTGCATCGACAAAAGGTGATGTATCCGGCTCATTTGTTGTGTTCGCAAACAGAATGGGGAAGTAACGAAAAGGTCCATGCATGTGGTCGGAAGTGACGCCAGGGCACATGACGCAACTTCCATGTCCATGCTCAGGCCCACTGAACTCAATGACATATACGCTCTATGCTCAGGCCCCGAGGGGCCTGGCGGTGAGAAGAGTCTGGCTGCAGACATCCACCGTGAAGCCCCACGTCCACCGCCAGGCCCCTGGGGCCTGAGCATGGACCTGGAAGTTGCGTCATGTGCCCTGGCGTCACTTCCGACTACGTGCATGGACCTTTTCGTTACTTCCCCATTCTGTTTGCAGAACACACTAAACGAGCCGGACGTGTCTTCATTTGTCCAAGCAAGTTTGTTCTTTTTTCTAATAAGTGGATTTCAACGAGCCGACATCTGCCAACAAGGTAAATGATGCCAATGTACTGTTGGAACCAATGACGTTAACGTTAAACAGCAGACAACAACTTAATACTAGGAGTTGGCTAGCTAGCTCACGTTACCAAATTAGCACTAATGTTACTAACTTGTATGTTGTTTTTTCCATTGCTATGTTTATTTGTAGCGCAGCAAACATTTGCAATCATGATAAGTCATGAATCATAATGTTTGTGTAACGTAACTAGCTAACGTAAGCTAACGTTAAGTAGTAGCTAGCTTTCTAGCCATTAGTGTTTGTCTAATGGCAGTTAAGTAACGACATACTTTATATATTGTTTGTTTTACAAACATTAGCACTAAAATTAATATCAGTTTTATGTGTGTTGCTAATGTAACGTTAACGTTATGTATGTAACGTTAGCCGCCTACTGTAGTTAGATGCCAGCTCTCTGTTCTCAAGTCGGTCTTTTAACGTTTGCTTGTTATTATTGGCAATCATTATTTGTACGAACATATTAAGTTATTGTACTGTATTAAATAGAGCCATTTTAAATGTTATTGTACTTATTCTGTTATGTTTTTTTCTACAGATGCATCATTCCATTCTCCAGGGCAATTCAAATTTAGAACTTGACAGATGCACAACCTGCTGCAATTTATATCACTGTCCACTTTGCCTGACCTTCAAACCCACAAAACTTAATCGATTAAAGTCTCATGTATATTTCCATCTAAAACATGCACTGACTTTCAAATGTATGTTTGTTTAAACAATTGTTAGATTTTAGTAATTTCAAAGTGTGTTTAGCAACATGTTTCAGTTTGAAGTAGAATCTGTATGCCCCAACATATTAGAGACTTAGGTGCTGAACGGCCTGGGAAATGAGCTATGTTAATTTCCTCCCCCTCCCGCATTGTTAAGTACTCATTGTCACCTGCATGAATGCCCCCCCGAGTTTCCTGGGAATCCTAGCCTGGTAGAATAACGTGTGAAATAAAGTTATTGATCTAAGCCCTGAGACAGGAAACTAGGAAGAAGAACCAGAGATAGGAGTGAAGTAACATAGCCACAAGACTTCCCTGTCTAGCCTACCTTTTGTTATCACCTACATGACATTTCCTGTTTTCTGTGTATAAATGCTGGGCCGGTTTGGAGTGTAAGTAATGTTAGACTAGAAGCTGACATAAACATCATGCTAATAAAGAAGTTATGGCTACTGTCTCATCACAGAACCGATTCAAGACCCTATTATTTCTTGAACGTAATTGCAAGTACCGGCAACGAACAGAAGTGTCATTGAGAAATACAAAGCAATTCTTCACCATTTAAACAATTAGATGGTGTAAGATATTCGTACTGTCAACAAGATGCATTATGGTTAATTTGTAAGTTAGTGGACACTTTCATGCAAGACAGTCCAAAAGTGTTTTCCAGCTGCCCCGTGTCCTGGGAATGGAGGAGAGCGAGGTGGCCAACGCCCTCATTGCATACACCCGGCTCGCTGACGTGGTTGGGGAAGCAGAGCACAACGAGATTGTGGGACCATTTGTTTTTATTTTCAGTAACCAGCAGGATATGGAGCGATTCTTAATTGAAATTGTGGATCACAGGTGTTACATAATTTTCTGTCTTCTTCCCTTACAGCCTGTAAGGACTACTAGTAAGGACTACTCGTGTTATATAGTGTCCATAAATATATGTATAGTTTTAGATTGCATGGGTGTTCAGTGTGTCGTGTAAGTTCTTATTGGTTGTACTTTTTTCCCTTTGTTATTTTCTTATTAGACTATTGATATTCCAAAAATAATTAAAGAATTTTACAAATTATTAATTTGTGTGGTTGCTAAAGTATATGGCTGCCTAATCTGTTCTTCTGTCATTCCATCATTTTGGGTTATTTGTACTTTTAAAGTTCCCTGATAGACTATCATATAAAGTGATGAAGAAAATGTTAGCCATATTCCCTATTCCTATATCACACACACCTCAGCACAAATAAACCTTGCATAAGGTCATGGAATCTGTCCATGGTTCTGCAATGCTTAAAACATGCTTTCTGTCAGAAATTGTACAGTGCTGCACAATCATTTGTATTTAGTGTTGCAGTGTTTAATGGTATGGACAAAGAGTTCAACATTGGGAACAGTCTGCTGGCTTGTATTGAGATGCCTATTATACCTCAAAATAACATTTTCAAAAATCTAGCAAGGTTCATAATATACATATAAACCCTTAGATCACTACTGAGTTTGTAAATTAAGTTTGGAACTGTGATGACTCCATAGTTGGATACATCAATAATGTCGATGAAGCTGTAGTGTAGACTTGCAGTGACTGCTAGTAGGTGTGGCTGAATCATGTTGAAAGCACTGAGGATGTAGTAGTACTTTATTGATCCCACAATGGGAAATTTCTTCTTCAATCGTTACACTCCAGTAATACACAGTAAATATAACACGTGTACATTATTACAGGGAAGCCAGACCAGAGAAGGGATCAGCTATTCTTTTGTTAAAGTGGACAGTGATACAATTTGCAGCAGGTTGTGCATCTGTCAAGTTGTAAATTTGAATTTCCCTGTAGAATGGAATGATGCATCTGTAAAAAAAAAAAACATAACAGAATAAGTACAATAACTTAACACGTTCGTACAAATAATGATTGCCAATAATAACATTACATGTTGGCTATCTGTTACATACATAACGTTAACGTTACATTAGCAACACACATAAAACTGTTTGTAAAACAAACAATATATAAAGTATGTCGTTACTTAACTACCATTGGACAAACACTAATGGTTAGAAAGCTAGTTACTACTTAACGTTAGCTTACGTTAGCTAGTTACGTTGCACAAACATTATGATTCATGACTTATCACGATTGCAAACGTTTGCTGCGCTACAAATAAACAGCAATGGAAAAAACAACATACAAGTTGGTCACATTAGTGTTAATTTGCTAACGTGAGCTAGCTAGCCAACTCATAGTCTTAAGTTGTTGTCTGCTGCTTAACGTTAACGTTATTGGTTTCAACATAACATTGGCATCATTTACCTTGGTGGGAGTTGTCGGCTCGTTGAAATCCATTTATTACGAACAGAACAAATTTGCATCGACAAAAGGTGATGCGTCCGGCTCATCTGTTGTGTTCGCAAACAGAATGGGGAAATAACGAAAAGGTCCATGCATGTGGTCGGAAGTGACGCCAGGGCACATGACGCAACTTCCAGGTCCATGCTCAGGCCCCGAGGGGCCTGGCGGTGGACGTGGGGCTTCACGGTGGATGTCTGCAGCCAGACTCTATTGCTGGCGGTGGACGTGGGGCTTACTGGATGTCTGCAGGAAGACTATTGAAATGAACGCGTCCGACGTTGCTCGCGAAACTCTGATCAAACGATCGAAGTAGGTGTTTTAGATCAAATATGAATCAAGATTTTGCAACTGCATAGACTATCGCCTAAAATGTTTTCAGAAATTTATTTAAGTGGGATAAAATAAAGTTTATTAAAGTGATGGTCAAGGGATTCTAAAAACTTCAAATAACCACAACATATCACAGAGGGCTGTATCCACTACACACCCAGTGGCGTTTTTATATGTAAAAAATTGGTGGGGCAGCCACCAACCACTTAGGCTACATACCAGGCAAACTACAGTAATCAAAATTACAGTAATCCCACTTGCTACCGATGCGTTTTTAACACGTCAACAAACAGCTATCCATTGAGAGAGAGAGAGAGAGAGTATGTGAGTGAGTGAGTGTGTGTGTGTGTGTGTGTGTGTGTGTGTGTGTGTGTGTGTGTGTGTGTGTGTGTGTGTGTGTGTGTGTGTGTGTGTGTGTGTGTGTGCGTGCGTGCGTGTCAGTGGCGACTGGTGAGGTCCACAACAGGTGAAGCTGAGCTCCAGGAGGGAGGGAGGGAGGGGGAATCAGGATTATCCTGACAGTGAACATGTTAAAAAACAAAGTAATTTTAATTTAGATATTAGTTTAGCTATTCCAACCCTGTCATGTACTCCCCCTGTACTCCCCTGTCATGAACGTTACCATTGCTTAGCAATGCTGGGTTAGCTAGCTAGCAAGCTAACGATATCTCACTGCAAGTCGTTTTAACATTTAGCTAGCAAGCTAACGATAGCTATATATATATATATATTAATATATAGTTCTATGGGCTAGCCCCACTCACGGTCTAACGTTACTGCGGACCACTGAACTCAATGACATGGAATGGACGACGTAACCGCTTGCTTCTATCGTCGAAGTTGCAGCAACCAATATGGCGTCCAGTGCACCGCACCTCTTAGTTTCCGCATAGGCTATAATGGAGAAACTCCTGCCTTTTTATATCAAATACCCGTAATACATATAAGAATACGAATCAATGCGTGATTTTACTTGACGCGACTCGATAACGAAGTTATAGACTCCGTTGTTTCCGTTGTTTTACTCTCCGCGAGTCAACACGAGACTCTGGTTGGTCAAAATATGACTCAACATATGACTGATTCGCTGATTAGTGGAGACGCGAACAATTGATGAATAGCCTACAAGTAGCAAGTCGTAAAGTAGTTCGCACTTCCATGGTTACTGAACTGTGTAAGACTTGTGAACACAACCGATTCCCTTGACAGTAAACGTAATCAAGCTGCTATGATATTGTGCTATCACTTAATTTTGCTTGGCACTGTCCAGTAGCCTAGCTATATGTATTTAGATATATATATATATATATATATATAATATATCTAGCTATATTTATTATATATATATATCTCCAAACAACAGGAATATTCTCCTTAAAATAACTAAAAATAAACTAAATTGACGCAAGAGAAATGATCAGTTCAAAGATTTACAGTTCTTGAGCTGTCACTGACCTGTGGAATATATGTTGTAGCCAACACATCTTTTAAGTTTTTGTTCACATTTGTGCTGTATCAGCAAAGATATGAGACTCCTCATTTCTTGGCAATATTCTTCAAATAAAGCATACTCCTCTAAGTTGAAAGATTCTCTCTCACCCTTTTACTTTGTGGATCCTCAGAAATTAATACAATTACGTACAATGACTATATACTCTGGAAAATGGTCTAATCTGATATTCTTTTTCTTAATATTTTATTATTAACCTTTGGGTCATTTCAGCATTGGAGGACATCTTTTGTCTGTTGGACATTTTGATTAATAAAACTGAAATGGTACACAAATACATGAAAATAATAATTCATTCAACTTCTGTATGTTGTTCTTTCATATAGCACTCAATATTTGTCATCCTATTGTCTTTTTTTGATATTAAAAACATTTTGTAAAGTCACAAGTCAAGCATGTCCCTGAGCTTAATCAAGACTTTGATTTACAACTTTCAATATAAAAAAGATTTTACTTAAAAAGTTGCACCACTAATAAATTGAATATGTCCGCTTGCATATTAATACTAACCTTAAAACATGTTTGCATGATTATGTAAAAAAAACAAAAAACATTTTTTAATAATTTAAATGTTGTCCCCAAATTCCAGTCAACCCTGTTATAATGATGGGAAAAACTGCAGGAAATTATGGCATCACGCCTTGAGTGTTACGACCTTGAGGAATTTACATTATTTCTTCAAATAGATAAGACAGCATGCAAGAAGAGGTTTTTGGCATAAGGGGACAAGCACAACTCATCACCCCTGTTACACTTAATTCATGCAGAAAAGAACATGGGTTTTGTAAAATTATATCTGTTAAAATGTAATAAAAATCTGATATGAATGCAATTATCTTTCCATTTGTTTCACCACATGGCTAGCTATAAGTTTTAGGGCACTCAACCCTGTTATTGTCAACCCAGTTAATTCTGTTATAACAGGGCTGACAAACAAGGTTGACGACATAGGACAGAGCACAGTAGTCCCTCCTGAGACATAAAAACTTAATTTGTCAAACATATGAATTTATTTGACCTTATTTACACACAGATTAGGAAAAAGGACCCTATCAAAACTATTTAATCATTAATACACTTGAATATCTAATATGAATTAATTTAAATGATTGTGTGACTATGTTAATGCGTGTTACAGGCAAAAAGAAACAGGAAGTAAAATATCAAAGGCTTCATTTAGGCCTATTTCATTTACAAATCAATGAGCTAGAAATGATTATGATTTTTAAAAATAAAGAAAATATATAGGCAAAGAGTTTCAGTTGCTCAAGAAATCAGTTTCTCCTAGCAGCATACCTTAAGCTCATACTGCCCTAAACTAACAACAAAAATACATATAGCCTACTTACTTTGCAACACCACATTAATTCAGTATAACAATATTTTGTATTTATAAAGAACGTTCCGGAACAAATAACTTGTTATTTATGAAATATTAAATAAAAGATAATAGAGTTTAACACCTATTAATGCAAAACAATATTTTAATGGACAGATAATAGTTTCGAATAAAAAATATATGTTGTTTCAAAAATAGAACAGAGCCTGGAAAAATTGAATTGTTGTATATATGAATGTAAAACAAATAAGCTATCTTTTTCTTTTTCAAAATACAAAATGAGTTATTTATCAAATAGGGAGTTATTATATACTAGAAAAGGCTATTTTCTATCTCATTAATGCATTACTAGACATTTGCATTTGCAAAGGCAACCAGTATTATAGATTTGACTTCTTACTCTTCTACTATTCTCAAAAGGAAATATGTGGAGGGAGATAGGGGATTCATTTACCGCCAGTTTTTTTAGCGAACAGAAATAGCGAACAGAGTTGGATCGATTTTGAGGTTTACAACCGTTATTATATCTGCTACCTCGTTCTAAACCAACTGACAAGTATACGAAAAACATATTGTAAATCATATTTCAAACAATACACTGCCCTCAAAATATGTATGTATAAACTTTATTGCAGCGGCCTCAGACAAAAAACATTGATTGAACTGATTAACTGAAAAAATATCTCACTGAATCACTGAACTCCATGGGCACACTGCTCGCACCAACTACTTTACGCTGTATCGTAATTACATTTCGTTCAACTTTTTCATGTTGGTAGATGGTCTTTGTAGGCTCTTCATCATCATGTGTTCAGTACAACCAACCAGAGAGTCGAGTGTTGACTCGCGAAGAGTTAAACAACGGAAACAACGGAGGCTATAACTTCGTTATCGAGTCGCGTCAAGTAAAATCACGCATTGATTCGTATTCTTATATGTATTACGGGTATAACTGGGTTGAAAATATGACTGTAAACCGCTTAGTTTGATATAAAAAAGGCAGGAGTTTCTCCATTATAGCCTGGGGAAACTGAGTGGTGCGGTGCACAGGACGCCATATTGGTTGCTGCAACTCCTGGCTCCTCCCGCCTCTCCAGTTCTATATACGCTCTATGCTGTGGACCAAGGGGCCAAGACTGGGCTTTCGTTTTGAAGCTCACTTCCTGGTTGGGCTGGGAGCGGCCATTGTGCCGTTGCTCACTAGCGCCACTGCGGTTGGCTCCAGTATAGGTCTTTCCCCATGTAAGTCAATGGCAGCAATGTGGTCAAAATACTCAGTCAATACATTTTTTACACAAAAAAATGTAATTGCAATAGGTGCCTTTCCTTCATCTAATGCATGTGCATGTGCTGATTTTTTAAAATATTGTGTAGTTTGGACAGGGTATTAACATTTGTTCAGGACCAATCAGAGGGACAGGTTGAGTCCTGGGATCACTGGCATAGATTGGTTCTATATGGTTCTCACTGCCCTCACTCGGAGGGGCGGGACCTATTTTTATACAGTCTATGCTTGGGACAGGGAGACACGCTGTATTTTTGAGTGGAAGTCGATGGAGAACATTCCTTAGTAGCCTACCGTGAACAAGCTGTTGTTTTGTGGACGCAGTTCGTAGCATAATAAATTGAGTGCCTTACCCGCTCATCTTCAACATGTTTGTCATCACATATTCATTTTGGTTGGAGCGAGCTATGATGTGTCTACTACGAAAAAAAAGATGACAGAAGGGGATGTTGCAGCTACACTACAGGCCCAGTGTCTCGGAGCAAGCAGCCGAACTATGGGTTAAGTATCTCAAATCAATTGCTCCATACCTGTATAACCTTATCAATTTAGATATTAATTTAGCTATTCCAACCGCTCCTGTAGCCTACGCAATAGCCCCCTGTACTCCCCTGTCATGAACGTTACCATTGCTTAGCAATGCTGGGTTAGCTAGCTGGCAAGCTAACGATAACTCACGGTAAGTCGTTTTAACATTTAGCTAGGAAGCTAACGATAGCTTATGGCAAGCCATTTTAATTTAACAGTTATCCTTGCTGTCAAGTAATCCTTGCTGGCTGGCCGTATAAGTTCGCTAGCTACCGTGATTGCCTAGCTAACGTTACTAACATTAGCCAGCTGCTCTAGCTAGAAATCTAACCGGACATTTCTACACCTGGATCATTTTAGGTGCCAAAAATTACGAAAATGTGCGGGGAATAGAGCCAACGTGTTAGCGGTATGTTTGTACTGACTCAATACGGGGATGTTTAAAATAAAACCAATAATTTATCGGAAAAGAATACGGAGTCTGCGTTTGTAAATGTTTGCAATGTTTGTGATTAGGTTACAGGATGCAGATGAAAGTTAATGCCAGCTACGATGTAGCTACTACTGTGCTTTTAGCTAGCGTGTGAACCCACTAACCTTAATCCCCACTTTATCTGGAAGAGTTTTCAGAACGGGGTTTCATGCTGCGGCAAACCGTGACAGACTGCTCTGCCACAGTCGAGTTAATTAGCGGTTAGCAATGGTGGTGATGCATTGAGCTCAGCTGATATGCTATCTAGCTAATCAAATTATCTGATATTAGCTGAATATAAATTGAAGATAACTGAATGAACGTTAATGATGTGACGAATACCACACATTCAATGCGAATAAATGACACAGTAAAATCGAGGATGAAAATTAAATTATATTATATTATAACACATTAGCAACTTAAGGAAGTTTACCGCGAGTTTATTTAGCAAAATGGTGGGTTTGGTCAGGTCATGGACAAACATGGCATTCATTTCCACAGCTATGCATATGATAGGCTACCTCAGTTTCACCAGATGACCCCAGACATATTGGTGCTGTTAATATGTGGATGGACAAAAAAAGGCTTGCAGCTGAATAGAGAACAGGGAAGAAATCGGCCACACATCATAATCCACTGGCATAACAGGATTTCTGGGAAGTTTTTGTTTTATCTCCACCTGTAGAATATAAAGAACTCCATGCAACACTGTGTTACAAAAACATAAAGCTTGTATTAATTTACACAAGCTTTATTTTTGGTAGCGCAGTGTTCTTTATATTCTACAGACAGTTTTTATTCTCCACTAGACGGGTGTTCAGATTTTCTCTATTATGTCCTCATCAATAGACATGATTATGCTTAACATGGCACAACCCCTAGTCCTCTGATGCTAGTGTGGCTAGTTAACTAGTTAAATTCGTCACATCACCGGCATCACATCCGTGGTAGGCTACAAAGTTATAGGCCTACACGTATACTTTCCCAATAACAGCACATTATCGATCTTTGTCAAAAATTTTAACGGGAAATGCCCATGAACAAGAGGTGACTTGCATTTGACTTAGCCCCTTATGATTACTGTTATCATAACTGTTCCAGGCCATCTAGTTGTTTAAAAATGCTTTGAGTAGCCTAGTTTAGATAGACACTATTTGCTAAATTAATACGGTGGACAGGTAAAGGTAACATTTTAACATTAGACCCAATGGTAGGGAGCAAACAAAAAAACATTAAAAAATCACGAGAAACGTCCGATTGAATAATTTCTTGCTTTAATCATTACAACAGATCTTATGTAGTTTAAAATGATGTTATGATTTTTTCACAGCTAAACACATGACAACAGTGACGCCACACTGCATTTGGGATCACCTTTGTCCTCTGCATCTCTTGTGTTCTTGGGAAAACAATTGTGGTGTTAATGGCCTTCAAGGCTACACTTCGAGGCAGTAATGTCATGAAATGGTTTGGGCCTCTGCAGCAGAGACTGAGTGTTCTAGCTTTCACTCTGATACAAGTCCTTATTTGTGTGCTTTGGTTAACAATAACAATTTGGTTAAAAAATAAATGTCTTAAATTTGACATTCGGTGAACAGAGCACGAAAATGACACGAAGCCAGTCTTTTGAAATTCATGCGTTTCACTGTGAAATTCATGTGTTTCATAACATATCATTTTAAAGTACAATTTGTGGACTATCAGTATATAGTATTGACTGTCAAAGTTGTTGTTGTCTCAAGCTAGCATGACCCGGCAAAGCAAGGTGGTTGAGATCTGCAGGGGAGTTGAAAAACGGCACACCGGAACGAGAAGGTGGGCGGGGTCAGACCCGTTTAATAGCACCGCCCATCAAACACACAGTTTGGGGGTCTGGCGCGACCCCTTGCGTTGTTGCTGGATTTGGTGAGAATCCAAGGTGGATTTCCATAGAAAATTAATCGAATGCGTCCAACCGTTGCACCTCGCCGGATTTGGTGAGAACCTATCTTTAGCGGGTGGGGCGTCCTGCGTCCGCGGGCAGGCAACTGCTTGGTAGCTGCTTTTGGGAGCTTGACTACCTCTTCCTCCTGGTCCATTTTATCCCTTCTCTTATGAGACCCATTTTTGTGTTTGAAAGGCATTTCACTGCTGCTTGCTATCTTTCTCACCAGGTTTGCATGCTACACTAGCGACCATCACATGATCAAATAGACACTTGACACTGGACAACAACATATAGACAAATTTCCCAGCAATCTTTGCATATGAAACACTAATACGAAAGAAATGACCACAAATTAATTAGCTGAATAATTTATACAACATGTTTTCTGTAGAATAGGCATAGGCTAAGTATGACATGACCACAGACTATTGTACAAAGAAAGTGTAAAAACCATAATGGGTATGACTTTGCTTATTTAAGGAAATATAAAACAGACGGCACTTAATGCAACAGGAGCCAACGTTTCCTCCAATGCTTAATGAGTGACGTTTAAGGGCCCGTGCTAAAAATAGCGACCATACACCTAGCTGCATTACATTACATTATAGTAATTTAGCAGACGCTTTTATCCAAAGCGACATACAATAAGTGCATACAGAAACGTCATCGAAGTAACTACAGAACAGATAAGACAAAGAACATCCTTCCCATAACGTAGCAGCTATCGATAGCTAAGGCTATCTATTGTCGTGATGTTTGTTTATTGTTGACAATAGTCTATTATGTTTGACCAAACCTTGATCATGTAAATGGAGACTACGTTACATGCTCAAAGCATATAAGTTAGTAATCTTAGCTATTGCTCTGTAAATTTGACCACTGTTCATTTTCATAAAATAATTCTAAATCATAATTTTGTAATTCTGCTCGGTTCATTCTGTAGCCATCAACATCCAGTGGTCGCGGCCCCAGAGTAAGGGTGAGGGGCAGTCATTACATAAACATTACATTAGTCATTTAGCAGACGCTTTCATCCAAAGCGACAATCGTGTTCGTGGTGGGCGAGGCAGGGCCAGGGGAAGAGGACAGCTTGATCAGAGTGACCGTGATAGAATCAACAGACTCCGGGAGCAGAAACATTGCCATCTCAACGAAGTTGAGACGGAGCGGCACTTTATCACAAAATGCGAAAAATACAATCAAATCAGAAATAAATATTTTCCCAAAATAAATCAGAGATACCCTCAATTAAAAAATTTAACAGACATCCAAAAACTCCCCATCCTCTTACGAGAGGAGAGGACGTGCTGTGATAGGTAGCCTGCCGATATACAATTGTGTTAAAAAAAATAGCAGTACAACATCAGTAACCTGATGAACCACTGTTATTAGTAGTAGTGATATTTCTGCATGGCAAATAATTTACTTGTAGATATAGTAGTGTAATAGAAAAACAACAGACCCAACTGTCATGACATGCACGCTGCTTGTTCTGAGTAATTGACTCATTCATTGAAAGCGGCGTGTTCAAAATAATAGCAGTGTGGAGTTTAATTAGAGAATTCTTTCATTCTTTAAAAAAACAGGTGTCATTAATTGTCCTTTATTAAGGAAGAAGGGAAGCAAATGTTTCACACATTGTTATAAAATATATTTCCTTCTGAATTGCTAAGTAAAATGGGCCGTTCCAAACATTGTTCGGAGGAACAATGTAATTTGATTAAAAAGTTGATTGGAGAGGGGAAAACGTATAAAGAAGTGCAGCTAATTATAGGATGCTCAGCTAAAATGATCTCAAATGCTTTAAAATGGCAACAAAAACCCGAAACACGCAGAAGAAAACAAGCAACTACTGTTAAAACGGATCGAAGAATAGTCAGAATGGCAAAGATTCAGCCAATCATCACCTCCAGAAAGATCAAAGATGATCTAAAATTACCTGTAAGTGCTGTTACAGTCAGAAGACGTTTGATCGAAGCTAAGCTATCAGCAAGAAGCCCCCGTAAAGCACCATTGTTGAAAAAACGGCATGTGCAGAATCGGTTAAAATTTGCCAAGGAACACATCGATTGGCCGAAAGAGAAATGGCGTAACATTCTGTGGACTGATGAGAATAAAATTGTTCTTTTCGGGTCTAGTGGTCGTCGACAGTACGTCAGACGACCCCCGGGTACTAAATTCAAGCCACAGAGTCAGAGTCAGAGTCAGAGTCAGTTTATTTGCCATTTGCAGAGTAAACTACATTGGAATTCGGGTGCAAGAGCTAAAACAGAGCATAAAAACACTACAAATCACACCGACAACATATAAGGCATTAAGATAAAAACACATAACAAATAAATAAATAAAAAATAAAAGAAGACTGATACACATGCGGAGAGCCCAAGAATCATCATCTGGATTAACGTGCAAGTTATTAAAGTGCACAGTGATAAAGTGCATATGCATAATAAATAGCAGAATTGCATGGATTACAGTATAAGACATCTTATACTAATGAAAAACAACAGAGAATAAAGCATGGTCTAGATAAACTAGACAGAGTGCATGGATCTAATATTTGGAATTATGATCATTTAGACTACGCACTGCACTCGGGAAGAAACTGTTAGCAAAACGAGTAGTGGAGCATTTGATAGAGCGGTAGCGTCTGCCCAAGGGGAGTAGATCAAAGAAGCTGGTGGCCGGATGACCTGAGGTGTCCTTAACAATACTGGAGGCACGGGACAAAAGTCTCGAGCTGTAGAGCTCTTCTAGGGCCGGCTGAATAACATCAGTCATCTTGCTAGCAAGGCGGACTACTCTATTTAGGGATTTTCGCTCCTTGACAGTGAGATTACCAAACCACACAGTGAAGGAGCTAGTAAGAACGCTCTCAATTATGCAACGATAGAAATTACGTAAGATCTGGCTGTTTGGGGTGAAATCTTTGAGTCTTCTTAGAAAGAAGAGCCGTTGCTGGGACTTTTTAACAATTGTTTTGGTATTAGCGTACCAGCTTAAGTCGTCCGAAATAGTGACACCAAGAAATTTAATACTCTTGACCATCTCGACTTCGGTGCCATTTATTTTAATGGGGAGATGGGGTGCCTTTGTTCGGCGGAAATCAAAGACTAGCTCCTTTGTTTTTGAGGCATTTAGGATGAGGTTGTTGGCCTCGCTCCACCTAACTAGATTTTGTACCTCTAGTCTGTAGTTAGTCTCGTCATTTGAGTTTATAAGCCCAATGACGGAAGTATCATCGGCATACTTAACTATCAGATTGTTGAGGTAGTGAGTGAAACAATCATGCGTAAAGAGAGTAAACAAGAAGGAACTAAGAATACAGCCTTGAGGCGAGCCAGTACTCAAAACAAGTGTATCAGACAGAGTAGTACCAATCCTGACTCTTTGAGGTCTCAAAATTAAAAAACTAAAAATCCATTCACAGACAGCATCACACAGACCAATATTTTGCAGTTTGCGCAACAGGAGTGAGGGAATGATCGTGTTAAAAGCAGAACTATAGTCTATAAAAAGCATTCTGACATAGGATTTGCTTTTATCAAGGTGTTCATAGACAGAGTTCAAGGCTAAGGAAATGGCATCCTCAACTGATCTGTTTTTCCTATAAGCAAACTGCCAAGGATCAAAGGAGGAAGGAATCTGACATTTAATGTAGTCCAGCACTAGACGCTCTAGGCATTTCATTAAAACTGATGTTAGTGCAATCGGTCTGTAATCATTGTGACATGTTACAGGTGATTTTTTAGGCACTGGAACTACTATAGATTCCTTAAAGCTTCTAGGCACAAGGCGGCGTTGTAGTGACATATTAAAAAGGTCAGTGAGCACAGGGGCAAGCTGCTCAGAGCAGGACCTGACGACCCGGGGAGGAATGCCGTCCGGTCCAGCGGCCTTCCTCACCTTGGTCCTGGACAGAACCACACGAACCTCCTGTTGTGACACAGACAGCCCAGACTGGTCACTGGGGTTGGAGGGAATAAAAACAGGTGGCTCAGTGTTCAGGACATCAAACCTAGAATAAAACAAGTTCAGTGCATCAGGAAGAGAAGGGTCATCTGCTTCGGTGGCCTGGCTCCTTGGTTTGTAGGAGGTCACAGCACCCAGGCCCTGCCACATACGACGGGGGTCGTTCTCCCTAAAATGACCCTCGATCCGTTCTCCATAAGACCGCTTGGCGGCTTTTATTGACCGTTCCAGCGCAAATCTAGCCAGTTTGTATCTTGTGGCGTCCCCAGATTTGAAAGCTTTAGCACGTTCAGTTAGTTTGATTCTGACGTCAGTGTTGAGCCATGGTTTTTGGTTAGAGTATTGCTTGGCTACTTTGCGTGGGATGCATGAGTCAATGCAAAAGTTAATATATCCAGTTACAGAGTCACAGTATTGGTCGAGATCCTCAGATTTAAAAACATTCCAATCTGTGGAGTCAAGGCACCCCTGTAGATGTGTTTCAGCGTCTTCAGACCAACATTGAATGGAACGCACGACCGGTTTGACCACTCTATTCTTCTGTATGTATGTTGGCAGGAGAAGCATAGATAGGTGGTCAGATTTACCAAAAGCCGATCTAGGGAGGGACCGATAGGCGGCCTTGACATTACTGTAACAGTTATCTAGGGTTTTGCTACCCCTTGTGGGGTGCTTTACATGCTGGTGATAGTTTGGAAGAACAGATTTAAGATGACAATGATTACAATCCCCGGCTGCTATGAACACTGCATTCGGGTGGGAGTGCTCATGTTTATGTATAATGTCAGCCAGTTCATTTAAAGCACTCGAGGCGTCAGCCCGAGGATGAATGTAAACAGCATATAAAAAAACAGCTGAAAACTCTCTAGGAAGATAAAAAGGACGACATTTGACTGCTAAACACTCAAGATTAGCAGTGCGCGTTTTGTTAATAATCACAGTGTCTGTGCACCAGCTCTCATTTATGAGAAAACAAACACCACCTCCCTTAGTTTTCCCGGTGCTTTCTCTCTGACGATCGGAGCGAAGGACAGTGAAGCCCGATGGTTTAAATGCTGAATCCGGCGTGTTGCTGTCGAGCCAGGTCTCCGTCAGACAGAACACGGAGCAGTCCCTGGCTTCTCGCTGGGAGTGTATTCGGCTCAGCAGGTCGTCGGTTTTGTTTGGCAGAGACTGCATATTTACCAAATAGATGGATGGCAGCGGGATCTTGAACGGGCGTTCACGTAGTTTAACGAGAACCCCACCTCGCTTGCCTCGGTGTCGGCGTCACAGTACACTGTGAAGACAGTGAAGCATGGTGGCGCAAAAATCATGGTATGGGGATGTTTTTCATACTACGGTGTTGGGCCTATTTATCGTATACCAGGGATCATGGATCAGTTTGAATACATGAAAATACTTGAAGAGATTATGTTGCAATATGCCAAAGAGGAAATGCCCCTGAAATGGGTGTTTCAACGAGACAACGACCCCAAACACACGAGTAAGCGAGCAACATCTTGGTTCCAGACAAAAAGGATTGAGGTAATGGAGTGGCCAGCTCAATCCCCCGACCTCAACCCCATTGAAAACTTGTGGGGTGACATTAAAAATGTAGTTTCTGAAGCAAAACCCAAAGATTCACAGGAACTGTGGAATGTAGTTCGTTCATCCTGGGCTGAAATACCTGTTTCTAGGTGCCAGAAGTTGGTTGACTCGATGCAACGCAGATGCGCAGCAGTTATCAAAAACAATGGTTATGCAACTAAATATTAGTTCAGTAATTTAAAGTGAAGTTAAATCTTGAAAAATTTCTTCAGTTTATACAGTAAGTGTTTGAGTTTGAAGAGAAAAATGTCGACACTGCTATTTTTTTGAACAGATTAATATTCCTTTTCTTTGCTTCCTGTAAAAGAATAACGCAGACTTGATAAAATTTGTTAATGCTTTGATTTGGAATTGAATGTGTAATGTTTCCACTACATTTGAATTATGGAACTAAAAGCTATTAAAAAATATTTGCACTTTATTCACTTTTTTTAACGCACTGCTATTTATTTGAACACAACTGTATAGGTAGCTGCCTGCCATCATCTTAGGGACAGTGAGTGACAGAGATCATTATAAACCAATTTTAATTTTTTCTATTTATTATATTCACTTTATAAGATCATATGTGTCATTCTCATCATCATTATTATCATTTCTATTGATAATTATTATTATTTTTAATTGTACTTTATTATTTTACATTATTGTTATTTCTAAATCCATAATCAAAGAAAAGTTCTTGTTTTCATTATGGTTTTGTATTGTTCAGAGATAGATGTATGTCTTCGACTGTTTTAAAGCAGTATGCTTTGACAATACAGATGCAATGTCTTGTCTTGTCAATAAAGCAAAATGAATTGAGTCCACGGTCAGAGAAAATATGTGTGAAACGTCACCACAATGCTCTTGCGTCGTCGTGCGTGTCTGAGAAAAACACGTGATAAGCAATTTTCGGGGAGCCCTTTTCTCCAACGTGCTCTATATTGCCATCTGGTGTTCTGAAACTACATAGTATACCTTTAATTGTTTGTTGTAACTTGGCCTGATTTTGATGTCAAGACTTTTAGTGGGATGCCTAGTTTCTGCAAGTTTTAATAAATGACTTATTAAATAAAGTGCTTCGTACGCGTGAGTAACTCAGTATTTTTGTACGTTGAAAACGGTTTTTGTTGAGATGAAATAACATCTACCTAGCTACCGCTAGTGTGTGTCAAGCTGTGATTCAAACTACCTATCGTTGACTTCAGCACTATAATGACATGAGCCGATCAATAGTTAATGTTTTAAAACAAGTTTTTGCGCAGGGCCTATAGCCATCTTCGATCGAGCGGCTGTCTTGTTGCTCACGACAGTCTATGCACGCTACTTGCGACAGAAGTTAACAGAATCCCGGCCTGAAACCTGCTGTGATTCGTTGGAGTAATGTGGGCTTTAGCAAAAATGGATGCCTTTTTATCTGATTGGCTGGAGTAGACTCAGTTGAATAAAAAACCTATTTGTGGATTTCTTTGCACATCTTGCTGTGAGGATAGTCTCAAAAATCCTCAAGTAAATGTAAGCGATTCCACACACGTGAAGCATTGCGTAAGTGTACAGTCATTAGTTCGGGAGACATTTGTTTGTGACTGCAAAAACATATTTGTGAATCAGTTGTATTTATTTGTGAAGCATTTACATATATTTGTGAATCAGGTGCATTTATCTGTGAACCAGTTAGTTTTAAATTACCGAAAGTTACCTGGAAAATTCCCCCCGAATTGAAAATTTAATTAAAAGAAAAAAAAGTCTTCTGAAACATTCCATTCTTGTTGGGAAACCATTTTTATTTTTTGCAATTCCAAGTGAACTAATGCAATGTTTTGCTTAAAAACTAAGTCATCCAATAGTGCAGATCAATAGTTAGTTATTTGTTGACACAATTATTGAGATTTTGCATGCATTTTACCCATTATATGTTTTCTTGTGTTTTGCTCAGGCCTTAATAAAATAATATAGCATTTAGGGAGAAAAATACAGAAAAGCAAACCAAAACTGGAAGCTAAAATAGCAAATATTTCCACAGCTACAGTGAACTTTCCAGGTGAGGTGAAATAAGCTGGTATAAAGGTGATCCAGACTGCACAGAATATGAGCATGCTGAACGTGATAAATTTGGCTTCATTGAATTTGTCAGGCAGCTTACGAGCCAGAAAAGCTAAAACAAAGCACAACATAGAGAGGAGTCCAATATAACCCAGTACAGCCCAGAACCCCACTGCTGATCCTACATCACATTCTAGAATGATCTTTTCTTTGTAGTGCTTCATGTTCTTGTTGGGGAAAGGAGGGGAAATTGTTAACCAAAGCACACAAATAAGGACCTGTATGAGAGTGAAAGCAAGAACACTCAGTCTCTGCTGCAGAGGCCCAAACCACTTCATGACATTACTGCCTGGAAGTGTAGCCCTGAAGGCCATTAACACCACTATTGTTTTCCCCAGAACACAAGAGATGCAGAGGACAAAGGTGATCCCAAACGCAGTGTGGCGCAGCATACAGGACCACTCAGAGGGCCGGCCAATGAAGGTAAGAGAGCAAAGGAAACACAGTTTCAGTGAAAAGAGCAGCAGGAAGCTCAGCTCTGAGTTGTTGGCTTTCACAATGGGTGTGTCTTTCTTTACAAAGAACAGCACAGCCACAAATGCAGTTACACATGCTCCAAATATAGAAAAAATAACAAGCGCTATTCCCATAATTTCTTTAAAAGACAGAAATTCAACAGCCTTTAAAACACAATGATCTTTTTTTGCATTAGACCAGTATTCATCTCGGCACAAAATACAGTCGATAGAATCTGTAATAAAACAATGAATACCATGGTTAGAAAATTCAGTGGCAAACTGGTAGCACTGAGGTAATGTTCAGAGTTCACACCATAATACAAACAGCACAACTTTGAAATGTCCTCTATAGACTGGGTAGTGTTGAATTACCTGTAGCATTGCTGATTTCTCCATCAGCACAGGGCACACAGTCAAAGCAGCAGACAGGCCTTCCTCTCTGCACAGCCTTCCGAGTGCCTGGGGGACAGCTCTCACTGCACACTGACCTGGGTTTCTGTGCAACATGTTTCAGCTCTTAACTCAAAGCCCTCGTGGACCATGACGTGCAAATACTTTATAATTACTTTCAAAACTTTATGATAGAACATCAAATACTGGATTCTACAGTATATTCTTCCGTGTAATGTCTTTTTTTTTGTTTGCTCTTTTGTTTTATTCACGATTGCTGGTAGTATTTTACAGTCTGGTAAATGAAGACTTGTGAAATGTATTTTGACAGGCCAGGCCCATATTGAGTTGCTTCAATTTTGTGAAATGATTCTTTCTCTATCAGTGCTAAAAGCTGCATATATGTGCTGTTATAGAATATAATAGAATAACCTTTATTTTCCCGATAGGGAACTTCAGTTGTAGCCACCAGCAACAACAAAAAAGACAGACAGTGGGGCAGACCCACAACACACAAACAAACATATAAAATAATACAGCCAAACGTCATGATTAAAATAACCCCCGCTCTCCCGAGATGTCCAATGTCATCAACCAGTCCAGCACACAAACTCTGTTATCAGACCACCTTTTCACAAAGTGACTGTCCACTTACCTGTGTTTGCCCACCTGCCCAAACCATACTAACAGGACTCATCACAAACTGGTGACCAGATGGTAAAGTGGCATCATAGTAGCCAACCACTCTGAACTCTACAGCACCATCAGGACCAAGCTGCCAGTTCACCACCTCATATCTGGCTATCGGGTCTCCATTACTGTCAAAGGAGACTTTCTCTCCAGTGCCCAAAGAGAAATTGACTGTTTTCAGAGTCTCAAGTACCTGTACAGAAACAAAGATTTAAGCTAAGATAAATTATTTATTGTTTTTGCTCATAATGAGGATTTTATTAGCTATATAAGAAGTGCTTATTGAGTTACCTGCCAGGGCTCTGTTTTCACTTTGTTTGTACAGCCTTGATGGGCTGCACATGCAAACAGGTCATGTAGAGAATGAGCAACAGCGTATACTGCTTTGTAAACATTGTTGGAGATTCTCGGCTCTGATACATCAGTGTATTCATTTTCCAGTCCATTCAAGTTCTCAGATCCAGTGCAGGGCTTAATGTGAACTAGATTGCTTTCATTTGTTAGTGAACATTGAAACACATTTCCCCAAAAGTCTATAACAGCAAGGTTTCCTGGATTTTGTGAGGGGTGAAGTTTTAATATAAATTCTTTGAAGCCATTTATTTTGCCTTTGGTGACAGCAAAGCCAACAGACCCTCCCAGTATTCTGAAACTCGTTGGTCTCACTAGTTTGCTTGCTGTTATCCAGCTTTCACTGCCCACCATTTGGAGACCAGTAATATTCTGAATCGTCAGCTGCTCCAATAACGTGTTCATTGCAGACGAACCAAGAAATGCTACAATTACCTTTGCAGTTCCTCTTCTGATAACATCTACAACCTTCAGTAATTTCTCTGGTTCTGTTTTGTGAAATTTCTCAGAATACTCAATGCAGATCCCTTCTTCTTGAGCAGCTTTTATAAATGTGGCCATCCCGTTGTTGCCATAGTCATTGTCACTTCTCACTGCTCCGATCCAGGTCCAGCCGAAGTGCTTCACCAGCTGAGCCAGTGCTCTGCTCTGGTAATAGTCACTGGGAATGGTTCTGAAGAATGAGGGGAACCTATTCCTGTTACTCAGACATGCACATGTTGAAAAGTAACTGATCTGGAAATAAATTACACAGTAAAACTTAAAACACATGAGACCTTAAAGCATATGAAAACATGACCAAAGATAACACAACTTGTTTGTGAAGTGTGTGTGTTCATTCGTGTACATCTACATGTACAGCTTCTATCCGCACTAAGAAAGCAATTGAACACACCAAACTAATCAGAAACACCTGTGAAACCATTTGTCCCAAGTATTATGGTGCTCTGAAATGGGGGAACTGTAATGTCTACAAAAAAACCGTTTCATAAAAGCTGAGAATGCACTTGAACCTCATGTGAAGTGTTTGATTACATTTTATCTAAAATTATGGAGTACAGAGCCAAATCAAGAAAAAATATGCCTTTGTCCCAAGGAAAAAAGAGAGAGAGAGAGAGAGAGAGAGAGAGAGAGAATGGAACATCATTTAACTCAGAAAAAGGAAGACACCTGCTTTATTCACCAGAAAACACCTAGTAAAATAGTCAGGATTACATTTTAGGGACTTTTCAGTTGCAGTATATAATAATTCTATTTTTCTGGTTGACATGATCAGTTTATATAAGCAAATGGGACAAGGGTTACTATGTTTGTAATAGTATCATCATTGACTTTAATATCATATTTTCCACAAATAGTGTTTTTTATTTTTACCATTACATTTTCACAAAAGAAAAGCTATTCTCATTTCACTTACATATCAGTGAGTTACTCCCTGGAAATATTTAGAAAGGAGAAAAGGAACTCTTACCACTGGAATTTGAAATAGTCCAACAGTTGTTGCAATTGCAATGGAGTTTGTTGAAGAGGAAGCCCCGATAATGGCCTGCACTCCTGCCGGTGTGGAGCATGATGTGTCGGTCAGTGTTTCCTTATAACCGTTCATCAGAGCCATGGCTGATCGTACAGAGAACATTGGAGAGAGACAGGAGTCATATATCTTATATCCAATAGATACACCTGGGAGGAGGTCAGTTCTGTTGTTTATTTCTTCAATGGTGAAGATCATGGTCTGGGCCAGCCGGAATTGTCTGAAATGTACTCTAGAAATAACAGAATTTATTATTTCTTAACAGGCTAAGCATTTGGAGTGCAACTTACAAAGATTATTCAGTAGATTAAAGTTTTCAAATTAAAATTACACATACCTGTAAATGAAATTTTATTATTATATATTATTAAATAATTTGTGCAGTATGAAATATAATTGATCTTACCCTTAGTTTAATTGCAATCACAGCAGAACCTTAATGTTGAATAAACACCAATACAAAGATCAGCTGAATGTTAATTCATATGTAACCTCACCGTGAACACTTCAGGGGCTCAGGTTTGGTGTCAAATGTTCTGCTTATTTGTAAAGGAAGGTTATGCAGGCCGAAGACCCCACCGATGATGAAGTCTCCATGTTGATAGAAGCTGGGCTTGGCTGCCCCCCCCAGTATTCTGCATGGTGGGGTCTGTGCTGCAGCCCAGAGAACTGTCAGTGCCAGCAGAATAGTCTGCAGTGCCATCCCACTGCATGTCTCAGATCCAGCACTGCTGTGTACCAGGTTTAAATACAGCAGTTTTAATTCTCCATCGATTTGTGATTCTCAAAGGCACAGCTGAGTCCCAGGATAAGGAAGGTGGGAGAGATTGCATTAGCAGTGACGGTATACCCAAGGTGAAAACAACTCTAAGGATATCTGAGATCTGCACACATTGCTGTTTTCAGTTTACCTAATTAATTTCAGGGGAAAGACGGTGCTTTATGTATTCAAGGCACTATTGTCCCATACTATGCCACTATTGTTAGCAAAGATTTTGTTATTTATTCATGCTTTTCACACAATATACAAGGGTTCAAAAGTTGGCATGATGGAATTGAAAAATATCCATGATGCAGCCTTGTCATAGATGGCTGTGAAATCAGTTTATAAACTCGCAGTCTCATTAAATATCAATTATGGAATGATGGTAAGAATGGCCAGTTAAAAGTGCAGTTAAATGGTCCTGTAACAAAAATAGTTTCCAATGGCAAATAATGTATTTTGTATAAGTTTGGGGGTGGTACGGTGGTGCAGTGCTTAGCTCTGTCACCTCAAAGCAAGTACCAAGTTCAAATGCCGAGGGCCTGTGTGGAGTTTGCATGTCCGAGTGGGTTTCCTCCAGGTACTGCGGTTTCTTCCCACAGTCCAATAACATGCAGGTTAGACTCTAAATTGCCCATAGATAGGCTACACCCGCCCCCCCCCCCCCCCCCCCCATATCACTCGTTCCAGAACATTCCTGGATTTTTTGTTCAGATCAGAACATCAAAAACCAAGACGGCACATTTTTCTGATTTGTGGTTATGACGGTATGTGGAATAACTGTTCGAATATGTGCACCGGGAGTGCCACAATGATAAACAGCTAAATAAAAGAAGAATAAATAAATAAATGTGTAAATATAAAAATGAATAAATAAAATAATTTGGAAATAAATTAATTAATCTGGGAATTAATATAGAAATGTAAATTCATGTGCAATTAATTAAATTATTAAATTAATTTTGTAATTTATTTTAAAATATTTTTTCTAATATATTAATTAATTTATTTCCATATATATTTCCCAATTCATTGCCCTATTTATTTCCATACAGTTGAAGTCGGAAGTTTACATACACTTAGGTTGAAGTCATTACAACTCATTTTTAACCACTCCACAGATTTCATGTTAGCAAACTATAGTGTTGGCAAGTCAGTTAGGACATCTACTTTGTGCATGACACAAGTTATTTTTCCAACAATTGTTTACAGACAGATTATTTAACTTTTAATTCGCTATATCACAATTCCAGTGGGTCAGAAGTTTACATACACTAAGTTGACTGTGCCTTTAAATTTTTTATATTTGGTCGCATATCCTTTGCATGCCATGACTTCCTGATGTCCGTGGCCTAACAACATCAAAAGACTCTTGATATCTTATATTCTGGTACTCTTACAAGCAATACTATAACATCTCTGCATTTGAATGGTTCTCTATGGGAATTGGGGGGTGGGACTAGATTTAGCTGTAAATTACACTGGAACAGTATGGAACACATGGTTGGCTAAATGGCTCCAAGTCATCTAGGGTCTGACGTATCAAACAAGCCTTAAATCATCACTCTGCTGCCAGAAATACAGTAGATATGGATGGATAACTTGAAGGGTTTCTTCTCCCGACTTATTTTTCCATAGAGTTCAAGAGGAAAATTTGTCAGGAGAAACCACCCTTAAAGTGATCCATCCATATCTACTGCATATCTGGCAGCAGAGTGATGGTTTGGGGCTTGTTTGATACCTCAGACCTTTGATGACTTACAGCCATTTTACCAATCATGTATTCCATACTGTTCCAGCATAATTTACAGCTAAATCTAGTCCCACTCCCCAATTCCCATAGAGATCCATTCAAATGCAGAGTCGTTATAGTATCGCTTGTAAGAGTACCAGAAAATAAGATATCAAGAGTCTTTTGATGTTGTTGGGTCACAGACATCAGGACGTCATGGCATGCAAAGGATATGCGAATACCAAATATTAAAAATTTAATGGCATAGTCAACTTAGTGTATGTAAACTACTGACCCACTGGAATTGTGATATAGTGAATTAAAAGTGAAATAATCTGGAAACAATTTTTGGAAAAATTGAGACGCCTGAGACGTTTGATAGAGAAAGCTTGCTAACTATCTGTTTTAGATTTATATTTGCATCGGATGCCAGCGAACATTGTAGCTAGGCTACATTGAACATGGTCATGTAGCTAGCTTTCTCGGATACAAGATCGTTATATTGCTCACAGCAATATACAATCTATCCGCCCGCCGTTTCTTTCAATATTTGAGAATTTTACTTCTCCACTTGCTCATAAGAAACGCTGTCAGTAACTCTGAATAGCCTCCATGGAGGGTTGGAACCTGGTTCACTTGGAACTAGGCGAAATTAGTGGGTGGACAAAGCAAGTTGCCATATTGTACTATCTAGCTAGCTTTGCACTATCCATCGTTTCTCTCAATATGTGAGGAATTCACTTCTCCATTAATGTATTTGCTCACAAACGTTGTCTGCAGCTCTGAACCATTTTTGCTACAGTCTATGCTCTGAAAATACAGTGTTGCCAGAAGTCTTAAAACTATAAACCCGCCTATCTTAATAAAAATAACCCAATTTGGATAAAATAGGCTACATTAAGTTACGAACGGGAGGGGGGGGGGGGTACGGATTTATGGATGTGATCGTGAACCGGGGAGCAGGCGAGGGAGATTGTGGACCGGAGGTGGAGGTAGTCTGCTGTCAGAACGGTAGCCAATCGATAGACTGAAATGTTTATGAACCTGCAACGCATGCACACATACAGTTATAAGCTAGTTTTATTTCCAAATCAAACGTTTCGTGCTTATGCAAGATCGGGGAAAGCAAGCTTGCACACACAAAAAGCAAGTTGAGCAACATAGAAACATAGGCTGCTCATTTCTCGTCCATTACAAAGTTCTCAAGCTTTGTAGCATAAACCAAAAGACGCGGCACGTGCATTCAAAGATAAGACACGGTGGTCTATACAACAGTAAAGTTTACAGATAGCCACATCTCCCGTCTCATCGTTAAAGCACGAAGACAGCATTTAAGCTCCTAGCCTACTTTTCCATGAGCAACTGAAAATCAGCTTTCCTTATTTATTTTTTTTCTAACCCACTGGCAAGCGGTGACTATTAACTGGCTTCAATGACAACCGAGGAATAGGCAGAGAGAGGAGGGACAAACTACACCAGAGCCAATGAACGTGAATAATTAGCTGAAAGAGGAAGATGAAAAACCGCCCAATATAACAAAAAATAGACCAAATTATGGCAAGCTGCAAATAGTAATTTTCCCCCCGCTCAATTACATAAAAAAATGACCCCAATTGGGCTGGAATAAGCCCAATCTGGCAACACTGAACACATACGTTGGAAGGGTGGGAACGAGTCGAATTTAGTGGGTGGAGAAAAGCAAGTTGATTGACAGATTGTGCACGTTGGGAAATCGGTAAATATATATGGAAATAAATAAGTAAATAGGGAAATAAATGAATGAATATATTAGAACAAATATTTGAAAATAAATTTAATAACCTAAATTAATTGCACATATATTTACATTTCTCTATTCATTCCCATATTTATTTCCGCATTATTTTATTTATACATTTTTATATTTCCACATTTATTTATTCTTTTATTTATTTATTCATCATTGTTGCACTTTCGGTGTTCCATACACGTACACTCGTCTTTACCTGAATTTGGTTAATACCTTTACCAGATTTTCACATTGCCTTGCAAGGTATTTGTGAGAATCGTATACTAAAGTTGGCCTCTAAAGCCTTATGAACAGTGCCGGCTGTCACCATTTTCCAATGTGAAATCCAGTGTCCGGCTCTCTCGGGTGCTTTGCAAAGATCAGTGAGTTGGCGCATGCCGAGATAGTGATCTTGGACTGAATCATTAGCTTAGCTTTAGCCAGCTCCATTGAATCCCATTAGGGTGCTGGAAGGTCGTGCCCATGGTGTTATTCACCAGTTGACCACTAGGTGTCACTTGTCACTCTCCTGCAGCTAGACGTAGCTAGGATACTGTATATCGATGGTAAACAAACTGATCTGCTGACATTTTGCTAGTCTTTTCTGGTAACTTGCTAACAACATTGAAGAAAATAGTACTTTTATAAATAATTTGAATTACACTAAATAAAATACATACGAGGACTGGTCATTGTTTGTAGCTGCCCTATAGAAGTGAATGGAGAGCGACAAATACCCTATTCTGGATTATCTCCCCAGGGGATTTGGCGAAATTATGGCCAGGTAACTCCACAATCCAAAGTTATACCAAAGTTCAGTTGTGCTTTAAAAGCTGGGTTTTCCACCTTGACGGATTGCTTATATATGATGACGAAACAGACATGCTCGTGCTTGTGTATTTAAAGCGTGCGAGCAAGGAATAGGCTATATGGATCAATAGTATGATCAATATTATTCGGATTAACCATTATGACGTGTTTTGATATACAAAATAATATTTTACATTAGGGTTTAACACCGACACAGATCCCCGGTAATTCCCGACAGTGCTGTTATTTTAGAAAATATATGTGGTTTTATTTAGTTAAAAAACACCTGCAACCGCTGAAAATAAGATAACAAAATAGGCTTCCGTCTCACCAAATTAGCTTGCTTGTTTAACAAATTTTGTTTGATTATACAATGAAGCATTGTCAAACATCAATTCCATGTTCTCACAGCGGTCAGATCACAGACAATGCAGTTCAGATAGCGAAGTTCAAGCTTCATCCAAAATTCATATTCTCATAATAACACGTTATTTTGGCTTAATGATGACAATAAATACACAAAGGCTGTCAGGTTGGGAACCTATAGGTTCACGCATACTTACCTTAGTCTATAATGTCCTGCTTATGGAAATATGACCAACTTGTTTTTACAGGTAGCTTAATGCTTTAAAACACGCCCATTTCCCCGGGACAACACGTCTATTGCGGGACAAAAAAAAAAATATTAATCCCTATTTCACAATGTAATCTTGTTGTCTTGTATGCATGCTTGTTGGCACCCGTGTGCAATAGACAGGAGGGTACGCGCGTTGTGCTCATGCCTATGTAGATGCAATTATATTGCAAAAATAACATAGAAATAACTGCGACATGACTTTAGACCAGTTTTGTGGTGGTTTTAGTCCAAGCGCTTTCTGCTGGCTCAAGATAGCGATACGCTAAAAATTATCCCAGCCACACCTCATCTTAAGAGCAACCCACCCAGTTCACTTGCTATGGGCGTGAGTTCACTTGGTATTTAAACAACGTGAGCTCTGGGTGCTATAATGACCCCTGTGCCGGGTGTAAGATAGCAAAGATACTTGCGTTTGGGTTAGCGCCGGGTGTGGTATTGGGCCCAATGTGTTTATTATAAATCTGTGATTTAGTATATCAAAATGATATGGACAATTTTTAAAACGGCTGAAAATCCTAAAATGTTCAGGATGAGATAGATGAGTGTATTGTATTTAATTATGGCACAAATCACCCTCCATATGTAATGACCTGAGGCCAACATGACAATAGCAAGACAAGTATACTGTACCATTTATTTTGCACTCTGGTCATCCTCAATTTCCATTAGAAGTAGCCATAGATACTCCTAGCCAAACGAGGTAGCCAAGGTCATCCTCTCTATAAACTTTTGGGTAAAATAAAATCTAATTGTATTTTTAGGGGAATTATGAGGAAAGTTAGTAAAAATATCAAAGAAATGAGGCAGAGAAATCACCCACCCAAAACAGCATAGCATAGAAAGATGTCTATCATTTCATCAAAATGTTTAGCATCCCATTATGCTGTTTATATATGGCCTAATTCATGGTTATCCAAAAATACATGAAAATTAATTCCAACATCTTACCTTCAAGCTTCAAAATGTATTCTTTGTTGCTAGAAAAACCTTGTACCTTATGAGATGTTTCTTCTTGTCAAAGTAGGTTTAAAATTCCTTCTTCTTCCTTCAGGTTTAAAATTTTTGATGTATGATATGAAGTTCAACCTTCTGTCACAAAGCGTTCCTCCCTCTCGGTCTCGTTAGTTGGAGCCACCGCTTTATCACTTTTTCGATCTCCCCATCTGTGGCCTTGGATGGTTCCTCCTGAATGTGACGACAGAGAGATTATTACACAAACATTCCTCTATGACCATTATCATAACACACGTGGAAATTTTATTCTCATCAATTATGTTACTCTACGTTAAAACTGTTGTGCATTTAACGTACAGAGTTGTTAGTATGTATAACCTGTCGTCAACTCAGCTGCTGGGTTGAGGCTGAGAAGACAACGGTAACTTAGCAACAGTAGTTTTTTCTCACTTCCACCTCGCGTTAAACTGTTGGCTATAGCTAGCACTACCCTTTACGAATTAATAAAGTTACTCACCAGAGAGTAAATGTTTCCCTCATCCATAAGCGAACTAGATATTGATCATTGATAGTATTACATAATTAAAGGTAGCTAGCTAACGTCTGCAAGCTCACTGTAGCCAGCTGCCGAGAGCATTAGAGTGTATGTTTATAGCAGCTAGCATGTAGCTAAGGACCAAGTGAAGAAATTAGACGAAAATTTATATTGTCAAATTGTCTCTGAATATATTTCACGAAAGTTATCCTTACAGCCAATTAACTTCATTTGGCATTTAAATATTAACTTTATTTGGTATTTAAATATTACCTTAACCTTTGAAAATCAACCTAGCATGCTTTCGCTTCAGTCAATTTACCTCAGAACCAAGCAGCAAACGGTCAAGACAAGTTCTGAAAGAGAGAGATAGCTAATGTTTTCCTGAATTTGGGGAACATCAACAGACAACCAGAAAATAAACATGTTTAGCTATAGATATAATCTTAAATGAACTATAAAATGTAAATTGAATGTGAAAATTAGGTTTTGCTAATGTTAAATAAAAGAAACCTGACCAATTTTTGTCTGTCTCACAGTAAGAAGTCCGTTTCCCATGCAGTTTCAGTTATTCTCACGTCACTGATCTGGCTCAGAAGACACGTTGTTATAACGGTCATTATTAATTTTTTTACCTCATGACCAAGTGTGAAGTGCTGAAGTTGTGTTGTTGGATGCACCAACTGGGCTGAAATGAATTCACCTCCTTAGCGGAAGCGCACATATTCAATCCCTTTTTAAAATTTGAATCAATATTGCTCCAAAAGAATAAAATAACTGGTTGAAAGTATGGCCGTTTAAAGGTTAAGCAATCTTTTATTTTCTTAAATAAATACAGAACTCAATAAACATAGGTTAAATAACTAGGATCACATGCCTGCTGATTGATGAAAACATTGATCAAACATAGAAAAGCACATGCACAAATGTTTAATCGGAAATTGTTTTATTTGTAATCATTGCCAGTTTTCACACATGCCGTAACCAGAATCGGCCTGATTGTGTCACTGTTTTTGCGGGTTTCCTTCTCCTCCCTGTGGAGGCTCCCGTTGCGGCCGCTGGTCGACGCGCTTGCCGTGTTTTCCCGTTCGCCCGTCTTTATTGGCATCACCTCCCCAGGTGTTTGTCGGGCTATGTAAGCTCTTCGCCTTCCGTTTCAGGTGCTTCTGTGTCATTCTTGCCACTCTAAGCCAGGTAACGCGGTATAGGAATTTCAGGCGACCACTTGTACTTTTGAGCTTCAAAAGAACACGCGGGACTTGCCTGTAGAGTTGAGAGTATTTAGTTCTAGTTTTGTTCTCCTTACTCTTTATTTCCTGCCTTGGTTTTCTTTTCTCTGTATTGCTACTAGACAGTAACCTCGGCTTCGCCTCGTTTCCGTTTGCCTTTTATTTTAGCTCTGATAGTTTCTGAGCTAGAGGCTATTCTGTTCATTTCTATTCTCTGCTCGAGTCTACGAGCTTCACCCTGTTTTTGGGGTTTGTTTCTTCCTTTTCCTTTGTTTTTCTCTGCTCCGTTTGCGGGCAGTTTCCCTTCCTGTTTTCTGGTTTCCCATCTCTGTAGGTTAACTTTCTGATCCCTTCACGGTTGCACCTGGGCCTCGATTCCTGAGCCCTTACAGATTGTTTGCCAGATCTTGTCACGTGTGAATGTTAGCAACCCGGTGAAATTATGGATAGTCCTTTTTTGTGTGAACAGGCAAAGCTAATAGATTACGGCAATGTTCTATGTTCCATGTGTGAAAGCGGCTATGATGTAGCAGTGTTAATTTTGGCAGTGTTTTAAATTGCCTTTTTTGTTTTAGCCATGTGAGAAAAGTGAAACTGAGTTTTATTCATTTAGTCAATTTTATCTTTCATACTTTTAGTTTATTTTAGTTGACAAAAAACTATCTGGACATTTCATCTCCTTTTAGTCATCAATAGCTATGGACATAGGGTCTAGTTTTAGTCCACAAAAATTCTGTGGACATTTTAGTCTAGTTTTAGTCAACAACAAATATGGAAATTTTGTTATAATTTTTGTCAACAAAAACTCTGGGCTAATTTTCGTCAGAAGCAGGCTGTTCAAATTGGACACAAAATGGTAGAAGGTTTTAGGCAGGTTGTAGGCAGGTTGTAGGAAGGTTGTAGGCAGGTTGTATGATCAGGTACACTAGTTTTCAGTGAAGGAGGATACCACTCATTTTAATAATTCAAATGTGCTCCTGTATATCACCACGGACAGCTGAATTAAATATTTCTGAGTGTTTGCTACTTTCTCCATACAGCAAATAGTTAGCATTGCCCCCTGTGCCCACCAAATGGTAAATATTATATTACATTATATTGTGTTTTATGTTCTCCTATAATATTTGTCCAGACATTTAAACCCAAATTAACTTTATTTCTTACACTGCTTACACATTGAACGAGTAAATTAAGGCAATTTGGATGTAAATGTTCAAAGGTTTAGCTCCCATTGAGAAAGTTCACACCATTGCAGTCTAATGGATAGGGATAACTATTTTCTGTTGTTTCTGTCTTGAGGGATAATGTAATACATATGCAGTTATTCAACTGTCCAACACTATATTTTTATTTTATAGATTTCATGATATCCCCCTTTAAGTTGTAGGCTAATGCTGAGTGGCTAGCTGATGCAGCACCTGTTTTATTATTAATAAGTTGAGACATGTAACATTATTTCTTTGGCATATTTGTATTGATGTATTAAATCCACCAAAAATGCCACACATCAGAATAAAAATTAAAATAAAAAAACCTTAAACATAAATCAATTAATCAATCAAGGGCCTTGCAATGCCAACCACACCCAGTGCTCACACAAGTAAATGCCCCCATCACCAGTTCCATTCATTACCATTACGTCAGTGATTCATTTTAAGGAAAGCACTCCTTTCCAGGGTGAGCCTTGCCCTGTTTCGGTGGCCACAGGTAAAGCCACCTGTGGCACTAAAAACCCACTCTGCAAAGGCCTGGGATGCAGGCATCGCTAACAGGTCCAGGGCAAGAGGTTTTAGATGAGGATAAATTGCTTATATCCTACAGTTGTCAAAATGTTGTTTTGTTTTTAAAGTAGTAAATTAATTAATAATTTCAGAGAATGAAAGAGAATATATGAATAGCCTACTATAATTGGGATGTGAACTACTACCACTAGGGGACGACCGTGGATAGGGTAAGCATAATTGACTAGGAGTAATAATGAACGCAAACCCATAGTTTTCTTATTCCAGGACATGAAATTCTGCAGAAATATAGCCCAGCTATAATTTCAAAATGAGCTGGAATTCGTAGAGCAAGTTGCAAGTATTCCACGTTGCTTTTTACATGTTTAGATTCCTACGCTTTTCTTATCAACTCATAGGCTACGGCTAAATGTCCCATTTCACGACAATAGGTCTATAGCCTACATAGCTACAGTATTTGCTGATGTGTCCTGATGGAGATATTGTATTTATGCCAAAACATTAAGTTAATTTATTCACGTATATAATATAGGCCAACTCACATTCCCAGTTTGTGTAGAAAAATACCTAGATTTTTTATTTAGGTTTTATTTTTATTATTTTTATTATTTGACTTGTTATAAAGCCTAAATGCGGCCTAAATTTCTGCATAGCACAGGTTACTTTATAAGTCACATGCACACTGCAGCAATTCGTGCAACAGTATTTTGGGGTAAAAGCTCTGTCTGCCTAGGATAGAAACAAGTGCCTTGTTTGCCCAAACTTCTTGTGGCAACAAATAGTCGAAATGTTTTGACATTTTAAGTGAAACATTACATGCAGTGAAATTGCGTCTACGTAGACCGGATTTCGCTTGCCAAAGAAATTACTTTTGAGAAATGCATCCACATTAATCAATTTCCATGTTGTCTTTGAATTTGCAACTGATATGAAACGTTGTAGACGCATGTTAGCTGGGCTAAAAAAGAGCTAAAAGATATCTTGTATGCTTAGACCTGATTTAGCGGCTCCTTGGATGATCTATAGACGTCTAGTGCCCAGTGGGGATTATGATACAAGCTATGATAAAGGCATAAAAGTATGGTAAACTTTTAAATGTTGGCTACGAGTTGGTAAGAAAAGGGAAGGTAAGCAAATAACATATAAAAAGCCATGTGGAATACTTGCAATTTGCTCAAAGAATTCATTTTGTAATTAGGGCCTATAGCTGGGCTATATTTCTACGGAATGCGATGTCGCATGGAATAAGAAAACTATGGGTTTGCGTTCATTATTACTCCTTGTCAGTTACGCTTACCCTATCCACAGTCGCCCCCTAGTGGTAGTAGTTCACACCCCAATTATAGTAGGCCCTATATTTCCCTGTTCTCTGTTTTGAAATATATAAATAGTTTCAACTCTGTCACATTTGGTCTTCCATATACAATCACTATCATATCTCGAAATCCATTTATAATGCGTTGAGTGAAACAGCAGGTGGGATACTGTGCAAAAAAAAAAAAAGTTCAAATGCAAACTGAAATGTAGGCCTATTGAACATTGTTAGTGATGTTGACTAGACAATAAACAATGATGTACAAAATACTTCACAAAACAATTAATTAATACGCCTAATACAAGACTTAGAACACTGCCCTAAACTCTGGCCATCGGCTTGGGGAATCAGGGTAAAAGCAGACTCACCTCCACATCAGGGAACTTTACCATGTCAAATCAGATAATATCTAACAAAACCAAATGTTGGCTTTATAGATCGTTGGCTTATTCCTTATTCCGATATGAATCAAATCATTTGCGTTATGCTACAGTACAGTCTAAAGCCGGCATCACTATATAAACATTAAACATACAAATATTGCATGGCCGGCAGATATTCGGACAATGCCGCGCCCAGAGTTAGGCCTAATAGAAATAGATTTTCTCGTATTCATAAAAAAATTCCATTGACTAAAATTACCTTCCGCGGGCAGGCAACTGCTTTAAAAATAACATCCAGTTTTGGTAGCTTGGCTACCTCTTCCTCCTGGTCCTTTTTATCCCTTCTCTTATAAGACCCACTTTTGTGTTTGAAAGGCATTTTCACTGCTGCTTGCTATCTTTCTCACCAGTTTTGTACACTACCGACCATCACATGATCAAATAGACAATTGACACTGGACAACAACATACAGACAAATTTCCCAGCAATTTTTGCATATCAAAAAATGACACTAACACGAAAGAAATTACCACAAATTAGAATTATTTCTACAGCACGTTTTCTGTAGAATAGGCATAGGCTAAGTTTGACATGACCACAGACTATTGTACAATAACCATAATGGATATGAGTTTGCTTATTTAAGGAAATATAAAACGGACGGCACTTAACGCAGCCGTTGCCTATGTTTTCTCCAATGCTTAATGAGTGACGTTTAAGGGCCCGTGCAAGAACGGACTTTTTGATGTCGGGCCCGTTCTCCACGGTGGTGACACGGGTCCTCTCAAACCAAGGGCCCCAATGCAGATGCACTGTCTATATCTCCACCACTGGCTGCAACCAAAACCCCTACTTAATAGTTTGTTGGAACTTGGCCTGATTTTGATGTCAAGACTTTTAATGGCAGGCCTAGTTTTTGCAAGTTTTAATTAATGACTTGCAAACAGTGCTTTGTACACGTGAGTAGCTAATTCAGCATTTTAGTATTTTGAAAAAGTTTTTTGTTGAGATGATACCGCAAATAGCTAGCTAACGCTAGTGTGTGTCAAGATGTGGTTCAAACTATCTATCGTTGCCTTCAGCACTATAATGACATGAGCCGATCAATAGTTAATGTTTTAAAACAAGTTTTTGTGCAGGGCGTACAGCCATCTTCGATTGAGCGGCTGTCTTGTTGCTCACGACAGTCTATGCACAGTATTCGCGACAGAAGTCCTGAAACGCGCGTTAAAAGTAGACTCAGTTTAATAAAAAACCTATTTGTGGATTTCTTCGCACATCTTGCGGTGAGGATTATTAAGTAAATGCAAGCGATTCCACACACGCGAAGCGTTAGTTCAGGAGACATTTGGTTATGACTGCAAAAACATATTTGTGAATCAGGTGCATTTATTTGTGAACTGGTTAGTTTAAATTACTGAAATATTGCCCCCGAATTGAAAATTAGATTTTTTAAAAATAAAAGAAAGTGTTGGAAAAATTCCATTCTTGTGGGGAAACCATTTATATTTTTTGCAATTCCAAGTGAACTAATGCAATGTTTTGCTTGAAAACTAAGTAATCCAATAGTGCAGATCAATAGTTTATTTGCAGACACAATTATTGAGATTTTGCATGCATTTTACCCATTATATGTTTCCTTGTGTTTTGCTCAGGCTTTAATAAAATAATATAGCATTTAGGGACAAAAATACAGAAAAGCAAACCGAAACTGGAAGCTAAAATAGCAAATATTTCCACAGCTACAGTGAACTTTCCAGGTGAGCTGACATAAGCTGGTATAAAGGTGATCCAGACTGCACAGAATATGAGCATGCTGAATGTGATGAATTTGGCTTCATTGAATTTGTCAGGCAGTTTACGAGCCAGAAAAGCTAAAACAAAGCACAATATAGAGAGGAGTCCAATATAACCCAGTACAGCCCAGAACCCCACTGCTGATCCTACATCACATTCTAGAATGATCTTTTCTTTGTAGTGCTTCATGTTCTTGTTGGGGAAAGGTGGGGATATTGTTAACCAAAGCACACAAATAAGGACCTGTATGAGAGTGAAAGCAAGAACACTCAGTCTCTGCTGCAGAGGCCCAAACCACTTCATGACATTACTGCCTGGAAGTGTAGCCCTGAAGGCCATTAACACCACTATTGTTTTCCCCAGAACACAAGAGATGCAGAGGACAAAGGCGATCCCAAACGCAGTGTGGCGCAGCATACAGGACCACTCAGAGGGCCGGCCGATGAAGGTAAGAGAGCAAAGGAAACACAGTTTCAATGAAAAGAGCAGCAGGAAGCTCAGCTCTGAGTTGTTGGCTTTCACAATGGGTGAGTCTTTCTTTACAAAGAACAGCACAGCCACAAATGCAGTTACACATGCTCCAAATATAGAAAAAATAACAAGCACTATTCCCATAATTTCTTTAAAAGACAGAAATTCAACAGCCTTTAAAACACAATGATCTTTTTTTGCATTAGACCAGTATTCATCTCGGCACAAAATACAGTCGATAGAATCTGTAATAAAACAGTGAATACCATGGTTAGAAAACTCAGTGGCAAACTGGTAGTACTGAGGTAATGTTCAGAGTTCACACCATAATACAAACAGCACAACTTTGAAATGTTCTCTATAGACTGGTTAGTGTTGATTCTGAATTACCTGTAGCATTGCTGATTTCTCCCTCAGCACAGGGCACACAGTCATAGCAGCAGACAGGCCTTCCTCTCTGCACAGCCTTCCGAGTGCCTGGGGGACAGCTCTCACTGCACACTGACCTGGGTTTCTGTGCAACATGTTTCAACTCTTAACTCAAAGCTCCCATGGACAATGTGACATGCAAGTACGTTATAATCATTTTTTTCAAAACTTCATCATATAGAACATCAAATACTGGATTCTGCAGTATATTCTATGTGAATGAACACTTACCTGTATTTGCCCACCTGCCCAAACCATACTAACAGGACTCATCACAAACTGCTGACCAGATGGTAAAGAGGCATCATAGTAGCCAACCGCTCTGAACTCTACTGCACCATCAGGACCAAGCTGCCAGTTCACCACCTCATATCTGGCTATCGGGTCTCCATTACTGTCAAAGGAGACTTTCTCTCCAGTTCCCAAAGTGAAATTTACTTTTTTCAGGCCCTCAAGAATCTGAAACAAACAGATTGAAGGTGAGATAAATTCTTGCTTAGCTTTGTTCATAATGATTTTATTAACTATGTAAGTAGGGTTTATTGAGTTACCTGCCAGGGCTCTGTTTTCACACTCTTTGTACAGCTTTGATAGGCTGAACATGCCAGCAGGTCATGTAGAGAATGAGCAACAGCATATACTGCTTTGTACACATTGTTTGAGTTTCTCAGCAGTGATACAGTGTATTGGTTTTCCAGTTCACTCAACCTCTCAGTTCCAGTGCAGGGGTTAAAGTGAGGCTTGTCCTCTCCATCTCTAAGATGACACTTAAAAGCAGCTTCCCAAAATTCTAAAACGACAGTATTATTTGGATGCTGGGATGGGTGAAGTTTTAATATGAACTCTGTTAAACCTTTTATTTTGCCTTTGATGACAGCAAAGCCAATAGACCCTCCCAGTATTCTATAACTTGTTGGTTTTGCTAGAGTGCTTGCTGTCATCCAGCCTTCACTGCCCACCATTTGGAGACCTGTAATATTCTGAATAGTCAGCTGCTCCTGCAACTTCTTCATCTCACCCTGTTCAGAAAACGCTACAATTACCTTTGCAGTGCCTCTTTTGATCACATCTACAACCTTGAGTAATTTCTCTGGTTCTATTCTGTGAAATTTCTCAGAATACTCAATGCAGATCCCTTCTTCTTGAGCAGCTTTTATAAATGTGGCCATTCCGTTGTTGCCATAGTTACTGTCACTTCTCACTGCTCCTATCCAGGTCCAGCCAAAGTGCTTCACCAGCTGAGCCAGTGCTCTGCTCTGGTAATAGTCACTGGGAATGGTTCTGAAGAATGAGGGGAACCTATTCCTGTTGCTCAGACATGCACATGTTGAAAAGTAACTGATCTGTAAATAAAATATATTGCGTAAATTAAAACATATGATAAGGTAAAGCATCTGAAAACATATGACCATAATGAATAAGTATTTTTATTTACAATTTGAAAGATTTCTGTATGTGGAGTGTGTGATTCTATCCCTGTGTGTTCATGCGTGTTCATATATGTGTATATGAATACATGTATGTATATGTCACTTATATCTGCACTAAGAAAGCAACTGAACACACCTGACTAATCAGAAACACCTGTGAAACCATTTGTCCCAAACATGATGGTGATCTGAAATGGGTGTGCTGTAATTTCTACATGGTAAAACGAAATTCATTCATACAATTCCTTTAATAAAAGCTGAGAATTCACTTCAAGTGAAGTGTTTCAATACAAATATGCCTTTGTCCCAAAGAAAAAGAGAGAGAGAGAGAGAGCGGAACTTCATTTAACTGAGACAAAGGAAGATACCTGCTTTATTCACCAGAAAACACCTAGTAAAATCGTCAGGATTACATTTTAGGGACTTTTCAGTTGCAATATATTATAATTTTATTTTTCTGGTTGACATGATCAGTTTATATAAGCAGATGGGACAACAATGTTTGTAATAGTATCATCGTAGACTTTAATATGATCATATTTTTCCATCTGTATAGTTTTTTACTTTTTTGTTACATTCTCACAAAAGAAAACCTCTGCTTACAGCATCCAAACATAATACAAACCCCAAGTTGAGACAGTATGTAAAATGCACATAAAAGGAGAAAGCAGTTATTTGTAAATTATCTTTTACATATATTTAATTGAAAACAGTACAAAGAAAAGATATTTAATGTTTTACCTCATCAATTAGATTTTTGTAAATATACGCTAATTCCGAATTTGATGCCTGCTACACGTTCCAAAACAGTTGGGACGGGGCAAAAAAAAAAAGACTGGTAAGTTCAAACAATACCTGTTTGGAACATTCTACAGGTAAATAGGTGATGCTATCACAACTGGGTATAAAAGGGTTGTTTCTCCTGATTTTTCCATAGAGTTCAATAGGAAAATGATGTCCGGAGAAACGACCCTGAAAGTGATCCATCCATATCTACTGCATATCTGGCAGCAGAGTGATGGTTTGAGGCTCATTTGATACCTTAGACCCTTGATGACTTAGTCTTTTAGCCAATTATGGGTTCCATACGATTCCTGTGTAATTTACAGCTTAATCTCACCCCCAAATTCCGAGATCCATTCAAATGCCGAAAGGTTA
The DNA here is from genome assembly GCA_029718625.1 of Synaphobranchus kaupii. Taxonomy (NCBI): domain Eukaryota; kingdom Metazoa; phylum Chordata; class Actinopteri; order Anguilliformes; family Synaphobranchidae; genus Synaphobranchus; species Synaphobranchus kaupii. Next base: position 1,623,623 of record CM056378.1, read on the forward strand.
TCGTATCACTTCTAAGAATACCTGGAAATAAGATATCAAGAGACTTTTGATATCCTTTTGTACCCAGTCATGATAGCATCACCTGTTTAACTGTGGAATGTGCCAAACGTGTTTTTTGAACTTCCCAGTCTTTTTTCTTTTTGCCCGTCACAACGTTTTTGGAACATCAAATTTGGAATTTGTGCATATTTACAAAATTTGTCAAGGTAAAACATTTAATATATTTTCTTTCTACTGTTTTCAATTAAATATATGTAAAAGAGAATTTACATATCACTGCTTTCTGCTTTTTTGTCCCAACTTTTTTGGAATTTGTATATAACTTCTCATTTCACCTACATATCAGTGAGTTACTCCCTGGGAGTATTTAGAAAGGAGAAAAGGAACTCTTACCTGTGGAATTTGAAATAATCCAACAGTTGTTGCAATTGCAATGGAGTTCGTCGAAGTGGCTGCCCCAATAATGGCCTGCACTCCTGCCGGTGTGGAGCATGATGTATCAGTCAGTGTTTCCTCATAACCGTTCATCAGAGCCATGGCTGATTGTGTAGCGAACGTTGGAGAGAGGCAAGAGTCATATATCGTATATCCAAGAGATACACCTGGGAGGAGGTCAGTTCTGTTGTTTATTTCGTCCATGGTGAAGATCATGGTCTGGGCCAGCCAGAATTGTCTGAAATGAACTCTAGAAATGACAATTTATTTTTACTTAACAGTCAAACCATGTGGAGTGCAATTTAGAAAGACTATTCAGTAGATTAAAGTTTTAAAATTCACATACCTGTAAATTGAATTATATTATTGTATATTATGAATTTTAACTGATATTACCCTTAGTTGGAATCACAGCAGAACCTTAATATTGAATAAACACCAATACAAAGAGCAGCTAAATGTTAATTAATATTTAACCTTACCGTGAACACTTCAGGGGCTCAGGTTTGGTGTCAAATCTTCTGCTTATTAGTAAAGGAAGGTCGTGCAGGGAGAAGACCCCGCCGATGTTGATGTCTCCATGTTGATAGAAGCTGGGCTTGGTAGCCCTCCCCAGTATTCTGCATGGTGGGGTCTGTGCTGCAGCCCAGAGGACTGTCAGTGCCAGCAGAATAGTCTGCAGTGCCATCCCACTGCACGTCTCAGATCCAGCACTGCTGTGCACCAGGTTTAAATACAGCCGTTTTAATTCTCCATCGATTTGTGATTCTCAAAGGCACGACTGAGTCCCTGGATAAGTAAGGTGGAAATTGCATTGACAGTTTAGGCACACCCAAGGTAAACACAATTCCAAGGATATCTGAGATTGTTTTCAATTTAAGCAATTAAGTTAAAGATTTTGTTATTAGTTATTTCTGCTTTTCATACAATATACAAAAGTTCAAAAGTTGGCATGATGAAATTGAAAATACATCAATGATGCAGCCTTGTCATAGATGGATGTGAAATCAGTATATAAACTCTTTCACAGTCTCCTTAAATATCAATTATGGAATGCTGGTAACAATGGCCAGTTAAAAGTGCAGTTAAATGGTTCTGTCACAAAAATAGTTTCCAATTTAGAAGAATGGCAAATTATGTATTTTTGGGGGCTTGCAATTTAGGCTAAATGGAGACTCTAAATTTCCCATAGGTATGACTGTGTGAGTGAATGGTGTGTGTGCCCTGTGATGGATTGGCGACCAGTCCAGGGCTTATTCCTACCTCTCGCCCAATGCATGCTGGGATAGGCTGCTGCAACCCTGACGGGTTAGATAATGGATGTACAAGTTTGACATAAGTATTGTCTTCACTCGTTGCAGAACATACCCTGAATTTTTATTCAGATCACAGATCTTTCTGATTTGTGGTTATGACGGTATGTGGAATTACTGTTCGAATATGTGCAAGTACACTTGTGTTTACCTGAATGTGCACGAGTTCACATTGACTTTCAAGGTATTTGTTACAATGGTATACTAAAGTTAGCCTATAAAGCCTAATGAAGTGCAGTAATCATTTTTCCCATAAACTTGCTTTAGGTCTATAGCATTTAGATACAGCTTTCCTGAATTAGGCTTTGGTAGAATTCTACAATAATTTGCAAGCATGGATAAAAAAAGGAGTATGAATAAGCCTGTGCTACTTATTCTTCTTTAAAATAATGCAAAATGCAAGCAGCTTAGAACCAATGACCAACTAAATGACCAACTGTAGCAACTGTAACTGAAACCATTTTGAGAAGAAATATGTTTCTGATTGTGATGTTATTTTCAGCTTTTTCAACTGAAATATAGTTGCTGAACACGTGAAGAAATTAAAATATCAATTCAAAGAAAAAAAAAGAAAAACGTCTTCTGAAACATTCCCATTCTTGTGGGTAATCAATTTTTATTATTGGGAAGTCCAAGTGAAGCAATGTGATGTTTTGCTTAAAAACTAAGTAATCCAATAATACAGAACAATGGTTTGTTGTTCGTAGACACATTTGTAGAAAATTAAGGGTTTGCATTTTGCCCATTTGTTGTTTCCTAGTCTTTTGCTCAGGCTTTAATAAGATAATATTGCATTTACGGTCAAGAATACAGAACAGCAAACCAAAAGTGGAAGCTAAATAGGAATGAAGCTTTTCATACAAACAAGAAAAAGTTTACTAGGCAGTTTTGACATCTAATGTATTAAATATATCAATGGCAATACAATGCCATAGACCAGGGGTCCTCAGTCTCATCCAGTAAGGGCCAGTGTGGGTGGAGGCTTTTGTTCCAACCAAGCAGTAACACACCTAATTCTACCAATCAAGGTCATTTGCAAAGACTGTAGTGGTTGATTAGTATAATCAGGTGTGTTCATGGATCATGATCAAAGTGTCACTCTCTTCCTTTGATAGACAATGCGATTATGAGAAACACGTGGATGTCTTAATCAGATTGCACGATAGCATGGTTGCACAGAAGGACTGTTATGAGTCATCCTATACAGTCCAATAAATAAATAATGATCATATGACTGTTGTGATATATCCAGGGGATAATGCCAGTAGTATTTCCAATTTAAGGACAGAGCATCTCTATTAACAGATCCACTACATTACACCCTGTCAGGTTTCTACATTCTGTCTTTGTTTGTACATTTATGTTTCTTATTGTGAGCTTGTTTGTTTATTCTGATTTGGTTCTTTATCATTTTTCTTATCTTGCATTTATTTTCATTCATGGTTTCACTGTTCCGTGTTTGTATTACCGTCACTCCCCTGTCTTCGTTACACTATTCGGGAGCCTTTGGTGATTTCAGGTTTCGCTGTATTTCCACTCTCGTTTACTTCCTCTGCATCTGATTTCCGCATTCCTCTACCTCGTTGTGTGCACGGGTCTTCTTCGATCCAGGTCATGTATTGTCTATATGTTATGTGCTAGACCGGTCCGTGTCTTTTGTGTTCCCTCGTTATTGTATTATCAGCTTCCCTTATCGTTTTGGAATATTTTGGAATAAAAACACAAAACAGCAAACCAAAACTCGAAGCTAAAATAGCAAATATTTGAAATATTGAAAATATTGAAATAATCCAACAGCTGCTGCAATTGCAATGGAATTCATCGAAGAGGATGCCCCAATAATGGCCTGCACTCCTGCCGGTGTGAAGCATGATGTATCAGTCAGTGTTTCCTCATAACCGTTCATCAGAGCCATGGCTGATTGTACAGAGAACATTGGAGAGAGACAGGAGTCATATACAGTCAAGCCGGAAAGTCTCCCCACCCCTTTCACCTTCTCCATGTTTTATTACGTTACAGACTTATACTACAATAGATTGAGTTCATTTTTTGCCTCAAACATCTACACACAATAGCCAATAATGACGAAGTGAAAACAGGTTTTTAGAAAATATGCAATTTTATTTTACTGACAAAAATAGGTTATTTAGGGGTTACATATCTGTACACACCCTTAGCCTAATACTTGGTTGCTGCACCTTTGGCAGCGATTACAGCTTCAAGGCGTCTTGGGAAAGAAGCTACGAGCTTGGCACACTTGTTTCTGGACATTTTTGCCCATTCCTCTTAGCATATCCTTGCAAGCTCCGTCAGGTTGGATGGGGAGCGTCGGTACACAGCCATTTTCAGCTCTTTCCACAGATGTTGGACTGGACTGTTGGATTCAGGTCTGGGCTCTGGCTGGGCCACTCAAGGACATGCACAGACTTTCTCCGAGGCCACTCCTTTGTTCTCTTGGCTGTGTGCTTCGGGTCGTTGTCATGTTGGAAGGTATACCTTCGCCCCAGTCTGAGGTCCAGAGCGCTCTGGAGCAGGTTTTCTTCAAGGATCTCAGTGTACTTAGCTGCATTCATCTTTCCCTCTATCAGGACTAGTCGCCCCGTTCCCGCTGCTGAAAAACATCCCCACATCATGATGCTGCCACCGCCATGCTTCACTGTAGGGATGGTATTAGCCAGGTGATGAGCGGTGCCTGGTTTCCTCCAGACGTGACGCTTGGTATTCAGGCCAAAAAGTTCCATTTTGGTTTCATCAGACCAGAGAATCTTGATTCTCATGGTTTGAGATTCCTCTAGGTGCCTTTTGGCAAACTCCAAGCGGGCTGTGATGTGCCTTTTACTAAGGAGGGGCTTCCGTCTGGCCACTACCATAAAGGCCTGATAGGTGGAGTGCTGCCTGGATGGTTGATCTTCTGAAAGGTTCTCCCATCTCCACAAGGATACGCTGGAGCTCTGTCAGAGTGACCCTCGGGTTCCTGCTCACCTCCCTGGCCAAGGCCCGTCTTCCCCAATTGCTCAGTTTGGCCGGGCGGCCAGGTCTAGGCAGATTCTTGGTGGTTCCAAACTTCTTCCATTTGCGAATGATGGTGGCCACTGTGCTCTTTGGGACCTGTAAAGCTGCAGAGATTTTTCCATAGCCTTCTCCAGATCTATGCTTTGACACAATCCTGTTTCTGAGGTCTGCAGATAATTCCTTTGAGCCCATGGCTTGGAGTTTGCTCTGACATGCACTGTCAACTGTGGGACCTTATATAGGCAGGTGTTGGCAATCCCCAATCATGTCCAATCAATTGGATTTATCACAGGTGGACTCCAATTAAGAAACATCTCAAGCAGTATCAGTGGAAACAAAATGCACCTCAGCTCACTTTTGGGTGTCATATCAAAGGGTGTGCACACTTGTGTACATATGATATTTTACATTTAGATTTTTTATAAATTAGCACAAATGTCTAAAAACCTGTTTTCACTTTGTCATTATGTGCTATTTTGTGTAGAATTTTGAGACAGAAAATTAACTCAATCTATTGTAGAATATGTCTGTAACGTAATAAAACGTGGAGAAGGTGAAAGGGGTGGGGAGACTTTCCGGCTTGACTGTATCTTATATCCAAGAGATACACCTGGGAGGAGGTCAGTTCTGTTGTTTATTTCTTCAATGGCGAAGATCATTGTCTGGGCCAGCCGGAATTGTCCTAAATCAACTCTAGAAATGACAGAATTTATAATTTTTTTACAGGTTAACCATATGGAGTGCAACTTACAAAGACTATTCAGTAGATTAAAGTTTTAAAATGAAAGTTACACATACCTGTAATTAGAATTTTATTATTGTATATTATTAAATAATTTGTGCAGTATGAAAATAATTAATATTACCCTTTGTTTTATTGGAATCACAGCAGAACTTTATTGTTGAATAGCCACTAATAAAAAGAGCCACTGAATGTTATTTAATATTTAACCTTACCGTGAACACTTCAGGGGCTCAGGTTTTGTGTCAAATCTTCTTATTATTTGTAAAGGAAGGTTATGCAGGCCAAAGTCCCCACCGATGTTGATGTCTCCTTGTTGATAGAAGCTGAGCTTGGCTGCCCTCCCCAGTATTCTGCATGGTGGGGTCTGTGCTGCAGCCCAGAGGACTGTCACTGCCAGCAGAATAGTCTGCAGTGCCATCCCACTGCAGGTCTCAGATCCAGCACTGCAGTGTACCAGGTTTATATACAGCAGTTTTAATTCTCCATTGATTTGTGATTCTCAAAAGCACGACTCAGTCCCAGGATAAGCAGGTTGAGGTGGAGCAAATTGCAGAAGCGGCAGAGGCAACAGAAAAAGTAATCAATTCCTTGATTCACTGCAACCTGAGGCAACATATAAATAAATCATCACAAGCCTGTGATTGGCACACACAAACGAAATAAATGAGTCTTTTTAATAATTTTAGTAAGTAAGCCTATAAATTCATACATTTTGCATATACTTTCCATTCTAACCCTAATGGAAAGGCAGCACGCAAAAATTGCACGTCGTATTTAATCACTGAGCACCAGAGTATTTTAAGCTGGATGTAGTTATTTATGTTATTTCTTTCATTGTCAGCCATGTTATTCACATGACCAATTTTGTTGTATGAATGATCAGTATTAGTACTGGTCATATTTATTTATTTTTAATTTAACACCGACTGGCCCACTATCAGCTTTCCTGGAATAAGCTATGCGAGTATTTTTTTGGTAGAAATCAGTTGCTTGCATTATGTGTAATTTTGTTTTGGCTGAGGGTTTTGAAAAAAAAATTATTTCCCCCCTTTTTTCCCCCCACAGACTTACGGGTGGGGTGAGTGTCGCGGTGGCGCAGCGGTAAAAGCACCAACTTTGAGTCGTTTCAGTTGCAAACAGGATCAGGGCTTCGAAACCTGGTCCTACCAGATCCGAGGGAGCGGCAAATTGGTGGCCGCTCCCGGGGTGTGTGGGGTGGGGTACTCAGTGGCCCCGGCGAGTTGGAATCACGGTCAGGAGCCTTCTTCCTGGCTGATGGGGTTGTAGTGATGAATTCTCAACCAGTTGCAACACAGGGAATTGAATTATATGTGGGTACAATTGGCCATCAAAAAGGGGAAAAAATTTTTATAAAAAAAAAAAAAAGACTTACAGGTCGGGTGCAGGAATAATTCATAATTAATAGCTAATATGTCATTTTTTAAAATAATGAAACAAAAAATGTTAAATACAACCGGGTGTGCAAGTTCCACCATCCCACACTGATCGTGAGCTTAATAAATATAGACGCCACTCGCCTGACACAGAATGCACGTTGTCGTCGCCTGCCAATATTTTGTTGTAGATACGTGAAGACAGTTATATATGTGTACATGTTTTTGGTCATCAGTGCTCATGAAACAGTTACTGGAAAAACACTTATGGGGTGGGAGTCTTGTGCAGCAATGCCACCTCAGTTGTGCCGTATCATACCCGCTTTCACACATGGAACATAGAACAGTGCCGTAATCTATTATCTTTGCCTGTTCACACAAAAAAGGACTATCCATAATTTCACCGGGTCGCCAACATTCACACATGACAGTGCCAGTAATTGTTGTTTGAACTTGCGGCTGTTAACCCTCCTATCATGTTTGAGGTCAATTTGACCCAATTCAGTTTTTGATGTCTCTTAAAAACCAGTTAAGCTTATTGATAACCTTACCTTATTAACCTTTGTACTTTATGACTTTTCTTAATTTGGTGGGATTAAATACTAAACATGCAATTAACATAATTCTCTGTTTTCAAAAGTCCTGTACCAACTTTGCATAGAATAGGTGTTTTGTGGGCTGATCTTGACCCCATGATCTGGAGGTGGAAATAACATCTGAACAAAAAATGTTTTCAACGTACAAAAATTACTAAAAAAAGTTACTAACGCATACAAAGCACTGTCTATAATAAGACTAGCTAAATCTAGGCCTACCTTTAAAATTATTGATAGCAAAATGAGGTCACATTACAACAAACAATATTGGCTATCTTTGCCCACAAAAAATTAAACAAGCTCTATTCTAAAGCAATGCTACCCAATGTTTCCTAAATCATTTCATGCAACTTGGCCCTGTGTTTAGATGCGACCAGCAGCTAGTTTAAGTCACTCTGGTCGATCAGTCGGTCTGTCCAAATTTTTTCTGCTGCTTTGTAGTACGTTTGATCCGGGTTACCCAGAGTGACGTGTGCAGTGCTTGATCCGGGTTACCCAGAGTGACGTGTGCAGCACATGATCCGGGTTACCCAGAGTGACGTGTGCAGCGCATGATCCGGGTTTCCCAGAGTGACGTGTGCAGCGCATGATCCGGGTTTCCCAGAGTGACGTGTGCAGCGTGTCAGTGTTTTTGAGTTAGCGTAGTTACTTCCTGGTTGCGATATTCACCTCAAATATATTAAAGTAGAGATTGTGAAAAGCTGGTGTCATTGTTGATTGGGAGACAAAATACGAATTACAGTGATGGCATCACTTCTGGGGAAAAACTGCGCTGATTTTCTTGAAAAGAAAAAACTAACCTAGCACTGACGTATGTTGTGTCCGTTAACTCGCCACCTGCGATTAGACAGGTGAGCCTGCAACGGCAAGCGCCGACATGGGATGTTCTGAGACGGGGTAGGTCACTGCAATTCCTCACTGCAACATTCTAAAATGGTTTCCTTGCGTCGCAAAACTTTGGTCTGAACTGGCCTTTACATAACGTTACATTGCGCGGATTATCGGTTAAATTGAAGTTACCAGTCAAATGATAACATTGGTATTTTGAGTTAGCTAACGCTAACTATCTGGTAAACTCAGTACGTTATAGCTAACGTTATCTGTTACATTTATCACACGTTGCCATGTTACTTTTAAAGGGCTGAAACATCCCAGCTAGCCTACAGACCTGTGCCGATTATCGCTGAGTGTCAGCACTGTCGGCTGAATTAGGCTACGGTGATAGTTATCCAGGCCGATTCCGGCCAACCTTCGGCAGAGTCGCCTGATTCTAAGATACGGCCTGCTGTGGCTGATTTGAGGCGTTTCGCCCAGATCTAGCAAACAATCTATATGGGTTCGGAAATCGAGGGATCCCATGAAGGGATCAGAAAATCAACCCACCGAGATGGGAAACCAGAAAACAGGAAGGGAAACTGCCCTCGAACGGAACAGAAAAACAAAGGAAAAAGGAGAAACAAAACCTCCCGGTGTGAGCCAAACAAGACAGTCTATCAGGGGAGCGATACTTTACGTTACCTACGAATGTAGTGCCGGCACTGGTCGACTACAACAACAAAGAAGAGTAACAAGTTGCTATGGCCACGTTCGCTCCGCCGCCGTACTTCCACAGGGAATATTAGGTCAGCACGAAATAAAGGATTCAACGATAGTTTGACTTCAAAAATTATGGTAGGAACACTCAAAATAACCCCGATAGTCTGTCGTCGTATTTTTTTTGCTTTGGGTGCACTGTGGAGTGTTTAAGTGCGTTTGGTAGTGGATGCTACCTGTTGCCATAGAGTTGCGCTGGCATTAGCAACTTGTGTATGTCCAAAAGAAGGGACAGCATGGAATTAGCTGAAAATGGTTTCCATCAATCAACTACACTTACTGGGTAAGTCGTAATTGAGACATTATGTCCAAAATTCAGAACTATCCCTTTAAGGTTTGTCTATAAAAAAACTTTTTTATTTTTAAAGAAATTGATAGGTTAGTTAGCTAGCTAGCTAAATGTTTCTGGTTCGTCACTTAGCCTGCTATTTAACATTAATATTTTGACCAGGCCCCTTCAAGGGTTTACCTGTGCAAGCCAGGTGTGTGATTTATAACAACCAGTTTATAACAACCAGAGTCCGTTTCCTGTCGTACAGGCACTCTACTGCTCATTGATATTTGGAGAGGAAACTTGTGCCACATGTAAATGCAATCGTTACAGTGGGACAATGTGAAATGCAATGCATACATGGTATTGCTTTTCATTTAATTGCATTTCAAGGTGGGTTTAATACAATTCTGGCACAAATTCAGAATTTCATTCTTTCAAAGCAAATCCCCACTCATTGTTTTTCAGTATAGAGATGAATCGACGTGAAAACAATGTAATGAAGGTTTTGCTTTTCATTTTGGCACTTTTTCCACACGTCACCATTGAAGAGTAATGTGGCACAAATTCCTCTCCATACTAGTAGTATACTAAACTCCACACTATGGGGGGCCACTAGTGCCAATATTATGTTGTCTGCGAGTGTGATTGTGGCTGCCTTACACTGTGTGTTTTAATTGGTCAATAGCTTTAAAATCTCATCCGCATTAGCATTGGCAGTATACCCACTTATTTCTTAGTGGGCATAGAGTATATTCACTTCTTAATTCCCACTGGTGTACGTATCAATTAGTAGTCATTTGCTAAATTAGAGTATACCCATTTCTCTAGAGTGCACCCGCTACTACAGTTCAGACGGAGGCGCCGCACCACCTAGAGCACGAATAATCAATAGCTTGTTAACTAGGTTTGGTTAGTTGTCTCGTTGAAGCCAGAGTAGGTTCACGTTATGAGGTTACACCGTAGCAAAGGATGAGCAAGTTGACTAACCTACAACCTAATGTCACAACAATGCAGGCTAACGACAAAACCTCCTTGCTCAAAACGGTGACTTTAGCAAGGCTAACGTCGCATATAGACTGACTGGTGTAGACTCTACGTTGGTTCGGCTCTAGCTAGCTAGTTTCCTTTTCAGTGAACATTTTTGTGTTTAGAGCTTTCATATTTATGTCTGCTCAGGTAACTACGTTATATACATAGCCTAATGTCTAATCTATGTGTAACGTTAAGTGTCGGTGGTGCCTCTGCCTCAACATTGCGAGGTAGCTAGGCTAACGTTAATTCACTCTCATCAGACCTGAAATATCCGTTTTATAATTACACCATTTTGTTTTGTGAAATATTCAAAACTTTTTTTTTCAGAGTCTCAAAACTTTTTTTCAGTTTCAAAAAAATTTTTTTTCAGTGTTTCAAATTTATTTCTTTTTTTTGTGGAGTTTCAACTCTGGAGAACAAATCTTTCCCCGGGAGAACAGTGTCAGAAATCCCATGATTCGTAGGTTCGCAGCCGTAGTGGCGAATCTTTGTAAAAATGGGTGTTGTAGTCTTTCAGAGTTTGAGATTTTTTTCCCCTCAGAGATTCAAAACTTTTTTTCAGAGTTTGAAAACGGCTTCAGGGTTTCCAGTTTGAAAACGGTTTCAGGGTTTTCAGAGTTTAAAAACTTTTTTTCAGTTTCAAAATGGTTTCAGGGTTTCAAAACTTTTTTTCAGAGATTCAACTTTTTTTTTTCGAACTCACGAATTGTGACACTGATCTGACGGCATACGGTGGTGAATGAGAAGCCGGCTTGATTCGCCGAGGCTGGTAACTGTGCCTAGCATAGCTACCCACTGGATTTGCGACTGACTTGGCTGGTCACTAGCATTCCTAGGCTGGTAACTCACATGCCTAGCATAGCTACCCAGTGGATTCGCAACTGAATTGACTGGTCACTAGCTGGTTACTCACGTAGGCTACCTAGCCTGGCAACCCACTGGATTGGTGATTTTTATTTATTTTGTATTACTAGTTCTGAGTTAACTTGTCTCATTTGCAGTTTGAGTCTGTAGTATCCACAAGGCAACAGTTGTTCAAATCAAGTGAAGGACATACGAAATCAGTTAACCCTATTCAATTTGGCCCACTATAAGCAATTTTCATCTAGGCCCCACTAGTTAAGTATCATATCTCAAAAACTATTCACTGCACATCCATGTTTTAAAGTTCAAATTGAAGAAGAGGCTGTAGGCTACCATTCAGAAATTTACAACAGAATAAATGTAGGTTATGTCAGAATCGTCACATACAGTAGCCTAGGTATAGGCTGCATAATATAGGCAACCCATAAAAATGCGTAGCCTAATGTTTGTATATAGCTACGTAGGCTAAAAAAAGGCCAACGTTTAAAGGTAGGCCTATGTTTTACAACAACAGAAATGTATTAGCCTACAGCAGCAAGTGCAATAGGTGGTCGCTGTGGAAATGTCAACTTTGCTGGAAATTGGCGAACTGTAATAGCCTATGATGATAAGCCTCTTGAGGGTTAGCCTAATAAGAAAACACTTGTAGCGCCAGACAGGATATTTAGTTCCTAACGTGTTCATATCGTGGATTTTTTAGGGGGGGAAAAAATGAACTGTCTACTAAACCGAAATTCTAGGCTATTTATAGGCTACAACTTTTTAATAATATAGGCTATTATTGTTCCTACATCAGAACATGATTTTTTTTAGCATGTAGAAACGGTGCGTTTTATGCACTTATTATCTGTGATGGTGCCAAGATGAAGGATGCGCGGAATTTTGGGGTTTAAGATGTAAATAATTTCAGAGAAACATGTAATTGGGATGTTGACAACTACCACTAGGGGGCCACCGTGGCTAAGATATTCACAACTGGCTTGTCAATTTTTTTTGTCATTTTAACACATTAAAACTAAAAACCCTAGTTTTTAATTAAGAACAGTCCACTGATTTCATTTCCACGTTGAAAATCTGTTTAAAAATTTGAATGAGCAAAACCGAAAGAGCATTACTTATGATGGCCTGTTCCACAGAATAGGCATCTTTCTCGGTAGCCCAGTGGTTTCAGATGTATTTTTTGAATAGGATACATCATAAAATAAATACATTTAAAAAACCTTATAGGCCTACAGCATGAATCACAAGGTAATCGACGCACTTACAAGATAGCTTCGGCTTGCCACACACACTAAACCGAGGACGATGGACTTCTTCGCACTGTTTCGATGATGCGACACTTGGGGTTAAGGTAGGTTTTCACGAAATTCAGCGAGGTGCATCGGTTGGACCACAGAACTATATAATAACTAGAAAGGAAACATGGTCGTGGTTCCATTCAACCCTATTCAATTCGGTTCTTCCGGAAGTGGCACCGCCGCAAGATGGCTGTCACGGCCCGGAAATAGTATTACCGATGAGCTCTGCTATGTATTTCCAATGGAGAGTCGCCCCAGCGCAATCTAGGTACCAAAAGCTCACAATATATGGTAATCAATAGAAGCAGGCAATCACATTTTACATTTTTCCTGGGTCAAATATTTTTCTAGGCTTCGCAGAAAAGAGAAAAGCATGATTTAAAAAAGCTCATTGGTGAGTGTTGAGTAGGCACACTGAATTCTGATTGGTTAAGAACAAACTGATGAGATTTGGCACATGGTCACGTGGTAATCCTAGTTACGTCACAGTACAATAACATGAGGAGGCCTATTCACATTTTGAATCTTGCAACGCTAAGCCAGGTAACGCGGTATAGGATTTCAGGCGACCACTTGTCTTTTTGATTTTCTAAAGAACTTGCCTACAGGGACTTGCCTGTAGAGTGTTTGAGAATTCAGTTTTTAGGTTTCTGTTTTCCTTCACACTTTTCCTGCCTTGGTTTTCTTTTTCCTGTCTCGCTACTAGACAGTAACCTCAGTTTCGCCTAGTTTCCATTTGCCTTTTATTTTAGGGAGTTATTTTCTTTTTCTGTTTATTTCTCTCTGCTTTGTGCACGGACTCCCTTCGCCCTTTTAGTGGTTGTTCTCACGCTTCGTGGGACAACTTTCAGATCCCCTTTCAGTCGCATCTGGTTATCCGAACCCGACCCTTCACAGTTGGCTAATAAGCCTGCTTTGTTCACACAGCTTCGAACAACATAACGGCGAATAGCTATAGTTAATGTTAACCAAATAGTTTGTTAATAACGCTATACTTAAGGAGATGGCTATTACACATTTTTTGTAATCGCAGCTCATTTATCTGAATTCGCAGTTGTGTGGTAACGTTAGACGATTTCAACAAGATAACGTTAGCCTACGAAGCCTTCAACATTAATCAATCTAACGGAGACAAGTCCACCATTCTATCAGTCCAACAGGACATTCCGGGGAGGCTATACTTGCATAATAGGCTACAATTTTCACAATGGCCATTTCCATCACGATTTATCATAATGTAGGCTACACGTCACATTAGCTAGCCACGCAAGGCTGGTTCACGGAAAGCTTGAGAGATCGGTCGGATTAAGCAAAACACCACAGACGGCGGATTAAGCAAAATAAACAAGTGGACGCAATAATCATTATTTAATTATGTGAATGTAATCATACACATAATGTATCTATGTATTTATTGTTTTGGTTTTCACATAACATCGATTGTTCTCAAGATAACCACTCGGTTAAAGTGGGTCTGGGGTGGGCGCTGGACCCAGGAAAATGGGCTGGAAATGAATTTATTTTAATATAAGGGAAAGGTTGGTGGATCAAACATGTCATTACGTTGTTATATGTTTCACCTTCAATAGATGGCATGCAGAAATAGCCTAGCCTATATTTTGTCTGACCGCATGACAGAGTAACTTTATGCGATAAATGTTTGCGAAGAAGAGCGAGTGCTTCCCGTTGCCTATTGTAGGCTATATAGGACATTGTATCTTATTGTGGCTGCGTTATTGTGGCTTACCATTTTATGTTGCTCAAGTTGAATGTCGATATATGCAGCACCCTCATCGTTCAAAAGAAATCAATCGCATGGAGGAAATTAAGTTCAAAGCTAGGCTATCAAAGCCAGAAAATGTTAGACTGCACTGCATAAACGGGGCACCAGTGTCTGCTATGGACGAATATTTTTCGGTCCAAAAAGACGAAATATCCTGATACAGGATATTGGAAGGTTAACGTTAGCATAAATAAACAAGCAAAATAAACAAGCAGGTGCAATAATCACTATTTAAGTGAACGCAATCATTCCATAGACCTATTCAATAATTTATCAATGTATTTATTGCTTTGATTTTCACATAACATCGATTGTTCTCACGACACCCACTCCACGGTGGTTCTAGTCGTTAACTAGATTTACAGCGGCAGCCATTACTCTCTGCAAAAGGGACAAAATGATCACCTTCACGTGACATCTCACATTGGCCATTCAGAGAAAAAACGTTGGGCCATGGAAAAAGCGCCTTGACAATTTGAGAAAGCAGTTTCCTTTCCAGTTCTTATCGAATACACAAGTGACTAAGTCACGCTGGTTTCGGAAGTAAAAGTCCAAACAATTCCATTGCATTCAACATGCGAGCTACCCAGCGTCAACTAGCTAGCTAACTAGCAGCACTACCCATGTCTTTATTGGAAGAAACAAATGTTATAACAAAGTTAAGAAGTGTGGTTTTTTATTACATGGAAACTTAGTATGTTGAAACCCACCATTCCGTCACCACCTGTGAAGCCAGAGAACACGGGTTATCTGGTTGTGGAATTTCTACACTCAAATTCAGTATCGGTTCGTACATATGGTTGTACAACCCCGATTCTCTCGCTATTTTGTATTTTTGTTGTGTCTGATGCTGAGTGTCTTCTTGGACAGAAAAAAGCGTGCTCATTAGAATATTACGACCACGCCCCGACCGTCTTATACAGGTCTGATCAGCTAATTCAGCTGTTTTTGAGCAGTGTTTTATCATATTTACATATATTTTTTACATTCAAACTTTGGTGGATGCTTAATAACACACTCAAGTTTGATATCATCCATACATTTTTACGATTTTAGAATTTCTTTTCCCTGGGGCTTTAAGTACTTTGGTGGATAATGGTTCTCGTCATATTTTTGTTATTGTAACCAGCCACTGAACAATACAACAAAACCATTTCCAAGGCATGGTTTATTTGGCAAAATCTTAACTATCTATTATTTTTGATATATTATCTAATGAATGAGCAGTGCACCAAGTAAAAACGCCATGTGAGTGATTAGTTTGTTTCCATGCTGAGCTGTGCAAGGAGCAAACTAATGTCACTAGCTAGCACCACGGAAGGATGGATAAAAAGGTGAATGATTGGGAGAGGGATAAAATTGGTATAGGATAGGACAAGGAGAGCGGGAAAAAATAAACACTTTAGCTAACTAACTATTGGAAATCCAAATGCTGATAACGCGGACAACTATTCTCAAGGGCAAACAAAACGAGCGTTTGGTTCAGACTACAGACAGGATTTCTTAGTGGGACAGGATGGTTTTATTCGCCTCAAACTATGGGAGGGGTTATGTAATGAGATCAACGTATGTTATTGGTTGAGGTTTCACATCTAGGTCACCATGGATCCATTTCGACTCCACCCTTTTTTTTTCAGCATACAGGAATAAAGAGATATAGATAGACTGAAATTTTACGTTTAAAAAAAAAACTAAAACGACTACAACATCCGGGCTACTCGCTCACCACCACTGCTGGAGTGAAAGCCATCAAGCCGACACTTTCGACATGGCTCTCGCCCTTGGTGATACTCTTAGTTTCACTTCCATAATAAGACAAAGTGATAGCCATTTTTGCTAGCAGAGCGGCCGGTAGCTAGTTCTTTGGCCGGTAGCTACTTCCATAGTAAGATACAAGAGCAGACTGAGTGATAGCCATTTTCGCTAGCAGAGCGGCCGCCCGTTAGCGACTGCGTTAGCTAGCAAAAGCGGGAGCCGGCGATGTACGACCGGGGATTCTGGGTAGTGTGGTTATGTTTCTCAAACTCCGTTAATTATACGATTCAAATTTGATTTAAACGAGGTGGTGAGTATGTATTGGACTTTGTATCACATATATATCAAAGTTTGGTCCAGACAATGCCATAATATCATCTTAAGAGTTCTGAAACATCCCGAAGTGGGGCAGGTAATGGCTTCCGGCAGTCTTCCGGGACCAGCCTGCGATAGGAGGGGGCGGGACTACAGAGCTCTATGGGTGGGGTCAGAGAGAAAATTCTCACTGCAGCCTGCGGAATGGGGTGGGGTTGGATATGCTTCCAATCCCTTGAAGCAAGGGAAGAGAACGACAGGAAGAAAGAATAAAAATCGGATCCGTACGCAGCCCTGCAAAACTCTTTCCAAACTAGTGAAGAAGTAGTCTGTAATATATTTTTTCTTTTTATTGAGAACCTTGCACTCATCCAACAATTTCGGGACATAAACCGGAAGTAGAAACTACAACTTGTAGTACAAGAGTGGGATAGTGCTGTGAGCGGGACATATTACGAACTAGCTTCTACTCTTTTTATTTTTGTTAATTCTATCTTTATTCATAATCTACACTTATTAACCATCATTATATGTAAACAGATTGATATTCGCAATAAAAATAAAATAAAAAATATAATCGCTTCATATACCCCACTAACAAAATTAGGTCCCCGGACGTCCCCTGAACGTCTCGATGTCATCAGGACGTCGCCTTGATGTCTTTTTGTAGGGATTTCTAAAGTTACGTGGACGTCACAGAGAACATTTCCGGGACGTTCGAGTAACCTCCCCCAGACATTCATTACATGACGTTATATTGTCACCAGAAACAGACGTTGCAAGAACGTCCCTGAATGTCCCATGACTGTTATGAGCACAACGTAATAACCAGATAGGGACGTTCCTTGAACGTCCCCGAAAAATTCTAATTAAATGTCATATTGTAACCAGTGACCTTCCTAGGACTTTAATAACGCTCTAGTAATGTTTTTAGGACATCCCTAGGGAACGTCACATCATAACTTTGAGGGGGACTAAAATGGGACGTCCATGGGACTGGGGATATTGCTTTTCACGCATCCAAAACAACTAATTTTTATCCCCAATTTGTGTTGTGGTTCTTTGAAGCTCAAGAAGAAAGTGCTGTTAATATGTGGATGGACAAAAAAAGGCTTGCAGCTGAATAGAGAACAGGGAAGAAATCGGCCACACATCATAATCCACTGGCATAACAGGATTTCTGGGAAGTTTTTGTTTTATCTCCACCTGTAGAATATAAAGAACTCCATGCAACACTGCGTTACAGAAACATAAAGCTTGTATTAATTTACACAAGCTTTATTTTTGGTAGCGCAGTGTTCTTTATATTCTACAGACAGTTTTTATTCTCCACTAGACGGGTGTTCAGATTTTCTCTATTATGTCCTCATCAATAGACATGATTATGCTTAACATGGCACAACCCCTAGTCCTCTGATGCTAGTGTGGCTAGTTAACTCACGAAGTTCGTCACATCACCGGCATCACATCCGTGGTAGGCTACAAAGTTATAGGCCTACACGTATACTTTCCCAATAACAGCACATTATCGATCTTTGTCAAAAATTTTAACGAGAAATGCCCATGAACAAGAGGTGACTTGCATTTGACTTAGCCCCTTATGATTACTGTTATCATAACTGTTCCAGGCCATCTAGTTGTTTAAAAATGTTTTGAGTAGCCGAGTTTAGATAGACACTATTCACTAAATTAATACGGTGGACAGGCAAAGGTAACGTTTTAACATTAGACCCAATGGTAGGGAGCTAACAAAAAAATCACGAGAAACGTCCGATTGAATAATTTCTTGCTTTAATCAGTACAGCAGATCTTCTCATTTCATAGCTTGAGACAACAACTTTAAATGTTGAAAATGTAGTTTAAAATGATGTTATGATTTTTTTCACAGCTAAACACATGACAGTAGCTGAAAAATAAGTGACGAAAAAAAAAATGTCTTAAATTTGACATTCGGTGAACAGAGCACGAAAATGACACGAAGCCAGTCTTTTGAAATTCATGCGTTTCACTGTGAACAAATCATAACATATCATTTTAAACTACAATTTGTGGACTATCAGTATATAGTATTGACTGTCAAAGTTGTTGTCTCAAGCTAGCATGACCCAGCAAAGCAAGGGGGTTGAGATCTGCAGGGCAGTTGAAAAACGGCACACCGGAACGAGAAGGTGGGCGGGGTCAGACATCCAACCCCGCCCCATTCCACAGGCTGTAGCGAGGGGTTATTGACTGAACCCGTCTAATAGCACCGCCCATCAAACACACAGTTTGGGGGTCGTCACCGGATTTGGTGAGAATCTGGATTTCCATAGAAAATTAATAGAATGCATCCAACCGATGCACCTCGCCGGATTTGGTGAGAACCTACCTTTAGCGGGTGGGGCATCCTGCGTCCGCGGGCAGGCAACTGCTTTTAAAAAAAGGGAGCTTTTGGGAGCTTGACTACCTCTTCCTCCTGGTCCGTTTTATCCCTTCTCTTATGAGACCCATTTTTGTGTTTGAAAGGCATTTTCACTGCTGCTTCCTATCTTTCTCACCAGGTTTGCATGCTACACTAGCGACCATCACATGATCAAATAGACACTTGACACTGGACAACAACATATAGACAAATTTCCCAGCAATCTTTGCATATGAAAAAATAACACTAATACGAAAGAAATTACCACAAATTAATTAGCTGAATAATTTATACAACATGTTTTCTGTAGAATAGGCATAGGCTAAGTTTGACATGACCACAGACTATTGTACAAAGAAAGTGTAAAAACCATAATGGGTATGACTTTGCTTATTTAAGGAAATATAAAACAGACGGCACTTAATGCAACAGGAGCCAATGTTTCCTCCAATGCTTAATGAGTGACGTTTAAGGGCCCGTGCAAGAACGGTGGTGATGTCGGGTTTTTTGACTTTTTGATGTCGGGCCCATTCTCCACGGTGGTGACACAGATCCTCTCAGACCAAGGGCCCCAGTGCAGCTGCACTGTCTATAACTCCACCAAAACCATACTTAAAGGTATACTATGTAGTTTCATTGTAAACAACTAGTTTTTTGTTTACATTCAAATTTTCTCCCCAAAAAACATTGTATGTATCCTTGTGGTCTAATAAACATGTTGAATGTATTTCCTACCTCATAAGTCGTTCGGACCTCATAAGTGTTTTTTGGTTAATGTTTTGAATGTTACACTGTTGACATCCCGCTGCCATTTTTAAAGCCAGAAACAGCTAAAATTGTGTAAACGTCATGAATGGGTGGTTCCTGCTCATTTGATTGACATGGCCAGGCCATGTGGGCATGCTTCCAGGTAAACTCTTATTTTAGCTTAGGACCGAAACATGCCTCACGCAAATACATGAACGTGAACGCTTCGAACTACGTGAACAGTTTTTCTTTTGCCATGACATTTGTGAAAGACAAGCCAGAGCAAGGCCCCAGAGTAAGGGTGAGGGGTAGTCATTACATAAACATTACATTACAGTCATTTAGCAGACGCTTTTATCCAAAGCGACAATCGTGTTCGTGGTGGGCGAGGCAGGGCCAGGGGAAGAGGACAGCTTGATCAGAGTGACCGTGATAGAGTCAACAGACTCCGGGAGGAGAAACATTG
The DNA here is from genome assembly GCA_029718625.1 of Synaphobranchus kaupii. Classification (NCBI taxonomy): domain Eukaryota; kingdom Metazoa; phylum Chordata; class Actinopteri; order Anguilliformes; family Synaphobranchidae; genus Synaphobranchus; species Synaphobranchus kaupii. The sequence goes on from CM056378.1 coordinate 1,643,646, forward strand.
TCATCTCAACTGCGGCACTTTATCACAAAATGCGAAAAATACAATCAGATCAGAAATAAATATTTTCCCAAAATACCCTCAATTAAAAAATTTAACAGACATCCAAAAACTCCCCATCCTCTTACGAGAGGAGAGGACGTCCTGTGACCTGGCCGCACAATATATAGGTAGCTGCCTGCCATCGTCTTAGGGACAGTGAGTGACAGAGATCATTATAAACCAATTAAAATTTTTTATATTTATTATATTCAGTTCATAAGATAATATTTGTCGTTCTCATCATCATTATTATCATTTCTATTGATAATTATTATTTTTAATTGTACTTTATTATTTTACATTATTGTTATTTCTGAATCCATAATCAAAGAAAAGTTCTTGTTTTCATGTATGGTTACTGTTCATTCGTTTCTAGTCTTTGCTGTTTTGTAGTGTTCAGAGTTAGATGTATGTCTTCGACGGTTTTAAAGAGATACTGCAGAGGCTTTTCTAAGGCCTTTTTTACCACTTCAATTTGAACTGGAACTCGTGAGTGGGTGTGGTCATATGATGACGGTGCCACGTAGTCACATTGTGAATATTCATACGGTCAAGGAGTGAAAGGGTGTGTCTTGGTGAACTGACTCAGGCTCCCACTGAACTCAGCCCCCTTCCTGCTCTCTCCTCACAACTACATCTTCGCGATCGAGGGGAGGACCGGGGATGTAACTGAATGGTAGAGCTAACGTTACCTAGCTAAGTTAGCTTGTTTGTCTGCCTAAAGTAACGTTACTATTAAATACATTCAAATACACAGCAAAACCCAGTCACACAGTAACGTTAGTATATTGAACATAGCTGGTTGTAGTGCCCAGCTCCACTTGGTCCGGATAGAATTGTTATAATTTATTAGCTAACATTATTCATAAATGATAGCGATAACTAGCTATCTAGCTAAGTTACCAGTTCTCTGGACCAAACGGGGCTAAACTCACAATAGACTGCTTTGCATTACCTAATTTGTCGATACATTCCGTCTCTCGACAGATTATGAAAGCTAACAAAGCCAGTGGCGTTACACCGAGGAACGATATATCTCTGACTCCTTGGCATAATGCAGGCAAGTTAGTTAAAGATACCAAAGTAAGACGTTGTAGATTAATAACTCTCTATGGCTACGTTCACACTGCAGGTAAAAAGTGGCACAGATCCGATTTTTTCCTCAAATGTGACAGATCAGATTTTTTTTATGGAAGTGTGAACAGCGAAAATCACATTGAATCTGACATTTCAAATTCTCATTTGGGCACTTTTGAATGTGGGATTAGATGCCGATACATAACCGATTGTGTCAAAGCGACGGCAGTCTGTCAGATCGGAATTAATATGACTTTTTACGTCATTTTTGATGCAGCTAGCAGGGCATTAGAACGTGTACGCACGGGCTAGTTAACTCACTATTGTACAGGGTAGGTTATCAACAGATTCACATTATATTATCATGTGTTGTCATTTTAGATAAGTGGTAAATGTGCAAAGCAGTGGATTTTTTTTGGGCACAAACGATACACCATGATAATAAGTCGGAAGTAGGCAACGTTTTTATATCATTCGCGGACAGCTGTGTTACCGTTTTGTGATTTAAAATAATGTTAGAACTGTCCATATTATTGTCTTGGTTTGTTGCACGGTAGCCTATTCATTATTCACGGTTTTCTCATGTAGCTGCTTACCGAACGTTATGGTTGTCGGTCCAATAGTGTGTCAATAGTTTAATCTAAGGGTGCGCTGATGTTAGGCTATACGTTACACATGAAGTTGAACAGATGTGTCATGTGATAGCTTTTTTATATTGTGTATATAACACGTATATAACACGTAACACGGCTGGAACGCTGTATTGACCAATCTTCATCCCGGAACTATCCGTTTTATAAATGTTATATCGACTGGTCTCACTAGCCAAACGGCCGAGCGCTCCATTTTCTTAACTTGCCCGTCCTCAATCACTCACCCAGGCGAGTGAGCGAGGTTAATTTCATGCCTTGCTTGAGTTTCACTGAAACCGCACATGTCACGGTCCCCCCATTCCTGGCTCCGATCTCACATTCACGAGTCACTGCACAGAAGTAGCAGCCATGGCAGCACAAAAAGCTAGTAAAAACCTTGGCTTTTTTCCCGTCTCCTCACCCTTATCATTAGCTCCACTGCACATCAACTTTAAAATTAACGCAGAAGCTGTGACTTTGATGACTTCCTTTTTGTTGCTGTTTATTTCTGCAGGCTGTGTAACAGTCTTTTGGTTTTGTTAATTTGCACGGGTCATTTGAGGAGAGCAATCGGTTCACACTGGAATCAGATATGGGCCACATTAAAAAATGAATGTGAACAGCCAAACAAAAAAAAAATCGGATCTGAGCAATAAATCGGAATTGAGCACTAATGCCTGCAGTGTGAACGTAGCCTTAGTAGCTCGATATAAGTCGTAATATTAACGTTAGCAGTAATACAAAGCAATTCGCATTTTGAACTTGAACTAACTGGTTAGCAGTACAAGGGTCTCAGTCTCAAAGAGGAAAAAAAATCCTGATTTTATACCACGTGCCCAGCCGAGACTACCCCTAGGACCACCTCAACTCCACCCATTTTTATGTTAAGGATCTTGTGATCCTTGTGTGAAACGTCACCACAATGCTCGTGCGTCGTGGTGCGTGTCTGAGAAGAACACATGATAAGCAATTTTCAGGGAGCCCTTTTCTCCAACGTGCTCTATATCGCCATCTGGTGTTCTGAAACTACATAGTATACATTTAATTGTTTGTTGTAACTTGGCCTGTTTTTGATGTCAAGACTTTTAATGGCATGCCTAGTTTTTGCTAGTTTTAATTAATGACTTGCAAACAGTGCTTCGTACGTGTGAGTAACTCAGCATTTTTGTACGTTGAAAACGGTTTTTGTTGAGATGATACTGCAAAAAACATCTAGCTAGCTAACGCTCGTGTGTGTCAAGCTGTGGTTCAAACTACCTATCGTTGACTTCAGCACTATAATGACATGAGCCGATCAATAGTTAATGTTTTAAAACAAGTTTTTGTGCAGGGCCTACAGCCATCTTCGATCGAGCAGCTGTCTTGTTGCTCACGACAGTCTACGCACGCTACTCGTGACAGAAGTTAACAGAATCCCGGCCTGAAACCTGCTGTGATTCGTTGGAGTAATGTGGGCTTTAGCAAAAAAGGATGCCTTTAAATCTGATTGGCTGGAGTAGACTCAGTTGAAAAAAAAAACCTATTTGTGGATTTCTTCGCACATCTTGCTGTGACGATAGTCTCAAAAATCCTCAAGTAAATGCAAGCGATTCCACACACATGAAGCATTGTGTAAGCGTACAGTCATTAGTTCGGGAGACATTTGTTTGTGACTGCAAAAGCATATTTGTGAATCAGCCACATTTATTTGTGAAGCGTTTACATATATTTGTGAATCAGGTGCATTTATTTGTGACCCAGTTAGTTTTAAATTATCAAAAGTTACCTGGAAAATTCCCCCCTAATTGAAAATTTTATTAAAATAAAAAAAAATAAAAAATGTGTTCTGAAACATTCCATTCTTGTTGGGAAACCATTTTTATTTTTTGCAATTTCAAGTGAACTGATGCAATGTTTTGCTTATAAACTAAGTAATCCAATAGTGCAGATCAATAGGTAGTTATTTGTTGAGACAATTATTGAGATTTTGCATGCATTTTACCCATTATTTGTTTCCTTGTGTTTTGCTCAGGCCTTAATAAAATAATATAGCATTTAGGGACAAAAATACAGAAAAGCAAACCGAAACTAGAAGCTAAAATAGCAAATATTTCCACAGCCACAGTGAACTTTCCAGGTGAGCTGAAATAAGCTGGTATAAAGGTGATCCAGACTGCACAGAATATGAGCATGCTGAATGTGATGAATTTGGCTTCATTGAAGTTGTCAGGCAGTTTACGAGCCAGAAAAGCTAAAACAAAGCACAATATAGAGATGAGTCCAATATAACCCAGTACAGCCCAGAACCCCACGGCTGATCCTACATCACATTCCAGAATGATCTTTTCTTTGTAGTGCTTCATGTTCTTGTTGGGGAAAGGAGGGGATATTGTTAACCAAAGCACACAAATAAGGACCTGTATGAGAGTGAAAGCAAGAACACTCAGTCTCTGCTGCAGAGGCCCAAACCACTTCATGACATTACTGCCTGGAAGTGTAGCCCTGAAGGCCATTAACACCACTATTGTTTTCCCCAGAACACAAGAGATGCTGAGGACAAAGGTGATCCCAAACGCAGTGTGGCGCAGCATACAGGACCACTCAGAGGGCCGGCCAATGAAGGTAAGAGAGCAAAGGAAACACAGCTTCAATGAAAAGAGCAGCAGGAAGCTCAGCTCTGAGTTGTTGGCTTTCACAATGGGAGTGTCTTTATTCATAAAGAACAACACAGCCACAAATGCAGTTACACATGCTCCAAATATAGAAAAAATAACAAGCACCATTCCCATAATTTCTTTAAAAGATAGAAATTCAAAAGTCTTTAAAACACATTGATCTCTTTTAGCATTAGACCAGTATTCATCTCGGCACAAAATACAGTCAATAGAATCTGCAATAAAACAATGAATACCATAATTAGCAAACTCAGTTGCAAGCTGGTAGTACTGAGATAATGTTCAGAGTTCACACCATAATACAAACAGCAAAACTTTGAAATGTTCTCTATAGACTGGGTAGAGTTGACTCTGAATTACCTGTATCATTGCTGATTTCTCCCTCAGCACAGGGCACACAGTCATAGCAGCAGACAGGCCTTCCTCTCTGCACAGCCTTTCGAGTGCCTGGGGGACAGCTCTCACTGCACACTGACCTGGGTTTCTGTGCAACATGTTTCAACTCTTAACTCAAAGCTCCCATGGACGATGTGACATGCAAATACTTTATATTATATAATTATCAAAAGTTCATCATATAGAACATCAAAACCTGGATTGTACAGTATATTTTTCCTTAATACACATGTGATGTATTTATTTTTTTGGTCTCTTGTTTTATTCTCGATTGCAGATAGTATTTTACAGTCTGGTAAAAGAAGACTTGTGAAATGAATTTTGACAGTCCAGGCCCATATTGAGCTGATTAAATTTTGTGAAATTAACTCAAATTCGTTGAATGAATGAACACTTACCTGTATTTGCCCACCTGCCCAAACTATACTAACAGGACTCATCACAAACTGCTGACCAGATGGTAAAGAGGCATCATAGTAGCCAACCACTCTGAACTCTACTGCACCATCAGGACCAAGCTGCCAGTTCACCATCTCATATCTGGCTATCGGGTCTCCATTACTGTCAAAGGAGACTTTCTGTCCCGTTCCCAAAGTGAATTTGACTTTTTTCAGGGCCTCAAGAATCTGAAAGAAACAAAGATTGAAGGTGAGATAAATTCTTGCTTGCCTTTGTTCATAATGAGGATTTTATTAACTATGTAAGTAGGGTTTATTGAGTAACCTGCCAGGGCTCTGTTTTCACACTATTTGTACAGCCTTGATGGGCTGAACATGCCAGCAGATCATGTAGAGAATGAGCAACAGCGTATACTGCTTTGTAAACATTGTTGGATATTCTCAGCTCTGATACATCAGTGTATTTGTTTTCCAGTTCAGCCAAGCTCTCAGATCCAGTGCAGGGGTTAATGTGAGGTTGATTGTTTTCAGTTGTTAGGGAACATTGAAATGCACTTTCCCAAAAGTATTTTACAGCAAGGTTTCCTGGATCTTCTGAGGGGTTAAGCTTTAATATGAACTCTTTTAAGCCTTTTATCTTTCCTTTGGTGACAGAAAAGCCAATTGACCCTCTCAGTATTCTATAACTTTTTGGTGTTGCTATATCGCTTGATGTTATCCAGGCCTCACTGCCTACTATTTGTAAACCAGTAATGTTCTGCAGAGTCAGTTGCTCTCGTAGACCGATCATCTCATCCCCAGCAAGAAATGCTACGATTACCTTTGCAGTACCTCTTTTGATAACATCTACAACCTTCAGTAATTTCTCTGTTTCTGTTCTGTGAAATTTCTCAGAATACTCAATACAGATCCCTTCTTCTTGAGCAGCTTTTATAAATGTGGCCATCCCGTAGTTGCCATAGCTTCTGTCACTTCTCACTGCTCCTATCCAAGTCCAGCCAAAGTGCTTCACCAGCTGAGCCAGTGCTCTGCTCTGGTAATAGTCACTGGGAATGGTTCTGAAGAATGAGGGGAACCTATTCCTGTTAGTCAGACATGCACATGTTGCAAAGTAACTGATCTGTAATTAAAATACATTGCGCAAGTTAAAACATATGAGAAGTTAAAGCATATGAAAACATATGACCATAATGAATAAGTACTTTTATTTTAAACATTTGTCCCAAACATTATGGTGCTCTGAAATGGGGGTGCTGTAACTTCTACATGGTGAAACAAAATTCATAAAAATACCCTTTAATAAAAGCTGAGAATGCACTTGAACCTCATGTGAAGTGTTTGATTACATATTATCAAAAATTATGGAGTACAGAGCCAAATCAAGAAAAAATATGCCATTGTCCCATGGAAAGAGAGAGAGAAAAAAGAATATCATATCCTGTAACTGAGACAATGGAAAACACCTGCTTTATTCACCAGAAAACACTGGCTAAAATCATCAGGATTACATTTTAGGGACTTATCAGTTAAAGTTGAAATATAATATAATAATTTTTTTTTGGTTGACATGATCAGTTTATATAAGTAGATGGGACAACTGTGTAATAGTATCATCGTTGACTTTAATATCATATTTTCCATAAATATTGTTTTTTATTTTTACTGCTACATTTTCACACAAAAAAAACCCTCAGAATAGAGGACCCAAACATAATACATAACTATTCTCATTTCACTTACATATCACTGAGTTACTCCCTGGAAGTATCTAGAAAGGAGAAAAGGAACTCTTACCACTGGAATTTGAAATAATCCAACTGTTGCTGCAATTGCCATGGAACTCGTCGAAGAGGATGCCCCAATAATGGCCTGCACTCCTGCCGGTGTGGAGCATGATGTATCAGTCAGTGTTTCCTCATAACCGTTCATCAGAGCCATGGCTGATCGTACAGAGAATATTGTAGAGAAACAGGAGTCATAAATCTTATATCCAAGAGATACTCCTGGGAGGAGGTCAGTTCTGTTGTTTATTTCTTCAATGGTGAAGAGCATCGTCTGGGCCAGCCGAAATTGTAAAAAATTAACTCTAGAGATGACAGAATTTATTATTATTTTTACAGGTTAACCATATGGAGTGCAATTTACAAAGACTATTCAGTAGATTAAAGTTTTAAAATTAAAGTTACACATACCTGTAATTTGAATTGTATTATTGTATATTATTAAATAATTTGTGCAGTATGAAAATAATTGATATTACCCTTAGTTTTATTGGAATCACAGCAGAACGTTATTGTTGAATAGCCACTAATAAAAAGAGCAGCTGAATGTTATTTAATATTTAACCTTACCGTGAACACTTCAGGGGCTCAGGTTTTGTGTCAAATCTTCTTATTATTTGTAACGGAATGTTACGCAGGCTGAAGTCCCCACCGATGTTGATGTCTCCATGTTGATAGAAGCTGGGCTTGGCTGCCCTCCCCAGTATTCTGCATGGTGGGGTCTGTGCTGCAGCCCAGAGGACTGTCAGCGCCAGCAGAATAGTCTGCAGTGCCATCCCACTGCAGGTCTCAGATCCAGCACTGCTGTGTACCAGGTTTAAATACAGCAGTTTTAATTCTCCATCGATTTGTGATTCTCAAAGGCACAACTGAGCCCCAGGATAAGGAAGGTGGGAGAGATTGCATTTGCAGTGACGGTATACCCAAGGTGAAAACAACTCCAAGGATATCTGCGATCTACACACATTGCTGTTTTCAATTTACCTAATTAATTTTGGGGGAAAGACGGTGCTTTATGTCTTCAAGGCACTATTGTCCCATACTATGCCACTATTTTTAGTTTATAAACTTTTTCGCAGTCTCATTAAATATCAATTATGGAATGCTGGTAAGAATGGCCAGTTAAAAGTGCAGTTAATTGGTCCTGTAACAAAAATAGTTTCCAATGGCAAATAATGTATTTTGTATAAGTTTGGGGGTGGTACGGTGGTGCAGTGCTTAGTTCTGTCACCTCAAAGCAAGTACCAAGTTCAAATGCCGAGGGCCTGTGCGGAGTTTGCATGTCCGAGTGGGTTTCCTCCGGGTACTGCGGTTTCTTCCCACAGTCCAAAGACACGCGTGGGCACTGCTCTTTTAGTGGAGTTTTGCTCCGCCTCTTCTCTTTTGCGGAGTTCTCTCATCAGCGTCCACACGTGTGCGTGGTTGCCTGACGCCGCGTTCACACAGCGAGCAACTTCGATCGCCCAGTTGCCGGAAGTCCATTCATTCTCTATGAAGCTGAGCGACGTTCAGCGACCTGAGCAACTAGAAAACTGAGCGACCAAAATCGGCCGATAAATGTTGCCCACAGTTTAACTTTTTGGCCGACGTTGGCCGTAACAGCCAATCAGAATTCCGCGTTTCATATTTCTCCAACCGACACGAAACCATTCCGTGAATAATTGTTCCGTAACCTAGCTAGCTACGTAACGTTAGCCTAATATTGCCTATCAAACTAAGCTAGGCGAAATAGGGTTAGCAGCGGTAACAGTGAATAATTTATATATTATCATTGTATAATTATCAGTGTCATAACATAACCTTAAAGGATATATGTGGCTTGTTTTACCAATATCACATTGATCCCAAACTACGTGTTGAGTTTTATAGCTACATAAATCTATCTAGATAGATTGATAGATTTATGTATAAAACCGCCGGTACTTGCAATTACGTTCGAGAAATAAAAGGGTCTTGAATCGGTTTCGATGATGAAAGACGGTATAGCTTCTTTATTTGTATACAGTTCAGCATGATGTTGGTCAGCTTTCCAGTCTAACATGCCCTTACACTCCAAACTGGCCCAGCATTTACTGTAAAACCGAATAATAGATAGATAAAGATCGCCAGCTCGCAACGAAGATGGATATAGCCTATCGCTAGCTAGCGAGAACACATAATTATCAGTGTCATGACATAACTATAAAGAATAGGCTGCATCGCAAATATGTCTTTCTTATATGTAGGCTACCGCCGTTGTTTCTCTTCATCAAAAAATTGTAGCTGTACGAGCAGACTTGGATGACACAACGGGAAGCTCTTGCCCCGCCCCCAGCCTAGTAGACTTGACCGACCCAGCAACCAAGTTGCTCGCTGTGTGAACGCGGCGTGAGAGTTGCCTTGTTTGCTTAGCCCAGTATGGTTAGGTCTAGGCTCTGTAGGAGACCTTTTTGCTCCAATATGTTTTATTGGAGTTATGCGGGACTTGCCTTTGTGGATGTAGCTATTAGGACTCTTCGTCCGTGGCTCTTTTCTGTCTCCGCTTCCTGGTCTTTCCTTTCTGTCTTTGCCTAGACCTGTTGCCTTTTCTGTCTCTTCCTCCTCTCTCTATCTGCTTTCTTCCGTGAAAGCGAGAGGAGTCTTTGTTGGTTTATGGGTATATTTATATAGTCATTTCTTCCTAAGAGACAGGGCGTTTATAATACTGAGGCAGGGCTTTATCTATACTGAGAGGCAGGGCGTGTATTTTCTACTAGGCTTGCGTTAGTTATTGAGCCGGCAAATGTCCAGAACAGCTGTTCTGCTCATCCTTCAGTACCTGTCTCCGTACATGGAGACTGGGCGATTTTGTTCGGAACCGTAGTTTTGTTCGTCCTTCGGGTACGTCTCTCCTCACAGGGAGACTGGGCGATTGTGTTGACATGTTTGCGTGTGACTGCCAGCCTATGAAAGTAGCCTTTGAACGTTAGATCTTTGTTCCTTTCGCCTGTTTGGTTTTTTCCTTTTGAGAAACCTGGCGTTTGTTCTTCTACTCATTTGCGTGTGATAGTGAGCCGGTTAGTAGCATCGGTTATTTTGTTCCCTGTTTTGTCTCCTTCTCATGGACTACATTTCCCCTTTGTTGTGAGTCAGGGCGTTTATTCCGTTTTTTTTCATGTGTTGCGTGTTGCTCTGGTGCCGGTATATGTAGGACTCGGAGACTTCTTTATTTCCGCCTTGTAGCGAGCAGTTCTCACTCCGGTTAGAGCGAGGGAGTTATTTTTGCGTATTGTCTCCTCTCTTTTACCCGCTCTAATTTCTGTCCCTTTGTTATTTTACCGCCTAGGCATTCGTCCACGCACACTTCCTTCTCCTTCCCTTAATTACGGGGTTTCCCGTCTTATTAGCTCATTGAGCTTATTGAGTCCCCTCGCTGCGTGTGGTCCCTTCGAACCTCACACGTCACGTCCCCATTACAGCATATCCTTTGCATGCCATGCCTTCCTGATGTCCGTGGCCTAACAACATCAAAAGACTCTTGATATCTTATTTTCTGGTACTCTTACAAGCAATACTATAACATCTCTGCATTTGAATGGATCTCTATGGAAATTGGGGGGTGGGACTAGATTTAGCTGTAAATTACACTGGAACAGTATGGAACACATGGTTGGCTAAATGGCTCCAAGTCATCTAGGGTCTGATGTATCAAACAAGCCTTAAATCATCGCTCTGCTGCCAGAAATACAGTAGATGTGGATGGATAACTTGAAGGGTTTCTTCTCCTGACTTATTTTTCCATAGAGTTCAAGAGGAAAATTTGTCAGGAGAAACCACCCTTAAAGTGATCCATCCATATCTACTGCATATCTGGCAGCAGAGTGATGGTTTGGGGCTCGTTTGATACCTCAGACCTTTGATGATTTACAGCCATTTTACCAATCATGTATTCCATACTGTTCCAGCGTAATTTACAGCTAAATCTAGTCCCACCCCCCAATTCCCATAGAGATCCATTCAAATGTACGATCTAGCTAGCTTTGCTCTATCCGTCGTTTCTGTCAATATGTGAGGAATTCACTTCTCCATTAATGTATTTGCTCACAAATGTCTGCAGCTCTGAACCATTTTTGCTACAGTCTATGCTCTGAAAATACAGTGTTGCCAGATTTTAAGACTATAAACCTGCCTATCTTAATAAAAATAACCCAAATTGGATAAAATAGGCTACATTAAGTTACGAACGGGAGGGGGCGTACGGATTTATGGATGTGATCGTGAACCGGGGAGCAGGCGAGGGAGATTGTGGACTGGAGGTGGAGGTAGTCTGCTGTCAGAACGGTAGCCAATCGATAGACTGAAATGTTTATGAACCTGCAACGCGCGCACACACGCAGTTATAAGCTAGTTTTATTTATAAATCAAACGTCTCGTGCTTATGCAAGATCAGGGAAAGCAAGCTTGAACACACAAAAAGCAAGTTGAGCAACATAGAAACATAGGCTGTTAATTTCTCGTCCATTACAAAGTTCTCAAGCTTTGTAGCACGTACGTTCAAAGATAAGACACGGTGGTCTATACAACAGTAAGGTTTACAGATAGCCACATCTCCCATCTCATCGTTAAAGCATGAACACAGCATTTAAGCTCCTAGCCTACTTTTCCATGAGCAACTTAAAATCAGCTTTCCTTCTTATTTTCTTTCCTAACCTGCTGGCAAGCCTCTGTATATCAAACAAAAGCGGCGACTATTAACTGGCTTCAATGACAACCAAGGAATAGGCAGAGAGAGGAGGGACAAACTACACCAGAGCCAATGAACGTGAATAATTAGCTGAAAGAGGAAAATGAAAAACCCAATATAACAAAAAATAGACCAAATTATGGCAAGCTGCAAATAGTCATTTTTCCCTGCACAATTACATAAAAAAATGACCCCAATTGGGCTGGAATAAGCCCAATCTGGCAACACTGAACACATACGTTGGAAGGGTGGGAACGAGTCAAACTTAGTGGGTGGAGCAAAGCAAGTTGATTGACAGATTGTGCGCGTTGGGAAATCGGTAAATATATATGGAAATAAATAAGTAAATAGGGAAATAAATGAATATATTAGAAAAAATATTTTTAAATAAATTTAATAACCTAAATTAATTGCACATACATTTTAATTTCTCTATTCATTCCCATATTTATTTATTTCCTCATTATTTTTTTAATACATTTTTATATTTCCACATTTACTTATTCTTTTATTTATTCATCATTGTGGCACTTTCGGTGTTCCATACACGTACACTCGTCTTTACCTGAATTTGGTTAATACCTTTACCAGATTTTCACATTGCCTTGCAAGGTATTTGTGAGAATCATGTACTAAAGTTGGTCTATAAAGCCTTATGAACAGTGCCGGCTGCAAATACAGGGCGCTTGGGCACCGCCCCTCCTGATGCATCGTATTGAATTCCCCTCCCTCCCAAAATAAATAATCAAGAATTAGTAAACATGAAACTAAGTTCAATGCTTTCAGCGATAAAATGTTATATTTTAGTTTGTCGTCACTCGTCACCATTTTCCAATGTGAAATCCAGTGTCCGGCTCTCTCGGGTGCTTTGCAAAGATCAGTGAGTTGGCGCATGCCGAGATAGTGATCTTGGACTGAATCATTAGCTTAGCTTTAGCCAGCTCCATTGACTCCCATTCGGGCACTGGAAGGTCGTGCCCATGATGATATTCACCAGTTGACCACTAGGTGTCACTTGTCACTCTCCTGCAGCTAGACATAGCTAGGATATATATAACTGGCTGATATGAGGCAATGACATATAATGACAATGAAATTTCAATTGAATAAATTTTCAACAACATAAATTAGTGCTCTGCATTCTTTCCTTAAGTTTTCCTACAGCACATTTGGGGGGGGTCGATTGAGATAGCCCTGTCTAGAACTGGCACCAGCCGCCACTGCTTATGAAGTGCAGGAATCATCTTTAACATAAACATTATTTTGGCCAATAGCATTTAGATACAGCTTTCCTGATTTTGCTATTTGAAATTGCAAGTACAATTACAAGGAGTGAATAAGCACATGCTACCTATTCTCCTTTAAAATAATGCAGAATTCAAGTTTCTTTGTACCCCATTTGTTTTCGTATAGTCTAGAGCTAGCTAGGTTGACAGTATTGCTATGAATAGCATAGAATATATTTGTTGGATAAAGCTTTGTTGGCTAAAGAGGTAGTTAGAAGGCTACTACAGATTCCTTACCTTGGGCTCCTAGTTAACTTCTGCACATTCGATTCTGGCATTTGACTGCGGTTGCTTAATTAAGACATGATAAAAACGCATGAATAACAATAAACGGCTAGCACTGTCACATCACAGCAAGAAGGCACCGAGTTCGAATCCCGGCCGAGGGCCTTTCTCCATGTGTCCGTGTGTGTTTCCTCCGGCTACTCCGGTTTCCTCCCACAGGCCAAAGACATGCAGGTTAGGTGAATTGGAGACTCTAAATTGCCCATAGGTATGAGTGTGTGAGTGAATGGTGTGCGTGCCCTGTGATGTAATTTCCCTGTGTCGCCATGGAACTGTAAGTCGCTCTGGATAAGAGCGTCAGCTAAATGACCAACTGTAGCAACTGTAATTGAAACCATTTTGAGAAGAAATATGTTTCTGATTGTAATGTCCATGTTATTTTCAGCTTTTTCAACTGAAATATAGTTGCTGAACATGTGAAATATCAATTCAAAGAAAGAAAAAACGGAGTCTTCTGAAACATTCCCATTCTTGTGGGTAATCAATTTTTATTTTTCGGAATTCCAAATGAACCAATGCGATGTTTTGCTTAAAAACTAAGTAATCCAATAATACAGAACAATAGTTTTTTGTTCGTAGACACATTTGTAGAAAATTAAGAGTTCGCATTTTACCCATTTGTTGTTTCCTAGTCTTTTGCTCAGGCTTTAATAAGATAATATTGCATTTACGGTCAAGAATACAGAACAGCAAACCAAAAATGGAAGCTAAATAGGAATTAAGCTTTTCATACAAACAAGAAAACCTTTACGAGGCAGTTTTGACATCTAATGTATTAAATAAATCAATGGCAATACAATGCCATAGACCAGGGGTCCTCAGTCTCATCCAGTAAGGGCCGGTGTGGGTGGAGGCTTTTGTTCCAACCAAGCAGTAACACACCTAATTCTACCAATAAAGGTAATTTGCAAAGACTGTAGTGGTTGATTAGTAGAATCAGGTGTGTAACTGCTTGGTTGGAACAAAAGCCTGCACCCACACCGGCCCTTTCTGGATAAGATTGAGCACCCATGGCATAGACGATGAGAAGCAAATACACCTATTCCCCTTGAACAATTTATTGGTTTCACTAATGTAATCAATCACATCACTTGGGTGTAATGTAGTGGATCTGCTAATAGAGATGCTCTGCCATCAAATGGGAAATACTACTGGTATTATCCCCTAAATATATCACAACGGTCATATGATCATTATTTATTTATTTATTTATTGGACTGTATAGGATGACTCATAACAGTCCTTCTGTGCAACCATGCTATCGCGCAATCTGATTAAGACATCCACGTGTTTCTCATAATAGCATTGTCTGAGAGTGACACTTTGGTCATGATCCATACATCTAGTTTGCTACTGTGGTCACCAAAAAGCAGTAAAGACAATCACTGAGCTTTGGGATGTGTTTTACCGATTATATGCTTTCTTGCATTTTTCTCAGGTCTGAATACAATTATGTAACATTTTGGAATAAAAATACAGAACAGCAAACCAAAACTCGAAGCTAAAATAGCAAATATTTCCACAGCCACAGTGAACTTTCCAGGTGAGCTGACATACGCTGGTATAAAGGTGATCCAGACTGCACAGAATATGAGCATGCTGAATGTGATGAATTTGGCTTCATTGAAGTTGTCAGGCAGCTTTCGAGCCAGAAAAGCTAAAACAAAGCACAATATAGAGAGGAGTCCAATATAACCCAGTACAGCCCAGAACCCCACTGCTGATCCTACATCACATTCTAGAATGATCTTTTCTTTGTAGTGCTTCATGTTCTTGTTGGGGAAAGGAGGGGATATTGTTAACCAAAGCACACAAATAAGGACCTGTATGAGAGTGAAAGCAAGAACACTCAGTCTCTGCTGCAGAGGCCCAAACCACTTCATGACATTACTGCCTGGAAGTGTAGCCCTGAAGGCCATTAACACCACAATTGTTTTCCCCAGAACACAAGAGATGCTGAGGACAAAGGCGATCCCAAACGCAGTGTGGCGCAGCATACAGGACCACTCAGAGGGCCGGCCAATGAAGGTAAGAGAGCAAAGGAAACACAGTTTCAATGAAAAGAGCAGCAGGAAGCTCAGCTCTGAGTTGTTGGCTTTCACAATGGGAGTGTCTTTATTTATAAAGAACAACACAGCCACAAATGCAGTGACACATTCTCCAAATATAGAACAAATAACAAGCAGTATTCCCATAATTTCTTGAAAAGATAGAAATTCAAATGTCTTTAAAACACATTGATTTCTTTTAGAATTAGACCAGTATTCATCTCGGCACAAAATACAGTCAATAGAATCTGTAATAAAACAATGAATACCATAATTAGCAAACTCAGTAGCAAGCTGGTAGTACTGAAATAATGTTCATAGTTCACACCATGATACAAACTTTGAAATGTTCTCTATAGACTGGTTAGTGTTGACTGAATTACCTGTAGTATTGCTGATTTCTCCCTCAGCACAGGGCACACAGTCATAGCAGCAGACAGGCCTTCCACTCTGCACAGCCTTCCGAGTGCCTGAGGGACAGCTCTCACTGCACACTGACCTGGGTTTCTGTGCAACATGTTCCAACTCTTAACTCAAAGCTCCCATGGACGATGTGACGTGCAAATACTTTATATTATATAATTATCAAAAGTTCATCATATAGAACATCAAAACCTGGATTGTACAGTATATTTTTCCTTAATACACGTGATGTCTTTTTTTTTTTTTTGGTCTCTTGTTTTATTCTCGATTGCAGATAGTATTATACAGTCTGGAAGATGAAGACTTAATTTTGACAGGCCAGGCCCATATTGAGTTGATTAGATTTTGTGAAATTAACTCAAATTCTTTATCTCTATCAGTGCTAAAAGCTGCACACATGTGCTGTTATCAGACCACCTTTTCACAATGTGAATGAACACTTACCTGTATTTGCCCACCTGCCCAAACCATACTAACAGGACTCATCACAAACTGCTGACCAGATGGTAAAGAGGCATCATAGTAGCCAACCGCTCTGAACTCTACTGCACCATCAGGACCAAGCTGCCAGTTCACCACCTCATATCTGGCTATCGGATCTCCATTACTGTCAAAGGAGACTTTCTCTCCAGTTCCCAAAGTGAAATTGACTTTTTTCAGGGCCTCAAGAATCTGAAAGAAACAAAGATTGAAGGTGAGATAAATTCTTGCTTGGCTTTGTTCATAATGATTTTATTAACTATGTAGGTAGTGTTACGACCCCGGAAGTGGACTGGACCCAAATGCACGACTCGTAAACAGGAATGCCAAAACTCAATATTTTATTGTATGATCAGGGTAGTCCTGAGCATAGGGAGAAAGGCAAAAGGTGGTTAGTGTTCCAAGCCGGAACTGGATGAGCAGACAGAAAACAGAGCACGTAGCTCTAATAAATTATGCTTCGACCAATACTCCTGAAGCATAGGGAGAACATTAAATACAGACAGTCCAGGTATGATGATGCGGGGAGCAGTGGGAGCGGGAGAAGCCGGGGAAGGTTATGGAGACAACCAGGTTGGTGGAGCAGGGGATGAGCGGGAGCGGGAGCGGTAGAGCAGGACAGTGGAGCGGAGTCCAGGCAGGACGCAGGCGTGGCAGCAGGGCAGCGGCAGTAGCAGCACGGCAACAGCAGGGCGGCAGCAGCGACAGCAGAGGCCGGAGCGACAGCACATCAGCAGCACTGCAACACTGGCAGAAGCGCGGGCACCGCCACAGGGTGGAATAGCAGAAGCCCAAGCTGCATGCACACACGTCAGGTGGGAGGCAGGAAAACCGCAACACAGGCAGGGATTACGGACGACTGCAGGTTGGCAGACTGAAGCAGACAAAGTTAGTATAGCGAGACCAAACAGTGAACAGCGGGTAGTGCTGTTCCAGACAGAGCAGACTTTGACTAGGCAGAATTGCAGGGCGAGTAAACGCCGGCACAGAACAAGACTTTAAAGCAGCAACTAGACAGGGAACCAGACAGGACCAGAGGTTTCAGACAAAGAGCATTAACGAACTGGCACAGGACAGAAAACACCGGGTGACTAAATGCAAACATTTAATTGGAATCAATTAGGTGCCGCATGCGAATGTATGCAAGAGTGATTAAACAGAGTGGAGAGTGTGGAATGCATGCAAAACGGGGGAATGGGATAGGCTGAGATAAGTGCAGTAAAACAGAGTGAAACAAACGGGAAAACAAGCCCAACCTGCAGCAAGGGGGAAAACGGACAATGGAGAGACAAACACGAAACAGGGGGAGAGGGAAAACAAGGCGAAACAATAGGATGGGAGTGGTAGGGTTTATTGAGTTACCTGCCAGGGCTCTGTTTTCACACTTTTTGTACAGCCTTGATTGGCTGTACATGCCAGCAGGTCATGTAGAGAATGAGCAACAGCGTATACTGCTTTGTAAACATTGCTGGAGATTCTCAGCTCTGATACATCAGTGTATTCATTTTCCAGTTCACTCAAGCTCTCAGATCCAGTACAGGGGTTAATGTGAGTTTGATTGTTTTCAGTTGTTAGGGAACATTGAAATGCACTTTCCCAAAAGTCTATAACAGCAAGGTTTCCTGGATCTTCTGAGGGGTGAAGTTTTAATATGAACTCTTTTAAGCCTTTTATTTTTCCTTTGGTGACAGAAAAGCCAATAGACCCTCCCAGTATTCTATAACTTGTTGGTGTTGCTAGATTTCTTGCTGTTATCCAGGCCTCACTGCCTACTATTTGTAAACCAGTAATGTTCTGCAGAGTTAGTTGCTCTAGTAAATGGATCATCTCACCCGGAGCAAAAAATGCTACAATTACCTTTGCAGTACCACTTTTGATAACATCTACAACCTTCAGTAATTTATCTGGTTCTGTTCTATGAAATTTCTCAGAATACTCAATGCAGATCCCTTCTTGCTGAGCAGCTTTTATAAATGTGGCCATCCCGTTGTTGCCATAGTCATTGTCACTTCTCACTGCTCCTATCCAGGTCCAGCCAAAGTGCTTCACCAGCTGAGCCAGTGCTCTGCTCTGGTAATAGTCACTGGGAATGGTTCTGAAGAATGAGGGGAACCTATTCCTGTTGCTCAGACATGCACATGTAGCAAAGTAACTGATCTGCAAATAAAATACATGGCAAATGTTTAAACATGAGAATGTAAAGTATATGAAAATGAGCATAATTAATACATATTATTCACAATTTGACAGATAATACAATTTGTGTATGTGGAGTTTGTGTGACTATCTGTGTATGTGTGTGTTTCAGTTCAATCGTGTACATATACGTGTACAAGTTAAACCCACGAAGAAAGCAATTGAGCACACCTGATTAATCAGAAACACCTGTGAAACCATTTGTCCCAAACATTATGGTGCACTGAAGTGGGGGTGCTGTAACTTCTACATGGTGAAACCAAATTCATAAAAATACCCTTTAATAAAAGCTGAGAATGCACTTGAACCTCATGTGAAGTGTTTGATTACATATTATCTAAAATTATGGAGCACAGACCCAAATCAAGAAAAAATATGCCTTTGTCCCATGGAAAAAGAGAGAGAAAAAAGAATATCATATCCTGTAACTGAGACAATGGAAAACAACTGCTTTATTCACCAGAAAACACCGGCTAAAATCATCAGGATTACATTTTAGGGACTTATCAGTTAAAGTTGAAATATAATATAATAATTTTTTTTGGTTGACATGATCAGTTTATATAAGTAGATGGGACAACTGTGTAATAGTATCATCGTTGACTTTAATATCATATTTTCCATAACTATTGTTTTTTATTTTTACTGCTACATTTTCGCAAAAAAACCCCCCTAAGAATAGAGGACCCAAACATAATACATAACTATTCTCATTTCACTTACATATCACTGAGTTACTCCCTGGAAGTATTTAGAAAGGAGAAAAGGAACTCTTACCACTGGAATTTGAAATAGTCCAACAGTTTCTGCAATTGCCATGGAGTTTGTCGAAGAGGAAGCCCCGATAATGACCTGCACTCCTGCCGGTGTGGAGCATGATGTGTCGGTCAGTGTTTCCTCATAACCGTTCATCAGAGCCATGGCTGATCGTACAGAGAACATTGGAGAGAGACAGGAGTCATATATCTTATATCCAAGAGATACACCTGGGAGGAGGTCAGTTCTATTGTTTATTTCTCCAATGGTGAAGATCATGGTCTGGGCAAACCGGAAATGTCTGAAATATACTCTAGAAATCACAGAATTTATTATTTTTTAACAGGCTAACCATATGGAGTGCAACTTACGAAGACTATTCAGGAGATTAAAGTTTTAAAATTAAAGTTACACATACCTGTAATTTGAATTTTATTATTGTATATTATTAAATAATTTGTGCAGTATGAAATATAATTGATATTACCCTTTGTTTTATTGGAATCACAGCAGAACTTTATTGTTGAATAGCCACTAATAAAAAGAGCAGCTGAATGTTATTTAATATTTAACCTTACCGTGAACACATCAGGGGCTCAGGTTTTGTGTCAAATCTTCTTATTATTTGTAAAGGAAGTTTATGCAGGCCGAAGTCCCCACCGAAGTTGATGTCTCCATGTTGATAGAAGATGGGCTTGGCTGCCCTCCCCAGTATTCTGCATGGTGGAGTCTGTGCTGCAGCCCAGAGGACTGTCAGTGCCAGCAGAATAGTCTGCAGTGCCATCCCACTGCATGTCTCAGATGCAGCACTGCTGTGTACCAGGTTTAAATACAGCAGTTTTAATTCTCTACCGATTTGTGATTCTCAAAGGCACAGCTGAGTCCCTGGATAAGTAAGGTGTAAATTGCATTGACAGTGCATACCCAAAGTAAACACCAAGGTAAACCCATTTCCAAGGATATCTGAGATCTGCACACATTGCTGTTTTCAATTTGACCAATGAAGTTAAAGATTTTGTTATTATTTATTTCTGCTTTTACAAAGGTTCAAAAGTTGGCATGATGAAATTGAAAATATATCCATGATGCAGCCTTGTCATAGATGGATGTGAAATCAGTTTAAAAACTCTTTTGCAGTCTCATTAAATATCAGTTATGGAATGCTGGTAACAATGGCCAGTTAAAAGTGCAGTTAAAAGGCCTTCCTCTCTGGACAGCCTTCCGAGTGCCTGGGAGACAGCTCTCACTGCACACTGACCTCGGTTTCTGTGAAACATGTTTCAACTCAACTCAATGCACCCGTGGACAATGTGACTTGTAAATACTTTATAATAATTCTTAACAGTATGTTATAATGTAAAACATTCAATTCTGGGGATTGTTATTATTGGTTCATGCCAGGTTCAAATATGAAGTTGTCAAACTCAGTTTGGGAACGGCTTTGAGCTTTGATGCCAAGTGCTGAAAGCTATATATTGTATGAGTGCTGTTATCACTGCACATGTTCACAAAGTGCATGAACACTTACCTGTTTTTGCCCACCTGCCCAAACCATACTAGCAGGACTCATCACAAACTGCTGACCAGATGGTAAAGTGGCATCATAGTAGCCAACCACTCTGAACTCAACTGCACCATCAGGACCAAGCTGCCAGTTCACCACCTCATATCTGGCTATCGGGTCTCCATTTTTGTCAAAGCAGACTTTCTCTCCAGTACCCAAAGTGAACTTGCCTTTTTCCAGAACCTCAAGTACCTGTAAAGAAACAAAGATTTAAGCTGAGGTAAATTCATGACTCAGTCCCAGGATAAGTTCATTACTAGGGATAGCTGCTACATTATGGGGAGGATATGCTTTGTCTTGTCTGTTCTGTAGTGATCTTGATAATGTGTCTGTATGCACTAATTGTACGTCGCTGTGGATAAAAGTGTCTGCTAAATGAATGTAATGTAATGTAATGTAATAAGCAGGTTGAGGTGGAGCAAATTGCAGAAGCAGCAGAGGCAACAGAAAAAGTAATCAATTCCTTGATTCACTGCAACCTGAGGCAACATTAAAAAAATCACAAGCCTGTGATTGGCACACTCAAGCAAAATAAATGAGTCTTTTTAATAATTTTAGTATGTAAGCCTATAAATTCATATATTTTTCATATCCATTCGAACATATATTTTCTATTCTAACAGTCTAACCCTGATTGAAAGGCAGCACACAAAATGGCAGGTCGTATTTAATCACTAAGCACCGGGGTAGTTTTAGCTGGACATAGTTATTTATGTTATTTCTTTCATTGTCAACCATGTTATTCACATTAACAATTTTGTTGTATGAATGATCAATATCAATACTGGTCCTATTTATTTATTTTTAATTTTACACACAGTAGTATTCCTCCATTGTCTTTTGTGGCAAATGTTGTTATCCTGCAGTTTTTGTCTTTGTATTTTTCCCAAAATCTAATGATAATTTTGAACGACAAGGCATGGGTAATTACGTCTTATCTTGAATACTTTTTTGTACCCTCTAAATATGATTGGTATTAGTGAACATGGTGCGTCTGCCAAATGAATGTAATGTAATGGTGGATGGAGGCCAACTGGCACATTATTGGTTGTGCTGTTATGAACCTTTTCTGGAATAAGCTATCCGAGTATTATTTTGGTAGAAATCAGTTGCTTGCATTATCTGTAATTTAAAATCACGGTCAGGAGCTCGGAGGACGTGGCGCCCTCCTTCCTACTACCGGCTGACAGGTTTGTAGCGATTAATTCTCAATTAGTTGCTACACGGGAATTGAATTACATAGGGGTACAATTGCCCACCAAATTGGGAGAAAATGGGGAAAAATTTTAAACAAAAATTTGAAAAAGACTTACAGGTGGTGTGCGGGAATAATTAATAGCTAATATGTCATTTTTGAAAGTAATAATTATACAAAAAATACACTCAGTGTGCAAGTTCCACCATCCCGCACTGATCGGGAGCTTAATAAATATAGATGCCACTAGCCCAACACAGAAGCACATTGTCGTAGCCTACCTTTATTTTGTTGTAGATACTTGAAGACATTTTTTATACTTATTTCACATATGGCTCTGTAGTCCATTGCCCTACCAAAGTAGCTTTGGTATAAAATGGTGTGGACAATCACTGCGATTTCACATCTGTTTTCTCATATTTTGATCAGGTCTGAATAATATTATATAACAAGAAAGATACAGAACAGCAAGCCAAAACTAGATGCTAAAATTGGAAATATTTCCACAGCTACAATGAACTTTCCAGAGCCCCGTTTCCCAAAAGGATCTTAGAGTAAAGATAATCTTAGGCTATTTTGTAATTTTTTTATCCCTATATTTTTATTATATTTTTTATGTAATGTCAGTAGATTTTAATCATTTGAATAACAAAATTAAATATAGCTGCAAGCAGCAATTCCCAGGGACTGAGCAGAATTACCAAGTAACAAGAGCACAGACACTCCAAAATGGTGGACAATTCAAGACAGAGTTGACCCAAAAAGCAAATATCTATGTTTCTAATCAGGGCTTTTGTCAGTGTTGCAAGTTTGAACTCTCTGCACGGGAACAGTGAATATTTGGATCTCTATAGTGCCACCATGTGTTTTGATTGGGCCAAGCCTTTGTAACTGGAGTCTTAATCTAACTCCCCACCAAGTTTCATAACTTTGTCAAATGGTTTTAGAATTATTAGCATTTATGTGATAAATCGTCATTTGGCGATCTTTTAACATATCAAAATTCTGTATGTAATTTTCATGAAGCTTTGTCTACGGAGCATTTGCACCAAAGTATGTGTGAATTGGTAAAATTTTGTAGGAGGAGTAGCATTTTAAGTGTTTTACAAAAAATGCAAATTAATGGAAAATCCAATCTGGCAGACTTTATGGGTCCTTGAGGCAAATTTGTTCCTCACAAGGAGAGGAACCTGTACACCAAATTGTGTGACCCGAGGTCAAATGGGGCGTCAGCAGTGGGCGTGTCAATGTAAAAATTTTGTGACATGCACAATAGCGCCACCTGGTGTTCAATCTGCATCATATATATATATTTTTTTTTTTATTTATTCTTTTTTTTTCTTCCCGCCACCACCCCCCCTCTTCGGAGGTCAACTTTATCTTTATAGTGTTATTTCCAAAAAGGTTTTATGCTGGAGCCTCTCTGAAGGAGGGAAAACAAAATTAAGTAAACAATAAAGTTAAGCAAACAAAGTGTCATTAAACAAGACAATACAACAAAAAACAAAAACAAAAAGTGGATAGGGGGAGATGTACTAATGTAGAAATATAATAGTAATAATAAAATGTTATGTATGTGTATGAGTATGTGTATGAGTGTGTGATGCATGTGTGCTTGCATGCGTGTGTGCGTGAGAGAAGGGCGGGGTTGGCTAACAGGCAAGTTCAGGTGGAATTGTAGGTTATTGGTAAATTAAGGGTATTGATAAATGGTTCCCAGTTTTCTCTAAATTGCAACATTTTATTGTGGACAGAGGCAGTTATTTTCTCCATTTAAATGTGTTCTATTAGAAGATTTAACCAATGCGTTGTATTTAATGTATTTATAGTTTTCCAGTGTAAGAGGATAGTTTTTTTGGCGATAGTTAAGGCTGTAAGTAAGGACTTGGTGTTTTGGATTGTTGGTGTGATTACTGAGATGTCTCCAAGTAAGCAGAGAGAAGGGGATAGTGGAATGTCGCAGTTTAAGGACAGGGATATTGTGTCAGTAATTTTGTGCCAGAAACTTTGGATGGGTGGGCAGAGCCAGGTGGCATGAAAGTAGTTATCTGGGGTGTCTAGTGTGCAATGTGAGCTAATGTCTGTGTCTGTTAGTCCCATTTTGTGCATTTTGTGCAGGGTGATATGTGCTCTATGGTTTACCTTAAACTGAATTAGTTGTAAGTTGGTGTTGTTAGTCATAGTGAATGTGTTCCTGCATATTTGTGTCCAAAAGTCGGCGCTGGGAGAGATTGCTAAATCTTGTTCCCATTTTGCAGACGGGAGTGATATAGTTGTGTCAGTCCGGGTTAATAATTTATAAAATTTGGAAAGCATTTTCTTAGTTGTGATTTGGTGGATTTCTTCAATTAATGGGGGTGGGCGTAAATCATTCTGTGATATACTGATTTTAGATTTGAGGACAGATTTTAACTGTAGGTATTGTAGATATTGTTCTCTCCCAACGCCGTACCTCTGGACCAGGTCTTTCAAAGTTATGAGAGTGTTGTCTAAGAAAATGTGATGAAGATGTGTGATACCTTTTTGTTTCCATGTAGTGAAGTTAAGTGGAGATTTATTTATCTGAAAATTAGGATTGTGCCAAATTGGGGTATTTTTGCAGGGTGATAGAGTACTATTTGTGATTTTGGTGATTTTCGACCAAGCTGTCAGGGTTGTAGAGATTACTGTATTTAGAAAGCAACTGTGGTGTTTTATGGCAGTACCGAGGAATGGTAGATCTGATATTGAAATTTCCTTGCATGTTTCCTGTTCTATTTCTTTCCAGGTGTTACCTTGTTGGCTATGGTGAATCCATTTATAGATGTATTGAAATTGGTTGGCTAGATAATAATAATTGAAGTTGGGTGTTTCAAGTCCTCTTTCATCTTTGTTCTTTTGTAATGTGGTTAGTTTAATTCTCGGTTTCTTGTTTTTCCAGTAGAATTTAGTGGTTATTGAATCCAGAGAGTTAAGCCAATTGGAGGTGGGTTTGGTGGGAGTCATGGTGAAAAGATAATTGACTTTTGGAAGGATTGACATTTTTACCGTTGTTATTCTGCCTAGTAGGGAAAGAGGAAGATTCATCCAGCGGAGTAGATCATCTTCTATTGTTTTAATTAATGGAGTGAAGTTGAGATGGAATAACTCTGACAGCTTGGGTGAAATGTTAATACCTAAATATCTAATGTTCCCAGTGGAACATTCCAGACATTCCAACTGTCTTCATCTAAGGGTAGAATGGTAGATTTAGTCCAGTTTATGGAGTAGTTGGACACTTTCGAGAATGTATTTATGAGTTTGATGACTTCCTGTAGCGAGTTTGTTGGTTCTTGCAAGTATAATAACACATCATCTGCATAAAGGCTGATCTTGTGGTGAATATTGTGGGTTATGATTCCCTTAATGGTTTTGGTTCTGTCTGATTGCTGCTGCGAGGGGTTCGATAAATATGGCAAATAGAGAGGGAGAGAGTGGACATCCTTGCCTGGTCCCCCTGTGTAAAGTGAAACTTTGTGATGTGATTCCATTAGTAGTGACTGTGGCCATAGGTGAGGTGTATAATATCCTTATCCAATGAATAAACGATTCTCCGAAACCTAATTTTTGTAATGTTGCAAACAGAAATTCCCAGTTAACCTTGTCGAAAGCTTTTTCTGCATCTAATGAGGTAATTATTGTTTTTAGGTTGTTTTGTTTGGTTAGATTCATTACATTGAATAATCTGCGCATGTTGTTTGATGAGTGTCGTCCTTTAATGAAACCGGTTTGGTCTGGATGAATTATGATTGGGGTGACGGTTTCAATTCTAGTGGCTAATGCTTTGCTGATTATCTTGACATCTGTGTTGATGAGTGATAGGGGCCAGTAGTTAGAGGGTATGGTTGGGTCTTTGTCAGGCTTAAGTAGTACTGAGATAAGGGCTGTATTCATATGAGTTGGGATTTTGGAGTTGTGTTCTATTTCGAGTGTCATTCTTATGAATAGTGGAGATATGGTATCCCAGAAGTGTTTGAAGAATTCGGCGGGGAAACCATCAGGTCCTGGTGCTTTATTATTAGGCATCTGATTTAGTGCTTTGTGGAATTCATTCAGTGTCAATGGTTTATCCAGTACTTCTGCATGTTCTTTGGATAGTTGTGGTAGGGTTATGTTAGTTAGAAATAAGTTGATGTCTACTGATGTAGGTTCATGGTCTGAACTGTATAGTTTGTTGTAGAATGTCCGGAAAGTACTATTTATGTCCTGTGGTGTTACCATGATCTTCCCCGCTGAGTCCTTTATGACCGGGATTATTGACTTTTCTTTATTTCGTTTTAGTTGATTTGCCAGATATTTTCCTGATTTGTTGTTGTGTTCAAAGTGTTCTTGTCTGAGTCTCTGTATTAGAAATTGTGTTTTTTCATTTAAGATTTCATTAAGTTGAACTTGCAATTTACTCAGTTCAGTTTGTGTTTTTTTCCTTGGCATCATTAGCATAAGCATCACTTAGGTCTTTGATTTTTAGTTCCAGGTATTTTTTGAATTGTTGATCTTTTTTTCTTGTATGTTGAGTATGATATAATTTTGCCCCTCAGTACTACTTTACTTGTTTCCCATAGTAATGTGGGTGAGATTTCCGGAGAATCGTTTATTTCCATGAAGGACAATTACGAGAAAAAAACACAATTACGAGGACAATCTGCATCATAATTTAACGGATCCAAGAATTCAACCATCCCAACAACACAGGCCAAACCAGGGTTGTTGCGCTGCTCAGTCCCTTAATAAAGCACAAACACAAAACACTCTAAGATGATCTTAACTCTAAGACACTTTTGGGAAACGGAGCCCAGGTGAGTTGACATAAGCTGGAATAAAGGTGATTCAGGCTGCATAGAATATGAGCATGCTGAATGTGATGAATTTGGCTTCATTCATTGTCAGGCAGCTTTCAAGGTTAATATTTTAAAGACATGTAATTCAAGCCTGCTGATTGGTGGGGTTAAAAATGATTGACAGTACCCACTTGCACCTGTAACTGTTGCTATTATTTCATGTTATTTCAATCATTTCCCCTGCTGTGCTTGAGATCTATTTGATAATTTAATGAATTAATGTTTTTTTAAACCACTCTGTGATTTCTGTTGCTTTTTGACTATATTAAAATGTCCAAAAGAAAATTATTTTAAAAATCCACTGGTTCATTTATGTAAAAGTATTATTTCAGCAATAAAAAAACATATTCATTTTACTTGCAACTGAATCTATGTTTACTATTATTTTTTGGAATGTCTTCTGTCTTTGGAGTGCCTATAATCACTTCGCAAATGTTCTTATCCAGAGTGACTTACGGAAGTAAAATATATTCAAAATCAATTGGGCACTGTCCTTAGTTGCATGTCAGTTCCCACAATCCACCACAGTTTAGAATGTAAACAAATGAGAAAAAGGTCATTTCTGACACTTACAATCTCATTACATTGAAGCTTGAAGCAATTTTATAATGATCCTCTACAAATGTCTGCACAGAAAAATCAATAAAAGAAACTGTCAATATGTTAAAAAACTGAAAGCAGCTATTCAATTGCCAGTTGCAAGTAAAATGAATATGCTTTTTTATTGCTGAAATAATACTTTTACATAAATTAACCAGTGGATTTTTTAAATAATTTTCTTTTGGACATTTTAATATAGTCAAGTATTTTGGACATTCATTTTTCAATCATATAATTTACACAATGGAAAACACCTGCTTTGGACACAAGAAAAGACCAGACAGAAGCATTCATTGTGAATACTTACTAAGGGACTATTAATTTGTGCTTGTTCTAAGTATTTATTTGTCAAATTGAATTTATAATTTCAGAGACCTGTTTTTTAGAAATGTTTTTCCCCAAACATTTAAATATAATTTTTTTCCATTTATTTATATTTTATATATTTTATATATTTATATTTTTCCAATAGGAAAATTTTACTAGACAGTTTTGCCATCTACTGGATGAAATGAATCAAAGGCAATACAATGCCATAAACTATGAGAACCAAATACACCTATCACTAACATAATCCATCACATCACTTGGGTGTAATGTATTGGATCTGCAAATAGAGATGCTCTGTAGTTAAATGGGAAAAGCTATTGGTATTATCCCCAAAATATAATCAGTCATATGATCATTATTATTTATTTGATGATTGGACTTTGTACAAGATGACTTATAACAATCATACTTTTCAACCATGCTATCGCCCAATCTGATTAAGTCACTCAGGTTTTTCTCATAATAGCATTGTCTGTCATGGGAAGAGTGACACTTTTGTCAGAATCTAGTATACAACTGTGGTCATCAAAAAGCAGTACAGACAATCATTGAGATTTGGGATGTGTTTTACCGATTATATGCTTTCTTGTATTTTTCTCAGGTCTGAATAACATTATATAACATTTTGGAATAAATATACAGAACAGCAAACCAAAACTGGAAGCTAAAATAGCAAATATTTCTACAGCTACCGTGAACTTTCCAGGTGAGCTGACATAAGCTGGTATAAAGGTGATCCAGACTGCAGAGAATATGAGCATGCTGAATGTGATCAATTTGGCTTCATTAAAGTTGTCAGGCAGCTTACGAGCCAGAAAAGCTAAAACAAAGCACAATATAGAGAGGAGTCCAATATAACCCAGTACAGCCCAGAATCCCACTGCTGATCCTACATCACATTCTAGAATGATCTTTTCTTTGTAGTGCTTCATATTGGGGAAAGGAGGGGATATTGTTAACCAAAGCACACAAATAAGGACCTGTATGAGAGTGAAAGCAAGAACACTCAGTCTCTGCTGCAGAGGCCCAAACCACTTCATGACATTACTGCCTGGAAGTGTAGCCTTGAAGGCCATTAACACCACTATTGTTTTCCCCAGAACACAAGAGATGCAGAGGACAAAGGTGATCCCAAACGCAGTGTGGCGCAGCATACAGGACCACTCAGAGGGCCGGCCGATGAAGGTAAGAGAGCAAAGGAAACACAGTTTCAATGAGAAGAGCAGCAGGAAGCTCAGCTCTGAGTTGTTGGCTTTCACAATGGGTGTGTCCTTATTTATAAAGAACAGCACAGCCACAAATGCAGTTACACATGTTCCAAATAAAGAAAAAATAACAAGCACTATTCCCATAATTTCTTTAAAAGACAGAAATTCAACAGTCTTTAAAACACATTGATCTCTTTTAGCATTAGACCAGTAATCGTCTCGGCACAGAATACAGTCGATAGAATCTGTAATAAAACAATGAATACCATGGTTAGAAAACTCAGTGGCAAATTGGTAGTACTGAGATAATGTTCTGAGTTCACACCATAATACATACAGCACAACCTTCAAATGTTCTGTGTATACTAGTTAATATTGACTATGCGAGTTTTGAATTACCTGTAGCGTTGCTGATTTCTCCATCAGCACAGGGCACACAGTCATAGCAGCAGACAGGCCTTCCTCTCTGCACAGCCTTCCGAGTGCCTGGGGGACAGCTCTCACTGCACACTGACCTGGGTTTCTGTGCAACATGTTTCAGCTCTTAACTCAAAGCTCCCATGGCCAATGTGATGTGTAAATACTTTATAATTATTTTCAGTACATCATAATATAGAACATCAAATACTGGATTCTACAGTATATTCTTCCCTCATATGACTGTGATGTCTTTTTTTTGGGTCTCTTGTTTTATTTACGATTGCACTTAACATTTTACAGTCTGGTAAATGACGTGAAATGTATTTTGACAGGGCAGGCCCATATGCTTTAATTTTGTGAAATAAACTCTTCTTCAGTGCTAAAAGCTACATACAGGCATACAACTGCATAGATGTGCTGTTCTAAGAACACCTTTTCACAAAGTGCATGAACACTTACCTGTTTTTGCCCACCTGCCCAAACTATACTAACAGGACTCATTACAAACTGCTGACCAGATGGTAAAGAGGAATCATAATTGCCAACCACTCTGAACTGTACTGCACCATCAGGACCAAGCTGCCAGTTCACCACCTCATATCTGGCAGTTGAATCTCCTTTGCTGTCAAATAAGACTTTCTCTCCATTTCCCAAAGTGAAATTTACTTTTTTCAGAGCCTCAAGAATCTGTCAAGAAACAAAGATTGAAGCTGAGATAAATTCTTCCTTGAATTTGTTCATAATGATTTTATTAACTATGTAAGTAGGGTTTATTCAGATACCTGCCAGGGCTCTGTTTTCACACTGTTGGTACAGCCTTGATGGGGTGTACATGCCAGGAGGTCATGTAGAGAATGAGCAACAGCGTATACTGCTTTGTACACATTGCTGGAGATTCTCAGCGCTGATACATCAGTGTATTGGTTTTCCAGTTCACTCAAGCGCTCAGATCCAGTGCAGGGGTTAAAGTGAGTTTGATTGTTTTCAGTTGTTAAAGAACATTGAAAAGAACTTTCCCAAAAGTTTATAAAAGCAAGGTTTCCTGGTGTTTGTGAGGGGTGAAGTTTTAAAATATATTCTTTGAAGCCATTTAGTTTGCCTTTGGTGACAGCAAAGCCAATAGACCCTCCCAGTATTCTATAACTTGTTGGTGTTGCTATATTGCTTGCTGTCATCCAGGCCTCACTGCCTACCATTTGTAAACCAGTAATGTTCTGCAGAGTTAGTTGCTCTAGTAAACGGATCATCTCACCCGGAGCAAAAAATGCTACAATTACCTTTGCAGTACCTCTTTTGATAACATCTACAACCTTCAGTAATTTATCTGGTTCTGTTCTATGAAATTTCTCAGAATACTCAATGCAGATCCCTTCTTGCTGAGCAGCTTTTATAAATGTGGCCATCCCGTTGTTGCCATAGCTTCTGTCACTTCTCACTGCTCCTATCCAGGTCCAGCCAAAGTGCTTCACCAGCTGAGCCAGTGCTCTGCTCTGGTAATAGTCACTGGGAATGGTTCTGAAGAATGAGGGGAACCTATTCCTGTTGCTCAGACATGCACATGTAGCAAAGTAACTGATCTGCAAATAAAATACATGGCAAATGTTTAAACATGAGAATGTAAAGTATATGAAAATGAGCATAATTAATACATATTATTCACAATTTGACAGATAATACAATTTGTGTATGTGGAGTGTGTGTGACTATCTGTGTATGTATGTGTTTCAGTTCAAGCATGTACATATATGTTTACACCTTATACCTGCATTAAGGAAGCAATTGAACACACCTGACTAATCAGAAACACGTGAAGCCATTTGTCCCAAAAAGTATGGTGCTCTGAAATGGGCTCCTGTTATTTCTACATGGTGAAACTAAATTTATAAAAATACCCTTTAATAAAAGCTGCAAATGCACTTTAACCACATGTGAAGTGTTTGATTACATATTATCTAAAATTATAGAGTACGGAGCCAAATCAAGAACAAATATGCCTTTGTCTCAAGGAAAGAGGGAAAAAAAGAATATCATATACAGTTGCAAGAAAAAGTATGTGAACCCTTTAGAATTTTCTGTATATCTGCATAAATTCAATCTAAAATGCGATCACATCTTCATCTAAGTCCTAAAACTTGATAAAGTGAACCCAACTCAACAAAAAACACAAAAAACATTATTCTTTTATAATTTATTTATTGAGCAAAATTATCCAACATTAAATGCTTTGTTGGAAAAAGTATGTGAACCCTTGGATCATACATATTTTTAAAGTATCATATTTAATATTTGGTCGCATATCCTTTGCATGCTGTTACTTCCTGAAGTCTGTGACCCATCAATATCAAAAGGCTCTCAATATCTTATTTTCAGGTACTGTTACAAGCGATACTATAACCACTCTGCATTTGAATGGATCTTTATGGGAATTGGGGGGTGAGACTAGATTCAGCTGTAAATTACACTCGTACATTATGGAACACATAACTGGCTAAATGGCTGTAAGTCATCCAGGGTCTGAGGTATCAAACGAGCCCCAAAACATCACTCTGTGGCCAGATATGGAGTAGATGTGGATGGATCACTGCAAGGGTTTCTTCTCCTGACTTTTTTCCCCATAGAGTTCTATAGGAAAATGAGTCAGGAGAAATAACCCTTGCAGTGATCCATCCACTGTAGCTAACGTTAACGTAGCCCATAGTGATGGGCAAAACAGTTCACTTCAGTGACACGAATCACTAGAATCAGTTCATTAAAAAGATTCGTTCAAAAGATTCGTTCACCGAATCGTTCAGTGCTTGGGCGGAGCTCCGACTGCGTACTGCGTAGTCCGACTCACTCAGTGAACTGACGGCCGAACAGTTCATGCGGAAGTGCTGTCGCTTTGACAAATGCGCCAAACTCCGTTTACAAATCTTGATATTTTAAAAGTTTCCTCGTTGAATATCAATATTGGAGGTGAACGCTGGTTTTCAATGACTTTTAAGTCTTAACTTGCTGGGCCTGATTCTGGCAGTTTGAGCCGCTGATTATCACTCAGGATCACGTCACGTTAACTCACTGTGTCTAGTAGCTTCAGTGAACGGATCACTGAACTTGCACCGTTACGTCACAGTTCGTTCACTCAGTGAACTGACGGCCGAACAGTTCATGCGGAAGTGCTGTCGCTTTGACAAATGCGCCAAACTCCGTTTACAAATCTTGATATTTTAAAAGTTTCCTCGTTGAATATCAATATTGGAGGTGAACGCTGGTTTTCAATGACTTTTAAGTCTTAACTTGCTGGGCCTGATTCTGGCAGTTTGAGCCGCTGATTATCACTCAGGATCACGTCACGTTAACTCACTGTGTCTAGTAGCTTCAGTGAACGGATCACTGAACTTGCACCGTTACGTCACAGTTCGTTCACTCAGTGAACTGACGGCCGAACAGTTCATGCGGAAGTGCTGTCGCTTTGATAAATGCGCCAAACTCCGTTTACAAATCTTGATATTTTAAAAGTTTCCTCGTTGAATATCAATATTGGAGGTGAACGCTGGTTTTCAATGACTTTTAAGTCTTAACTTGCTGGGCCTGATTCTGGCAGTTTGAGCCGCTGATTATCACTCAGGATCACGTCACGTCACGCAGTGAACGAATCAGTCCACTCTGCACGCTCGCTGCCTCGCTCGGCGCCCGCCCGCCCGTGAATTTTTTTTATAATTTTTTTTTTTAATATAAACTTTATTTCGAACAATTTAGGAAACAAATTAGAGAAAAAAAAGAAAAAAAAACTTTCTAGTATACAACACGCAAACACGGTACTCATTTCGGCTATACAATACTTAGAACAATACGTCCGAAATGGAATAGGAAGAAGCAAATGCGAATGATTCGTTCAGCACAGCAGAACTGGTTCGCAAGGGACGAATCACGTTCGCTCGCGGCAGTCCCTCCCCCTCCCTGCACGGTGCACGCTCGCTGCTGATCAGATCCGTTCGTGAACTGAACTGAACTGAGAAATGAACGGATCTTTTCAGTAAGTGATTCAGTTCAGTTCGTTCACCCAAAAGATTCGTTCTTTTGAACGAATCGTTCGCGAACGACACAACACTAGTAGCCCAGCGATCTTACTTTTCTCTTCAAATGGGAACGATTTAGTCATGGTAAACATTTGAACGCACATCTGGAGTCCTGTTTAACACCATATTGCTGGCTAAGTTTGAAAGTGTGCATTCTGGATACAGCAGCAACATGTTGTTTACTGCTGGCATGCTTTGTACAGAGCTGGGATATAGCTATGTTTCCAATCTTTAAAGCCGAGTTTGGTGAACCGATCTTCTGCTGTTGCGGCAAAGTGGCGGCACGGTTTACAAAACACTGTGTCTGTGGCGATACTGTATTCAAGCCAGTTGAACGTAGTGTACCATCGTGCAGAAAAACTCCGCGCTTTACCTGATGGGGCTGTTGTGATCGGAAATGAGCGGAGGTTAGGCTGTACTGACTCATCTTCTATCTCGGATAGGTCCGCGACTGGGGCTGGGCTGGGTTGGGCTGAGCAGGAGGCTGACGCTGGGACGAACACTGCACCTGGGTTGGGGCCGATGCTAGCAGGGGCTGAGGACGAGGTAATGGCTAGAGCTGGTGGAAGCAGTGGAGGACTTGATGGCAATGTAGCACTAGCGCCAGCACTAGCAGCAGGAGAAATAGAGGTCCTTGAAGATTTACACGGAGGTTCGGATGCATTCTCGGAGTTGGTCGGAATTATTTTAATAAAATGTAGTAGTGAACTTTGTTTTTTCATGTTTACGAATCATTTGCTTGCTAGCTAATACTAACCCTAGCATTACTCAAGACTGGAGCACTGAACAGTAGTTGAAAGAAGGGTGTGGCTTTAGTTCAATACCGCGCCACCTCAATCTAGCCAATAATAGAGTCTCATTTTTTTCACGCACAATTTATTGGTCAAAGCACGGTTATGTACAGTTCTGATTTGCCCACCACAGGTTCCAGCTTTGATATCACGTTGGTTATCACAAATGTTAAAGACAATGATTGGGTGTATGGGTGGGCCTGGATGCCCAATGGGTGTCCTCGGCCCACCTAGGCCCACCCGTGCCTACGCCAGAGATTTCAATTAATGTTTTTAACAGTTGATGAATAATTACACTCCAGAAAGGATATGGTTGTACTTTGTTGGCAAGTTTACTTTAGAAAATGTACAGGTTTAAAATGTTAACTGCTGCTACAGAATTCTTTACAATTCACAAACATATACTTATATTAAGAAACATCATGTACACTAGAGAAAGGGGTGATGAATAAATAAATGCAGATAAAAATGTGTAATATTTTTACCTAGAAAATAGCTTACATATAGCATTTTTACAAACGTATCCAGACATGTTTGTGGGTCAGATGGTGGCAAATAAGTAATAGTACCAATTTTCTTAACATAATAGTATTTATGATATTTTCAAACAGAATTTTGTGAACACAAGGATATCTATGCTCTGTAGGACCACACAGGTTTTGATATAAATCCAAATAAATAAATCAATAAATACATAATAATAATACTAATAATAATACATTTTATTCATTCTGTGCTTTTCATAGACCCAAAGCAGTGGATGCAGACAATTGTTCAAACATGCCCTATAGTGTAGAAATTTTTCTGTTTAACTTCTAAGTGCAACACATCTGAATCAGAGTATTTCCACTATAGATTATTTTAATTTTGCAGTTTGATGTGGCACATACAGTTTCATTGACCACATTCTCTTGAGATGGTAAGATGAAGAAACACAGGGCCAAGTTGCATTAAATAATTTAGGAAAGTTAGTTGGATAGCATTGCTTTGGAATAGAGCTAGTTTATTTAGTGTGAGCTACGATAGGCAATATAGTTAGTTGTAACTTGGCCACATTTTGATATCAAGACTTTTAAGGCAGGCCTAGTTTTTGCAAGTTGGAATTAAGGACTTATAGACAGCGCTATGTATGCTATGTGTGAGTAACTTGGCTTTTTTTTTACGTCGTAGACATTTTTGATCTGATATCACTTATTTTTTATAGCTAACTAATGATAAATAATGCATGAAGATAAACACGGAGAGAGACATGCATTCCAAAGAAATGCGTGCAGACATTCGCGTAAACATAACGCCCTCTATTGACAAGAATGAGAACAGTTATCCTATTACAAACAGCACACAATTACATTAAAAGAGTTTGTAGATGAGCAGTATTTAATGTGTAATGAAATACAATGAACAGCACCACCTGAGCTATGGATCATGAAGAAGCATGTAAATTAATGAACCAAGTCTACATGGAGACATGCATGCACAATGGGCTAGACACAAACACATTCTAGCTGAAAGATGGCCTAAATAGCTAGTACAGCCTAAATAGTTTGCATCAGTAAAATATGGAAATACAGTTTTAAAATAGGGCTATTAGTATTCTATAGAAAATGAAATACATGTAACGTTAGGCTATTCAACACTGGATTGCCGGATGCGTAACTCCAACCTTCCATGTGTGGGCTACAAGCTAGCGAGCGAGCGAGTGAGTTCATTCGCAGAAATTCCTTCGCAGTTTTTTTCCCGGTAGTGTAGAACGTTACCTGCGGGAAATGTTTTGGTACCGGACAGCTAGGTTTAGTTTAGTTCTCTGTAGTGCAATGAATGTAGGCTATAAGGCATGTTGATTCGCTTCGTAGTGGCCTAGCTTGTATCTGCTTCCTGACTAAAAGCAGACTGACGCTTCTCTGGCAACAGTAACGTTGGCTAACAAGCTTAATTGGACAACGCATATTTCCCAGGAATCTTAGCCAGAAAGAAAACAATAGATACTACTAAGAAAGTACATACCAGAGATTATTCTTCTTCTTATTATTATTATTATTATTATTATAATTAAAAGTGTTTGCAGTAAGCTACATTATCTGCAGAGTAGCGTAGACTAGAGCCACATTCGGAGGCTCTAGAGATATGAATGAGATATGTTTGGGGAATTGGCGGTTTATAAATCCGGTCTCTTGAAGGATTGCAGCTTAAATGAGGCTATCATCAATTCTTAATGTAGGCTATTATCGTAAATTCTTAATTTTCCTAGTAGTTAATTTTATGGTGACATTGTATTATGTGTGAAAAGGATAAAGTGAACAGAGCTGAAGTGAAGAAATTAATGAATAAAGAAATGTTGGCCGAGGCAAGTGTACGTTGAGGTTCGGTTTCCACAGTCAGTCAGTCATGACCGCAAGAGCAGAGCTTAGCACCCTCCCCAAACCAGACAAGAGTGAGCGTCAAGTGAAACATTGAACAGTTAATATTGGAAACCTCTTTTGCCTTTGCAATAAAAATATGTTAATGTGTTAATGTGAAAATAATAACAGTCTAATAAATGAAAAGTACTTAACAGTTGCACATTGTTTTTGTGGAAAATAAACATGTGCCCTGCTGGGCTCGAACCCACAATCCTCTGTGTGAGAGACACCACCTCTATCCATTAGGCCACAGTAACTTCTTGGAAAGCATGAAGCCATTAGCTGTATTAACATTAAAAAACATTAGTATGAAGCGTTTTTATTGGGCGATAAGCTTGATGAGCAGGTATATGGACCATACCTTCAAAGAATAATTCTCCCCATTGGATAACATCACGACGGAGGCAGGCAGTTTGGCATGAAAAATGGGAAGAAGAAGAAGAAGAGGAAGGAGAAAAACGGCAAAATAACCCAAGTTTGGGGCTTTATTGTGTGGATGTGTGAAGTTGTATTTGAATGCTGTGTGGTTACATGAGGTCAGAACATACAGAAGTTAATGTTTTTAAGGGCTGAGAGTCTATGGTTATTGTGGTTACTTCTGTAGGAAACCCTGATAAGTGCCAAACTCTCGGTGCTGTATAGGTATGGGGCATGCCCCACCAAGCCGTAACTTGGCGGATGACATACCTGCCATCCCAATTTGTTACAAGTGGTACGGTAAATTAGGTATTAATTAACTAATTTAACCTACACAATGAGCAATTTTTTGCAATACTCCTCCCTGGCTTTGTTGGAGGCAACGGTGTTTATTTTTGCTATTATCATTGTTTGAACTTTGTATCCGTCCATTATATCTGTCTGTGTATCAGTCTTTTGTCCTCAGGAGAGAAAATTAATTTTTCCACTGCTTGAGTACAGCCCATGCTGTACTGCTATAGGCTCATTGCTGCAGACACCGCCCCTTTTATGGGAACAGGCACAGAGCTTGATTAACAAAGCCCATGTTCACTTAGCGCACAGAGCTTGATTAGAAGAAAAAGAAGGAAAGAAAGAAATGAGAAACATCCTTAAATTATTTATATGCGTATCTTTATTTGGAGCAGGTTTTGTTTTCTGTGATGCTTGATCCATTAATGTTACTCCTTTGTTCACACTAACATCATAACGGAAAATTTGTGTCTTTCAATGGCCAAGTTTCCAAAAGCAACCTGAATGCCAGCACTGGCTCTTATTCACGCATGACCCATAAATGCTAAAGTTCTGAAACATTGCCAGACAATGAAAACATCTTGAAAACATCTTGTAAGACCCACTTGGCCTGTCATGATTTATTCCTATCAAATTTGTTTTAATTGTGATATAAGAAATCATAGCAGTTTGTTTTTCAGATTTTCTTGCATTATCATGCATATTGCCGAATAATACAAGCACTGGAGATGCGGGGCCCTGTTCACATATCACAATTAATTTATGTTAGATGTATATACATATCCTATATGTATGTCCTGTTTTACCAGATTTTATGAATCGAGTTTAAGAAATTAGTACAGTTAAAAACAGATATGAATTGTATCGGTATTCAGTACAATAACATTTTATATTACTACAAATTATGCATGCAATAAATACATTTTTGCCACAAAAGAATGAACCAGTTGTAATGGTAGTTGAAAATGAGTCAGCCAACTAAGTTACAAAGTTCTTGAGGGTTGCCATCAGGTGAACACAGATTCATGAACATGATTTTTTCATTGATATATCTTGTGAACCTTATATAAGGTAAGAAATATTACATTATTATTTCACCTATGTCTCTGTGGTCCAGTACCATACACAATTCTCTTGGGTATAAAATGTTGTGGACAATCACTGAGATTTCACATCAGTTTTTCCCATTATATGTTTTCTCGTATTTTGATCAGGTCTGAATAATATTATATAACATTTTGGAAGGAAGATACAGAACAGCAAGCCAAAACTAGATGCTAAAATGGCAAAGATCTCCACAGCTACAGTGAACTTTCCAGGTGAGCTGACATAAGCTGGTATAAAGGTGATCCAGACTGCACAGAATATGAGCATGCTGAATGTAATCAATTTGGCTTCATTGAAATTGTCAGGCAGCTTACGAGCCAGAAAGGCTAAAACAAAGCACAATATAGAGAGGAGCCCAATATAACCCAGTACCGCCCAGAACCCCACTGCTGATCCTACATCACATTCTAGAATGATCTTTTCTTTGTAGTGCTTCATGTTTGGGAAAGGAGGGGATATTGTTAACCAAAGCACACAAATAAGGACCTGTATGAGAGTGAAAGCAAGAACACTCAGTCCCTGCTGCAGAGGCCCAAACCACTTCATGACATTACTGCCGGGAATTGTTGCCCTGAAGGCCATTAACACCACTATTGTTTTCCCCAGAACACAAGAGATGCAGAGGACAAAGGTGATCCCAAATGCAGTGTGGCGCAGCATACAGGACCACTCAGAGGGCCGGCCGATGAAGGTAAGAGAGCAAAGGAAACACAACTTCAATGAAAAGAGCAGCAGGAAGCTCAGCTCTGAGTTGTTGGCTTTCACAATGGGTGTGTCTTTATTTATAAAGAACAACACAGCCACAAATGCAGTAACACACACTCCAAATATGGAAAAGATAACAAGCACTATTCCCATAATTTCTTGAAAGGACAGAAATTCAACAGCCTTTAAAACACAATGATCTCTTTTGGCATTAGACCAGTATTCTTCTGGGCACTGAATACAGTCATTAGCATCTGTAAGAGAACAATGAATACCATGATTAGAAAACTCATAGTGATAATGTTCATCGCTAACAGCTCTAACTGAATATGGAGGATTTGCACAACTTAGGAATCTTCTGTGTAGCCTGGTTAAAGTTGACTCTGAATTACCTGTAGCATTACTGATTTCTCCCTCAGCACAGGGCACACAGTCATAGCAGCAGACAGGCCTTCC
Organism: Synaphobranchus kaupii; assembly: GCA_029718625.1. Lineage (NCBI taxonomy): Eukaryota > Metazoa > Chordata > Actinopteri > Anguilliformes > Synaphobranchidae > Synaphobranchus > Synaphobranchus kaupii. The sequence goes on from CM056378.1 coordinate 1,683,196, forward strand.
TCTCTGCACAGCCTTCCGAGTGCCTGGGGGACAGCTCTCACTGCACACTGACCTGGGTTTCTGTACAACATGTTTCAACTTGTAACTCAAAGCACCCATGGACGATGTGACATGCAAATACTTTATAATCATTATTTTTGAAACTTCATCATATAGAACAAAGACTGGATTTGACAGTATATTCTTCAATATACGTGTGATGTCTTTTTTTGGTCTCGTTTTATTCACGATTGCAGCAAGCATTTTACAGTCTGGTAAATGAAGAGAAATCTTTACAGGCCAGGCCCATATTGAGTTGTTTCAGTTTTGTCAAATAAACTTTTTATCAGTGCTAAAAGTTGCATACAGCTGCATACATGTGCTGTTATCAGAACACCTTTTCACAAAGTGCATGAACACCTACCTGTTTTTGCCCACCTGCCCAAACCATACTAACAGGACTCATCACAAACTGCTGACCAGATGGTAAAGAGGCATCATAGTAGCCAACCGCTCTGAACTCTACTGCACCATCAGGACCAAGCTGCCAGTTCACCACCTCATATCTGGCTATCGGGTCTCCATTACTGTCAAAGGAGAACTTCTCTCCAGTTCCCAAAGTGAAATTTACTTTTTTCAGAGCCTCAAGAATCTGTCAAGAAATAAAGTTTGAAGCTGAGATGAGGATCATAATGAGGATTTTATGAACTATGTAAGTAGGGTTTATTGAGTTACCTGCCAGGGCTCAGTTTTCACACTGTTTGTACAGCCTTGATGGGCTGTACATGCCAGCAGGTCATGTAGAGAATGAGCAACAGCATATACTGCTTTGTAAACATTGATGGAGATTCTCAGCTCTGATACATCAGTGTATTCGTTTTCCAGTTCACTCAAGCTCTCAGATCCAGTACAGGGGTTAATGTGAGTTTGATTGTTTTCAGTTGTTAGGGAACATTGAAATGCACTTTCCCAAAAGTCTATAACAGCAAGGTTTGCTGGATCTTGTGAGGGGTGAAGTTTTAATATGAATTCTTTTAAGCCATTTATTTTGCCTTTGGTGACAGTAAAGCCAATAGACCCTCCCAGTATTCTGAAACTTGTTGGTGTTGCTACATTGCTTGTTGTTATCCAGTCCTCACTGCCTACCATTTGTAAACCAGTAATGTTCTGCAGCGTCAGTTGCTCTAGGAAACTCATCATCTCAGTCAGAGAAAAAAATGCTACAATTACCTTTGCAGTACCTCTTTTGATAACATCTACAACCTTCAGTAATTTATCTGGCTCTGTGTCGTGAAATTTCTCAGAATACTCAATACAGATCCCTTCTTCTTGAGCAGCTTCTATAAAAGTGGCCATCCCGTAGTTGCCATAGTCACTGTCACTTCTCACTGTTCCTATCCAGGTCCAGCCAAAGTGCTTCACCAGCTGAGCCAGTGCTCTGCTCTGGTAATAGTCACTGGGAATGGTTCTGAAGAATGTGGGGAACCGATTCCTATTGCTCAGACATGCACATGTTGAAACGTAACTGATCTGTAAATAAAATACATAAAACATATGAGAAATTAAAGCACATGAAAACATATGATCATAATGAATAAATATTCCTATTCACAATTTGAGAGATAATATGATTTGTGTATGTGGAGTGTGTGAATCTGTGTGTGTGTGCATGTGTCTGTGTGTGTTTGTGTTCATGCGTGTACATCTGTGTACACCTCATACCTGCACTATGGAAGCCATTGAACACGCCAGACTAATCAGAAACACCCGTGAAGCCATTTGTCCCAAACATTATGGTGCTCTAATTTCTACATGGTGAAACCAAATTTTTATAAATACCCTTTAATAAAAGCTGAATGCACTTTAACCCCATGCGGTGTGGTTGATTACATATTATCTAAAATTATGGAGTACAGAGCCAAATCAAGAAAAAATATGCCTTTGTCCCAAGGAAAGAGAGAGAAAAAAAGAATATAATTTAACTGAGACAATGGAAAACACCTGCTTTATTCACCAGAAAACACCAACTAAAATCATCAAGATTACATTTTAGGGACTTCATATATTGAAACTTAAAGTTGAAATATATTATAATTCGATTTTTGTGGTTGACATCATCTAATTATATATGCAGATGGGACATATGTTTGTAATAGTATCATCGTTGACTTTAATATTATCATATTTTACGTATTGTTTTTTTTGTTTGTTTTACTGTTACATTTTCACAAAAGAAAACATCTGCTTAGAGGACCCAAACATAATACATAAGTAATCTCATTTAATTTACATACCAGTGATTTACTCCCTGGGAGTATGTAGAAAGGAGAAAAGGAACTCTTACCACTGGAATTTGAAATAGTCCAACAGTTTCTGCAATTGCAATGGAGTTCGTCGACATGGACGCCCCGATAATGGCCTGCACTCCTGCCGGTGTGGAGCATGATGTATCGGTCAGTGTTTCCTCATAACCGTTCATCAGAGCCATGGCTGATTGTATCGAGAATGTTGAATAGTAACAGGTGTCATATATCTTATATCCAAGAGATACACCTGGGAGGAGATCAGTTCTGTTGTTTATTTCTTCAATGGTGAAGATCATGGTCTGGGCGAACTGGAATTGTCTGAAATCAACTCTAGAAATGACAGAATGTATTATTGATTAACAGACTAACCATATGGAGTGCAACTTACAAAAACTATTCAGTAGATTAAAGTTACACGTACCTGTAAATTGAATTTTATTTGTGCAGTATGAAATATAATTGAAATTACCCGTAGTTTCAATGCAATCACAACAGAACCTGAATGTTGAATAAACACCAACACAAAGAGCAGCTAAATCTTAATTCATATTTAATCTCACCTTGAACACTTTAGGGGCTCAGGTTTTCTGTCAAATCCTCTGCTTATTTCTGAAGGGTAGTGCAGGCCGAAGACTCCACCGATGATGAAATCTTTGTGTTGATAGAAGCTGGGCTTGGTTGCCCACCCAAGTATTCTGCATGGTGGGGTCTGTGCTGCAGCCCAGAGGACTGTCAGTGCCAGCAGAATAGTCTGCAGTGCCATCCCACTGCAGGTCTCAGATCCAGCCCTGCTGTGCACCAGGTTTAAATACAGCAGCTTTAATTCTCCATCGATTTGTGATTCTCAAAGGCACGACTGACAGAGGCAACAGGAAAAGTAAACAATTCCAAGATGCACTGCGATCTGCACCGAGGCAACAGAAAAAAACTCATCACAAGCCTGTGCTTGGCACACACACTAAAGAACTGACTCAGAATCAGCGTGACTTTTTAAAGAATTTAGTATTTAGGCTTATGAAATTCATTCATTTTGTGGAAAATGTTATTATCCTGCAGTTTTTTTTTTTGTATTATTCCTAGAGTCTGAAACTAATGTTAAACAACAAAAAGCCAGGTGTAGTTACAGTGAGCACCATAATTCATTGGACAGTGACACATTTTTTGGTATTTTGGTTCTGTACTCTAGCACATTGAGTTTGAATCGATACAGTGACAATGAATGCAGACTGCCAGCTTTAATTTGAGGGTATTTTCATCCATATTGGATGAACCGTTTACCGTCTGACGTACCAAACAAGCATTAACCATCTAAGCTGCCAGATATGCAGTAGATATGAATGGATAACTTGAAGGGTTTCTTCTCCTAACTTATTTTTCCATAGAGTTCAATACGAAACAACCTTTATGGAAATGTAATATACTGCAGTATATTTTAAATATCTTGTGATGATAATTTTGATATATTTACAATATACTACAGTATATTCTTTTTTCATAAGGGAACCCCTAGGGCTCTATTTTACACCCGGCGCTAAACCAAACGTAAGTGTCTTTGCTATCTTACACCAGGTGCAGGGTTCATTAAGCAATTTAAATTTAAAAAAAATTGTGCGGTTAAGTAAGCAATAATCAACGACGAGGTGTGCGTTACACGGTTTTAACCGCACGACGTTGAGGCGAAGAACCACCCGACGCTTCGCGTCGGGTGGTTGCCTCAGCGGAGTGCGGTTAAAACCGTGTAACGCACACCTCGGAGTTGATTATTGCGCTTATACCATGGTTACCAACAATGATTATATAGTTACTTTCATATTTATAGATTTTTATCGATTTAATCAGCTGAAATTTAAATATACTTCCGCAGCTCTTTGGGCTTGTTGTTTTTGCGTTGTCATGCAAAACAGCTGGTTGGTAGTTCTAATTGAACAGAAAACATCTCGTTGCTAATTCTATTTCTCGTTACTAGTTCTATTTAAGTGCGTTGCTATGCAAACCCTCTCGTCGTGAGTTCTGAAAATAATTGATTCTATCGGGGGGAAAAATAGTTCCTTCTCGGTTATAACATACAATTGGCACCAATTCTGGTTATTTTTGTCATGACATTATTTAAGAAAATTGTATGAAACCATAACTCAATCAGATTCAACATTACCTCCCTCTCTCTGTCTTGCTTTTTAAAAATGGTTTGGTCACGCAGTGTGTAGCAGATTCGCATCATGGGACCATCTAAAAAAATACTACGGAGTTTGTTAGATGTAACTTATCGAAGAATTTTCGCTGGATAAAAAGTTTTCTACATATAGCCTATAGGCTACAGATTAACATGCTTTGTGAAGTAGCCTAGCTTGCATTCACAAGCAGTCAGTGTGTTGCCGACGTCAATTTACATGCAAATTCCTACTATGATAAATTTGTATTTCCAACTGAATAAATAATGCACTTCTAACCACAAAAATGTTTTGCTATATTGAAGTAGTTGTAACTAAGATATCTGCCGAATACAAACTTTTTTAAATCTGTAGATTAATGTTGTTTACCGATTTTTATAAATCAGATGTAGGGGAGAACCGGGACGAAAGAATAACATCGATTTTTGCGAAAACTACAGAAACCAGAATGCCGTAGATCAGTCAGGATGTGACGCATGTGTAATCATTTCACTCTGCAAAAAAACAGTGATGTGCGTCCCGTTTTGGCGGAGTGCTAGACCAAAGTTATTTTTGACAGCTTTAAGTAAAATATCGAAACCGGAAGTGTTTTTCGGTTGTATAAGTGTGTTTATGTTTTGAATTTTCCAAACATGCATAATTTTCTTAACACAACTGTTGACTAAAGGACAGCATAGGTTTCGAATGGCGTGCTTGCGAGACTTAGCTGCTAGCCAACTTGAAAGCAAGCGAGACACGAGCGGGACGAAAGACACACTGTTAAAATGCCATGGTGAAAATCAATGCACAACCTTGGAATGCGTATTGACCATGGACGCAGATGGCACTGGGGACGGGGGGGACATGTCCCCCCCAGATTTATAGTGACCACGATCCGTCCCCCACAATTTTGTGTATTTACACAATATAACCAATTGAGTTGGAATCATTTGCTGACAGCTTGGTCCCCCCCAGTTTAAAAATCCCATCTGCGCCTCTGGTATTGACCCCATCAGAACCGAGTATTCAACAATGCCTGGTATAATAAGCATCAATACATGATGTCTAGTAGCTATTAATAAAGGTGAGTTGCTATTAAATAATCAATTTCAGACCGTTTAACGTTGCAATGCAAAATTCTATTAATTATGCGACATTATGCTCTTGACGCATGGTTGATTTTCATGGATTTTAAACTTATACCATTATTCATTGACTCGTCCCTAACATGGCATTTTGACTGACAGTACATTTGTTGAAAGGAATGAGCATAAAAAACAACAAGACAGAGATAAGACCGCTAAAACACACTTTCCCTCACGTGATTCTTTCGTCCCGATTCAGTGTGTTTTTCGTCCCGCACGGCAGGGACGAAAGACACATTGCACTCATCCTGTTTGCAGCCAATTTATATCCGACTTGTTTATGCTGGTAACAAAATTCCCGTTGCTATTAGTGAGGGACACATACAAGTTGTTTGTCAGAAAATATGGCCTCTCTAGCTCTATTGACTTTCGAGTAAACCGGATGAATGTATAAAGTTAATCTTTCGACCCGGTTCTCCCCTATGCTGTTGCTACGGCAACGTTAACTTCTACCTTAGAGGGATTTATGGCTCGCAGTAAAAAAAAAGATTAGGCTACGCATTGCATATAAACACCATGCGCTTTGCTAACTCCGTGATAATGTAACTATGGCTAGCTATATAGTTACCTCGCCACGTATTGCATTTGCATTATCTGAAAAACAATGACAAAAGTTTATCGTAGCCAAAGTTAGCCTACTATTTGCAGCATACATACGAGGCGAAGTAGCCATCTGCCGTAGGCTACAGTAACGTTAGTCACTGAGGAAAATAAAGTAGGTAGGCTACATTCGTTTACTTTATTAATTCACTTTATTTATTCCACTTATTTTCTAGAACGTCTTGGACTCTGAATTGACCGGTCATGTTTGCCATTCCCAGGTTGCGTAGTACTAGCTGGCCAGGCAGGCAGCGCATTAATTTAGAACTGTGATTAAACTTGTGACCCGGATGACTGACCGGTTATACAGAATAACGACCAGTCATTGACCAATCAGAATCGAGTATTCACCCATACCATGGTATAAAACCGTGTAACGCACACCTCGTCGTTGATTATTGCTTACATATCGTGATAATTATCGATATTGAGCAATATTATCGTGATACACTTTTTTGCCATATCGTCCAGCCCTAATGTATAGACTATTCGCAATTATCTTGGATCAAGCTATGACTTAGCCTATATTTGTCAATAATTCCTGTAATCTTCTGGGGGGACAATCTTCTGTTACGGGACAATGGCTATCCATTAAACACTTTGCTGATAACACCTATATGAAGCCTAATGTGCGATTGTCATTTACAGCTAATGCGTGAATTGTCATTCAATGGAAAACATTTCAGATCTGAAAATGCGCTTCAGATGTCATTACAATACAGCTGTCTATATCTAGGCCTACAGCCCGTAAGTAAATAGAATGGTTTTGACTGAAAAAAGTTCAAAACCTTGTCCAGTAAATTTATTGTTTTTCAAATAGCCGAGGCTACAGTCCACTGTGTTTCACTGTGCATAAGGTTTTTTCGATAGCTTATGGTTAAAAAACGGAAAATGTTTAAATTTCACCATGTTAACTGAATTTGAACCTTATTTTTTGTATTCAGCTTCATATTTTTTTAATTACAGTGACCAGGTTTCCATACTCTCAGCTTATTAAAACCCTGCTGATTTCACCTGTTATTCCATAACTAAACAGAACGATTTTAAACGAATTAGAAACAAAACAAATTTGCAGCACATTACAGAATTAATTCACAATTAATTTTAATGCTATTCTCTGCATGTGCGCTTTAACTTCTTGCAGGAGCAGGTCTGTTTCCCCTGCTGTACATCGCACTTTTCACGGTCCTCCTGGGAAAGTGGACTTGGTTTAAAGCATTACGCTACCAGTAAAACAGGTTGGTCACATTTCCATAAGCAGGACATTTTAAAACAAGGGACAATATGCGTGAACCTATGGGTTCCCAACCTGACAGCTTTACTGTGTCGTCATTAAGGCAAAATAAACGTATTTATGTTATTAATCAATCTTAGAATGCACATAATGAACTTCGGATGAAGCTTTAACTTCGAGAACTCCATGAGAACAGCCTCATGGAATTGATGTTTGACAATGCTTCATTGTATAATCAAACGAAATTCGTTAAACAAGCAGGCTAATTTGGCGTTGTCTAAGGTGAGACTGAAGCCATATTCTGGTACCTTATTCTCAGCTGTTGCAGGTGCTTTTAACGAAATATAACTGAATATAGCCTATTTTCTAAAATAACAGCACTGTCGGGAATTACCGGCGGGAACCCGTGCTAAACCATAATGTTAAAGATTATCATTGTGTATATCAAAACACTTCATAATGGTTAGTCCGAATAATGTCATTTCCCATTCCCTTTAAAAACCTGCTTTTCCACTTTGGCGGATTGCTTACATGATGGTGAAACATGCTTGTGTATGTTTAGTGCAATCAAGGAATAGGTTATATGGATCAATAATATAATCAATATTATTCGGAATAACCATTATGAGTTTCCGGTAATTCCCAACAGTGCTGTTATTTTACAAAATATATGCGGTTAAATTTAGTTAAAAGCACCTGCAACAGCTGAGAATAAGCTACCAATGGCTTCCCTCTCATCTTAGAAAACGCCAAATTAGCCTGCTTGTTTAACAAATTTTGTTTGATTATGCAATGAAACATTGTCAAACATCAATTCTGTTCTCATGGAGTTCTCGAAGTTCAAGCTTCATCAGAAGTTCAATACTTGCATTCTAATAATTTATGACTTATACACTGTGCTTTGTATGTGTGAGTAACTTGACAAGCTGTACCACGTGGTGAACAGACAGGAAAACAATGGAAAAATGGTTAAATAGAATTTATTATGCTGGTCAGCACCAAACAGAAAAAACTCACCAAAATTATGAAACAAAGGGCCAGAATACACAGCAACAAGCCAAACTAACAAACACTCTGTTGGGCCTGGGGAACCAGGCCCTTTTCTAAGGGACATAATTATGGCTAACACAGAGCACCTGTGCTGATTAACGTTTGCCTCAGCTGGCTCCCTGCCTGGGTGTAGTGGCGGTGCTGTCCAATAGAGGGCGGCACCCCACCTCTCATCCTGTCACCACAATGTGGAAAACATTTTTTGTTGAGAGTTCACATTGAATAAGCACTGTCCTCCCCAACTAAACTGCTCTCCCAACAACACCCTCTCTACATCCCTTGACACCATCGCACCCCTCAAATCATGGACAGTCTCATTCGCTTGAGTGCCCCGTGGTATACTACAGACAGTGTTTCCCCTAGATTTTTTTTCAGGCCGGGTGGTAAGCCCCTCGAAACTACCAGTGTTGTTGCGCGTGCACGGTGTCATCAAACGCGCGTGCGGGGCCGAGGTAGTATCATCGCGCTGGTCGGGGGTACGGAGTCGTCGTCGCACACATGGGGAGGGTGTTGGTAGCAAAGTGGTGCATTTCTCCATTCTGAGCTAAAATAACATTTGCTCACAAAGGCTTATGGTAAATAAATATTATTTATTTATAATATTAATAAACTTAAAACAGAACTTATATACAATAAACCCCCCTTAGCTTCACAAATGATATTCAGAACTATACAACAAACCCAGGACAAGGAGTTTGTTTCTACCGGTTTTTAAGGACTGTTTCTGGATCAGCTATCTTTTCAGCACTGTAGAGCTGCTTTTGAAACTCCTCCATAGTGCTGATCCATAATCAGTCCTTAAAAACAGGTAGAATCAAACTCCTGCCTCTGCAGTATCAGTGGCGGATACAGAAAGTGACTGATGGGTAGGCCTGGAAAAATCTGGGTAGGCCTGAGTGAAGCTCATCACCGCACGTTTTCTTCAACAGGCTTAGATATTTACAATACAATGTGGGGACCCCAACAATTGATTTGATTTTTATTTTGCACAATGATAACACAAAAAAGCAAAGAGATAAAGAAAATAACAACGAAAAGAGAGGTGCAAGGTAGGCAAGAAACCCAAAAGGGCTTATACGAGGCCTCTACCTATATTATACAGAATTCACAAAATTAATTTAAAAACAAGTAACTATAAATTGGAAAAAAATTATAAATTAAAAATTAAATAAAGTATAATAATATTAATAATAATAAAAAAAGAAAGAACGAGAAGTGTGTGTGTATCTCTAAAGACACACACTATGAAGCAAATGACAATGAAAGATGAAAGTTTGTATCCAAATCTGTATTCAGCCAGGCAGCACTTAATTTTAGCAACAAATGTAACAGAATTGTTTCAACAAAAGTAACAGAAACAGAAGTGGCGCTTCCACTTCTGAAATAGGAGTTTGATTTTGGTCACGCAGAAAAATTAATTCTGTTGCTTATTTGAAAAATGAAAATGAAATAATCTCTGCAGTTGCAGGCAGTTGTAGCATAGATGATTAGGAAACGTCAAGGAAAGAGTTGATCGTGGCATTTACACTGCTGTAATAATTATCATTTTAAAATCACAACGCCTATTGGCATCGGCGATGGCGCTTCTAGTGTTAACAATAATACAACCACGACTGTCACCGAAATACATCACCAGAGATCACATAGGCCTATCTATGAGCCAGCCAGATGAATGGCTAGCTAGCTACAGAACAGGTGCGATAATAACAAATATTGCATAACCCTCATTAGTGCACTGACAGGAATACAACCACAAATTAAATAACCAAGTTACCGAGTTTGTCACAATTCAGAACCCTGCCTCGCTCACAGAGGCTGCAATCATAACCATGCCACAGCGGGCTAAATAAAAAAAAAATGAACCCGTATAGGACTACCTTAAGGTCCCTTCAGGAGTGGAGGGGGCTGTGGAGCCTGCATGTCCACGTTAGCATGCAGGCTAGCATGACACTCACGGGATGTCGTTGCTGTGGCCGTTTCTCCTTCATTGCCAGGGCCCGCAAACGTCTCACGACGATCCTGCGAGTGCGATTCCTCTTCGTTGGACAAGTCCTGGTCCAAACTCTTTTCATCTTCCACTTCCAGACGTGGTTTTTTAAGAAAATGGGTCAATGATAGCTGTTAGCCATAGTTGGCTCATACTAGGCTGCTACTGTACATGAAACTCAGAATTGGCGTGCGAGTTCGTAATGTAGCCTAAACAAACGTAAGAGAACTTCTGCTATGAAAGTGCCGTGTCATCACATAGTAACGAACATAGCAACGGGCCGATGGAGACAAACAATCACATCCAGCGTTTTCTCCAGTTGGTTTCTATGGCATCTCCACACTTTTTAGAGATTATTAATACATAACGATTCCCCAAGACAAAACAATTCATATTTAAGGTAATTATGAATCTGAATGGGTGGGCAAGCTGTCAATCTGGACGGGCCTGAGTGGGCATAGATCCGCGACTGTGCAGTATTAGCTTTTACTCTACACTAAAATGTAAGAGTTCTGGTCAGATAGCGAAACGGACGAAAGTGCGCCATTTTGCGTAGAGGCGGAAACTATAATTACACCCTCATAATATCAGCGCTGCCATTGAAAATTTTAATTAGGCCTAACGGGAAACCGAAGCTGTTTTGGCAAGGGTTTTTCCAGATGCTATTTTGATCATTCCAGCATTCTGCGGTAAGGGAAATATTGCAGCTACATAAATTTTTTTTTTAAAGATTATATAAAAAAAAAGAATAATATAATTTTTTTATTTTTTATTAAAATTATTTATTTTCCCTCTAATGGTAGGGGAAACACTGACAGAGTTCCACAGCTTGAAAACCACAGAACGGCACCTCGAGCACCTCTCCAAAAAAACTGGCCTCACCATGCATGCACAATTATATGCTGACCATTTCCTCCACTACAAGGATGTTCTATACACTGCCAGAACATCATACTACTCTGACATCATCAACGCTGGTCATTGGAACCAAAAGGTTCTCTTCTCTACTGTTAACAAACTACTTCAGCCACCGGACAGTTATCCCCTCCCCATTACCGAATAACTTTTTAATACATTTCTCTTTTTTTTCAGTCCAAAACAGAATCCATCCATCAACAGTACCTATATGGATTTACTCCCCCTTTAATTTTTCCACCGATCCTCTTTGACTTTTGTAAAGTTGATGAGGCTCATGGAAGTAAGATTGTAACTAAATCTAAAGCTTCCGCCTGCCCACTTGACCCTCTCCCCTCTAATGTAGATAAAGCCTGCCTACCCTCTCTCTCCCTACTCATCACCTGTATTATAAATGCATCCCTCTCCTCGGGTGTTGTGCCACCTGCCTTCAAGGCTGCTGCTGTCATCCCTATTCGTAGCCCCTTTGCGCAGATGCCAAATTTGGTAAATTTTCACCTATTTAGGGGCCGTTCTATTTAAGGCTTTATAACTCCAGGTGTAAGCATCACAAAAACTTAGATGGCTTATATGAAACAAGTCAGTTGTACCATTTACAATGCTAACTTGCAAAAATGCAAAAAAATAAGTTTTTTTTTAAATTTGCAATGAAATATTGCTACATATCTAAAACGGGTAAAACTATACATTTCCTGGATCACAGACTCCTTATCCACATGTCTGAAAATTCTGAGGGTTATGTGCAGAACTACGAAAGATCTATGTTGCAAAATGTAGGCAGTATACACTGTTGTCCCTTATTGTCTCCAAATCTATCCAAATGGCTAAATTGTGCAGTGCTGTAAATCTAAAATTATTGATTTATTTAATTACAAATCAACTGTTTTGGCTCATAAAACTTACTTTTGCATCATTTTCAAGTGGAAAAAACTAGATGTTAATCAGTAGAGGTGGATATACAGTGAGCACCATAATTCATTGGACAGTGACACATTTTTTGTTAGTTTGGTTCTGTACTCTAGCGGTTTGAAAGGATACAATGACAACGAGGTTCATGTGCAGACTGTCAGTGTCAATCTGAGGGTATTTTCATCCATATCGGATGAACCGTTTAGAAATTATAGAACCTTTTGTACATAGTCCCCACCATTTTCGGGTATCAAAAAATATTGGACAGTTTAACATAATGTTTAATAAAGTAATCATTTTTAATATTTGATCGCACAGCAAAAGGGTCTGACATATCAAACAAGCATCAAACCATCATTCTGCTGCCAGATATGCAGTAGATATGGATGGATCACTTTAAGGGTTGTTTCTCCTGACAAATTTTCCTATTGAACTCAATGGAAAAATAAGTCAGGAGAAGAAACCCTTCAAGTTATCCATCCATATCTACTGCATATCTGGCAGCAGAGTGATGGTTTAAGGCATATTTGATACGTCAGACCCATGATGACTTGGAGCCATTTAGCCAAGCATGTGTTCCATACTGTTCCAATGTAATTTACAGCTAAATCTAGTCCCACCCCCAATTCCCATAGAGATCCATTCAAATGAGAGGTTATAGTATCGCTTGAAGGAGTACCAGAAAATAAGATATCAAGAGTCTTTTGATATTGTTGGGTCACAGACATCAGGAAGTCATGACATGCAAAGGATATGCGACCAAGTATTAAAAATGATTACTTTATTCTACATTATGTTAAACTGTCCAATATATTTTGATGCCCGAAAATGGGGGGGGACTATGTACAAAAGGTTTTATAATTTCTAAACGGTTCATCCGATATGGATGACAATACCTTGAAATGAAAGCTGACAGTCTGCACATCAATCCCATTGTATCATTTCAAACTCAACGTGCTAGAGTACAGAACCAAAATTGTAAGGGGGAGTGTAAGGTACAAATAAGGTACTCAGATACAAATTCCGGAATGGAGGCGGAAAAAATCCGATAGAGCGTCACGACGACATCAAAAAAGAAACCAAAACGTAGAAACGCAAAGGCTGCAAATAACCATGACAAAACTGTGTCACTGTCCAATGAATTATGGTGCTCACTGTATAGCTATGGGTCCAAAACCCTATCCAAAGCCTGTCATAAAATGAATAAAATAGTTTTTGTCCATTATAAAGCACATACACATTCATACTCACTCAATTTTACATTCATCTAGCACATACGTATGTACAGTAAGGGCCAGATTCAGATAAGTAGATTCAGAGTTGAGATAAGCACGCGCAAATGGGACTTCCTCCTAATATTCTGCGTAGCTTAAGCTATTTGTGATTCAGACATTTGACTTATCCTCTGTTTTAACCGTCTCTCCAGGACATAAGCGCCATTACACGCGCAGGGTGAAGATTTTATGAAAAGGAGGCGTGTCTGCAAGATATGCGTATTCAGAGTTTAAACTTAATTTTTTTTTTCACGCAACTTTCTTTGGAAAAAAATGGTAGTTTATGTCTCGCGCCGCCAATAGATGATTATGAAAAATACAGCATCTTTCGCAAAAATGGATATTAGAATGAGTGCATGTTTTTTGAAAAGAATATTGGTTTTATTTTCCTTTGCCTCACCTACTTAGAATTATCAAAGAGCTGTCATAAAAAGAAAAATATGTAAAAGTAGGCTATGATTGACTGTCTGGTATATATAGACCAATATTAGATGGATTCATTGACAGACAGTGTTTGGATCATAATCGCTTTGACAGAGTGGCGATTTTGTCGCCTACTAGTGTGAGCACAGCTGCTCCAAAATTATTAGGAAGCACAAAGTAACTCCTCGCAGTTTAGATCTACCAGTGCTCCAGGTTAAAATCTCTCTCCTTCCTGGCCACATCCTTCCAGCATGTGACAGACACACTCAAAAAATAAATATTTGGACAGTGGTTGCACGTAATGGGCTATTATTAAGTATATGTGACTTCAACTCGTTAAGTGAAAGACGTTGCATCTAGGCTATTATGTTACCATACATTAATTTATCAGGCAGGCTAAATGTATACATTTAAAAAAAAAGTAAATCCAATGATTTATTTGTTTACTTAGTAATCTTGTGTGCAAACACTGTCCAGTGATTTTTTTTTTGATTGTGTAATGGGTATATCCCAGTCATCATAGCAATTACAATGCGCAAAGTCAGGATTTTCCAAAAGGCAAATGCGGTTATTAACTTTATTTAATTTGGCCTTTCAGAGGCAATTTCCACTGGTTTCTACTAGTTTTATTTAAATGACAATATCTAAAAAAATATTTCCTGCACATCCATGGTTTTAAGTTCGAACTGAAGAAGAAGCTGTATCATTCAGAAATTTGCTAAAGAATACATTTATTTCAGAATAGTCACATGCAGTATATATATAATATCCATAACATACGTCGCCTAATGTATTTAAATATGTTTAAAAAAGAACGTACGAAAGCGCGTGTGTATTTACACCAGAACAGAAACTTATTTCAGCCCTAAGTGCGAAGGGTGGTCGCTGTGGAAATGTCGACTGTACGGGACTTTGGCGAAATATAACAAGATAAACTCTTCAGGGTTCATCAGAAAACAGCTGTAGCTGAATATACTGGTAAGTACTTGATTTCTTAAGCATATTTGTACGAGAGATTTTGGAGAAAAAAATGAGGTGTCTTCTAAACCGAAAGTACATCAGGTACTGTATATAGAGCAGTAAGCAAGGGAAAACGGCGAATGCTCATTTGTACAATGTTTGAAAAAAATATTATTGTTTCTATACGTGAACATGATTTTCTTAGCGTGTATAAATGTTGCATTTTATGCATTTTACAGTCTGTGGCTGTAGCCAGAGGAGGGTCGTAAGTGCTTTGGGCTATGAATAGCACCCTCCTAATTTATTGCACTGCAGTGTAATTGGAGAAGCTGAAGTTTTCGCAAGAGGCTACCCTTTTAAAAGATACTGCGTCAAAATTTACGGGGTTTTCTTAAAGCTGTAGTTTATAATTTTAGACGAACATAAATACTGTAATTGAGACGGATACGTCTCAACCACTAGGGGTGAAGTTTATAGAGTTAAAGGCACTGTCATCCATTTAAAAATCCATTTAAACTCAGTTTTTCACAATTTCTGACATTTAATCCTAGTAAACATTCCCTGTCTTAGGTCAGTTAGGATCACAACTTTATTTTCAGAATGTGAAATGTCAGAATGATAGTAGAGAGAATGATTTATTTTAGCTTTTATTTCTTTCATCACATTCCCCGTGGGTCAGTTACACTCTGTTAGTATTTGGTAGCATTGCCTTTAAATTGTTTAACTTGGGACAATGTTTCGGGTAGCCTTCCACAAGCTTCTCACAATAATTGCTGGAAGTTTGACCGATTCCTTCTGACAGAACTGGTGTAACTGAGTCAAGCTTGTAGGCCTCCTTGCTCGCACACACTTTTTCAGTTCTGCCCGCAAATTTTAGATTGGATTGAGGTCAGGACTTTGTGATGGCCTCTCCAATACCTTGACTTTGTTTTCCTTAAGCCATTTTGCCACAACTTTGGAAGTATGCCTAGGGTCATTGTCCATTGTCCATTTGCGGAAGAGCCAAGCTTTAACTTCCTGACTGATATCTTGAGATGTTGCTTCAATATATCCACATAATTTTCCTTCCTCATGATTCCATCTATTTTATGAAGTGCACCAGTCCCTCCTGCAACACAGCAACCCCACAACATGATGCTGCCACCCCTGTGCTTCACGGTTGGGATGGTGTTCTTCGGCTTGCAAGCCTCACCCTTTTTCCTCCAAACATAACGGTGGTCATTATGGTCAAACAGTTAAATTTTTGTTTCATCAAACCAGAGGACATTTCTCAAAAAAGTGAGATCTTTGTCCCCATGTGCAGTTGCAAACTGTTGTCTGGCTTTTTTATGGTGGTTTTGGAGTAGTGGCTTCTTCCTTGCTGAACAGCCTTTCAGGTTATATCCATATAGGATTTGTTTTACTGTGGATATAGATACTGTAGGATATCTAATATTTCCGCTCTTCTCTCTATCTCTGTCGCTCTCTGTCTCTCTCTCTCTCTCAACCCCCCAACATCAAAGATAAGCCAGTCTTTGTCATAAATGACCCCTCTCCCCCCCTCCCCCATACCTTAACCCAATCAGGACAGGAATGGTCTTCCTGTGGAGGTATTTTATGAGTGTACCGCAGAAAAAGAGGTTAGTCAAGTTTGGAGTTTGTTGGTGAAGAAGTCATTCTTTTTGGTTCCTTGTGCGTTTCCTTTTGTTCCTGTTCAGCTGGAGGGTAAATAATTTGGCAATTTTTGGCTTATCTCTCTCTTTACTGGTATTTCCTAATTAATGTCTGGTTTAATGCCTTCACTTTTGTGAATTATAAGTAGTCAGCCTACATTCCTTAGTGAATGTATGATTTCAATTCATTATTCCAATTGACTGTTTTCGCTTAATAAAATTACTTAATCTCAAGACCTGATTTAGACTTTGTTTTGGCTTGTTGGTTGATCCACCAGGTTACTGTTCGACTTACCTATCAAAGAATTCGGCGATTTAATTGATGATTGTCATTTTTAATAATAATTATTAAATTAAATCACGTAAAGCTTATTTTGAATGTAGGTTAAGTGAGGGGTTCTAGCACGCAATATCGCTTGTGTTCAGTATTCAGAGTGCTGAACGTTTTAACAAGGGTATTGACTGTTGGAACCGCTGGATTCAGATTATACACATTTTACCTAGTCCTCACTTACCCGACAATACTTTTCTACTTGTTTCCTCCAGCATCTTCACAAGGTCCTTTGCTGTTGTTCTGGGATTGATTTGCATTTTTTGCACCAAAGCACGTTCATCTCTAGGAGACAGAACGCGTCTCCTTCCTGAGCGGTATGACAGCTGCATGGTCCCATTGTGTTTATACTTGCATACTATTGTTTGTATAGACGAACTTGGTACCTTCAGGCGTTTGGAAATTGCTCCCAAAGATGAACCAGACTTGTGGAAGTCCACAATTTTCTTTCTGAGGTCTTGGCTGATTTCTTTTGATTTTCCCATGGTGTCAAGCAAAGAGGCACTGAGTTTGAAGGTAGGCCTTAAACAATTGTTAGAAAAATTACTTGTGTAATGGACAAAGTAGATGTCCTAACTGACTTGTCAACACTATAGTTTGCTAATATGAAATCTGTGGAGTGGTTAAAAATTAGTTTTAATGACTTAAACCTAAGTGTATGTAAACTTACGACTTCAACTGTACCTGGCAACCTGGGAGGCAGGTACAAGAATTAGGTAATTAGAATATCATGCCCTGGACCACCCACATTTTTAGATGCACCTGCGCAACACAACTTAGAATATGGCGTAAGTCAGCTTGCATTAAATCCGCGCAGGAGAGGCACTTAAGCACATGACTTAAGTTGGCCATCTCTGAATCTGACCCTAAATTTGAATGAGTATTTTCCATGCCCTAAGTGACAAGTATAGCCCATGGGGATACTAATACGCCATAGTGCATATTACGCACGATAAAATTACAATAAAATTATATTCCACCATCAAGAAATTGCTGGCAAATGTTCTAGCTTCAGGGCAAATCAAACATAAAACATGACTGAGCCACCTAAGAATGCTTACACTACAGTATGTGAAATGCCCTCAAAATACAAAAATAAGAATATCAAACATATATGGCACAACACTGTGGCAGAATGGAAAAACTAACATACATATTTCAAATATCAAAAGCAGTAATACTTACATTTTGAGGAGAGAAATGTCCCTTATGCATATCCCTCAGGCATATTCTCCAACAGAATCAATGCTATGGTATCTTGGAAACTATGGTATCTCCTTCTGACCCACTCTCAAAATCCATATAAGCAGGCGAGGTTTCTCCATCCATGCTGACAAGCTAGTAAATTAGTAAAAACTTGCAAAAATAACAGGAAACAACTACTACGCCTCGGTCAGCAAATGTACATTCTAAGTTGGTGGCTTATTGGATGCTCTAAGTTGCTTTATTAGTAAAAACTAAACTAATAAAACTAGAAATGCTGTTACGCTCGGCCAGCTTTCTACGAAAAAAATGTGTGCGGGAGTATAAATTTTCAACGTGTCAGTGACATTGCCTTTAATAACCGCATTTGCCTTTGTAAAATCCTACCTTTGTGCATCGTAGTTGCTCTTGTGTGATGGGGAAGGCAGTGAACGTATTAATCCGTCACATCGATAAAATGATCATAGCTCCTATCGACGACTTGGATATACCCATCACAATCAAAAGAAATAATCAAATAAATTGTTGGATTTACTGAAAACAAATAATTTTTATTATTTTTTAAAATCTAATCTTTTTTTCAATTTACCTAAAAAAGTTATGTAGCCTACGGTGGTTGAACACAATAGCCTATATGCGACATCTTCAACTTAATAATTTTGGAGAAATTGTGCTGACGCAAATCATCTCTCTGTCAAAGCGAATATGATCTAGACACTTCTAGACACTGTCTATCAATGAATCCGACTAATATTGGTCTGGTATGATATACCAGACCAGACGGCCAATCATAGCCATTTTTTACATATTTTTCTTTTTATGACAGCTCTTTGATAATTGCAAGTTAGCTATGCAAAGGAAAATATGACCAATATTATGTTCAAATAACATGCACTCGTTCTCTCTCCCTTATCTCAGACTCCTGTACTCTCTCCATTCTTTCCAACAAGAACTGAAAACACATCTGTTTAGACTTACCTACACCGAGTCCCAGTTTCCCTACCTCAAACTAACTAATTTAACCTACACAATGAGCATTTGCAAAAGCTCCTTCGTGGCTTTGTTGGAGGCAATGGTGTTTCTTTTGGCTATTATCATTGTTTGATATTCTTTGTATCCGTCCATTATATCCGTCCATATATCAGCCTTTTGTCCTCAGGAGAGAAAATAGTTTTTTCCACTGCTCGAGTACAGCCCATGCTGTACTGCTATAGGCTCATTGCTGCAGACACCGCCCCTTTTATGGGAACGCACACAGAGCTTGATTAACAAAGCCCATGTTCACTTAGCGCACAGAGCTTGATTAACAAAGCCCATGCTCACTTAGTGCACAGAGCTTGATTAGAATAAAAAGAAGGAAAGAAAGAAATGAGAAACATCCTTAAATTATTTATATGGGTATCTTTATTTTGAGCAGGTTGTGTTTTATGTGATGCTTGATCCATTAATGTTACTCCTTTGTTCACACATCATAATGGTAAATTTGTGTCTTTCAATGGCCAAGTTGCCAAAAGCAACCTGAATGCCAGCACTGGCTCTCATTCACACATGACCCATAAATGCTAAAGTTCTGAAACATTGCCAGACAAGACTACAGGTGAAAACATCTTGTAAGACACGCTCGGCCTGTCATGATTTATTCCTTCAAATTGTTTTTATTGTGATATAAGAAATCATAACAGTTTGTTTTTCAGATTGTCTTGCATTATCATGCATATTGCCAAATAAAACCAAGGACTAGAGATGTTTTGCCCTGTTCACATATCACAATTAATTTCTATTAGATTTATATGCCTGTATGTCCTGTTTTACCAGGTTTTATGCATCACGTTTAAGAAATGAATATTTAATATTTATTGTATCGGTATTCAGTACAATAAATTTGTACATCACTACAAATTATGCATGCAATAAATAAATGAATAATTAAGTTGTTTTGCCACAAAAGAATGAACCAGTTGTAATGGTAGTGAAAATGAGTCAACCATCTAAGCTACAAAGAGCTTGGTGAAGTTCTTGAGGGTTGCCATTAGGTGAACATGAACATGATTTCTTTCATTTATATATCTTGTGAACCTTATATAAGGTAAGAAATATTACATTATTATTTCACCTATGGCTCTGTGGTCCAATACCATACACAATTATCTTGGGTATAAAATGTTGTGGGCAATCACTGAGATTTCACATCAGTTTTACACATTATATGTTTTCTTGTATTATGATCAGGTCTGAATAATATTATATAACATTTTGGAAGGAAGATACAGAACAGCAAGCCAAAACTAGATGCTAAAATGGCAAAGATCTCCACAGCTACAGTCAACTTTCCAGGTGAGCTGACATAAGCTGGTATAAAGGTGATCCAGACGGCACAGAATATGAGCATGCTGAATGTGATCAATTTGGCTTCATTAAAGTTGTCAGGCAGCTTACGAGCCAGAAAAGCTAAAACAAAGCACAATATAGAGAGGAGTCCAATATAACCCAGTACCACCCAGAACCCCACTGCTGATGCTACATCACATTCTAGAATGATCTTTTCTTTGTAGTGCTTCATGTTCTTGTTGGGGAAAGGAGGGGATATTGTTAACCAAAGCACACAAATAAGGACCTGTATGAGAGTGAAAGCAAGAACACTCAGTCTCTGCTGCAGAGGCCCAAACCACTTCATGACATTACTGCCTGGAAGTGTAGCCCTGAAGGCCATTAACACCACTATTGTTTTCCCCAGAACACAAGAGATACAGAGGACAAAGGTGATCCCAAACGCAGTGTGGCGCAGCATACAGGACCACTCAGAGGGCCGGCCGATGAAGGTAAGAGAGCAAAGGAAACACAGTTTCAATGAAAAGAGCAGCAGGAAGCTCAGCTCTGAGTTGTTGGCTTTCACAATGGGTGTGTCCTTATTTATGAAGAACAACACAGCCACAAATGCAGTAACACACACTCCAAATATGGAAAAAATAACGAGCACTATTCCCATAATTTCTTGAAAGGACAGAAATTCAACAGTCTTTAAAACACATTTATCTCTTTTGGCATTAGACCAGTATTCTTCTTGGCACTGAATACAATTATTAGCATCTGTAAGAGAACAATAAATACCATGATTTGAAAACTCATCGAGATAATGTTCAGAGCAAACAGCTCTGACTGAATATTGATAAAGCACAATTTAAGAATGTTCTGTGTAGCCTGGTTAAAGTTGTGAATTACCTGTAGCATTGCTGATTTCTCCCTCAGCACAGGGCACACAGTCATAGCAGCAGACAGGCCTTCCTCTCTGTACAGCCTTCCGAGTGCCTGGGGGACAGCTCTCACTGCACACTGCCCTGGGTTTCTGTGCAACATGTTTCAAATCTTAACGAAAAGCACCCGTGGACAATGTGACGTGCAAATACTTTATAATAATTATTTTCAAAACTTCATCATATAGAACATCTAAGACTGGATTCTCCAGTATATTCTTCCAACATACACGTGTCATGTCTTTTTTTGGTCTTGTTTTATTCATGATTGCAGCTAGCATTATACATTCTGGTAAATGAAGAGAAATTTTGCGGCCAGGCCCATATTGAGTTCTTTGAATTTTGTGTAATAAACTCTTGCATACAAGCTAAAAGTTGCATACAAGCATACAGCTGCATACATGTGCTGTTATCAGAACACTTACCTGTATTTCCCCACCTGCCCAAACCATACTAACAGGACTCATCACAAACTGCTGACCAGATGGTAAAGAGGCATCATAGTAGCCAACCACTCTGAACTCTACTGCACCATCAGGAACAAGCTGCCAGTTCACCACCTCATATCTAGCTATCGGGTCTCCATTACTGTCAAAGGAGACTTTCTCTCCAGTTCCCAAAATTAAATTCACTTTTTTCAGGGCATCAAGTACCTGTACAGAAACAAATATATATATAGATAAATGCTTGCTTGGCTTTGTTCATAATGAGGAGTTAATGAACTACGTAAGAAGGGCTTATTGGGTTAACTGCCAGGGCTCTGTTTTCACACTGTTTGTACAGCCTTGATGGGCTGAACATGCCAGCAGGTCATGTAGAGAATGAGCAACAGCGTATACTGCTTTGTAAACATTGTTGGAGACTCTCAGCTCTGATACATCAGTGTATTGGTTTTCCAGTTCAATCAAGCTTTCAGATCCAGTGCAGGGGTTAAAGTGAGTTTGATTGTTTTCAGTTGTTAGGGAACATTGAAATGCATTTTCCCAAAAGTTTATAACAGCAAGATTTGCTGGCTGTTGTGAGGGGTGAAGTTTTGCGATGAACCCTTTTAAGCCTTTTATTTTGCCTTTGGTGACAGAAAAGCCAATAGACCCTCCCAGTATTCTATAACTTGTTGGTGTTGCTACATTGCTTGCTGTTATCCAGTCCTCACTGCCTACCATTTGTAAACCAGTAATGTTCTGCAGCGTCAGTTGCTCTAGTAAACCAATCATCTCACCCAGAGAAAAAAATGCTACGATTACCTTTGCAGTGCCTCTTTTGATAACATCTACAACCTTCAGTAATTTCTCTGGTTCTGTTCAAACAATTCCAAGATGCACTGCGATCTGCACAGAGGCAACAGAAAAAAATCATTACAAGCCTGTGCTTGGCACACACACTAAAGAACTGATTCAGAATCAGGGTTTTTTTTTAAAGAGTTTAGTATTTAGGTTTATGAAATACATACATTTTGTGGGAAATGTTATTATCCTGCAATTATTTTTGTATTTTTCCCAGAATCTAAATCTAATGTTGAACAACAAAAAGCCATGTGTCGTTATGTCTTATTTTGAATACTTTTTTCATATCCTCTAAATATGACCTGGCTGGTTCGTATTGCTAAACATGGTGGATGGAGGCCAACTGGCACATTATTGGTTGTGCTGTTATGAGCCAACAAGCCCTCTAAGAGCTTTCCTGGATTAAGCCATTGTTTTGGTGGAGATCAGTTGCTAGCATTAGCTAATATGACACCATTATTACTGACGAGGTTCATTGCTTGCTTGTAGCTCACATTCACCATCTAACTAACAAAGAGACAACCTGCTAGCACCCAATGTTAGGTAATGTTAGGTAATGGTAACTTTCCCATGTAACATTCTAAGTAGTATTTGTGTATCCATGTAGCAAGGTAAACAAATAAATTAGGGTGCTCTATGTTAGCAGCATAATTTAGCAAGCTATATACCAGAGTGTCTCTGTAATACAAACGGTATATTGGAATATTATACGGTATAATTTATTTGGCTAGCTACACATGAAAATGAGAAAGGTCTCACACTAGTCACACTAATCCTATATCTCACCCTGGTAAATTCATTCCCTATTTACAATTTTCCAGAACCATTCTACAGGGTAATCTGCCACAGTCCTCTATCGCAACCCACCGCCTTTATATTTTGATACAATCTTACTTACATGAGCCTCATCAACTTGACCAAAGTCAGAGAGGATTGGTGGAAAAATGAAAGGGGGAGTAAATCCATATACAGTCAAGCCGGAAAGTCTGCACACCCCTTTCACCTTCCCCACGTTTTATTACGTTACATATTCTACAATAGATTGAGTTCATTTTTTGTCTCAAAATTCTACACAAAATAGCCCATAATGACAAAGTGAAAACTGGTTTTTAGACATTTGTGCTAATTTATTAAAAATCAAAATGTAAAATATATTGATATGACACCCAAAAGTGAGCTGAGGTGCATTTTGTTTCCACTGATACTGCTTGAGATGTTTGTACAACTTAATTGGAGTCCACCTGTGATAAATTCAATTGATTGGACATGATTGGGGATTGCTAACACCTGCCTATATAAGGTCCCACAGTTGACAGTGCATGTCAGAGCAAACTCCAAGCCATGGGGTCAAAGGAATTATCTGCAGACCTCAGAAACAGGATTGTGTCAAGGCATAGATCTGGAGAAGGGTACGGAAAAATCTCTGCAGCTTTACAGGTCCCAAAGAGCACAGTGGCCACCATCATTCGTAAATGGAAGAAGTTTGGAAGCACCAAGAATCTTCCTAGACCTGGCCGCCCGGCCAAACTGAGCAATCGGGGAAGACGGGCCTTGGCCAGGGAGGTGAGCAGGAACCCGAGGGTCACTCTGACATAGCTCCAGCATATCCTTGTGGAGATGGGAGAACCTTTCAGAAGATCAACCATCCAGGCAGCACTCCACCAATCAGGTCTTTATGGTAGAGTGGCCAGACGGAAGCCCCTCCTTAGTAAAAGGCACATCACAGCCCGCTTGGAGTTTGCCAAAAGGCACCTAGAGGACTCTCAAACCATGAGAATCAAGATTCTCTGGTCTGATGAAACCAAAAATGAACTTTTTGGCCTGAATACCAAGCGTCACGTCTGGAGGAAACCAGGCACCGCTCATCACCTGGCTAATACCATCCCTACAGTGAAGCATGGCGGTGGCAGCATCATGATGTGGGGATGTTTTTCAGCAGCGGGAACGGGGCGACTAGTCCTGATAGAGGGAAAGAAGAATGCAGCTAAACACACCGAGATCCTTGAAGAAAACCTGCTCCAGAGCGCTCTGGACCTCAGACTGGGGCGAAGGTTTACCTTCCAACATGACAACGACCCGAAGCACACAGCCAAGCGAACAAAGGAGTGGCTTCGGAGAAAGTCTGTGCATGTCCTTGAGTGGCCCAGCCAGAGCCCAGACCTGAATCGAATTGAACATCTGTGGAAAGAGCTGAAAATGGCTGTGTACCGACGCTCCCCATCCAACCTGACGGAGCTTGCAAGGATATGCTGTCATGGTTTATGACCCTTTTTCCCTTGCGGTCATGTTCCTCGGTTGCGCTGCTCCGTTGGTGGAGTTTTGGCTCCGTCCCTTCTTTTCACGGAGTAAGTAATCAACGTTCACAGCTGGATGTAATGCCGGTGAGCTATTTAAGCCCATGTTCCTTTTGTTCTGGGCTTTGATATTGATTGTTTGTTGTTTGTGCTGTGGTGTGTTGTATGGCATTATTTGTGCTGTTTTGTGTGCGGTTTATTTTTGCCCTTTTAAAGTTTTAGTCATATGATTGATCTATTGTTTTAAGGAGACCGTTTTGCTCTGTTGTTGGAGTTTTGCGGGACTTGGCTTTGTGCTTTGAGCTTTCAGGTTACATTCCTGTTCTGTGTGCTCATTTCAGTCGCCGCTTTCTGGTCTGTCCTTTGTTTGTTGTTTTGCCTAGATTGTTTGCCATTTTCTGTCTCTTTCTCCTCTCTCTATCTGCTGTCTTTCGTGATAGCAAGATGAGTTTGTTTATTAAGAGACAGGGTGTTTTATCATACTGACTTTAGGGCTCTATTTATTCTTAGAGGCAGGGCTAGTATTTTCTATTGAGCTTGCGTTAGTCAGATAACCGATAATTCCGGTGCAGCTGTCCTCTCGCCCCTGTGTGCCTTTATCCGTATATAGAGTTTGACGATTTTGTTCGGAACTTTAGTTCTGTTTCGTCTGTCGATGCATGTCTTGTACCTTTATCCATATATGGAGTTTGACAATTTTGTTCGGAACTGTAGTTCTGTTTCGTCTGTCGGTGCATGTCTTGTGCCATTATCCGTATATGGAGTTTGACGATTTTGTTCAGAACTGTAGTTCTGTTTCGTCTGTCGGTGCATGTCTTCCTGTGGGGAGGATTGGGCGATGTTGTGGACATGTTTGCGTGTGACTGCGAGCCTCTATATAAGCCTTGGAACATTTATTGTCGGTTCCTTCACCTTGTTACATTTTCCCTTACTGAGAGGCTAGGGCGTTGATTTTCTATTTAAGCTAGTCGCTCTGCTAGTAAAGTTATGGGACTGCGGTGCTCCGTCGGCTTGCCTGTAAAATGTTTCTCCCTCCTGGGAGATCGGGCGTTTACCCCTTTATGTTCTGTATGTGACTGCTAGCTTATGGAAGTAGCCACGGAACGTTATATCTGTTCCTTCGCCTCCTCCTATACTAATGAGTATTAGTTTTCAGTGTTTGTTGGTTGTGTGTTTGATGTGTGCCTTTTATGCTACTCGCCTATTCTTGCGCCTCATTACTGAGGCAGGGCGTTTATTATTGCTGGCCGTTTAATTACTTAGCACGTGGAAGCATGGGGTAGCAGTTCTTTGTTCCCCTTTGCCTTGTTTGGATTTCTTGCTGTGAAATCAGGCATTTGTGCTTCTACTCAATTGCGTGTTACAGTGTGCCGGTTCGTAGCTTCGGTACGTTGGTGTGTATTTGTGCCATTATGCTACTCGCCTGTTCTTATGCGTCTCGTTTCTGAGACAGGGCGTTTGTTATTTCCGGCTCGTTTATTAGTTACTTGGTTCGTAGAAGTATGGCGTAGTAGTCCTTTGTTCCCTTTCGCCTTGTTTGGGTTTCTTGTTGTGAAACCAGGCGTTTGTGCTTCTACTCATTGGTGTGTAACAGTGAGCCGGTCTGTAGCTGTGGTGTGTGTGTGTTCCTTGTCTTGTCTCCTCCCTTATCTGCGGGGTTTCCCGCCTTAGTGGCCTTAGGGCTGAAAGAATCCCCTCCTACATCACACGTCACACCACATATGCCAAGAGGAATGGGCAAAAATGTCCAGAAACAAGTGTGCCAAGCTCGTAGCTTCTTTCCCAAGACGCCTTGAAGCTGTAATCGCTGCCAAAGGTGCAGCAACCAAGTATTAGGCTAAGGGTGTGTCCAGATATGTAACCCCTAAATAACCTATTTTTGTCAGTAAAATAAAATTGCATATTTTCTAAAAACCTGTTTTCACTTTGTCATTATTGGCTATTGTGTGTAGATGTTTGAGGCAAAAAATTAACTCAATCTATTGTAGTATAAGTCTGTAACGTAATAAAACGTGGAGAAGGTGAAAGGGGTGTGCAGACCTTCCGGCTTGACTAGGTAATAGAAGGGAGGGAGATGACAACCACTGCTGATGGATGGATTTGGACTGAAAGAAACTGAGGAATGTATTACAAAGTTTTGAGGTAATGGGGAGGGGATAACTGTCCGGTGGCTGAAGTAGTTTGTTAACAGTAGAGAAGAGAAACTTTTGGTTCCGATGACCAGCGTTGATGATGTCAGAGTAGTATGATGGTCTGGCAGTGTATAGCACATAGTGGAGGACATGGTCAGCATATAATTGTGCATGCATGGTGAGGCCAGCTTTTTTGGAGAGGTGCTCAAGGCGCTATTTTGTGGTTTTCAAGCCGTGGAACTCTGTAGTATGGCAGGCACTCAGAGCAAATGAGACTGTCCGTGATGTGGGTGCGATGGTGTCAAGTGATGTAGTGAGGGTCAAGTGAGGGTGTTATTGGCAGTGAGAGAGCACTTTAGTTTGGGAGGACAGTGCTTATTCAATGTGAACTCAACAATCCATATCTACTGCATATCTGACAGCAGAGTGGTGGTTTAAGGCTCATTTCATACGTCAGACCCTTGAGGACTTAGAGCCATTTAGCCAACCATGTGTTCCATACTGTTCCAGTGTAATTTACAGCTAAATCGAGTCCCATCCCCAATTCCCATAGAGATCCATTCAAATGCAGAGAGGTTATAGTATCGCTTATAAGAGTACCTGAAAATAAAATATTAAGAGTCTTTTGATATCCTTTTATACCCAGTCATTATAGCATCACCTGATTACCTGTGGAATGGCAAACAGGTGTTTTTTTGAGCTTCCCAGTCTTTTTTTTTGCCCCTGTCCCAACTTTTTAGGAACTTGTTGAAGGTATCAAATTCAGAATTAGCATATATTTACAAAAATCAATACTGTTGATAAGGTAAAACATTAAATATATTTTCTTTGTACTGTTTTCAATTAAATATATGTAAAAGAGAATTTACAGATCACTGCTTTCTGCTTTTATGTGCATTTTACATACTGTCCCAACTTTTTTGGAATTGGGGTTGTACTATCTAGAATGCAAATACGTAGAACGCAAGTGTGCACAATGGAACACAGCCATTGTCTCCACATTGTCTACACCCCGAACTGTCAAGCATACTGTGCCCACACCCCGAACTGTCAATCATACTGTGCCCGGACCATGGTGACCATATCCGGATGACCCTACTCCCTACTGCACAAACACTGGCTCCACTGAGCAGACTCCGTTTGTACAACATGGCGGCGAAAACTACTTCTGCCTGACTTCCGGAGCCTCAAAACGTTTTTTACGAGCCCGTGGGACGGCAATGGGTGACGTAAAACTGACTGTCCATATTTTTTCTATGGTTGTACTGTGTCCTTGGGTTACTTGAAACGTGTTTATTGAAAAATGCATTTATTTATTCCAAATAAAATGCATTTTTATGCAAGATTTTAAACATGCTGTATCAAATTAAATATTTAGGAGCTCTAGAATGCACAGTTCTCACATTAGAAATAAATGTAGGACAATATAGTATGAGTATAGATTTATTTGTTATGAGTGGTAAGGTAAATGATGTATTAACTAACTAATTTAACCTCCACAATGAGCAATTTTTTGTTGGAGGCAGCGGTGTTGTTTTTGCTGTTATCATTGTTTGATATTCTTCGTATCTATCCATATATCAGTCTTTTTTCCTAAGGAGAGAAAATAGTTTTTTCCACTGCTTGTGTACAGCCCATGCTGTACTGCTATAGGCTCATTGCTGCAGACACCGCCCCTTTTATGGGAACGCACACAGAGCTTGATTAACAAAGTCCATGTTCACTTAGCGCACAGAGCTTGATTAGAATAAAAAGAAGGAAAGAAAGAAAGGAGAAACATCCTTAAATTATTTATATGAGTATCTTTATTTGGAGCAGGTTGTGTTTCATGTGATGCTTGATCCAGTAATGTTACTCCTTCCTTCACACTAACATCATAACGGAAAATATGTGTCATTCAATGGCCAACAAGTTACCAAAAACAATATTTCCTGAATGCCAACTCTGGCTCTCATTCACACATGGCTCATAAATGGTAGTTCTGGAACATTGCCAGATAAGTCTGCAGGTGAAAATATTTTATAAGAACCACCTGGCCTGTCATGATTTATTCCTTTCAAATTGTTTTTATTGAGATAGAAGAAATCGTAGCACAGTTTGTTTTTCAGATTCTCTTGCGTTTTGCAGAATAAAACCAAAATGCAGGGCCCTTTTCACATATCACAATTCATTTCTGTTAGATTGATATGCATATGTGACCTATTTCACCAGGTTTTATGCATCAAGTTTAAGAAATTACTATAGGTGCAGTTGAAAACATATTTGAATTGTAACTGAATTCAGTAC
This sequence comes from Synaphobranchus kaupii, assembly GCA_029718625.1. Lineage (NCBI taxonomy): Eukaryota > Metazoa > Chordata > Actinopteri > Anguilliformes > Synaphobranchidae > Synaphobranchus > Synaphobranchus kaupii. The sequence goes on from CM056378.1 coordinate 1,712,557, forward strand.
AATCACTTTTCACATCACTACAAATTATGCATGCAATATATAAATGATTAAGGTTTTTTGCCACAATAGAATGAACCAGTTGTAATAGTAGTTGAAAATGAGTCAGCGAACTAAGCCACAGAGGGCTGGGGGAGTTCTTGAGGGGTGCCATTAGGTGAACATTGTGTTAGGAACATAATTTCTTTAATTTATATATCTTTTGAAGCTTTTGTGAGGGAAGACATATAACATTCTTATTTCACACATGGCTCTGTGGTCCAGTACCCTACACAATTCTCTTGGGTATAAAATGTTGTGGGCAATCACTGAGATTTCACATCTGTTTTACCCATTATATGTTTTCTCGTATTTTGCTCAGGTCTGAATAATATTATATAACATTTTGGAAGAAAGATACAGAACAGCAAGCCAAAACTAGATGCTAAAATGGCAAAGATCTCCACAGCTACAGTGAACTTTCCAGGTGAGCTGACATAAGTTGGTATAAAGGTGATCCAGACTGCAGAGAATATGAGCATGCTGAACGTGATGAATTTGGCTTCATTGAAGTTGTCAGGGAGCTTACGAGCCAGAAAAGCTAAAACAAAGCACAATATAGAGAGGAGCCCAATATAACCCAGTACAGCCCAGAACCCCACTGCTGATCCTACATCACATTCTAGAATGATCTTTTCTTTGTAGTGCTTCATGTTCTTGTTGGGGAAAGGGGGGAGCTTTGTTAACCAAAGCACACAAATTAGGACCTGTATGAGAGTGAAAGCAAGAACACTCAGTCTCTGCTGGGGAGGCCCAAACCACTTCATGACATTACTGCCTGGAAGTGTAGCCCTGAAGGCCATTAACACCACTATTGTTTTCCCCAGAACACAAGAGATGCAGAGGACAAAGGTGATCCCAAACGCAGTGTGGCGCAGCATACAGGACCACTCAGAGGGCCGGCCGATGAAGGTAAGAGAGCAAAGGAAACACAGTTTCAATGAAAAGAGCAGCAGGAAGCTCAGCTCTGAGTTGTTGGCTTTCACAATGGGTGTTTCCTTCTTTAAAAAGAACAGCACAGCCACAAATGCAGTTACACATGCTCCAAATATGGAAAACATAACAAGCACTATTCCCATAATTTCTTGAAAGGATAGAAATTCAACAGCCTTTAAAACACAATGATCTCTTTTGGCATTAGACCAGTATTCTTCTGGGCACTGAATACAGTCATTAGCATCTGTAATAGAACATTGAATATCATGATTAGGAAACGAATCGAGATAATGTTCAGAGCAAACAGCTCTGACTGAATATTGATAAAGAGCACAATTTAAGAATGTTCTGTGTAGCCTGGTTAAAGTTGACTCTGAATTACCTGTAGTATTGCTGATTTCTCCCTCAGCACAGGGCACACAGTCATAGCAGCAGACAGGCCTTCCTCTCTGCACAGCCTTCCGAGTGCCTGGGGTACAGCTCTCACTGCATACTGACCTGGGTTTCTTTGCAACATGTTTAAATTCTTAACTTAGCTCCCATGGACAATGTGACATGCATTATTTTCAATACTTCTTCATATAGAACATCAAAGAATGGATTCTACAGTATATTCTTCCAACATACATTTGTGATATCTTATTTATTTTTTTGGTCTCTTGTTTTATTCATGATTGCAGCTTGCATTTTACAGTCTGGTAAATGAGTTGCTTCAATTTTGTGAAATAAACTCTTTATCAATGCTAAAAGTTGCATACAGGCATACAGCTGCATAGATGTGCTGTCATCAGAACACGTTTTCACAAAGTGAATGAACACTTACCTGTTTTTGCCCACCTGCCCAAACCATACTAACAGGACTCATCACAAACTGCTGACCAGATGGTAAAGAGGCATCATAGTAGCCAACCACTCTGAACTCTACTGCACCATCAGGACCAAGCTGCCAGTTCACCACCTCATATCTGGCTATCGGATCTCCATTACTGTCAAAGGAGACTTTCTCTCCAGTTCCCAAAGTGAAATTGACTTTTTTCAGAGCCTCAAGAATCTGTAGAGGAACAATGATTTAAGCTGGGAAAGTCTTGCTTGGCTTTGTTCATAATGAGGATTTTGTTAACTATGTAAGTAGGGTTTATGGAGTTACCTGCCAGGGCTCTGTTTCCACACTGTTTGTACAGCCTTGATGGGCTGTACATGCCAGCAGATCATGTAGAGAATGAGCAACAGCGTATACTGCTTTGTAAACATTGTTGGAGACTCTCAGCTCTGATACATCAGTGTATTCGTTTTCCAGTTCACTCAAGCTCTCAGATCCAGTACAGGGGTTAAAGTGGGTTTGATTGTTTTCAGTTGTTAGGGAACATTGAAATGCATTTTCCCAAAAGTCTATAACATCAAGGTTTGCTGGCTCTTGTGAGGGGTGAAGTTTTAATATGAACCCTTTTAAGCCTTTTATTTTGCCTTTCATGGCAGAAAAGCCAATAGACCCTCCCAGTTTTCTATAATTTGTTGGTGTTGCCAGCTTGCTTGCTGTTATCCAGCCCTCACTGCCTACCATTTGTAAACCAGTAATGTTCTGTAGCATCCGTTGCTCTAGTAGACCGATCATCTCATCCGCAGCAAGAAATGCTACAATTACCTTTGCAGTGCCTCTTTTGATAACATCTACAACCTTCAGTAATTTTTCTTTTTCTGTTCTCTGAAATTTCTCAGAATACTCTATACAGATCCCTTCTTGTTGAGCAGCTTCTATAAATGTGGCCATCCCGTTGTTGCCATAGTCATTATCAGTTCTCACTGCTCCTATCCAGGTCCAGCCAAAGTGCTTCACCAGCTGAGCCAGTGCTCTGCTCTGGTAATAGTCACTGGGAATAGTTCTGAAGAATGAGGGGAACTGTTTTGTATTGCTCAGGCATTCACATGTAGCAAAGTAACTGATCTGGAAATAAAATACACAGTAAAAGTTAAAACACATGAGAAATTAAAGCATATATGAAAACATATGAGGATAATGAATAAAATGTGATGCGGTCTGTCAAAACCAGGCGGAATTGGGCAAGAGGTCAATTTTGAGTTATTGGTATATTAGTAAAACATAGACCTTGCACTTTACAACTCCGCTTTCTTTTTTCAAATCGGATATTCCAAAGCGAAGTTATTAAGATTTTAAATTGGACCGTCTGAAACATCGAAACTGAGAAATAGCCCTTTAAAGTTTGAGTTTAAACAAAACAAGTTGGTTAACAATGTTAGCGTACCGAACCCTGTTATCCGGCGGAAACCAGACATTTTTGTGATCAACATACGATACTGATATTATTCTGGCACATACCATTGAACATATTATATTTATTAGGTTCACAAAACGATAAGCTAACTTTTAAGCCAATAACCATGTAGATGTGACCGGTAGTTTTTTTGTTTTAACGTCTTTTAGATTAGAAAGTACTGTCAAAAAAGGGGCGCCCTTTATCGGGCGGCTCTTGTAGTGCATAAACAAGCTCACGATTATTGTTGTTTTAATAATCAATTAATAGTTTATTTCATCAAGAAAGATACCGTTTGAATAACCAATATGTTGGCAAAATAGCTGGCTAACTGGATAGTTTACCTGACAGTCCGAAAGATGTCGATATTGGGTTTATTTCTTCACAAAACGATAAACTAAGTTTTAAGCCAATATTAAACATGTAGACGTGACCGGTAGTTTTTTGTTTTAACGTCTTTTAGATGAGACAGTAATGTCAAAAAAGGGGAGACAACTATCGTTTATTGGCTTAAAAGAGATAGGCTCAATCGCATTGGATTTATTTCTTTACAAAAACGATGTTAACTTTTAAGCCAATAACGTGTTTTTTTTTTCGTTTTAACGTCTTTAAGATGAGACGAGACTGCCAAAGAAAGGGCGCCCATTATCGGGCGGCTGTTGTAATCCATAAACAAGCTCACGATTATTGTTGTTTTAATAATCAATTAATAGTTTATTTCATCAAGAAAGATACCGTTTGAATAACCAATATGTTGGCAAAATATCATCATGCGATTTTACGTTAGCAAGTGAGCTAGAAGTTACGCTAAATTTGGCGTCATTTCCAAGCAAAATCTCGAACAAGGCATCATTTTGTGAAATGACATGCCTCTCTAAAAGTGCTTAAAAAAATACTTTGTCGATGAAATTTCAGTTTGAAACTTTTACAGAACATTTTTAATATTTGTAGCATCATAAATGTTCAAAAATCTCAAAAACGCTAAAATTCACCCCCAAGGCATTTTGCAGCTTTTCCTCTGTTCGTAGCTCTGCCCAATTCCGCCTGCTTTTGACATACCGCGTCACAAATATCTTTATTCATAATTTGAGTGCTAATAAGATTTGTGTTAAGGTTGGGACAATACCACTTTTTTCAGTACAAGTCCAAGTACCCACTTTTGCCGATAGCGAGCACTGATACGAGTCCTTTTGATATTCTTTTATTATAATTTTCAGTTACCACAATAATGAGATTGCTAACTTTTGAAAACACTGCTTATTTTTTTATTAATTGATGCATTTATACAAATATAATGGAACAATTGATTAAATGCAAGGCTTTGAGGTCATCCATTTTAGACAAAATAATAATGACAAATATTAAGCTGACTTGATGACTGTTTTTCATTGCGTGTTTAAATCAATCAAAATAAACTGTTGAGCTGATGATAACAAAATCTTGGATCACACCTAAGGATCACTGTAAGTTTTTAGTTCACAACTGCTCAGCCCCATTGAGAGGGCAACTATCACATTAGCAAGTCATTAGTAGAATACTCTTTTATCTATTTCTTTGATGTAAAAAGTTTTAAAAAACTTGAAAACGCATTTAAAAAAATTAACAATTCACGCCACCTGCTGATTATTTAGCTACTAAAACATTTTGCACAATCATTCGCATTGAAACATTTTTCAATGCGAAACAAACATTTCTGCGCAATTAATTCCGAGGCTATGTGTAGGCAAACTCAAAAAACTAGATAGCATATGTTATGACACCTAGATTATGCTATTCCACAAATTGTGTATAGGCTAAGAGAAAAATGTTTAAATTGATAGCGCAAATAAAATTTAAAAAAATGTTGATGCTTCAAAAACAGGCCGTCCAAACTTACAGTTGAAGTCGGAAGTTTACATACACTTGGGTTGAAGTCATTAAAACTCATTTTTAAGCACTCCACAAATTTCATTTTAGCAAGCTATAGTGTTGGCAAGTCAGTTAGGACTACTACTACTATCTACTTTGTGCATGACACATGTAATTGTTCAATTATTTACAGACAGATTATTTCACTTTTAATTCACTATATCACAATTCCAGTGGGTCAGAAGTTTACATACACTAAGTTGACTGTGCCTTTAAATTTTTTATATTTGGTCGCATATACTTTGACTTTGTATGCCATGACTTCCTGATGTCTGTGACCCAACAGCATGAAAAGACTCTTGATATGTTATTTTCTGGTACGTATTTTCTGGATATGTTAAATTTGTCAGGAGAAACAACCCTTAAAAAGTGATCCATCCATAACTATATCATTTCTGACATCAGAACCACCTTGTCCCAAACATTATGGTGCTCTGAAATGGGGGTGCTATAATTTCGACATGAAACCGAATTTATAAAAAACATGCTGAGAATGCACTTTAACCACATGCAATGTGGTTGATTACATATTCTCTAAAATTATGGAATACAGAGCCAAATCAAGAAAAAACATGCCTTTGTCCCAAGGAAAGAGAGAGAGAGAAAAGAATATAATTTAACTGTGACAATGGAAAACACCTGCGTTATTCAGCAGAAAACACCTAGATCATCAGGATTACATTTTAGGGACTTATCAGTTGTGTTTGTTGTAAGTAAAAGTTGAAATATAATTAATAACAAAAAACTGCATTTTAAGTGTGAAGTTTAGCTTGGTCAAAAGATGCAAAAGACAGGAAATTTTAATGAGCACCACCAAGCCAAACTCTCAGCTCTCTACACTGTCAGGCATTTCCAGTACAGTTCTTTATATCTGACTGCTATACAGTTCTGTAGCTATGTTGTTCTACTGTATTTCAAACAACATGCACTCATCTCTGGGCAGATTGGTTCAAACCTTCTCTCAAAGAGCCTAAATGCTAATTTTTTTAATGTACTGAATTGTATGAAAATGGCTTATCAAATATTTCCCATATTTGTTTTATTTTGAGATATTGATGAGATAAGTTGATTTGCCAAGTGACTTGGTAATTGATGCTAAAATGGTTGAGATATGGGCGGGCGAAATTTGGGTTTCAACATGTAAGTTGAAACCATATAATTCTATTTTTGTGGTTGACATGAAACAACTATGTTTGTAATGGTAGACTTTTAAATATTATAATATTTTCCGAAAGTATTTTTTTTTTTTTTTTTAACGGTAGAAAAGGAACTCTTACCAATGGAATTTGAAATAATCCAACATTTTCTGCAATTGCAATGGCCTGTGTCGAAGAAGACGCCCCAATAATGACCTGCACTCCTGCCGGTGTGGAGCATGATGTGTCGGTCAGTGTTTCCTCATAACCGTTCATCAGAGCCATGGCTGATTGTATCGAGAATGTTGGAGAGTGACAGGAGTCATAGATCTTATATCCAAGAGATACACCTGGGAGGAGGTCAGTTCTGTTGTTTATTTCTTCAATGGCGAAGATCATGGTCTGGGCGAACTGGAATTGTCTGAAATGTACTCTAGAAATGACAGAATTTATTATTGCTTAACAGGCTAACCATATGGAGTGCAACTTACAAAGACTATTCAGTAGATTAAAGTTTTTAAATGAATAAAAAAATGTATACACATACCTGTACATTTGATTTTATTATTGTATATTATTAAATCATTTGTGCTGTATGAAATATAATTGATATATCTCTTAATTTCAATGGAATCACAGCAGAAGCTTAATGTCGAATAAACACCAACACAAAGAACAGCCGAATGTTAATTAATATTTAACCTCACCGTGAACACTTCAGGGGCTCAGGTTTGGTGTCAAATCTTCTGCGTATTTCTAAAGGAATGTTGTGCAGGCCGAAGATCCCACCGATGATGAAATTTCTGTGTTGATAGAAGCTGGGCTTGGTTGCCCTCCCCAGTATTCTGCATGGTGGGGTCTGTGCTGCAGCCCAGAGGACTGTCAGTGCCAGCAGAATAGTCTGCAGTGCCATCCCACTGCACGTCTCAGATCCAGCACTGCTGTGCACCAGGTTTAAATACAGCAGCTTTAATTCTCCATCGATTTGTGATTCTCAAAGGCACGACTGACTGAAAGTAAACAATTCCAAGATGCACTGTGATCTGCACAGAGGCAATCATCACAAGCCTGTGTTTGGCACACACACTAAATAACTGACTCAGAATCAGTGGGGCTTTTCAAAGAGTTTAGTATTTAGGCTTATGAAATTTATACATTTTGTGGAAAATGTTATTATCCTGCAGTTGTTTTTGTATTTTTCCCAGAATCTAAAACTAATGTTAAAAACTAAAAAGCCATGTGTAGTTATGTCCTATTTTGAATACTTTTTTCATACCCTCTAAATATGACCTAGTTGGTATTGGTGAACATGGTGGATGGAGGTCAACTGGCACATTATTGGTTGTGCTGTTATGAACCAACTAGCCCACTAAAGAGCTTTTATTTCATGGAATAAGCTGTTAGACTCCATGAGAAAAAGGCTACGAGGCAGGAACTGTAAATAATCAGTGTTCCAGGAATCAGTTCACGCAACCAGAAGCATGTTCCACAAAGGGGCAGTCCCTCTGGCCATTTATAACATTCATATCACATCATTCCTGTTTACATTCAGCAATAACAAATCATCACTTGTTACATTTTACTAGTCCCCCAAACAAGGTTAATGGTTTAATGTTGATGGCCTGTGTGTGATATTCCAGGGAATAATCAAATAAGACCCAATTTGGTCAGAGCAATTGAAGTGCTTTCATAATGTACAGTGAGCACCATAATTAATTGGACAGTGACACATTTTTTGTTATTTTGGTTCTGTACTCTAGCACTTAAAGTTTGAAAGGATACAATGACAATGTGGTTGAAGTGCAGACTTTAATTAGAGGGTATTTCCATCCATATCGGATGAACCGTTTAGAAATTATCTAACGTTTCATACATAGTCCCTCCCCATTTTCGGGCATCAATAAATATTGGACAGTTTAACATAATGTAGAATAAAGTAATCATTTTAAATATTTGGTTGCATATCCTTTGCATGCCATGACTTCCTGATGTCTGTGACCCAACAATATCAAAAGACTCTTGATATCTTATTTTCTGATACTTTTACAAGCGATACTAAAACTTCTCTGGATTTCTATGGGAATTGGAGGGTGGGACTAGATTTAGCTGTAAATTATGCTGGAACAGTATGGAATACATGGTTGGCAAATTGGCCAAGGGTCTGAGGTATCAAACGAGCCTGAAACCATCACTCTGCTGCCAGATATGCAGTAGATATGGATGATCACTTTTAGGGCTGTGACAGATTTTTTATGGAAAAATAAGTTAGGAGAAGAAACCCTTCAAGTTTACAGACTCTTGATGACTTATAGCCATGTAGCCGACCATCGGTTCAATACTATTCCTGTGTAATTTACAGCATAATCAAGTCCTACCCCCCGGTTCCCATATAGATCCATTCAAATGCAGAGAGGTTAATGTATCGTTTGTACCTGAAACTAAGATATCGAGAGTCTTTTAATATCCTTTTATATACCCAGTCATTATAGCATCAACTGTTTACCTGTGGAATGTTCCAAACAGGTGTTTTTTGAACTTCCCAGTTGTTGTTTTTTGTCCCAACGTTTTTGGAATGTGTTGCAGGCATCAAATTCGGAATTACCGTATATTTACAAAAATCAATAAAGTTGATAAGGTAAAACATTAAATATCTTTTCTTTGCACTGTTTTCAATTAAATATACGTAAAAAAGAAATTACAAATCACTACTTTCTGCCTTTATGTGCATTTTACATATTGTCCCAACTTTTTTGGAATTGTGGTTTGTATTAAAACAAAGTTCTTTCCAGCCCGTTTTCCTGAGTCCAGTGCCCACCCCAGACCCACTCTATGGTGTTGTGAGAACAATTGATGTTATGTGAAAACCAAAAAAATAAATACATTATTAAATAATTGTATTATTGCATTCACATAAGGAAATAATGATTGTTGCGTCCGCTTGTTTATTTTGCTTAATCTGCCGTCTGTGGTATAGGCAATAGCTACACCGGTAGATCCCGAGTCTCGACCGCTCTCTCAAGCTTTCCGTGAACCAGCCTTGTGCGGCTAGCTATAATGTGAGGTGTAGCCTAAATTATGAGAAACCGTGATGGAAATGACCACAGTGAAAATTGTAGCCTATTTTGCAAGTACAGACTCCCCGGAATGTCCATGCTAGAGTGATAGAATGAACTGTGGTGTCTACGTTAGATAGATTAATGTTGAAGACTTCGTAGGCTCATGTTATCTTGTTGAAATCGCCTCACACTGTGAGTCACAGCCTAACATTACCACAACTGCGAATTCAGATAAATGAGTTACTAAAAATGTTTAATAGCTATCTCGTTAACTAGCGTTATTAACAAGCTGTTTGGTTAGTAACCTTAACTAGCCGTTATGTTGTTTGAAGCTGTGTGAACAAAGCAGGCATATTAGCAAACAAGCTATATGATATGCCATCATATCCATTGTCGAGGGGGGTGTAAATATAGGTTAACAGACATGTCAATTTAGTTCAATTCATCCCTAATTTAGCTAGTTTTACCTGGATAGAGCCTGGCTACATCCTAGGACTTAACTTTACGCTGTCATGGTTTGGCAGCCTTCTCTGCACCTCTGCGGACGCTTCCTCTCGGTGCTGCGAGAGGGCGCTCCTGTGCTACTTTTCCACCGTCCTCTTCCCGGCACTTATCTGGCGCACCTGTGTCTGGTTTCCTGCTGGCTATATAAGCACTGTGTTTCCTTCTTCCGGGCCTTTTGTGTCATTCTTGCCACTCTAAGCCAGGTAACGACGGTTTAGGAATTGGCGTCCACTTGTTCTTTTGCGTTTACTAAAAGTACATGTGGGGTCTGCCTTAGCGATTGAGGAGTTCTCTTTTCTTTTAGAGTTTTTTTTTTCCTTCTCACTCATTTCCTTCCTTGATTTTCTTTCTCCTATCTCTGTTGAGATAGTACCTTGGTTTCGCCTCGTTTCCGTTTGCCTTTCATTTTTTAGCTCTTTGACTGTTATTGAGCGAGAGGCTATTCTGTCCTTTTCTTTTCTCTGCTCGAGTCTTCGAGCTTCACCGTTTTTTGGGGTAGTTTTTGGTTTGGCTTATGCCGGGATTCTTTTCCTTTATTTGTTTTTTTTCTGTGCTCGAAACCGAGTTCTCGCCCATTTATCTGGGTTGTTATATTTTGGCTGTACGCTGGGAGTTAAATTCCCTTGCTGTTTATTTCTCTCTACTCCGTTTGCGGAGTTCTGTTTCCTTCTTTAGTGGTTGTTTCTCACGCTTCGTGGGACAACTTTCAGATCCCCTGTCAGTCGCGTCTGGTTCTCCGAACCCAACCCCTTACATACGCTGGTCGTTAGCAGTTAGCAGCGGGTGGGTCTGCGAACAGAGTGAAGCTGGTGCCTAGTGCACGACTGCAAGCTAACGTTACTCTGGCCAACTCGTCCGCTGACCGGCTAGCCTCTTGCTATCTTGACGGCATTTCATCGACTTTTCAACATGTTCACTGGGGTAGGTTACTAGTAATGTAACACTTATCTTGAGATGTGAAGTCTGTCCTTAGAAACATTTCAGACATGAAAGCATTTGAAAACCATTTCATTATTATGCACAAGATAACTGTCATGCGATCTTCATGACTGTTAGCTAACCTATAGCTACAGTTACCAAGCTAGCCGTATGCTCCTTGCGAGCTAACCATAGTTCAGTGGAGATGGGATTTAATTTGAGGCAAAAATGTGAATAGACCTCCTCATGTGATTGTTCTGTGACGTAACTAGGATTACCACGTGACCTTGTTCCAAATCTCATCGGTTTGTTCTTAACCAATCAGAGTTCAGTGCGCCTACTCAAGACTCACTGATGAGCTTTTTTAAATCATGACTTTCTCTTTTCTGTGCAGCCTAGAAAAATTTTTGACCCAGGAAAAATGTAAAATGTGATTGCCTGCTTCTATTGATTACCATATATTGTGAGCTTTTGGTACCTAGATTGTGCTGGGGCGACTCCGTTGACTTTCACAGCGCTCCATTGGAAATACATGGCAGAGCTCATCGGTAATACTATGCCTTCCTGAAGTGTGTCTTAGTGGCGCAACCTGTAGAGTAGCGAGGCTGACAGTCGGAAATTACCCCCCTATCGATCCCAGAGTGCACTGCGTTGTGTACGTTTGACGTAATAGTGAAATAGGGCTATTCTTAAGGTGTATTTACGTGGCCAACTCGGGAGGACCGTGCATGATGTTTGCTGTGATGATCGTCCCGTTCGTTACGATAAAGGTGTTCAAATGCTCAGTGGCAAAAGAACATGGACGCCCGCAGAAAGCTGATGCTTGTTTGGCTGGCCTCTGAGCAGCAGTTCCAAAGGTTTTACATGGTGTATGCGAAAAGGATTTTTTTTAAACATTTTTTGTCACCTCTATCATCTCGGGGACCTCAGGAGGTGCCCGAGTTGAAATTCTGAGTTCTGAGATCGTTGTCATCAGCTCGTCACCATTTCGTCACCGGGGTGTCACGCTCAAATAATTTTTTCTTTGAATACACCATTACCCTGTGTCCCAATATTCTTCACTCCCCACCTCTTTTCCTCCACTCCCCCACTACCACTCCTCTCCTACCCGGAAGTAGCTATGCAAAACTGCCTGACTGTTTTGTGTAGTAGTTGCGTGTACAGTAGCCTATACAATGTATTTGACATTGCGGTTTGCGTTTAATTGCGGTTGAGACATTAATCAATTTATAACTACTTGTAAGTAATATGTAGCCAAATCAGCAATATTAGATTAAAACACAAAGATCCGTTTCCAGGGCAAGGAGGAGAGGAGGTGGTAGTGGAGAAAAGGAGCATGCATTTTTCGAGTATTGGGACGCACCCTTAGACTCCTTTTCGGCTCTTCCGGATGTAAGTACTAGTTCTTTCTCCTATAGTTTATTAACCCCAGTGGAGTCCTTGCAGTGGGAGCAACTTGTCACAGACAGGTTAGAGGACGTAGAACCAAGCCCACGGCAGAGTCCTGCATCGGGTCTCAAACTCTAAATTATTAACGTTATTGCCAATCCTTGGCGAGTGGAACATTTACCATTGGACCTAGTTTCCTGGCCGATGTAAGGAGAGGCACAATTACATTCTAAAGAACACAAATGGCAGCCTCCGAAATTAAAGAAAGGGTAGCAAGAAGGGAGTTCACCATTGTGGAAAACAATGCAAAAGTCAAAACTGACGTTTGGAAAGACTTTGGCATTATTGTCGACAGTGACAATGAACATGTTAAAGGATATTCCGCTTGCAAGACTGCAAACAAGTGTTGACAGTCATAAAATCGTTACCTCACCCATAGGATAGCAGACTCTCCTTATGGAAAAAGAATATACTGCAGTATATTGTAAATATATAAAAATGATCTTCACAATATATTTCAAATATACTACAGTATATTACATTTCCATATTAATATTAATATTAGCCTATTATAGCCTGAAATTTAAATGTTTTTTTTGTTGATAGGCTACTTGGATTTGTTTTACTAATTTCTAAATTATATAGGCCTAATATTTTCTTTTCAACACCATAAGCCTTTTCATTTTTTATAGGCTAGACAATTGTTTCGGAGACATTTTTTAAATATCTCAAATGTCAACTAAAATGTGCCTTGTGCAACGGACGAAGCATTATTTTAAACGGTCCATTGTTACTGTTAAATAAATCTGAGACGCATTTACATTGACGTTTTGTTTATTTATTTATTACCCTAACTGTAATGATGTATTTTATGTGCTTTGTAATCGAATGGCTTGCATAGGGGCAACATCTCATTCTAATCTTAATTGTACATTACAATGTGTAATGCGGATGCGTGGTTCGGTTTGCGGTTGTTACAGTTGTGGTTCAGGTCGGTTTGCAGAAGCAGCATGTGCTGGCTGCAGTTTGCGGTGCGGTTGCGCTGATGACGTGGCAGTTGCGGTGCGGGCACGGTTTGTTAAATGACTCAGGCCTGAATGACCCAAACTTTCCTCCTATTGAACTCTGATAAGACTGAGATATTGGAAGTAGGTCAAAAATCTCTTAGAGATAGATTCTTACGGTTTCTTTTAAATTAGATGGCTTTTCTGTCTCCGCCAACACAGTTGTTAAAAACCTTGGTGTCATTATTGATTCAGACCTCTCTTTTCAGGCCCACATTAATAATTTTACAAGAGTGGCCTTCTTCCACTTGAGGAATATATCTAAATTAAAGGAGCACAGTCACGCTTATGCATGTTTTCTGCATTCTAATCTACTATTTCAATGTTTCATATTTTCCAAAAAATCATAAAGATTGGAATTGTGGTTTTTGAGATATGGGCCCTCAAGACCAGCTCCATCTCCAGAGCAGCTCCAGCCTTATTTACCACATTTCCCATATCTCCCTGCGCACGCTTAGGTTTGGTGTGCATGAATATGTAATAGGGGGCGTACACGCCACTGCTACGAGCACGGTTACGAGCTAACTGTTCAAGTGAAGATACCGCAGAAAATTCTTGTGTGTCTGCCCAAAATGCCATCGTGCGCCGTACGTGGGTGCGATATTAAGTCAGGATACCGTTTGCCCAAAAATGAGACGAGGTGCATCCAGTGCCTGGCAGCAATTAACAACCCGATCTATCCGATAAATTTGCCAAAAAAGGAGTACGACAAAGTTCGTGTTTGTTCGAAACACTTCAAGCCAGAGGACTTCCAGCGCGACTATAGTGGCGAATTACTGGGAGCTAAATCAAAGAATTTGCTTGTCGAGTCTGCGGTACCTTAAGAAATATTGGAAATTCTGGCATTTTAATTTTTAATTTTACTTTATTTCATTTTACTTATTTTTAGACATTTCAGTATGTGTTGTTCAACTACTGCACAATAATTGCCCCTTGGGGACAATAAAGACTTACTGCTACTATTATTACAATATCACCTTTCTGTATTTTCTTTGTCTTTGTTTACCTTGCCATAATGAAGATAATCTTATGTTGAAGTAACAACCATTCCAAATAATCAATTACAATCCCAGTGATTTTATTGAATGTGATAGAGGTATGCATTTTCAAACTTAGACCTTGTAAACCAACAAATATTTTGGAAATTTATACTAAGCCAACTCAACAGGAGAAACAGTAACTATAGCATTGTATGTCTATTATTGAACACTATGGGCTCAATTTGACAATCTGACAATTATGGCCACGTTTTTACAATAATAAAACAAAAGTAAAGCGTGAGGTATCACAAAGTGCAGAGTCTGGTTCAGTCTTCGTCGATGTCCAGAAATCCAACATATTGACCATTGGGAGAAGGGTATCTTTGACGTACTGCAGAGACTACACATGATGGCAGCACAACTCTTAAGACCAGTTTATAGTCCAGCGACAGTGTCGCTGCGACCGACGACGTGCCATGGACATTTGGTTTATACTTCGGGCGACTGTCGTCCTGTGGTCGCAGCGACGGTCGCTGAAGATGTCGCTGAGACATAAAATAAATTCAACTTTGACCCTGTCGCTGCCTCTGTTGTTATGGTAACGTTTGTCTCGGACAGCGGAGGCTTCAGTCGAGCTGTCAACTTACTAGCTAGCACATAAGCTAACTGTTAATGTACAGATTTCTCTGTTGGAAAAATTTGTGCATGCAGCCATAGGGTCGGCTTACCTACCCATAGCTTACCAACCTAGCAAGCACGTGAATATCATTATAAATGAGCACAATTTAATATTACTATTATAAATAGCCTAATAATAATAACAATGTAATTTCACCGATGGATGCTTTGCTAGAGGTTGAGAAAACGTTACAATCCAAAACAAGAAGCAGCTCGCTTCCAATGCTACAATTTAGCCTACCATAGCCTATTAGTCTGTAGGCTATTGTGAATGGTTACAAAGACACATTTTCAGCTTGACTACACATTTGTAGCGTTGTAGGCGCCTGCGAATGCATTGCAAAGTTATTTGCTTTCACAGTAACTAACTTAGATTTGCCAGATTAAACTTTGTGCAACGACTCAGTGACAGCCCATCTGATCCGTGGCATTCTGATAGCGAGTGAAATAGGCTACTCCACATTCTTGAACCTCATTCTCTAACTAGATAATTGTAGGCTGCTCCCCCAATGAGTCCCGTCTTGTAACTAGCTATTTACATCCCGAACGTAGACTAGGCTATGCCCTCCGTGTTTTCCTACTAAATAACGCTTAATATGAGTTGCATCGATGTTGAACGTTTTATTTGCTACCTCGTTCAAAACCCACATCCTACAAGTGTGTGAAAGACGCAGTGAATGATATTTCAAACAATATAAGTTACGCTGCCCTCGAAATGGACATTTATAAACTTTATTTCAGAGACCTCCGACAAAAAAAGGGGTAAAGCAGAAGACATAATGAGATGTAGGCTAGCCTATAAAAGCTGCTTCTTCCTCCATTGTCCCCTGAGTGTAAACTGTCGCTGGAATGTCGCTGGAGTGCGTTTATACTTTTTGCAAACGACAACGACCACAGTGTATGTAGCGCGACAATAGAATGTTTATGAAAGTTCTGCGATTTCAGTCGAGCGACACTCTGTCGCTGGACTATAAACTGGCCTTTACTCTCCCCAGTCGTTCGCCATGGAGTACCCATTCCAATAGCCAACGATAAGCGGTCAGTGTGAATTGCCTAACGTTAAATAAAGGGGTCACAGAAAAAAACTGGTTATAGTAATGTAATATCTGTTGCACAAAGGATGCTAAATGAGCAGCTAGATAGCCATCTAGGTATAGCCAACAAGCGACTGATTCGGACAGTAGCCTAACTGACGTTACATCGAATGTCCGAATCTTGGTGTCATGCTGGCAAGCACAACATATCGACTTTAACATAAGTTTAGCAAACGTTAGCTAAATTACAACTTGTAACTAATTACACTGGCACCAATTTATATTCCCACTTCTCTGCTCTCTGTTAGCTTTGGCTGCCTCGTCCTCCGCTCTCTGTCTTTCTCGCTCATGTAATTCTTCCTCTGTACATTCCGGTTCAAAACTGTACGGTTGTATATCTTCGTCAAAATCGAAAAGCTTGTCCTCTAACTCCGCGAACTCAGAGCTGTCCGCCATATCTCTCAGGCTATAGTTGTCAGCCAAGATAGGCCACGTGATATTTGTACGCTAACGTTACCGTATTTTCGTGGGAGTGTCGCCTGGATGGGTGCCCGCCCATAAACCAGTGTCTGCGTTCAAGGGTGGAGTTTCAGCGCCCGTTACCTTCTGGGAAACACTGGCTGGAAATTCAAGCAAAACACGTCCAGTGACATCACTGGACGTGTTTGCCCTTTGAAGTTTTGCCGCCGTATTTCCCATAAATAGGAAACGGCTGCACTGACGGTGATTTTAAAAAGGCCTACACACATAATTTCATGCTTTTGTTCATGCTTTTGTATCCTCTCGGTTGGACTACTGTAATGCTTTATTGTCTGGTTGCACTGGCTCAGCCTTGAATCGGCTCCAACTTGTTCAGAATGCAGCTGCTAAGGTTGTTACTAGAACTAAGAAACGTGAGCATATCAGCCCGGTGCTCAAAACTCTCATATTTATATCCCAGTGAAACAGGAAGTCATGGGGCTCTATCTTGGCGATCTTGGCGCTTGGTCTAAGCGCATGGCGTAAAGTCCATTTAGGGCGTGTCCAAGTCCACTTTTGCTATTTTAACGGCGCTTAGTTCTCTTTAAAATCTTTTGTTCAGTTATGGAATAACAGGTGAAATCAGCTGGGTTTTAATAAGCTGAGGGTATGGAAACCTTGTCACTGTAATTAAAAAAATATGAAGGACGAAGAATAGCTAATGTTACAATAGCTAATGTTACTAATGTTACAAATTTCCTCAGTTTTTTAACCATAGGCTATCGAAAAAACCTTATGCACAGCGAATCCGCTGTAGCCTAGGCTATTTGAAAAACTATAAAAGCAATATTCACTGGACAAGGTTTTGAACGTTTTTAAAAGCAATATTCACTGGACAAGGTTTTGAACTTTTTTCAGTCACAAACCATTCTATTTACTTACAGGCTGTATTCCTAGATAAACAGAGCTGTATTGTAATGACATCTGAAGCGCATTTTCAAAACTCAAATGTCCGTTTATTGCAGTGCGCGAGTTTTCCATTGAATGACAATTCACGCATTAGGGGTAAATGACAATTCGCGCATTAGGCTTGATATAGGTATTATCAGCTCCATTTTAATGGATAGCCATTGTCCCGTACCATCGCACATCGCCTGGATGTTGATGGAGTGCGCTGAGAGCAATGCAATGTGGCATCGTTTCCCTTCGCTGAGGGAAAGGTATGTGGACCTATGGAACCTTTTATTATTATGCATTTTTGATATTGCCTACACAATAATGATATTTCACATTGTGATCTAGATATTTTAGTCATGCTTGTGCGCGCCCCTGTGTGTAACAGACAGGAGGGTATGCGCGTTGTGCACAAGCCTATGTAAACAACTGCGACATGACTTTAGACCAGGTTTGTGGTGGTTCTAGCGCAAGCACTTTCTGCTGGCTCAAGATAGCAATACGCCAGAAAGAATCCTGGCCACTCATCATCTTAAGACCAACACGCCCAGTTCACTTGTAATGGGCGCAAGAATACATGGTAGTTAAACGACGTGAGCGTTAGGCGTTATAATGAACCTAGCGCCGGGTGTAAGATAGCAAAGACACTTGCGTTTGGGTTGGCGCCGCTTTGCGCCGGGTGTAAGATAGGGCCCATGGATTACTGCTTGAAAGTTCCGAAACACTCTGATCAACTTTAAAAAGTAAAATATAAATGGAAAAAATGCTTCAGTTACATTTTGTTCATAAGAATTTCTAGGGGTGCCAATAATTGTGGCACATGTGGTTTTGTTAAAAATAATCATTTCTTGATGAGGGATTTTTTTTTTCTCAGACGGGGTGCCCTCCTTCCCACCACCGGCTGACAGGGCTGCATAGCGGTGATTCTCTAGCGGTTGCTACACGGGGGGAATTGAATTAGAATAGGGGTTCAATTGCCTACCAAATTGGGAGGAAATGGGAAAAAATGAGAAACAAATAAAAAATAAAAAAGGGTGATGTCCTCGTTTCTGACCCCCCCCCCACCACGGCCAGAGTGCCGCCGCGGGCCCCCGCGCTATCCGCGGGAACCCTGCACCCGTTCCTGACCCCACGGCCAGCGTGCCGTCCTTAATCTGGACCCCACGGCCAGAGGGCCGCCATGTTTCCTAACCCCACGGCCAGAGGGCCGCCATGTTTCTGGCTCGCCTTGTTCCTGCCTCGTGTCTGGTTTCATCTTGCCCCTGCCTATGTCTCTCAATAAATGTAGTCCCTGGTGGAGTTTCCCCCTGAGCCGTCTGAGTCTTGCATTCAGGTCCGGTCTCCCTTGCAGGAACCCTAACAGGTATCTTTATTTGGAGCAGGTTGAGTTTTATGTGATGCTTGATCCAGTAATGTTACTCCTTTGTTCACAGTAACATCATAACAGAATATTTTTGTCATTCAATGGCCAACAAATTACCAAAAGCAACATTTCCTGAATGCCAACTCTGGCTCTCATTCACACATGGCTCACACATGGTAGTTCTGGAACATTGCCAGATAAGTCTGCAGGTGAAAATATCTTATAAGAACCACCTGGCCTGTCATGATTTATTCCTTTCAAATTGTTTTTATTGAGATAGAAGAAATCTTGGGTATAAAAGGAGGGCAATCACTGAGATTTCACATCTGTTTTACCCATTATATGTTTTCTCGTATTTTGATCAGGTCTGAATAATATTATATAACATTTTGGAAGAAAGATACAGAACAGCAGGCCAAAACTTGATGCTAAAATTGCAAAGATCTCCACAGCTACAGTGAACTTTCCAGGTGAGCTGACATAAGCTGGTATAAAGGTGATCCAGACTGCAGAGAATATGAGCATGCTGAATGTGATGAATTTGGCTTCATTGAAGTTGTCAGGCAGCTTACGAGCCAGAAAAGCTAAAAAAAAGCACAATATAGAGAGAAGTCCAATATAACCCAGTACAGCCCAGAACCCCACTGCTGATCCTACATCACATTCTAGAATTATCTTTTCTTTGTAGTGCTTCATGTTCTTGTTGGGGAAAGGAGGGGATATTGTTAGCCAAAGCACACAAATAAGGACCTGTATGAGAGTGAAAGCAAGAACACACAGTCTCTGCTGCAGAGGCCCAAACCACTTCATGACATTACTGCCTGGAAGTGTAGCCCTGAAGGCCATTAACACCACTATTGTTTTCCCCAGAACACAAGACATGCAGAGGACAAAGGTGATCCCAAACGCAGTGTGGCGCAGCATACAGGACCACTCAGAGGGCCGGCCGATGAAGGTAAGAGAGCAAAGGAAACACAGTTTCAATGAAAAGAGCAGCAGGAAGCTCAGCTCTGAGTTGTTGGCTTTCACAATGGGTGTTTCCTTCTTTAAAAAGAACAACACAGCCACTAATGCAGTTACACATGCTCCAAATATGGAAAAAATAACAAGCATGATTCCCATAATTTCTTGAAAGGATAGAAATTCAACAGCCTTTAAAACACAATGATCTCTTTTGGCATTAGACCAGTATTCTTCTGGGCACTGAATACAGTCATTAGCATCTGTAATAGAACATTGAATATCATGATTAGGAAACTAATCGAGATATTGTTCAGAGCAAACAGCTCTGACTGAATATTGATAAAGAGCACAATTTAAGAATGTTCTGTGTAGCCTGGTTAAAGTTGACTCTGAATTACCTGTAGCATTGCTGATTTCTCCCTCAGCACAGGGCACACAGTCATAGCAGCAGACAGGCCTTCCTCTCTGCACAGCCTTCCGAGTGCCTGGGGGACAGCTCTCACTGCACACTGACCTGGGTTTCTGTGCAACATGTTTCAACTCTTAACTTAGCTCACATGGACAATGTGACGTGCATTATTTTCAATACTTCTTCATATAGAACATCAAAGAATGGATTCTACAGTATATTCTTCCAACATACATGTGTGATGTCTTATTTATTCATTTTTTTTGGTCTCTTGTTTTATTCACGATTGCAGCTTGCATTTTACTGGTAAATGAGTTGCTTCAATTTTGTGAAATAAACTCTTTATCAATGCTAAATGTTGCATACAGGCACACAGCTGCATAGATGTGCTGTCATCAGAACACGTTTTCACAAAGTGAATGAACACTTACCTGTTTTTGCCCACCTGCCCAAACCATACTAACAGGACTCATCACAAACCGCTGACCAGATGGTAAAGAGGCATCATAGTAGCCAATCACTCTGAACTCTACTGCACCATCAGGACCAAGCTGCCAGTTCACCACCTCATATCTGGCTGCCGGATCTCCATTACTGTCAAAGGAGACTTTCTCTCCAGTTTCCAAAGTGAAATTTACTTTTTTCAGAGCCTCAAGAATCTGTAGAGGAACAATGATTTAAGCTGAGAAAGTCTTGCTTGGCTTTGTTCACAATGAGGATTTTATTAACTATGTAAGTAGGGTTTATTGAGTTACCTGCCAGGGCTCTGTTGTCACACTCTTTGTACAGCTTTGATAGGCTGTACATTCCAGCAGGTCATGTAGAGAATGAGCAACAGCGTATACTGCTTTGTAAACATTGTTGGAGATTCTCAGCTCTGATACATCAGTGTATTCATTTTCCAGTTCACTCAAGCTTTCAGATCCAGTACAGGGGTTAAAGTGCGTTTGATTGTTTTCAGTTGTTAGGGAACATTGAAATGCATTTTCCCAAAAGTCTATAACATCAAGATTTGCTGGCTCTTGTGAGGGGTGAAGTTTTAATAAGAACCCTTTTAAGCCTTTTATTTTGCCTTTCGTGGCAGAAAAGCCAATAGACCCTCCCAGTATTCTAAAAGGTGTTGGTGTTGCGAGTAGATTGCTTGCTGTTATCCAGGCCTCACTGCCTACAATTTGTAAACCCGTAATGTTCTGCAGACTCAGTTGCTCTAGTAAACCGATCATCTCACCTTGTGCAAGAAATGCAACAATTACCTTTGCAGTTCCTCTTCTGATAACATCTACAACTTTCAGTAATTTCTCTGGTTCTATTATGTGAAATTTCTCAGAATACTCAATGCAGATCCCTTCTTGTTGAGCAGCTTCTATAAATGTGGCCATCCCATTGTTGCCATAGTCACTGTCACTTCTCACTGCTCCTATCCAGGTCCAGCCAAAGTGCTTCACCAGCTGAGCCAGTGCTCTGCTCTGGTAATAGTCACTGGGAATGGTTCTGAAGAATGAGGGGAACTTATTCCTGTTACTAAGACATGCACATGTTGCAAAGTGACTGATCTGGAAATAAAATACATGGAAAAAGTTAAAACATATGATAAATTAAAGCATATGAAAATATGAGCATAATGAATAAATATTTTCATTCATAATTTGACTGCTAATACGATTTGTGTTAAGGTTGGGACAATACCACTTTTTTCAGTCCGAGTACTCACTTTTGCCGATACCGAGCACTGATACGAGTACTTTTGATATTCTTTTATTATTATTTTCAGTTACCACAATAATGAGATTGCTAACTTTTGCTAAAAATTGCTAAAAAAATGAATTAACTGATGCATTTATACAAATAAAATAGAACAATTGATTAAATGCAAGGCTTTGAGGTCATCCATTTTATACAAAATAATAATGGCAAATAATAAGCAGACTTGATGACTGTTTTTTCATTGTTTGTTGTTTAAATCAATCAAAATAAACTGTTGAGCTGATAACACAGAATCTTGGATCACACCTAAGGATCACTGTAAGTTTTTAGTTCACAATTGCTCAGCCCCATTGAGGGGGCAACTATCACATTAGCGAGTCATTAGTAGAATACCCTTTTATCTATTTCTTTGATGTAAAAAGTTTTAAAAAACTTGAAAACTCCTTTAAAAAAATGAACAATTCATGCCACCTGCTGAGTATTTAGCTACTAAACAATTTTGCACAATCATTTGCATTGAAACATTTTTCAATGCAAAACAAACATTTCTGCGCAATTAATTCCGAGGCTATGTGTAGGCAAATTCAAAAAACGAGATACCATATGTTATGACACCTAGATTATGCTATTCCACAAATTGCGCATCGGCTAAGAGAAAAATGTTTAAATTGATTTAAACAAATAAAAAACGTTGATGCTCCAAAAACAGGCCCTCCAAATTTATATGCATGGGTCTAATAAAAGAGATGGATTCAATTTCACTTTGTAAAAAAAGTAATATACAGTGAGTAATTAATTGGACAGCGCCACATTCTTTGTTATTTTGCTTCTGTACTCTAGCACTTTGAGGTTGAAAGGATACAATGAGGTTTAGTTTGAAGGTATTTTCATCCATATCGGATGAACCGTTTAGAAATTATAGAACCTTTTGTACATAGCGCCCGACCCCCCCCCCCCCCCCATTTTTGGGCATCAAAAAATATTGGACAGTGTAACATAATATAGAGTAAAGTAATCATTTTAAATATTTGGTCGCATATCCTTTGCATGCCATGACTTCCTGATGTATGTAACCCAACAATATTAAAAGACTCTTGATATTTTATTTTCTGGTACTCTTACAAGCGATACTATAATCTCTCTGCATTTGATTGGATCTCTATGGAAATTGGCGGGTGGGATTAGATTTAGCTGTAAATTACACGTGAACAGTATGGTTGGCTAAATGGCTTTACGTCATCAAGGGTCTGACGTATCAAACAAGCATTAAACCATCACTCTGCTGTCATATATGCAGTAGATATGGATGGATAACTTGAAGGGTTTCTTCTCCTGATTTATTTTTCCATAGAGTTCAATCGGAAAATTTGTCAGGAGAAACAACCCTTAAAGTGATCCATCCATATTTACTGCATTTCTGACATCAGAAACACCTGTGAAACCATTTGTCCCAAACATTATGATGCTCTGAAATGGGGGTGCTGTAATTTTGACATGGTGAAACCAAATTTATTAAAAAAAATAGCCTTTAATAAAAGCTGAGAATGCACTTTAACCACATGCAACGTGGTTGATTACATATGTGATGCTGTATGTCAAAACCAGGCGGAATTGGGCAAGAGGTCAATTTTGAGTTATTGGTATATTAGTAAAACATAGACCTTGCACTTTACAACTCCGCTTTCTTTTTTCAAATCGGATATTCCAAAGCGAAGTTATTAAGATTTTAAATTGGACCGTCTGAAACATCGAAACTGAGAAATAGCCCTTTAAAGTTTGAGTTTAAACAAAACAAGTTGGTTAACAATGTTAGCGTACCGAACCCTGTTATCGGGCGGAAACCAGACATTTTTGTGATCAACATAGCCTACGATACTGATATTATTCTGGCACATACCATTGAACATATTATATTTATTAGGTTCACAAAACGATAAGCTAACTTTTAAGCCAATAACCATGTAGATGTGACCGGTAGTTTTTTTGTTTTAACGTCTTTTAGATTAGAAAGTACTGTCAAAAAAGGGGCGCCCTTTATCGGGCGGCTCTTGTAGTGCATAAACAAGCTCACGATTATTGTTGTTTTTAATAATCAATTAATAGTTTATTTCATCAAGAAAGATACCGTTTGAATAACCAATATGTTGGCAAAATAGCTGGCTAACTGGATAGTTTACCTGACAGTCCGAAAGATGTCGATATTGGGTTTATTTCTTCACAAAACGATAAACTAAGTTTTAAGCCAATATTAAACATGTAGACGTGACCGGTAGTTTTTTGTTTTAACGTCTTTTAGATGAGACAGTAATGTCAAAAAAGGGGAGACAACTATCGTTTATTGGCTTAAAAGAGATAGGCTCAATCGCATTGGATTATTTCTTTACAAAAACGATGTTAACTTTTAAGCCAATAACGTGTTTTTTTTTTTCGTTTTAACGTCTTTAAGATGAGACGAGACTGCCAAAGAAAGGGCGCCCATTATCGGGCGGCTGTTGTAATCCATAAACAAGCTCACGATTATTGTTGTTTTAATAATCAATTAATAGTTTATTTCATCAAGAAAGATACCGTTTGAATAACCAATATGTTGGCAAAATATCATCATGCGATTTTACGTTAGCAAGTGAGCTCGAAGTTACGCTAAATTTGGCGTCATTTCCAAGCAAAATCTCGAACAAGGCATCATTTTGTGAAATTATATGCCTCTCTAAAAGTGTTAAAAAAAATACTTTGTCGATGAAATTTCAGTTAGAAACTTATACAGAACATTTTTAATATTTGTAGCATCATAAATGTCCAAAAATATCTAAACCCCTAAAATTCACCCTCAAGGCATTTTGCAGCTGTTCCTCCGTTTGTAGCTCTGCCCAATTCCGCCTGGTTTTGACATACCGCGTCACATATTATCTAAAATTATGGAATACAGAGCCAAATCAAGAAAAAACATGCCTTTGTCCCAAGGAAAGAGAGCGAGAGAAAAGAATATCATACAACCGAGACAATGGAAAACACCTGATTTATTCACCAGAAAACACAGACTAATATCATCAGGATTATATTTTAGGGACTTATTAGTTGTGCTTGTAGTAAGTAAAAGTTGAAATATAATTAATAACAAAAAAACTACATTTTAAGTGTGATGTTTAGCTTGGTCAAAAGCTGCAAAAGACTGGAAATTCAAATGAGCACCACCAAGCCAAACTTCAGCTCTCTACACTATCAGGAATTTCCAGTACTCCGTTCTTTATATCTGACTGCTTCCGAAAGTATTTATTTATTTATTAACGGTACATTTTAACAAAAGAAAACCTGTTCAGAGGACCCAAACATGATATATAATGAATCTCATTTCACTTACATATCAGTGATGTACTCCCTGAGAGCATGTAGAAAGGAGAAAGGGAACTCTTACCAATGGAATTTGAAATAATCCAAGATTTTCTGCAATTGCCATGGCCTTTGTCGAAGAAGATGCCCCAATAATGGCCTGCACTCCTGCCGGTGAGGAGCATGATGTGTCAGTCAGTGTTTCCTCATAACCGTTCATCAGAGCCATGGCTGATTGTAACGAGAATGTGGGAGAGAGACAGGAGTCATATATCTTATATCCAAGAGATACACCTGGGAGGAGGTCAGTTCTGTTGTTTATTTCTTCAATGGCGAAGATCATGGTCTGGACAAACTGGAATATTTTGAAATGAACTCTAGAAATTACAGAATTTATTATTAACAGGAAAAGCATATGGAGTGCAACTTAATTTAGTCAATTAAAGTTTTAAATTGAAAGTTACATGTACCTGTAAATTGAATTTTATTATTGTATATTATTAAATCATTTGTGCTGTATGAAATATAATTGATATATCTCTTAATTTCAATGGAATCACAGCAGAAGCTTAATGTCGAATAAACACCAACACAAAGAGCAGCTGAATGTTAATTAATATTTATCCTCACCGTGAACACTTCAGGGGCTCAGGTTTGCTGTCAAATCTTCTGCTTATTTCTAAAGGAAGGTTGTGAAGGCCGAAGATCCCACCAATGTTGAAGTCTCCGTGTTGATAGAAGCTGGGCTTGGTTGCCCTCCCCAGTATTCTGCATGGTGGGGTCTGTGCTGCAACCCAGAGGACTGTCAGTGCCAGCAGAATAGTCTGCAGTGCCATCTCACTGCACGTCTGAGATCCAGCACTGCAGTGCACCAGGTTTAAATACAGCAGTAATTCTCCATCGATTTGTGATTCTCAAAGGCACGACTGACAGGCAACAGGAAAAGTAAACAATTCCAAGATGCACTGCGATCTGCACAGAGGCAATCATCACAAGCCTGTGCTTGGCACACACACTAAATAACTGACTCAGAATCAGTGGGGCTTTTTAAAGAGTTTAGTATTTAGGCTTATGAAATTTATACATTTTGTGGAAAATGTTATTATCCTGCAGTTGTTTTTGTATTTTTCCCAGAATCTAAAACTAATGTTGAACAACAAAAAACCATGTGTAGTTATGTCTTATTCTGAATACTTTTTTTCATACCATCTAAATATGACCTATTTGGTATTGGTGAACATGGTGGATGGAGGTTAACTGGCACATGATTGGTTGTGCTGTTATGAACCAACTAGCCCACTAAGAGCTTTCGCAGAATAAGCTGTTGGACTCCATGAGAAAAAGGCTACGAGGCAGGAACTGTCAGTTCACATAACCAGAAGCATGTTCAAAGTCCCACAGCATTTATAACATTCATATCACATCATTCCTGTTTACATTCAGCATGAACAAATCATCACTTACATTTTACTGGTCCCCTAAATAAGGTTATTGAGATTTAGATTTATTCTGTTCAAGTGAATAAACTCAAGTGTTAGTAAGTAATTGTGGATTATAGGTAATATTGATCCGTTATATTAGTAAACATTTGTAGAAATACCCGCGTATATACATTACATTTGTATATATAAAATGTAACATTTTAACAATCCCCCTTTTATATAAAATATAATTAATATACGTTTAACAATAAAAAATGTTGGGTCTTATTCAGTTTAAGATGGCTTGACCGGCCTATTCAATTTATCTGTTTTGCATAGTGTTTCACAGAATAAATGGTAACAGAACATGCAATCACAGCAGGGAATCACATAGATTGATTGAGTAGGTTGCAGTACAGCATTGCAATAGAGATAGCCTCTATGTGCATGTTGCACTTTTAATGTTGATGGCCTGTGTGTGACATTCCAGGAAATAATCAAATAAGACCCAATTTGGTCAGAGCAATTGAAGTGCTTCCCTAATATACAGTGAGCACCATAATTAATTGGACAGTGGCACATTTGTTGTTATTTCGGTTCTGTACTCTATCACTTTAAGTTTGAAAGGATACAATGACAATGCGGTTGAAGTGCAGACTTTAATTAGAGGGTATTTTCATCCATATTGGATGAACCGTTTAGAAATTATCTAACCTCTTGTACATAGTCCCCCCCATTTTCTGGCATCAAAAAATATTGCACAGTTTAACTAAATGTAGAATAAAGTAATAATTTTTTATATTTGGTTGCATATCCTTTGTATGCCATGACTTCCTGATGTCTGTGACCCAACAATATCAAAAGACTCTTGATATCTTATTTTCTGGTACTTTTTCAAGCGATACTATAACTTCTCTGCATCTCTATGGGAATTGGGGGGTGGGACTAGATTTAGCTGTAAATTATGCTGGAGCAGTATGGAATACATGGTTGGCGAATTGGCCAAGGGTCTGAGGTATCAAACGAGCCTCAAACCATCACTCTGCTGCCAGATATGTAGTAGATATGGATGGATCACTTTAAGGGTTGTGACAAATTTTCCTATTAAACTCTATGGAAAAATAAGTTAGGAGAAGAAACCCTTCAAGCTATCCATCCATATCTACTGCATATCTGGCAGCAGAGTGATGGTTCAAGGCTTGTTTGATACTTCAGACCCTTGATGACTTACAGCCATGTAGCCAACCATCGGTTCCATACTATTCTTGTGTAATTTACAGCATAATCAAGTCCCACCCCCCAATTCCCTTTTAGATCCATTCAAATGCAGAGAGGTTAATGTATCGCTTGTACCTGAAAATAAGAGTCTTTTGATTTGTTTATATACCCAGTCATGATAGCATCACCTGTTTACCTGTGGAATGTTCCAAACAGGTGTTTTTTGAACTTCCCACTCTTTTTTTTTTTGTCCCAATTTTTTCGGAATGTGTCGCAGGCATCAAATTCGGAATTACCGTATATTTACAAAAATCAATAAGGTTGATAAGGTAAAACATTAAATATATTTTCTTTGTACTGTTTTCAATTAAATATATGTAAAAAAGAAATCACTACAGAACAAATCACTACTTTCTGCTTTTATGTGCATTTTACATATTGTCCCAACGTTTTTGGAATTGGGGTTTGTATTAAAGTGATACTGCAGTCAAAAACCGACTTTTCCCATTGAAAACCAATGTTTTGGGTTAGATTATAATCATACACAACTGTCTATGTCCGAAAATCTCACGTTTAGTCAAAATAGTTTTATATGAGTTTTTGTGTAGGCTTACCAATACGCTGGTTTCCGGGGATTCGTGACGTCACGTCATAAATTTTTTAATGTGGCCCATATCTGATTCCAGTGTGAACCAATTGCTCTCCTCAAATGACCCATACAAATTAACAAAAACAAAAGACTGTTACACAGCCTGCAGAAAAAAAAACAACAAAAAGGAAGTAATCAAAGTCACAGCTTCTGCGTTAATTTTAAAGTTGATGTGCAGTAGAGCTAATGACAAGGGTGAGGAGAGAGGAAAAAAGCCAAGGTTTTTACTAGCTTTTTGTGCTGCCATGGCTGCTACTTCTGTGCAGAGGGACTTGTGAATGTGAGATCGGAGCCAGGAATGGGGGGACCGTGACATGGGCGGTTTCAGTGAAACTCCAGCAAGGCATGAAATTAACCTCACCCACTCGGATGGGCGAGTTAAGAAAATGGAGCGCTTGGCCGTTTGGCTAGTGAGACCCTTCAACTTCATGTGTAACGTATAGCCTAACATCACTGCACACTTAGATTAAACTATTGACACATTATTGGACCGACAATCATAATGTTCGGTAAGCAGCTACATGAGAAAACCCTGCTAGCTACATCAAAAATTATGTAAAAAGTCACATTAATTCCGATCTGACAGACTGCGGTCGCTTTGACACAATCGGTTATGTATCGGCATCTAATACCACATTCAAAAGTGGCCCAAATGAGAATTGGAAATGTCAGATTCAATGTGATTTTCGCTGCTCACACTTCCATTAAAAAATCTGATCTGTGTCACATTTGAGGAAAAAATCGGATCTGGGCCACTTTTTACCTACAGTGTGAACGTAGCCATAGAGAGTTATTCATCTACAACGTCTTACTTTAGTATCTTTAGCTAACTTGCCTGCATTATGCCAAGGAGTCAGAGATGTATCGTTCCTCGGTGTAACGCCACCGGCTCTGTTAGCTTTCATAATCTGCCGAGAGACGGAATGTATCGATAAATTAGGTAATGCAAAGCAGTCTATTGGGTGTGAGTTTAGCCCCGTTTGGTCCAGAGAACTGGTAACTTAGCCAGCTAGCTAGTTATCACTATAATTTATGAATAATGTTAGCTAATAAATGATAACAATTTTCTCCGGACCAAGTGGAGCTGGGCGCTACAACCAGCCATGTTCAATATACTAACGTTACTGTGTGACTGGGTTTTGCTGTGTATTTGAATGTATTTAATAGT
Source organism: Synaphobranchus kaupii (assembly GCA_029718625.1). Classification (NCBI taxonomy): domain Eukaryota; kingdom Metazoa; phylum Chordata; class Actinopteri; order Anguilliformes; family Synaphobranchidae; genus Synaphobranchus; species Synaphobranchus kaupii. The sequence goes on from CM056378.1 coordinate 1,742,101, forward strand.
AACGTTACTTTAGGCAGACAAACAAGCTAACTTAGCTAGGTAATGTTAGCCCTACCATTTGGTTACATCCCCGGTATTCTCCTCGATCGCGAAGACATCGCTCAACCAATATAGCCGGGGCGGCTGCTGCTGCTGCCAGTGACTCGAATGAATACGGCTGTATTGCCCGAGCAACATCTTCACGAGGAAGAGTCTTCCACCACGAAGGAATCCTTTCAAACTCCTCCACCTCCACTCCTCCAAAACTCCCTGCAGTAGGGGAGAACCGGGATGAAAGAAACACGGGACGAAAGAATAACATCGATTTTTGCGAAAACTACAGAAACCCGAATGCCATAGATCAGTCAGTATGTGACATGTGTAATCATTTCACTCTGCAAAAAACCAGTAATGTGCGTCCCGTTTTGGCGGAGTGCTAGACCAAAGTTATTTTTGACAGCTGAAAGTAAAATATCGAAACCGGAAGTGTTTTTCGGTTGTATAAGTGTGTTTATATTTTCAATTTTCCAAACGTGCATAATTTTCTTAACACAACTGTTGACTAAAGGACAGCATAGGTTTCGAATGGCATGCTTGCGAGACTTAGCTGCTAGCCAACTTGAAAGCAAGTGAGACGAAAGACACACTGAGCAGGACGAAAGACACACTGTTAAAATGCCATGGTGAAAATCAATGCACAACCTTGGAATGCATATTGACCCCATCAGAACCGAGTATTCAACAATGCCTGGTATAATAAGCATCAATAAATGATGTCTAGTAGCTATTAATAAAGGTGAGTTGCTATTAAATCATCAATTTCAGACCGTTTAACGTTGCGATGCAAAATTCTATTAATTATGCGACATTATGCTCTTGACGCATGGTTGATTTTCATGGATTTTAAACTTATACCATTATTCATTGACTCGTCCCTAACATGGCATTTTGCCTGACAGTACATTTGTTGAAAGGAATGAGCATAAAAAAACAACAAGACAGAGATAAGACCGCTAAAACACACTTTTCCTCACGTGATTCTTTCGTCCCGATTCAGTGTGTTTTTCGTCCCGCACGGCAGGGACGAAAGACACATTGCACTCATCCTGTTTGCAGCCAATTTATATCCGACTTGTTTATGCTGGTAACAAAATTCCCGTTGCTATTAGTGAGGGACACATACAAGTTGTTTGTCAGAAAATATGGCCTCTCTAGCTCTATTGACTTTCGAGTAAACCGGATGAATGTAAAAAGTTAATCTTTCGACCCGGTTCTCCCCTACTGATGTCACTCTTGTCGCTTGCCATTTTGTTGTTTGTTTAGTTGTGAGGAGTTGAAATTCGGAGTTCCGAGATCATTGTCATCAGCTTGTCACCATCTCATCACCGGGGTGTCACGCTCAAATAGTTTTTTCTTCTCGGAAGTCTGAAATATTAATTTGTAAGAAATAAAATGCATTGTTATGCAAGATTTTAAACATGCTGTATCAAATTAAACATTTAGGAGCTCTAGAATGCACTGTTTTCACATTAGAAATAAACTGTAGGACATTATAATAAGGGCCGGATTCAGAGATGGCCAACTTGGCTGGTGCCCCTGTGGGAGCGTCAATTAGCGGCTGCCCCCAGGTGGGGGGAGGGGCCTGGAGAGAATCGCCGTGTACAGAACGGCCCTGGGCGAGTTGGAATCACGGTCAGGAGCTCGAGGAGTCGCGCCCCGTAGAGGACGTGGCGCCCTCCTTCCCACCACCGGCTGACAGGGCTGCATAGCGGTGATTCTCTAGCGGTTGCTACACGGGGGGGAATTGAACTAGAATAGGGGTTCAATTTGCTACCAAATGGGAAAAAATTAGAAACAAATAAAAAATAAAGTTTAAACTCTGAATGCGCGTATCTTGCAGACACGCCTCCTTTTCATCAAATCTCCACCTGCGCATAATGGTGCGTATGTACTGGAGAGACGCTTAAAACAGCGGATAAGTCAATGTATGAATCACAAATAGCTTAAGCTACGTGGAATTTCGGGAGTAAGTCCCATTTGCGTGTGTTTATCACAACTCTGAATCTGGACCTATGAGTATAGATTTATTTGTGGTAAGTTGAGTGGTAAGGTAAATGAGGTATTAAACTCATTTAGCCTACACAATGAGCAATTTTGTTGGCTTTCTTGGAGGCAGTGATGTTGCTTTTGGCTATTATCATTGTTTGAGTTTTTTCCACTGCTCGAGTACAGCCCATGCTGTACTGCTATAGGCTCATTGCTGCAGACACCGCCCCTTTTATGGGAATGCACACAGAGCTTGATTAACAAAGCCCATATTCACTTAGTGCACAGAGCTTGATTAGAAGAAAAAGAAGGAAAGAAAGGAGAAACACCCTCAAATTATTTATATGGGTATCTTTATTTGGAGCAGGTTGAGTTTTATGTGATGCTTGATCCAGTAATGTTACTCCTTTGTTCACAGTAACATCATAACAGAATATTTTTGTCATTCAATGGCCAACAAGTTACCAAAAACAATATTTCCTGAATGCCAAACTCTGGCTTTCATTCACACATGACCCATACATGGTAGTTCTGGAACATTGCCAGATAAGGCTGCAGGTGAAAATATTTTATAAAAAACCACCTAGCCTGTCATGATTTATTCCTTTCAAATTGTTTTTATTGAGATAGAAGAAATCGTAGCAGTTTGTTTTTCAGATTTTCTTGCATATCGCAGAATAAAAACCAAGATGCAGGGCCCTTTTCGCATATCACAATTAATTTCTGTTAGATTGATATACATATGTGACCTGTTTCACCAGGTTTTATGAATCAAGTTAAGAAATTACTATAGGTGCAGTTGAAAACATATTTGAATTGTATCTGAATTCAGTACAATCACTTTTCACATCACTACAAATTATGCATGCAATAAATAAATAATTAAGGTTGAGGGGTGCCATTTGGTGAACATTGTCTCAGGAACATAATTTCTTTCATTTATATATCTTTTGAAGCTTTTGTGAGGGAAGACATATAACATTCTTATTTCACACATGGCTCTGTGGTCCAGTAACCTACACAATTCTCTTGGGTATAAACTTGTGCGGGCAATCACTGAGATTTCACATCTGTTTTTCCCATTATATGTTTCTCGTATTTTGCTCAGGTCTAAATAATATTATATAACATTTTGGAAGAAAGATACAGAACAGCAGGCCAAAACTAGATGCTAAAATTGCAAAGATCTCCACAGCGACAGTGAACTTTCCAGGTGAGCTGACATAAGCTGGTATAAAGGTGATCCAGACTGCAGAGAATATGAGCATGCTGAATGTGATGAATTTGGCTTCATTGAAGTTGTCAGGCAGCTTTCGAGCCAGAAAAGCTAAAACAAAGCACAATATAGAGAGGAGCCCAATATAACCCAGTACAGCCCAGAACCCCCACTGGTGATCCTACATCACATTCTAGAATGATCTTTTCTTTGTAGTGCTTCATGTTCTTGTTGGGGGAAAGGAGGGGATATTGTTAACCAAAACACACAAATAAGGACCTGTATGAGAGTGAAAGCAAGAACACTCAGTCTCTGCTGCAGAGGCCCAAACCACTTCATGACATTACTGCCTGGAAGTGTAGCCCTGAAGGCCATTAACACCACTATTGTTTTCCCCAGAACACAAGAGATGCAGAGGACAAAGGTGATCCCAAACGCAGTGTGGCGCAGCATACAGGACCACTCAGAGGGCCGGCCGATGAAGGTAAGAGAGCAAAGGAAACACAGCTTCAATGAAAAGAGCAGCAGGAAGCTCAGCTCTGAGTTGTTGGCTTTCACAATGGGTGTGTCCTTCTTAAAAAGAACAACACAGCCACAAATGCAGTTACACACGCTCCAAATATGGAAAAAATAACAAGCACTATTCCCATAATTTCTTGAAAGGATAGAAATTCAACAGCCTTTAAAACACAATGATCTCTTTTGGCATTAGACCAGTATTCTTCTGGGCACTGAATACAGTCATTAGCATCTGTAATAGAACATTGAATATCATGATTAGGAACGAGATATTGTTCAGAGCAAACAGCTCTGACTGAATATTGATAAAGAGCACAATTTAAGAATGTTCTGTGTAGCCTGGTTAAAGTTGACTCTGAATTACCTGTAGCATTGCTGATTTCTCCCTCAGCACAGGGCACACAGTCATAGCAGCAGACAGGCCTTCCTCTCTGCACAGCCTTCCGAGTGCCTGGGGGACAGCTCTCACTGCACACTGACCTGGGTTTCTTTGCAACATGTTTCGACTCTTAACTTAGCTCCCATAGACAATGTGACGTGCATTATTTTCAATACTTCTTCATATAGAACATCAAAGAATGGATTCTACACTATATTCTTCCAACATACATGTGTGATGCCTTTTTTTGGTCTGTTGTTTTATTCACGATTACAGCTTGCATTTTACAGTCTGGTAAATGAGTTCAATTTCGTGAAATAAACTTTATCGGTGCTAAAAGCTGCATACAGGCATACAGCTGCATACACGTGCTGTCATCAGAACACCTTTTCACAAAGTGCATGAAAACTTACCTGTGTTTGCCCACCTGCCCAAACTATACTAACAGGACTCATCACAAACTTCTCACCAGATGGTAAAGAGGCATCATAATAGCCAACCACTCTGAACTCTACTGCACCACCAGGACCAAGCTGCCAGTTCACCACCTCATATCTGGCTATCGGGTCTCCATTACTGTCAAAGGAGACTTTCTCTCCAGTTCCCAAAGTGAAATTGACTTTTTTCAAAGCCTCAAGAATCTGTCAAGAAACAAAGATTGAAGCTGACATAAACTCTTGCTTGGCTTTCTTCATAATGAGGATTTTATTAACTATGTAAGTAGGGTTTATTGGGTTACCTGCCAGGGCTCTGTTTCCACACTGTTTGTACAGCCTTGATGGGCTGTACATGCCAGCAGGTCATGTAGAGAATGAGCAACAGCGTATACTGCTTTGTAAACATTGTTGGAGACTCTCAGCTCTGATACATCAGTGTATTCGTTTTCCAGTTCACTCAAGCGCTCAGATCCAGTACAGGGGTTAAAGTGAGTTTGATTGTTTTCAGTTGTTAGGGAACATTGGAATGCATTTTCCCAAAAGTCTATAACATCAAGGTTTGCTGGCTGTTGTGAGGGGTGAAGTTTCAATATGAACCCTTTTAAGCCTTTTATTTTTCCTTTCGTGGCAGAAAAGCCAATAGACCCTCCCAGTATTCTAAAAGGTGTTGGTGTTGCGAGTAGATTGCTTGCTGTTATCCAGCCCTCACTGCCTACCATTTGTAAACCAGTAATGTTCTGCAGAGTCAGTTGCTCTAGTAAACTCATCATCTCACCTGTAGAAAAAAATGCTACAATTACTTTTGCAGTGCCTCTTTTGATAACATCTACAACCTTCAGTAATTTCTCTGGTTCTGTTCTGTGAAATTTCTCAGAATACTCAATGCAGATCCCTTCTTGTTGAGCAGCTTCTATAAAAGTGGCCATCCCATTGTTGCCATAGTCATTGTCACTTCTCACTGCTCCTATCCAGGTCCAGCCAAAGTGCTTCACCAGCTGAGCCAGTGCTCTGCTCTGGTAATAGTCACTGGGAATGGTTCTGAAAAATGAGGGGTACCTATTCCTGTTGCTCAGACATGCGCATGTTGCAAAGTGACTGATCTGGAAATAAAATACATTGAAAAAGTTAAAACATATGAGAACTTAAAGCATATGAAAACATATGAGCGTGATGAATAAATATTTGTATTCATACTTTGAGTTAGGTTTTGTGTTAGGGTTTGGACAATACCACTTTTTTCAGTACAAATTACTCACTTTTGCCGATACCGAGTACCGATACGAGTACTTTTGATATTCTTTTATTATAATTTTCAGTTACCACAATAATGAGATTGCTAAATTTTGAAAACACTGTTTATTTTTTTAATTAATTGATGCATTTATACAAATGAAATAGAACAATTGCAAGGCTTAGAGGTCATCCATTTCATACAAAATAATAATGGCAAATAATAAGCTGACTCGATGACTGTTTTTCATTGTGTGTTGTTTAAATAAATCAAAATAAACTGTTGAGCTGATAACACAAAATCTTGCATCACACCTAAGGATCACTGTAAGTTTTTAGTTCGCAACTAGTGGCGGCAGCGTAGTATAATCATTTATAACATTTTTCAATGCGAAACAAACATTTTTGCGCAGTTAATTCCGAGGCTATGTGTAGGCAAACTCAAAAAACGACATAGCATATGTTATGAGAGAAAAATGTTTAAATTGATAGGGCGAATAAAAAAAGGGGTTCGATTTCACTTTGTAAAAAAATATATATACAGTGTGCACCACAATTAATTGGACAGTGCCACATTTTTTGTTATTTTGGTAACAAAAATAACTTCTGACCCACTGGAATTGTGATATAGTGAATTAAAAGTGAAATAATCTGTCTGTAAACAATTGTTGGAAAAATTACTTGTGTCATGCACAAAGTAGATGTCCTAACTGACTTGCCATCACTATAGTTTGCTATAAAAAAATCTGTGGTTAAAAATTCGTTTTAATGACTTCAACCTAAGTATGTAAACTTCCGACTTCAACTGTAAGTTGCAACCATATAATTCTATTTTTGTGGTTGACATGATCAAATTATATAAGCAGATGGGACAACTATACTTGTAATGGTATCATCGTAGAATTTTAAATATTATAATATTTTCAGAAAGTATTAATTTTTTTAACGATACATTTTCACAAAAGAAAACCTGCTTAGAGGACCCAAACATATCTCATTTTACTTACATATCAGTGTTGTACTCCCTGGGAGCATGTAGAAAGGAGAAAATTAACTCTTACCAATGGAATTTTAAATAATCCAACATTTTCTGCAATTGCAATGGCCTTTGTCGAAGAAGACGCCCCAATAATGACCTGCACTCCTGCCGGTGTGGAGCATGATGTGTCGGTCAGTGTTTCCTCATAACCGTTCATCAGAGCCATGGCTGATTGTATCGAGAACGTTGGAGAGAGACAGGAGTCATATATCTTATATCCAAGAGATACACCTGGGAGGAGGTCAGTTCTGTTGTTTATTTCTTCAATGGCGAAGATCATGGTCTGGGCAAACTGGAATTGTCTGAAATGTACTCTAGAAATGACAGAATTGATTATTGCTTAACAGGCTAACCATATGAAGTGCAACTTACAAAGACTATTTAGTTGATTAAAGTTTTAAAGTCACTAAGTTACACATACCTGTAAATTGAATTTTATTATTGTGTATTATTAAATAATTTGTGCAGTATGAAATGTAATTGATATATCCCTTAGTTGCAATGGAATCACAGCAGAAGCTTAATGTCGAATAAACACCAACACAAAGAGCAGCTGAATGTTAATTAATATTTAATCTCACCGTGAACACTTCAGGGGCTCAGGTTTGGAATCAAATCCTCTGCTTATTTTTAAAGGAATGTTGTGCAGGCCGAAGATCCCACCTATGATGAAGTCTCCATGTTGATTGAAGCTGGGCTTGGTTGCCCTCCCCAATATTTTGCATGGTGGCGTCTGTGCTGCAGCCCAGAGGACTGTCAGTGCCAGCAGAATAGTCTGCAGTGCCATCCCACTGCACATCTCAGATCCAGCACTGCTGTGTACCAGGTTTATATACAGCAGTTTTAATTCTCCATCGATTTGTGATTCTCAAAGGCACGACTGACAGAGGCAACAGGAAATGTAAACAAGTCCAAGATGCACTGTGATCTGCACAGAGGCAACAGAAAAAAATCATCACAAGCCTGTGCTTGGCACACACACTAAAGAACTGACTCAGAATCAGTGGGACTTTTTAAAGAGTTTAGTATTTAGGCTTATAAAATACATACATTTGTTTTTGTATATTCCCAGAATCTAAATCTAATGTTAAATGACAAAAAGCCATATTTTGAATACTTTTTTCATACCCTCTACCTGGTTGGTATTGGTGAACATGGTGGATGGAGGTCAACTGACACATTATTGGTTGTGCTGTTATGAACCAACTCGCCCACAAAGAGCTTTTATTTCATGGAATAAGCTGTTAGACTCCATGAGAAAAAGGCTACGAGGCAGGAACTGTAAATAATCAGTGTTCCGGGAGTCAGTTCACGCAACCAGAAGCATGTTCAAAGTCCCACAGAAGGGCAGTCCCTCTGGGCATTTATAACATTCATATCACATCATTCCTGTTTACATTGAGCATTAACAAATCATCACTTGTTACGTTTTACTGGTCCCCCAAATAAGGTTATTGAGATTAGATTTGTTCTGTTAGAGAGACTAAACTAAAGTGTTAGTAAATATTTGTGGATTATAGGTAATATTGATTTGTTATATTAGTAAAAAAATGTCTGGTGCAGATCGCAGTGCATCTTGGAATTGTTTACTTTTCCCGTTGCCTCTGTCAGTCGTGCCTTTGAGAATCACAAATCGATGGAGAATTAAAACTGCTGTATTTAAACCTGATACACTGCAGTGCTGGATCTGAGACGTGCAGTGGGATGGCACTGCAGACTATTCTGCTGGCACTGACAGTCCTCTGGGCTGCAGCACAGACCCCACCATGCAGAATACTGGGGAGGGCAGCCAAGCCCAGCTTCTATCAACATGGAGACATCAACATCGGTGGGATCTTCGGCCTGCACAACCTTCCTTTACAAATAAGCAGAAGATTTGACACCAAACCTGAGCCCCTGAAGTGTTCACGGTGAGGATAAATATGAGCATTTAGCTGCTCTTTGTGTTGGTGTTTATTCAACCTTAAGGTTCAGCTGTGAAATTAAGGTCCATTGAAATTAAGAGATATATCAATTATATTTCATACTGCACAAATAATTGAATAATATACAATAATAAAATTCAATTTACAGGTATGTGTAACTTGTTGGCTGGTTGTGTAGGCTGGTTTACAGAAAGCTTGAGAGAGCGGTCGAGACTCGGGATCTACCGATGTAGCTATTGCCTATACCACAGATGGCGGATTAAGCAAAATAAACAAGCGGACGCAACAATCATTATTTCCTTATGTGAATGCAATAATACAATTATTTAATAATGTATTTATTTTTTTGGTTTTCACATAACATCAATTGTTCTCACACCACCATAGAGTGGGTCTGGGGTGGGCGCTGGACTCAATTGGCTGGAAAAAACTTTGTTTTAATAAAAACCACAATTCCAAAAAGGTTGGGACAATATGTAAATATGCACATAAAGGCAGAAAGTAATGATTTGTAATTTCTTTTTTACGTATATTTAATTGAAAACAGTGTCAAGAAAAGATATTTAATGTTTTACCTTATCAACTTTATTGATTTTTTAAATATACGCTAATTCCCAATTTGATGCCTGCAACACATTCCAAAAACGTTGGGACAAAAAAAAACAACTGGGAAGTTCAGAAAACACCTGTTTGGAACATTCCACAGGTAAACAGTTGATGCTTATTTTCAGGTACAAACGATACATTAACCTCTCTGCATTTGAATGGATCTACAGTGAAGCCGGAAAGTCTGCACACCCCATTCACCTTCTCCACGTTTTATTACGTTACAGACTTATACTACAATAGATTGAGTTCATTTTTTGCCTCAAACATCTACACACAATAGCCAGTAATGACGAAGTGAAAACAGGTTTTTAGAAAATATGCAATTTTATTTTACTGACAAAAATAGGTTATTTAGGGGTTACATATCTGTACACACCCTTAGCCTAATACTTGGTTGCTGCACCTTTGGCAGCGATTACAGCTTCAAGGCGTCTTGGGAAAGAAGCTACGAGCTTGGCACACTTGTTTCTGGACATTTTTGCCCATTCCTCTTGGCATATCCTTGCAAGCTCTGTCAGGTTGGATGGGGAGCGTCGGTACACAGCCATTTTCAGCTGTTTCCACAGATGCTCAATTGGATTCAGGTCTGGGCTCTGGCTGGGCCACTCAAGGACATGCACAGACTTTCTCCGAAGCCACTCCTTTGTTCTTTTGGCTGTGTGCTTCGGGTCATTGTCATGTTGGAAGGTAAACCTTCGCCCCAGTCTGAGGTCCAGAGCGCTCTGGAGCAGGTTTTCTTCAAGGATCTCGGTGTACTTAGCTGCATTCATCTTTCCCTCTATCAAGACTAGTCTCCCCGTTCCCGCTGCTGAAAAACATCCCCACATCATGATGCTGCCACCGCCATGCTTCACTGTAGGGATGGTATTAGCCAGGTGATGAGCGGTGCCTGGTTTCCTCCAGACGTGACGCTTGGCATTCAGGCAAAAAATTTTGGTTTCATCAGACCAGAGAATCTTGATTCTCATGGTTTGAGAGTCCTCTAGGTCCAAGCGGGCTGTGTTGTGCCTTTTACTAAGGAGGGGCTTCCGTCTGGCCACTCTACCATAAAGGCCTGATTGGTGGAGTGCTGCCTGGATGGTTGATCTTCTGAAAGGTTCTCCCATCTCCACAAGGATACGCTGGAGCTCTGTCAGAGTGACCCTCGGGTTCCTGCTCACCTCCCTGGCCAAGGCCCGTCTTCCCCGATTGCTCAGTTTGGCCGGGCGGCCAGGTCTAGGAAGATTCTTGGTGGTTCCAAACTTCTTCCATTTACGAATGATGGTGGCCACTGTGCTCTTTGGGACCTGTAAAGCTGCAGAGATTTTTCCGTACCCTTCTCCAGATCTATGCCTTGACACAATCCTGTTTCTGAGGTCTGCAGATAATTCCTTTGACCCCATGGCTTGGAGTTTGCTCTGACATGCACTGTCAACTGTGGGACCTTATATAGGCAGGTGTTGGCAATCCCCAATCATGTCCAATCAATTGAATTTATCACAGGTGGACTCCAATTAAGTTGTACAAACATCTCAAAGAGTATCAGTGGAAACAAAATGCACCTCAGCTCACTTTTGGGTGTCATATCAAAGGTTGTGCACACTTCTGTACATATGATATTTAACATTTTGATATTTACTAAATTAGCACAAATGTCTAAAAACCTGTTTTCACTTTGTCATTATGGGCTATTTTGTGTAGAATTTTGAGACAAAAAATGAACTCAATCTATTGTAGAATATGTCTGTAACGTAATAAAACGTGGAGAAGGTGAAAGGGGTGTCGGGGGGTGGGACTTGATTATGCTGTAAATTACACAGGAATAGTATGGGGAGGGACTATATACAAAAGGTTAGATATTTTCTAAATGGTTCATCCGATATGGATGAAAATACCCTCTAATTAAAGTCTGCACTTCAACCACATTGTCATTGTATCCTTTCAAACTTAAAGTGCTAGAGAAACACAATGCAAAACAGATAAATTGAATAGGCTGGTCAAGCCATCTTAAAATGAATAAGACCTAACATTTTTTAGGTCTAACATAAAGACCTAACATAAAAAGTTAAAATGTCAGGTCTTATTCATTTTAAGATGGCTTGACCGGCCTATTCAATTTAACTATTTTGCATAGTGTTTCACCGAATAAATGGTAACAGAACATGCCATCATAGCAGGTAATCACATCGATTGACTGAGTAGGTTGCAATGCAGCATTGCAATATTACACAGATACCCTCTATATGGATGTTTGGTGCATTCATCTTTCCCTCTGTCAGGACTAGTCGCCCCGGAGGTCTGGTTATTATGGGTGTGCAGCGATGCCACTATCTGTATCTGTTGGACTATCAACATTATCTGTATCTGTATCTGTATTCTGATTTTAAAAAATGGAAGTGGTCAAAGGGGACATATAGGAATTGTCATATTTTCTAGTCTAAAATTGATTGCTATTGCAATTTATGAGTATTCACCCCATCCCTGTCTTCTTTTTTTTTCAAAATCTTTTATAAGAACTATATTCTGGACTTTATACTTATTTATCTAACCCCCGACCCCCTAACTGGGGGACACTGAACAATAATTTTGGATAAGAACTGGAAAAAATCTGAGGTACAATATATAATCAACCCAATGAAAAGGCAGTTTTATAAAAACATGAAACAATTCCATTATACATTTGAATGGAAACTATTTCCATAATAAGAAACCTTTCTGCCTGTTGTGATTTCATATTGTACTTTTTTTTGTTCATTTATTTTTTTTACTATATGAACTTTACTATATAAATATGTTCTGCTGTAGTCAGGAGCACTAAAAATACTGGTGAGTTCTAGTTCTAGCTGTTAGCTAGATAAATAAGTTCTGCTCTAGTCAGGAGCACTAACAATACTGGTGAGTTCTAGCTGTTAGGTAGATAAATAAGTTCTGCTCTAGTCAGGAGCACTAACAATACTGGTGAGTTCTAGCTGTTAGCTAGATAAATAAGTTCTGCTCTAGTCAGGAGCACTAACAATACTGGTGAGTTCTAGCTGTTAGCTAGATAAATAAGTTCTGCTCTAGTCAGGAGCACTAACATTTCAAAGTAGTCCAGATGTGTCCTTGGTAAATTCTTTAACGTTACTGTTAATTATGTTGCTAAAATGTCAGTAAGTAAAGACGTGTCTCTAATAAGAACAGAGTTTGTCAGAGGAAGAGTTGTGTCAACGTTAACGTTAGCACTACAGTATTTGTAAGTTCCCAGATCACACAGCTGGCTTTAGGCTACTGAGGGTATATAACGTTATCTAACATTGGTGCAACTCTAGCTAACTGGGTTGATATCCAGCTAGCAAGTAGGCTAAGTTAGATCATGGGACTGCAGATATTTAATAGGCTATTCATGTTGTAGTATTGATGTGTCTATTACTAACGCCATTATTATCTGGCTAAGATAACTAGCTACGTTGTGTAATTTAATAGCTAGCAAATTGCATTGCATATTTATAAGATATCTAAAGTTAGCTAAATTATTGAGCCAGATCTCGCTACTGTGGTCCGCCATTACGACGGAAATCTTTGGTCTTTTTTCTTGAACTTTTTCTCGAAAGGAATTATGGGATTTTTCCCAGTCGGAGCAAGCATCGATGCATACTCCAAATTGTGAACAAACAGAGCACGCGTACGGGTACTTAATCTGTGCTCCGCACTACCAACTTCGGTTTGGACTCACACTCCAACATGGATGCGTGCTCGCTATGCGTGCTCGGAGCATGGAAGTATGCGGTTTGAGACACAGCTAAAGTCTCTCAGTCGTTAAACTTTATGAGCTCGTTTTTTCTTATAAAAATACAACACCACAGTTCCCCTTTCCACCTACATCAACATCATTTCCGGGATGCCAACTCTGGCTCTCATTCACACATATCCCATAAATACTAAAATTCTGGAACATTGCCAGATAAGACTGCAGGTGAAAACATCTTGTAAGAACCACCTGGCCTGTCATGATTTTTCCTTTCAAATGGTTTTTATTGAGATAGAAGAAATCATAGCAGTTTTTTTTTCAGATTTTCTCGCATTATCATGCCTTTTGTCGAAAAAAACCAAGCACTGGAGATGTGGGCCCCGTTCACATATCACAATTAATTTCTGTTAGATTTATATACCAAAAGGTCAAAAAGGATTTGTAAATCATTTTGCTGTTTTTATTTACATTTTTGCACTGTCCCAACTTTTTTGGAATTGGGTTTTGTATTTATTCCTTTCAGAGACCTTTTTTAGAAATGTTATTCCCCAAACATTTAAATAGCATATTTTTCCATTCATTCATATTTTTCCAGAAGGAATGAAGATTTCCATAGGAACGGGAAACATTTTACTAGGCAGTTTTGACATCTAGGGGTCAATTTACTAAATGTTTGCATGTACTAAAACACGTGTAAAACCGTTACCACCTGCAAAAAATCATCCGAGGTGATCAACTAATGAGGTGTGAAGAGCATTGCGTTTGCTAAAATTGAAAGATACCTGAATGAATATGCAATATTTCGCCCAATAGTGGGAGATGGTCATGCAAATAGATTACTTTAGCACTTCGAAAGTGATTTACTATGCCCGAAAGGAAGTTTGGGAAAGGTATTTGCGGGTGTATGTTAGTAAAAATGGAAAGCAGGTATTAAAAGACACAGAATCGATAAGATCATGACTGTCATTGTACCAAGACACGTAGGCTACAGGTGTGTGGAATATCCATAACTGAACGTTCTGAATGATTGCCTAACAGTGGGAGCTAATTAACTGCCCCATTCTAGCTAACGCTCAAAATACAAAAGAAGAGAATATGTGGATAGCCTACATAGGCTACATCATGAATAGTAAGAATATTTTTTTAGATCATGACGCAAATCATGTTAAAGAATAGAAGAGTCGCTGAACTATTATTTGAATCAAACAAGCAATACAACATCTATTATAACAAATAGTGAATAACAAGCAAATCAAAACTGTATGCGTACGGAACTTGGTAAGACTGCCGATTTGCTGCACACTCTTGGAACCTGCTACAAAGCACTTTTAAGATAGACTCTCTCCCATCTATTGGTCGGTTCAAGGCATTGATTAGGGACCATTATGTTTCTATTTGTACCTGCTTTGTTTGATCCTTGTTGAAATGTGTGTTTATTATTGTTATTGTCGTGTTTGTTGTTGTTGCACTGTACTGTATATGTGTATCCTTGTGCACTCAGCCCCACCGAAAATGAGGGTCTCCCTTAGTGGTCCCCGAGTTTTAAATAAAGGTAGAATGAATAATAAAAAATAATACCCATGATCAAATGGAAATGTGATTTTATGTGACACTTACGACATGAGTAGTTCTAGTGCTAGTAAGCATAGTTATGATAGTTTCTGCTGGGAGTTACAGATGTTTCTGAGGACTGAAATTAAGAGACATCCAGTGAAACAGTTTGTAATATACTGGCAGCTCGTTCAGTAGCCTATACCTAATACTAAAAATAATATAATAAAAATGGCAACATTGCTGCCAGTCTTTTCACTTTACAGTATAACCATTCCAAACATGCAATATCTCATTTAAATATGGCTGTTTGCAGCTGGAGTAATTTACATAATGACTCTTAGTTAATCACCTGCAAAGTGTGAAATGATAAGGCGTACAAATACTTTGGCTGCTCCCGCAAAATAACACCCCTTATTTGGGATCTTAGTAAATCGATCCCCTAATGCAGTGTTTCTCAACCCTGGTCCTGGAGGTCCGCAGGGTATGCTGGTTTTCGTTGTTACTCTGTACTTAATTGATCAATTAAAGCAGCCGATGACACAGTTAATTCACCACAACTGGTTTCTTGGGTCTGTATTGGTTGCCAATATTGAGGCAAAAACAAAAACCAGCATACCCTGCAGCCCTCCAGGACCAGGGTTGAGAATCACTGCCCTAATGTATTAAATGAATCAATGGTAATACAATGCCATAAACTATGAGAAGAAAATACACCTATCACTAACATAATCCATCACATCACTTGGGTGTAATGGATTGGATCTGGTAATAGAGATGCTTAGTAGTTAAATGGGAAAAGCTATTGGTATTCTCCCCGAAATATATGACAACTGTCATATGATCATTATTTATTTAATGATTGGACTTTGTATAATATGACTTATAACAATCCTACTTTTCAACCATGCTATTTCCCAATCTGATTAAGACATCCAGGTACTTTTCATAATAGCCCTGTTTGCCAGAGGAAGAGCATGATAATTTGGTCATGATCCATGAATCTAGTATGCTACTGTTGTCACCAAAAAGCAGTACAGACAATCATTGAGATTTGGAATGTGTTTTACCAATTATGTGCTTTCTTGTATTTTACTCAGGTCTGAATAACATTATATAACATTTTGGAATAAAAATACAGAACAGCAAACCAAAACTGGAAGCTAAAATAGCAAATATTTCCACAGCAACAGTGAACTTTCCCGGTGAGCTGACATAAGCTGGTATAAAGGCAATCCAGACTGCAGAGAATATGAGCATGCTGAATGTGATGAATTTGGCTTCATTGAAGTTGTCAGGCAGCTTTCGAGCCAGAAAAGCTAAAACAAAGCACAATATAGAGAAGAGTCCAATATAACCCAGTAGAGCCCAGAACCCCACTGCTGATCCTACATCACATTCTAGAATGATCTTTTCTTTGTAGTGCTTCACATTCTTGTTAGGGAAAGGAGGGGATATTGTTAACCAAAGCACACAAATAAGGACCTGTATGAGAGTGAAAGCAAGAACACTCAGTCTCTGCTGGGAAGGACCAAACCACTTCATGACATTACTGCCTGGAAGTGTAGCCCTGAAGGCCATTAACACCACTATTATTTTCCCCAGAACACAAGAGATGCAGAGGACAAAGGTTATCCCAAATGCAGTGTGGCGCAGCATACAGGACCACTGAGAGGGCTGGCCGATGAAGGTAAGAGAGCAAAGGAAACACAGTTTCAATGAAAAGAGCAGCAGGAAGCTTAGCTCTGAGTTGTTGGCTTTCACAATGGGTGTGTCCTTCTTTAAAAAGAACAACACAGCCACAAATGCAGTTACACATGTTCCAAATAAAGAAAAAATAACAAGCACTATTCCCATAATTTCCTTAAAAGACAGAAATTCAAGAGTCTTTAAAATACATTGATCTCTTCTAGCATTAGACCAGAATTCGTCTTGGCACAGAATACAGTTGATAGAATCTGTAATAAAACAATGAATACCATGGTTAGCAAACTGGTAGTACTGAGGTAATGTTCAGAGTTCACACCATAATACAAACAGCAGAACTTGTTCTGTGTATATTAGTTAAAGTTGACTCTGAATTACCTGTAGCATTGCTGATTTCTCCCTCAGCACAGGGCACACAGTCATAGCAGCAGACAGGCCTTCCTCTCTGCACAGCCTTCCGAGTGCCTGGGGGACAGCTCTCACTGCACACTGACCTGGGTTTCTGTGCAACATGTTACAACTCTTAACACAAATCTCACAGGGGCCATGTGATGTGTAACTACTTTATAATTATTATTTATAATACTTCATCATATAGAACATCAAATACTGGATTGTACAGTATATTCTTCCCTCATACAACTGTGATGTCTTTTTTTTTGTCTTCTTTTATTCACGATTGCAGCTAGCATTTTACAGTCTGGTAAATGAAGTGAAATGTATTTTGACAGGCCAGGCCCATGTTGAGTTGCTTCAATTTTGTGAAATAACTCTATCAGTGCTAAAAGCTGCATACAGGCATACAGCAGCATACATATGCTGTTATCAGAACACCTTTTCACAAAGTGTATGAGCACTTACCTGTTTTTGCCCACCTGCCCAAACCATACTAACAGGACTCATCACAAACTGCTGACCAGATGGTAAAGAGGCATCATAGTAGCCAACCACTCTGAACTCTACTGCACCATCAGGGCCAAGCTGCCAGTTCACCACCTCATATCTGGTTATCGGGTCTCCATTACTGTCAAAGGAGACTTTCTCTCCAGTTCCCAAAGTGAAATTGACTTTTTTCAAAGCCTCAAGAATCTGTCAAGAAACAAAGATTGAAGCTGACATAAACTCTTGCTTGGCGTTCTTCATAATCAGGATTCTATTAACTATGGAAGTAGGGTTTATTGAGTTACCTGCCAGGGCTCTGTTTTCACACTGTTTGTACAGCCTTGATGGGCTGTACATACCAGCAGGTCATGTAGAGAATGAGCAACAGCGTATACTGCTTTGTAAACATTGTTGGAGATTCTCAGCTCTGATACATCAGTGTATTGGTTTTCCAGTTCACTCAAGCTCTCAGATCCAGTGCAGGGGGTTGAAGTGAGTTTGATTGTTTTCGGTTGTTAGGGAACATTGGAATGCATTTTCCCAAAAGTCTATAACAGCAAGGTTTCCCGGATCTTGTGAGGGGTGAAGTTTTACTATGAACCCTTTTAAGCCTTTTATTTTGCCTTTGGTGACAGAAAAGCCAATAGACCCTCCCAGTATTCTATAACTTGTTGGTGTTGCTAGATTGCTTGCTGTTATCCAGGACTCACTGCCTACCATTAGTAAACCAGTAATGTTCAGCAGCATCAGTTGTTCTAGTAGACCGATCATCTCATCCGCAGCAAGAAATGGTACAATTACCTTTGCAGTGCCTCTTTTGATAACATCTACAACCTTTAGTAATTTCTCTGTTTCTGTTCTGTGAAATTTCTCAGAATGCTCAATGCAGATCCCTTCTTGTTGAGCAGCTTTTATAAATGTGGCCATCCCGTTGTTGCCATAGTCATTATCAGTTCTCACTGCTCCTATCCAGGTCCAGCCAAAGTGCTTCACCAGCTGAGCCAGTGCTCTGCTCTGGTAATAGTCACTGGGAATGGTTCTGAAGAATGAGGGGTACTGTTTTCTATTGCTCAGACATTCACATGTAGCAAAGTAACTGATCTGTAAATAAAATACACAGTAGAAGTTAAAACACATGAGAACTTAAAAACATATGAAAACATGAGCATAATTAATAGATATTTCTATAATCATAACCACCTGTCAAGTCATTTGTCCCAAACAGTATGGCGCTCTGAAATGGACGCCCTGTAATCCCTGTAATGGATCTTAATGGAATTGGGGGGTGAGCCTAGATTCAGCTGTAAATTACACTGTTACAGTACAGAACACATGACTGGCGAAATGGCTGTAAGTCATCAAGGGTCTAAGGTATCAAACGAGCCCCAAACCATCACTCTACGGCCAGATATGGAGTAGATGTGGATGGATCACTTTAAGGGTTTCTTCTCCTGACTTTTTTCCCCATAGAGTTCTATAGGAAAATGAGTCAGGAGAAATAACCCTTGCAGTGATCCATCCACGTCTTCTCCATATCTGGCAACAGAGTGATGGTTTTGGGCTTGTTCGATAGCTCAGACCATTGATAACTTACAGCCATTTCACCAGTCATGTGTTCCATACTGTACCAGTGTAATTTACAGCTGAATCCACTCTCACCCCCCAATTCCCATAGAGATCCATTCAAATGCAGAGAGGTTATAGTATCGCTTGTAACAGTACCTGAAAATAAGATATCGAGAGTCTTTTGATGTTGATGGGTCACAGACTTCAGGAAGTAACAGCATGCAAAGGATATGCGACCAAATATGAAATATGAAAAATACATTAAAGCAAAGGGTATGAATACTTATGCACATGAGAGATTTCAGTTTTAGATTTTTAATACATTTGCAAAAATTTCTAAAAACATGGTTTCGCTTTGTCATTATGGGTTATTGAGTGTAGATTGATAGGCAAAAATGGCAATTTTATCAATTTAAAATAAAATCTACAACACAATAAAGTATGCAAAAAGTGAAGGGGGTTGAATAATTTTGAGTGCAACTGTAAATGTATATCAGATCAAAAATGTCTACGACGTAAAAAAAAGCCAAGTTACTCACGCATAGCCTACATAGCGCTGTCTATAAGTCCTTAATTCCAACTTGCAAAAACTAGGCCTGCCTTTAAAAGTATTGATATCAAAATGTGGCCAAGTTACAACTAACAATATTGCCTATCGTAGCTCACACTAAATAAACTAGCTCTATTCCAAAGCAATGCTATCCAAACTTTCCTAAATTATTTAATGCAACTTGGCCCTGTGTTTCTTCATCTTTGCATGTGAAGAGATTGTGCCTCATGGAACGACATATGATTTCAATGAATGTTTTTAACAGTTGATGAATAATTACACTCCGGAAATGATATTGGTTGTACTTTGTTGGCAAGTTTACTTTAGAAAATGTACAGGTTTTAAATTGTTAACTGCTGCTACAGATTTCTTTACAATTCACAAACAGATATTTATATCAAGAAACATCATGTACAATAGAGAAAGGGGTGATGAATAAATAAATGCAAATAAAAATGAGTAATATTTTTACCTAGAAAATAGCATACATATAGCATTTTTCCAAACGTATCCAGACATGTTTGTGGGTCAGATGGTGGCAAATAAGTAATAGTACCAATTTTCTTAACATAATAGTAGTTATGACATTTGCAAACAGACTTTTGTGAACACAAGGATATCTATGCTCTGTAGGACCACAGGTTTTGGTAGAAATCCAAATAAATAAATCAATAAATACATAATAATAATAATACATTTTATTAATTCTGTGCTTTTCATAGACCCAAAGCAGTGGATGCAGACAATTGTTCAAACATGCCCTATAGTGTAGTAATTTTTCTGTTTAATTTCAACACATGCAACACATCTGAATCAGTTTGATGTGGCACATACAGTTTCATTGACCACATTCTCTTGAGATGGTAAGATGAAGAAACACAGGGCCAAGTTGCATTAAATAATTTAGGAAAGTTTGGATAGCACTGCTTTGGAATAGAGCTAGTTTATTTAGTGTGAGCTACGATAGGCAATATTGTAATATTGTAAGTTGTAACTTGGCCACATTTTGATATCAAGACTTTTAAAGGCAGGCCTAATTTTTACAAGTTGGAATTAAGGACTTATAGACAGCGCTATCGCTATGTAGGCTATGCGTGATTAAGCTTTTTTTCACGTCGTAGATGTTTTTGATCTGATCTCACTTCTTTTTTATAGCTAAATAATGATGAATAATGCATGAAGATAAACATGGAGAGAGACATGCATTCCAAAGAAATGCATGCAGACATTCGCGTAACCATAGAACAGCTATCCTATTACAGACAGCACACAATTACATTAAAAGAGTTTGTAAATGAGCAGTATTTAATGTGTAATGAAATACAATGAACAGCACCACCCGAGCTATGGATCATGAAGAACCATGTAAATTAATGAACTAAGTCTATATGGAGACATGCATGCACAATGGGCTAGACGCAAACACATTCTAGTTGAAAGACATACAGCCTAAATAGCTAGTACAGCCTAAATAGTTTGCATCAGTAAAATATGGAAATACAGTTTTAAAATAGGGCTATTAGTATTATATAGAAAATGAAATACATTTAACGTTAGGCTATTCGACACTGGATTGCCGGATGCATAACTCCAACCTTCCATGTGTGGGCTACGAGCTAGCGAGCGAGTTAGTGAGTTCATAAGCACAGCAGAATTCCATCGCAGTTTTTTTTCCGGTAGTGTAGAACGTTACCTGCGGGAAATGTTTTGGTACTGGACAGCTAGGTTTAGTTTAGTTTTCTGTAGAGCAATGAATGTAGACTATAAGGCATGTTGATTCGCTTTGTAGTAGCCTAGCTTGTATCTGCTTCCTGACTAGAAGCAGACTCACGTTTCTCTGGCAACAGTAACGTTGGCTAACAAGCTTAATTGGACAATGCATATTTCCCAGGAAACTTAGCCAGAAAGAAAACAATAGGTACTACTAAGAAAGTACATACCAGAGATTATTCTTCTTCTTGTTATTATTATTATTATTGTTAAAAGTGTTTGCAGTAAGCTACATTATCTGCAGAGTAGCGTAGACTAGAGCCACATTCGGAGGCTATTGTTTTTTTTGTTTTTTTAAAAGTGACTAACCATGAATCAGATGTTTGGGGAATTGGCGGTTTATAAATCCAATCTCTTAAGGGATTGCAGCTTAAAGGAGGCTTTCATAAATTCTTAATGTAGGCTATTATCGTAAATTCTTAATTTTCCTAGTAGTTAATTTTATGGTGACATTATGGTGTGAAAAGGATAAAGTGAACAGAGCTGAAGTGAAGAAATTAATGAATAAAGAAATGTTGGCCGAGGCAAGGGTACGTTGAGGTTCGGTTTCCACAGTCAGTCAGTCATGACCGCAAGAGCAGAGCGTAACACCCTCCCCAAACCAGACTAGAGCGAGCGTCCGGTTTGGGGAGGGTGTGATATAGCAGAAGTGAAACATTGAACAATTAATATTGGAAACCTCTTTTGCCTTTGCAATAAAAATATGTAAATGTGTTAATGTGAAAATAATAACAGTCTAATAAATGAAAAATACTTAACAGTTGCACATTGTTTTTGTGGAAAATAGGCATGTGCCCTGCTGGGCACGAACCCACAATCCTCGGTGTGAGAGACAGCGACTCTGACTATTAGGCCACAGTAGCTTCTTGGAAAGCATGAAGCCATTAGCTATATTAACATTAAAGTACATTAGTATGAAGCGTTTTTATTGGGCGATAAGCTTGATGAGCAGGTATACGGACCATACCCTCAAAGAATAATTCTCCCCATTGGATAACATCATGAAGGAGGCAGGCAGTTTGGCAGGAAAAATAGGAAGAAGAAGGAGAAAAACAGCAAAATAACCCAAGTTTGGGGCTTTATTGTGTGGATGTGTGAAGTTGTATCTGAATGCTGTGTGGTTACATGAGGTCAGAATATACAGCAGTTCATGTTTTAAGGGCTGAGAGTCTATGGTCATTGTGGTTACTTCTGTAGGAAACCCTGAAAAGTGCCAAAGCCGTAATTTGGCGGATGGCATACCTGCCATCCCAATTTAGTAATTCAGATTTTTGAAAATCGCTTTAATCATGAGGCGCAACTTCTTTCATGATGTTTTCTTTCAACAACAGTACATGAGCGTTGCCGTGCTATTGTTGAACGTTTTACGACACTTCCACTGTACGGTTGTTAAGTAGTATGGAGGATATTTTTATTGCCTGCTAGTACACAGGACGCAGTATATAGGGCTCTGATTCGGACACAGCCTAAAAAGGGTTGTCAACACAGACCTGTCAACACATTTCTCTTTGAGTATGGTTCTGGGATAGACATTCAGAATGAGCGCGAAATATGCATAAAGTTTGAATGACCACGTTCTGTTCACATGATAAGATGAAAAAACACAGGGCCGAGTTTTTAGGATTTAGTGAAATTTTTTTTAAAGCAATTTAGGAAACAGTATGTAGCACTGCTTTGGAATAGAGCTTGTTTAATTTGTGTGAGCCTAGATAACCGCTATTGCGCGAATTATAAATTTTGCTAGTTTTAGTTTAGTTAAGCACTGTGTATTAGTTTGACTTATACACAGTGCTTTCTATGTGTGAGTAACTTGACATTTTTGTACGGTGTGGCACAGTGCTGGGGAAGGTCGTTGTACCACATGGTGGACAGACAGGAAAACAAGAGAAAAAGGGTTAAATAGGATTTATTATACTCGTCGGCACCAAACAGAAAAAGACTCACCAAAATCCTCTGGGAGCGGCCCGGGATTAGGCGGCAGCCTCTGGCAGCACCTCGGGACAAGGCGGCAGAGTGGCGTCTGGCACCAATCAGATAAAGAGGACCCAGAATTGTTAAACAAAGGGGCCAGAACACGTAGCAACAAGCCCATCGAACAAACACTCTGTTGGGCCTGGGGAACCAGGCCCATTTCTTAGGGACATAATTATGGCTAACACAGAGCACCTGTGCTGATTAATATTTGCCTCAGCTGGCTCCCCTGCCTGGGTGTAGTGGCGGTGCTGTCCAATAGAGGGCGGCACCCCACCTCTCATCCTGTCACCACAACGTGGAAAACATTTTTCATATTGAATAAGCACTGTCCTCCCCAACTAAAACGCTCTCTCACACTACAACAGCACCCTCTCTACATCCCTTGACACCATCGCACCCCTCAAATCACGGACAGTCTCCACAGCTTGAAAACCACAGAACGGCACCTCGAGCACCACTCCAAAAAAAACTGGCCTCACCATGCATGCACAATTATATGCTGACCATTTCCTCCACTACAAGGATGTACTATACACTGCCAGAACATTATACTACTCTGACATCATGAACGCTGGTCACCGGAACCAAAAAAGTTATCTTCTCCACTTTTAACAAACCACTTCCCTTTACCTCAAAACTTTGTAATACATTTCTCAGTTTCTTTCAGTCCAACACAGAATCCATCCATCAACAGTTGCTCTCACCTCGGCTCCCTCCCCTCCATTACCAATATGGATTTACTCCCCCTTTCATTTTCCACCAATCCTCTCTGACTTTTGTAAAGTTGATGAGGCTCTTGTAAGTAAGATAGTATGTAAATCTAAAGCTTCTGCCTGCCCACTTGACCCTCTCCCCTCCAATGTAGACAAAGCCTGCCTTCCCTCTCTCTCCCCACTCATCACCTGTATTATAAATGCATCCCTCTCCTCGGGTGTTGTGCCACCTGCCTTCAAGGCTGTTGCTGTCATCCCTATTTATGCAGATGCCAAAGTTGTTAAATTCTCAACTATTTAGGGGCCGTTCTATTTAAGGCTTTATAACTCCAGGTGTGAGCATCACAAAAACTTAGAAAATGGCTTAAATGAAACAAGTCAGTTGTACCGTTTACAATGCTAACTTAGATTAGTTTATTTTCATAATTTAGGTCAAACAGTGCCACAAATGCAAATAAATATTAGCAAAAATGCAAAAAAAAAGTTTTTTGTTTTTCTTTAGTTTGCAATGAAATACTGAGAGCTACATATCTAAAACAGGTAAAACTATACATTTCCTGGATCATAGACTCCTTGTCCACAAGTATGAAAAATCTGAGGGTTGTATGCAGAACTACTAAAGAACAATGTTGCAAAATGTAGGCAGTTTCCTGTTGTCCCTTATTGTTTCCAAATCTATTCAAATGGCTTAATTGTGCACTGTTGTAAATCATAAAATATTCATATATTTAATTACAACTGTAATCAACTGTTTTGGCTCATAAAACTCACTTTTGCATAATTTTCAAGTGGGCATTACTAGATGTTAATCAATATAGGTGGATAGATATCTATGGGTCCAAAAATCTATCCAAAGCCTGTCATAAAATGAATAAAATATTTTTTGTCCATTATAAAGCACATACACATTCATACTCACTCCAAGGAAAATTTTCCATTCATCTGGCACATACTGTATGCACAGTAAATTTGAATGAGTATTTTCCATACCCTAAGTGACAAGTATAGTCCATGGAGATACTAATAAGCCATACTGTATATTACGTACGATAACATTACAATAAAATTATATTCCACTATCAGGAAAATGTTGGCAAATGTTCGAGCTTCAGGGTCAATGCCGGAGTGGCTAATCGGGAGAATCGGGAAGAATCCCGGTGGGCCGCTGTTTTTTGGGCTGGTGGCGAGGATCGGTAAACACTATAATAATTGTATAATAATTATATTTAGATCATATACTTGCATATGTGTGGGCCGTGTGAGCTCTCACTCGGCCCCCTCTCTCCTCCTCACACAAGCACAAAAAGCAACCACGGCCCACACCAGAAACTTGGATGCTGATAGGGGGGATGAGAGTGGCCCCTCCAAAATTCCATAATTGGTTGAACCCAAGTTTGTTTTAGATTATGATTGATCACCTGATGTAATTAGCTTAGTTTACGAGTTTGTGCCAGACGACGATGCTAAAATGGAGAATAAAATAAGGAAAGGAGGAGCAGAAAAGGCTAGGATTAAAAAAAAGAAAGGCACTGGAAGAAGAAGCGGCCAAATGTGCCACATTAACCGACATATTTCGAACACAAACACAAACGCAGCTGATAGCGTAGCGTATAATGTTAAGATGTCATAGGCGTGTAAAGCACAGTATCATTGCATGCCGTGCACAATTAAAGTTTATTGTCAATGAATTTTAAAGCATGACTGGCGTATTTGCAAATAACTGCTTTGATAAATGCAAAATGATTATGGGATCATCTAATTGTGAAAGGCATTTTGCTATATAGGCTAGTCTCTGAGCAGCCAGGATTTAAAAAAATATATTTTTTAGCGAGGTAATTGTGTTGGAAATGATTATTTTTGTTTATTATTATTATTAGGCCATGAAAGGTATTATAATAATAATAAGTAAATTATTAAGTACCACTGTTTAAGATGTAACTAACGTTAGCTAACATAGCCTAGCCTACTTGCTGTATCTTGCTGTCGCTTCTTGTTGGTTTTGTTAGCTAATGTTATTAACTTTTTATTTATTTGACGTCTAATGTCACCCTTCAACCGTGAGGTAACGTTAGCAATCTAGCAAAAGATAACAGCCAAATGAAGTTAGTTTAACTTGATAACTTACTGGAGATTTAAATGTTACATTCAGAGAGCTAACGTTACCCGACATGAAAGGATGTTTTATATCTTTCTGGCCATTGTCACAAACGTGAACATCTGCCAAGTTAAGAGTGTTATTTACTAAATTAGAAAAACGATGACTAAAACAGCAATTAAAGGCCTTATGATAACGGTCACTTCTTACCGTTCAAAAACAATAGTTGCAGCAGTTTTTATTAATAGTCAGTGTTAACATTATTCCAGTGAGTCATATATATTGTATGTGATTCAATAACGATTTGATATTGAGTACCCCTGAAAAATATGGCTTTATTACTTTCCCAGACATTAAATGCCTAACGTTAGGACAATATGCTTTATTTGCACAGCATTAGCCTACTTATTGAAGTTGTACATTAGTATTAGGCGATGAAAGGTATTATTCTTAATTATTATTATTATTATGTTTAAAGTGACAGAGCATAGTCTGCTGTTAGGCCAAGTCATTGATGAGGCAGTGCCAGGACCAAGCCATGAGCCCAGAAGGATCCCTGTGGACAGCACAGGTAGAGCTGTACCACAGTGTGTGCAAAATCTAAAAAGTCCAGACAATTAGTTCTAATATCACCACTATACATACCTATTTTACTAGTTATCTCTTGTATACGTGTCTTGTAATTGTTCTATATTTTAAAAAATGTATCATAAAAAGGCCATGAAATTTTTCATTGTGGAACACCCCCCCGGTCCAAAGTGGGCTGCCGTGAGACACATGAAATTCCCGGGCTGAAAATGAGTCCCACTCTGGCCCTGTTCAGGGGAAATAAAACATGAAACATGACTGAGTCACCTATGAACGCTTACAGTACCGTATGTGACATTCTCGCAAAATGCGGATATAACAATCTCAAACAAATGGCACAACACTGTGGTGGAGTGGAAAAACGAACATACATATTTGAAACATCACAAGCAGTAATACTTTGAGGAGGATCCCTCATGCATAATCTCTCAGGCTTATTCTCAGACAGAATCAATGCTATGGTATCTATGGTATATTCGTAACGATCTTCGTAACTGCTTATGCCCATCCCAAAAATCCATGTAAGCAGGCGAGGATTTTCTCTATCCATGCTGACGAGTTAGTAAATTAGTAAAAACTTGTGAAATTAACAGGAAACAACTACTACGCCTCAGTGAGCGAAAGTACATTCTCAGTTGCTTGCATAAAACTAAAATAATAAAACTAGAAATGCTGTTACGCCCGGCTGTAATTTATTGTTCAAAGCATCCAATAAGAAATAGCAAACACTGTTGAGAAAGATATCCTGTCCATATACTGTCCTCTATCGGATAAAACAGTTGCGAATAAAACCGGAATTACTTGAAATACTGGGGCATTTGGGGTTCTGCGCGCAGGCATTCTACATAGTGTAATAGCGTTCTAAACTGGTGTGTATTTCTCAAACAGATTGTCCAAGACAATACATGACCACTGAAATGGATATCTCTATGCGTAAAACCAATGGTAGGATTGTATATTTATTTCATATTTACTAGCAGATATTGATAGTAGAGATACTTACATGGTATAATTACACAAAAATTTTTGGTGGTAAAAATATATTTTTATGAACTCACTCATAGATGCTGTTTTCCACTGTGTCATGCATGGGTAGGTGTAGTTGCAGGCGAGACTGGATGGGGGGCTGCTTGTTAAATGGACAAACTGCGACATAGTGACACTTAGAAACGTATTTGAGTTGTCATGAAACATGTATGAATAAAGTTAAACACTGAGTTTTTTGTTTCCACTCATAGTTTGGTTGCAGGAGCAATGCATATATGAGTTCAGCAAACTCTTGGCGCCAGTGCCATGGCCACTAGGGAATCTGCGCAAAGGGGTTAAGAAGCCTGGTGTCGACCCATATGACCTTTACCATTTCTGGCCCATTTCAAACCTTTCCATCCTTTCCAAAGTACTAAAGTGTGCTGTTGCATCCTAGCTTCAGTCCCACCCTGAATTAAACAACCTCCATGACTCTGGTTCACTTCATACCTCTCAAATAGACAGCAACTGATTTCACTGAAAAACCACAAATCCAGCCACGCTCCTGTCACTCATGGGGCCCTATCTTGGCGATCTTGGCGCTTGGTCTAGGCGCTTGGTCTAGGACATTTAGGGCATGTCCAAGTCCACTTTTGCTATTTTAACGGCGTGTTTTTTGGGCGCTAAGCACGGCGCAGCGTGCAAGTGGGCTGAACCTAGTCTCTTCATTAATTATAGGTGTGTCTTGGTCGTGACATGCAATAAACCAATCAAAATGTCATATCCCATTCCCTTTAAAAGCCTGCTTTTCCACCTTGGTGGATTGCTTATATGATGGCGAAACAGACATGCTCGTGCGTGTTTAGTGCGATCAAGGAATAGGCTATATGGATCAATAGTAGCCTATGATCAATATTATTCGGACTAACCATTATGAGTTCCCGGTAATTCCCGATAGTTCTGTTATTTTACAAAATATATGCGGTTAAATTTCGTTAAAAGCACCTGCAACAGCTGAGAATAAGCTACCAATGGCTTCCTTCCCACCTTACTCACCTTAGAAAAAGCCAAATTAGCCTGCTTGTTTAACGAATTTAGTTTGATTATGCAATGAAGCAATGAACTCATGTTCAAGCTTCATCCAAAGTTCATTACCTGCATTCTAATTTTGATTAATAACATAAATAACGTTATTTTGCCTTAATGATGACACTAAATACAATAAAGCTGTCAGGTTGGCAACCCATAGGTTCACGCATATTTTCCCTTGTTTTATAATGTCCTGCTTATGGAAATGTGAACAACCTGTTTTACTGGTAGCGTAATGCTTTAAAACAACCCTCTTTCCCAGGAAGACCGTGAAAAGTGCGACTTACAGCAGGGGAAACAGATCTGCTCCTGCACAGAATGGCAGAGAATGGCATTAAAATTAATTGTGAATTAATTGTGTAACATGCTGCAAATTTGTTTTCGTTACTAATTAGACGCTTACTTCTCTTTAAAATATTTTTTTCAGTTATGGAACAGGTGAAATCAGTGGGGTTTTAATAAGCTGAGAGTATGGAAACTTGTCACTGTACAAATTTAAAAACTATGAAGGAGGAAGAATAGCTAAGGTTACAATTCAGTTAACATGGTGACATTTATCTCTGTTTTTTAACCATCGAAAAAACCTTATGCACAGCGAATCTGGGTTTTGAACTTTTTTCAGTCAAAACCATTCTATTTACTTACAGGCTGTAAGCCTAGAGAGCTTAAGCTATTGTAATGACATCTGAAGCGCATTTTCAGAACTCAAATGTCCATATATTCCAGTGACTGAATTGTTTAACTAACAGGCTGCAAGTGAACAGTTATTATTGTAAACATGTCTTTGCCTTTGCAATAAGAAAACATTATTTTATGAGAGAACCAGAACATGTGCACACAGTTTTTGTCCAAAATGATATGCCACTTTAGTACCAGGCGGGGATCGAACCCAAATCTCTTGCATGGTAAGCATTGACGCTTACCACTATACCAAAGCCTGTTGGTACAGTCATGTGATATGGGCTATAGGACATTTGTCAATTACATTTGTTTCCATACTGCGTAACGTTACCTGAAGTGGTGTTGTCTGACTTTCACCATTTCGCTGTAGTACAAGTGAAACTTTGAACAGTTAATATTGGAAAGGTCTTTTGCCTTTGCAATAAAAATATGTTTGTTAATACGAAAATAAGTCTAATAAACGAAAAGTATAACAGTTGTACATTGTATTTGTCGTAAATAAACTTGCACCCTGTTGGGCTGGAACCCCCAATCCTTTGTGTGAGGGACAGCAAGTCTAACCAGTAGGCCACAGTAGCTTCATGGAAAACACCAAGCCATATAGCCGTATTGTCTGTGATTCTGCGATGTGTCCACATTAGTTTGAAGCGTTTTTATTGGTCGATAAGCTTGGGAGAGCAGGTATGGGATGTTGTTATCCAATGAGGACAATTATTCTTTGAGGGTATGGCAGGAAAAATGGAAAGAAGAAGAATGAGATGAAGAAGAAGAAGAAGAAGAAGAAGCAGAAGGAGAAAAACGGCAAAATAACCCAAGTTTGGGGCTTTATTATGTGGATGTGTGAAGTTGTATCTGAATGCTGTGTGGTTACATGAGGTCAGAACATACAGAAGTTAATGTTTATAGGTGTTTAGAATCTGCGGTCAATGTTGTTACTTCTGTACGAAACCCTGAAAAGTGCCAAACTCTCGGTGCTGTATAGGTATGGGGCATGCCCCGCCAAGCTGTAACTTGGCGGATGGCATACCTGCCATCCCAATTGGCGGCGCAAGATATAAACCACCGTTTTTCCAAGCATAGTTGTGCACACAAAAATGATTAAGTATAAACTCTGAATACACGTATCTTGCAGACAAGCCTCCTTTTTATCAAATCTCCACCCTGCGCGTGTAATGCCATGTATATACTGGAGAGACGCTTAAAACAGCGGATATTTATTTTTTCAGTAAACCCAAGGATTTATTTGTTTACATAATAATATTGCGAACAACCATTGTCTGGTGATTATTTATTTTGATTGTGTGATGGGTATATCCAAGTCGTCAATAAGAGCTATGATCATTTTATCAATACGACAGATTCATACGTTCACTGTCTTCCCTGTGGCAAGAGCAACTACGATGCACAAAGGTAGGATTTTACAAAGGCAAATGCGGTTATTAAATGCAATGTCACTGACACGTTGAAAGTGTAGGCCTATACCTCCACACACATTATTTTATTAGAAAGCTGGCACCCCAGGGGGCAGGTACAAGAAACGGGTCATTAGAATATCATGCCTTTGTGCCACCCACATTTTGAGAAACGCACCCGCGTAGCGCAGGTTAGAATACGGCGGATATCATCCTGCTTCAAATTTGCGCAGGAGAGGCACTTAAGCGCATGACTTAAATTGGCCATCTCTGAATCCGGCCCTAAGATTCTAAGAAGTATTTGTCTCCATGTAAACGACAACGTAAACAAAGAAATGATGGTGATGCATGCAAGCACCATAAATTAGCAAGCTATGTAATACCAGAGAGTCCCTGTAATGTTGTTTCTTTATTTGGCTGGCTGTACACAAAACATCTGGCTACACATGTAAATGCCCAAGGTCTCCCGCTAATGTTATTTCTCATGCTGGTAAAATTTACAATTTTCTGGAACCCTTTTGCAGGGCAATCCGTCAGTCCTCAATCCAATTCACCACCACTAGCCACGTTTACATGCAGAATATTTCATCATTCCGAATACATTCATTCCGATCGCAAACCGTAATTTGCCACTGCAACATTTCATGAAAGCTAATTCCAGCTCTCATTCCTACGTATGACCCATAAATGCTAAAGTTCTGCAACATTGCCGGATAAGGCTGCATGTGAAAACATCTTATAAGAACCACACGGCCTGCCATGATTTATTCCTTTCAAATTGTTTTATTGAGATATGACAAATCATAGCACGGTTTTTTCAGATTTCTTTGCAGTATCTTGCATATTGCCAAATAAAACCAAGCACTGGAGATGCAGGGCCCTGTTCACATATCACGACTGATTTCTGTTAGATTGATATACATGTATGACCTGTTTTACCAGGTTTTGTGCATCCATTGCAAGGAATTAATACATTTGTATCATTGAATTGTATCAGTATTCAGAAAAATAATGTTTCATACACTACAAATGATGTATGCAATAAATAAATAATTAAGGTTTTTTTTTTTTAGGTTACAATAGAATGAACCAGGTGTAATGGTAGTTGAAAATGAGTCAGCCACCTAAGCCACAGAGGGCTGGGGAAGTTCTTGAGGGTTGCCATTAAGTGAACAGGGGTTCATGAACATCATTTCTTTCATTTATGTCATGTAAGACATATTACATTCTTATTTCACCTATGGCTCTGTGATCCAGTACCCTACAAAATTGTCTTGGGTATAAAATGGTGTGGGCAATCACTGAGATTTCAGGTCTGTTTTACCCATGATATGTTTTCTCGTATTCTGATCAGGTCGGAATAATAATATATAACATTTTGGAAGAAAGATGCAGAACAGCAAGCCAAAACTAGATGCTAAAATTGCAAAAATCTCTATAGCTACAGTGAACTTTCCAGGTGAGCTGACATAAGCTGGAATAAAGGTGATCCAGACTGCAGAGAATATGAGCATGCTGAATGTGATGAATTTGGCTTCATTGAAGTTGTCAGGCAGTTTACGAGCCAGAAAAGCTAAAAAAAAGCACAATATAGAAAGAAGTCCAATATAACCCAGTACAGCCCAGAATGCCACTGCTGATGCTACATCACATTCTAGAATGATCTTTTCTTTGTAGTGCTTCATGTTCTTGTTGGGGAAAGGAGGGGATATTGTTAACCAAAGCACACAAATAAGGACCTGTATGAGAGTGAAAGCAAGAACACTCAGTCTCTGCTGGGAAGGACCAAACCACTTCATGACATTACTGCCTGGAAGTGTAGCCCTGAAGGCCATTAACACCACTATTGTTTTCCCCAGAACACAAGAGATGCAGAGGACAAAGGTGATCCCAAACGCAGTGTGGCGCAGCATACAGGACCACTCAGAGGGCCGGCCGATGAAGGTAAGAGAGCAAAGGAAACACAGTTTCAATGAAAAGAGCAGCAGGAAGCTCAGCTCCGAGTTGTTGGCTTTCACAATGGGTGTGTCCTTCTTTAAAAAGAACAACACAGCCACAAATGCAGTTACACACGCTCCAAATATGGAAAAAATAACAAGCACTATTCCCATTATTTCTTGAAAGGACAGAAATTCAACAGCCTTTAAAACACAATGATCTCTTTTGGCATTAGACCAGTATTCTTCTGGGCATTGAATACAGTCATTAGCATCTGTAATAGAACAATGAATACCAAGATTAGAAAACTCAGTGATAATGTTCAGAACAAACAGCTCTGACTGAAGATTGATAAAGAGCACAATTTACGAATGTTCTGTGTAGCCTGGTTTGTGTTGTGTAACAACACAAACTGGCTCAGCAACAACACAGTACCAACACAAACTGGATCATCAGCATGTTGTGTAATTGTGCTGAATTACCTGTAGTATTGCTGATTTCTCCCTCAGCACAGGGCACACAGTCATAGCAGCAGACAGGCCTTCCTCTCTGCACAGCCTTCCGAGTGCCTGGGGGACAGCTCTCACTGCACACTGACCTGGGTTTCTGTGCAACATGTTTCAACTATTAACTCAAAGCACTCATGGACAATGTGATGTACAAATACTTAATAATAATGCTTTACAACATGTTATAATGTAAAACATTAAATTCTGGAGACAGATTATTATTGGTTCAAATATGAAGTTGTCAAGCTCAGTTTGGGAACAGCTTTGGGCTTTGATGCTAAGTGCTGAAAGCTACAAGACGGGTGACATATTCAAGGAAAAAACCTTGATTAATTTGTGGAGAAACATAATGAATACAGATGCTTCTATACAGGTGTACTGCATGATACAATTAAGCAATTAACATCCTATCATGCTCTATGGAATTTATAGAAAATGCTGAGCAGGCCCAGTTGACCTTGTAGGGTATAGAGGCAGCTACATAGAGAGGGATATTATAGTAGGGTATAGTAGGGTTGCAATGCATAAACCCATGAATACACATTTGAGAGTTCAGTGGTGCAAAAGCCATAGGCACTGGTCTACAGAGATGTGGAAAGTGATATGGTCAGATGAGTCATCCTTCACCATAATCTCGACAAGTGGGTGAGTGCATGTGCGGCGTACACCAAGAGAACGGTACAGGCCTGAATGCTTGACCCTTTCAGTGAGGGGGTGCAGTGGCTCTGTTATGCTGTGGGGGGCATTTTTCTGGCATGGTTTGGGTCCACTTGTCCCCTTAGAGGGAAGGGTGACTGCAAATCAATACAAAGTTATTTTGAATGATCACCTTTATCCTATGCTGATGGGAGTGGTCTCTTCCAGGATGATAATGCCCCCATCCACAGGGCACAAGGGGTCACTGAATGGTTTTATGAGTATGAAAATGATGTGAATCATATGATATGGCCATCACAGTCACCAGATCTCAACCCAATTGAATGCCTATGGTAGATTTTGAACCGACGTGTTAGAGAGCGCTCTCCACCCTATCATGAGAACACCAAATGAGGAAATCCAGAAATCCAGAGTTCCAGACACTTGTTGAATCTATGCCAAGGCGTATTGAAGCTGTTCTGGCGGCTTGTGGTGGCCCAACACCTTACTAAGACACTTTATGTTGGTTTTTCCTTTAATTTGTCTCCCGTCTGTATATTGTATGAGTGCTGTTATCACACCACATGTTCATGAAATGCTTGAACTTACCTGTTTTTGCCCACCTGCCCAAATCTTACTAACAGGACTCATCACAAACTGCTGACCAGATGGTAAGGAGGCGTCATAGTAGCCAATTGCTCTGAACTCTACTGCACCATCAGGGCCAAGCTGCCAGTTCACCACCTCATATCTGGCAGCTGACTCTCCATTACTGTCAAAGGAGACTTGCTCTCCAGTGCCCAAAGAGAAATTGACTTTTTTCACAGCCTCAAGAATCTGTCAAGAAACAAAGATTGAAGCTGAGATAAATGCTTGCTTTGCTTTGTTTCTAATGAATATTTTATTAACTATGTAAGAAGGGCTTATTGTTGTTACCTGCCAGGGCTCTGTTTCCACACTGTTTGTACAGCCATGATGAGGTGTACATGCCAGCAGGTCATGTAGAGAATGAGCAACAGCGTATACTGCTTTGTAAACATTTTTGGAGATTCTCAGCTCCGATACATCAGTGTATTGGTTTTCCAGTTCACTCAAGCTCTCAGATCCAGTGCAGGGCTTAAAGTGAGTTTGATTGTTTTCAGTTGTTAGGGAACATTGAAATGCATTTTCCCAAAAGTCTATGACAGCATGATTTCCTGGATCTTGTGAGGGGTGAAGTTTCATTAGGAACCCTTTTAAGCCTTTTATTTTGCCTTTTGCGATAGAAATGCCAATAGACCCTCCCAGTATTCTATAACTTGTTGGTGTTGCTATATCGCTTGTTATCCAGGCCTCACTGCCTACAATTTGTAAACCAGTAATGTTCCGCAGAGTCAGTTGCTCTAGGAAACTGATCATCTCACCTTGTGCAAGAAATGCAACAATTACCTTTGCAGTACCTCTTTTGATAACATCTACAACCTTCGCTAATTTCTCTGGTTCTGTTCTGTGAAATTTCTCAGAATACTCTATGCAGATCCCTTCTTCTTGAGCAGCTTCTATAAATGTGGCCATCCCGTTGTTGCCATAGGCATTGTCACTTCTCACTGCTCCTATCCAGGTCCAGCCAAAGTGCTTCACCAGCTGAGCCAGTGCTCTGCTCTGGTAATAGTCACTGGGAATGGTTCTGAAGAATGAGGGGAAACTATTTCTGTTGCTCAGACATGCGCATGTTGAAAAGTGACTGATCTGGTAATAAAATACATTAAATGAAAACATGAGCATAATGAATTAATATTTCTACTCACAATTTGAGAGATAACAAGTGTACATCTTTAACATGTGTACATCTTTACATTACATTACAGTCATTTTATACCTGCAATAAGGAAGCAATTGGACACACCTGACTAATCAGAAACACCTGTGAAGCCATTTGTCCCAACATTATGGTGCCCTGAAATGGGGCTGCTATGTATAAAGAATGCTGTCATTTCTACACAGAGAAACCAAAATGTATAAAAATACTCTAATAAAACCTGAGAATGCACTTTAGCCACATGTGAAGTGTTGGAATGTAAATCTGAAATTGTCAAGTACAGAGCCAAATAAAGGAGAAATATGTACAGTTGAAGTTTACATACACTTAGGTTAAAGTCATTAAAACTAATTTTTAACCACTCCACAGATTTCATGTTAGCAAGTCAGTTAGGACATATACTTATCATCTAGTAATAATAGTACTAACTAGTACTTAATAGTACTAGTAATTTTTCCAACAATTGTTTACAGATTATTTCACTTTTAATTCACTATATCACAATTCCAGTGGGTCAGAACTTTTTTTATATTTGGTCGCATATCCTTTGCATTCCATGACTTCCTGATCAAAAGACTCTTGGAATCTTATTTTCTGGTACTCTTACAAGCAATACTATAACGTCTCAAAACAAGCCTCAAACCATCACTCTGCTGCTGGATATGCAGTAGATATGGATGGATCACTTTAAGGGTTGTTTCTCCTGACAAATACGACCAAATATTAAAAATTTAAAACTTCAGACCCACTGGAATTGCCATATAGTGAATTAAAAGTTAAATAATCTGTCTGTAAACAATTGCTTGAAAAATTACTTGTGTCATGCACAAAGTAGATGTCCTAACTGACTTGCCAACACTATAGTTTGCTAACATGAAATCTGTGGAGTGGTTAAAAATGTTTTATTGTTTTAATGACTTCAACCTAAGTGTTTGTAAACTTCCGACTTCATCTGTATTATATATTTTTTTTTTACCAATAAAATTTCACAAAAGAAAACCCCTGCTTAGGAGACCCAAAGATATTTCACGTACCTAATCTCCTTTCAATGACATTTCATCAGTGAACTACTCCCTGTGTGGTTGTATTTAAAAAGGAGAAAAGGAACTCTTACCACTGGAATTTGAAATAATCCAACAGTTGCTGCAATTGCAATGGAGTTCGTTGAAGAGGACGGCCCAATAATGACCTGCACTCCTGCCGGTGTGGAGCATGATGTATCAGTCAGTGTTTCCTCATAACCGTTCATCAGAGCCATGGCTGATCGTGTGGAGATTGTTGAAGAAGAACAGGTGTCATATATCTTATATCCAAGAGATACACCTGGGAGGAGGTCAGTTCTGTTATTTATTTCTTCAATGGCGAAGATCATGGTCTGGGTGAACTGGAATTCTCTGAAATCAACTCTAGAAATTACAGAATTCATAAATGCTTTACCGGCTAAACATATGGAGCGCAACTTACAAAGACTCTTCAGTAGATTAAAAGTTTAAGTTTTAAGTTATAAATTACACCTACCTTTAATTTAATTTCATTATTGTACATTATTAAATAGTTTCTGCAGTATGAAATATAATTGATATTACCCTTTGTTTCATTGTAATCACAGCGGAACCTTAATGTTGAATAAACACCAATACAAATTGCAGCTAAATGTTAATTCATATTTATCCTCACCGTGAACACGTCAGGGGCTCAGGTTTGGTGTCAAAGCTTCTGCTTATTTTTAAAGGGATGATGTGCAGGTTGAAGGTCCCTCCGATGTTGATGTCTCCATGTTGATTGAAGCTGGGCTTGGCTGCCCTCCCCAGTATTCTGCATGGTGGAATCTGTGCTGCCGCCCAGAGGACTGTCAGTGCCAGCAGAATAGTCTGCAGTGCCATCCCACTGCACGTCTCAGATCCAGCACTGCTGTGTACCAGGTTTAAATACAGCAGTTTTAATTCTCCATCGATTTGTGATTCTCAAAGGCACGACTGAGTCCCAGGATAAGCAGGTTGAGGTGGGACAAATTGCAGAAGCGACAGAGGCAACAGAAAAAGTAATCACAAGCCTGTGCTTGGCACACACACACACACACACACACACACACACACACTTTACAGTGATGACTCAGAATCAGTTGGGCTTTTGAAATATTTTTGCATTTAGGCCCATAAATTCATACATTTTGCCATATACTTTGTATGAAATCAACATTTTAACCCTCATGGAAAGGCAGCACACAAAATTCACGTTATAGTTAATCACTAAGCACCGGGGTATTTTAACCTCTTAATGCCAAACGCCCCCTAGCGGTAACGCCGGCGTGACGGAAATTATTACATTATACATTTCATTAATTTAATAATATATAATAAACTGCTCACCTCAATATTTTGATTAAATATCCTTAAGATATATCCATTCCTTCTGGGAAAGTGGTTTTTAAGCCCAAAACGTCGGAATAAAACTTTGTAAATAACGTTGGAAACTCGGACCTAATTCTCAAACATGTATTGCAGCTTGATGTCACACCATAAACAATGTGCTGGTAAACTGTTCTGCTTAATTGTATTTCACAAAACTTTGGTTTGAAAAATCATTATACCTTTAGGCTTCAAGAAAAAATACTTTAAAACTTTCATACGGCTGTACATTATTTTTTTCCAATTTTAAACCGACTTGTGCTTTTTTGCACTTGATTACGACTCGTTCGGCTGTGTTCACTTTGGCGTTGTGAAACCATAGACTGTATAAAAATATGGACAAAGCCACTGTGACGTCACCCATTGCCTTTCCATGGCCTCGGAAAAACCAAATTGAAACACGGAAGTCTTTTTCGCCGGCTGTTTGGACGAACTGCGCCTGCTCAGTGGAGCCGACTTGACCTTTGCTTGGAGCAGGGTGAACCGGATATGGTCTTCATGGGAGGGTCTCTGTCCAGGCACAGTATGATTGACAGTTCGGGGCGGAGATTCTGGAAAGCGGGAGAAATTAGAAGCGGGAGTTTTATATTGCAAGCACAGTCTGATTGCAAGCAAATTCACGGTAAGTCAAGCTAATTTATTATATAATTTCATTTTCACGGTTTTACGGTGTTATTTATTTGCATTGACTGTGTGAAATTCGCCACATCATTGTGTTATGTTATAACGTTTTATTCAGTTATCTTCAATTTACAGTACAATTTAAAGTACATTAATATTCCACCCAACTCAGATCGGAGGTAGGCTAATTCCATTAGCTAGCATACCAGCTTGACAGTGAGATTGGTTACGTTAGGCCTAGGCAGGCTAAGGCGAATATAGGGTAACGTTATGATTGCCATTAACGATATTGACGGTCAATCAATCACATTTACGTACAAGACTACTTTTATTATAAATGTCCCGAAGAGCTGCTCTAAATAGGTAGCAAGCTGTCAGCAAGCTTGCGACCCAAAAAATCCGTCCAAGCCATAGACTGTATAAAAATAGGTCCTTGCGGGATTTCTAAATTCCTAAAAATGTCAGTAAAAATGGTTAGGTTTTGCTCGTTCCAATAACCCAGCAGAGTAGCCTATTATGTTAATAATGCCCGCCCGAACCTGTCCTATTTTTTTTTGTGTGTGGATAAAATATAAAATATATGATCACCCTAGCTAACACAAATCACAATGAAAGAAGATAAAATAACGTCAGCTGTGGCCATCTACGAAGCATTTTAATAGTCTATTTGCATGCGTGAAAATTGCACAATGCACTTTGTAAAACCAAGTTTCCCACCCTAGTGCATTAAGTCTCATTACACAGACTGGTTGTAACCTTAACCTTTTAATTTCTTTTGCAGACACGATGGAAAACCAAAGCCTCAACTGTGAGTTTCTGTACCCACCTTTCATTGTGAACCATTTTTCTTTTTTAATCACTGTGCCTTAAACTAGTCATTTACATAATATAATTTGAGTGTATTTCTCTTGCATTGCTAATTTTTCAAGCGTAGCTCTCGTTATGCAATAGGACCAAACAGCATATTGACAATATTAAAGTATCATGTCTAGATTGTGGATGATGTTTTTAATAGCTTGCATCCAGAATGTATCATTGTATATTGCAATGAGATGCATTTAATTTTATTCCTCTTACACAGATAAAAATGTCTGGATAGTTGGTGACAGCTACATCCGGCGTGGGGAGGAGAGAGCAAGGGAGACCATGGGGACCAGTCTGGGTCTGGATGCCAGGGTCCAGTGGTTTGGCTGGGGAGGCCTGAGGTGGGAGCGGCTTCTCCCCTTCATTCACCAGTCCCTCAGAGGAAGAGCAGCCCCGGATGTCCTGCTCATACACTGCGGCGGGAACGACCTCGGCAACACGAAGAGCCTGCGTCTCGTCGCAGACATGAAGCGGGACCTGCAAGACCTCCACCGGCGTTTCCCAGGGACGAAGATCCTCCTATCAGCAATCTCCCAGCGACGCCGGTGGAGGACTGCCAATCCGGGGAAAATAGACAAGACCAGGAAGTGGGTGAACAATGTCATGGCTACATTTGTTCAGAGTTTTGGTGGAATTTTTATCCCACATTCTACCATAAAATTTGATAACGCTGACCTATTTCTAAAGGATGGTGTTCATTTAACCCCTAGGGGAAATGATATTTTTTTAAATAGTATGGTCCATTCCCTTAAAGACTGAATCTAGGGGAGGAGTTTCTCCAATCCTGGATTTAGCTTTTAATGGAATAGGTTTTTTTTTTAATGAAATGGGTCAGCTTTTCAAATTTTATGTTATGATGTTATATTTTGTATTATTTAAATTAATGACATCTGTAGCTATGCCATTGTTCACCCAACTCCCCCTGCTCTTCCTCATCCCTGTCCCACATCTTCTCTCCCCCACCCCCCATCTTGTCCTCTCCAGCCATGGCACCCCATGGCCTTTCTTGCTCCCTAAGCCGGTGTAGCTGTCAATTAAATTTTTTTTAATTATCCAACTTGTTTTGATGTGTTCATTATTTGCATAACAGAATCATGCAGTAGGTGAAATAGCAAATATTACACAATATATAAACTAATCAAATGTCATTCAAATCATTCAAAATGAAGCATAAATAAGGGCATCTGGTAGCCTAACTACCCTCTACATTATACATGTTGTACAGCAATTAATTTTTTTAAGTACTTGCTCTGTAATGAGAATCGGACCCTTTATATAAATGGGGAAAAATGTCATTTGAGGTTTTTGTCTGCTTTTGTCTTTAAAATATTTAATACCCTCTTGCATTCAGTTAAATAATGAGAACATAATGCACCAATACATTACCGCTCAAGATGGCCTTCCCCAGCGTGCACACAGTGTAAGTATAGCCACTGATGTAAATAAGTAACAGACATCCTGCAATCTCACTGAAAGACTAAGGAGGACCAGCTTGTGCTGCGACTTTAAATGTATTAAAGGAGTGATTAAGATTCTTTTTTCACAAAGCAACTTGAAATCAGTACAATGTTTTTATGTATCCTTAAAAGATGGTCAGATGTCCCTTGTGGCTGACAGGGTGAGTCCGTGGTCCATACATCCCGCACAGGATGGCGGCGTTTTCCTTTGTAATATGGATGCTGCACATTTGATAAGAGGGTCACCCACAGACTAGGACTGCGGTCCCCAACCCTATTCCTTGTTTCAACCCCAAAATCTGATTCTACAAATTAGCAGCTCAAGATATCATTTCATCACAGAATTAGTGATCTGTGTTAGTATTGATTATGTTGGTAACTTGAACAGCTGGTAATAAATTTACATCTGTAAAATAGAGAAAGGATAGAGCAAGATCAGTTTTCATTTCATAATAGGGGACAAAAAACTCAAGGGTAACAAAAAGTTAGGGGTTTGACATAGGAGACAACAAAGTTCAGTAGCCTGTCTCAGTTTAAAGCCCACTCACCACGTCAAGGTGCAGGCTGAGAGTGGGAAC
Organism: Synaphobranchus kaupii; assembly: GCA_029718625.1. NCBI lineage: Eukaryota > Metazoa > Chordata > Actinopteri > Anguilliformes > Synaphobranchidae > Synaphobranchus > Synaphobranchus kaupii. Next base: position 1,783,539 of record CM056378.1, read on the forward strand.
ACAAGACAAGACACACATTTAGTACAAGACAAACCCTGACGAGACACACATTAAAAATGACAAGGTCCACATAAAAGATCAAATTTGTACATGTTTATGCTGGCTGTAAGTGGTATTGTAATCCATGGGTCTTTGTAAGCGAGGACTTCCACAGTAAACACTTATGCCCCGTTTATGCGGGCTCTAAGTGATACTTGCAACAGTCATCCAGGGGTTACTGTATGTGAAGACTTCCACAGTACACACTTATGCCCCGTTTATTCACTCCACATAAATGCACTTAGCCAGTGGAGAGCATAGCAAGGACGAAGTGCAATGTAGCTACATGTCCACGATGAGACCGTTAACGTTAAATTACAAAGCTAAAAATAGACACAAAGGCTCACCAGGTCGATGTTTAATGGAATATAAGTTAACGTTACACAACTGAAATTTGACTAACGTTACTTTTGACAGGTTTTTACATCGTTAGCTAACGTTAAGTAGCCAAACCAAACGGTTTTGGGAGATAAAGTTGCTAACTGCACTAGCATACTGGTCTACGTAATATACAAAAGCGTTAGCTTGTCATGCTAGGTCGCGGTAGGTAACGTAGCGTAGGCTACTTCTGCAGGCTGTTATTTAATAAGGCTAACGTTACTTACTTGGTAAAAAATCAAGTAATAAAAATTGTATTACCGAAAAAACTGGAGACTGCTTTTTGTTTGACTAATGCACGGTAACGTTAGCAATGTCGAAATTCACTCCACATAAAATGCACTTAGCCAGTGGAGAGCATAGGACGAAGTTCAATGTAGGTTTTACATCGTTAGCTAACGCTAAGTAGCCAAACCAAAAGGTTTTGGGAGATAAAGGTGCTAACTCCACTAGCATACTGGTCTACGTAATATACAAAAGCGTTAGCTTGTCATGCTATGTCGCGGTAGGTAGCGTAGGCTACTTCTGCAGGCTGTTATCTAATAAGGCTAACGTTACTTACTCGGTAAAAAATAAAGTAATAAAAAATGTCTTACCGAAAAAACTGGAGAGAATGCTTTTGAGACGGTCGATTAGTACAGTTGTATGCAGAACATGCCATAATGAATTCAACACTAGTGACAATGAGAATTGCGATGTGATTGCGATGGGTCTAATGGTCTAATACTAGCCAAATTCACACATTAAAAGGACGAGAATGGGTGAGAATGTCAAGGTCATTGCTAGCCACTTGAGGTACCGCCTATGGGTACCGCCCACGTCCCGCCCCACGTCCCGCCCGTTCCGTCTATGGTTCCCGCCCCTCAAAGTGAGTGAAATGACCGGCAGTAACCCGACTCAATCTGTCCCCTGATTGGTCCTGAACAAATGTCAATACCCTGTCCAAACGACACAATATTTTAAAAAATCAGCACATGCACAGGCATTAGATGAAGGAAAGGCACCTATTGCAATAAAAAAAATTTTTGTAAAAAATTTATTTACTGAGTATTTTGACCAAATTGCTGCCGTTCACTTACATGGGGAAAGACCTATACTGGAGCCAGCCACAGTGGCGCTAGTGAGCAACGGCACAATGGCGGCTCCCAGGCCAACCAGGAAATGGGCTTCAAAACGAAATCCCAGTCTTGGCCCCTTGTGTGAAACTCAGCCAGTTTCTGGAGTACCAATCCCATGGCTTAGTATATGTTAGCCAGAGTAGTTTTGAACATGCTTGCAGTGATTTATGCAAAACCGTCGTCAATTGGGTGTATTTCTTTGACTGATAGCACAATAGGCCTATCTGAAGTGGGAAAAACCGTCTTCCACCCGCCTCCACTCTGAGTATTATTAGCTTTCCATTGGGTTTTAAAACTGTCTGTCAAATATTCCAGGAAATAGCCAAGACTCTTATCTTTGAAACAAGCCGGCTATTGAATACAATAGCCGTCGTAAAAAAGGAAAGCGAGCCGTGCGTATGAGGAAGTGGCGAGCCACGCGTAATTATCGAACCAAAATGGCGCAGTGGTTTTACCTTGTAGCGTAGCTCGCTACATTCCGTTTAGCAAAGCACAATTAATTAGGTAAGGCCCGCAGTTACATTTAATACTTTAGAGTATTTTTGATACAGTTTTTGTGTAGTTATGTCGAGATTTTTGAGGCGTTTATCCGTGCACCAAGTGCTAGACGAACTGGATAAGCCAGAAGATGTTTTTGCCGAGGGAGACTCATCCTGTCTCAGTGACGCTGAATCCACTGATGACCGAGATGATGTTGCTATGTAAGTTGTTTTATCATACTAACAGTGTTATGCTATAAACGCATTGAATTTCGCCATGGCAGGTAACGTCGTTAGGGCTGGTGGTATTACCGATTTTTCGATATACCAGTGTGAATTCACGCAATGCCATGCGGGTTCGTAATTACATTGTCAACTGTATTTTATTGTTTTTCATACAATTAATATTACAAATTGCACATTCCAACGGTATGATAAATAATTTATGAAGTAAACTTAGGGTGTATTGTCTGTGTTGACAAACTCGCACGTGTTACGTGGCGTTGCCAACAACACAGATGTTTGGTGTAAGCGTCGAAGGAAATTTAGCTGCAATGCGTGAATCCCTGTGTTTCTTCTGTGAAGCTAACTAACCTTATATACTTATGCATAAAATCGGTCCCTCTCAGCTAAATTAATATAGATAGTATTGCCTTTACAGTGGCAAGCTAGCAAGCATCCCTGTGTTTTCCTGTCTGTTTATTATAGTTTATACGAGTATTAGGAATGGAAGTGTGGTGTTGCTGATTTGCCCACAGCTTACTGTGAACTACAGTCGACGTTCATTGCTAGGGATAGCTGCTACATTATGCGAAGGATGTGCTTTGCCTTGTCTGTTCTGTAGTGATCTTGATGTCTCTGTGCGCACTTACTGTACGTCGCTTTGGATAAAAGCGTCTGCTAAATAAATGTAATGTAATGCAAGCAAAATTACAGGTAACAAGCAGCTAGCTATCTATTTGTGTCTGAGATGAGCTACTAAAACGATTTTTTTGAGTGTGAAATGGCTTCTGGAAGTGTTTAGTAAAGTCATTGTTCCACCTGAGTAAATTGTTCTGTATGCAGTACAGAAGGCTGTGCAGGTAAACAAAATGGTAATTTATGCATGGTATGAGGGAGAGAACATGATAACATGAGGGAGTACTTGTTGATTATTATTATTGTTGATTGTTGTTGTATAAGGGGGACTAATGGGTATATCAACATGGTGGACAATTCCATGGACAGGGTTAGTGGGATTTGTAATGATGCAGATTGCTCTCCTGAGGGAATGTGTAGTCTAAATGGCTTCTGTATGAATGGTTAAATAATCTCTCCTCAACCTCCACCCCGATGTTTTGATCCTTTACCTTTTTTTGTTTTTAGTTCATTTTTTTTAGCTTTTTGGACCCTGCCATTTTGTACTTTCTTTGTGTAAATACGGTAACTTCAGCAATTAGAGGCAAGGATCTTTTTATTTGTTACAGCAGGGGTGTTTTTATTTTTTATCTAGGAAACTGGTGGACTTTTGATTTTTTATCCACTGCACTTTTAGTAGTACACCTTAGTGCACTTGTATATAGTTGATATATGTTTGTCATGTATAAAGTTTTGCCTCCTAAAACCCAACCCCAACGTCCCTGTCATAGGAGGTGGCAACAGAATAAAGGACATGACTGGCAAGCATTAATGTGTAGGGAAGTTTCATACTATTCCCATTATTCATTTGAAAACCTGTTTGCACATTCCTGGACTCATTTCTGGCTAATGGGGCTCTGGTGAAATACACAAGATTCACTGTGCTGCTACATGGGTTTTGACAGCTTTTTGTAACCTTGGGTAGTTAGTTGTGTAATATGCAGAACACCAAGAACACGTCTAAAAATGAACTTTTATTGCCAATATTGACAAATTATCTCATTTTATTGTAAAAACCTAAAAAATAAATCATATTGAGACCTTTCTGGAACATTGCCATTTTTGGCACATTTGGCACCATTTGGCACCATTTGGCACCATTTGGATAACGAAAAAGGTTCACCTGAAAAAAAAACCCTGTAAAATTTGAATGGTTTGAGATATTGACAAGAGATTGTTACCAGAGGTAGGCAGCATATTGATGAATCAGATAGAGGAGTCATTTCCTTGATTGCATTTGTAGCTCATCAGGTAAAAATTCTTAAACTTGAATGTAGGTACCCGTTTTTTAGTTTTTTTATATTTACTGTACATAAATTGTTGTAGTTAAGTATCAAAAACTGGATTTCTATGAGTTCTCACTGCTTAGTCGTAATACTGCAGGTGTCTGCTTTAATAAAAGCCATGAACCATATTTGTACCATTTATGGTTTTTGAGATAACCACCTTTGTTTGTCACTAGTGAAAACAGGCAAAATTTGGCCTATTTTGCCCTCGGTAGGAAGAGGTTAAGCGGGACATAGTTATTTCTTTCATTGTCAGCCATGTTATTCACATGACCAATTTTGCTGTATGAATGATCAAAATCAGTTCTGGTCCTATAAATTCATTTATTTATTTATTTTAAATGTAAGGCACAGTCGTATACCTCCGGTATATTTTGTGGGAAATGTTATTATCCTGCAGTCTTTGGATTTGGATTTTCCCCAGAATCTAATGATAATTTTGAACAATAACAAGGCATGGGTAGTTATTTCTTATTTTGAATACTTTTTCATACCCTCTAAATATGACCTGTTTGGTATTGGTTAACATGGTGGATGGAGGCCAACTGTCATGGGGTTTGCTATCAGTTCCCTTTTCTGCGATCATCCTTTTTTCGTTCTTGTTATATCGGGATTTTCCGTCTTCCGTCCCGTGATTTCTCTTTCACTCGCCACTCATTCCTTGCGCCTGTGCTCGTTACCTGTTAGGTATTTAAGATCCTCCCTTCCGCTTCCTGAGGCTTCTGTATTGATTACCACTTGATATAGTAGCCGGTAGGGTAAAGATCTAGAACCTACAAGCGAACTTTTCCCTTTTGAGCTTGCTTGAGACTCTTACTTATAAGGGTTTTAGAGTTTTCCTTAGTAGGATTTAGTTTTTGCTCTCTAAAGCTTACAGTCTCTCATTTTGGTTTCGCTTCTGTTCTTGTTTAGACAGATAGCGCTTATTTTCCTTCCTTACCTACCTCTCTAGTGCTCTCCTATATAAAGAGCGAGGGGTTTTCTGTTCCTATTGTTTTCTCACGTGCCTACGTGCCGTTCGCCCGATTATTCGGGCTTATCTCTGCAGTCCTCGTTTAACGCCTCATTCTCACTTCTTATTTGTTAGCTCGTTGCAGCTACTGAGTGAGAATCTTCTTTTCCATTCCTTTTCACATGCCTACGTGCCATTCGCCCTATTTTAAGGGTTGATTTCTGTTCGCCCTTTTTCTAGACTCCCTGTTAGTATTTCTCTCCAGTCGAGAGTGGGAGCTAGTTTATTTGTTTGTTTTTTCTGTTGGTATTGTTCTTCCCTTTATTACGGGGTATCTCCGTTTTATTGGCTCTTTTTTTGAGCTTAAAGAATTCCTTCGCTGCGTTTGGTCCTCCGAACCCAGCCTCCCCCTCACACCAACTGGCACATTATTGTTTGTGCTAGCATTAGCTAATTTTCTTTTTGGCTGAGGATTTCTTTGTGTATTTTCTCCCCCTTGTTTCCAACAGACTTACAGGTGGGGTGCAGGAATAATTAATAGCTAATGTTGTTTAAAAAAATAATAATTAAACAAAAAATCGAAAATACACTCAGCACACAAGTTCAAACATCCTATGCTGATTGAGAGCTTAATAAATGTACAGTTGAAGTCGGAAGTTTACATACACTTAGGTTGAAGTAATTAAAACTCATTTTTAAGCACTCCACAGATTTCTTGTTAGCAAACTATAGTGTTGGCAAGTCAGTTAGGGCATCTGCTTTGCGCATGACACAAGTAATTTTTCCAACAATTGTTTACAGACAGATTATTTCACTTTTAATTCACTATATCACAATTCCAGTGGGTCAGAAGTTTACATACACTAAGTTGACTGTGCCTTTTAATTTTTAATTTTTGGTCACATATCCTTTGCATGCCATGACTTCCTGATGTCTGCGACCCAACAACATCAAAAGACTCTTGATATCTTATTATCTGGTACTCTTACAAGCGATACTATGATACTTTGAATGGATCTCTATTGGAATTGGGGGGTGGGACTAGATTTAGCTGTAAATTATGCTCAAACTGTATGGAATACATGATTGGTAAAATGGCTGTAAGTCATCAAGGGTCTGATGTATCAAACAAGCCTTAAATCATCACTCTGCTGCCAGAAATACAGTAGATATGGATGGATAACTTGAAGGGTTTCTTCTCCTGACTTATTTTTCCATAGAGTCCTGTCATGGTTATTGGCAGCCTCTGATGTTTCTGTGGTCCTTACTCTGGCGTCGTCGGGACGCTCTATCGGATTTTTTCCGTCTCCATTCCGGTTTTTGGATCTCGCTCGGCTTTTATTCCATACACCTGTTTTGGGTTTCCTGCCGGTTATAAATAGCCCAGGACCTCCGCATTCCGGCACTTCGATATTGTCTTTGCTATGTTGAAATCAAATTCGGTAAGGTATAGGAAATTTGGTCGCTGCATTTCTGGTTCGTACGAATATGAAACGCAGCAAGTCTGGTTAAGAATTAGGATTAGATTGGTTTTCTCTTTTCTTTCCAATGGTTTTCTTTATTCTTTTTACCTGTTACCCTTTGTTTTCAAGCTCTTTTGCCTATAGAGCTTTGGATAACAGGTTTTCCTTTCTGTTCCTTTCTTTCACTCGTTTTTTTTCGAGTTTTGCTTTGTTTCACTACCTCTTGTTATGCCTACTTATTTTGTGCATGAGGTTCTTTTGTTAGTTATTCTCGCTGTTTATCGAGATCACCTCAGTTTTTCAGGTTGCTTTGTTTTGCCTTGTGCTAGGGAAGTTTTGCTCCTGATTCTGTGTTATCTCCGTCCTGATGCGGTTACTTCCGCTTTTGTGGCGTATCTTTCTAGATACGCTTTTAGAAATTCTTATCAGTCGTGTTTGGTTCTCCGAACCTTACACTCCCCCTCACAGAGTTCAATAGGAAAAACAACAACAGGAGAAACAACCCTTAAAGTTATCCATCCATATCTACTGCATATCTGGGAGCAGCGTGATGGTTTGAGGCTTGTTTGATACCTCAGACCATTGATGACTTACAACCTCCCCAATCATTTGTTACAATCACCTGGATTTACTAATTATCACAATTCTTCAACCAAAAGGCCGGCGGGACCTTTTTGCTCAACTGAGACATTTGTTGCTACTGCAGTCAAACTATTAGTGGAAATCACAAACTCTGTGTTTTAACTTTATTGGTAGACGGTTTGTGACGATTTCTGCTGAATACAGTTTCTAAGTGTCACTATTTCCCCGTAGCAAGTCCATTTAACAAGCAAACCCCCACCTAGTCTATACCTACCCATGCATGACATAGTGGACAATAGCGTCTATGTTTGAGTTCATAAATGTATTTATTCATCAGATAAAATTAGAATAACGTCATAGCAACTAGATAAACCCAACAATAGCCTGATCGTATGCCTGAAAAGCCGTGAAAAGCCCTGCTCACTCAAATTCAAAATTAACTGTGAAAGTACTGTCTCATTCTACCATGTATTCTACTAGCAATATATGCTACTAAATATGAAATACATATACAATCCTACCATCGGTTTTACACATCGAGATGTTCCTTTCAAAACTCAGTGGTCATTTATTGTCTGGTACAATCGGTTTGAGAAATATACAACACTTTATACCGCTATTACACTATCTGAAACGTCGACGCGTAATACCCCCATGCCCTGTAAGCCTGTTTCATTCATTACAATTGTCGGCTTTTTTATCCAATAGAGTACATTATAACCTTAGCAATGGTATATGCCATGTCTTTTTCAATGCTTTTTACAATTTACTACAGCCCAGCATAACGGCAGTTTTCGTTTTAACGGTCTAGTATTACGCAAGCTCTATAGAATACGCTTTAGGTAGGGGAGTTTCCCTTTTACGATATGTAAGTATTTTTGCGTCTAATATACCGTTGGTCTCGCTGGCTACATATGTACGTTTGTGTTTCCACTCGAGCACTGTCTTTCCAATATGTTTGATAGCCCTATTGTTATTTTCGCATTTTGAGTGAATTTCACATACTGTAGTGCAATCGTTAAATGTATTTTTGATGTAGGCTACCGATGTTCATTGAAGATATTACATTTGGCAGCATTTTGCAGATGGTGGAATACTATTTTATGTTCATGTTATCGTACATAATATAGGCTATGGCATATATACTTGTCTCTTAGGGCATGACAAATGCTCATTCCAATTTACTGTGCGCTGATATGTGGTAGATTAAGGTAAAAATTTCCTTGGAGTCATTATGAATCGGAAAATTAAAAAAATACAGAAAAATGCAATCCCAGGGTACAGGGACAAGTGATGTTTTATTGAGGTACAAGATATGATTAGGCATATTTAGGTGTATGTAACACTGTGATATCAATATTTTTTTTAATCTTTAGCCATCAGAAGGAGCAAATGTATATGCTTTGTAATGGATAAAACGAATTTATTCATTTTATGACATGTTTTGAATAGGGGTTTTGGACCCATAGATATCTACCCCCCTAGACTGATGAAAATATAGTAATTCCCACTTGAAAATTATGCAAAAGTGAGTTTTATGAGCCAAAACTGTTGATTTGTAGTTAAATATATCATTATTTTTATTTTTATTTAGAGCAGTGCACAATTTAGCCATTTGGATAGATTTTGAGACACTAATGGACAACAAGGTACACTGCTATATTTTGCATCAGACCTTTAGTAGTTTTGCATATCATCCTCAGATTTTGCAAAACTTGGACATGGCGTTTATGATCCAGGAAATATATATACATATATATATATATATATATATATAAATATATATATTACCGATTTCACTTATGTAGCTCTCAGCAAAATAAAAATAAAAACATTTTTTTCCCCAAAGTTTCTTTGCATTTGTGGCACTTTATTTTGACTTACATTATGAAAATAAACAAATCTAAGTTTGTATTGTAAATGGTACACCTGTCTTGTTTCATGTAACCCATTTACCAAGTTTATGTGATGCTCACACCTGGAGTTATAAAGCCTTAAACAGAGCACCCCCTAAATAGGTGAAATTTGCCATCTGCGCCAAGGGGTTAACCTGGCTCCGATAGATCTAGCTAGCCTACTTCAAACGAACATTAAGGCATAGCTTCTAAAAGTCTATCGATAGCTAGATTTATGATGGTCATCAAAAAATATGGTCGCAAATATGAATAGGCTAGGGCATGAAAGATGCGTTTTTGCATTGTTATGAGAGAAAAAATATTGCTGAAGACAGCTGAAAATGGAACGCACAAAATGGTGCTATGACGTTTTATTCTATCCGGTTGTTTTAATACACATCGGAGCTAGAATCCTGAGAAATAAACGAGAATGTCTAAACTTGGAAGCTGCCAAGTGTGTTATTGTTTTTTCCCTGAGGGAATTTCATGAAGCAGAGGTGTAGCCTAGCTACAAAGCGAGATTAAGGGGTTACACAGCTCATTTAAATTTCCACCCTGGATTTTCTGTATCACAAAGCCTCACTTTCAAATACATTAATGTCTCGATACACTTTTAGAAGCTATGCCTTAATGTTCGTTTCAAGTAGGCTAGCTAGTTCTATCAGAGCCAGGTTAAAAGTGTAAAGGGTCCATTTACTCATGCAGACACATGAAGTGTGTAATACATTAAACACAATTAACGATAGATGGGACAGAAACACTGATGAGAGAAACACTTATGAGAGCTATTTTAGGATAATAATAAACAGCTAGCAAGCTCAATTTACGATTTAACCCTGGATTTTTTTGTATGACGAAGCCAACCCACTTTCAAATAGCCTACATTAACATTTCTCATTTTGTGTAACGTATAGAATAGAATCTGGCTGTCGATAGACTTTTTGAAGCAATGTTCGCTTAAAGTACCGGAGCCAGGTTAAAAGTTTAAATGATCCAGTGACTCATTCGCGGTCTTTTCATTTATTTTAAGAGAGGATTTCATTTATTTCCAGCAATCCAACACAACTGATCCAATCCAACGTTTAACCTGGCACAATGTAGCCTATCGTAGGCTGCTACCAGGTTTGCAGAGGTGGAAAGTCCAGGGGTCAGAAAGTAAAAGTCCTGCCGTGTTTCTTCCATCCATGAACTCACAATTTCACTAATTAGCCTAGTTAGCTCCGACCTGAAGAATTGTGATAATTAGCAAATCCAGGTGATTGGAACAAATGATTGGGGAGGACTTTCACTTTCTGAATGTGGATTTTCCACCTCGCAGGTTGACCTATAGCCTACACAGCGTAGCGCTGGCTAGCTAGCTCCGTTTCTTTCATAAAACAAGAATACTTTATAACACTGCTCAGATTCTTCATCATTTCATCCCATTAAAACTTACGAGTGCCCTGAGAGCATAGTATCAAGCATAGACTGTTACCCATCCCTATGCTATGCTCCCCCTAGTGTTCATTAATTGCTACTGCACTAAACCTGTATGAGGCCCACCTTGCTTGCTTTGATTGATAGGAGGACCATACCCCCTCATTTACATAGATACAGTTTGAAAATGAAAATGAAAACGAAAATGGAAATGGAAATGAAAATGAAAAGTTTCTCATTTTCATTTTAATTTTGGGCTGAATAATCCTCCATTTTCATTTTAATTTTGGGCTGAATAATCCTCCATAATCTCTCGCATTTAGGGCTAAAATAACGTTGCTGTTATCGTGTAGAAACACATGCGCTTTTGTACGTTTAAAAAAAAAACTTATTTAAATACATTAGGCTACATATGTTTGTCACTTATGCAATAGCCTAGTAAAATTTACGTGAAGAAAAATAAATAAATAAACTTTACCGAGGCTGTAAGCAGGGAACCTGCATCAAATCCAGGCACAGTAAACAGAAGGCCATAACAGAGCTGCACATGGGCTATGCTTATGTCCAGTAGGCTACAGCTTAAGTGTAGGCTATATTTATTGTAACCGTACCATGTATGTGTGGTTTAGTTTTCTGTACCGCAATGGACATATAATAAGGCATTTTGACTCGCTTCGTAGTAGGCCTAGTAGTTTCCTTTACACTCTGTAGTAGGTAAGTTTGAGCAGCTAGCTGGCATTCAAATTTCTCTGGCAAAGCTATTTCCCAGAGATCTTTGCATGAGAAAAAAAGACAAATACTACTGCCAAAGAAGGTAGCCTACCACAAATAATCATTATTTATGTTATATTATTATTATATAGTATTTGCAATACTCTGCAGAAGTAGACAATGACATGTTCGGCGGCTATTGTAATTTTTTTAAAGTGACTAACCATGAAACAAATTGATGGTATATAAAACCGAACCCGTTTTGTAAGTTATATTATCGTAAATTCTTAATTTTCGTAGTAGTTAATTTTATGGTCACACTGTGTTATATGAGAAAAGGATAAACTGAACAGAGCTGAAGTGAAGAAATGAATGAAGACATAATAAAGAAATGTTGGCCGAGGCGAGCGTTGAAGGTTCGGTTTCCACAGTGAGTCAGACATCACCGCAAGAGCACAGCAGGTTCCAGACAGACACATTTTTTTGTCTGCATTTGTGTGAGATTAAACCATGGCACACTTATTTATAGATTTTTTTTTTACATTAATGCAACAACATGATGTTAACCAGATGATATTCTGCGTTAAAACTTTTTTTCTTTACTTGACAAATGGTCATGGGATACCTGTTCCCATAACGTTAGCTATCGCCATAACTGCTGTGGTGTCCAGTGACTGAATTGTTTAACTAACAGGCTGCAAGTGAACAGTTAATATTGTAAACATGTCTTTGCCTTTGAAATAAAAAAACATAATTTTATGAGAGAACCAGAACATGTGCACACTGTTTTTGTCCAAAATGAAATGACACTTTAGTACCAGACGGGGATCGAACCCAAATCTCTTGCATGGTAACCATTGACGCTTACCACTATACCAAAGCCTGTTGGTACAGTCATGTGATATGGGCTATAGGCCATTTGTCAATGACATTTGTTTCCATACTGCGTAACGTTACCTGAAGTGGTGTTGTCTGACTTTCACCATTTCGCTGTAGTACAAGTGAAACTTTGAACAGTTAGGCTAATATTGGAAACGTCTTTTGCCTTTACAATAAAAATATGTTTGTTAATACGAAAATAAGTCTAATAAATGAAAAGTATAACAGTTGTACATTGTTTTTGTCGTAAATAAACTTGCGCCCTGTAGGGCTGGAATCCCCAATCCTTTGTGTGATGGACAGCAACTCTAACCAGTAGGCCACAGTAGCTTCATGGAAAACAACAAGCCATATAGCTGTTTTGTCTGTGATTCTGCGATGTGTCCACATTAGTTTGAAGCGTTTTTATTGGTCGATAAGCTTGGGAGAGCAGGTCTGGGATGTTGTTATCCAATGGGGACAATTATTCTTTGAGGGTACGGAAGGAAAAATGAGAAGAAGAAGAAGAATGAGAAGAAGAAGAAGAAGCAAAAGGAGAAAAACGGCAAAATAACCCAAGTTTGGGGCTTTATTATGTGGATGTGTGAACTTGTATCTGAATGCTGTGTGGTTACATGAGGTCAAAACATACAGAAGTTAATGCTTATAGGTGTTTAGAGTCTGCGGTCAATGTTGTTACTTCTGTACGAAACCCTGAAAAGTGCCAAACTCTCGGTGCTGTATAGGTATGGGGCATGCCCCGCCAAGCTGTAACTTAGCGGATGGCATACCTGCCATCCCAATTCGCGGCGCAAGATATAAACCACCTTTTTTTCCGAACATAGTTGTGCAGACAAAAAATTATTAAGTATAAATACACGTATCTTGCAGACATGCCTGCTTTTTATGAAATGTCCACCCTGCGCGTGTAATGCCACGTATATACTGAAGAGACAGCGGATATATATATTTTTTTCAGTAAACCCAACAATTTATTTATTTATTTATCTGCAGTCAAAAACCGACTTTTCCCGTTGAAAACCGATGTTTTCGGTTAGATTATAATCATACACAACTGTCTATGTCCGAAAATCTCATGTTTAGTCAAAATAGTTTTATATGAATTTTTGTGAAGGCTTACCAAAACGCTGGTTTCCGGGGATTCGTGACGTCACGAGATCCTTAACATAAAAATGGGTGGAGTTTAGGTGGTCCTAGGGGTGGTCTCGGCTGGGCACGTGGTATAAAAGCAGAGACCAATGGTTTTTTTTTCCTCTTTGAGACTGAGACCCTTGTACTGTTAACTAGTTAGTTCAAGTTCAAATGCAAATTGCTTTGTATTACTGCTAACGTTAATATTAGAGACTTCTATCGAGCTACTAAGGCTACGTTCACACTGCAGGCCTTAGTGCTCAATTCCGATTTATTGCTCAGATCCGATTTTTTTTGTTTGGCTGTTCACATTCATTTTTTAATGTGGCCCATATCTGATTCCAGAGTGAACCGATTGCTCTCCTCAAATGACCCGTGCAAATTAACAAAAACAAAAGACATAGCGCCTGTTACACAGCCTGCAGAAATAAACAACAAAAAGGAAGTAATCAAAGTCACAGCTTCTGCGTTAATGTAAGTTGATGTGCAGTGGAGCTAATGATAAGGGTGAGGAGACGGGAAAAAATCCAAGGTTTTTATTAGCTTTTTGTGCTGCCATGGCTGCTACTGTGCAGAGTGACTCGTGAATGCGAGATCGGAGCCAGGAATGGGGGGACCGTGACATGGGCGGTTTAAGTGAAACTCAAGCAAGGCATGAAATGAACCTCGCTCACTCGCCTGGGCGAGGACGGGCGAGTTAAGAAAATGGAGTGCTCGGCTGTTTGGCTAGTGAGACTAGTCGATATACATTTATAAAACGGATAGTTCTGGGATGCAGATTGGTCAATACAACGTTCCAGCCGTGTTAAAATACACAATATAAAAAAGCTATAGTATCACACGACACATCTGTTCAACTTCATGTGTAACGTATAGCCTAGCATGCGCACCCTTAGATTAAACTATTGACACACTATTGGACCGACAACCATAACGTTCGGTAAGCAGCTATATGAGAAAACCGTAAATAATGAATACCGTGCAACAAACCAAGACAATAATATGGACAGTTCTAACATTATTTTAAATCTCAAAACGGGTAACGCAGCTGTCCGCGAATGATATAAAAACGTTGCCTACTTCCGACTGATTATGGTGTATCGTTTGCCCAAAAAAAATCCACTGCTTTGCACCTTTCCCAACACATGATAATATAATGTGAATCTGTTGATAACCTACCCTGTACAATAGTGAGTTAACTAGCCCGTCCGTACACGTTCTAATGCCCTGCTAGCTGCATCAAAAATGATGTAAAAAGTCACATTAATTCCGATCTGACAGACTGCGGTCGCTTTGACACAATCGGTTATGTATCGGCATGTAATACCACATTCAAAAGTGGCCCAAATGAGAATTGTAAATGTCAGATTCAATGTGATTTTCGCTGTTCACACTTCCATAAAAAAATCTGATCTGTGTCACATTTGAGGAAAAAATCGGATCTGGGCCACTTTTTACCTGCAGTGTGAATGTAGCCATAGAGAGTTATTCATCTACAACGTCTTACTTTGGTATCTTTAGCTAACTTGCCTGCATTATGCCAAGGAGTCAGATGTATCGTTCCTCGGTGTAATGCCACCGGCTCTGTTAGCTTTCATAATCTGCCGAGAGATGGAATGTATCGATAAATTAGGTAATGCAAAGCAGTCTATTGTGTGTGAGTTTAGCCCCGTTTGGTCCAGAGAACTGGTAACTTAGCTTAGTTATCGCTATCGTTTATGAATGTTAGCTAATAAATTATAACAATTCTCTCCGGACCAAGTGGAGCTGGGCGCAACAACCAGCCATGTTCAATATACTAACGTTACTGTTTGACTGGGTTTTGCTGTGTATTTGAATGTATTTAATAGTAACGTTACTTTAGGCAGACAAACAAGCTAACTTAGCTAGGTAACGTTAGATCTACCATTCGGTTACATCCCCGGTCCTCTCCTCGATCGCGAAGACGTCGCTCAACTAATACAGCGGCTGCTGCTGCCAGTGACTCGAATGAATACGGCTGTATTTCCCAAGCAACATCTTCGTGAGGAAGAGTCTTCCACCACAAAGGAATCCTTTCAAACTCCTCCACCTCAAAACTCCCTGCAGTACTGCTGTCACTCTCGTCGCTTCATTTTGTTGTTTGTTTAGGTGAGGAGAGAGCAGGAAGGGGGCATAGGGTTCAGTGGGGGCCTGAGTCAGTTCACCAAGACACACCCTTTCACTCCTTGACTGTATGAATATTCATAATATGACTACGTGGCACCATCGTCATATGACCACATCTACGCACGAGTTCCAGTTCAAATTGAAGCGGTAAAAAAGGCCTTAGAAAAGCCTCTGCATTATCTCTCTAATAAATTTGCGTGCAACCACTGTCTAGTGATTATTTATTTTGATTGTGTGATGGGTATATCCAAGTCGTCAATAAGAGCTATGATCATTTTATCAATACGACAGATTAATACGTTCACTGCCTTCCCCGTGGCAAGAGCAACTACGATGCACAAAGGTAGGATTTTACAAAGGCAAATGCGGTTATTAAATGCAATGTCACTGACACGTTGAAAGTGTAGGCCTATACCTCCACAAACATTTTTTTATTAGAAAGCTGGCACCCCAGGGGGCAGGTACAAGAAACAGGTCATAGAATATCATGCCCTTGTGCCACCCACATTTTGAGAAACGCACCCGCGTAGCGCAGGTTAGAATACGGCGGATATCATCCTGCTTTAAATTTGTGCAGGAGAGGCACTTAAGCGCATGACTTAAATTGGCCATCTCTGAATCCGGCCCTAAGATTCTAAGAAGTATTTGTCTCCATGTAAACAACAAAGTAAACAAATAAATGATGGTGATCCATGCTAGCACCATAATTTAGCAAGCTATGTAATACCAGAGAGTCCCTGTAATAGTATGTTGTTTATTTATTTGGCTGGCTGTACACAAAACATCTGGCTACAAATGTAAATGACCAAGGTCTCCCGCTAATGTTATTTCTCAAGCTGGTAAAATTTACAATTTTCCGGAACCCTTTTGCAGGGCAATCCGTCAGTCCTCAATCGCAAATCACCACCACTAGCCACGTTTACATGCTGAATATTTCATCATTCCCAATACATTCATTCCGATCGCAAACCGTAATTTGCCACTGCAACATTTCATGAAAGCTAATTCCCGCTCTCATCCATACGTAAGACCCATAAATGCTAAAGTTCCGCAACATTGCCGGATAAGGCTGCATGTGAAAACATCTTATAAGAACCACATGGCCTGCCATGATTTATTCCTTTCAAATTGTTTTATTGAGATATGACAAATCATAGCACGGTTTTTTCAGATTTTTTTGCAGTATCTTGCATATTGCCAAATAAAACCAAGCACTGGAGATGCAGGGCCCTGTTCACATATCACGACTGATTTCTGTTAGATTGATATACATGTATGACCAGTTTTACCAGGTTTTGTGCATCCAGTACAAGGAATTAATACATTTGTATCATTGAATTGTATCAGTATTCAGAAAAATAATGTTTCATACACTACAAATGATGTATGCAATAAATAAATAACTAAGGTTTTTTTTTTTTGGGTCACAATAGAATGAACCAGTTGTAATGGTAGTTGAAAATGAGTCAGCCAACTAAGCCACAGAGGGCTGGGGAAGTTCTTCAGGGTTGCCATTAAGTCAACAGGGGTTCATGAACATCATTTCTTTCATTTATGTCATGTAAGACATATTACATTCTTATTTCACCTATGGCTCTGTGATCCAGTACCCTACAAAATTGTCTTGGGTATAAAATGGTGTGGGAAATCACTGAGATTTCACGTCTGTTTTACCCATGATATGTTTTCTCGTATTCTGATCAGGTCGGAATAATAATATATAACATTTTGGAAGAAAGATGCAGAACAGCAAGCCAAAACTAGATGCTAAAATTGCAAAAATCTCTATAGCTACAGTGAACTTTCCAGGTGAGCTGACATAAGCTGGAATAAAGGTGATCCAGACTGCAGAGAATATGAGCATGCTGAATGTGATGAATTTGGCTTCATTGAAGTTGTCAGGCAGCTTACGAGCCAGAAAAGCTAAAAAAAAGCACAATATAGAGAGAAGTCCAATATAACCCAGTACAGCCCAGAATGCCACTGCTGATGCTACATCACATTCTAGAATGATCTTTTCTTTGTAGTGCTTCATGTTCTTGTTGGGGAAAGGAGGGGATATTGATAACCAAAGCACACAAATAAGGACCTGTATGAGAGTGAAAGCAAGAACACTCAGTCTCTGCTGCAGAGGCCCAAACCACTTCATGACATTACTGCCTGGAAGTGTAGCCCTGAAGGCCATTAACACCACTATTGTTTTCCCCAGAACACAAGAGATGCAGAGGACAAAGGTGATCCCAAACGCAGTGTGGCGCAGCATACAGGACCACTGAGAGGGCCGGCCGATGAAGGTAAGAGAGCAAAGGAAACACAGTTTCAATGAAAAGAGCAGCAGGAAGCTCAGCTCTGAGTTGTTGGCTTTCACAATGGGTGTGTCCTTCTTTAAAAAGAACAACACAGCCACAAATGCAGTTACACACGCTCCAAATACGGAAAAAATAACAAGCACTATTCCCATAATTTCGTGAAAGGACAGAAATTCAACAGCCTTTAAAACACAATGATCTCTTTTGGCATTAGACCAGTATTCTTCTGGGCATTGAATACAGTCATTAGCATCTGTAATAGAACAATGAATACCAAGATTAGAAAACTTAGTGATAATGTTCAGAACAAACAGCTCTAACTGAAGATTGATAAAGAGCACAATTTACGAATGTTCTGTGTAGCCTGGTTTGTGTTGTGTGACAACACAAACTGGCTCAGCAACAACACAGTAACAACACAAACTGGATCATCAGCATGTTGTGTAATTGTGCTGAATTACCTGTAGCATTGCTGATTTCTCCCTCAGCACAGGGCACACAGTCATAACAGCAGACAGGCCTTCCTCTCTGCACAGCTTTCCGAGTGCCTGGGGGACAGCTCTCACTGCACTCTGACCTGGGTTTCTGTGCAACATGTTTCAACTCTTAACTCAACGCACTGATGGACAATGTGATGTACAAATACTTAATAATAATTCTTTACAACATGTTATAATGTAAAACATTAAATTCTGGAGACAGATTATTATTGGTTCAAATATGAAGTTGTCAAGCTCAGTTTGGGAACAGCTTTAGGATTTGATGCTAAGTGCTGAAAGCTACAAGACGGGTGACATATTCAAGGAAAAAACCTTGATTAATTTGTGGAGAAACGTAACAAATACAGATGCTTCCATACAGGTGTACTGCATGATACAATTAAGCAATTAACATCCTATCATGCTCTGTGGCATTCATAGAAAATGCTTAGCAGGCCCAGTTGACCTCGATCTTGGATCAAGATGGCAAGAGGAAAAGATCTAAGTGACATTGAAACAGGGTTCATTATTGGGGCAAGGATGAGAAGAGCTTCAGTCACAAATACTGCTCAACTGGCTAGTGTGTCAATAGGAACAGTGACTAAAGTGACATCTGCATTTAGATCCATGGGAAAGACATCAGTAAATAGGGTCGAAAATTGTGGGAGAAAGCGCACATGCGATGACAGTGATGCTCATGCATTAGTGAGATATGTATGGAAAAACCAAAGAGCAACTCTTCCTCAGGTGACTGAGAATGTCATTACAGGATGTGATCGGACTGTCAGCAAAAACAATCCGTGTACAGCTACATAGAGAGGGATATTATAGTAGGGTATAGTAGGCAGCTACATAGAGAGGGATATTATAGTAGGGTATAGTAGGGTTGCAGTGTATAAACCCATGAATACACATTTGAGAGTTCAGTGGTGCAAAAACCATAGGCACTGGTCTACAGAGATGTGGAAAGTGATATGGTCAGATGAGTCATCCTTCACCATAATCTCGACAAGTGGGTGAGTGCATGTGCGGCGTACACCAAGAGAACGGTACAGGCCTGAATGCTTGACCCTTTCAGTGAGGGGGTGCAGTGGCTCTGTTATGCTGTGGGGGGGCATTTTTCTGGGATGGTTTGGGTCCACTTGTCCTCTTAGAGGGAAGGGTGACTGTGAATCAATACAAAGTTATTTTGAATGATCACCTTTATCCTATGCTGATGGGAGTGGTCTCTTCCAGGATGACAATGCCCCGATCCACAGGGCACAAAGGGTCACTGAATGGTTTTATGAGTATGAAAATGATGTGAATCATATGATATGGCCATCGCAGTCACCAGATCTCAACCCAATTGAATGCCTATGGTAGCTTTTGAACCGACGTGTTAGACAGCGCTCTCCACCCTATCATGAGAACACCAAATGAAGAAATCCAGAAATCCAGAGTTCCAGAGACTTGTAGAATGTATGCCAAGGCGTATTGAAGCTGTTCTGGCGGCTTGTGGTGGCCCAACACCTTACTAAGACACTATGGGCCCTATCTTGGCGATCTTGGTCTAAGTGCATGCCGCTAAGTCCATTTACGGCGTGTCCAAGTCCACTTTTGCTATTTTAACGGCGTGTATTTTGGGCGCTAAGCACGGCGCAAGGTGCAACTGGGCTGAACCTAGTCTCTTCATTAATTATAGGTGTGTCTTGGGCGTGACATGCAATAAACCAATCAAAATGTCATATCCCATTCCCTTTAAAAGCCTGCTTTTCTACCTTGGCGGATTGCTTATGATGTCGAAACAGACATGCTCGTGCGTGTTTAGTGCGATCACAGAATAGGCTATATGGTTCACTAGTAGCCTATGATAAATATCATTCAGACAAACCATGAGTTCCTGGTAATTTCCGACAGTGCTGTTATTTTACAAAATATATGCGGTTAAATTTCGTTAAAGGCACCTGCAACAGCTGAGAATAAGCTACCAATGGCTTCCGTCTCACCTTAGAAAACGCCAAATTAGCCTGCTTGTTTAACGAATTTCGTTTGATTATGCAATGAAGCAATGAACTCATGTTCAAGCTTCATCTGAAGTTCATTACCGTTCTAATTTTGATTAATAAAATAAATAACGTTATTTTGCCTTTATGATGACAATAAATACAATACAGCTGACAGGTTGGCAACCCATAGGTTCACGCATATTTTCCCTTGTTTTATAATGTCCTGCTTAGGGAAATGTGACCAACCTGTTTTACTGGTAGCGTAATACTTTAAAACAATCCACTTTCCCAGGAAGACTGTTAAAAGTGTGATTTACAGCAGGGGAAACAGACCTGCTCCTGTAAAGCGCACATGCAGATAATGGTATTAAAATTAATTGTGAATTAATTGTAACGTGCTGCAAATTTGTTTTAGTTTCTAATTAGACGCTTAGTTCTCTTTAAAATCTTTTGTTCAGTTATGGAATAACAGGTGAAATCAGCGGGGCTTTAATAATTGTAATTAAAAAAATATGAAGGACGAAGAATAGCTAAGGTTACAATTCAGTTAACATGGTGACATTTATCTCCGTTTTTTAACCATAGGCTATGGAAAAAACCTTATGCACAGCGAATCCGCTGTAGCCTAGGCTATTTGAAAAACAATAAAAGCAATATTCACTGGACAACTTTTTTCAGTCACAAACCATTCTATTTACTTACAGGCTGTTTTCCTAGATAAACAGAGCTGTATTGTAATGACATCTGAAGCGCATTTTCAAAACTCAAATGTCCGTCTATTGCAGTGCGCGAGTTTTCCATTGAATGACAATTCACGCATTAGGGGTAAATGACAATTCGCGCATTAGGCTTGATATAGGTGTTATCAGCTCCGTTTTAATGGATAGCCATTGTCCCGTACCATCGCACATCGCCTGGATGTTGATGGAGTGGGCTGAGAGCAATGTAATGTGGCATCGTTTCCCTTCGCTGAGGGAAAGGTATGTGGACCTATGGAACCTTTTATTATTATGCATTTTTGATATAGCCTACACAATAATAATATTTCACATTGTGATCTAGATATTTTAGTCATGCTTGTGCACGCCCCTGTGTGTAACAGACAGGAGGGTATGCGCGTTGTGCACACCCCTATGTAGACGCACTTATATGCGCCGTTAAAATAACATGTAAACAACTGCGACATGACTTTAGACCAGGTTTGTGGTGGTTCTAGCGCAAGCGCTTTCTGCTGGCTCAAGATAGCAATACGCCAAAAAGAATCCTGGCCACTCCTCATCTTAAGACCAACACGCCCAATTCACTTGTAACAGGCGCAAGAATACATGGTAGTTAAAGGACGCGAGCGCTATGCGTTATTATGAACTTGGGCCGGGTGTAAGATAGCAAAGACACTTGCGTTTACGTTAGCGCCAGGTGTAAGATAGTTTTTCCTTTAATTTGTCTCCCGTCTGTATAGTGTATGAGTGCTGTTATCACACCACATGTTCATGAAGTGCTTGAACACTTACCTGTGTTTGCCCACCTGCCCAAACCATACTAACAGGACTCATCACAAACTGCTGACCAGATGGTAAGGAGGCGTCATAGTAGCCAATTGCTCTGAACTCTACTGCACCATCAGGGCCAAGCTGCCAGTTCACCACCTCATATCTGGCAGCTGAGTCTCCATTACTGTCAAAGGAGACTTGCTCTCCAGTGCCCAAAGAGAAATTGACTTTTTTCACAGCCTCAAGAATCTGTCAAGAAACAAAGATTGAAGCTGAGATAAATGCTTGCTTTGCTTTGTTTCTAATTAATATTTTATTAACTATGTAAGAATGGCTTATTGTTGTTACCTGCCAGGGCTCCGTTTCCACACTGTTTGTACAGCCTTGATGAGGTGTACATGCCAGCAGGTCATGTAGGGAATGAGCAACAGCGTATACTGCTTTGTAAACATTGTTGGAGATTCTCAGCTCCGATACATCAGTGTATTGGTTTTCCAGGTCAATCAAGCTCTCAGATCCAGTGCAGGGGTTAAAGTGAGTTTGATTGTTTTCAGTTGTTAGGGAACATTGAAATGCATTTTCCCAAAAGTCTATGACAGCATGATTCCCTGGATCTTGTGAGGGGTGAAGTTTCAATAGGAACCCTTTTAAGCCTTTTATTTTGCCTTTTGCGATAGAAAAGCCAATAGACCCTCCCAGTATTCTATAACTTTTTGGTGTTGCTAGCTTGCTTGTTGTTATCCATGCCTCACTGCCTACCATTTGTAAACCAGTAATGTTCTGCAGAGTCAATTGCTCTAGTAAAACTGATGTCTCACCCACATCAATAAATGCCACAATTACCTTTGCAGTGCCTCTTTTGATAACATCTACAACCTTCAGTAATTTCTCTGATTCTATTCTGTGAAATTTCTCAGAATACTCAATGCAGATCCCTTCTTCTTGAGCGGCTTCTATAAATGTGGCCATCCCGTTGTTGCCATAGGCATTGTCACTTCTCACTGCTCCTATCCAGGTCCAGCCAAAGTGCTTCACCAGCTGAGCCAGTGCTCTGCTCTGGTAATAGTCACTGGGAATGGTTCTGAAGAATGAGAGGAACCTATTCCTGTTGCTCAGACATGCACATGTTGAAAAGTAACTGATCTGTAAATAAAGTACACAGTAAAAGTTAAAACATACGAGAACATAAAGCATATGAAAACATATGATCATAATGAATAAATATTCTTATTCACAATTTCAGAGATAACACGATTTGTGTATGTGGAGTGTGTGAATCTGGGTGTGTGTGTGTGTGTGTGTGTGTGTGTGTGCATGCGTATACATATACAGTTGAAGTCGGACGTTTACATACACTTGAATTCATTAAAACTAATTTTTAACCACTCCACAGATTTCTTGTTAGCAAACTATTGTGTTGGCAAGTCAGTTAGGACATATACTTTGTGCATAACACAAGTAATTTTTCCAACAATTGTTTGGCGACAGATTATTTCACTTTTAATTCACTATATCACAATTCCAGTGGGTTAGAAGTTTGCATACACTAAGTTGGCTGTGCCTTTAAACAGCTTGGAAATTTCCAGAAAATTATGTGATGGCTTTAGAAACTTCTGATAGGCTAACTGACATTATTTGAGTCAATTGGATGTGTACCTGTGGATGTATTTTAAGGCCTACCTACAAAGTCAGTGCCTCTTTGATTGACATCATGGGAAAATCAAAAGAAATCAGCCAAGACCTCAGAAAGAAAGTTGTGGACCTCCACAAGTCTGGTTCATCACTGGGAGCAATTTATAAATGCCTGAAGGTACCATGTTCATCTGTACAAACAATAGTACGCAAGTATAAAGACATGGGACCACTCAGCCGCCATACCGCTCAGGAAGGAGACGCGTTCTGTCTCCTAGAGATGAACGTGCTTTGGTGGGAAAAGTGCAAATTGAAGAATTGCTTCGTATTTTTCAATTACACTTCTGTTCGTTGCCGGTACTTGCAATTGCGTTCGAGAAATAAGAGGGTCTTGAATCGGACAGTAGCTATAGCTTCTTTATTAGCATGATGTTTATGTCAGCTTCTAGTCCAACATGCCCTGACACTCCAAACTGGCCCAGAGTTTATACACAGAAAACAGGACATTTCATGTAGGTGATAACAAAAGGTAGGCTTGACAGGGAAGTCTCGTGGCTGTGTTACTTCACTCCTATCTCTGGTTCTTCTTCCTAGTTTCCTGTCTCAGGGCTTAGATCAATAACTTTATTTCACAAGTTATTCTACCAGGCTAGGATTCCCAGGAAACTCGGGGGGCATTCATACAGGTGACAATGAGTACTTAAAGAGATACTGCAGAGGCTTTTCTAAGGCCCTTTTTTCCGCTTCAATTTGAACTGAAACTCGTGAGTAGGCGTGGTCATATGACGATGATGCCACGTAGTCATTTTATGAATATTCATACGGTCAAGGAGTGAAAGGGTGTGTCTTGGTGAACTGACTCAGTCCCCTTCCAGCTCTCTCCTCACAACTAAATAAAATGGCTGTATTAGTTGAGCAACGTCTTCGCGAGAGGACCCGGGATGTAACCGAATGGTAAAGCTAACGTTACCTAGCGAAGTTAGCTTGTTTGTCTGCCTAAAGTAACGTTACTATTGAATACATTCAAATACACAGCAAAACCCAGTCACACAGTAACGTTAGTATATTGAACATGGCTGATTGTAGCGCCCTCATAACTTCACTTGGTCCGGAGAGAATTATCATTTATTAGCTAACATTATTCATAAATGATATAGCTAATATAACTAACGTTAGCTATCTAAGTTACCAGTTCTCTCTGGACCAAACGGGGCTAAACTCACACACAATAGACTGCCTTGCATTACCTAACTTATCGATACATTCCGTCCGAGTTACTGACCAACTGGTTACTGGTTTTGCTAGGGCTACATCAAATGTATTATTGCTATCGTTTATTAGCTAACGTTACGTATTCATAAACGATAGCTCACACAATAGGTTGCCTTCAACCCCACATTAGCTATTACCTATCAGTAATGTCAACCGTTTGCAAAAGCATTTTTGTTGTAGTTTGTACAGATAACTTGCATGTAAACAGAAACAAACTAATGTCCCAACAGGTGTGCTTGTGGCCACTGCTGCTCTAACCTGTCCCCTCCAGAAAACCTATGTTGCCGTGAGGTTACTGAGGTAACGTTATGTCAGCGTAGTTATGAAACTATTCTTGATTTGTCTAATACTGCTGTGCCGTAGTCGGGCATGCTTGGCCCAACTGTATAATAGTGGCCAATACATGTGCAATTACACAATGTCACAAATACAATGTAATAGGTATATTGTACTTAGCTGTTTTACTTAGCTGATGTAATGATTACAAAATTACATCCATCACTGTTGGGATGGCACCTGGCTTCAGCGACGGAGTTTTATAGAAGCCCATCTCAAAGCCAGTTAAATTGTGGTAGCAGTCCGGTGTGAAGTGCGCGTTGCACACTAGGGCTTTCTTCGGCAAGTCCGCTTGCTCTACACCGATAGCTTGAAGCCACTGGCTAAGTAGCGCTGGGTCTCTCGGCAGACTATGAAAGCTAGCAGAGCCAGTGGCGTTGCACCGAGGAACGATACATATCTGACTCCTTGGCATAATGCAGGCAAGTTAGCTAAAGATACCAAGTAGTAAGACGTCGTATATGAATAACTGTAGCTCGATATAAGTCGTAATATTAACGTTAGCAATAATACAAAGCAATTCGCATTTGAACTTGAACTAGCTAATTAGCAGTACAAGGGTCTCAATCTCAGAAAGAAAAAAAAAAATCGTCGTTCTCTGCTTTTATACCACATGCCCAGCCAAGACCCACCCCTAGGACCACCTCAAGTCCACCCATTTTTATGTTAAGGCTTTCGTGACGTCACGAATCCCCGGAAGCCAGCATATTGGTAAGTCTACACAAAAACTCAGATAAAACCATTTTTACTAAACATAAAATTTTCGGACATAAACAGTTGTGTATGATCATAATCTAACTCAAAACATAGGTTGTCAACGGGAAAAGTCGGTTTTTGACTGCAGTATCACTTTAACAATGCTGGAGGGGGAGGAAATTAACATAGCTAATTTCCCAGGCCATTCAGCACCTAAGTCTCATATATGTTGTGGCACACACATTCTACTTTAAACTGAAACATGTTGCTAAACAAACTTTGAAATTACTAAAATCTAACAAAATCAATCCCTGAACAACAGAAAAGGATCTTGTAAAGATGCTGGAGGGAACAGGTACAAAAGTATCTATATCCACAGTAAAACAAGTCCTACATCGACATAACCTGAAAGGCTGCTCAGCAAGGAAGAAGCCACTACTCCAAAACCGCCATAAAAAAGCCAGACTACAGTTTGCAACTGCACATGGGGACCAAGATCTTACTTTTTGGAGAAATGTCCTCTGGTCTGATGAAACCAAAATTGAACTGTTTGGCCATAATGACCATCATTATGTTTAGAGGAAAAAGTTTGAGGCTTGCAAGCCGAAGAACACCATCCCAACCGTGAAGCACGGGGGTGGCAGCATCATGTTGTGGGGGTGCTTTGCTGCAGGAGGGACTGGTGCACTTCTTAAAATAGATGGGATCATGAGGAAGGAAAATTATGTGCATATATTGAAGCAACATCTCAAGACATCATCCAGGAAGTTAAAGCTCGGTCGCAAATGGCTCTTCCAAATGGAAAATGACCCAAACCATACTTCCAAAGTTGTGGCAAAATGGCTTAAGGACAACAAAGTCAAGGTATTGGAGTGGCCATCACAAAGTCCTGACCTCAGTCCAATCGAAAATTTGTGGGCAGAACTGAAAAAGCGTGCGCGAGCAAGGAGGCCTACAAAACTCAGTTACACCAGTTCTGTCAGGAGGAATTGGCCAAAATTCCAGCAACTTACTGTAAGAAGCTTGTGGAAGGCTACCCGAAATGTTTGACCCAAGTTAAACTATTTAAAGGCAATACTACCAAATACTAACAGTGCTGTGTAACAGTGTAACTTCTGACCCACTGGGAATGTGGTGAAAGAAATACAAGCTGAAATAAATCATTCTCTCTATTAGTGTTGCACGGTACACCGAAACTTCGGTACTTTTTCGATACTTAAAAAAAAAAACGGTTCGGTATTAGAATTTTCCGACGTTCGGTACTTTAAAAAAAAAATTTATATTATTCTTTTTTTTAAATATAATCTTTTTTAAATTTTTCTTTTATGTAGCTGCAATATTTCCCTTACCGCAGAATGCTGGAATGATCAAAATAGCATCTGGAAAAACCCTTGCCAAAACAGCTTCGGTTTCCCGTTAGGCCTAATTACATTTTCAATGGCAGCGCTGATATTATGAGGGTGTAATTATAGTTTCCGCCTCTACGCAAAATGGCGCACTTTCGTCCGTTTCGCTATCTGACCAGAACTCTTACATTTTAGTGTAGAGTAAAAGCTAATACTGCAGAGGCAGGAGTTTGATTCTGCCTGTTTTTAAGGACTGATTATGGATCAGCACTATGGAGGAGTCTCAAAAGCAGCTCTACAGTGCTGCAAAGATAGCTGATCCAGAAACAGCTCTTAAAAACCGGTAGAAACAAACTCCTTGTCCTGGGTTTAAGTTGTATAGTTCTGAATATCATTTGTGAAGCTAAGGGGGGTTTATTGTATATAAGTTCTGTTTTAAGTTTATTAATATTATAAATAACTAATATTTATTTACCATACGCCTTTGTGAGCAAATGTTATTTTAGCTCAGAATGGAGAAATGCACCACTTTGTTACCAACACCCTCCCCATGTGTGCGACTACTCTCCGTACCCCCGACCTGCGCGATGATACTACCTCGGCCCCGCATGCGCGTTTGATGACACCGTGTACGTGCAACAACACTGGTAGTTTCGAGGGGCCTACCACCTGGCCTGAAAAAAAATCTAGGGGAAACACTGTACTGTATGTGACTATTCTGAAATAAATGTATTCTGTAGCAAATTTCTGAATGATACAGCTTCTTCTTCAGTGCGAACTTAAAACCATGGATGTGCAGGGAATATTTTTTTAGATATTGACATTTAAATAAAACTAGTAGAAATGAGGAGGAAATTGCCTCTGAAGGGCCAAAGTAAATAGGGTTAAGGTCATTTCAGTAGAGGTACCGAGTATCGAATCAGTATCGTTTCAGTTTCAAGTACCGTTTCAGTATCGAGTATCATGATACTAAACCTGGTATCGGTATCGAAGTCAAAATTTTGGTATCGTGACAACACTACTCTCTATTATTATTCTGATATTTCACATTCTTAAAATAAAGTTGTGATCCTAACTGACTAAAACAGGGAATGTTTACAAGGATTAAATTTCAGGAATTGTGAAAAACTGAGTTTAAATGTATTTGGCTAAGGTGTATGTAAACTTTCGACTTCAACTGTATGTGTACAGCTTATACCTGCACAAAGGAAGCAATTGAACATGCCTGACTAATGTTGAAACCAAAATGCATAAAAATACCCTTTAATAAAACTGACAATATACTTTCACTAAGTATTTCATTATAGAGAGAGAGAGTGAGTATCATATAACTGAGACAATGGAAATCACCTGCTTTCTTCACCAAATCACACCTCGTAAAATCATCAGAATTAAATTTTAGAAACTTTTCAGTTGCATTTGTTGTAATTAAAGTTTAAATATATTATAATTTCTATTTATGTGGTTGACATGATGAATTTATACAAGCAGATGGGACAATTATGTTTGTCAATGTATCATCATAGACTTCAATATCGTATTTCCCATAAATATTGACTGTTTCCACAAAACACAACCTCTGCTTA
Organism: Synaphobranchus kaupii; assembly: GCA_029718625.1. Classification (NCBI taxonomy): domain Eukaryota; kingdom Metazoa; phylum Chordata; class Actinopteri; order Anguilliformes; family Synaphobranchidae; genus Synaphobranchus; species Synaphobranchus kaupii. Next base: position 1,812,047 of record CM056378.1, read on the forward strand.
GGTGCCCCAAACATAATACATAACAATTCTCATTTCACTTGCATACCAGTAAATTACTCCCTGGGAATATTTAGAAAGGAGAAAAGGAACTCTTACCACTGGAATTTGAAATAATCCAACAATTTCTGCAAGTGCAATGGAATTTGTCGAACTGGACGCCCCAATAATGGCCTGCACTGCTGCTGGTGTGGAGCATGATGTATTGGTCAGTGTTTCCTCATAGCCATTCATCAGAGCCATGGCTGATTGCATTGAGAATGTTGGAGAATTACAGGAGTCATATATCTTATATCCAAGAGATATACCTGGGAGGAGGTCAGTTCTGTTGTTTATTTCTTCAATAACGAAGACCATGGTCTGGGCCAGCCGGAATTGTCTGAATTTAACTCTAGAAATGACAGAATTTATTATTGCTTAACAGGCTAACGATATGGAGCGTATGTTACAAAGACTATTCAGTTGATTAAAGTTTTAAAATAAAATTTACCCATACCTTTAAATTACATTTTATTATTAAATAATGTGTGCAGTATGAAATATAATTGATATTACCATTAGTAGATGGAATTTTTCATGGAATCACAGCAGAACCTTAATGTTGAATAAACACCAATACAAAGATCAGCTGAATGTTAATTCATATCTAACCTCACCGTGAACACTTCAGGGGCTCAGGTTTGCTGTCAAATCTTCTGCTTATTTGTAAAGGAAGCTTGTGCAGGGAGAAGACCCCACCGATGTTGATGTCTCCATGTTGATAGAAGCTGGGCTTGGCTGCCCTCCCCAGTATTCTGCATGGTGGGGTCTGTGCTGCAGCCCAGAGGACTGTCAGTGCCAGCAGAATAGTCAGCAGTGCCATCCCTCTGCAGGTCTCAGATCCAGCACTGCTGTGTACCAGGTTTAAATACAGCAGTTTTAATTCTCCATCGATTTGTGATCCTCAAAGGCATGACTGAGTCCCAGGATAAGCAGGTTGGAGGTGGAGCAAATTGCAGAGTGATAAAGGCAAGAGCAAATGTAAACAATTCCAAGATGCACTGAGCCCTCAGAGGAAACATAAAAAAGCTTTTTAAAAATGTTGTGTCTTTAGGCCTATAATTTCATATATTATAAAAACGTAGATGTAGAACAAGGCATGGGTATTTATGTCTCATTTTGAATACTTTATCATACCCTCTAAATCTGACTTGGTTAGTATTGGTGAACTGGTGGTTGGAGGCCAACTTGCACATTAGTGGTTGTGCTGTTATGAACAAACTAGCTCTCAACTATTACCTGCCAGTGCTGATCCAGCAATACATCTATGTTCCTGAACAGCAAATCATCAATCATCTCCCAGTGTTTCCCCTGGTAACCCCAGACTGTGGCAGGCCTTCGGATTTTTTTTTTTATCCCTTTATCTTGGGATAAAAAAGATGAAAAGAAATTGGCCCAAATTTTTGTTTTTTAAAACAACGTGGCACATGACATAAACAAATCGAAGAGATAGACCAGTTTGGATAGTTTGGATAGCATTGCTTTGGATTGAGCTAGTTTAATTAGTGTGAGCTACGATAGGCAATATTGTTAGTTGTAACTTGGCCACATTTTAATATTAAACTAGGCAGGCCTAGTTTTTGCAAGTTGGAATTAAGGACTTACAGACAGTGCTTTGTAGGCTATGCGTTGGCATTTTTTTAACGTTGAAAACGTATTTTCTGGTGAGATATCACTTTTTTTTGTGTACTAATGTAATGTGTTTGGTGGCTAACTCATGATGATAATGCATGAAGATAATGACATCAAGAGAGCATGCATACAGAATACATGCAGACACACGTATGCATTGTAGCTCAAAGAAAGACACAGGCGTGAATTCTGTGCTTTAGCCTACCATGAACTACAACTAAATTAAAGTGTTTGCAGTCATTTTAAGTGCATGACGGTACGTAGCCTATTTGAACTGTATAGAGTACTGAAGTGACTACGTCACGCTTGTTTCGGAAGTAAATTCTCCATTCATTTAGAGCCTAGAGATTAACTGAAGCTTACTTTTAAACCATTTCTACTGATTATGTCTTACTGTCAATTTACCGGATTGTTCAATATAACGCCCGTTCACAAACTATGTCATTTTTCTGGACCAGCTTTGAGTATATTTTACGTTTTAGTGTTTTTTTTGTGAACATACCAGCACTGTTTAAAAACTTCACGTCCCATAATTCCTTCCGAACGAGCAGCCTTGTCTCCAGACGTTGTCATATAACATTAGCCAGCAGTAGCACACAGCTCCGTTTTTTAAACACTTTTTTTTAACGTTAGCTAGCTAGGTTGAAGGACTAAAAGCTAGAATTGCTTTATTTGATTAACCGTAGCATAGTTTCTGACCTTGTCGGGCGGGCAAGGTGATTCCATGTCTGGAGACAAGGCTGCACATTTGGAGGGAATTATGGGACGTGGAGTTTTTAAACAGTGCCAGCGCTGGTATGTTCACAAAAAAAATACTAAAACGTAAAATATACTCGAAGCTGGTCCAGAAAAATTACATAGTTGCGAACGGGCGTTATATTGAACAATCCGGGAAATTGACAGTAAGACATAATCAGTAGAAATGGTTTAAAAGTAAGCTTTAGTTAATGTCTACGCTCTAAATGAATGGGGAATTTACTTCCGAAACCAGCGTGACGTAGTCACTTGAGTACTCTATAGGGAATTTACTTTCGAAACCAGACTCCGCCCACGACTGATGTACTCACTTGAGTACTCTATAAACTTTGCCCCTAGTGGTTGAGACGTATCCGTCTCAATTACAGTATTCATATTAGTCTAAAATTATGAACTAAAGCTTTAAGAAAACCACTTAAATTTTGACTTACGACCGTTTATACATGCTAAGAAATCATGTTCACGTATAGAAACAATAATATTTGTAAAAAAAACATTGTAGGCTAGTACAAATAAACATTTTCCCGTGCTTACTGTAGCTAGTATATACAGTACCTGATGCACTTTCACACCTAATTTTTTTCTACAAAATAACATTTTCTATAAAATGTAGGAGTCATGCAACAGTCTATGCTTGATACTATGCTCTCAGGGCACTCGTAAGTTTTAAAGGATTAAATGATGAAGATTCTGAGCAGTGTTATAAAGTATTCTTGTTTTATGAAAGAAACGGAGCTAGCTAGCCAGCGCTACGCTGTGTAGGCTATATGTCAAACCTGCGAGGCGGAAAATCCACGTTCAGAAAGTGAAAGTCCTCCCCAATCATTTGTTCCAATCACCTGGATTTGCTAATTATCACAATTCTTCAGCCAGGAGGTCGGAGCTAACTAGGCTAATTAGTGAAATTGTGAGTTCACGGATGGAAGAAACACAGCAGGACTTTTACTTTCTGACCCCTGGATTTTCACCCTCTGCAAACCTGGTAGTAGCCTACGATAGGCTACATTGTGCCAGGTTAAACGTTGGATTGGATCAGTTGTGTTGGATTGCTGGAAATAAATGAAATCCTCTCTTAAAATAAATGAATAGACTGCAAATGAGTCACTGGATCATTTAAACTTTTAACCTGGCTCCGGTTTGTTCATTAAGGTTTGTCGCAGGTTTGTTCATTAAGTGCTACTGCACTAAACCTGTATGAGGCCCACCCTGCTTGCTTTGATTGATAGGAGACAGTTTGAAAATGAAAACGAAAATGGAAAGTTTTTAATTTTAATTTTGGGCTGAATAATCCTCCATTTTCATTTTCCATTTTCATTTTCGGCTAAATAATCCTCCATAATCTCTCGCATTTAGGGCTAAAATAACATTGCTGTTATCGTGTAGAAACACATGCGCTTTTGTAAGTTTAAAAAAAAACTTATTTAAATACATTAGGCTACATATGTTTGTCACTTATGCAATAGCCTAGTAAAATTAACGTGAAGAAAAATAAATCAATAAATCTTTACCGAGGCTGTAACCAGGGAACTCCTGGATCAAAGCCAGGCACAGTAAACAGAAGGCCATAACGGAGCTGCACATTGGCTATGCCTATGTCCAGTAGGCTACAGCTTAAGTGTAGGCTATATTTTTTACGGTCGTGTTACGTGGGGTAAGTCGTTTGGTCTTCGTGGTACCAACCGTACCATGCAGGTGTGGTTTAGTTTTCTGTACTGCAATGGACATATAATAAGGCATTTTGACTCGCTTCGTAGTAGGCCTAGTAGTTTCCTTTACACTCTGTAGTAGGTTAGTTTGAGCAGCTGACTGGCATTCAAATTTCTCTGGCAAAGCTATTTCCCAGAGATCTTTGCATGAGAAAAAAAGACAAATACTACTGCCAAAGAAGGTAGCCTACCACAAATAATCATTATTTATGTTATATTATTATTATATAGTATTTGCAATACTCTGCAGAAGTAGACATGTTTGGAGGCTATTGTAATTTTAAGTGACTAACCATGAAACAAATTGATGGTATATAAAACCGAACCCGTTTTGTAAGTTATATTATCGTAAATTCTTAATTTTTGTAGTAGTTAATTTTATGGTCACACTGTATTATATGAGAAAAGGATAAACTGAACAGAGCTGAAGTGAAGAAATGAATGAAGACATAATAAAGAAATGTTGGCCGAGGCGAGCGTTGAAGGTTCGGTTTCCACAGTGAGTCAGACATGACCGCAAGAGCACAGCAGGCTCCAGACAGACACATTTTTTTGTCTGCATTTGTGTGAGATTAAAACATGTAGCCAATGGCACACTTATTTATAGATTTTTGTTTTACATTAATGCAACAACGCAATGTTAACCAGATGATATTCTGCGTTAAAACTTTTTTTCTTTACTTGACAAATGGTCATGGGATACCTGTTCCCATAACGTTAGCTATCGCCATAACTGCTTGTTTAACTAACAGGCTGCAAGTGAACAGTTAATATTGTAAACATGTCTTTGCCTTTGAAATAAAAAAAAACATTATTTTATGAGAGAACCAGAACATGTGCACACTGTTTTTGTCCAAAATGAAATGACACTTTAGTACCAGACGGGGATCAAACCCAAATCTCTTGCATGGTAAGCATTGACGCTTACCACTATACCAAAGCCTGTTGGTACAGTCATGTGATATGGGCTATAGGCCATTTGTCAATGGCATTTGTTTCCATACTGCGTAACGTTACCTGAAGTGGTGTTGTCTGACTTTCACCATTTCGCTGTAGTACAAGTGAAACTTTGAACAGTTAGGCTAATATTGGAAACGTCTTTTGCCTTTACAATAAAAATATGTTTGTTAATACGAAAATAAGTCTAATAAATGAAAAGTATAACAGTTGTACATTGATTTTGTCGTAAATAAACTTGCGCCCTGTTGGGCTAGAATCCCCAATCCTTTGTGTGAGGGACAGCAACTCTAACCAGTAGGCCACAGTAGCTTCATGGAAAACAACAAGCCATATAGCTGTTTTGTCTGTGATTCTGCGATGTGTCCACATTAGTTTGAAGCGTTTTTATTGGTCGATAAGCTTGGGAGAGCAGGTCTGGGATGTTGTCATCCAATGGGGACAATTATTCTTTGAGGGTACGGCAGGAAAAATGAGAAGAATGAGAAGAAGAAGCAAAAGGAGAAAAACGGCAAAATAACCCAAGTTTGGGGCTTTATTATGTGGATGTGTGAACTTGTATCTGAATGCTGTGTGGTTACATGAGGTCAGAACATACGGAAGTGTTTATAGGGGTTTAGAGTCTGTGGTCAATGTGGTTACTTCTGTACGAAACCCTGAAAAGTGCCAAACTCTCAGTGCTGTATAGGTATGGGGCATGCCCCGCCAAGCTGTAACTTGGCGGATGGCATACCTGCCATCCCAATTCGCGGCACAAGATATAAACCACCTTTTTTTCCGAACATAGTTGCGCCGACAAAAATTATTAAGTATAAACTCTGAATAATCTTGCAGACATGCCTCCTTTTTATCAAATGTCCACCCCGCGCGTGTAATGCCACGTATATACTGGAGAGACGCTTAAAACAGCGGATATATATATTTTTTTCAGTAAACCCAACGATTTACTTGATTACTTAAAGTGATACTGCAGTCAAAAACCAACTTTTCCCGTTGAAAACCGATGTTTTCGGTTAGATTATAATCATACACAACTGTCTATGTCCGAAAATCTCATGTTTAGTCAAAATAGTTTTATATGAGTTTTTGTGTAGGCTTACCAAAATGCTGGTTTCCGGGGATTCGTGACGTCACGAGATCCTTAACATAAAAATGGGTGGAGTTTAGGTGGTCCTAGGGGTGGTCTCGGCTGGGCACGTGATATAAAAGCAGAGACCAACGGGTTTTTTTTCCTCTTTGAGACTGAGACCCTTGTACTGTTAACTAGTTCAAGTTCAAATGCGAATTGCTTTGTATTACTGCTAACGTTAATATTACGACTTCTATCGAGCTACTAAGGCTATGTTCACACTGCAGGCCTTAGTGCTCAATTTCGATTTATTGCTCAGATCTGATTTTTTTTGTTTGGCTGTTCACATTAATTTTTTAATGTGGCCCATATCTGATTCCAGTGTGAACCGATTGCTCTCCTCAAATGACCCGTGCAAATTAACAAAAACAAAAGACATAGCGCCTGTTACCAGCCTGCAGAAATAAACAACAAAAAGGAAGTAATCAAAGTAACAGCTTCTGCGTTAATGTAAGTTGATGTGCAGTGGAGCTAATAATAAGGGTGAGGAGACGGGAAAAAATCCAAGGTTTTTACTAGCTTTTTGTGCTGCCATGGCTGCTACTGTGCAGAGTGACTCGTGAATGCAAGATCGGAGCCAGGAATGGGGGGACCGTGACATGGGCGGTTTAAGTGAAACTCAAGCAAGGCATGAAATTAACCTCGCTCACTCGCCTGGGCGAGGACGGGCGAGTTAAGAAAATGGAGCGCTCGGTCCTTTGGCTAGTGAGACTACTCGATATACATTTATAAAACGGATAATTCCGGGATGCAGATTGGTCAATACAGCGTTCCAGCCGTGTTAAAATACACAATATAAAAAAGCTATAGTATCACACGACACATCTGTTCAACTTCATGTGTAACGTATAGCCTAGCATGCGCACCCTTAGATTAAACTATTGACACACTATTGGACCGACAACCATAACGTTCGGTAAGCAGCTACATGAGAAAACCGTGAATAATGAATAGCGTGCAACAAACCAAGACAATAATATGGACAGTTCTAACATTATTTTAAATCACAAAACGGGTAACGCAGCTGTCCGCGAATGATATAAAAACGTTGCCTACTTCCGACTTATTATGGTGTATCGTTTGCCCAAAAAAAATCCACTGCTTTACACGTTTCCCACTTATCTAAAATGACAACACATGATAATATAATGTGAATCTGTTGATAACCTACCCTGTACAATAGTGAGTTAACTAGCCCGTGCGCTAACGTTCTAATGCCCTGCTAGGTGCATCAAAAATGACGTAAAAGTCACATTAATTCCGATCTGACAGACTGCGGTCGCTTTGACACAATCGGTTATGTATCGGCATCTAATACCACATTCAAGAGTGGCCCAAATGAAAATTGTAAATGTCAGATTCAATGTGATTTTCGCTGTTCACACTTCCATAAAAAAATCTGATCTGTGTCACATTTGAGGAAAAAATCGGATCTGGGCCACTTTTTACCTGCAGTGTGAACGTAGCCATAGAGAGGTATTCATCTACAACGTCTTACTTTGGTATCTTTAGCTAACTTGCCTGCATTATGCCAAGGAGTCAGATGTATCCTTCCTCGGTGTAACACCACCGGCTCTGTTAGCTTTCATAATCCGCCGAGAGATGGAATGTATCGATAAATTAGGTAATGCAAAGGAGTCTATTGTGTGTGAGTTTAGCCCCGTTTGGTCCAGAGAACTGGTAACTTAGCTAGATAGCTAGTTATCGCTATCATTTATGAATGTTAGCTAATAAATGATAACAATTCTCTCCGGACCAAGTGGAGCTGGGTGCAACAACCAGCCATGTTCAATATACTAACGTTACTGGTTGACTGGGTTTTGCTGTGTATTTGAATGTATTTAATAGTACCGTTACTTTAGGCAGACAAACAAGCTAACTTAGCTAGGTAACGTTAGCTCTACCATTCGGTTACATCCCCGGTCCTCTCCTCGATCGCGAAGACGTCGCTAAACTAATACAGCGACTGCTGCTGCCAGTGACTCGAATGAATATGGCTGTATTTCCCAAGCAACATCTTTGCGAGGAAGAGTCTTCCACCTTTCAAACTCCTCCACCTCAAAACTCCCTGCAGTACTGCTGTCACTCTCGTCGCTTGTCATTTTGTTGTTTGTTTGGTGAGGAGAGAGCAGGAAGGGGCTTAGGGTTCAGTGGGGGCCTGAGTCAGTTCATCAAGACACACCCTTTCACTCCTTGACTGTATGAATATTCATAATATGACTACGTGGCACCATCGTCATATGACCACATCTACGCACGAGTTCCAGTTCAAATTGAAGCGGTAAAAAAGGCCTTAGAAAAGCCTCTGCAGTATCTCTTTAATAATTTTGCGTGCAACCACTGTCTAGTGATTATTTATTTTGATTGTGTGATGGGTATATCCAAGTCATCAATAAGAGCTATGATCATTTTATCAATACGACAGATTAATACGTTCACTGCTTTCCCCATGGCAAGAGCAACTACGATGCACAAAGGTAGGATTTTACAAAGGCAAATGCGGTTATTAAATGCAATGTCACTGACACGTTGAAAGTGTAGGCCTATACCTCCACACACATTATTTTATTAGAAAGCTGGCACCCCAGGGGGCAGGTACAAGAAACAGGTCATAGAATATCATGCCCTTGTGCCACCCACATTTTGAGAAACGCACCCGCGTAGCGCAGGTTAGAATACGGCGGATATCATCCTGTTTTAAATTTGCGCAGGAGAGGCACTTAAGCGCATGACTTAAATTGGCCATCTCTGAATCCGGCCCTAAGATTCTAAGATGTATTTGTCTCCATGTAAACAACAAAGTAAACAAATAAATGATGGTGATCCATGCAAGCACCATAATTTAGCAAGCTATGTAATACCAGAGAGTCCCTGTAATAGTATGTTGTTTATTTATTTGGCTGGCTGTACACAAAACATCTGGCTACAAATGTAAATGACCAAGGTCTCCCGCTAATGTTATTTCTCAAGCTGGTAAAATTTACAATTTTCCGGAACCCTTTTGCAGGGCAATCCGTCAGTCCTCAATCGCAAATCACCACCACTAGCCACGTTTACATGCTGAATATTTCATCATTCCGAATACATTCATTTGCAAATCGCAAACTGTAATTTGCAACTGCAACATTTCATGAAAGCTAATTCCAGCTCTCATTCATACGTAAGACCCATAAATGCTAAAGTTCCGCAACATTGCCGGATAAGGCTGCATGTGAAAACATCTTATAAGAACCACACGGACTGCCATGATTTATTCCTTTCAAATTGTTTTATTGAGATATGACAAATCATAGCACGGTTTTTTCAGAATTTTTTGCAGTATCTTGCATATTGTCAAAGAAAACCAAGCACTGGAGATGCAGGGCCCTGTTCACATATAGACTGATTTCTGTTAGATTGATATACATGTATGACCTGTTTTACCAGGTTTTGTGCATCCAGTGCAAGGAATTAATACATTTGTATCATTGAATTGTATTCAGAAAAAGAAGTTTCATACACTACAAATGATGTATGCAATAAATAAATAACTAAGGTTTTTTTTTTTTGGGTCACAATAGAATGAACCAGTTGTAATGGTAGTTGAAAATGAGTCAGCCAACTAAGCCACAGAGGGCTGGGGAAGTTCTTGAGGGTTGCCATTACGTGAACAGGGGTCCATGAACATCATTTCTTTCATTTATATCAGGTAAGACATATTACATTCGTATTTCACCTATGGCTCTGTGATCCAGTACCCTACAAAATTGTCTTGGGTATAAAATTGTGTGGGCAATCACTGAGATTTCACATCTGTTTTACCCATGATATGTTTTCTCGTATTCTGATCAGGTCGGAATAATAATATATAACATTTTGGAAGAAAGATGCAGAACAGCAAGCCAAAACTAGATGCTAAAATTGCAAAAATCTCTATAGCTACAGTGAACTTTCCAGGTGAGCTGACATAAGCTGGAATAAAGGTGATCCAGACTGCAGAGAATATGAGCATGCTGAATGTGATGAATTTGGCTTCATTGAAGTTGTCAGGCAGCTTACGAGCCAGAAAAGCTAAAAAAAAGCACAATATAGAGAGAAGTCCAATATAACCCAGTACAGCCCAGAATGCCACTGCTGATGCTACATCACATTCTAGAATGATCTTTTCTTTGTAGTGCTTCATGTTCTTGTTGGGGAAAGGAGGGGATATTGTTAACCAAAGCACACAAATAAGGACCTGTATGAGAGTGAAAGCAAGAACACTCAGTCTCTGCTGGGAAGGCCCAAACCACTTCATGACATTACTGCCTGGAAGTGTAGCCCTGAAGGCCATTAACACCACTATTGTTTTCCCCAGAACACAAGAGATGCAGAGGACAAAGGTGATCCCAAACGCAGTGTGGCGCAGCATACAGGACCACTGAGAGGGCCGGCCGATGAAGGTAAGAGAGCAAAGGAAACACAGTTTCAATGAAAAGAGCAGCAGGAAGCTCAGCTCTGAGTTGTTGGCTTTCACAATGGGTGTGTCCTTCTTTAAAAAGAACAACACAGCCACAAATGCAGTTACACACGCTCCAAATATGGAAAAAATAACAAGCACTATTCCCATAATTTCGTGAAAGGACAGAAATTCAACAGCCTTTAAAACACAATCATCTCTTTTGGCATTAGACCAGTATTCTTCTGGGCATTGAATACAGTCATTAGCATCTGTAATAGAACAATGAATACCAAGATTAGAAAACTCAATGATAATGTTCAGAACAAACAGCTCTGACTGAAGATTGATAAAGAGCACAATTTATGAATGTTCTGTGTAGCCTGGTTTGTGTTGTGTAACAACACAAACTGGCTCAGCAACAACACAGTAACAACACAAACTGGATCATCAGCATGGTGTGTAATTGTGCTGAATTACCTGTAGCATTGCTGATTTCTCCCTCAGCACAGGGCACACAGTCATAACAGCAGACAGGCCTTCCTCTCTGCACAGCTTTCCGAGTGCCTGGGGGACAGCTCTCACTGCACACTGACCTGGGTTTCTGTGCAACATGTTTCAACTCTTAACTCAAAGCACTCATGGACAATGTGATGTACAAATACTTAATAATAATTCTTTACAACATGTTATAATGTAAAACATTCAATTCTGGAGACAGATTATTATTGGTTCAAATATGAAGTTGTCAAGCTCAGTTTGGGAACAGCTTTGGGCTTTGATGCTAAGTGCTGAAAGCTACAAGACGGGTGACATATTCAAGGAAAAAACGATTAATTTGTGGAGAAACATAACGAATACAGATGCTTCCATACAGGTGTACTGCATGATACAATTAAGCAATTAACATCCTATCATGCTCTGTGGCATTCATAGAAAATGCTTAGCAGGCCCAGTTGACCTCGATCTTGGATCAAGATGGCAAGAGGAAAAGATCTAAGTGACATTGAAACAGGGCTCATTATTGGGGCACGGATGAGAGGAGCTTCAGTCACAAATACTGCTCAACTGGCAGCAAGAACAATCCGTCTACAGCTACATAGAGAGGGATATTATTGTAGTGTATAGTAGGGTTGCAGTGCATAAACCCATGAATACACATTTGAGAGTTCAGTGGTGCAAAAGCCATAGGCACTGGTCTACAGAGATGTGGAAAGTGATATGGTCAGATGAGTCATCCTTCACCATAATCTCGACAAGTGGGTGAGTGCATGTGCGGCGTACACCAAGAGAACGGTACAGGCCTGAATGCTTGACCCTTTCAGTGAGGGGGTGCAGTGGCTCTGTTATGCTGTGGGGGGCATTTTTCTGGTATGGTTTTGGTCCACTTGTCCCCTTAGAGGGAAGGGTGACTGCAAATCAATACAAAGTTATTTTGAATGATCACCTTTATCCTATGCTGACGGGAGTGGTCTCTTCCAGGATGACAATGCCCCCATCCACAGGACACAAGAGGTCACTGAATGGTTTTATGAGTATGAAAATGATGTGAATCATATGATATGGCCATCGCAGTCACCAGATCTCAACCCAATTGAATGCCTATGGTAGATTTTGAACCGACGTGTTAGACAGCATTCTCCACCCTATCATGAGAACACCAAATGAGGAAATCCAGAAATCCAGACACTTGTAGAATCTATGCCAAGGCGTATTGAAGCTGTTCTGGCGGCTTGTGGTGGCCCAACACCTTACTTTATGTTGGTTTTTCCTTTAATTTGTCTCCCGTCTGTATATTGTATGAGTCCTGTTATCACACCACATGTTCATGAAGTGCTTGAACTTACCTGTTTTTGCCCACCTGCCCAAACCATATTAACAGGACTCATCACAAACTGCTGACCAGATGGTAAGGAGGCGTCATAGTAGCCAATTGCTCTGAACTCTACTGCACCATCAGGGCCAAGCTTCCAGTTCACCACCTCATATCTGGCAGCTGAGTCTCCATTACTGTCAAAGGAGACTTGCTCTCCAGTGCCCAAAGAAAAATTGACTTTTTTCACAGCCTCAAGAATCTGTCAAGAAACAAAGATTGAAGCTGAGATAAATGCTTGCTTTGCTTTGTTTCTAATGAATATTTTATTAACTATGTAAGAAGGGCTTATTGTTGTTACCTTCCGGGGCTCTGTTTCCACACTGTTTGTACAGCCTTGATGAGGTGTACATGCCAGCAGGTCATGTAGAGAATGAGCAACAGCGTATACTGCTTTGTAAACATTTTTGGAGATTCTCAGCTCCGATACATCGGTGTATTCATTTTCCAGTTCACTCAAGCTCTCAGATCCAGTGCAGGGCTTAAAGTGAGTTTGATTGTTTTCAGTTGTTAGGGAACATTGAAATGCATTTTCCCAAAAGTCTATGACAGCATGATTTCCTGGATCTTGTGAGGGGTGAAGTTTCAATAGGAACCCTTTTAAGCCTTTTATTTTGCCTTTTGTGATAGAAATGCCAATAGACCCTCCCAGTATTCTTTTACTTGTTGGTGTTGCTAGTTCACTTGTTATCCAGGCCTCACTGCCTACAATTTGTAAACCAGTAATGTTCTGCAGAGTCAGTTGCTCTAGGAAACTGATCATCTCACCTTGTGCAAGAAATGCAACAATTACCTTTGCAGTACCTCTTTTGATAACATCTACAACCTTCGCTAATTTATCTTGTTCTGTTCTGTGAAATTTCTCAGAATACTCTATGCAGATCCCTTCTTCTTGAGCAGCTTCTATAAATGTGGCCATCCCGTTGTTGCCATAGGCATTGTCACTTCTCACTGCTCCTATCCAGGTCCAGCCAAAGTGCTTCACCAGCTGAGCCAGTGCTCTGCTCTGGTAATAGTCACTGGGAATGGTTCTGAAGAATGAGGGGAAACTATTTCTGTTGCTCAGACATGCGCATGTTGAAAAGTGACTGATCTGGAAATAAAATACATGAAATGAAAATATGAGCATAATGAATTAATATTTTTACTTACAATTTGAGAGATAACAAGATTTGCATATGTGGAGTGTGAATCTTTGTGTGTGTATACATACTGTATATGTGTACATCTTTACATTACATTACAGTCATTTTATACCTGCACAAAGGAAGCAATTGGACACACCTGACTAATCAGAAACACCTGTGAAGCCATTTCTCCCAAACATTATGGTGCCCTGAAATGGGGCTACTATGTATAAAGAATGCTGTCATTTCTACACGGTGAAACCAAAATGTATAAAAATACTCTAATAAAATCTGAGAATGCACTTTAGCCACATGTGAAGTGTTGGAAGTACAGAGCCAAATAAAGGAAAAATACGTACAGTTGAAGTTTACATACACTTAGGTTAAAGTCATTAAAACTAATTTTTAACCACTCCACAGATTTCATGTTAGCAGGTCAGTTAGGACATATACTTATTATCTAGTAATAATAGTACTAACTAGTACTTAATAGTACTAGTAATTTTTCCAACAATTGTTTACAGATTATTTCACTTTTTATTCACTATATCACAATTCCAGTGGGTCAGAAGTTTACATACACTAAGTTGACTGTGCCTTTAAATTTTTTATATTTGGTCGCATATCCTTTGCATGCCATGACTTCCTGATGTCTGCGAACCAACAACATAAAAAGACTCTTGGTATCTTATTTTCTGGTACTCTTACAAGCAATACTATAACGTCTCAAAACAAGCCTCAAACCATCACTCTGCTGCTGGATATGCAGTAGATATGGATGGATCACTTTAAGGGTTGTTTCTCCTGACAAATACGACCAAATATTAAACATTTAAAACTTCAGACCCACTGGAATTGCCATATAGTGAATTAAAAGTTAAATAATCTGTCTGTAAACAATTGTTGGAAAAATGACTTGTGTCATGCACAAAGTAGATGTCCTAACTGACTTGCCAACACTATAGTTTGCTAACATGAAATCTGTGGAGTGGTTAAAAATGTTTTAAAGTTTTAATGACTTCAACCTAAGTGTATGTAAACTTCCGACTTCATCTGTATATATATATATTTTTTTACCATTACAATTTCACAAAAGAAAACCCCTGCTTAGGAGACCCAAAGATATTTCACGTACCTAATCTCCTTTCAATGACATTTCATCAGTGAGCTACTCCCTGTGTGGTTGTATTTAAAAAGGAGAAAAGGAACTCTTACCACTGGAATTTGAAATAATCCAACAGTTGCTGCAATTGCAATGGAGTTCGTTGAAGAGGACGCCCCGATAATGACCTGCACTCCTGCCGGTGTGGAGCATGACGTATCAGTCAGTGTTTCCTCATAACCATTCATCAGAGCCATGGCTGATCGTATAGAGATTGTTGGAGAAGAACAGGTGTCATATATCTTATATCCAAGAGATACACCTGGGAGGAGGTCAGTTCTGTTATTTATTTCTTCAGTGGCGAAGATCATGGTCTGGGTGAACTGGAATTCTCTGAAATCAACTCTAGAAATTACAGAATTTATAAATGTTTTACCGGCTAAACATATTGAGCGCAACTTACAAAGACTCTTCAGTAGATTAAAAGTTTAAGTTTAAAAGTTATAAATTACACCTACCTTTAATTTAATTTAATTATATTATTGTACATTATTAAATAGTTTCTGCAGTATGAAATATAATTGATATTACCCTTAGTTTCATTGTAATCACAGCGGAACCTTAATGTTGAATAAACACCAATACAAAGAGCAGCTGAATGTTAATTAATATTTAACCTCACCGTGAACACTTCAGGGGCTCAGGTTTGGTGTCAAATCTTCTGCTTATTTCTGAAGTAATTTCATGCATGGCGAAGGCCCCTCCGATGTTGATGTCTCCATGTTGATAGAAGCTGGGCTTGGCTGCCCTCCCCAGTCTTCTGCATGTTGGGTTCTGTGCTGCAGCCCAGAGGACTGTCAGTGCCAGCAGAATAGTCTGCAGTGCCATCCCACTGCACGTCTCAGATCCAGCACTGCAGTGTACCAGGTTTAAATACAGCAGTTTTAATTCTCCATCGATTTGTGATCCTCAAAGGCATGACTGAGTCCCAGGATAAGCAGGTTGGAGGTGGAGCAAATTGCAGAGTGATAAAGGCGAGCAAATGTAAACAATTCCAAGATGCACTGCGCCCTCAGAGGAAACATAAAAAATCATCACAAGCCTGTGCTTGGCACAAACACACTTCACTGTAATGACTCAGAATCAGTGGGGCTTTTTAAAAATGTTGTGTCTTTTGGCCTTTAATTTCAAACGTTTAAACACGTAGAAAAAACGTAGATGTAGAACAAGGCATGGGTATTTATGTCTCATTTTGAATACTTTATCATACCCTCTAAATCTGACTTGGTTGTATTGGTGAACATTAGTGGTTGTGCTGTTATGAACTAACTAGCTCTCAACTATTACCTGCCAGTGCTGATCCTATGTTCCTGAACAGCAAATCATCAGTCATCTCCCAGTGTTTCCCCTGGTAACCCCAGACTGTGGCGGGCCTCCACGGTAAGCTCCTGGGATAAAAAAGATGCAAAAAAATGTTCCAAATTTGTGTTTCCAAAACACATGCACATGACATAAACAAATCGAAGAGATAGACCAGTTCACAAATTATTTCCACTATAAATTATTGTCCTTTCACAGTTTGATGTGGCACATATAGTTTCATTGACCACATTCTCTTCAGATGGTAAGATGAAAAAACACAGGGCCAAGTTGCATTAAATAATTTAGGAAAGTTTGGATCGCATTGCTTTGGAATAGAGCTAGTTTATTTAGTGTGAGCTACGATAGGCAATATTGTTAGTTGTAACTTGGCCACATTTTGATATTAATAGTTTTAAAGGCAGGCCTAGTTTTTGCAAGTTGGAATTAAGGACTTACAGACAGTGCTTTGTAGGCTATGCGTGAGTAACTTGTTTTTTTTTTTTTACGTTGAAAACGTATTTTTTTGGTGAGATATCACTTTTTTTTGTGTACTAATGTAATGTGTTTGGTGGCTAACTCTTGATGATAATGCATGAAGATAATGACATCAAGAGAGCATGCATACAGAATACATACAGACACACGCAAGCATTGTAGCTCAAAGAAAGACATAGGCGTGAATTCTGTGCTTTAGTCTACCATGAACTACAACTAAATTAAAGTGTTTGCAGTCATTTTAAGTGCATGAAGGTACGTAGCCTATTTGAACTGTATAGAGAACTGAAGTGACTACGTCACGCTTGTTTCGGAAGTAAATTCTCCATTCATTTAGAGCGTAGACATTAACTAAAGCTTACTTTTAGTACTCAAGTGACTACGTCACGCTGGTTTCGGAAGTAAATTCCCCATTCATTTAGAGCGTAGACATTAACTAAAGCTTACTTTTAAACCATTTCTACTGATTATGTCATACTGTCAATTTCCCGGATTGTATCAATATAATGCCCGTTCGCAAACTATGTAATTTTTCTGGACCAGCTTCGAGTATATTTTACGTTTTAGTATTTTTTTTTTGAACATACCAGCGCTGGCACTGTTTAAAAACTTCACATCCCATAATTCCTTCCGAACGAGCAGCCTCCAGACGTTGTTATATAACGTTAGCCAGCAGTAGCACACAGCTCCGTTTTTAAACACTTTTTTTAATGTTAGCTAGCTAGCTTGAAAGACTAAAAGCTAGAATTGCTTTCTGTGGTTAACCGTAGCATAGTTTCTGACCTTGTCGGGCGGGCAAGGTGATTCCATGTCTGGAGACAAGGCTGCACGTTTGGAGGGAATTATGGGACGGGGAATTTTTAAACAGTGCCAGCGCTGGTATGTTCACAAAAAAAATACTAAAACGTAAAATATACTCAAAGCTGGTCCAGAAAAATGACATAGTTTGCAAACAGGCGTTATATTGAACAATCCGGGAAATTGACAGTAAGACATAATCAGTAGAAATGGTTTAAAAGTAAGCTTTAGTTAATGTCTACGCTCTAAATGAATGGGGAATTTACTTCCGAAACCAGCGTGACGTAGTCACTTGAGTACTCTATAGGGAATTTACTTCCGAAACCAGACTCCGCCCACGACTGACGTACTCACTTGAGTACTCTATAAACTTTGCCCCTAGTGGTTGAGACGTATCCGTCTCAATTACAGTATTCATATTAGTCTAAAATTATGAACTACAGCTTTAAGAAAACCCCGTAAATTTTGACTTACGACCGATCCTGTCACCACAGACACAGACTGAAATGCATGAAATGCATCGTTTATACACGCTAAGAAATCATGTTCACGTATAGAAACAATAATATTTGTAAAAAAACATTGTAGGCTAGTACAAATAAGCATTTTCCCATGCTTACTGTAGCTAGTATATACAGTACCTGATGCACTTTCACACCTAATTTTTTTTTCTACAAAATCTCTCGTATAAATATGTTTAGGAGACCAAGTACTTACCAGTATATTCAGCTACAGCTGTTTTCGGATTAACCCTTAAGAGCTTATCATGTTACATTTTGCCAAATTCCCGTACAATCCACATTTCCAGAGCGACTATCTCTTATGGAGGATTATTCAGCCCAAAATGAAAATGAAAACGAAAATGAAAATGGAGGATTATTCAGCCCAAAATGAAAATGAGAAATTTTTCTTTTTCATTTCCATTTTTCATTTTCGTTTTTGTTTTCATTTTCAAACTGTATCTATGAAAATGAGGGGGTATGGTCCTCCTATCAATCAAAGCAAGCAGGGTGGGCCTCATACAGGTTCGACAGCCAGATTCTATTCTATATGTTATGCAAAATGAGAAATGTTAATGTCTATTTGAAAGTGAGTTGGCTTCGTCATACAAAAAATCCAGGGTTAAATCTTAAATTGAGCTTGCTAGCTGTTTATTATTATCCTAAAATATCTCCAATAAGTGTTTCTGTTACGCATCTATCGTTAATTGTGTTTACTGTATTACACACTTCATGTGTGTGCATGAGTCACTGGACCGTTTACACATTTAACCTGGCTCCGATAGATCTAGCTAGCCTACTTCAAATGAACATTAAGGCATAGCTTCTAAAAGTCTATCGATAGCTAGATTCATGACGGTCATCAAAAAATATGGTTGCAAATATGAATAGGCTAGGGCATGAAAGATGCGTTTTTGTATTGTTATGAGAGAAAAAATATTGCTGAAGATGGAACGCACAAAATGGTGCTATGACGTTTTATTCTATCCGGTTGTTTTAATACACATCGGAGCTAGAATCCCGAGAAATAAACGAGAATGTCTAAACTTGGAAGCTGCCAAGTGTGTTATTGTTTTTTCCCTGTGGGAATTTCACGAAGCAGAGGTGTAGCCTAGCTACAAAGCGAGATTAAGGGGTTAGACAGCTAATTTAAATTTCCACCCTGGATTTTCTGTATCACAAAGCCGACTCACTTTCAAATACATTAATGTCTCGATAGACATTTAGAAGCTATGCCTTAATGTTCGTTTCAAGTAGGCTAGCTAGTTCTATCGGAGCCAGGTTAAAAGTTTAAACGGTCCAGTTACTCCTGCAAACACATGAAGTGTACAGTAAACACAATAAACAATTAACAATAGATGGGACAGAAACACTGATGAGAGAAACACTTATGAGAGCTATTTTAGGATAATAATAAACAGCTAGCAAGCTCAATTTACGATTTAACCCTGGATTTTTTGTATGACGAAGCCGACTCACTTTGAAATAGCCTACATTAACATTTCTCATTTTGTATAACGTATAGAATAGAATCTGGCTGTCGATAGACTTTTTGAAGCAATGTTCGCTTAAAGTACCGGAGCCAGGTTAAAAGTTTAAATGATCCAGTGACTCATTTGCGGTCTTTTCATTTATTTTAAGAGTGGATTTCATTTATTTCCAGCAATCCAACACAACTGATCCAATCCAACGTTTAACCTGGCACAATGTAGCCTATAGTAGGCTACTACCAGGTTTGCAGAGGTGGAAAGTCCAGGGGTCAGAAAGTAAAAGTCCTGCCGTGTTTCCATGAACTCACAATTTCACTAATTAGCCTAGTTAGCTCCGACCTCGCGACATTGTGATAATTAGCAAATCCAGGTGATTGGAACAAATGATTGGGGAGGACTTTCACTTTCTGAACATGGATTTTCCACCTCGCAGGTTTGACCTATAGCCTACACAGCGTAGCGCTGGCTAGCTAGCTCCGTTTCTTTCATAAAACAAGAATACTTTATAACACTGCTCAGATTCTTCATCATTTCATCCATTAAAACTTACGAGTGCCCTGAGAGCATAGTATCAAGCATAGACTGTTACCCATCCCTATTCTCCCCCTAGTGTTCATTAAGTGCTACTGCACTAAACCTGTATGAGGCCCACCCTGCTTGCTTTGATTGATAGGAGACAGTTTGAAAATGAAAACGAAAATGAAATGAATGAAGTTTTTAATTTTCATGTAAATTTTGGGCTGAATAATCCTCCATAATCTCTCGCATTTAGGGCTAAAATCGAGCGTAGCATTAGTTCAGGCAGCCCACGAGAGTGAAACCCAGCCATAGGTGAATCAGCTGACCGCTCAGCTGAGTAGTGATGATTCACCTATCGCGGTCCATTCACATAACAAGGCGGTCTATTTAACCGCCTCGCCCTACCATGGTGGATACTCTGTCTGCACGCCGCTGCACACAAAAAGATCATCTGCGCTGCACATCCTGCATGTTCTACTACACGCCGCGGGGAAAAAATAATTGGAATACTGCAATTTCTGCGTAAAAGCTAAGTGATGTCAAGCTCTGTGTTCTTAAGCTTTATGGTCCGCTAAAAAAAGAAAGGGCGATATATTCAAATAACATTCGGTTATTTGAAACGTGCTTCCCTTGCATGCATGGCTGCACACTGCCAGTGAAAATGAATTGGATTCCTGAAATTGTTTCTAAAGCTAAGTCACTGCAAGTTTCGGTTAAGCTTATGGTCCGCTATGGAAACGGGCGATGTATTCAAATACCATTCTCCTGTTTTAAACGTGCTTCCTTCTACTTGCATGGCACATGCTGCACACTGCCAGTGAAAAATAACTGGATTTCTGAAATTGTCGCTAAAGCTAAGTGACTGCAGTTACAGTTAAGCTTGTGGTCCGCTATGGAAGGGGCGATGTATTCAAATAAAATCCTTCTGCATGCATACTGCACACTACCAGACTAAACTACCTGCGCTAATCTCGTATATTCCACTACCCCCTTTCAACTTGTACGCTTTTCCCGCAACAAGCAGGCTAGCTAATAGCCGTCGCCCGTCCCGGACAAGGAAGGGCGATATATTCAAGTTGCGTAGGCTATGGCTATTTAAAGCGTGCGTCCTGTCGTGTAAGGCCTGGTACATACTCTACGCAAGGAACGCGCGCAACAACGCAAAGAGCAACGCAGGGGGCGTTTCTCGCGTTCTTGCGTAGCAAAATGTGCAGTCCAAATTTTGTAACGCGACGCAAACGTGTGGTGCAATTCCACGCATTTCCGTTAGAGGTGCTAAATGTAAATACTGTTCAATAACTGCAGAATTGCAGACTACACACAAAGAAGTAATAATTTCCGGTTTAAGGTTACTCGCTCCAACCAGATTAGCCTAGGTTGCCAACTAGCGTGATCATAGACTGTATAAAAATATGGACAAAGTCACTGTGACGTCACCCATTGCCTTCCCACGGCCTCGTAAAAACCGAATTGAAGCGAAGCTCCAGATGCATTTTTCGCCACCGGTTTGTACAAACTGTGTCTGCTCTGTGGAGCCGAAGAGGACTCAGCCTGTCCCTCTGATTGGTCCTGAACAAATGTTAATACCCTGTCCAAACAACACAATATTTTAAAAAATCAGCACATGCAGAGGCATTGGTGACATGGTGAAAGACCTATACTGGAGCCAATCGCAGTGGCACTAGTGAGCAATGGCACAATTGCCGCTCCCAGCCCAACCATGAGTGAGCTTCAAACGAAAGCGCGATGCGTCGTTCAGGGGCAGCTTCGGTTCCCCGCAGCCATGTTCTCAAACCTCTGCACCGGATGTCGCCCTCTGCTGATATATATAATTTGCGCTCAAAGCAGTTTTCCCAATGAAAGAAACTCCACTCATATTGCCGTTAATTTAAAAAATGTTCTAAATATAATTTGTACGTGGTTGAGAAATTCCGCAGCTATGGAGCTGGTAGTAGCCGCAGCAATTTGGCCGCAGTGCCTTACCTGTGAAGCCACAACGAGTTAAGAAATGCCTCGGAGCCCATGGCAAACCCCTCACTACCCTGACCGACTAGATGTCCCGCCCTGCTAGGGCCATCATGCGCCGGGCTTCCCGGCTTATGCGCGAGCGGTTCCTGGCCCCCGGGTCCGTTTAATAATGAATAAATAAATAAAAAACATCAAAGCGATCTATCCATAGCCGTAATTCCTGGCCTTGAGCTGACGGATAGAACGGCGTCATCCTGAAGCGAAAGGTCATTAGTCATCACGTTAGCTGGAGACCACGTACTAGCAGAGCTCGGCGTATGGTTTTTGGGGGGTTTTGATCGCCCCGACGTGCACAATAAAAGCCATGGAGCGTTGGTCATCTGCCGCTTACGAACGTTACGTTCGACCCGACGTTGATGAAATTATTTCCATTTAGAAACATAGGAACATGGCTGTTTGTGTGTGGCTTATTGTCAAAATAAAAGTTCGGAATTCCCAGCAACAAGCGAGGATTCATTCACACCGATAAGGGTAGCTTAGAAGTTTCTATTTCCCTCAAATTGGTTAATTTAGCTTCAGGAAATTACCTTCAGGTGGTTGGTACATATATACTACAAAAATACAACTTCAGTAGTTAGAATGGCCCCAGGCATACGGGCGCCATGAAGCCAATATTACGCACAGCGTCCTCCTTGACCTCTAGGGAGAAGAACAACATGCGTTGGTACGGTATTAATTGGCATTGACCTGAATGGACAAAAAGCTTCTTCCTATAGGCATGTCAGGCTTCATCCGTAGCCGAAAGGTCACACACAGTTCTTCATCACTACACATAGGGTTCGGTTTCCACAGTGACCACAAGAGCACAGCAGGCTCCAGACAGACACATTTTTTTGTCGACATTTGTGTGAGATTAAAACATGTAGCCAATGGCACACTTATTTATTGATTTTTTTTTTTACATTAATGCAACAATGCAATGTTAACCAGATGATATTCTGCATTAAACCTTTTTTTCTTTGCTTGACAAATGGCCATGGGATGCCTGTTCCCATAACGTTAGCTATCGCCATAACTGCTGTGGTGTCCAGTGACTGAATTGCTTCACTAACAGGCTGCAAGTGAACAGTTAATATTGTAAACATGACTTTGCCTTTGCAATAAAAAAACATTATTTTATGAGAGAACCAGAACATGTGCACACTGTTTTTGTCCAAAATGAAATGACACTTTAGTACCAGGCGGGGATCGAACCCAAATCTCTTACATGGTAAGCATTGACGCTTACCACTATACCAAAGCCTGTTGGTACAGTCATGTGATATTGACTATAGGCCATTTGTCAATGACATTTGTTTCCATACTGCGTAACGTTACCTGAAGTGGTGTTGTCTGACTTTCACCATTTCGCTGGAGTACAAGTGAAACATTGAACAGTTAGGCTAATATTGGGAACGTATTTTGCCTTTGCAATAAAAATATGTTTGTTAATGCGAAAATGAGTTTAATAAACGAAAAGTATAACAGTTGTACATTGTTTTTGTCGTAAATAAACTTACGCCCTGTTGGGCTGGAACCCCCAATCCTTGATGTTGTTATCCAATGGGTACAATTATTCTTTGAGGGTACGGCAGGAAAAATGGGAAGAAGAAGAAGAACAAAAACGGCAAAATAACCCAAGTTTGGGGCTTTATTGTGTGGATGTGTGAAGTTGTATCTGAATGCTGTGTGGTTAGATGAGGTCAGAACATACAGAAGTTAATGTTTATAGGGGCTTAGAATCTGTGGTCATTGTGGTTACTTCTGTACGAAACCCTGAAAAGTGCCAAACTCTCGGTGCTGTATAGGTATGGGGCATGCCCCGCCAAGCTGTAACTTGGCGGATGGCATACCTGCCATCCCAATTGGCGGCGCAAGATATAAACCACCTTTTTTTCCAAACATACTTGTGCAGACAAAAATTATTAAGTATAAACTCGGAATACACGTATCTTGCAGACATGCCTCCTTTTTATCAAATGTCCACCACGTATATACTGGAGAGACGCTTAAAACAGCAGATTTTTTTTTTTTTCAGTAAACCCAACGATTTATTCGTTTACTTAATAATTTAGCGTGCAACCACTGTCTAGTGATTATTTATATTGACTGTGTGATGGGTATATCCAAGTCGTCAATAAGAGCTATGATCATTTTATCAATACAACAGATTAATACGTTCACTGCCTTCCCCATGGCAAGAGCAACTACGATGCACAAAGGTAGGATTTTACAAAGGCAAATGCGGTTATTAAATGCAATGTCACTGACACGTTGAAAGTGTAGGCCTATACCTCCCCACACATTTTTTTATTAGAAAGCTGGCACCCCAGGGGGCAGGTACAAGAAACGGGTCATTAGAATATCATGCCCTTGTGCCACCCACATTTTGAGAAACGCACCCGCGTAGCGCAGGTTAGAATACGGCGGATATCATCCTGCTTTAAATTTGCGCAGGAGAGGCACTTAAGCGCATGACTTAAATTGGCCATCTCTGAATCCAGCCCTAAGATTCTAAGAAGTGTTTGTCTCCATGTAAACAACAACGTAAACAAAGAAATGATGGTGATGCATGCAAGCACCATAATTTAGCAAGCTACGTAATACCAGAGAGTCCCTGTAATGTTGTTTATTTATTTGGCTGGCTGTACACAAAACATCTGGCTACACATGTAAATGACCAAGGTCTCCCGCTAATGTTATTTCTCATGCTGGTAAAATTTACAATTTTCCGGAACCCTTTTGCAGGGCAATCCGTCAGTCCTCAATCGCAAATCACCACCACTAGCCACGTTTACATGCAGAATATTTCATCATTCCCAATACATTCATTCCAATCGCAAACCGTAATTTGCCACTGCAACATTTCATGAAAGCTAATTCCAGCTCTCATTCATACGTATGACCCAATAAATGCTAAAGTTCCGCAAGATTTCCGGATAAGGCTGCATGTGAAAACATCTTATAAGAACCACACGGCCTGCCATGATTTATTCGTTTCAAATAGTTTTATTGAGATATGACAAATCATAGCACGGTTTTTTCAGATTTTTTTGCAGTATCTTGCATATTGCCAAATAAAACCAAGCACTGGAGATGCAGGGCCCTGCATTGATATACATGTATGACCTGTTTTACCAGGTTTTGTGCATCCAGTGCAAGGAATTAATACATTTGTATCATTGAATTGTATCAGTATTCAGAAAAAGAATGTTTCATACACTACAAATGATGTATGCAATAAATAAATAATTAAGGTTTTATTTTTTGGGTAACAATAGAATGAACCAGTTGTAATGGTAGTTGAAAATGAGTCAGCCAACTAAGCCACAGAGGGCTGGGGAAGTTCTTGAGGGTTGCCATTAAGTGAACAGGGGTTCATGAACATCATTTCTATCATTTATGTCATGTAAGACATATTACATTCTTATTTCACCTATGGCTCTGTGATCCAGTACCCTACAAAATTATCTTGGGTATAAAATTGTGTGGGCAATCACTGAGATTTCACGTCTGTTTTACCCATGATATGTTTTCTCGTATTCTGATCAGGTCGGAATAATAATATATAACATTTTGGAAGAAAGATGCAGAACAGCAAGCCAAAACTAGATGCTAAAATTGCAAAAATCTCTATAGCTACAGTGAACTTTCCAGGTGAGCTGACATAAGCTGGAATAAAGGTGATCCAGACTGCAGAGAATATGA
Source organism: Synaphobranchus kaupii (assembly GCA_029718625.1). Lineage (NCBI taxonomy): Eukaryota > Metazoa > Chordata > Actinopteri > Anguilliformes > Synaphobranchidae > Synaphobranchus > Synaphobranchus kaupii. The sequence goes on from CM056378.1 coordinate 1,837,661, forward strand.
GCATGCTGAATGTGATGAATTTGGCTTCATTGAAGTTGTCAGGCAGCTTACGAGCCAGAAAAGCTAAAAAAAAGCACAATATAGACAGAAGTCCAATATAACCCAGTACAGCCCAGAATGCCACTGCTGATGCTACATCACATTCTAGAATGATCTTTTCTTTGTAGTGCTTCATGTTCTTGTTGGGGAAAGGAGGGGATATTGTTAACCAAAGCACACAAATAAGGACCTGTATGAGAGTGAAAGCAAGAACACTCAGTCTCTGCTGCAGAGGCCCAAACCACTTCATGACATTACTGCCTGGAAGTGTAGCCCTGAAGGCCATTAACACCACTATTGTTTTCCCCAGAACACAAGAGATGCAGAGGACAAAGGTGATCCCAAACGCAGTGTGGCGCAGCATACAGGACCACTGAGTGGGCCGGCCGATGAAGGTAAGAGAGCAAAGGAAACACAGTTTCAATGAAAAGAGCAGCAGGAAGCTCAGCTCTGAGTTGTTGGCTTTCACAATGGGTGTGTCCTTCTTTAAAAAGAACAACACAGCCACAAATGCAGTTACACATGCTCCAAATATGGAAAAAATAACAAGCACTATTCCCATAATTTCTTGAAAGGACAGAAATTCAACAGCCTTTAAAACACAATTATCTCTTTTGGCATTAGACCAGTATTCTTCTGGGCATTGAATACAGTCATTAGCATCTGTAATAGAACAATGAATACCAAGATTAGAAAACTCAGTGATAATCTTCAGAACGAACAGCTCTGACTGAAGATTGATAAAGAGCACAATTTACGAATGCTCTGTGTAGCCTGGTTTGTGTTGTGTAACAACACAAACTGGTTCAGCAACAACACAGTAACAACACAAACTGGATCATCAGCATGTTGTGTAATTGTGCTGAATTACCTGTAGCATTGCTGATTTCTCCCTCAGCACAGGGCACACAGTCATAGCAGCAGACAGGCCTTCCTCTCTGCACAGCTTTCCGAGTGCCTGGGGGACAGCTCTCACTGCACACTGACCTGGGTTTCTGTGCAACATGTTTCAACTCTTAACTCAAAGCACTCATGGACAATGTGCTAATAATTAATAATAATTCTTTACAACATGTTATAATGTAAAACATTCAATTCTGGAGACAGATTATTATTGGTTCAAATATGAAGTTGTCATTATAGTTGTTATTATAGTAGGGTATAGTAGGCAGCTACATAGAGAGGGATAGTATAGTAGGGTATAGTAGGCAGCTACATAGAGAGGGATATTATAGTAGGGTATAGTAGGCAGCTACACAGAGAGGGATATTATAGTAGGGTATAGTAGGCAGCTACATAGAGAGGGATAGTATAGTAGGGTTGCAGTGCATGAACCCATGAATACACATTTGAGAGTTCAGTGGTGCAAAAACCATAGGCACTGGTCTACAGAGATGTGGAAAGTGATATGGTCAGGTGAGTCAACCTTCACCATAATCTCGACAAGTGGGTAAGTGCATGTGCGGCGTACACCAAGAGAACGGTACAGGCCTGAATGCTTGACCCTTTCAGTGAGGGGGTGCAGTGGCTCTGTTATGCTGTGGGGGGGGGGGGGGGGCATTTTCCTGGCATGGTTTGGGTCCACTTGGCCCCTTAGAGGGAAGGGTCACTGCAAAAAAAGTTATTTTGAGTGATCACCTTTATCCTATGCTGATGGGAGTGGTCTCTTCCAGGATGACAATTCCTCCATCCACAGGGCACAAGGGGTCACTGAATGGTTTGATGAGTATTAAAATGATGTGAATCATATGATATGGCCATCGCAGTCACCAGATCTCAACCCAATTGAACGCCTATGGTAGATTTTGGGCCGACGTGTTAGACAGCGCTCTCCACCCTATCATGAGAACACCAAATGAGGAAATATATATTTTGGAAGAATTAGGATCTATCCCACCAGTACAGTTCCAGAGACTTGTAGAATGTATTCCAAGGCGTATTGAAGCTGTTCTGGCGGCTTGTGGTGGCCCAACACCTTACTAAGACACTTTTTGTTGTTTTTTACTTTAATTTGTCTCCCGTCTGTATATTGTATGAGTGCTGTTATCACACCACATGTTCATGAAGTGCATGAACACTTACCTGTGTTTGCCCACCTGCCCAAACCATACTAACAGGACTCATCACAAACTGCTGACCAGATGGTAAAGAGGCATCATAGTAGCCAACCACTCTGAACTCTACTGCACCATCAGGACCAAGCTGCCAGTTCACCACCTCATATCTGGCAGGTGAGTCTCCATTACTGTCAAGGGAAACTTTCTCTCCAGTGCCCAAAGAGAAATTAACTTTTTTTAGAGCCTCAAGAATCTGTCAAGAAACAAAGATTGAAGCTGAGATAAATACTTGCTTTGCTTTATTTCTAATGAATATTTTATTAACTATGTAAGAATGGCTTATTGTTGTTACCTGCCAGGGCTCTGTTTCCACACTGTTTGTACAGCCTTGATGAGGTGAACATGCCAGCAGGTCATGTAGAGAATGAGCAACAGCGTATACTGCTTTGTAAACATTTTTGGAGATTCTCAGCTCTGATACATCAGTGTATTGGTTTTCCAGTTCACTCAAGCTCTCAGATCCAGTGCATGGCTTAATGTGAGTTTGATTGTTTTCAGTTGTTAGGGAACATTGAAATGCATTTTCCCAAAAGTCTATGACATCATAATTTCCTGGATCTTGTGAGGGGTGAAGTTTCAATAGGAACCTTTTTAAGCCTTTTATTTTGCCTTTTGTGATAGAAATGCCAATAGACCCTCCCAGTATTCTATAACTTGTTGGTGTTGCTAGATTGCTTGTTGTCATCCAGGCCTCACTGCCTACCATTTGTAAACCAGTAATGTTCTGCAGAGTCAGTTGCTCTCGTAAAACATACATCTCACCCAGATCAAAAAATGCTACAATTACCTTTGCAGTACCCGTCTTGATAACATCTACAACCTTCAGTAATTTCTCTGGTTCTGTTCTGTGAAATTTCTCAGAATACTCAATGCAGATCCTTTCTTCTTTAGCAGCTTCTATAAATGTGGCCATCCCATAGTTGCCATAGTCATTGTCACTTCTCACTGTTCCTATCCAGGTCCAGCCAAAGTGCTTCACCAGCTGAGCCAGTGCTCTGCTCTGGTAATAGTCACTGGGAATGGTTCTGAAGAATGAGGGGAACCTATTTCTGTTGCTCAGACATGTACATGTTGAAAAGTGACTGATCTGGAAATAAAATACATGAAAAATATGAAAACATGAGCATAATGAATTCATATTTTTACTCACAATTTGAGAGATAACATGATTTGCATATGTGGAGTGTGAGACCTGCACTAAGGAAGCAATTGGACACACCTGACTAATCAGAAACACCTGTGAAGCCATTTGTCCCAAACATTATGGTGCCCTGAAATGGGGCTGCTATGTATAAAGAATGCTGTAATTTCTACACGGTGAAACCAAAATGTATAAAAATACTCTAATAAAACCTGAGAATGCACTTTAGCCACATGTGAAGTGTTGGAATGTAAATCTGAAATGGTCTCTTTCAGTACAGAGCCAAATCAAGGAAAAATATATCTTTGTCCCAAACATTCTGGAGGGCACTGTATATATGGAGAGAGGGGGAGAGAGAGAGAGAGGGAGAGAGATCATATAACTGAGACAATGTAAAACGCCCAGAGAGAGAATGGAACATGATTACATTTTATGGACTGTTCAGTTGCGTTTACGGTTGAAATGTACTACATTTCTATTGTTGTGGTTGACATTTTCAATTTAAATAAGCAGATGGGACAACTATGCTTATAATAGTATAATTTTTCATCAATATATATATTTTTTTTTTACCATTAAAATTTCACAAAGGAAAACCCCTGCTTAGGAGACCCAAAGATATTTCACGTACCTAATCTCCTTTCAATGACATTTCAGTGGGCTACTCCTTGTGTGGTTGTATTTATAAAAGAGAAAAGGAACTCTTACCACTGGAATTTGAAATAGTCCAACAGTTGCTGCAATTGCAATGGTGTTCGTCGAAGAGGACGCACCAATAATGACCTGCACTCCTGCAGGTGTGGAGCATGATGTGTCGGTCAGTGTTTCCTCATAACCGTTCATCAGAGCCATGGCTGATCGTGTAGAGATTGTTGGAGAAGAACAGGTGTCATATATCTTATATCCAAGAGATACACCTGGTAGGAGGTCAGTTCTGTTATTTATTTCTTCAATGGTGAAGATCATGGTCTGGGCGAACTGGAATTCTCTGAAATTAACTCTAGGAATGACAGAATTTATTAATACTTAACAGGCTAAACATATGGAGCGCAACTTACAAAGACTCTTCAGGAGATCAAAAGTTTAAGTTTTAAAGTTATAAGTTACATCTACCTTTTATTTTTTATTTTTTCCCTTTTTTCTCAAAATTTGGTAGCCAATTCAACCCCTATACTATTCAATTTCACCCCCATTTTTACATTACAGGCATTTAGCAGACGCTCTTGTCCAGACGACTTACACAACATTTTAGCATTTTATTTATTTTTTGCCCCCATGTAGCAACCGCTTGAAATCACCTCTGCCGAACCCCGTCAGCCGGTAGTAGGAAGGAGGGCGCCACGTCCTCTACAGGGCGTGACTCCTCGAGCTCCTGACTGCGATCCAACTCGCCCGAGGCCCTTGTACGTGTGACAAATTTCACAGAGTCCCTCCCACCACCCCAGGAGCAGCCGGCAATTGCTGCTCCCTCTAGACAACGGCCATACTCGGATCTGGCAGGATCGGGGCACGAACCCCGATCCTCGGAGTACAATTGCACCGACTGAAAGTCAGCGCTTTTACTGCTGTACCACTGCGGCGTCAAGTTACACCTACCCTTAACTGAATTTTATTATTGTACATTATTAAATAGTTTGTGCAGTATAAAATATAATTGATATTACCCATAGTTTCATTGTAATCACAGCGGAACCTTAATGTTGAATAAACACCAATACAAAGAGCAGCTAAATGTTAATTCATATTTAACCTCACCGTGAACACTTCTGGGGCTCAGGTTTGGTCTCAAATCTTCTGCTAATTTTTAAAGGGATGTTGTGCAGGCCGAAGTCCCCACCGATGATGAAATCTCCGTGTTCATAGAAGCTGGGCTTGCTTGCCCTCCCCAGTATTCTGCATGGTGGGGTCTGTGCTGCAGCCCAGAGGACTGTCAGTGCCAGCAGAATAGTCTGCAGTGCCATCCCACTGCAAGTCTGATATCCAACACTGCAGTGTACCAGGTTTAAATACAGCAGTTTTAATTCTCCATCGATTTGTGATTCTCAAAGGCACGACTGAGTCCCAGGATAAGCAGGTTGGAGGTGGAGCAAATTGCAGAGTGATAAAGGCGAGAGCAAATGTAAACAATTCCAAGATGCACTGCGCCCTCAGAGGAAACATAAAAAATCATCACAGGCCTGTGTTTGGCACAAACACACTTCACTGTAATGACTAATGAATCAGTGGGGCTTTTTTAAAATGTTGTGTCTTCAGGCCTATAATTTCATCCATCCATCCATCCATCCATCTTCAACCGCTTATCCGAAGTCGGGTCGCGGAGGTAGCAGTTCCAGCAGGGGGCCCCAAACTTCCCTTTCCCTGGCCACATTGACCAGCTCTGACTGGGGGATCCCAAGGCGTTCCCAGGCCAGCGTGGAGATATAGTCCCTCCACCTGGTCCTTGGTCTGCCCCGTGGTCTCCTCCCAGCTGGACGTGCCTGAAACACCTCCCTAGGGAGGCGACCAGGTGGCATCCTTACAAGATGTCCGAACCACCTCAACTGGCTCCTTTCTACGCAAAGGAGCAGCGGCTCTACTCCGAGTCCCTCACGGATGACTGAGCTTCTCACCTTATCCCTAAGGGAGAAGCCAGCCACACTCCGGAGAAAACCCATTTCGGCCGCTTGTATCCGCGATCTCGTTCTTTCGGTCATGACCCACCCTTCATGACCATAGGTAAGAGTAGGAACGAAGATTGACCGGTAGATCGAGATCTTTGCCTTCTGGCTCAGCTCTCTCTTCCTCACAACGGTGCGGTAAAGCGAACGCAATACCGCTCCTGCTGCTCCGATTCTCCGGCTCATCTCACGTTCCATCGTCCCCTCACTCGAGAACAAGACCCCGAGATACTTGAACTCCTTCACTTGGGGTAAAGACTCATTCCCTACTTGGAGTAGACAAATCATCGGTTTCCTGCGAATATATTATTTCCGGTTTCATATATTATAAAAACGTAGATGTAGAACAAGGCATGGGTATTTATGTCTCATTTTGAATACTTTATCATACCCTCTAAATCTGACTTGGTTAGTATTGGTGAACATTAGTGGTTGTGCTGTTATGAACCAACTAGCTCTCAACTATTACCTGCCAGTGCTGATCCAGCAATACATCTATGTTCCTGAACAGCAAATCATCAGTCATGTCCTAGTGTTTCCACTGGTAACCCCAGACTGTGGCGGGCCTCCACGGTAAACTCTTGGGATAAAAAAGATGCAAAAAATTTTTCTAAATTTTTGTTTCCAAAACAAAGTGACACATGACATAAACAATTCGAAGAGATAGACCAGTTCACAAATTATTTCCACTATAAATTATTGTCACAGTTATATGTGCCACATCAAACTGTGACACTATAAATTATTGTCACAGTTTGATGTGGCACATATAGTTTCATTGACCACATTCTCTTGAGATGGTAAGATGAAAAAACACAAGGCCAAGTTGCATTAAATAATTTAGGAAAGTTTGGATAGCATTGCTTTGGAATAGAACTAGTTTAATTAGTGTGAGCTACGATAGGCAATATTGTTATTTGTAACTTGGCCACATTTTGATATTAATAGTTTTAAAGGCAGGCCTAGTTTTTGCAAGTTGGAATTAAGGACTTACAGACAGTGCTTTGTAGGCTATGCGTGAGTAACTTGGCATTTTTTTACGTTGAAAACTTATTTTTTGGTGAGATACTTCTTTTTGTGTACTAATGTAATGTTTTTGGTGGCTAACTCATGATGATAATGCATGAAGATAATGACATCAAGAGAGCGTGCATACAGAATACATGCAGACACACGCATGCATTGTAGCTCAAAGAAAGACATAGGCGTGAATTCTGTGCTTTAGCCTACCATGAACTACAACTAAATTAAAGTGTTTGCAGTTATTTTAAGTGCATGACGGTACGTAGCCTATTTGAACTGTATAGAGTACTGAAGTACGCTTGTTTCGGAAGTAAATTCTACATTCATTTAGAGTGCAGACATTAACTAAAGCTTACTTTTAGTACTCAAGTGACTACGTCATGCTGGTTTCAGAAGTAAATTCCCCATTCATTTAGAGCGTAGACATTAACTAAAGCTTACTTTTAAACCATTTCTACTGATTATGTCTTACTGTCAATTTCCCGGATTGTTCAATATAACGCCCGTTCGCAAACTATGTCATTTTTCTGGACCAGCTTCAAGGATATATTTTACGTTTTAGTATTTTTTTTGTGAACATACCAGCGCTGGCACTGTTTAAAAACTTCACATCCCATAATTCCTTCCGAACGAGCAAACCTGGCTCCGGTACTTTAAGCAAACATTAAGGCATCGCTTCAAAAAGTCTATCGACAGCCAGATACTATTCTATATGTTATACAATATGAGAAATGTTAATGTCTATTTGAAAGTGAGTCGGCTTCGTCATACAAAAAATCCAGGGTTAAATCTTAAATTGAGCTTGCTAGCTGTTTATTATTATCCTAAAATAGTTCTCAAAAGTGTTTCTGTTACCCATCTATAGTTAATTGTGTTTACTGTATTACACACTTCATGTGTGTGCATGAGTCACTGGACCGTTTAGACATTTAACTCCTTTGCGTAGAAGGTCCCACCGACGGGACCTTTTTGCTCAACTGAGACATTCGTTGCTACTGCAGTCAAACTATTAGTGGAAATCACAAACTGTGTTTTAACTTTATTGGTAGACGGTTCGTGACAATTTCTGCTGAATACCGAGTTTCTAAGTGTCACTATTTCCCCGTAGCAAGTCCATTTAACAAGCAACCCCCCACCTAGTCTATACCTACCCATGCATGACATAGTGGACAATAGCGCCTATGTTTGAGTTCATAAATATATTTATTCATCAGATAAAATTAGAATAACGTCATAGCAACGCGATAAACCCAACAATAGCCTGATCGTATGCCAGAAAAGCAGTGAAAAGCCCTGCTCACTCAAATTCAAAATAAACTGTGAAAGTACTGTCTCATTCTACCATGTATTCTACTAGCAATATATGCTACTAAATATGAAATAAATATACAATCGTACCATCGGTTTTACACATCGAGATGTTCCTTTCAAAACTCAGTGGTCATTTATTGTCTGGTACAATCGATTCGAGAAATATACAACACTTTATACCGCTATTACACTATCTGAAACGTCGACGCGTAATACCCCCATGCCCTGTAAGCCTGTCTCATTCATTACAGTTCATTCTGGTTTAATTGTCGGCTTTTTTATCCAATAGAGTACATTACAATCTTAGCAACGGTATATGCCATGTCTTTTTTGATGCTTTTTACAATTTACAGCCCAGCGTAACGGCAGTTTTCGTTTTAACCGTCTAGTATTACGCAAGCTCTATAGAATACGCTTTAGGTAGGGGAGTTTCCCTTTTCCGATATGTAAGTATTTTTGCGTCTAAAATACCGTTGGTCTCGCTGGCTACATATGTACGTTTGTGTTTCCACTCGAGCACTGTCTTTCCAATATGTTTGATAGCCCTATTGTTATTTTCGCATTTTGAGTGAATTTCACATACTGTAGTGCAATCGTTAAATGTATTTTTGATGTAGGCTACCGATGTTCATTGAAGATAGAACATTTGGTAGCATTTTGCAGATGGTGGAATACTATTTTATGTTCATGTTATCATACATAATATAGGCTATGGCGTATATACTTGTCTCTTAGGGCATGACAAATGCTCATTCCAATTTACTGTGCGCTGATGTGGTAGATTAAGGTAAAAATTTCCTTGGAGTCATTATGAATCAGAAAATAAAAAAAATACAGAAAAATGCAATCCCAGGACAAAAGTATACATACTGTAGAGTACAGGGACAAGTGATGTTTTATTGAGGTACAAGAGAAAAAATTAGGCATTTTTAGGTGTATGTAACACTGTGATATCAATGTTTTTTATCTTTAGCCATCAGAAGGAGCAAATGTATATGCTTTGTAATGGACAAAACTAATTTATTCATTTTATGACATGTTTTGAATAGGGGTTTTGGACCCATAGATATCTACCCCCCCTGGACTGATGAAAATATAGTAATTCCCACTTGAAAATTATGCAAAAGTGAGGTTTATGAGCCAAAACTGTTGATTTGTAGTGAAATATATCATCATTTTTTTTTATTTAGAGCAGTGCACAATTTAGCCATTTGGATAGATTTTGAGACACTAATGGACAACAAGGTACACTGCTATATTTTGCATCATAGACCTTTAGTAGTTCTGCATATCATCCTCAGATTTTGCAAAACTTGTGGACATGGAGTTTATGATCCAGGAAATGTACTGTATATATATTACCGATTTCACTTATGTAGCTCTCAGCAAAATTTAAAAAAACAATTAAAAAAACTTTTTTTCCAAAGTTTCTTTGCATTTGTGGCACTTTATTTTGACTTAAATTATGAAAATAAACAAATCTAAGTTTGTATTGTAAATGGCACACCTGTCTTGTTTCATTTAACCCATTTACCAAGTTTATGTGATGCTCACACCTGGAGTTATAAAGCCTTAAACTGAGCACCCCCTAAATAGGTGAAATTTGCCATCTGCGCCAAGGGGTTTTAACCTGGCTCCGATAGATCTAGCTAGCCTACTTCAAACGAACATTAAGGCATAGCTTCTAAAAGTCTATCGATAGCTAGATTCATGACGGTCATCAAAAAATATGGTCGCAAAAATGAATAGGCTAGGGCATGAAAGATGCGTTTTTGCGTTGTTATGAGAGAAAAAATATTGCTGAAGACAGCTGAAAATGGAACGCACAAAATGGTGCTATGACGTTTTATTCTATCCGGTTGTTTTAATACACATCGGAGCTAGAATCCTGAGAAATAAATGATAATGTCTAAACTTGGAAGCTGCCACATGTGTCGTTGTTTTTTCCCTGAGGGAATTTCACGAAGCAGAGGTGTAGCCTAGCTACAAAGCGAGATTAAGGGGTTAGACAGCTAATTTAAATTTCCACCCTGGATTTTCTGTATCACAAAGCCGACTCACTTTCAAATACATTAATGTCTCGATAGACTTTTAGAAGCTATGCCTTAATGTTCGTTTCAAGTAGGCTAGCTAGTTCTATCGGAGCCAGGTTAAAAGTGTAAACGGTCCAGTTACTCATGCAAACACATGAAGTGTGTAATACAGTAAACACAATTAACGATAGATGGGACAGAAACACTGATGAGAGAAACACTTATGAGAGCTATTTTAGGGTAATAATAAACAGCAAGCAAGCTCAATTTTCGATTTAACCCTGGGTTTTTTTGTATGACGAAGCCGACTCACTTTCAAATAGCCTACATTAACATTTCTCATTTTGTATAAATTGTAATGGTAGTGATGTGCAGTTCGCGAACAAATCGCTATTTTTGAACAACTCTTTATTCTGAGTCGACTCGACAGTTCGAGGGAAGTCGCCTACTACCTAACTCTCATCAGCACGAAATCAACTCGATTCAGCGTTGAGAAGCGCGGCAATATCCCACGGGTCCAGAGCCGTGACACAAACCAAAGTCCTTTCGAGTTTTAATAGAGAGCAAAAGCTGTAGCCTACACCATTAATAATTGGGTTTAGCCTACTTAGCGTCGGATCAACCAGAAACATTGACAAAGGTATTCTGTTATATCTAATGATAGTCCGAGACGCCTACTTTTTATTACAAAATTATTAGGCTACATGTGGCTGTTTACAACCGAATTAAAACAGAATTAATATGCGATTGTGTTCAGCAAATAGTCTACTTATTATTTAAAGTGGTGGCATTTTTATTTTAGAACTCTTGACCAACAACAACAGCGAACAGATAAATGCAACTTTGTATAATAGAATAAATAAATAGCCTAATGGTTCAAATAAACATATTTTATGGTGTCCAAATATATCTTTACCAAATCTACTATTTAAAAGTAATAAACGAAACAGGCTCCTGTAGCCTACACAGACACACACACACACACACACACACACACACAAACACGCACACACACACACACACACACACACACACACTGGATGCGCTTGCAAACTAGCTTGAAAAGTAAGAGGGAGTGAACAGAAAACATTGAGCATAGGCTATTAGAAAATGAGTATCAATCAAGTGATGTACGTCTGAATAAAATATCAAAGCTGGTTTGCCAAGTTCATTTGCTACCAAACTCTGCTGTCTGAAACAGCTTCAAATTCCAGCTCGCGCTGCTGGGTAGCTCGAAAGAATCTAACAAACGAACGGTCGCTTAATGTATTAACCGGAAGTACCAAAAACTTTCGACTCCGACTCTGATCCGACTCTTCAAACCGAACGGTACGGAACGAGCCGACTCAGAAAAAAGAGCCGAACTGCCCATCACTATGTAATGGTCTGGGGTGCTCTCTTTCGACCTAACGTTAGCTGAATATATTACCTTGTGTGAAATACCATGTTGAGCAAAATATAGCTAAATTAATTATCATGTGGGCAAACGCATTTAATCAACCCCGCTATCCGATCAGTATTCACCCCTTCCACTCTGGAAGCATATCCGCGCCTAAATTCAAATGAAAATAACGTTACAAATCGCAATTGCATTTCGTTTTCATTCGATGTGCGCAAAAACCTGACATAATTCAAATTAAAATTCAAAAGCCCACTTGGCGTTTTCATTTTCAAGTTAATGTACAAATCCTACTTTATCTGTCAATTTGAAAATGTTAGCAAATCCATTTCACATTTAATTTTCCTCGCCTTCTACGAATCCTGCCATTAGTGGTGTGTTTTTCGTGAACGATTCAAATCCGTTTGGTGAACGAAAGGAACTGACTCACTGCCATGTACGGATTCCAGTGCTGACAGATGCCTGAATTAATTACCCCCAAAAAATATTCTGAAAACCCCCCCATCTTCAATTGACTCTCATCAGTGTAGGAAATAAAAAATGGGGCAATTGTTGCCCTCACTGACAGGCATTTTATAATGGGGCAGTTTGTGAAATATACAAAAATAAACACTAGGCTGCTTCATTAGTTAACCTCACTGTATTATTAAATAGCAAGTTATTTAGTGCCAATCTTATTTTATAGCTGATAAGTCATATCAAAGTGTACATGTGTATGAGGGCTTGCAGCAGAAACTACACTAAAAACTAAATTTCAACCAACCAGCTACATCTGATTGGCTGTAGTTGGCAAAATAAACCACAAGATGGCAGTGTGACCAAGGGAGAAAAAATGACTGCGTTAACATTGAGACAACATTCAGCCATACATGAGCTTAGGCTACTGCAGCTAGCCAACAAGTTAGCCATGCGATTTTGGAATGAGTTATAGGCCTATAGGTTCTTTAAAAAAGATCCGCACAACGAAAAGATGGAGTCAACATGACTTAACGATGACCTGGTCCTGCTTTTGCTCAGTAAAATCCTGCCTGTTAAAATACGCTTTTAGAAAGGTCAATCTTACATTTCAGTGATGCATTACTAGTATAACAAACTTGAAATGCGGCTAAGAGGAATGGAACACACAAAATTAATTGTTAATGGCTTGCTTTTAATAGATGTTCATAGGCAGATCATATGCAGTCCGTTACAACTTATCCAAAGTGTGGCAGCTTAAACAGTAGCCTACTGAAGTGCAAAATTGGAGGACAGAAAAACGATTTTTAGCTAACGTTACTCTCACGAAGGAGTGGTGGGCCAAATGCTAAATGGACAGCGACATTCAAATTCAACGTTATTCAACTTAGCTAACAAATAAACTTAACATACCTCAGGTTCAGCATTCATGCTGTTGTCTGCCTACTTTTTTGTGGAAAGCATTTCCCGGTGCACAAAATGTAGTTGAAAATGCATCCAAGACACGTTTCCAACACAATTTATGTTAGCTGTCCATGGACGACTGTTGTTCACTGGGTTAAGTGCTTCCACATTGCAGAAGTATTTTTTTTATTATATTTGAGGGGAGTCTGGCAAATCGTCGCCTACATTTCACTTTCTCCGCCTGCTCTGTTCTATTTTAAAAAGTGCCATACCGTGTAGCAGCTATATGACCGACGGTGTAGAAAGTCACGAAACTAGAAATCGTGCCAACTCCACTTCTGATCTAATTTTCGTTCTCGCTCGTCAGTAGCTAGTCACTTAACAGATCAAACCAATCCAAATACAACTGTACGTGTGACCCGTCCAAAAAATCAGGTAGGCTAAAATAGTTTTTCTCTCTTTTAGGGGCAGTAATAAAGAATCCTCTCGTGAGGGGGACAACAGAGGAAGCTCTGCAGTCCGAGGTGTCCAGGAGGAGAGAAGGGGAGGGCGAGCATCCGGAGAGAATTGAGGAAGAGGAGTAACATTAGCTACTCTAAAATTAGTTTAATGTCACAGACAAAAAAATGTAGCCTGTTTTTATGACCAAATGATTTTTATTTCTGTAATTAAAATAAAGTTCTGAATTTGAATCTTTTCTGGGAATGTAGCCTAACGGACAACAAAAATGCTTTGTGTTATTTTTTGTTTTAACCGATATTTTAATTAACCTATGGTTGAAAGTGAGCTAGAAATCCAAAACATAGGCCTGGATATAACCTAAAAGCAATGAATGGAGCAATCGTGTGAGCAGACGGATTTGCTGACAGGTCCCTATAGGACCAGCAGACCTCCAAGTCCGATAGATTGCCGCTGATAAACCGAGCTGCAAAACCGCTAGAAGCCCGCCAGCTGATTATGCCGGTCGCTAACGGGTCCCTGTCGGACCAAAGCTAGACGACCTCTGGTAAACCGATGTGCAAACCGCTAGCGCCCCGACAGCATATTACACCGGGAGCCCGCTGGTCCGCTGGCAACCCGATGTTGTCCCGCTAGCATCTTGCTATCTGGGAGTATGTTGTTTATTTATTTGGCTAGCTGTACACAAAACTATGGAGGATTATTCAACCCAAAATGAAAATGAAAACGAAAATGGAAAATGAAAATGGAGGATTATTCAGCCCAAAATTAAAATTAAAATTAAAATATTTTCATTTTCGTTTTCATTTTCATTATCGTTTTCATTTTCGTTTTCATTTTCAAGCTGTACTATATGTAAATGAGGGGGTATGGTCAAGCAAGCAGGGTGGGCCTCATACAGGTTTAGTGCAGTAGCACTTAATGAACACTAGGGGGAGGATAGCATAGGGATGGGTAACAGTCTATGCTTGATACTATGCTCTCAGGGCACTCATATGTTTTAATGTATGAAATGATGAAGAATCTGAGCAGTGTTATAAAGTATTCTTGTTTTATGAAAGAAACTGAGCTAGCTAGCCAGCGCTACGCTGTGTAGGCTATAGGTCAAACCTCCGAGGTGGAAAATCCAGGTTCAGAAAGTGAAAGTCCTCCCCAATCATTTGTTCCAATCACCTGGATTTGCTAATTATCACAATTCTTCAGCCAAGAGGTGGGAGCTAACTAGGCTAATTAGTGAAATCGTGAGTTCATGGGTGGAAGAAACACGGCAGGACTTTTACTTTCTGACCCCTGGAATTTCCACCTCTGCAAACCTGGTGGCAGGTTAAACGTTGGATTGGATGGTTGTGTTGTAGCTACTGCTGGAAATAAATTAAATCCTCTCTTAAAATAAATGAAAAGACCGCAAATGAGTCACTGGATCGTTTAAACTTTTAACCTGGCTCCGGTACTTTAAGCGAACATTAAGGCATTGCTTCAAAAAGTCTATCGACAGCCAGATTCTATTCTATATGTTATGCAAAATGAGAAATGTTAATGTAGGCTATTTGAAAGTGAGTCAGCTTCGTCATACAAAAAATCCAGGGTTAAATCTTAAATTGAGCTTGCTAGCTGTTTATTATTATCCTAAAATAGCTCTCATAAGTGTTTATGTTACCCATCTATCGTTAATTGTGTTTACTGTATTACACACTTCATGTGTGTGCCATGAGTCACTGGACCGTTTATTTTAACCTGGCTCCGATAGATCTAGCTAGCCTAATAAAATAGAATCTGGCTGTCGATAGACTTTTTGAAGCAATGCCTTAATGTTCGCTTAAAGTACCGGAGCCAGGTTAAAAGTTTAAACGATCCAGTGACTCATTTGCGGTCTTTTCATTTATTTTAAGAGAGGAATTAATTTATTTCCAGCAGTACAACACAACCATCCAATCCAACGTTTAACCTGCCACAATGTAGCCTATCGTAGGCTACTACCAGGTTTGCAGAGATGGAAATTCCAGGGGTCAGAAAGTAAAAGTCCTGCCGTGTTTCTTCCACCCATGAACTCACGATTTCACTAATTAGCCTAGTTAGCTCCTACCTCTTGGCTGAAGAATTGTGATAATTAGCAAATCCAGGTGATTGGAACAAATGATTGGGGAGGACTTTCACTTTCTGAACCTGGATTTTCCACCTCGCAGGTTTGACCTATAGCCTACACAGCGTAGCGCTGGATAGCTAGCTCCGTTTCTTTCATAAAACAATACTTTATAACACTGCTCAGATTCTTCATCATTTCATACATTAAAACGTATGGAGTGCCCTGAGAGCATAGTATCAAGCACAGACTGTTACCCATCCCTATGCTATGCTCCCCCTAGTGTTCATT
This sequence comes from Synaphobranchus kaupii, assembly GCA_029718625.1. NCBI lineage: Eukaryota > Metazoa > Chordata > Actinopteri > Anguilliformes > Synaphobranchidae > Synaphobranchus > Synaphobranchus kaupii. The sequence goes on from CM056378.1 coordinate 1,853,570, forward strand.
AAGTGCTACTGCACTAAACCTGTATGAGGCCCACCCTGCTTGCTTGACCATACCCCCTCATTTACATATAGTACAGCTCGAAAATGAAAACGAAAATGAAAACGATAATGAAAATGAAAACGAAAATGAAAAGATTTTAATTTTAATTTTAATTTTGGGCTGAATAATCCTCCGTTTTCATTTTCATTTTCGTTTTCATTTTTATTTTGGGTTGAATAATCCTCCATACAAAACATCTGGCTACACATGTAAATGACCAAGGTCTCCCGCTAATGTTATTTCTCATGCTGGTAAAATGTACAATTTTCCGGGAACCCTTTTGCAGGGCAATCCGTCAGTCCTCAATCGCAAATCACCACCACTAGCCACGTTTACATGCAGAATATTTCATCATTCCGAATACATTCATTCCGATCGCAAACTGTAATTTGCCACTGCAACATTTCATGAAAGCTAATTCCAGCTCTCATTCATACATATGACCCATAAATGCTAAAGTTCCGCAACATTGCCGGATAAGGCTGCATGTGAAAACATCTTATAAGAACCACACGGCCTGCCATGATTTATTTGTTTCAAATTGTTTTATTGAGATATGACAAATCATAGCACAGTTTTTTCAGATTTTTTTGCAGTATCTTGCATATTGCCAAATAAAACCAAGCACTGGAGATGCAGGGCCCTGTTCACATATCACAATTGATTTCTATTAGATTGATATACATGTATGACCTGTTTTACCAGGTTTTGTGCATCCAGTACAAGGAATTAATACATTTGTATCATTGAATTGTATCAGTATTCAGAAAAATAATGTTTCATACACTACAAAAGATGTATGCAATAAATAAATAATTAAGGTTTTTTTTTTTGGGTTACAATAGAATGAACCAGGTGTAATGGCGGTTGAAAATGAGTCAGCCAACTAAGCCACAGAGGGCTGGGGAAGTTCTTCAGGGTTGCCATTAAGTCAACAGGGGTTCATGAACATCATTTCTTTCATTTATGTCATGTAAGACATATTACATTCTTATTTCACCTATGGCTCTGTGATCCAGTACCCTACAAAATTGTCTTGGGTATAAAATGGTGTGGGAAATCACTGAGATTTCACGTCTGTTTTACCCATGATATGTTTTCTCGTATTCTGATCAGGTCGGAATAATAATATATAACATTTTGGAAGAAAGATGCAGAACAGCAAGCCAAAACTAGATGCTAAAATTGCAAAAATCTCTATAGCTACAGTGAACTTTCCAGGTGAGCTGACATAAGCTGGAATAAAGGTGATCCAGACTGCAGAGAATATGAGCATGCTGAATGTGATGAATTTGGCTTCATTGAAGTTGTCAGGCAGCTTACGAGCCAGAAAAGCTAAAAAAAAAGCACAATATAGACAGAAGTCCAATATAACCCAGTACAGCCCAGAATGCCACTGCTGATGCTACATCACATTCTAGAATGATCTTTTCTTTGTAGTGCTTCATGTTCTTGTTGGGGAAAGGAGGGGATATTGCTAACCAAAGCACACAAATAAGGACCTGTATGAGAGTGAAAGCAAGAACACTCAGTCTCTGCTGGGAAGGCCCAAACCACTTCATGACATTACTGCCTGGAAGTGTAGCTCTGAAGGCCATTAACACCACTATTGTTTTCCCCAGAACACAAGAGATGCAGAGGACAAAGGTGATCCCAAACGCAGTGTGGCGCAGCATACAGGACCACTGAGAGGGCCGGCCGATGAAGGTAAGAGAGCAAAGGAAACACAGTTTCAATGAAAAGAGCAGCAGGAAGCTCAGCTCTGAGTTGTTGGCTTTCACAATGGGGGTGTGCTTCTTTAAAAAGAACAACACAGCCACAAATGCAGTTACACACGCTCCAAATATGGAAAAAATAACAAGCACTATTCCCATAATTTCTTGAAAGGACAGAAATTCAACAGCCTTTAAAACACAATGATCTCTTTTGGCATTAGACCAGTATTCTTCTGGGCACTGAATACAGTCATTAGCATCTGTAATAGAACAATGAATACCAAGATTAGAAAACTCAGTGATAATCTTCAGAACGAACAGCTCTGACTGAAGATTGATAAAGAGCACAATTTACGAATGTTCTGTGTAGCCTGGTTTGTGTTAAACTGGCTCAGCAACAACACAGTAACAACACAAACTGGATCATCAGCATGTTGTGTAATTGTGCTGAATTACCTGGAGCATTGCTGATTTCTCCCTCAGCACAGGGCACACAGTCATAGCAGCAGACAGGCCTTCCTCTCTGCACAGCCTTCCGAGTGCCTGGGGGACAGCTCTCACTGCACACTGACCTGGGTTTCTGTGCAACATGTTTCAGCTCTTAACTCAAAGCACTCATGGACAATGTGATGTACAAATACCTAATAATAATGCTTTACAACATGTTATAATGTAAAACATTAAATTCTGGAGACAGATTATTATTGGTTCAAATATGAAGTTGTCAAGCTCAGTTTTGGAACAGCTTTGGGCTTTGATGCTAAGTGCTGAAAGCTACAAGACGGGTGACATATTCAAGGAAAAAACCTTGATTCATTTGTGGAGAAACATAACGAATACAGATGCTTCCATACAGGTGTACTGCATGATACAATTAAGCAATTAACATCCTATCCTGCTCTGTGGCATTCATAGAAAATGCTTAGCAGGCCCAGTTGACCTCGATCTTGGATCAAGATGGCAAGAGGAAAAGATCTAAGTGACACTGAAACAGGGTTCATTATTGGGGCAAGGATGAGAGGAGCTTCAGTCACAAATACTGCTCAACTGGCAGCAAGTACAATCCGTCTACAGCTACATAGAGAGGGATATTATAGTAGGGTATAGTAGGCAGCTACATAGAGAGGGATATTATAGTAGGGTATAGTAGGCAGCTACATAGAGAGGGATATTATAGTAGGGTATAGTAGGGTTGCAGTGCATAAACCCAAGAATACACATTTGAGAGTTCAGTGGTGCAAAAACCATAGGCACTGGTCTACAGAGATGTGGAAAGTGATATGGTCAGATGTGTCATCCTTCACCATAATCTCGACAAGTGGGTGAGGGCATGTGCGGCGTACACCAAGAGAATGGTACAGGCCTGAATGCTTGACCCTTTCAGTGAGGGGGTGTAGTGGCTCTGTTATGCTGTGGGGGGCATTTTTCTGGCATGGTTTGGGTCCACTTGTCCCCTTAGAGGGAAGGGTGACTGCGAATCAATACAAAGTTATTTTGAATGATCACCTTTATCCTATGCTGATGGGAGTGGTCTCTTCCAGGATTACAATACCCCCATCCACAGGGCACAAGGGGTCACTGAATGGTTTTATGAGTATGAAAATGATGTGAATCATATGATATGGCCATCGCAGTCACCAGATCTCAACCCAATTGAATGCCTATGGTAGATTTTGAGCCAACGTGTTAGACAGTGCTCTCCACCCTATCATGAGAACACCAAATGAGGAAATCCAGAGTTCCAGAGACTTGTAGAATTATGCCAAGGCGTATTGAAGCTGTTCTGGCGGCTCATGGTGGCCCAACACCTTACTAAGACACTTTATGTTGGTTTTTCCTTTAATTTATCTCCCGTCTGTATATTGTATGAGTGCTGTTATCACACCACATGTTCATGAAGTGCTTGAACACTTACCTGTTTTTGCCCACCTGACCAAACCATATTAACAGGACTCATCACAAACTGCTGACCAGATGGTAAGGAGGCGTCATAGTAGCCAATTGCTCTGAACTCTACTGCACCATCAGGGCCAAGCTTCCAGTTCACCACCTCATATCTGGCAGCTGAGTCTCCATTACTGTCAAAGGAGACTTGCTCTCCAGTGCCCAAAGAAAAATGTACTTTTTTCACAGCCTCAAGAATCTGTCAAGAAACAAAGATTGAAGCTGAGATAAATGCTTGCTTTGCTTTGTTTCTAATTAATATTTTATTAACTACAGTATGTAAGAAGGGCTTATTGTTGTTACCTGCCAGGGCTCCGTTTCCACACTGTTTGTACAGCCTTGATGAGGTGTACATGCCAGCAGGTCATGTAGAGAATGAGCAACAGCGTATACTGCTTTGTAAACATTTTTGGAGATTCCTAGCTCCAATACATCAGTATATTGGTTTTCCAGTTCACTCAAGCTCTCAGATCCAGTGCAGGGCTTAAAGTGATTTTGATTGTTTTCACTTATGGAACATTGAAATGCATTTTCCCAAAAGTCTATGACAGCATGATGTCCTGGATCTTGTGAGGGGTGAAGTTTCAATAGAAACCCTTTTAAGCCTTTTATTTTGCCTTTTGCGATAGAAATGCCAATAGAACCTCCCAGTATTCTATAACTTGTTGGTGTTGCTAGATTTCTTGCTGTTATCCAGGCCTCACTGCCTACCATTTGTAAACCAGTAATGTTCTGCAGAGTCAGTTGCTCTAGCAAAACTAGTGTCTCACCAACATCAAAAAATGCTACAATTACCTTTGCAGTGCCTCTTTTGATAACATCTACAACCTTCAGTAATTTCTCTGGTTCTGTTCTGTGAAATTTCTCAGAATACTCAATGCAGATCCCTTCTTCTTGAGCAGCTTCTATAAAAGTGGCCATCCCGTTGTTGCCATAGGCATCGTCACTTCTCACTGCTCCTATCCAGGTCCAGCCAAAGTGCTTCACCAGCTGAGCCAGTGCTCTGCTCTGGTAATAGTCACTGGGAATGGTTCTGAAGAATGAGGGGAACCGATTCCTGTTGCTCAGACATGCACATGTTGAAAAGTAACTGATCTGTAAATAAAGTACACAATAAAAGTTAAAACATATGAGAACATAAAGCATATGAAAACATATGATCTTAATGAATAAATATTCTTATTCACAATTTCAGAGATAACACGATTTGTGTATGTGGAGTGTGTGAATCTGTGTGTGTGTGTGTGTGTGCATGCGTATACATATACAGTTGAAGTCGGACGTTTACATACACTTGAATTCATTAAAACTAATTTTTAACCACTCCACAGTTTTCTTCTTAGCAAACTATAGTGTTGGCAAGTCAGTTAGGACATCTACTTTGTGCATAACACAAGTCATTTTTCCAACAATTGTTTGCAGACAGATTATTTCACTTTTAATTCACTATATCACAATTCCAGTGGGTCAGAAGTTTGCATGCACTAAGTTGGCTGTGCCTTTAAACAGCTTGGAAATTTCCAGAAAGTTATGTCATGGCTTTAGAAACTTCTGATAGGTTAACTGACATTATTTGAGTCAATTGGATGTTTACCTGTGGATGTATTTTAAGGCCTTCCTTCAAACTCAGTGCCTCTTTGCTTGACATCATGGGAAAATCAAAAGAAATCAGCCAAGACCTCAGAAAGAAAATTGTGGACCTCCACAAGTCTGGTTCATCACTGGGAGCAATTTACAAATGCCTGAAGTTACCATGTTCATCTGTACAAACAATAGTACACAAGTATAAACACCATCGGACCACTCAGCCGCCATACCGCTCAGGAAGGAGACGCATTCTGTCTCCTAGAGATGAACGTGCTTTGGTGCGAAAAGTGCAAATTGAGGAATTGCTTCGTATTTTTCAATTACACTTCTGTTCGTTGCCGCTACTTCAAATTACGTTCGAGAAATGAGAGGGTCTTGAATCGGACAGTAGCTATAGCTTCTTTATTAGCATGATGTTTATGTCCGCTTCTAGTCCAACATGCCCTTACACTCCAGACTGGCCCAGCGTTTATACACAGAAAACAAGAAATTTCATGTAGGTGATAACAAAAGGTAGGCTAGACAGGGAAGTCTCGTGGCTGTGTTACTTCACTCCTATCTCTGGTTCTTCTTCCTAGTTTCCTGTCTCAGGGCGTAGATCAATAACTTTATTTCACACGTTATTCTACCATTCAGCACCTAAGTCTCACATATGTTGTGGCATACAGATTCTACTTTAAACTGAAACATGTTGCTAAACGAACTTTGAAATTACTAAAATCTAACAAAATCAATCCCAGAACAACAGAAAAGGACCTTGTGAAGGTGCTGGAGGGAACAGGTACAAAAGTATCTATATCCACAGTAAAACGAGTCCTATATCGACATAACTTGAAAGACTGCTCAGCAAGGAAGCCACTACTCCAAAACCACCATAAAAAAAGCCAAAAGTTTGCAACTGCACATGGGGATCAAGATCTTACTTTTTGGAGAAATGTCCTCTGGTCTGATGAAACCAAAATTGAACTGTTTGGCCATAATGACCATCATTATGTTTAGAGGAAAAAGGGTGAGGCTTGCAAGCCGAAGAACACCATCCCAACCGTGGGGGTGCTTTGCTGCAGGAGGGACTGATGCACTTCATAAAATAGATGGCATCATGAGGAAGGAAAATTATGTGCATATATTGAAGCATCTCAAGACATCATCCAGGAAGTTAAAGCTCGGTCGCAAATGGCTCTTCCAAATGGACAATGACCCAAAGCAGACTTCCAAAGTTGTGGCAAAATGGCTTAAGGACAACAAAGTCAAGGTATTGGAATGGCCATCACAAAGTCCTGACCTCAATCCAATAGAAAATTTGTGGGCAGAACTGAAAAAGCGTGTGCGAGCAAGGAGGCCTACAAAACTGTAGGAGGAATGGGCCAAAATTCCAGCAACTTATTGTGAGAAGCTTGTGGAAGGCTACCCGAAATGTTTGACCCAAGTTAAACAATTTAAAGGCAATGCTACCAAATACTAACAGTGTATGTAAACTTCTGACCCACTGGGAATGTGATGAAAGAAATACAAGCTGAAATAAATCATTCTCTCTATTATTATTCTGATATTTCACATTCTTAAAATAAAGTTGTGATCCTATCTGACTAAAACAGGGAATGTTTACAAGGATTAAATATCAGGAATTGTGAAAAACTGAGTTTAAATGTATTTGGCTAAGGTGTATGTAAACTTTCGACTTCAACTGTACGTGTACAGCTTATACCTGCACTAAGGAAGCAATTGAACATGCCTGAGTAATGTTGAAACCAAAATGCATAAAAATACCCTTTAATAAAACTGACAATATACTTTCACCACATGTGAAGTATTTAATTATAGAGAGAGTGAGTATCATTTAATTGAGACAATGGAAATCACCTACTTTCTTCACCAAATCACACCTCGTAAAATCATCAGAATTAAATTTTAGAAAGTTTTCAGTTGCATTTGTTGTAAGTAAAAGTTGAAATATATTAGAATTTCTATTTATCTGGTTGACATGATGAATTTATACAAGCAGATGGGACAATGTGTTTGTCAATGTATCATCGTAGACTTCAATATTATCGTATTTTCCATAAATATTGACTGTTTCCACAAAACATAACCTCTGCTTAGGTGCCCCAAACATAATACATAACAATTCTCATTTCACTTGCATACCAGTAAGTTACTCCCTGGGAATATTTAGAAAGGAGAAAAGGAACTCTTACCACTGGAATTTGAAATGAGCCAACAGTTCCTGCAAGTGCAATGGAGTTTGTTGAAGTGGATGCTCCAATAATGACCTGCACTCCTGCTGGTGTGGAGCATGATGTATCAGTCAGTGTTTCTTCATAACCGTTCATCAGAGCCATGGCTGATCGTATAGAGATTGTTGATGAAAAACAGGAGTCATATATTTTATATCCAAGAGATACACCTGGGAGGAGGTCTGTTCTGTTGTTTATTTCTTCAATGGCGAAGATCATGGTCTGAGCCACCTGGTATTCTCTGAAATGAACTCTAGAAATGACATTATGTATTATTTCTTAACAGGCTAAGCATATAGAGTGCAATTTACAAAGACTATTCAGTTGTTTAAAGTTTTAGTTAAAAGTTTTAGTTAAAAGTTTTAAAATGAAAGTTACACATACCTGTAAATTGTAATTATTATTGTATATTATTAAAATAATGTGTGCTGTATGAAATATAATTGATATTACCCTTAGTTTCATTGGAATCACAGCAGAACCTTAATGTTGAATAAACACCAATACAAAAAGCAGCTAAATGTTCATTCATGTTTAACCTTACCGTGAACACTTCAGGGGCTCAGGTTTGGTGTCAAATCTTCTGATTATTTCTAAAGGGACGTTGTGCAGGGCTAAGACCGCTCCGATGATGAAGTCTCCGTCTTGATTGAAGGTGGGCTTGGCTGCCCTCCCCAGTATTCTGCACGGTGGGGTCTGGGCTGCAGCACAGAGGACTGTCAGTGCCAGCAGAATAGTCTGCATTGCCATCCCACTGCACATCTCAGATCCAGCACTCCAGTGTACCAGGTTTAAATACAGCAGTTTTAATTCTCCATTGATTTGTGATTCTGAAAAGCATGACTCAGTCCCAGGATAAGCAGGTTGAGGTTGAGCAAACTGCAGAAGTGACGGAGGCAACAGAAAAATTCCAAGATGCACTGCGACCTACACAGGGGCAACAGAAATAAATCATCACAATCCTGTGTTTGGTCCAAACACATTTTTAAAGAAACAGACTGAGTCAGAATCAGTGGGGCTTTTTAAAGATTCATCAGTGATATATCAAGTGAGTATCAAAGTGATATATACCTCCGGAGTCTTTTGTGGAAAATGTTATTATACTGCAGTTTTATTTGTATTTTTCCCAGTATCTAAAGATAATGTTGAACATCGACAAGGCATGGGTAGTCATGTCTTATTTTGAATACTTTTTTGTATTACCTGGTTGGTATTTGTGAACATGGTGGATGGAGGCCAACTGACACATTATTGGTTGGCTGTTATGAACCAACTAGCCCACTAAGAGCTTTCCTGGAATAAGCCATGAAAGTATTATTTTGGTTCTGTTGCCAGTATTAGGTACTATGACACCGTTATTGCTGAATAGGTTGATCACGTTTATAGCTAACATCCACTATATTACTAACACAACCTGTTAGCACCCAACTTCAGCTAATGTTAGTTTTCCTTTCTAACATTCTACAAAATATTTGTCTGCATGTAAACAATGTCAACAAAGAAATAGGTGCACCATGCGAGCACCATAATTTAATATTTTGATTGTTTATTTGGCTAGCTGTAAACAAAACATCTGGCTACACAATTCATCTTTCATCTGGCTGCAAAAACATATTTTCCTGCAGAATTCGTCATCACAAATGCTGCTTGCCCACAAATAACAATTATCCCCATTGGATAACAACATCTGATCACCCAATAACGACCATCTCATCAACCACTAACAAAGTGTTATCAAAGTAGTCTTAGGTAGACAACTGCATGTTACACAGCCAAGATGAACGATGTGCATTATGTAGGATAATGCTTTTTTATATCCACATAAGGATGTGAATATGTCATGGTTTTGGATTTATAAGGAAGTGCACATGTGGTGCTACATCAGCCAATAGAACATGCCATCTCTGATGCCACAGAATTTTTTTTTTAAACTGTCGTCGTCGCCATCTTTGTTTCCTGCACCAGCTAGCTTGTTTAAATTTAAAAAATGAAAAAGTATTGCTTTTACACCTGTATATTCTTTGTGGGACGCTATTGTTTTATATTTCTGAGATGCGTTCTCTATCATTTCACATAAAAATCCCAAATAATATTTCATGACTCAGATAGCTACATTAATACAAGGTAGGCCATAAAGCCTCGGACTGAATGTGTAACTTAACCCCAGACAGCGCTCTGTCGGGTTCCGTCTGTGGGAGACAGGCTGTACAGACTTCTGGGAAATATGAGTCCGTGTTGCACAAATGAGTGTCGCGAACGAAGTGCACAAATCAAGTTCTGTCGGAGAACCTCTCGCTGTAGCCGACCATGGTCGACTAGCAATCACGCGTCCCATACTCAACCAATCACATGTACACACCTCTAATGGAGAGCCCCTTTTTAAGCCAAGAAGTAGTTCTCTCTGTACTGCCTGAATGCTGATGCACTGCTCTTTGTTGCTTACGGTTTGTGTAAAAAGAAATTTGTTGTCACCCTCCACCACCCCAGCATCCACCTGTTTGCTTGGATCTGCTTTAGTTTGAGGGGTTTCTGGTCATCTCCTGTTAAGCGGGGGGAGATGCAGTACTAAAATAATTATCCAGCACATTCATTCATTACACATGTCCTGACAGAACTAACATTAAGCTTCTTTAAGGTAGTTTTTTCACATTTGAATGTAAGTCTGCTGCTAGCTATCAGGAAGCTCACGTTACTACAATGTACTACGAAGCAAATCAACACCCCTTATAAGTCCATCTCAGTACAGAAAACTGTAATAAAGTCGGATGCCTTTTTAAGCCTCTTAATACCAAGGGCAAAATATACCAATTCTCGCCTGTTTTTACTAGTGACCAACAAAGTTGTTTATCTCAAAAACTGGCTACAAATATGGTTCATAGCTTTTATTAAAACAGAGAACTGCACTATTATGACAAAGCAGTCATCATTCATATACATGCACTTTTTGCTACTTAATTACAACAATTTATGTACAGAAATTGTGAAAAAACAAAAAAAACGGGTACCTACATTCAAATTTCTGATTTTTTACCTGATGAGCTACAAGAGCTATGGAGGAAATAACTCCTCTTTGTGATTCCTCAATATGCTGCCTATCTCTGCTAAAAAATATGGTGTCAATATCTCAAACCATTCAAATTCTACGGAGCTTTTTTTTTCAGGTGAACCATTTTGGCACAAAATGGCAAGGTTCCAGAAAGGTCAATATGATTTCTTTTTTTAAGTTTTACAATAAAATGTGATAATTGGCAATAAAAGTTCACTTTTAGATGTGTTTTTGGTGTGTTTCATATTACACAACTAACTAGCCTACCCGTGGTCCCCAAAAAGCTCTCCAAACCCATGTAGCAGCACAGTGAATCTTGTATTCCACCAGAGCCCCATTAGCCAGAAATGAGTCCAGGTATATGCAAATGGGATATAAAATCAAATGTCCACCAGTTTCCTAGATAAAATAACCCCCTGCATAATAATCAACAACAAACTCATCCTCATGTTATCTCTCCCTCATGTTACGTCATGCATACATTTCTCATTTGTTTACCTGCACAGCCTGCTGTACGACATACAGAACAATTTACTCATGTGGAACAATAACTACTAAACAAACACTTCAGACGCCATTTCATTCAAATGAAACTCGGAACAGCTCATCTCAGACACAAATAGATAGCCAGCTGCTATGTGTAATTTTGCTGGCTAGCTTGCCATTGTTACAATATAGTAATATATAGTAAAGCTATATTCATTTGATTCAGAGGGATTTGTTTTATACATAACAGTGAATTTGCACTGGTATACCGGCAGAAAAATCTGTTACCTTAAACCACTCAGCATCACTGAGACAAGATCGCAACAACATCTTCAGGCTAGGACCTGCTGCACGGAGAAACGCCTGAATAACCTAGACATAACCAAAAACTGTATGAAAGAGGCTGTAAAGTAAAAAGATGAATAGCCGCCATTACCTAAAGAATTATACTTTGCTAAACGGAATGTAGCTAGCTGCTACAAGCTAAAAACACTCTGCGCCATCTTGGTACGAACATTACGCATGGACGCCTCCTCCTCTTACGCAAAGTTCTATCTACGTGACTTCCGAGGGCATTGTGTTGAATGAGGGCTTGTCTAAAAGATAAGAGTCTTCGCTATTGGCTGGAATATTTGACAGACAGTTTAAAACCCCAATGGAAAGAAAATAATACTCGCAGTGGAGGTGGGTCGATGCAAGTTTTTCCCACTTCAGATATGCCTATTGTGCTATCAGTCAAAGAAATACACCCAATTGACAACGGTTTTGCATAAAACTCTGCAATAAAGTACAAATCCCCTTTGGCTAAAATATACTAAGCCACGAGATTGGTACTCCAGAAACTGGCTGAGTTTCACAACACCAAACTGAACACAGCCAAACTACTCGTGATAAAGTGCAGAAAAGCGTGGTTTAAAGTCAGTTTAAAATTAGAAAAAAAATCATGTACAGCCGTATGAAAGTTTTAAAGTATTTTTTCTTGAAGTCTAAAGGTATAACGATTTTTCAAACCAAAGTTTTGTGAAATACAATTAAGCAGAACAGTTTACCAGCACATTGTTTATGGTGTGACATCAAGCTGCAATACACGTTTGGGAATTAGGTCGAAGTTTTAACTCGACGTTTTGGGCTTAAAAACCACTTTCCCAGAAGGAATGGGGGTGTTACCGCTAGGGGGCGTTTGGCAGCAAGAGGTTAAAGAACATCGCATGCCTTTCAAATGACTGATGAGCAGACAAAGTGCTATCGAAGAAAAATATGACCCCAGTCCGGGCCAGATGGACTGGGGAGTTTCTCCCACATAGTTGAGTGTTTCTTCAAGAAAAACAACCATGGTCTTCAGAGTCTGATGCAATCAGGTTTATTGCATATGATTCAATAATGACATACAAAAAACCCCCGGGCTGGTCTGCGCAGACCAACACATATTCAATCTCAGCAATCGTAAAAAGCCCCCCCCCTCAGTTTGAATTACCAGGCCTTTTATCCTGTCCTTATCTCTACCTATTTGGGGCGGAACTTTGCATCCTCCCAGGGGCAGGTCCCATCCTCTGAAATCCTTCACCAGGGGTCCCCATACCCTTTTTCTTAATTTTAATTAAGCATTACATATGGCATTTATTTTACTGTAGTTTGATGAAATGCTATGATTTAATTATATAGGAAATGGCCTGGCCATGGTTTGACCATTCTAGTTCAATAAGTGATCATTACAATGATTTACTAGGTTAAAACAATAAAAGTACAATAAAGTAACAGAAATGAATACACTCAGAAACCAAAAATGAACTAAATGCATATGACACACGTAATGCAGACTATTGACTGTAGTTAATTTCCCCTTACATTTAAAATGCAAAATATGGAACACAATATTAGTAAGCATTAACAATAGTTTGTGTGATACAAACAACAGCTGAGTTTCAGGTTATGGAACAAACAAATCTCTCTGAATGTGTAGTGTAACTGTACAATAGATAATTCTTACAGAATTCCATTACTAGCAACACAGTTTTACAGTACAGCTCACCACATTTCCCCTTTAATCAATGTCATTTCAATACTTTTACGACAAATCTAGAAAGCACTGGTTACTTGACACAATTATCTCCTCTAAGTCGTACAAAGCACTAGTTTTCTCCTTTACTGCCAGAAAGCATGTAATGAGTTCCTTAGGGTTAGTTTAGGGAAGTGTTACTATAGCATATGTGAACAGTAAAGTGAGATTAAAGCGACCAACTGTGGACCAGATCAAATTGCGGTTAATTTTCATCTACCAATTCTGAGAACCTTTGATATAATTTACTTGTTATGCAAACTTTTACCTGTTTATATCAATCTAACAGTGTTCACAAGATATGATATATAGTACTTGTGTTATGTTGTAGGTACTGTATTTACATACAGCCTATGGTGGCAATCAGTGATCAGTTTGTGAAAAGAACATCAGGCAGTCGACTACTGTGAGGACACACTGAATAGCTCTGTTGCCCTCACAGATATAAATGAATACTTATTGCTCCCCTCAATCTGACAAACTCAAGACAAACTGTAAGTTTTATTTCCACAGACCACTGTGTACGTGTGAATGCGTTAAGAAATATAAGCCAACATTTTCTCTAATATAATCCTTGAATGTTCACATACACTCATTTTAAAACTCTTTCCTCTCCATCCTTGAACATATCAGACAAAAAGCCCCAAGCCGGGCCTCCTGGCCTTCGAGAGGTCTGCAGCCAGAAGCATTTAGACTTAAAGTGTGTGTGTGTTCATTTTTCCTATGTGCGTGTTCATGTCCCTCTATTTTAAAGCAGAAAAATACCTATATATGCATCTGAATGGTCCTTGGTTCGAGGATGAGCACATACTTGTCATTACATCTCACCTTGACACCATCTAGATTAGGAGAGGCCCACGCTAGGCAACCAACGGCCTTTTGTAAATTTAATGATCACACTGCGTGAATATATATCTTTTTTGACACTTCAGCTTGATAAACTAGGCTGATCTTTCCGGAAGGTTGAGAGAGTCGTCCCTGCTCAGATGCTTCCAATAACAATTAAAAATGTGGCTTGGGCCTTGATTCTGGTGCATAGGTCTGCCCGTGTGTCTTTGATGGTGAGAGGCCTATGTGTGAGTATATTGGTGTGCATGTGTGTTGGTTCTGGTTTAGACTTGTTTTGCGACTAGCCCAAAACCCCCCCATACAGAATACCATCTTTATGCAAGCATGTCACGAGCCGGTCAAGGCGATGCCCGGCACAGAATACCATGCCTACACAAAGTCAGAACAGGGCCTTTACTCTGGCCATACAGTGGTCTGCAGTGATACATATATATATATATATATATATATATATACACACACACACACACATGCACATAGATGCAATCATGCATATACGGTGACTTCGTTATTCGCTAATATGCCATAACATTTCACTTTCATTTATTTGTCATTCATGGTAAAGGACATAATTCATGCCTATGTCAATGCATGTGCATTTGCATGTCTTGTGCAGGTTTTTCTAGATTTCCTTATCTTATGACTCATACAATTATATACAGGGCTGGAAATTAAAGGAGAAGTTCTGTAATTAGCATTATAAGCCCTGTTATAAGGTTATATGAGATATATTGCTCATTGCTCATGTCACAGCTAACTTACACAATGGATCTGGATGGGCATATAGAAAATCCTTCAAAAAACACCATAAACTCTCATTTTCAAAGTCGGGAAACTCACGAGTGGTCACTGGTGTCTTCTTGTAATTTACATTTACGTTTAAAACATGTTTTAAGTAACCGTTTAAAGATTTATATAACTATTTTCAGTCGCCGTACAGCCATACGTTTGTAAAATTCCGGTTCAGGTCTTGGCTGATTTTGAAGGCTACCGTAGAAGAAGAGCCGCTTACGGGTCACCAGGTTGGGGTTTGCTTTGCAGCTAGTACGAACTCTTCTAAAGGATCCATTTTGCTAAATTAGTGTACGTTTATGTGACTGATTCCTTCACTACAAGTGCACAAGACTGCTAGTGAGCAACAGAAAACTACAAACTTTCCAAAACAATTCAGAAGTTTTTCCGGTTTCCGGCTGCAGATGTATCTATCTAAACCTCCTTTGGTGTCTATACAAGTCAATGGATTTAATAAAATGATAAATAAAACCCAATACGAAGCATACTTTGCGATGATTTTTGTGTCAGAACATCAATGGACACCAGTGACCACTCGGTGAATTTCCCCTCTTTGAAAACGAGACTTTATGGTGTTACAGGGCTTATAATGCTAAATACCGAACTTCTCCTTTAAGCTATATTAACCTCTTGCTGCCAAACGCCCCCTAGCGGTAACGGGGGCGTTACAGAAATGATTAAATCATACGTTTCATACAAGCTTATCTATACAAGCTTATCTTAAACTCCGATAAAACAAAGTGTCTTTTATAAGGTCTTGTGTGAGCAATACTCCTAATATTAGTATTCGTACACTTCTGGGTTCTCAAATTGAAATTGTAGAATATTATAAATATTTAGGAATTTGGTTAGACAATAGGCTCTCTTTTCACACCCATATGGAACACCTTTCTAAAAAGTTGAAAGTAAAAATTGGTTTCTTGTATAGAAACAAATCATGCTTTTCTACTGCCAGTTGGAAGGACATTGTACAATCAACAATTATGTCTGTATTTGATTATGGTGACATTCTGTACATGCATGCCTCTCCTTCCACCTTAAAACCCCTTGATAGAGCACTGCGTTAGAGCACTGCGTTTTATCACTGGAGGTAAACCATTGTCACTCACCATTGTATTTTGTATGAAAAAGTTGGATGGCCTTCTTTAACTAAGAGAAGGGACATGCATTGCATTTTATTTATCTATAAGGCTCTGCTTATGAAACTTCCCTATTATCTCTGCTCTTTGATTGCCTTTAAATAAAGCACATATGGTACTAGGTCACAGGATTACTTAGCTTTAGATACACCACATGTTAAAACTGAGCTCGGCAAAACTGGTTTTAAATATTATGCCCCGTACATATGGAATGAACTACAGAAGACCTTGAGATTAGAACACTTCATTCCGTTAGAGGATTTTTAAATTTTGATCGCTGATATTGTGGATGTTGCCTGTGCTTGTTGCTTTTGATTTATATTTTTGTTAATGTTTTGACTGAATTTTTATTAGGGGAGTGAGCAGCGTAGCTAACGTTAATTTGCACAGTTTGAATACCCATCAATCAAGAAGAAGGAGAGAGGGTGCGTTGACTTGATTGCGTAGAAAAAATTTTTTTTAACCTTTTTTTACCTTCACGAATTGGGCGTGGCTCAAACAAAACGTTTCTTTATTTCGGATTCACCAAATGGCTAGCACCCAGTTGCCGTTGATATTGTTGTTGTTTGTGCTTCCTAGGCAATGCTCTATAGAACGTGTCTACCCAATAGCAGTGAGGTTATGCTAAATACCAGCACTGGTGGAATGCATCTTGGCCAATCACGTTACTCGCTCGAATCTCATTGTTGTATAATGTCCGTTAGAATATAACTGTAGTTCTATTATTGTGTCATTGATTAAAATAGTGCTACTCATAGACTAACAACACAAATATACTCTTAGGATCCTGTAATCTGTGTCTTATTTCTTTATTTGTTATTATTTTTCCTGTTTTCTTTCCCCCGCGATTGTCAGTCCGCGTTCCATGTTTCTGAGATTCCACCCCCTGTCTTCGTCATTGCACTATTCGGGTGATTTTGGGAACATTCAGGTTTCTTCTGTATTTCGTATATCTCGTTTTCTTCCTTCTGACTTTATTTATATTTGTATATAATACTAATGTACTAATCATACTAACTGTTAGATTAGATTTAATACTAACCTGCTAACAAACTAACATGTATATAATACTAACCTACTAACATTAGGGTTCTAGAGTTCACTACTAACATTACTAATTCATCTTGAGTTTCTACCTGCAGCTGTCATTTCCCTCCTTGTTGTCCTATCCCTGCATCGATCTGTGATTTCGCATTCTCTGCACATGTGTCCACTTTCGTGTTCTTCCAATCTGAGCTGTGCACTTGTTTACCTGCTAACTCCAGGCCGTTTGTTATCATTGTGTCTATGTGTATTCCAGTCCGTGTCTTATGTTTCCCCTGTCATTGTTTTATTGGTCCCTGTTAACCCTCACTGTTCTCACCTGTGAGCAATCTCCCCTCCCTGCTTCTACACACCTGATTCCCATTATGTCTGTCTCCCTCTGTGTATATATACCTTGTCATTTCAGTGTTCTTCGCGAGTTCCTCTTATGATATTCTGCTTCTGTGTAACCATCTGTTTTTCCGAGTTTCTGCCCGAGTTGTTTTGTTTATTCTGTTTTCTAGTTTTTGTTTCCCAAGTCCTTTGCCTATTGTTGTTTTGTTTTGTATCCAGTCTGTTTTGTTTTCTTTGTGTTCCTTCTACGCCTCCCCGGTTACGACCCCTGCCTGTTCTACTACGGATTGCTGCCTTGCCCAGATTAAACTTCGGTTTTTTCACACTCCTGCCTGCGTTTGGGTCCTTCCCCCACCAGCACCTTACATATACTACTGTGAATGTTAAGGAAAAGGAACACATTAATAAAAAACATTTGTTTATAGTGTTACAAAAAGGGCTAGTAACATTTCAGCCAGGCTAGTGGAAATTTGTCTACTAGCCTGGCTGGCTAGTGCCAAAAATCCTTCAGATCCACCCCTGTTCATATATCATCACTTAGCTACTCTAGTGTAGCTACATTTATATATATACACTACTCACAAAAAGTTAGGGATATTCGGCTTTCGGGTGAAATTTCAGGATGAACCTAAAATGCACTATAACCTTTACAGGTGAAATTAATTTGACCTTCTCTAAACTTTTGAATGCACATGTCCAACTATTCAATGTTTCAGTACTTTTTGTACAACTTGCTGTTCTCTAACAAGGAGCTGAACGGCAAAATTCACAACAGGTGTTTGATCCATGAATCGACCAATAAATGTCGTGGTTCAATTAGAATTGGTATTTAAACAGTCCTCTTCATCATGCTGTTCACATTTTGACATCATGAGACCAAGACGACACCTAACAATTGATCAACAGTACCTCGCCATTGCGAGGCTTCAAACAGGGAAACCCAGGGAAATATGAATATGACATAGTCTATATTATGTACGATAAGATTAGGTTAAAATAATATTCCACCAGAAGGAAAATGCTGTCAAATGTTCTAGCTTCAGGACAATCAAAGATAAAACATGACTGAGCCATCCAAATATATAAATGTCCATATACACCTGTGATGAGTTTAGAAACGTTAGAACTTTTGAGAATGTACTTCCTTGGTAGTTAATAAGGTAGGCTCCCATTTATTTGGTATGCGTTCTCCATTTACCTTAAGATTTCTTTTCTTTCTATCTACTTATGCGTTTGTCTGTCTGTCCATCTGTCTTTGTCTGTAAAAGTACCCTTGTTTTTTTTTATACCCTTCCCTCGTTTTTGTAAATTATGATTCTAAATAAAAACAAAGTTGACCTCCCAAGAGGGGGGGTGGTGGCGGAAAAAAAAAAGAAAAAAAAGATTTATTTTCTTCAAGTAGTAAAAAATAACATTGAAGGGTTGTCTTTGCGGAACATGTTGAGTTTTGCATGCTTGATCCGATAATGTTATGGCTTGGTTGACACTACCATAAAAATGGAACATTTGTGTAAATGTTACTATGCCTCGATCCAGAAAGTTGGCAGAGCAACTTTTTCCAGAATGCTAACTGTGGCTCTCATTGACACATGACCCATAAACGCTAAAGTTCTGGAATATTGCCGGATAAGGGTGCATGTGTAGAACCACACAGTCTGTCATGATTTATTCCATCCAAATAGTTTTTATTGTGATAGAACACCATAGCACAGTTTGTTTTTCAGATTTTCTCACATTATCTTGCATATTGCTGAATAAAATCCAACACTGGAGATGCAGGACCCTATTCAGGTATCACAATTGATTTCTGTTAGATTGATGTATAAACCCCAATTCCAAAAAAGTTGGGACAGTATGTAAAATGCACATAAAGGCAGAAAGCACTGATTTGTAAATGATCTTTTATATATATTTAATTGGAAACAGTACAAAGAAAATATATTTAATGTGTTACCTTATCAGCTTTATTGATTTTTGTAATTATATGCTACTTCCGGGTTCGAAAAACACCTGTTTGGAACGTTCCACAGGTAAACAGGTGATGCTCTCATGACTGGGGAAAAAATTATATCAAAAGACTCTTGATATCTTATTTTCAGGTACTCTAACAAGCGACACTATAACCTCTCTGCATTTGAATGGATCTCTATGGGAATTGGGGGGTGGGACTAGATTAAGCTGTAAATTACACGGGAATAGTATGGAGCCTGTTTACCTGTGGAATGTTCCAAACATTGTTTATTTTTGCCCCTGTCCCAATTTTTTTGGAACGTGTTGCAGGCATCAAATTCAGAATTGGCATATATTTACAAAAATCAATAAAGTTGACAAAGTAAAACATTAAATATCTTTTATTTGTACTGTTTTCAATTAAATATATGTAAAAGATAATTACAAATCAGTGCTTTCTGCTTTTACATTACATTACATTACAGGTATTTAGCAGACGCTCTTATCCAGAGCGACTTACACAACTTTTTAGCATTTTTTTTTACATATTATCCATTTATACAGCTGGATATATACTGAAGCGATTCAGGTTAAGTGCCTTGCTCAAGGGCACAACGGCAGTGTCCTACCTGGGAATCGAACCTGCAACCTTTCGGTTATAAGACAAGTTCCTTAACCATTATACTACACTGCCGCCCTTTTATGTGCATTTTACATACAGATCCTTTCCAAAAAATTTGAATATCATGGAAAAGTTTTTTTTTTCCATAATTCCATTCAAAAAGTGAAACTTTCATAGATTATAGATTCATTACACACAAAGTGAAATATTTCTAGCCTTTATTTGTTTCATTTTTCATAATTTTGGCTTACAGCTCCAGAAAACCCCCAAAACAGTATTTCAAGAAATTAGAATAGTGTGTCGAAAATCAGCATTTACTTCAGTTATTTTACATATTGTGGCTCTCTGGTCCAGTAAAGTACAAAATTCTCTTGGGTATAAACTTGTCTGGCAATCACTGAGATTTCACTTCTGTTTTTCCCATTATATGTTTTCTTGTATTTTGCTCAGGTCTGAATAATATTATATAACATTTTGGAAGAAAGATGCAGAACAGTAAGCCAAAACTAGATGCTAAAATTGCAAAGATCTCCACAGCCACAGTGAACTTTCCAGGTGAGCTTACATAAGCTGGTATAAAGGTGATCCAGACTGCAGAGAATATGAGCATGCTGAATGTGATGAATTTGGCTTCATTGAAGTTGTCAGGCAGCTTACGAGCCAGAAAAGCTAAAACAAAGCACAATATAGAGAGGAGTCCAATATAACCCAGTACAGCCCAGAACCCCACTGCTGATCCTACATCACATTCTAGAATGATCTTTTCTTTATAGTGCTTCATGTTCTTATTGGGGAAAGGAGGGGATATTGTTAACCAAAGCACACAAATAAGGACCTCTATGAGAGTGAATGCAAGAACACTCAGTCTCTGCTGCAGAGGCCCAAACCACTTCATGACATTACTGCCTGGAAGTGTAGCCCTGAAGGCCATTAACACCACTATTGTTTTCCCCAGAACACAAGAGATGCAGAGGACAAAGGTGATCCCAAACGCAGTGTGGCGCAGCATACAGGACCACTCAGAGGGCCGGCCGATGAAGGTAAAAGAGCAAAGGAAACACAGTTTCAATGAGAAGAGCAGCAGGAAGCTCAGCTCTGAGTTGTTGGCTTTCACAATGGGTGTGTCCTTCTTTATAAAGAACAGCACAGCCACAAATGCAGTTACACATGCTCCAAATATGGAAAAAATAACAAGCACTATTCCCATAATTTCTTGAAAGGACAGAAATTCAACAGCCTTTAAAACACAATGATCTCTTTTAGCATTAGACCAGTATTCTTCTGGGCACTGAATACAGTCGTTAGAATCTGCAACAGAACATTAAATATCATGATTAGAAAACTGAGCGAACAGCTTCGACTGAGTATTGATAAAGAGCACTTAGAAGAGAGAACTTCGAAATGTTCTCTATAGACTGATTAGTGTTGACTCTGAATTACCTGTAGCATTGCTGATTTCTCCCTCAGCACAGGGCACACAGTCATAGCAGCAGACAGGCCTTCCTCTCTGCACAGCCTTCCGAGTGCCTGGGGGACAGCTCTCACTGCACACTGACCTGGGTTTCTGTGCAACATGTTTCAGCTCTCATCTCAAAGCACTCATGGACAATGTCATGTGTAAATACTTCTTACAACATGTTATAATGTAAAACACTGAATTCTGGTGAAAGATTATTATTGGTTCATGCCAGGTTCAAATATAAGTGGTCAAGCTCAGTTGGGGAACAGTTTTGTACGTTGATGCCATGTGCAGAAAGCTATATATTGCACGAGTACCCTTATCACTCCACATTTTCACAATGTGAATGAACACTTACCTGTGTTTCCCCACCTGCCCAAACCATACTAACAGGATTCATCACAAACTGCTGACCAGATGGTAAAGAGGCATCATAGTAGCCAACATCTCTGAACTCTACTGCACCATCAGGGCCAAGCTGCCAGTTCACCACCTCATATCTGGCTATGGGGTCTCCATTACTGTCAAAGGAGACTTTCTCTCCAGTTTCCAAAGTGAAATTGACTTTTTTCAGAGCCCTGAGTACCTGTAGAGAAACAAAGATCTCAGCTGAGATAAACTCTTCCTTGGCTTTTTAATAATGATGATTTTATTTACTATATAAGTTAATAAATAGGGTTTATTGAGTTACCTGCCAGGGCTCTGTTGTCACACTGTTCGTACAGCCTTGATGGGCTGTACATGCCAGCAGGTCATGTAGAGAATGAGCAACAGCGTATACTGCTTTGTAAGCATTGTTGGAGATTCTCAGCTCTGATACATCAGTGTATTGGTTTTCCAGTTCACTCAATCTCTCAGATCCAGTACAGGGGTTAAAGTGAGTTTGATTGTTTTCAGTTGTTAAGGAACATTGAAATGCTTTTTCCCAAAAGTCTATGACAGCAATGTTTCCAGGCTCTTGTGAGGGGTGAAGTTTTAATATAAACCCTTTTAAGCCTTTTATTTTGCCTTTGGTGACAGAAAAGCCAATAGACCCTCCCAGTATTCTATAACTTGTTGGAGTTGCTAGATTGCTTGCTGTTATCCAGGCCTCACTGCCTACCATTTGTAAACCAGTAATGTTCTGCAGAGTCAGTTGCTCTCGTAAACCGATCATCTCACCCTGAGCAAAAAATGCTACAATTACCTTTGCAGTACCTCTTTTGATAACATCTACAACCTTCAGTAATTTCTCTGGTTCTGTTCTGTGGAATTTCTCAGAATACTCAATGCAGATCCCTTCTTGTTCAGCAGCTTTTATAAATGTGGCCATCCCATTGTTGCCATACTCATCGTCACTTCTCACTGTTCCTATCCAGGTCCAGCCAAAGTGCTTCACCAGCTGAGCCAGTGCCCTGCTCTGGTAATAGTCACTGGGAATGGTTCTGAAGAATGAGGGGAACCTATTCCTGTTACTCAGACATGCACATGTAGCAAAGTAACTGATCTGGAAATAAAATACACAGTAAAATAAAAAAAGGGAAGCAGCTGACAACGTAGAGTATAATGAATTAATATTTTTATTCACAATTTGAGAGATAACATAATTTGCGTGAATCTTTGTGTGCATGCTTGCATAAAGGTGTGTAAAAACTGTATAACTGTATACTTGTACACCTTATACCTGCACTACATGGTGAAACCAAAATGTATAAAATACCATTTTATAAAATCTGAAAGTGTACAGTTTAACCACATTGAAAGTATCTGATTACAAATCAAAAATTGTGGAGTACAGAGCCAAATCAAGAAAAATGATGTCTTCATCCGAAACATTATGGAGAGAGAGAGAGAGATAGAGACGGAGAGAGAGACGGAGAGAGGAATACCATATGTGACGCAATGGAAAACCTGCTTTATTCACGAAAACAGTCCTCGTAAAATCATCAGGGTTACATTTCAGGGACTTTTCAGTTGTGTATGTTGTAAATAAAGGATTAAATGTACTACAATTCTATTTTTGTGATTGACATGATCAATTTATATAAGCAGATGGAACAACTATGTTTATAGTAGTCTCATTATAGACTTTAATGTCATCATATTTTTCATAGATATTGTTTTTTTGACAATTCAATTTTCACAAAAAAAAAAAAAACCCTGCTTAGGAGAGCCAAACATAATTGACATAACTATTCTCATTTCACAATTAGAAAGCATTAAAAACTCTTACCACTGGAATTTGAAATAATCCAACAGTTGCTGCAATTGCAATGGAGTTCGTTGAAGAGGATGTCCCAATAATGGTCTGCACTCCTGCCGGTGTGGAGCATGACGTATCGGTCAGTGTTTCCTCATAACCGTTCAACAGAGCCATGGCTGATCGTATAGAGATTGTTGAAGAAGAACAGGAATCATATATCTTATATCCAAGAGAAACACCTGGGAGGAGGTCAGTTCTGTTGTTTATTTCTTCAATGGCGAAGATCATGGTCTGAGCCACCTGGTATTCTCTGAAATGAACTCTATAAATGACATTATGTATTATTTCTTAACAGGCTAAGCATATGGAGTCAAATTTACAAAGACTATTCAGTTGTTTAAAGTTTTAAAGTTAAAGGTTTTAAAATGAAAGTTACACATACCTGTAAATTGAATTTTATTATTGTATATTATGAAATAATGTCTGCTGTATGAAATATAATTGATATTACCCTTAGTTTCATTGGAATGACAGCAGAACCTTAATGTTGAATAAACACCAATACAAAGATCAGCTAAATGTTAATTCATGTGTAACCTCACCGTGAACACTTCAGGGGCTCAGGTTTGGTGTCAAATCTTCTGATTATTTCTAAAGGGACGTTGTGCAAGGCTAAGACCCCGCCGATGATGAAGTCTCCATGTTGATAGAAGTTGGGCTTGGCTGCCCTCCCCAGTATTCTGCATGGTGGGGTCTGTGCTGCAGCCCAGAGGACTGTCAGTGCCAGCAGAATAGTCTGCAGTGCCATCCCACTGCACGTCTCAGATCCAGCACTGCTGTATACCAGGTTTAAATACAGCAGTTTTAATTCTCCATCGATTTGTGATTCTCTAAGGCACAACTGAGTCCCAGGATAAGCAGGTTGAGGTGGAGCAAATTGCAGAAGTGACAGAGGCAACAGAAAAACATTATCACAATCCTGTGCTTGGTACAAACACATTTTTCAAGAAACAAACTGAGTCAGAATCAGTGGGGCTTTTAAAGATTTTAGTATCAGTCTATAAATTCATACATTTTGCATATACTTTGATTGAAATCAACATTCTATCCCTGATGGAAAGGCAGCACACAAAATTGCACTTAGTTTATTTAATCACTAATACCGGGGTATTTTAAGTTGTACATAGTTATTTATGTTATTTCTTTCATTGTTTGCTATGTTCACATTAACAATTTGTTTGTATGAATTATCAATATCAGTGATGATCTTTTTTTATTTATTTATTTATTTTATATTTAAGGCAGAGTATCAAAGTGATATACGTACTGTATACCTCCAATGTCTTTTGTGGAAAATGTTGTGAGCCGAGTTTCCCCCTCATCATTGTAAAGCGCTTTGAGTCAACGGTTAGTGAGAAAGGCGCTATATAAATGCAAGTCATTATTATTAAGGCATTATTCCTCGATTGCAACCCACCGCCTCTCTGCGATCGCAAACCCCCCGACCGGCTCCACATGCGCACACCCCAAATTCAATTCATTAAAATTTTATTTGTAGGCTATAGTGCTTGTATCGCGATTCTTCAATCGGAATGAATGCATTCGTAATGATGAAATGTTCTGCACATGAACATGGGAAGAGTCACAAAGACACTTGGAAAGTGAAAAGAAAATTGGGCAAAAACCAGGCCCGCGAAAAGCAAGGTTCAACAAATACCCAACAACCCATGCATGCGGGACGGTCTTGCATTAAAAACCTCACTCCAGCCAGCTGACCAAAATTGGCAACCCTGATAAATACCTATCTGGTGCTACTTACTGTAAGTTTCACTAGCTAGCTAGCACAAGTAGTATTACTCATCTATCTATCGTTTGCCTCCATAGATACAGTAAGTACAGACCCGTTACCTCATACATAGCTCCCATTATCTGTTACGTAACTAATCTAGCTCAGTAAAGCTAGCTAGGTCGGCTACAATACGATACTTGGCTAATTCTCCTGCTTGGTTCAATTTTTAATCTTATTTTTGATTTCTATTTCTTGATTTTTAGCTAAATTTGGATCAAGTTATTATTTAATCTAGGCCTATTTCCAAGTTAATAGGCAGTTTCCCAGTGTTATATCTCTCCTTTTTGTGACTATCAAGAATTTTGCTGCCAGTTCCTAAGCAATCCAGGTAGCAAAAAAAACTAGATTCCGGCCCGATTCTACATGCGATAACTAAGCCAACAATGCCAGCATATATTGGGATGGCAGGTATGCCATCCGCCAAGTTACGGCTTGGTGGGGCATGTCCCATACCTATACAGAACCAAGAGTTTGTCACTTTTCAGGGTTTCCTACAGAAATTACTACAATGACCACATACACTCAGCCCTTAAATCATTAACTTCTTCACATTCTGACCTCATGTAACCGCACATAATTCAGATAGAACTTCACACATCCACACAATAAAGCCCCAAACTGGGGTTATTTTTGCTGTTATGTTATCAAAGTAGTCTTCGATAGACAACTGCATGATACACAGCCAAGATAAACGATGTGCATTACATTCTTTTTTTATAAAAATAATTTTTTATATCCACATAAGGATGTGAATATGTCATGGTTTTGGATTTATAAGAAAGTACACGTGATGCTACATCAGCCAATAGAACATGCCATCTCTGATGCCACAGAGTATTTTTCAAAAACTGTCGTCGTCGCCATCTTTGTTTCCTGCAGCAGCTAATACAAGGTAGGCCATAAAGCCTCGGACTGAATTTGTAACTTAACCCCAGACAGCTCTCTGTCGGGTTCCGTCTGTGGGAGACAGGCTGTACAGACTTCTGGGAAATATGAGTCTGTGTTGCACAACTAACGTTAAGCTTCTGTAAGCTCGTTTTCACATTTGAACTTCACTCTGCTGCTAGCTATCAGGAAGCTCACATTTCTACAATGTACTATGAAGCAAATCAAAACGCCTTATAAGTCCATCTCAGTACAGAAAACTGGAAGAAAGTCGGATGCCTTTTTAAAGAACATTGCATGCCTTTCAAATGACTGATGAGCCGACAAAGTGCCTTTTATATTCAAGGAAACTGCTGGGGAGTTTTTCATGGGCCGTCTTTGCTCTGTTCTTGGCGGAGAGGGTCAGGTAAATAAGACTTTTAAACATGCACTTTATGGCACAGGCCACCCGATTCGATGGATGAAATTAGAGTAGCAATGTAGCCAATGTTTTCACTTAGTAGCAATGTTTTCACTTAGCAGGCTACTATGAACTTACTTCACTTACTATGGAGAAACAAATCCCGTCCGAAAAAGAATCCGATATAGGCTACACTACATAACTTTATGTATTATGATAACATAACGTCATTGTTATAGTATGCTATGTGGCTAGCTGTAGGCTACTTAAGGCTACTTATTAGCATTAGCCTACGGTAACATGAAATAGCCTAGTAAATATTTTAGTCGCCAATCTCAAATGCCCTTCTGTCATTTTGATTCTCCCACTGGCCCCGTAACATTTGTCAACCACATTTACATTAAATTGCCTACGTTGCCTTTTCTCATGAAATGAAGAAATTGCCTCGTTTAACTCTAATAAATCACTACAATGCTGTTGCATGTAAAACCCCTTGCTTTGCATAGGCTACGCATGGTGACTTCTATATTCGTTAATATGCCATAATATTGCACTTTCATTAATTTGTCATTCATGGTAAAGGACAGAATTCACACCTATGTCAATGCATGTGCATTTGCATGTCTTGTGTGTGCAGGTCTCTCTACATGAATTTCCTTATCTTATGACTCAAACAATTAAGGGCTGGAAATTAAGCTTTATAGAGTACTCAAGTGGGTGGAGTCTGGTTTTGGAAGTAAATTCCCTATGACCAATAGAACGGGCTTCGGAGATTATTGACTATTTCTTGAAATAGTTCCTGGATTAGCCTGTGTGGTATAAGGATATAGACCATATATCGCATTTTCCAATTATTATTTTTGAAAGTAATGGATTAATGATTGTAGTTAGTCCTGTAGTCCACTTTAACGGACTACATATCCAGTACTGCAACCCACGGGTGGTTCTGGACAAATAAGATATCATCTCGTCTGGACATTTTTGGCAGAATGGCAGTAGCCTGCCACTGAAGTCGGGCTAATGTTAGCTTGCTATGTTGAGAAGCCCGCCCGTCAAGGTCAGAAACTATGCTACAGTTAACCACATGAAACAATTCTAGCTTTTATTCCTTCAAGCTAGCAAGCTAACATTATAAAAAAGTGTTTAATAACAGAGCTGTGTGCTAATGCTGGCTAACGTTATATGACAATATTTGGAGACAACGCTACACTACAGTTGCTAGTCCGGAGGGAATTATGGGACGTTGAGATTTTAAACAGTGCCAGCGCTGGTATATTCACAAAAAAATACTAAAACGTAAAATATACTCAAAGTTGGTCCAGAAAAACAACATATTTTGCAAACGGGCGTTATATTGAACAATCCAGGAAATTGATGGTAAGACATAATGGACAGAAATGGTTTAAAAGTAAGTTTTAGTTTAGTTAATGTCTACGCTCTAAATGAATGGGGAATTTACTTCCGAAACCAGTGTGACATAGTCACTTGAGTACTCTATTAAGTCCAATTTCTGTACCACTAGTCAAGTGAAACTTCTTGGGCTGCGATTTAACTCTATAAACTTCACCCCTAGTGGTTGAGACGTATCCGTCTCAATTACAGTATTCATGTTTGTCTGAAATTATAAACTACAGCTTTAAGAAAACCCCGAAAATTTTGACGCAGTATTTTTTAAAAGGGTAGCCTCTTGCGAAAACCTCAGCTTCTCCAGTTACACTGCCGTGCAATAAATTAGGAGGGTGCTATTAGTAGCCCACAGCACTTACGACCCTCCTCTGGCTACAGCCACAGACTGTAAAATGCATCAAATGCACCGTTTATACACGCTATATATACGCATGTTCACATATAGAAACAATAATATTTTTTTAAAACGTTGTACAAATGAGTATTCACCGTTTTCCCTTGCTTACTGTACTATATACAGTACCTGATGCTCTTTCGGTTTAGAAGACACCTCATTTTTTTCTCCAAAATCTCTCGTATAAATACAGTATGTTTAAGAAACCAAGTACTTACCAGTATATTCAGCTACAGCTGTTTTCTGATGAACCCTGAAGAGTTTATCTTGTTATATTTCGCCAAAGTCCCGTACAGTCGACATTTCCGCAGTGACCACCCCTCGCACTTAGGGCTGAAATACGTTGCTGTACTTGTGTGAATACACACGCACTTTCGTGCATTTAAATACATTAGGCGACGTATGTTATGGTTATTATATACATACTGTATGTGACTATTCTGAAATAAATGTATTCTGTAGCAAATTTATGAATGATACAGCTTCTTCTTCAGTTCGACCTTAAAACCATGGATGTGCAGGGAATATTTTTTTAGATATTGACATTTAAATAAAACTAGTAGAAACCAGGTGTAAATTGCCTCTGAAGGGCAAAGTAAATTAAGGGAGTTTATTGTGTAAAATGGGACATGACTGCAGATGATCATCAGCACTGATAGTCAGTCCACCTTAAAAAGAGGAGGGGTTCGATTACGCTGGTTGAATGACAGCTGCCTAGTCCAATCTCTAGCCATGAAACATGTTTCCAAGGCAATCCTGTCAGCTTAGCCCTAAAAACATACAGTTGAAGTCGAAAGTTTACATACACCTTAGCCAAACCCATTTAAACTCAGTTTTTCACAATTCCTGACATTTAATCCGAGTAAACATTCCCTGTCTTAGGTCAGTTAGGATCATGACTTTATTTTAAGAATGTGAAATATCAGAATAATAATAGAGAGAATGATTTATTTTAGCTTTTATTTATTTCATCACATTCCCATTGGGTCAGAAGTTTACATACACTCTGTTAGTATTTGGTAGCATTGCCTTTAAATTGTTTAACTTGGGTCAAATGTTTCAGGTAGCCTTCCACAAGCTTCTCACAATAAGTTGCTGGCATTTTGGCCCATTCTTCCTGACAGAACTGGTGTAACTGAGTCAGGTTTGCAGGCCTCCTTGCTCACACACGCT
Organism: Synaphobranchus kaupii; assembly: GCA_029718625.1. Lineage (NCBI taxonomy): Eukaryota > Metazoa > Chordata > Actinopteri > Anguilliformes > Synaphobranchidae > Synaphobranchus > Synaphobranchus kaupii. Next base: position 1,883,155 of record CM056378.1, read on the forward strand.
TTTTCAGTTCTGTCCACAAATTTTCGATAGGATTGAGGTCAGGACTTTGTGATGGCCACTCCAATACCTTGACTTTGTTGTCCTTAAGCCATTTTGCCACAACTTTGGAAGTATGCTTTGGGTCATTGTCCATTTGGAAGAGCCATTTGCGACCAAGCTTTAACTTCCTGGCTGATGTCTTGAGATGTTGCTTCAATATATACACATAATTTCTCTTCCTCATGATGCCATCTATTTTATGAAGTGCACCAGCAAGGGAAAACGGCGAATGCTCAACAAAAAAAAAAATTTGTTTCTATACGTGAACATGATTTTCTTAGCATGTATAAATGGTGCATTTTATGCATTTTACAGTCTGTGGCTGTGGCGAGAGGAGGGTCGTAAGTGCTTTGGGCTATTGATAACACCCTCCTATTTTATGGCACTGCAGTGTAACTGGAGAAGCTGAGGTTTTCACGAGCGGCTATCCTTTTAAAAAATAATGCGTCAAAATTTACGGGGTTTTATTAAAGCTGTAGTTTATCATTTCAGACAAACATGAAAACTGTAATTGAGATGGATACGTCTCAACCACTAGGGGCAACGTTTATAGGGCTACTGGCAGGCCTAGACTTTGCTAGTTTTATTATAGATAGGGCTTTGTATGCGTGAGTAGCTTGGCATTTTTGTATGTTGAAAATTTTTTTTGTTGAGATATAATTTCTTTTCGTACTGAGTTTGTTATGGGTTATTGATGATGATAATGTATAGCTATAAATGTATGAACCATAAGATAATTACATTTAGAGAGAGATGCAAAGGCTACACATACGCAAACACACATACATTCTAGCTCAAAGAAAGACCTATGCCTGGATTCATTTTCCCTTTAACATTACCGTAAACCAAATAAATTAAAGTGTTAGTCATATTTTTACATGGACTATGATCCATAGGCCTAGCTAACAGTAGGCTACTTTAAAAAAACCTGCCATTTTCAAGGTACCTGCAGTAGCCTCGTTAAAATAATGTTAGTTAACCCCTTCGCGTAGTGCAAAATTTGGTAAATTTAGGGGCCGTTCTATTTAAGGCTTTATAACTCAGGTGTGAGCATCACAGAAATTTGGAATATGACTTCAATTAAATTACATTACAATGAGAAGGTTGTACCAATTACAATGCTAACTTAGATTTGTTTATTTTGTGGAGGACGCAGATGTGCTCCAGCTGGTGACGCGCCATTGCGCAACCACCTGTCCACTGGACCCCATACCTTCAGCAGTCCTCCAGTCTATATCCGCTGAGCTCCTTCCATATCTGTCCTCCATTATCAACACCTCCCTAATCTGTGGCCATGTTCCTGCTGCCTTTAAAACTGCCCATGTAACCCCACTCCTTAAAAAACCTAGCTTGGACCCCTCTACTGCCATGTATCTCTCTTGCCTTTCCTATCCAAAACTCTTGAATGTGCTGTCCTTAACCAACTGTCTGTTTTTCTCCACCAGAACAACCTGCTTGACCCGCATCAGTCCGGCTTCAGAACCGGCCATTCCACTGAAACTGCTCTCCTGGCCATGACGGAGGCACTCGCCACTGCTAGAGCCTCCTCCCTCTCCTCTATTCTGATTCTCCTTGACCTATCTGCGACGTTTGACATGGTCAACCACAAACTCCTGATCTCCACACTCACTGAGATGGGCATTTCTGGGACTACCAAGTCTCCTGGAAGGGTTCCGTCTCTGCACCCCATCCCCTGTCTACAGGAGTCCCGCAGGGATCTGTACTGGGTCCTCTGCTGTTTTTTATGTATACTAAGTCTCTTGGTTCAGTAATTAATTCACATGGCTTCTCATACCATAGCTATGCTGATGATACTCAACTCTTCCTCTTTCCCTCCCTCTACCCCACAGGTTAAGGAGAGGATATCTGCTTGTCTGACTGACATCTCTGAGTGGATGGCTACCCATCACCTGAAGCTCAACCTTGAGAAGACAGAGCTCCTCTTCATGCCGTACAAGACCTCCCCACTACATGACCTCTCCATCACCGTTGACAGGACCGTGGTGGCTGCCTCCCGCTCTGCAAGGAACCTGGGGGGTGGTCCTGGATGACCGGCTGGACTTCAAAGAGCACATCAGGGTGACGGCACAGTCCTGCAGGTTCCTCCTGTACAACATCAGGAGGATTCGACCGTACCTGACCACCTACTCCACCCAGCTTCTTGTCCAGACCATGGTCACCTCACGCCTGGACTACTGCAACTCCCTGCTCACAAGCCTACCAGCCTGCGCCATTCTGCCTCTTCAACTGATCCAGAATGCGGCTTCCCGGCTTGTGTTCAACCTCCTGAAATTTTCCCATGTAACCCCCCTGCTGAGGTCACTCCACTAGCTGCCAGTTGCAGCCAGGATCAGGTTCAAAGTTCTGACCCTGGCCTACACTGCAGCCAATAGGACAGGCCCCGCCTACCTGCAGGACTTCATCCAGAACTATGTTCCTGCTCAACCACTTCGCTCTTCTACAGCAGGGCGACTCGCACTTCCCCCCCTCCATGTCAACGGCTCTCGCTCGTCCCAACTGCGGAGCTTTTCCACCCTAGCTCCTCAGTGGTGGAATGAACTTCCCATTCCCCTACGTTCTACTCGAACCCTGCCTGCGTTCCGTCGAGGCCTGAAGACACACCTCTTCAGACTCCACCTTGACTGATATTCTAACCTAGGACCTCATGGTACTAGTTCCCTGTGTTTTCCTGTCTGTTATAGTTTATAATAGTATTTAGAATAGAAGTGTAGTATAGCTGATTTACCCACAGCTTACTGTGAACTACAGTCAACGTTCATTACTAGGGATAGCTGCTACATTATGGGAAGGATGTGCTTTGTCTTGTCTGTTCTGTAGTGACTTTGATGACGTTTCTGTATGCACTTATTGTACGTCACTTTGGATAAAAGCATCTGCTAAATGACTGTAATGTAATGTAATTTTCATAATTTAGGTAAAAATAAAAGTACCACAAATGCAAAGAAATCTTGGAAAAATGCAAAAAAAACAAAACAATGATATGCTTTAGTTTGCAATTAACTACTGAGAGCTACATATCTAAATCAGGTACAACTATACCATTCCTTGATAATCAACTCCTTGTCCACAAAATCTGAGGGTGATATGCAGTACTATGACACAAAATGTAGGCAGTGTACCCTGTTGTCCCTTAACGTCTCCAAATCTATCCAAAATGGCTAAATTGTGCTTTGCTGTAAATCATAAAATCATTATATATTTAACTACAAATCAACTCTTTTGGCTCATAAAACTCACTTGCATCATTTCAAGTGGGAGTTACTATCTTCTAATCAGTATTGGGGGATAGATATCTATGGGTCCAAAAACCTATCCAAAACCTGTCACAAAATGAATACAATATTTTTTATCTATTATAAAGCATATACACATTCATACTCACTCCAAGGAAAATGTTAAGATTACGATAAGATTAGGTTAAAATAATATTCCCCCAGAAGGAAAAGGCTGTCACATGTTCGAGCTTTAGGAAAATCAAAGATAAAACATGACTGAGCCATCCCAATATATAAATGTTCATATACACCTATGATGATTTTAGAAACGTTAGAACTTTTGAGAATGTACTTCCTTGGTAGTTAATAAGGTAGGCTCCCATTTATTTGATATGCGTTCTCCGTTTACATTAAGATTTATTTTCTTCAAGTAGTAAGAAATAACATTAATGGGTTGTCTTTGCGGAGCATGTTGAGTTTTGTATGCTTGATCCGATAATCTTATGGTTTGGTTGACACTACCATAAAAATGGAACATTTGTAAAAATGTTACTATGCCTCGATGACAGAGCAACTTTTTCCAGAATTCTAACTGTGGCTCTCATTGACACATGACCCATAAAGGCTAAAGTTCTGGAATATTGGCGGATAAGGCTGCATGCGTAGAACCACATTCTGTCATGGTTTATTCCATTAAAATAGTTTTTATTGTGATATAACACCATAGCACAGTTTGTTTTTCAGATTTTCTCACATTATCTTGCATATTGCTGAATAAAATCCAACACTGGAGATGCAGGGCCCTCTTCACATATCACAGTTGATTTCTGTTATATTAATATACAAACCCCAATTCCAAAAAAGTTGGGACAGTATGTAAAATGCACATAAAAGCAGAAAGCACTGATTTGTAAATGATCTTTTATATATATTTAATTGAAAACAGTACAAAGAAAAGATATTATCAACTTTATTGATTTTTGTAATTATATGCTAATTCCGGGAAGTTTGAAAAACACCTGTTTGGAACGTTCCACAGGTAAACAGGTCATGCTCTCATGACTGGGAAAAAAATTATATCAAGATATCTTGATATCTTACTTTCAGGTGCTCTTACAAGTGACACCCGTCTGCATTTGAATGGATCTCTGGGAATTGGGCGGTGGGACTAGATTAAGCTGTAAATTACACGGGAATTGTATGGAGCCTGTTTACCCGTGGAATGTTCCAAACAGGTCTCTTTCCAGTCTTTTTTTGCCCCTGTCCCAAATTTTTTGGAACGTGTTGCAGGCATCAAATTCGGAATTGGCATATATTTACAAAAATCAATAGAGTTGATAAAGTAAAACATTAAATATATATTTATATATATATATATTTATAATATATTTCAATTAAATATATGTAAGAGAGAATTACAAATCAGTGCTTTCTGCTTTTATGTTCATTTGACATACTGTTCCAACTTATTTGGAATTGGGGTTTGTACATGTTTGATCTGTTTTACCAGGTTTTATGCATAATTTTTAAATGAGCACTGAGACAGTTAAAAATATATTTGAATTGTATTAGTATTCAGTACAAGAACTTTTCATATTGCTGCAAATTATGATGCACTAAATGAAGAAGTGTTTTTTTAATGGTCACAATAGACTGAACCAGTTGTAATGGCATTTCTAAATGAGTCAGCCAACTAAGCCACATAGTGCTTGCTGACCTTCTTGAGGCCATTACGTGAACACAGGTTCATAAAGACCATTTCTTTCATAATATATCTTGTGACCGTCATGTAAGGGAAGATAAATTACAATTGTTATTTTACATATTGTGGCTCTCTGGTCCAGTAACGTACAAAATTCTCTTGGGTATAAACTTGTCGGGCAATCACTGAGATTTCACATCTGTTTTTCCCATTATATATTTTCTCGTATTTTGCTCAGGTCTGAATAATATTATATAACATTTTGGAAGAAAGATACAGAACAGTAAGCCAAAACTAGATGCTAAAATTGCAAAGATCTCCACAGCGACAGTGAACTTTCCAGGTGAGCTGACATAAGCTGGTATAAAGGTGATCCAGACTGCAGAGAATATGAGCATGCTGAATGTGATGAATTTGGCTTCATTGAAGTTGTCAGGCAGCTTACGAGCCAGAAAAGCTAAAACAAAGCACAATATAGAGAGGAGTCCAATATAACCCAGTACAGCACAGAACCCCACTGCTGATCCCACATCACATTCTAGAATGATCTTTTCTTTGTAGTGCTTCATGTTCTTGTTGGGGAAAGGAGGGGATATTGTTAACCAAAGCACACAAATAAGGACCTGTATGAGAGTGAAAGCAAGAACACTCAGTCTCTGCTGGGAAGGACCAAACCACTTCATGACATTACTGCCTGGAAGTGTAGCCCTGAAGGCCATTAACACCACTATTGTTTTCCCCAGAACACAAGATATGCAGAGGACAAAGGTGATCCCAAACGCAGTGTGGCGCAGCATACAGGACCACTCAGAGGGCCGGCCGATGAAGGTAAGAGAGCAAAGGAAACACAGTTTCAATGAAAAGAGCAGCAGGAAGCTCAGCTCTGAGTTGTTGGCTTTTACGATGGGAGTATCCTTATTAATGAAGAACAACACAGCCACAAATGCAGTTATACATACTCCAAATATGGAAAAAATAATAAGCACTATTCCCATAATTTCTTGAAAGGACAGAAATTCAACAGCCTTTAAAACACAATGATCTCTTTTGGCATTAGACCAGTATTCTTTTGGGCACTGAATACAGTCATTAGCATCTGTAAGAGAAAAATGAATACTATGATTAGAAAACTGATAAAGAAAACTATTGATAAAGTGCAGTACTTAGAAATTTTCTCTATAGACTGATTAGTGTTGACTCTGAATTACCTGTAGCATTGCTGATTTCTCCCTCAGCACAGGGCACACAATCATAGCAGCAGACAGGCCTTCCTCTCTGCACAGCCTTCCGAGTGCCTGGGGGACAGCTCTCACTGCACACTGACCTGGGTTTCTGTGCAAGATGTTTCAAATCTTAACTCAAAGCAGTCATGCACAATGTCATGTGTAAATAAATACTTCATAATTATTTACAAGTTATAATGTAAAACATTAAATTCTGGAAACAGATTATTCTTGCAAAGTGCATGAACACTTACCTGTTTTTGCCCACCTGCCCAAACCATACTAACAGGACTCATCACAAACTGCTGACCAGATGGTAAAGAAGCATCATAGTAGCCGACCACTCTGAACTCTACTGCACCATCAGGGCCAAGCTGCCAGTTCACTACCTCATATCTGGCTATCGGGTCTCCATTACTGTCAAAGGAGACTTTCTCTCCAGTTTCCAAAGTGAAATTTACTTTTTTCAGAGCCCCAAGTACCTGTAAAGACACAAAGATTAAAGCTGAGACAAACTCTTGCTTGGCTTTGTTTATAATGAGGATTATATTAACTGTAAGTGGGGTTTATTGAGTTACCTGCCAGGGCTCTGTTTTCACACTGTTTGTACAGCCTTGATAGGCTGTACATGCCAGCAGGTCATGTAGAGAATGAGAAACAGCGTATACTGCTTTGTAAACATTGCTGGAGATTCTCAGCGCTGATACATCAGTGTATTGGTTGTCCAGTTCATTCAAGCGCTCAGATCCAGTGCAGGGGTTAAAGGGTTTGTTTTCAGTTGTTAGGGAACATTGAAATGCATTTTCCCAAAAGTCTATGACAGCAAGGTTTCCAGGCTCTTTTGAGGGGTGAAGTTTTAATATGAACCCTTTTAAGCCTTTTATTTTGCCTTTGGTGACAGAAAAGCCAATAGACCCTCCCAGTATTCTATAACTTGTTGGTGTTGCTATATTGCTTGCTGTTATCCAGGCCTCACTGCCTACCATTTGTAAACCAGTAATGTTCTGCAGAGTCAGTTGCTCTAGTAAACCAATCATGTCACCCTGAGGACAAAAAGCTACAATTACCTTTGCAGTACCTCTTTTGATAACATCTATAACCTTCAGTAATTTATCTGGTTCTGTTCTGTGAAATTTCTCAGAATACTCAATGCAGATCCCTTCTTCTTGAGCAGCTTTTATAAATGTGGCCATCCCGTTGTTGCCATAGTTACTGTCACTTCTCACTGCTCCTATCCAGGTCCAGCCAAAGTGCTTCACCAGCTGAGCCAGTGCTCTGCTCTGGTAATAGTCACTGGGAATGGTTCTGAAGAATGTGGGGAACCTATTCCTGTTGCTCAGACATGCACATGTTGAAAAGTGACTGATCTGGAAATAAAATACACAGTAAAAGTTAAAACATATGAGGAGTTATAAAATAAAAAAATAAAAAAGGAGAAGCATCTGACAACCTATGAGCATAATGAATTTATATTTTTATTCACAATTTGAGAGATAACACGATTTGCGTTTGTGGAGTGTGTGAAACTTTATGTGTGTGTGTGTGTGTGTGTGTGTGTGTGTGTGTGTGTGTGTGTGTGTGTGTGTGTGCATGCTTGCATAAATGTGTGTACATACTGTATATATGTACACCTTATACCTGCACTACGGAAGCAATTGGAAACACCTGACTAATCAGAAACACCTGTGAAGCCATTCGACCCAAACATTATGCTGCCCTGAAATGGGGGTGCTGTAATTTCTACATGGTGAAACCAAAATGTATAAAAATACCGATTTATAAAATCTGAGAATGGACACTTTAACCACACGTGAAATATTTGATTACAAATCTAAAATTGTGGAGTACAGAGACAAATAAAAAAAAAAAACGTCTTTGTCCCAAACATTCTGGAGAGCACTGTATATATGGAGAGAGAGAGATGGAGGTAGACAGAGGAATATCATATAACTGACACAATGGAAAACACCTGACTTATTCACCAAAACACACCTTGTAAAATCATCAGAATTACATTTTAGAGACTTTTTAGTTGCGTATGTTCTAAGTAAAAGAAAAAGAAAAGAAATGTATTACAATTCTATTTTAATGATTGGCATGATCAATTTATATAAACAGATGGGACAACTATATTTATAGTAGTATCATTGTAGACTTTATTGTCATCCTATTTTTTGGAAATATTGTCTTTCTTTTACAATAATATTTTCACTAAAGAAAACCCCTGCTTCGGAGACCCCAACATAACTATTCTCATTTCACTTACATATCAGTGAATTACTCCCTGTTTGGGAGTATTTTGAAAGGAGAAAAAGGAATGCTTACCACTGGAATTTGAAATAATCCAACAGTTGCTGCAATTGCAATAGTGTTCCTCGAAGAGGACGCTCCGATAATGGCCTGCACTGCTGCTGGTGTGGAGCATGATGTGTCGGTCAGTGTTTCCTCATAACCATTCAGCAGAGCCATGGCTGATCGTACAGAGACCGTTGGAGAGACACAGGTGTCATATATCTTATATCCAAGAGATACACCTGGGAGGACGTCAGTTCTGTTGTTTATTTCTTCAATGGTGAAGATCATTGTCTGGGCCAGCCGGAATTGTCTGAAATTAACTCTAGAAATTATACATTATATTGATTGTTTATTTGTGTCATTTTAATACATCAGAAGACACCATTATTTAAAAAAGAAGTTTAACTAATTGCTCTTATTTATTTTCTTAACAGAATAATATTGGTGGACATAGCTTCTAGTTTTGCATTCTCTGAACATTGAACATGAACAAAAGTAATGAACAAGCACCTTCCCTTTAAATAACAACATTAAAAACAGGTGGTAAATGCTCAGTCTTAATTCCCCTGACCGTACACATTTAATTGGCTCTGGTGTCTTTGTGAATTGCATGCTCATTTTCCTGGTTTCACTGTGCAGGGCAAAGACTCCACCGATGATGAAGTCTCCGTGTTGATAGAAGTTGGGCTTGGCTGCCCTCCCCAGTATTTTGCATGGTGGGGTCTGTGCTGCAGCCCAGAGGACTGTCAGTGCCAGCAGAATAGTCTGCAGTGCCATCCCACTGCAGGTCTCAGATCCAGCACTGCAGTGCACCAGGTTTAAATACAGCAGTTTTAATTCTCCATCGATTTGTGATTCTCAAAGGCACAGCTGAGTCCCTGGATAAGTAAGGTGGAAATTGCATTGACAGTGAAGGCATACCCAAGGTAAACACATTTCCAAGGATCGCTGAGAAAACATTGCTGTTTTCAATTCAACTAATGAATTCCGGGGCGCGGGGGGGGGGGGGGGGGCATTGCTGTCTTTGAGTTATCCTTTATGTCTTCAAGGCACTATATTCCCATATTATACCACTAGTTTTATCAAGGATTTTGTAATTATTTTTTCACACAATATATAAAGTTTCAAAAGTGGGCATGATGAAATTTAACATGTTATCCATGACCGTGGCGGCTCGTGGGTTGCAGAACTGAGGAGGCTGGGTGGGGTTTGACTTGGGGGGGTCCAGGGGCTTGCTCCCCCGGGGGGAAATCTTTGGTGTAATCACTCGAACATGGTTAGTTTTGGTGACTTTTGGGGGAGGACACAACTCATTCACACTCAAGCCAAGTCCTAAAAAGCCAAATAAAATGCAATTACTGGGCAAGGCCACACAGTAATGGACAGTTGCATTGCCACTGCAAACAGGCCCCAACTTTTGTTTTTTACATAAGCATCTGTTGATATTGTTGGTATCTATTGGTGCTTTCATACGATAGCAACTATTTATAATCAAAATGTATTTGTTATGCAAAAATCTCCAATTACTGCTTGGTAATGGAGGTACAGCCAGAGAACCCCTATTTTGGAAGTGTTCATGCAAACCTATATAACATGACGTTCTTTTATGACATCCAACAGTAGTCAGACATTGACTGTAATTGATTGTAAATGTTTTGATAAAGGCCTTTGACTGAAACATCAACCAATAGATTTATGAGCAGTGGTGAATTGTGTGTGGAAATTATTTTTCTACTTTTGTACTACAAGTATGGGGACTTGGTTTTCCCTGCACCACACATAAGCCAAGCTGCTGTTCTTTTTTGACAAGCCATTAAATAGGTATTGTCTGATAGAAAAGGACAGACTACACAGGTGAACTTACTTAAATTTCTTACTTTCAGCAATTATATTTTTGTATACACTATTTACAATAGAAACTTTTGTTTGTTATTTATTTTATATTCAAGGTGCAGTATCAAAAGTGTCTTTTGTGGAAACTGTTATTGTCCTGCAGTTTTATCTGTATTTTTCCCAGTATCTAAAGATATTGTTGAACAATGACAAGGCATGGGTCGTTATGTCTTATTTTCAGTACTTTTTTCCTGTAAATATGACCTGATGATGACCTTTTTATATTAGTGAACATGGTGGATGGAGGCCAACTGACACATTATTGGTTGTGCTGTTATGAACCAACTAGCCCACTAACAACAAATTATTTTGGCGGAACTCAGTTGCTAGCATTTTCTAATATGACACCGTTATTGCTGACTAGGTTTATCGCTTGTAGCGATCATTCACCATCTAACTAACAAACAGACAACCTGTTAGCACCCAACTTCAGCTAATGTCAGTTTTTCTTTCTAACACTCTCAGAAGTATTTGTCTTATGTGACAATCAAGGTTGAAATTTTGATGAAAGATCATACCAAGGTTTCTAGAATCAGCTTTTATATTTAGGTTATTAATTAAACAGCCCCCACTTAACATTGGTGGAATGCTCAGCTGTTTGCACAATACCAGTCCTGAAGTAAACAAACTGTCCTTTATCAGGGCAACTGCTGGGAGAGGCAGCGTCCTAGGCTAATTTGAATGCAATGCCAGTGAAGTAGCCTACATTTACGGACTTTGACTAACGTTAATCATTGTAAGATTGATGTAAGAATGAGGTTACTTTTTTTTACCGAGTTTACAGCTACCGTACTGTAATTAATAGCTTGTTGACTAGCTAGGTAGTTTAGCCAGCTAATAAGCTCCTACCTGCCAGGTTTCGCCGCCCGGCAGAGGCAACGAAGGCGATGGGTGCGATGCTTTTTTTTAAAAAAACATCCAATTTTGGTAGCTTGGCTACCTTTTCCTCCTGGGGTGCGTTTCCCCATAGCGATCAATCTTAGGGTTAAGTGCAATTTCAACAAGCGATTCTACGATGGTTCTTTAATTTGTAACACGCGTTTCCCAAAACAGTTCTTAAAGCGTGAACGTGCAGTCACCTCTTAGGCCTGAGGTGCGTTCAAATTCACCCGAACGTGCGTGGCAAACATGTTTTCTTTGAACGGTTAAATTTGAACGGCTTTTTAAGAACGTTCCAAATTGTTTGCATTACCAGTATCTTCAATTGGAATCTCCATGAGAACACATTTCCCTCAGTCCAGTGTCCAATTTTGTTCGCCGCAAACTACCTTTTCAGACCGTTCGCTTATGTTTGCAAACGTTTGCGGCGAACACAAAGCTAACGGAAAAAAGTTTGAAATAGTTTGCAAACGTTCGCCTTGTTCGCTGAATTTGAATATATATGGATTAAAGCGCTTTATAATAAATGAAAAGGAATGGTAAGATTGGATTGTGTGTGGCTGATTTCAGCAAATGTAATAGCAATCGGTTACACATTTTTAGATGAACAAACAGCGTCCCCCCAATTCGAACCCTGCCTATTTCCTTTGAACAATTTCTTGTTTTCACTAACACAATCTATCACATGACTTTGGTGTAATGTATTGGATCTGCTAATAGAAATGCTCTGTAGTATTATCCCCTAAATATCTGACAACAGTCATATGATCAATGATATTTATTTATTGGACTTTGTATAAGATGACTCGGAACAGTCCTACTTTTCAACCATGCTATCATCCAGCTTTTTGTCATAATTGTATTGTCTGTCACAACCGAAACGTACACTGAGTCTGTGCAGTGAACCTGCTTGTAGCCACACACCCCTTTTTTAAACCAGGAAATTAGACTGCCTTCATATGAATCAAGGCCACATGGTGAGTAGCTACGTTTTAGCATTTTGATATAATTGTCCTTCAAAGTATGAAAATTAGTCTGTGGTTTTAAGAGACGTCACACCCAAACACCCAAGTTTTCATATTAGAGAAGAAAAGTTCATTTCATAACTGTAGATTTGATTAAAAGGAAGGTGCATCTGCACAGAGAGGTGGTTGCTAACCATGTGCTTGCTAAGTCTTTTGTTTTGTGGCCAAAATGAGTCAAAATTGTCACAACCGAAACAGTCACTACTGAAACAAATGGTATTGTTTTGGTTGTGACAGGCCTGTTTCGGTTGGTGATACTTCTTATTTCCATAAATTCTTATTAAAGACAATAAATAGTGAGACAATGAATGCACATGTACAAACCTCAATTCCAAAAAAGTTGGGACAGTGTATAAAATGTAAATAAAAACAGAAAGCAATTATTTGCGAGTCCTTTTTGTATACAATCGAAAACAATACAAAGACAAGATATTTCATGTTTTAACTAATGAACTTTATTGTTTTTTGTAAATATACGCTCATTCTACATTTGATGCCTGCAACACCTCCCAAAGAATTTTGGACAGGGGCATGTTTACCTCTGTGTTACATCACCTTTCCTTTTAACAACACTCAGTAATCTTTTGGGAACTACAACACTAATTGTTGTAGTTTTGAAAGCAGAATTGTTTCCCATTCTTGCTTAATATGAGACTGCTCAACAGTCCGGGGTCTCTGTTGTCATATTTTGCGCTTCATAATGTGCCAAACGTTTTCAATGGGAGGCAGGTCTGGACTTCGTCTCTGACGACGAAGCCATGCTGTTGTAACACGTGCAGAATGTGGCTTGGCATTGTCTTGCTGAAATAAGCAGGGATGTCCCTGAAAAGATATTGTCTAGATCGCAGCAAATGTTGCACCAAAATGCACATGTACCCTTCAGCGTTAATAGTGCTTTCACAAGTTACCCATGCCATAGGCACTAACACACCCCCATACCATGACAGACGCTGGCTTTTGAACCTTGTGTTGGTAACAATCGAGATGGACCTTTTCCTCTTTGGCCGGGAGAACACGCCGTCCATTATTTCCAAAAACTATTTGTGGTCTGTCAGACCACAGCACACGTTTCCACTTTGCGTCAGTCCATCTCAGATGAGCCCAGAGAAGTCGGCGGCGTTTCTGGATGTTGTTGATATATGGCTTACGCTTTGGGTAGTAGAAGCTTAACTTGCATTTGTAGATGTAGCGACAAATTGTGTTTACTGACAATGGTTTTCTGAAGTATTCCCGAGCCCATGTGGTTATATTCATTACAGAAGCATGGCGTTTTTAATGTAGTGCTGTCTGAAGGATCGAAGGTCACGGGCATTCAATATTGGTTTTCGGCCTTGCCCTTTACGCAGTTTTCTCAAGATTCTCTGAATCTTTTACTAATATTATGGACTGTAGATGGTGAAATCCCTAAATTCCTTGCAATTGTGTGTTGAGAAACGTTGTTCTTAAACTGTTGGACAATTCGCTCATGCAGTTTTTCGCAAAGTGGGGAACCCATCCATACCACTATGCTATCTGCGCCTGCTGAATGGCTGAAGCTAAGCAGGTTGTGGGCTTGGTTAGTACTTGGATGGGAGACCTCTGGGGAAAAGCAAGTTGCTGCTGGAAGTGGTGTTGGTGGGCCAGTAGGGGGCAGTCTTCCCTCTGGTCAAATAAACCCCAATGCCCCAGTGCAGTGATGGGGACACTGTGCTGTAGGAGATGCCGTCTTTCGGATGAGACGTTAAACCGAGGTCCTGACTCACTCTGGTCATTAAAGATCCCATGACACTTATCGTAAAGAGTAGGGGTTTCCCCGGTGTCCTGGCTAAACTCCCAACCCAGGCTCATTCAATCTGCCACCTAATCATCCCCCAGTTTAATTGGCAAAAAAATTATTCTCTCCCTCTCCACCTCAGCTGATGTGTGGTGAGCATACTGGCGCAAAATGGCTGCCGTTGCATCACCCAGGTGGGTGCTACACATTGGTGGTGGTGGAGGCGAGTTTCCCCCTCATCATTGTAAACCGCTTTGAGTATCGAGAAAGGCGCTATATAAATGCCATGCATTATTATTATTATTGCTCGTAAATGCCAGAGCCTTCGTGGATGCTCCTTTTATACCCAATCATGATAGCATGACCTGTCACCTATTCACCTATTTACCTGTGGAATGTTCCAAACAGGTGTTTTTTGAACATTCCACAACCTTCCCAGTCTTTTTTATACCCCTGTCCCAACTTTTTTGGAATGTGTTGCAGGCATCAAATTAGGAATTAGCGTATATTTACAAAAATCAATGAAGTTGCTAAGGAAAAACATTAAATATCTTTTAAATGTCGTTTTCAATTATATATAGACAAGAGAATTTACAAATCACTGCTTTCTGGTTTTATTTGCATTTTACGCACTGTCTCTTACTGAAATTGAGGTTTCAGTAAGAGATGTCACAACCGCAACAATGTGGTCACAACCGAAACACCCGCTGTTTTGTTAACATTTTGAATAATATGAATAATCAATCAAATATCCAAGATATTGTGCTGGTGAGGGTATATATAATCTCATAAATAAGAATCTATCAAATTCATGTGATCAAATCTGTCCATTTTATTGAGAACATTTGTACGTAGTTTTCACTAAATTTCATTAATCCAAAGTTTTATTTGATTAAAATATTCAGGGTAATTGATTCAAATTCAACAGCAGTCAAGATTTATTTTCAAAAATGTCATTTTCAAAGGGATGAATTAAACTTATCAATTGGGTGTGTAATTTTATTTCAAAAGCAGGGTTTACACCATGTTTCGGTTGTGACATATTTAGGAGCAGTCAGTAAATTCATCCTTATTCTGAAAAAATGTGATTGCACTGTACATCTAGTATATTTATGTATCTCAGATAAAGTGTACCACATATATTATAAAAGAATTTTGCAAAAAGAATACAAATTTACACTTTTCTCCAACCCTCAATTTGCATGACGTCTGTAGAATGGCCCATATAGTCCTATAAGTTCCTTTTACGTAAACTTCTTTCATTGTCAATCATGTTATTCACCTAAACAATTTTGTTGTTTGAATTATCAATATGTGTACCGGTCCTATTTATTTACGTATTCATTGAATTTAAATTTAAGGAACAATATCACAGTGACTCATTCACCCGGTGCCTTTTGTGAAAAATATTATTATCCTGCAGTTTTATTTGTATTTTTCCACTAATGGTGAACAGCAACAAGACATGGGTAGTTATGTCTTATTTTGCATACTTTATTCGTACCCTCTAAATATGATCTAAATATGACACAAATATGACCTCTATTCATACCCTCTAAAAAATTACAAACTGTTCATCCATTTAGAGTATAGATGCAAGCCATCAAGGTTAATCAATGTAAGCCATCACGCTCAGTTGTAGATTGTGAGTTGATTTTGGGAAAGATACAGAGAGAGAGAAGCTTGTGATAAAAATATAGTTCTGCAAATTTCTAGATTTTTTTAATTGAGGGTAGTAGTTTGTAGTTTGTGTAGTTATTCATTTGCAGGAGCTTCATGAAAGAAAATTTTTTCTAAGACATTATTTACGAAACGTCTAGCAGAGAGAGAAGCTTGTGATAAGATAGCTGTGCAAATTTGTACATTTTTTAAATTGTAGTTTTTAAATTGAGGGTAGGCTAGTATGTAGTAAGGCAAGAAGAAGACATTGTTGAAAATGGACAGCAGCAGCAAGTGCAGGCCTGCACAGCAGAGGAGCCACCTGCTTCTTGGCCCGATATATTGTCTGATAGGCTTTAATAATGTAAATAATAAGATTATAATAAATACATAATTTACATTCCAAGCAGATCAGGGCTTTAATGAAACAGAGAGGTGTAGTCTACTGATTTAGAAGCTCTTCTTCCTTTTCGAGCTGAGAAGTCCGTAATGATATAATTGAAATCCAGGGTGCTTAACAAGACTTTCTCAGGACTTGTGAGTTTTAGATTGTGCTTATTCTCTCATTGTGGAAGTCTTACTTGTTATTGTTCAGTGATAAACACTCCCCAGATGCATTAGTCACAGGCAAAGTTAAATAGTTAAATAGAAAAAAAGCCTTTCCTGTCATTTCACCACAAACGTAAGCGCCTGGAGTTTGCTAAACGCTACTGGAACTTTGACTGGAACCGTGTTCTATGGTCAGATGAAATGAAAATTGAGCTTTTCGGCAACCAACACTCAAGGTGGGTTTGGCGTAAAAAGAAGGATGGCTATACCGAAAATAACCTGATCCCCACTGTTAAGTACGGTGGAGGTTTCGTGATGTTGTGGGGCTGTTTTTCCTCCAAAGGCCCTGGGAACCTTATTAGGGTACATGGCATCATGAACTCCATGAAATCCCAGGAAATTTTAAACCTGAATCTGGCTGCCTCTGCCAGGAAACTAAAACTGGGTCGTCGTTGGATCTTCCAGCAGGACACTGATCCAAAACATACGTCCAAATCAACACAAAAATGGTTAACTGAACACAAAATCAAGCTTCTGCCATGGCCATCTCAGTCCCCTGACCTAAACCCCATTGAAAACCTGTGGGCTGAGCTGAAGAGGAGAGTGCACAAGAGAGGACCTCGGACTGTAAAGAGGAATGGTCTCAGATTCCTTGCTCTGTATTCTCCAACCTTATTAGATGTTACAGGTGAAGACTCAGTGCTGTTTTATTGTCAAAGGGAGGTTGTACAAAGTATTAAATGCAGGGGTGCCAATAATTGTGGCACACGTGGTTTTGTGAAAAATAATTATTTCTTGAGGGATCTGTATTTTATCAGAATAAATTTACTTCAATTAAAGGTTGGATTTTTCAAATTTTTTCAATGTGAGATTAAGCTAATTCACCAAAAGGTGAATTTTTTATAACCCTTTTTACTCATCTTTACCAGGGGTGCCAATAATTGTGGAGGGCACTGTATATTGCTTTTTACACATTAGAATATATTAATAGGCTATATCAATTGAAAGAAAAAGTAAACAATGTGTTCTGAAACATTCCCATTCATGTGGGGAAACAATTTTTATTACAATTCCCAGTGAACGAATGCAATGTTTTGCTTAAAAACTAAGTAATCCAATAATACAGATCAGTGGTTTGTTATTTGTAGACACAGTTATTGAAATTTTGCATGCGTTTTACCCATAATATGTTTCCTTGTGTTTTGTTCTGGCTTTAATAAAATAATATAGCATTTAGGGACAAATATACAGAACAACAAACCAAAACTGGAAGCTAAAATGGCAAATATTTCCACAGCTACAGTGACCTTTCCAGGTGAGCTGACATAAGCTGGTATAAAGGTGATCCAGACTGCACAGAATATGAGCATGCTGAATGTGATGAATTTGGCTTCATTGAAGTTGTCAGGCAGCTTTCGAGCCAGAAAAGCTAAAACAAAGCACAATATAGAGAGGAGTCCAATATAACCCAGTACAGCCCAGAACCCCACTGCTGATCCCACATCACATTCTAGAATGATCTTTTCTTTGTAGTGCTTCATGTTCTTGTTGGGGAAAGGAGGGGATATTGTTAACCAAAGCACACAAATAAGGACCTGTATGAGAGTGAAAGCAAGAACACTCAGTCTCTGCTGCAGAGGCCCAAACCACTTCATGACATTACTGCCTGGAAATGTAGCCCTGAAGGCCATTAACACCACTATTGTTTTCCCCAGAACACAAGAGATGCAGAGGACGAAGGTGATCCCAAACGCAGTGTGGCGCAGCATACAGGCCCACTCAGAGGGCCGGCCGATGAAGGTAAGAGAGCAAAGGAAACACAGTTTCAATGAAAAGAGCAGCAGGAAGCTCAGCTCTGAGTTGTTGGCTTTCACAATGGGTGTGTCCTTCTTTATAAAGAACAGCATAACCACAAGTACAGTTGCACATGCTCCAAATATGGAAAAAATAACAAGCACTATTCCCATAATTTCTTTAAAAGACAGAAATTCAACAGTCTTTAAAACACATTGATCTCTTTCAGCATTAGACCAGTATTCATCTCGGCACAAGATACAGTCGATAGAATCTGTAATAAAACAATGAATACCATGGTTAGAAAACTCAGTGGCAAACTGGTAGTACTGAGGTAATGTTCCGAGATCACACAATAATACAAACAGCACAACTTAGAAATGTTCTCTTTAGACTGGTTTGTGTTCACTCTGAATTACCTGTAGCATTGCTGATTTCTCCCTCAGCACAGGGCACACAGTCATAGCAGCAGACAGGGCTTCCTCTCTGCACAGCCTTCCGAGTGCCTGGGGGACAGCTCTCACTGCACACTGACCTGAGTTTCTGTGCGACATGTTGTAACTTCTAACTCAAAGCGCTCATGCACAATGTGATGAATAACTACTACAGAATAATGATTAAAAATACTTTGTCATGTAAAACATTCAATTCTGGAGACTGATTATTATTGGTTCAGGTCAGGTTCATATAAGCTCAGTTTGGGAAAGTTTGGGCTTTGATGCCAAGTGCTAAAAGCTACATGTTGTCTGAGTGCTGTTAACATACCACATGTTCATGAAGTGCAAGAACACTTACCTCTGTTTGCCCACCTGCCCAAACCATACTAACAGGATTCATAACAAACTGCTGACCAGATGATAAAGAGGCATCATAGTAGCCAACCACTCTGAACTCTACTGCACCATCAGGACCAAGCTGCCAGTTCACGACCTCATATCTGGCAGTTGAGTCTCCATTACTGTCAAAGAAGACTTGCTCTCCAGTTCCCAAAGTAAAATTTACTTTTTTCAGAGCCTCAAGAATCTGTAAAGAAATAAAGATTGAAGCTGAGATAAATTCTTGCTTGGCTTTGTTCAAAATGAGGATTGTATTAACTATAAGTAGGGTTTATTGAGTTACCTGCCAGGGTTCTGTTGTCACACTGTTTGTACAGCCTTGATGGGGTGTACATGCCAGCAGGTCATGCAGAGAATGAGCAACAGCGTATACTGCTTTGTAAACATTGATGGAGATTCTCAGCTCTGATACATCAGTGTATTCGTTTTCCAGTTCACTCAAGCGCTCAGATCCAGTGCAGGGGTTAAACTGAGATTGATTGTTTTCTGTTGTTAGGGAACATTGAAATGCATTTTCCCAAAAGTCTTTAACAGCAAGGTTTCCTGGATCTTGTGAGGGGTGAAGCTTTAATATGAACCCTTTTAAGCCATTTATTTTGCCTTTGGTGACAGAAAAGCCAATAGACCCTCCCAGTATTCTATAACTTGTTGGTGTTGCTATATTGCTTGCTGTTATCCAGGCCTCACTGCCTACCATTTGTAAACCAGTAATGTTCTGCAGAGTCAGTTGCTCTAGTAAACCTAGAATCTCAGCATGAGCAAAAAATGCTACAATGACCTTTGCAGTACCTCTTTTGATCACATCTACAACCTTCATTAATTTCTCTGTTTCCGTTTTTTGAAATTTCTCAGAATATTCAATGCAGATCCCTTCTTCTTGAGCAGCTTCTATAAAAGTGGCCATCCCGTTGTTGCCATAGTCATTGTCACTTCTCACTGCTCCTATCCAGGTCCAGCCAAAGTGCTTCACCAGCTGAGCCAGTGCTCTGCTCTGGTAATAGTCACTGGGAATGGTTCTGAAGAATGTGGGGAACCTATTCCTGTTGCTCAGACATGCACATGTTGAAAAGTAACTGATCTGGAAATAAAATACACAGTAAAAGTTCAAATATATGAGAACTTGAAGCATATGTTTGAGCATAATGAATATTTTTATTCACAATTTCAGAGATGACACAAATTCCATATGTGGAGTGTGTCAATGTGCTTGGCGAAACAGATCGCTAACCAATTGAACACACCTGACTAATCAGAAACACCTCTGAAGCCATTTGTCCCAAACATTATGGTGCCCTGAAATGGGGCTGCTACATATAAAAAGTGCTGTAATTGGTACACGGTGAAAGCAAAGTGCATAAAAATAACTACTTAAAGCAGAGAATCTGTATTTTAACCACATTTGAAGTGTTCGATTACATATCTAAAATTGTGGGGTAGAGCCAAATCGGGGAAAAAAATACTTCTTTGCCCAAAACAGTATGGGAGAGAGAGAAATATTATCATACAACTGACACAGTGGAATCCGCCTGCTTTATTCACCAGACAACACCAAATAAAATCATCAGGCTTGCCCATTAGGGACACTTCAGTTACGTTTCTTGAAAGTAAAAGTTGAAAAGTATTGTTATTCTATTTTTGTGTTTGACATGATCAATTTATATAAGCAGATGGGTATGGGGTGCCAAATGTAAAGTAAAACACAACACGTTTTTCCTGTGTTTTTTTCTCAGATTTAGCATAAATGTGGCATTTTCCTAAGATTTATGCTAAATGTGAGTTTTTTTTCCAAGATTTTACAGACATGCTAAATATTTATTTATATCTTAAATCTTGCGTTGTAAAATAAATATTTATTTATATCTTAAATCTTGCGTTGTAAAATAAATATTTATTTATATCTTAAATCTTGCGTTGTAAAATAAATATTTATTTATATCTTAAATCTTGCGTTGTAAAATAAATATTTATTTATATCTTAAATCTTGCGTTTTTATAAAACCAAGATTTAACATTTAAATAAATATTTATTTATATCTTAAATCTTGCGTTCTAAAATAAATATTTATTTATATCTTAAATCTTGCGTTTTTATAAAAACCAAGATTTAACATTTAAATAAATATTTATTTATATCTTAAATCTTGCGTTCTAAAATAAATATTTATTTATATCTTAAATCTTGCGTTTTTATAAAAACCAAGATTTAACATTTAAATAAATATTTATTTATATCTTAAATCTTGCGTTCTAAAATAAATATTTAGAAAAAAATAAATATTTATTTATATCTTAAATCTTGCGTTTGTAAATTCAACATTTAGCTAAATCTAAATCTTTAGTTTAAATCTTTTGAAAGATATACTAATTAACCCCGCCCCTTGGTGACTGGTATCCAATGGAGGGAGGAGGGGAAATAGCTGGCTTTAGTGATGGGGGTAATTGAGGGTCTTCTAGCGAAGTGTGAAACTTGACGTTAATTTCTATATTAATTCCTGTTTGACACACATTATTTACATAACCTACACACAGATAGCATCTGTTATAATCATGTATGATGTCCAGAGAACTAACTAGATAGCATAGGCTACATTTTGGGCATATTGGCGTTTCCTTGACTGATTTCTTATGGTGAAGTTGAATATTGACAGCCAGCCAAGCCAAACAACAAACTCGCAGCTTGATTCAATAGATGGTTAGTGACCTAGCTCGCTATCCTGTCTGTCGGTAATGTCATAAAATAGCAGGATTCTTGAAACAAACTCGAAACATTAAAACTACCTTGTGCACTTAGGTCGCTAGCTAACGTTACTTGAGATAGGAAGCGAATTGACGTTGACAAACTGCATGGGGGCCAGCAGTCTGACACGACTGGTTAATATAGTCGCGAGTGTCTGGCTAGGAAGGGGTTCGCCTACTAATGTTATTACACATTGATATGGTTACAATTGCCTAGAAATACAGACAATACTTCTGCAAACCTTGCGTCTCCGTCAAGCTAATATGGGACTCGGTTTGTTCCGTATTTTATCTTCTACTGAAGTTTCTCAACAGGGGCACCAGAGGGCACTGGTGGACTTTAAGAGATGCTCATGCTGGGAGACAAAAAAGAAAGGTCGAGAGGTGGGCTATCGTGTTATAGAATGTTATAGAATTCATAGAATTTTTATTTTGAAAAACTGTACACACACAGTCCATGTGTGTCAAATGGTGTAGGCACCGTGTGCCTCAGTAGGTCACTATAGCAGAAATCGCAGAACTTTCATAAACATTCTATTGTCGCGCTACATATACACTGTGGTCGTTGTCGTTCGCAAAAAGTATAAAGGCATTCCAGCGACAGTTTACACTCAGGGGACAATGGAGAAAGAAGCAGCTTTAATAGGCTAGCCTACATCTCATTATGACTTCTGCTTTACCCCTTTTTTGTCGGAGACCTCTGAAATAAAGTTTATAAATATCCATTTCGAGGGCACCGTATATTGTTTGGAATGTCATTCACTGCGTCTTTCATACACTTGTAGGATGTGGGTTTTGAACGAGGTAGCAAATAAAACGTTTGTAATTAAACCTCAACATTACATTACAGTCATTTAGCAGACGCTTTTATCCAAAGCGACATACAATAAGTGCATACAGAAACGTCACTACAGAACAGATAAGACAAAGCACGTCCTTCCCATAACGTAGCAGCTATCCCTAGCAATGAACGTTGAATGTAGTTCACGGTAAGCTGTGGGTAAATCAGCTATACTACACTTCTGTAAATCAGCTATACTACACTTCTATTCTAAATACTATTATATAGGGCTATAACATATAACATTGATGCAACTCATATTAAACGTTATTTAGTAGGAAAAGCACGCGGGCATAGCCTACGTTAGGGATGTAAATAGCTAGCTACACGACGGGACTCATTGGGGGAGCAGCCTGCAATTCTCTAGTTAGAGAATGAGGTTCAAGAATGTGGAGTAGCCTATTTCACTCGCTATCAGAATGCCACGGATCAGATGGGCTGTCACTGAGTCTAATCACTAAATTTAATCTGACAAAAGTTAGCCTACTGTGAAAGCAAATAACCTTGCAATGCATTCAAAATGAATGTTACTGAATGGTGTGAAGTGAGCCTATAGCTACTGTAAAAATCAACAGCGCTCTTTCGTCATGTCCACTTGTTTATTCTCTTCAGCTTAATGTATCATGATAATTTTTTTATATCAAACTCAACATTTTTCCAAATTTTCGGGAATTGAGTCAATGTCCATTCGATTTTTAGGCCTAAATTATGTGGTAAATTAGCGCCGCCCACCTTCCCAGAGTCCCTTATAGGCTAAATGCTATAAACTTTAAGACAAAATATTTCAGCGAATGACATATGCTAGTAGGTGCGTTACTCTAAAAATGTGTAGTCTTTTCCCCCACTCCAAAAGTGACGTGGTTTATGTAAATTTATCTGAAACGCAAAGAAAATGTTGTTATTGTTAATTTTTTTTGGAATACCCAATAAAAGATCATTTTTTCTCCACTCGAAGCACGACCTGTGGGAGGCGAGGAACATCAAAGTCTACCAAAAAAAACAACAATAGACCTGGTCACTCTTCGCAAGAGAATACAAAACCTCCGCAGGGACGGCGTTATGGTGGACCTCAATAAATATAAAAGACTGACAAAAGAGAAATTCCTCGGTTAATTAGTATATCTTTCAAAAGATTTAAACTAAAGATTTAGATTTAGCTAAATGTTGAATTTACAAACGCAAGATTTAAGATATAAATAAATATTTATTTTTTTCTAAATATTTATTTTAGAACGCAAGATTTAAGATATAAATAAATATTTATTTAAATGTTAAATCTTGGTTTTTATAAAAACGCAAGATTTAAGATATAAATAAATATTTATTTTAGAACGCAAGATTTAAGATATAAATAAATATTTATTTAAATGTTAAATCTTGGTTTTTATAGAAATGCAAGATTTAAGATATAAATAAAAATTTATTTTAGAACGTAAGATTTAAGATATAAATAAATATTTATTTAAATGTTAAATCTTGGTTTTATAAAAACGCAAGATTTAAGATATAAATAAATATTTATTTTACAACGCAAGATTTAAGATATAAATAAATATTTATTTTACAATGCAAGATTTAAGATATAAATAAATATTTATTTTACAACGCAAGATTTAAGATATAAATAAATATTTATTTTACAACGCAAGATTTAAGATATAAATAAATATTTATTTTACAACGCAAGATTTAAGATATAAATAAATATTTATTTTTTTAAATATTTATTTTTGAAAACTCAGATTTAACATTTAAGTTATATATTTAGGAAATGCTTATTTGAGATTTATCAATTAAATCTGAAAATATCAACTAAAAGGTTTATTTAGCATGTCTGTAAAATCTTGGAAAAAAAACTCACATTTAGCATAAATCTTAGGAAAATGCCACATTTATGCTAAATCTGAGAAAAAAACACAGGAAAAACGTGTTGTGTTTTACTTTACATTCGGCACCCCATAGATGGGACTATGTTTACACTAGTATCATTGTAGTCTTTAATATTATCATATTTTTCATAAATATAGTTTTTTTTTTTTTACCATTAAATTTTCAAAAAGAAAACCTCTGCTTCGGTGACCCAAACATGTTTGACTTAAATATTCTCATTGCACTTACATATCAGTGAGTTACTCCCTGTATGGGAGTATTGAGAGAGGAGGAAAGGAACTCTTACCACTGGAATTTGAAATAATCCAGCTGTTGCTGCAATTGCCATGGAGTTTGTTGAAGAGGAAGCCCCGATAATGGCCTGCACTCCTGCCGGTGTGGAGCATGATGTGTCGGTCAGTGTTTCCTCATAACCGTTCATCAGAGCCATGGCTGATCGTATAGAGAATGTTGGAGAGCGACAGAAGTCATACATCTTGTATCCAAGAGTTAAACCTGGGAGGACATCAGTTCTGTTGTTTATTTCTTCAATGGCAAATATCATCGTCTGGACCAGTCGGTATTCTCTGAAACGAATTCTAGAAATTACAGAATTTATTAGTAAGTTTAAGTTAAAAGTTTTAAAATTAAAGTTACACATACCTGTAATTTGAATTTTATTATTATATATTATTAAATAATTTGTGCTGTATGAAATATAATTGATATTACCCTTAGTTTCACTGGAATCACAGCAGAATCTTATTGTCGAATAAACACCAATACAAAGATCAGCTAAATGTTAATTAATATGTAACCTCACCGTGAACACTTCAGGGGCTCAGGTTTGATGTCAAATTTTCTGCTTATTTTTAAAGGAATGCGATGCAGGCCGAAGATCCCACCAATGTTGAAGTCTCCGTGTTGATAGAAGCTGGGCTTGGCTTCTCTCCGCAGTATTCTGCATGGTGGGGTCTGTGCTGCAGCCCAGAGGACTGTCAGTGCCAGCAAAATAGTCTGCAGTGCCATCCCACTGCACGTCTCAGATCCAGCACTGCTGTGCACCAGGTTTAAATACAGCAGTTTTAATTCTCCATCGATTTGTGATTCTCAAAGGGCATGATTGAGACCCAGGATAAGCAGGTTGAGGAGGAGCAAATTGCAAAAGTGACAGAGGCAACAGACACACACACACACACACACACACACTTTAAAGAAATGGCTCAGACTCAGTGGGGCTTTTTCAAATTTTTAGTATGCAGGCCTATAAGTTCATACATTTTACATATACTTCATTTGAAACCGTCTAACCCTGATAGAAAGGCAGCACACAATATTGTATGTAGTATTTAATCACTGAGCACTGGTGTATTTTAAGCTAGACATAGTTCTTGATGTTATTTCTTTCATTGTCAACCATATTATTCACATTAACAATTCTGTTGTATGAATTATCAATATCAGTACTGGTCCTATTTATTTATTTATTAATTTTATATTTAAGGCACAGTATCAAAGTGACAAATTCCCCTGGTGTTTTTTGTGGACATATTATTATCCTGCAGTTTAATTTGTATTTTTCTTAGAATCTAAAGTTAACGCTGAACAACAACAAGGCATAGGTTGTCATGTCTTATTCGTAACCTCTAAATCAGACCTGGTTGGTATTCAGGGCCGCATTAAGACTACATAGGCCCCGGGGCTACAACAACCTTTCCCAATGAAAATGAAGAGCAGCAATGAGTGCAGGCCTACACAGTGGAAGAGCCACCTGCTTATAGGCCCAATATAATCTGATAGGCTTAATAATGTAAATAATAACGTCACATTAAAATTACATTCCAAGCAGGTCAGGGCTTTAATGAAACAGAGACGAGTAATCTACTGAGAAGTCAATAATGATATCATTGAAATCCAGGGTACTTAACCAATCACTTTCTAAGGATTTGTGAGTTTTAGATGGCTCAGCCTTTCTTGTCCCATGGTGGAAACCTTATTTGTTATTTTTCAATTACAGTTTAGAAACATTCCCAGATGCATTAAGCACTGGCAAATTTGAATAGATTCTCAAGGTAATGTCAACCCATGTGTGTTAACTAACTAAAAAAAAATCTGTATCAACTTTATCTCAATATCTACGACAGCATAGCTGCAGTTTTGAAGCAAATGGAGTAGATGGCTGGCTAGCCAACCATGATAGAAAGCATACTGTAACCATTTTGACCCTAGATTGAATTTTAATACTGCACTAATTTACGAGAGTGACAGAAAAACAGCAAAAGCATTGAAGAAAAGAAAAATGTTGGGTACCGACACCACACATCATCAGCGAAGGTCACAATCTGACAACGGAAACAGTTAAACAGTAGGCCTACAAACTTTCTGAGCATGAACTTAACATCAGAGCAAGCTTGTGCAGCTAGCGCCTTTATTTATGAAGCTATGAGGGCTAAAAAATGACTGCCCTATTGAAAAAAACCATAGAAACCATTAGGAAATTTTTCTAATGGCTTCCATCACATACCATCAGGTTTACCATGCAATACCATCACAAACCATTAGATACCAGTAGGATAAAATTGGATCACCATCAGTAACCATTAGATTTCCATTAAAACACAGTGTCAACAGGCCTTAAATGACAAGTCAAGCAGGGTGCGTTTCGCTGTTGATGTGTGCTTTAAAAAAGCAACGAAAAACGGCAAAGAATGAACCAGAGACAAACGTGATATTTGTGACAGATAATTCACTGAAATGTATAGAGACTACAATTTGAGCTTATGTGGAGATCATGTATAGAGTAGATTATCCTATGAGGGGTAATGGCTACCACCACCATCAAGCACACCCTGCAATGTTCTAACACTATTTAACTAATAAATAGATGGCCTATTTTTCCACTAAATGCATATTTACAAGCCTTTGTCTCTAATAGTTATACCTGAAATGGCATTTAAGAGAACATAACCAACTACAACCTATTGATTGTTTATGTGTGTTGCTAACTTTATCCATGTTGGTCCCATTTCTCGTTTGTGGATTAGCCTGGTTAACTGTGCTGAGTAAAACCCACAAATATGGAACATATGAACCAAAGCCCATATTACTACAAAATCTCTGATATGAACTCGCTAAACACTGTTCCAGTTTTTACTCAGCGCAGTTAGCCAGCTATGAGGAATAGGCAGCTCGTTAACATTAGCTAACGTTAGCTTGCTATATCTACTAATAATAATAATAATAAGCTAACATGCTTTAACTCACATTGTTAATTCAATTCAAATGTGCTAATGAGATAAGCATGTTGATTCTAACTTCTGAATTTTGTAAAGTGCAGTCAAAACAGTAGTCAAAAGCACTGCTACTCTACGGCATTACTACCAACGTTTGGAACTATTGAGACTCTCCACAATCAGCCATTGCTCTAAAATAACTGGCCCATTGGAGTGAATGTAGTTCATGCAACTCTCTCTCTATGGCTCTGATTATACCACAGAACTATTTAGTTCAGTGGATTATACCATGATGTTGGTGAATACTCAGTTCCAATTGGCCAATGAGCAATGGTTATTATGTATAATCCTCAATCATCCGGGTCACAGGTTTGATCTCCGTTCTAAATCCATGTGCTGCCTGGGCAGGCGGCCAGCTACACAGCAGGAATGGCAGCTCCAGGACCGGTTAATTCAGAGTCCAAAACGTTCAAGAAAATAAGTTAGGTTATTATTTGCAGCCTACGAGGCGGAGTAGGCCTCCCTCGGCCTCTGCTCCTGTAACAACATTCAGTGGGCATGGAAACCTGTTTTCTGAACTGTAAGCGCCTTGGCTGTTGTAGTTCATAGTAAGGCAAGTACCTGGTACATGCGCAGTAGTTTGGGGCTTTAATCTCAGCTCTCACTACAGGTAGAAAGTTGGCTGAGAGCTCATTTTAATCAGGAGGAGAGCTACTTTTCTACAAACCAAACATCATTTTTGGGTGGAATTACCCTTTAATATATCAATTGAAAGGGAAAAAAAAGAGAGAATGTGGTCTGAAACATTCCCATTCCTGTGGGGAAACAATCTTTATTACAATTCCCAGTGAACTAATGCAATGTTTTGCTTAAAAACTAAGTAATCCAAAAATACAGTTTGTTATTTGTAGACACAGTTATTGAGATCTTGCATGGGTTTTACCCATAATATGTTTCCTTGTGTTTTGTTCTGGCTTTAATAAAATAACATAGCATTTAGGGACAAATATACAGAACAACAAACCAAAACTGGAAGCTAAAATAGCAAATATTTCCACAGCCACAGTGAACTTTCCAGGTGAGCTGACATAAGCTGGTATAAAGGTAATCCAGACTGCAGAGAATATGAGCATGCTGAACGTGATGAATTTGGCTTCATTGAAGTTGTCAGGCAGTTTTCGAGCCAGAAAAGCTAAAACAAAGCACAATATAGAGAGGAGTCCAATATAACCCAGTACAGCCCAGAACCCCACTGCTGATCCTACATCACATTCCAGAATGATCTTTTCTTTGTAGTGCTTCATGTTCTTATTTGGGAAAGGAGGGGATATTGTTAACCAAAGCACACAAATAAGGACCTGTATGAGAGTGAAAGCAAGAACACTCAGTCTCTGCTGCAGAGGCCCAAACCACTTCAGGACATTACTGCCTGGAAGTGTAGCCTTGAAGGCCATTAACACCAGTATTGTTTTTCCCAGAACACAAGAGATGCAGAGAACAAAGGTGATCCCAAATGCGGTGTGGCGCAGCATACAGGACCACTCAGAGGGCCGGCCGATGAAGGTAAGAGAGCAAAGGAAACACAGTTTCAATGAAAAGAGCAGCAGAAAGCTCAGCTCTGAGTTGTTGGCTTTCACAATGGGTGTGTCCTTCTTTATAAAGAACAGCACAGCCACAAATGCAGTAACACATGCTCCAAATATAGAAAAAATAACAAGCACTATTCCCATAATTTCTTTAAAAGACAGAAATTCAACAGTCTTTAAAACACATTGATCTCTTTTGGCATTTGACCAGTATTCGTCTGGGCACATAATACAGTTGTTAGAATCTGTAATAAAACAATGAATATCATGATTAGCAAACTCAGTGGCAAACTGGTAGTACTGAGGTCATGTTCACATCGTAATACAAACAGCACAACTTTGAAATGTTCTCTTTAGACTGGTGTGTGTTGACTCTGAATTACCTGTAGCATTGCTGATTTCTCCCTCAGCACAGGGCACACAGTCATAGCAGCAGGCAGGCCTTCCTCTCTGCACAGCCTTCCGTGTGCCTGGGGGACAGCTCTCACTGCACACTGACCTGGGTTTCTGTGCAACATGTTTCAGCCCTTAACTAAAAGCACTCATGCACAATGTGATGTGTAACTACTTAATAATAATTATTCAAAATATGTCATGATGTAAAACATTAAATTCTGGAGACAGGTTATTATTGGTTCATGCAACATTCAAATATGTTATATAAGTTGGCAAACTCAGTTTGGGAAAGTTTGGGCTTTGATGCCAAGCGCTAAAGGCTATATATTGTATGAGTGCTTTTTTCACACCACATTTTCACGAAGTGCATGCACACTTACCTGTTTTTGCCCACCTGCCCAAACCATACTAACAGGACTCATCACAAGCTGCTGACCAGATGGAAAAGAGGCATCAAAGTAGCCAACATCTCTGAACTCTACTGCACCATCAGGACCCAGCTGCCAGTTCACCACCTCATATCTGGCTATCGGGTCTCCATTACTGTCAAAGGAGACTTGGTCTCCAGTTCCCAAAGTGAAATTGACTTTTTTCATAGCCTCAAGAACCTGTCAAGAAATAAAGATTAAAGTCGAGACAAACTCTTGCTTGGCTTTGTTCATAATGAAGATTTTATTCACTTTGTAAGTAGGGTTTATGGAGTTACCTGCCAGGGCTCTGTTTTCACACTGTTTGTACAGCCTTGATGGGCTGTACATGCCAGCAGATCATGTAGAGAATGAGCAACAGCGTATACTGCTTTGTAAGCATTGCTGGAGATTCTCAGCTCTGATACATCAGCGTATTGGTTTTCCAGTTCACTCAAGCTCTCAGATCCAGTACAGGGGTTAATGTGAGGTTGATTGTTTTCAGTTGTTAAAGAACATTGAAAGGCATTTTCCCAAAAGTCTAAAACAGCAAGGTTTCCTGGATCTTGTGAGGGACGAAGTTTTAATATGAACTCTTTAAAACCTTTTATTTTGCCTTTGGTGACAGAAATGCCAATAGATCCTCCCAGTATTCTATAACTTGTTGGTGTGGCTACATTGCTTGCTGTTATCCAGGCCTCACTGCCTACAATTTGTAAACCAGTAATGTTCTGCAGAGTCAGTTGCTCTAGGAAACTGATCATCTCACCTTGTGCAAGAAATGCTACAATTACCTTTGCAGTACCTCTTTTGATAACATCTACAACCTTCGTTAATTTCTCTGGTTCGGTTAAGTGAAATTTCTCAGAATACTCAATGCAGATCCCTTCTTGTTGAGCAGCTTCTATAAATGTGGCCATCCCGTTGTTGCCATAGTCATTATCACTTCTCACTGCTCCTATCCAGGTCCAGCCAAAGTGCTTCACCAGCTGAGCCAGTGCTCTGCTCTGGTAATAGTCACTGGGAATGGTTCTGAAGAATGAGGGGAACTTATTCCTGTTGCTCAGACATGCGCATGTTGAAAAGTGACTGATCTGGAAATAACATCCATAGTAGAAGTTAAAGCATATGGGAAGTTAAACCATGAGCATAATGAAAACATATGAGGGTAATGATTTTTTTTATTCACAATGTAAAACACAATTTGTGTATGTGGTGTGTGTGTGAGCATATGTGTGTGTGCATATACAGTCATGTTAAAAAGTAAGTACACCCTCAAACGGAAGTTAGTTTTTTGACATATCTGGACACAAGTTTATTTTATTTTAATTTCAACCATATTGATTGATTAAGATAAACTAATTCAACAAATGATGCTAAAAAGTAGACTTTGGAATCACTTAAGCAATTGAAATTAACATAAATGCAAATTCCTCATGAGCAAAAAGTAAGTACACCTTTACTATCAAATATATTGATTAAAATTGATGTCTGGTGCACAAAACAGGTGTAAATGATTGTCCAATTATTAGATAATAATTTGGAAGTTTAGAAGACTCTTGATATCTTATTTTCAGGTACTCTAGCAAGCGATACTATAACCTCTCTGGTCCTGGGGTTGCTTCAATTCGTCAGGTCTAAGCTCAGCAACGTTATGCAGCAATAAAATGAAGTACCTGAATGTACTGAATGACCAGGTTATCCCATCAATGGGCATATTCCAGGACGACAATGCCAAGATTCATCGGGCTCAAATTATGAAAGAGTGGTTCAGGGAGCATGAGGAATTATTTTCACACATGAATTGGCCACCAGACTCCTGACCTTAACCCCATTGAAAGTCTTTGGGATGTAGAAGGCTTTAAGCTGTAGAAGACTTTACGGAGTGGTTCGACTCTCCCGTCGTCAATACAAGAGCTTGGCCAAAAATTAATGCAACTCTGGACAGAAATAAATGTTGTGACGTTGCAGTAGGTTGTCGAAACAATGCCACAACGAATGCACGCCATAATCATAATCAAAGCTAAAGGCGGTCCAACGAAATATTAGAGTGTGCAAGTTTTTTTTTTTTTGGCCAGGCAGTGTATGTTCCATTATTGTTTTTTACCATAACATTTTCACAATAGAAATCCCCTGCTTAGGAGACCCAAACATATTTGACATAACTATTCTCATTTCACTTACATATCAGTGAGTTATTCCCTGTTTGGGAGTTCTTACAAATTAGAAACGGAACTCTTACCACTGGAATTTTAAATAGTCCAACAGTTTCTGCAATTGCAATGGAATTAGTTGAAGAAGACGCCCCAACAATGGCCTGCACTGCTGCTGGTGTGGAGCATGATGTGTCGGTCAGTGTTTCCTCATAACCGTTCATCAGAGCCATGGCCGCTCTTAGAGAGAATATTGGAGAGATGCAGCAATCATATATCTTATATCCAAGAGATACACCTGGGAGGAGGTCAGTTCTGTTGTTTATTTCTTCAATGGCGAAGATCATCGTCTGGGCCAACCAGAATTCTCTGAAATTAGCTCTAGAATTTACAGAATTTATTATTGCTCAGCAGTCTAACCATATGGAGTGCCTATTCAGTAGATTAAAGTCTTACATGTACATTTTTTATTTATTATTGTATATTCTTATATAATTTGTATGAAATAGTATTGCTATTACCCTTAGTTTAATTGGAATCACAGCAGAATCTTATTATCGAATAAACACCAATACAAAGAGCAGCTAAATGTTAAATAATATTTAACCTCACCGTGAACATGTCAGTGACTCAGGTTTGATGTCAAATCTTCTGCTTATTTCCGAAGGAATGTTGTTCAGGCCAAAGATCCCACCGATGTTGATGTCTCCGTGTTGATAGAAGCTGGGCTTGGCTGCCCTCCCCAGTATTCTGCATGTTGGGGTCTGTGCTGCAGCCCAGAGGACTGTCAGTGCCAGCAGAATAGTCTGCAGTGCCATCCCACAGCACGTCTTAGATCCAGCACTGCAGTGTACCAGGTTTATATACAGCAGTTTTAATTCTCCATCGATTTGTGATTCTCAAAGGCACGACTGAGTCCCAGGATAAGCAGGTTGAGGTGGAGCAAACTGCAAAAGCATCAGAGGCAATAAAAAAACAGAAGTCTGCGCATGACACACACACACACACACGTACACACACACGCACACGCACGCACACACGCATGCACACACACACACACACTTTAAAGAAATGACTCTCACTCAGTGGGACGTTTTAGTATGTAGGCCTATAAATTCATATTTTATATTGATTTTGTTTGAAATCAACAGTCTAATCATGATGGAAAGGCATCACACAAAATTGCATGTAGTATTTAATCACTAAGCACTGGGGTATTTTAAGCTGGACAGAGTTATTTATATTATTTCTTGTTATACTCTGTTATGCACATTTGCAATTTTGTTGTTTGAATGATCAGTACAATATCAGTACTGGTGCATTTATTTATTCATTTAAAATTTAAGGCACAGTATCAAAGTGACAAATTCCCCTGGTGTCTTTTGTGGACATATTATTATCCTGCAGTTTTTATTGTATTTTTCATAGAATCTAAAGATAATGCTGAACAACAACAAGGCAACGGTTGTATGTCTTATTCGTAAACTCTAAATCAGACCTTGTTTGGTATTCAGGGCCACATGAATACATCCGTCCCAGGGCTACAATAACCTTCAGCACCCCCTCCTCCCCCAAAGAAGCTCCCGATTCAAAATTGCCGGTCCACCTTAAATCTGTCGCGAAAAGCCATTGGATGCTTTCACGGTCATCCTTCTGCTTTTATTGTCTCAACATTCTGATAGCCTAGTTCTATATATGAAATACCAGGTGCTGTTATACATCTGAAATTATTTGGATAATGCACCATTTTGAAATAATCCCACTCCAAACGTTATATATGAAACAATACAGTAATATTGGCATATTACAAAAAATAACAATACATCTCCAAAATTAAAATATCTCAAACCTTTGACACGTATTAGAGAACAGGTCCTCATCTACCTCTGACTCCAGTTGGGTGAAATATTACTGTAGCGTTTTCAAATAATCTGACTGCAAACTTCCTATGTCAACCATTTTTTAAAAATCTATTGAAAAAAGTTACATTTTGAATAGGAATTTATCTCCAAATTTAGAATGTCTCAAACATTTGAGACTTGAGTATGAGAGAAGTGATCTTCCTCTACCTCTGACCCGAGTTGGGTGAAATATTACTGTAGCGTTTTCAAATAATCCCACTCCAAATTTTCTATGCAATCCAAAGTGTCAAATCTTTGAGACCTTCTAAATTTGGCAAGAAATTCCTCTTCAAATGTTCACTTTTTTCAATAGATTTACATTGGATTGCATAGAACATTTGGAGTGGGATTATTTCAAAATGTTACAGTAATATTTCACTGAACTGAAGTCAGTGGTAGAGGAGGACCTCTTCTCTCATACCCAACTGTTTGGAGTGGGATTATTTGAAAACGGTATACAGTAATATTTCGGCCACCTTTGGTCTGGGGTAGAGGAGGACCTCTTCTCTCATACCCAACTGTCAAAGGTTTGAGACCTTCCAATTTTGGTAAGAAATTCCTATTCAAATTTGACTTTTTTCAATAGATTTACATTGGATTGCATAGAAAATTTGGAGTGGGATTATTTGAAAACGTTACAGTAATATTTCGCCCATCTTTGGTCGGGGGTAGAGAAGGACCTCTTCTCTCATACCCAACTGTCAAAGGTATGAGACCTTATAAATTTGGTATGAAATTCCTATTCAAAATTTCACTTTTTTTAGTAGATTTACATTGGATTGCATAGAAAGTTTGGAGTGGGATTATTTGAAAATGCTACAGTAATATTTCACCCACATTGGACCAGAGATAGAGGACGACCTCTTCTCTCATACCCAAGTGTCAAAATCTTGAGACTTTTTTTGATTACGGAATAGAAATTTGACAGACAGAACATATGAAAACGTCAATGTATAAAGAGCCGGTGGAGGAAGACTGATTGAAGGCCAGCAGGTGGCATCATAGCTGGGTACATGCGTGGTGCTGGAGCTGGAGCTGACCGGCTGCTTCTGGAGAACGATGTTCGTTGATCTATAGCTATAGGAAGGAGAGAGGAAAAGAAATTAGTCGGCACTCAAAAATGTTAGTGAGTCATGCAGGAGCGATATAGGCTAGGTGTCTGTCTGCAATGGGGAACTGAAGAGGATGGAGCTGGTGTGGAGGGGGGGTTTTTGTGTGCAGCGGGTGTGCTGACAGGGGATCCACCATGTTCAGGCGAGGCGGTTAAACAGACCGCCTTGTTATGTGAATGGACTGATGGGTGAATCGTCACTACTCAGCTGAGCTGTCAGCTGATTACCTATGGCCAGGTTTCACTCTCGTGACCTGACGCTACGCTCGATTTCAGTCAGGCCACTGTTGTTCAAGTAAAACTATTGACATTATAAAAACAATACATTTTAGGTTTAGCGGTATGGTTCTGTTCAAAAAGCCCTCCCGCCAATCCACGCGAGCAAGCATGGGTATGGCGGTGAGGGCAGCAGCAACAACCCCCAAAAACAACCATACGCCAAGTGCTGCTAGTATTGTGCTTACGTGATGACTATATGTAACAACCTTTCGCTTCCGGAGGAAGCCATTCTGTTCATCAGCAGAAATAATTTCATGAACGTAAGCGGCGAATGACCAATGCCCCATGACTTTTATTGTGCACATCGGGGCGACTGTTGCCGCACCAATACAGAAGGAGTGGGCAGTGTATAGCTCAGGGGAGAGACCGCAGTACTAACAAACTAGATGAAGGCATGCTGAAAACCAGGATCTCGTCATGGCATTTCCTTTGTCGGTGATGAAAAGTGGTTCGTCGGGACTCGTGAGGGGGCGCCGCCGCAGGTACCGGGTCATGGAGGAAAAGGGACAAAGAGGTGCTAGTTTGTGTTATGACGATAGGAGTTCCTTTAACATCTTTATCGGTTTTTGTGTGCTTAAGGTGAATGGTGAAATTACGTGAATTTAAAGATAAATCTGAGATGGTGAGATCAAGTGACGAATCAAATTTGTTTGCGCGGGTAGTGGATTCCCCACACCTGAGAAAACCATAGAATGCAATCAGGAAAACGACCTCCAACAGTGAGTCTACGTATGAATTAAAACACCCTTGTCTTAAGCAAGACACCAGTTTGTGAACTAATTATTATTATTATTATTTTTAAGTGAAGGGAAGGCGTTTATCTTTGCTTTGTGGGTTTCCTTAAGCCGTTTAAAAGCGGATGGAGGGATGGATTCCCGAACAGGCTACCGGCTGAGGGATCCCTGCATCTTAAGTGAAATTGCATGCCTGCAACGAGTGCCTTAATAGAAGGTTGCATTTTCCTTGACACGAAACAGTGGACTATAAAGGCGCAAACAATTGGAATGTTAACGGGTAAGACGTGGACAGAAAAGCGGCGCAAAAAGAGGAAAAATAGACCATGCTGAGTCGTACGTTTTTAATGTACATTTTGCCAATCCAGATCTCATGTAGTGTGACGCTGAGGACAAGTAGGGTAGCGTTTAATCTAAAATGGTTTGGTCGAATGCTGGGCAAGACAGGCTTGCAGGGGCTGCATCGGGGCACGGGTTTTGGAATTCCTGGAATTTAAATCGGGACAAGGCATCAGCGATTTTATTGTCGAGCCCAGGTAAATAAACAGCGCGAAGCGTGAAATTATGCATAACGCAAGTCCAGGTAAGGCGTCTACTAGCCTATTGATGAAAGGGACAGATGAGCGCCCTTTGTTAATGATGTTGACGGTGGCTTGGTTGTCGCAATAGGCCAAAATTTGTTTTCTTGGCCAGCTGTTTCCCCATAGGATGCAAGCAACGACGATCGGGTATAGTTCGAGCAAAGCTATGGATTGGATATTGCGAGGCAGAGTTTGCAACTCTTTAGGCCATGTTTCTGCAAACCACTGATTATTACAAAAAAAAACCCAAAACCAACGAAAGGCGCTGCGTCGGTGAACATTTTTTTTAAGTAGCTGATGTTTTGACGTAGCCTAGTCATTATAAAAAAATAAAAAATAAACGAGATGCCTTTCCAATTGTCACATAGCAACGACCAGAACCGCAGGTCGGATCTAGGCTACACCCTGAATCTAAAATAATATGATCATGTAGCTTAGCCTACTCAGTTTTAGATAAATCGAGCAGCCTTGATATTAAAGAACGTCCCTGAGGGATAATTCGCATAGCAAAGTTGAAATGACCCAATAGGGAGAGCAGCTCCTTTTTTTGTAAGAGATTCTGCTTTCTCGGTATATTTGATAGCTTCGCGAATGCGAGTCAATTTATCCGACGGCAGAGAGGCCTGCATGAGATTACTATCTAAAATAATGCCCAGAAACTCGATTACTAAAGTAAATCTGCTCGCAGTGAATGCGCAAGGTGCCGAGCGAATACGAATTATAAACCTACTATAACTTCTAGTAGCCCAACTTAGTATGCACGAAGCAGTACCACAAAACCCGTAGTAGTAGTATCCACATAAAGCTACACTCGTAACGTTGCAATGTGAATTAGGATTATCTGCGATCAGTAGTAGGCTAAGCTAATATAGCCTACAAATCCCTGGCAAAGATACAAATTAGCCGTAATAATGACGAATAGGCTACAACACTTAAATTCAACCTGAAAACTAGTAGCTAGCTATCCGAGTAGGCTACGCAGATGCAGTATAGGCCTACGAGCGCAATTATGTCGCGATAAATTAAAAAATACCATGCGCCAGGATACAGATCGGGCCAACGCAGTAACGTGTAAGATATAGAATGTACAAATAGGCCTACTTACCCGGTCAACGGTAGTCCTAGTCTTCACATCATTTACCGATTACACACACAGAACTAGTTACGATAATAGTTCTAGCAGCAGTGCGTTAAGATGTGAACTATGTAGACTAATCATTATGTCACCATTATTATTATTATTATTTTTTGTCTCAACTTACGCATCAGCATCCGTGAACGGCCACGAACCTCTCGTATCAGAAGCCAGCTCAATGATTAGCCTAGTCGGACCGAGAGTGATGTGTGTGTGTTAGTGAGATTTTATGTGAATAAATTAAATTTACCATTGGTAACCCAGTTGATGGTCAAAGTGAATAAACGTGATTATTTTGTATGTCGGCCTTGCCTCCATTCATTTGTTTGAATAGTTCCTGTGTGCTGAACCTCGGTCGCATACTACAAATTGGTTACGGGTCTCCCACCCGTCCCTAAATTGGGAGAGGCGTAGTCGACCTACATTGCCTACATCGAGCAGTTTAGCCCCTGGTAGCCTATAGGGGGAGGGCTGCATAATGTTAGCTTTCTCATGTAACATTCTAAGGAGTATTTGTTTCCGTGTGATGTCTCTGTGTCTCCGTAGCAGTGAGCACCATAATTCATTGGACAGTTACACATTTTTAGTTATTTTGGTTCTGTACTGGTTCTAGCACTTTACACAAATGCCGATAAAAAAACGTTGCTCTGTGTGTAGCCTACTTATGTTCTGCTCTTGTGCTAACTGTGTCTGACTGGAGACCATATTTTCGAGGCTCGCATCGACTAATAATTCTTTATTTTTTCTTCATTCATTTGCCACAAAAAGGATGTGCACTTCAGCTCTGATCAGTTTATCCTTTTCACACTTAACACAAGAACTACTATGAAAATTAAGCATTTACAATAATATAGGCCTAAACTACAAGCCCTAGCGGGATCGGGTTTATATAGCATCAATTCAGCTAAGATATCACTTTCATGGTTAGACACTTTAAAAAAAATGACAATAGCCTGCAAACATGTTATAGTCTGCAGGCAACGTATTGCAACCACTATTAATTTTAACAATAATTATAATAATCTGTGATAGGCTAAGTACTTCCTTTCACAGTCGTGGCCTAGCTATTATCGTATTTTCTGATGCACAGATTCCTGGGAAATAGACTATGCTAATGTGTAATAGCTAACGTTTTAACATCAGCTGCTTAGGAAGCAACTACAAGCTAGGCCAAAATGACTTGTACGTCCATTGCAGTACAGACAACTTAACTAAACCTACATGGTCCGGTCAGGTACCAAAAGATTTCCCCCAGGTAACATTACATTACCGGAAAATAATTACACTGAAACTGCGCTGGACTTCGTTATGAACTTGGCAGCTCGAAGCCCCGACATGGAAGCTCGGAGTTACGAGCTCAGAGCGTTCCAGTTGTCATTTTGTAGACTACCAACCATAGCTGAAGGTAAGAAGATGTTGCTAGTGCCTAAAGCTTCAGAGCTAGGCTACTTTGTCACATAGAGGAAGAGAAAAACGCATATGGCAAGCCAATGTTGAATAGCCGAATATAATAGCCCAGTTTTTCCCCTACCATTATCTTGGCCAGGCGGCCGCCCGGCTTGGACAAGAGGGAAAATAAATAATTTTAATGAAAAAAAAAAAAAAAGATATTATTCTTTTTTTTTTTATATAATCTTTTCTTTTTTTTTTTTATGTAGCTGCAATATTTCCCTTACCGCAGAATGTGGGAATGATCAAAATAGCATCTGGAAAAACCCTTGCCAAAACAGCTTCGGTTTCCCGTTAGGCCTAATTAAAATTTTCAATGGCAGCGCTGATATTATGAGGGTGTAATTATAGTTTCCGCCTCTACGCAAAATGGCGCACTTTCACCGCCCGGCCTGAAAAAAAATCTAGGGGAAACACTGTAGCCTAACATGTATTTCTATATAATACTAATAGGCCTATCTTAAAAATATATTTCAATGTTTAGGCTGTAACCCTGTAGATTGCTTATATTTCCGAAGTGAAGGATGTGGGCATGCATAAACATTGAAACTACCACTAAATTAAATTATGAAGGGTTTCTTCTCCTAACTTATTTTTCCATAGAGTTCAATAGGAAAATTCGTCAGGAGAAGAAACCCTTAAAGTGAGCATCCATATCTACTGCATATCTGGCAGCAGAGTGATGGTTTGAGGCTCTTTTGCTACCTCAGACCCTTGATGATTTACAGCCATTTATCCAACCATGTGATCCATACTGTTCCAGTGTAATTGACAGCTTAATCTAGACCCCCCCCCCCCCCCAATTCAAGAGTCGTTTGAAGTTTTTGGGTCACAGACATCAGGAAGTCATGGTGTTACGTATCTGTGTACGGGACGAACCCAAGTGCAATGACCAGGAGACAGAATTCACAAAAGATGGTATTTAATAAATCAAGTGTTGGGGTAGTCCCAACACTGTACAGGAAAGGCAACACACACACAGAATTAGGAGATCTTGCGCCTGGAAGCCCGGGGCGGGCTGCTCCAAGCCGGAGCTGGACTGGAGGTTCTGGAACGGGCTGTTCCAAACCGGAACTGGACTGGACTGGAACTGGACCGGGTGGTCCACACGGGAAACAGGTACTGGAACGGAATTGTCCCAAACCGGAACTGGACTGGACTGGACTGGACCGGGAGGTCCACACGGGTACAGGTACTGGAACGGAATGTCCCAAACCGGAACTGGACTGGACTGGAACTGGACCGGGGGTCCACACGGGAATCAGGTACTGGAACGGAATTGTCCCAAACCGGAACTGGACTTGAGCGAGTGCCTGTAACACTCACGCCGGGACTGAACTGGAACTGGCAGGGGAGCGACTCACTACGGCAGGGCAGGACTGGACCGGGCTGACTGCACCGGTATAGAAAAACAAAACAGAGGAGGGTTAGTGCAAGGGAAGGCACGGGAAAGACCGGGAGGTTCTCACGGAGGTGATGGGTGTGGAAGTCGGGAGGCTTTGCGGAAGCACGGCAGGGCAGAGTAGTGTGGCGTAGCTGCGGTAGGTCCGGAGGTAGCTGACCGTCTCCAGAGCTCCAGGAGCCGGCGCCGAAGAACTGGGTGGTTTCCTCGGTCGGACAGGAACAACTGGAGAGTAGCCAGGTAGCGAATCACCCCGGAGCCTTACACGCGCTGGAGGTGGAGGTACCGCAACACACACAAACAAACACGGGGAAAACAAACACTGCCACGGGAGATAGGGAGTAGGGTTGGATGGAGGAGAAGGGAAACAAGTTAGCAAATATAATAATGACAGGAATTGTGCGGAAGGTAAACTACCAGACTGTAGTTTGCAAGGGACTATACGCTGTATGGGAAACACATTCCACAAACACGCGAATAGTTTACACGGGGAGACCAGTTAACGAGTCAAGCACTACACCAAGTGATGATAGTTAACGAACTGGCGCCGACTGGCAGCCAGCCGAAAGACTATATAGGGCTAACTAATGTGACAAAATACGAAACAGGTGTGAACATAAACCGGGAGTGATTACAAGACACCAGGTGAGGAAATGCATGCAACGAGGGGGGAGGGAGTGAAAGGCGGAAGTAAACCAAAACAATCAGACGAACAAGACAGGGAAGGACATGCCTAGTCCGCGGCAGAGGGGAAAACACGGACAAAGGGATCCAACATGACACGGAGGGAAAACAGGAAAACACGGAAAACGGACAGGAAGGGAGCGGAACATTACAGTACCCCCCCCCTCAACGTACGCCACCTGGCGTACCTGGCGGCCTGGTCTTGAATGGGAAGCGACTGTGGAAATCCTGGATTAAAGTTTGATCCAGGATGAGGCCCTTGTGGAGCCATGGACCGCTCCTCAGGGCCATACCCCTCCCAGTCCACGAGGTATTGGAAGCCCCCGACCCTTACGGCGGATGTTAATGATGCGGTCCACCGTATAGGCCGGGGCGTTGTTGATGACCCGGACAGGAGGCGGAGGGAGGGTAGGGGCACTGAGGGGGCTGGAGGCGACAGGCTTGACTTGGGAGACATGAAAAACGGGGTAAACTTTGAGGGAGGCAGGGAGGGAGAGCTTGACAGAAACAGGGTTAACAAGACGTACAACAGGGAAGGGACCAATGAACCGGGGCCGAAGCTTTTTAGAGGAGGAGGGAAGGGAAATGTTAGACGTGGACAACCAGACCTGCTGACCGGCCCCTGTATTTGGGGGCTGCGGTCCTGTGCAGGTCCGCCAGACGCTGGGACCGGGAATTGGACCGTAGGAGTGCGGTGCGTGTAAGCCTCCAAATGCGCTTGCATTTGAGGATGTGGGCCCTGACAGAGGGGACTGCTACCTCGGCCTCCTGGACCGACAGGAGAGGGGGTTGGTACCCTAACGAACACTCGAAAGGGGATAACCCGGTGGAGGTACTCTTAAGGGAGTTGTGGGAGTACTCCACCCAGGGAAGGAAACGGCTCCAGGAGGCGGGGTTGCGAGCCGTGACGCACCGCAGGGCGGCCCCCAGGTCCTGGTTCGCCCTCTCTGCCTGGCCGTTCGACTGGGGATGGAAGCCAGACGAAAGACTGGCCGAGGCCCCCAGGGCTACACAGAACGCCTTCCAGACCTGGGAGGAGAATTGGGGCCCACGATCCGACACGATATCGGAAGGGATCCCGTGCAGCCTGACCACATGTACCACCAGGAGCTCCGCCGTTTCGAGGGCGGACCGGGAGCTTGGGGAGGGGAATAAAAGTGGGCCGCCTTGGAGAACCGATCCACAATTGTCAAAATGACAGAGTTGCCATCTGACAACGGCAGACCGGTTACGAAGTCCACCCCAATGTGGCTCCAAGGACGGCCCGGGACAGGGAGGGGAAGGAGATGACCAGAGGGAGGCTGGTGGGAAGCCTTGCTCCTGGCGCATACAGAGCAGGCCAGAACAAAGGCACGGGTATCCTCCTTGAGGGTGGGCCACCAAAAGCTCCTCCTGACGAGGGCGGTCGTCCTGGCAACACCTGGGTGACACGCCAGGCAGGAGGCGTGAACCCACTCAAGGACCTGGGAGCGGACGGAGTCGGGAACAAACAGGGCAGGGTTAGGGTTATTACGGGGGTCAGGGTGGGAGGTCTGGGCGGACCTCACGATTTCCTCAATCCTCCAGGAGACCGCAGCCACCATACAGGACGCTGGGAGAATGGTTTCGGGGTCAGCAGGACTGGAGGGAAGGGAAAACACACGGGATAAGGCATCTGCCTTAATATTGCGGGAACCGGGGCGATAGGACAAAGAAAAATTAAACCGGGCAAAGAAAAGTGACCACCTAGCCTGTCTGGCATTCAGCCTCTTGGCAGATCTTAAATAAATTAAATTTTGGTGGTCAGTCAAAACAACAAAGGGGGTACCTGCCCCCTCCAGCCAGTGGCGCCACTCCTCAAGAGCCAGCTTAATGGCAAGAAGTTCCCGATCCCCGACATCATAATTCTGCTCAGCGGAGGACAGCCTCCGGGAGAAAAAGGCACAGGGATGGAGCTTGTTGTCTAAGGCGGCACGTTGGGACAGAATGGCCCCCACGCCGGTGTCGGAGGCGTCCACCTCGATCGTAAACTGACGGGAGGGATCAGGGTGGCAAAGGATAGGGGCTGAGGAAAACCCGCGTTTTGAGTTGCTCAAAAGCACGCTGAGCTTCGGGATTCCAACAGAAAGAAAAAGTGGTGGAGGTAAGTTTTGTAAGGGGGGCAGCAATGACACTGTAATTTCGGATAAAACGACGATAAAAATTAGCAAAACCAAGGAACTGTTGTAGCAGCTTACGAGAGGTGGGTTGGGGCCATTCCGTCACCGCCTTGACTTTGACCGGATCCGCCCGGATACTGCCCTCCTCGATAATGAAGCCGAGGAACGGGACTGAAGAGACGTGGAATGAGCATTTCTCCGCCTTCACGAAGAGCTGGTTCTCGAGGAGCCGCTGGAGAACCTCCCGGACATGGAGAATGTGCTCCTGAGGGGACTTGGAAAAAATTAAAATGTCGTCAATGTAAACAAAAACGGTCTTACCCAACAGGTCTCGCAGGACGTCATTAACCATGCCCTGGAAGACTGCCGGGGCGTTAGTAAGGCCGAAAGGGACCACCAGGTACTCATAGTGGCCCAACGGGGTATTGAAGGCAGTCTTCCACTCATCCCCCTCCCGTATGCGCACCAGGTGGTACGCATTACGGAGGTCGAGTTTCGTGAAAATGACGGCCTGCGAGAGGGGTTCAAAAGCAGTGTTAATGAGGGGGAGAGGATACTTGTTGTGGATGGTGATGGAATTGAGTCCCCGGT
Organism: Synaphobranchus kaupii; assembly: GCA_029718625.1. NCBI lineage: Eukaryota > Metazoa > Chordata > Actinopteri > Anguilliformes > Synaphobranchidae > Synaphobranchus > Synaphobranchus kaupii. Next base: position 1,927,264 of record CM056378.1, read on the forward strand.
AGTCGATGCAGGGCCGTAGTGAGCCGTCCTTTTTCCCCACGAAAAAGAACCCAGCACCAACCGGAGAAGAGGAGGGACGGATGATGCCCGAGGCGAGGGACTCATGGATATATTCCTCCATGGCGAGTTTCTCTGGTCCCGACAGACTGTAGAGACGGCCGGACGGAAGTTTGGCTCCCGCCAGCAGATCGATACAACAGTCGTACGGGCGATGAGGAGGTAGGGACAGAGCACGTGCTTTCGAGAAGGTGCGACTGAGGTCGTGATACTGTTTGGGAACGGTGGACATATCGGGTTCGGGTAGGTTGGTGCTGGGATTCTTGGACCCCGGAGGGGGAAGCGCGGAGCGGAGACAGCCAGCCAGGCAGTGGCCACTCCACGCCAGGATGCGTCCGCCCTGCCAGTCAATGTGTGGGTTATGAAGACGGAGCCAGGTCTGACCTAAAACTATGGTTGACTGTGTGGAGTTGATGAGGAGGAGTTGAATGCTCTCCCGGTGATTGCCAGAGAGGACAAGCTGTAAGGACACGGTGGAGTGGGTCACTAATCCCAAGCTCCGACCGTCTAAGGCGAAGGCAGTAATGGGTGATGGAAGAAGCTCCGTAGGTATGCCGGCCCTCTGGGCGAAGGTGGTGTCCATAAAGTTGGCGTCGGCTCCAGAGTCGATGAGAGCCGACGAAACTAAGGACTTGTCGCTCCACAGGAGAGTGGCCTTGAAGACTAGGCGATTCTGGGCTGCATGGCAGGGAATGATAGGGCTCGTCAGTACGCCTAGTTTAACTGGCGAGCCTATTCTTTTGGGCGGATTGGACACGAGGCGATCTGATGGCCAGGTTTGCCACAGTAGAAGCACGACCTGGATCGCTGACGGCGTTGGCGCTCCGCAGAGTTGACCACAACTCTGCCCAGTTGCATGGGCTCCTCTTCGGAGACCCCAGACGCCGCCCTGAATCCAGAAACAGATGGGTGAGAGCGAATATGAGGAAGGTGACCGGGATTCCCCCCACGCTCACGGGCCCGGATACGAAGACGGTTGTCGACTGCTATGGCCAGGCTAATCAGGCTATTGAGGGAGGTGGATTCCTCACGGGTGGCTAGTTGGTCTTTGAGCTCCTCGCTGAGTGCCTGGCGGAAAGCCCCCTGAAGGGCGGTGTCGTTCCATCCGGACTCCGCGGCGAGGGTACGGAATTGGATGGCCATCTCTGCGACGCTGCGACCCCCCCTGACGGACTTGAAGTAGGCGCTGAGTTGCATCTCGCCCACAGGTAGGGTGGTCAAACACGCGCCGCATCTCGGCGGTGAAGGCAGCGAAGTTGTTGCAGAGCGCGGCTTGGCTATCCCAGATGGATGTAGCCCACTCCAGGGCACCTCCTCCCAGGCTGCTCATGATGAACGCGATCTTACATGGGTCGGAGGCGAAGGAGGAGGGCTGCATCCGGAAGACAATGTCGCATTTCATCAGAAATTCGCGACATTTCCCCAATTCCCCGCGGAATAGCTCCGGATGTTGAACGCGAGGCTCCCGAAATGAAGCGGACACAGGAGGGTCCGCCGGGGGGTCCGGAGCGGGTGGTGTAGGGCCCACTGGAATACGCGGAAGCGGCTGGTGAAGAGACAGCTGAGTAACTTGTTCCGTGATGCTCTTCAGTACTTCCAACACGTCGTCCAGACGACGGCCCTGTTGGTCGCTGACCGCAGTTTGGCAGGAGAAGGCGTGCCGAATCTGCTCCAGGTCGGCTGGGTCCATGTTTTTGGCCAGTTCGTTCTGTTACGTATCTGTGTACGGGACGAACCCAAGTGCAACGACCAGGAGACAGAATTCACAAAAGATGGTATTTAATAAATCAAGTGTTGGGGTAGTCCCAACACTGTACAGGAAAGGCAACACACACACAGAATTAGGAGATCTTGCGCCTGGAAGCCCGGGGCGGGCTGCTCCAAGCCGGAGCTGGACTGGAGGTTCTGGAACGGGCTGTTCCAAACCGGAACTGGACTGGACTGGAACTGGACCGGGTGGTCCACACGGGAAACAGGTACTGGAACGGAATTGTCCCAAACCGGAACTGGACTGGACTGGACTGGACCGGGAGGTCCACACGGGTACAGGTACTGGAACGGAATGTCCCAAACCGGAACTGGACTGGACTGGAACTGGACCGGGAGGTCCACACGGGAATCAGGTACTGGAACGGAATTGTCCCAAACCGGAACTGGACTTGAGCGAGTGCCTGTAACACTCACGCCGGGACTGAACTGGAACTGGCAGGGGAGCGACTCACTACGGCAGGGCAGGACTGGACCGGGCTGACTGCACCGGTATAGAAAAACAAAACAGAGGAGGGTTAGTGCAAGGGAAGGCACGGGAAAGACCGGGAGGTTCTCACGGAGGTGATGGGTGTGGAAGTCGGGAGGCTTTGCGGAAGCACGGCAGGGCAGAGTAGTGTGGCGTAGCTGCGGTAGGTCCGGAGGTAGCTGACCGTCTCCAGAGCTCCAGGAGCCGGCGCCGAAGAACTGGGTGGTTTCCTCGGTCGGACAGGAACAACTGGAGAGTAGCCAGGTAGCGAATCACCCCGGAGCCTACACGCGCTGGAGGTGGAGGTACCGCAACACACACAAACAAACACGGGGAAAACAAACACTGCCACGGGAGATAGGGAGTAGGGTTGGATGGAGGAGAAGGGAAACAAGTTAGCAAATATAATAATGACAGGAATTGTGCGGAAGGTAAACTACCAGACTGTAGTTTGCAAGGGACTATACGCTGTATGGGAAACACATTCCACAAACACGCGAATAGTTTACACGGGGAGACCAGTTAACGAGTCAAGCACTACACCAAGTGATGATAGTTAACGAACTGGCGCCGACTGGCAGCCAGCCGAAAGACTATATAGGGCTAACTAATGTGACAAAATACGAAACAGGTGTGAACATAAACCGGGAGTGATTACAAGACACCAGGTGAGGAAATGCATGCAACGAGGGGGAGGGAGTGAAAGGCGGAAGTAAACCAAAACAATCAGACGAACAAGACAGGGAAGGACATGCCTAGTCCGCGGCAGAGGGGAAAACACGGACAAAGGGATCCAACATGACACGGAGGGAAAACAGGAAAACACGGAAAACGGACAGGAAGGGAGCGGAACATTACACATGGCATGCAAAGAATATGTAACCAAGTATTAAATATGAGGACTTTAAGTTTTTGTTAATTTGTCCAATTACTTTTCGTCCCCTAAAATGGGGGGGGGGGGGGGGGGGGGGCTACAATTGCTACATGATTCACCCGATATGTATGCAAATGAGCGAATAGTCCAACAGTTTAAGAACAACGTTTCTCAATGCATGATTGCAAGGAATTTAGGGATTTCACCATCTGCAGTCCATAATATTATTCAAAGATTCAGAGAATCTGGAGAAATCTCCGTGTGTAAAGGGCAAGGCCGAAAACCAATATTGAATGCCTGTGAAGTTCCATCCCTCAGATGGCACTGCATTAACTCATTCAATGCCAGAGTGTTCTGGAACACTAAGCCTCAGCAGTGCCAAGCCAATATGGCTGCCGACATATTTAGATTGGTCCTGTCAATGTACACCGAATTATGGAATAATTTACCATTAAATATAAGGACAAATATACATTTTAACAACTTTAAAAAAACAGCTCAAATCTCATCTTATAAATAACCAAATCTGTCAACACTAGACTATAATTAATTTCAGGTCACGCTGTGTCTGCTCCATAAACACTCACTTTTTTCTTTGTTTCTACATATTTCTTTCTGAAATTTCTCACATTATACTTTAATCTATAGATTTTTTACGCTTGTCTTTTTATTTCTCAAATATTATCTAGGATAAACTATCTTAAACAAATTATCTACTTTCTCTTCATCTCTTTCTTTCTTTCTTTCTATGCAGGGAACCCTCTGTAAACCAGTAATGTACTGAGTAGGGCCCAAAGATTTTAGAACTTCTATGTACTATTATCTTTTTTCCCTGTATTAATAAAATAAAATAAGAATGTGCAAACATATAATAAAACACATTATTTCACCTATTCCAACATTATTTTTTGTTAATGAGGATAGACACACCTTCTGGTTCAGTTTAGAACAAGGTGAAACAATATTGACAGAAATACAAATAATTAATTTTCAGTGCTTCTTAGATGTATAGATATGTAGAAATGAGCTGTCCACGTGAGTTACTTTGCATCAACTGTTTCAAACAGAAACTATTATCCTGAGGCAAAAATAACAGAGGCTAAAATCTGCGGTGTGACGTATGAGGGACTAATTCTAAACGGAACCAACAAAACGATGGTCACTGGAGGAGATATGGGAAATAACTGGACGGAAGTGGAAATCAAAGAATTATTAAATATAAGTCGGGAAAGGGATATTATAAAACTCATTGATGGTAGGCTACTGTCCGTGATTCAAACGTCTACCAGATAATCGTGGAACGACTGAAAGCTAGGGTAGTGATTTTCTCCCATTACTGAGACAGTAGTATAGCAATAGCCTAATTATATTGCCCACTTGAATGTGTTCAATTTCTTTATATTCTTGGTCACTGGCACAGAAATGTGTTGGTACAAATTGACGGGGACGCGTTATTCCCACGCCCTTAACCTTGATGCGATACTATAAGCTCTCTGCATTTGAATGGATCTCTATGGGAATTGGGAGGTGGGACTAGATTAAGATGTAAATTACACTGGAACAGTATGGAACACATGGTTGGCTAAATGGCTCTTAGTCATCAAGGGTCTGCAGTATCAAACAAGCCTTAAACCATCACTCTGCTGCCAGATATGCAGTAGATATGGATGGATAACTTGAAGGGTTGTTTCTCCTGACAGATTTTCCTATTGAACTCTGTGGAAAAGGTAGGAGAAACAGGAAGTCAGAAGAAACAGGCCTTAAAGTGATCCATCCATGTCTACTGCTTATCTGGCAGCAGAGTGATGGTTTGAGGCTTTTGAAATAGAAATTGTAGTTTATAACACTATCAATTTAATGCTACCTTGGTGAATAAAAGTATCAATTTCTGTCATGGTTTGTGACCTTTTTCCCTTGCGGTTGTGTTCCTCGGTCGCCACAAGTGGGCGCTGCTTCTTTGGTGGAGTTTTGGCTCCGTTCCTTCTTCTTGTGAAGAATTCTCATCAACGTTGCACAGCTGTACATTGTTGCTGGTGAGCTTTATAAGCCTTCCGTTTCCTTCATTCGGGGCTTCGATATTAATTGTTCATTGTGATTGTTTGTTGTTAGTATTATGGTGTGTTTTTTGGCATTATTTGTGCTGTTTTGTGTGTGGTTTATTTAGCCCTTTTAAAGTTTTAGCCAGTATGTAGATCTAGTGTTTTAAGGAGACCGTTTTGCTCCGTTGGAGTTTTGCGGGACTTAGCTTTGTGCTTTGAGCTTTCAGGTTAAATTCCTGTTTTGTGTGCTCATTTCAGTCGCCGCGTTCTGGTCTGTCCTTGTTTGTCATTTTGCCTAGATCGTTTGCACTTTGCTGTCTCTTTCTCCTCTCTCTATCTGCTGTCTTCTCTGAAAGCAAGAGGAGTTTGTTTATTGAGAGACAGGGCGTTTTTTCATACTGACTTTAGGGCTCCATTTATTCTTAGAGGCAGGGCTTGTATTTTCTATTGAGCTTGCGCTACTCAGATAGCCGATAATTCCGGTGCAGCTGTCCTCTCACCCCTGTATGCCTTTATCCGTGTATGGAGTTTGACGATTTTGTTCGGAACTTTAGTTCTGTTTCATCTGTCGATGCATGTCTTGTACCTTTATCCTTATGTGGAGTTTGACGATTCTGTTCGGAACTGTAGTTCTGTTTCGTCTGTCGGTGCATGACTTGTGTCTTTATCCGTATATGGAGTTTGACGATTTTGTTCGGAACTGTAGTTCTGTTTCGTCTGTCGGTGCATGTCCTCCTGTGGGGAGGATTGGGCGATGTTGTGGACATGTTTGCGTGTGACTGCGAGCCTCATTATAGCCTTGGAACTTTAATTATTGGTTCCTTCGCCTCGTTACATTTCCCCTTACTGAGAGGCTAGGGCGTGTGTTTTCTAGTTAAGCTTGCATTAGTCTTTCTGCTAGTAAAGTTATGGGACGACGGTGCTCCGTCGGCTCGCCTGTAAAATGTTTCTTCCTCCTGGGAGATCGGGCGTTTACCCCTTTATGTTCTGCATGTGACTGCGAGCTTATGGAAGTAGCCACGGAACGTTATATCTGTTTCTTCGCCTCCTTCTTACGTTCCTCTTTACCAAGAGGCAGGGCTTTTATTCGCTAACTCGTGTTGGTCTTTTAGCCGATAATTCTGGTGCAGCTGTCCTCTCGCCCCTGTGTGCCTTTATCCTTATATGGAGTTTGACAATTCTGTTCGGAACTGTAGTTCTGTTTCGTCTGTCGGTGCATGACTTGTGTCTTTATCCGTATATGGAGTTTGACGATTTTGTTCGGAACTGTATTTCTGTTTCGTCTGTCGGTGCATGTCTTCCTGTGGGGAAGATTGGGCGATGTTGTGGACATGTTTGCGTTTGACTACTAGTCTCTGAGAGTAGCCTTGGAACGTTAGATCCCGCCTCCTGGTAATTCTAATTTGCATTAGTTTTCAGTGTTTGCTGTGTGTTTTGTTTGTGCCATTGTGCTACTCGCCTGTTATGCGTCGCGTTATCAAGACAGGGCGTTCTATTTCCGGCTCGTTTATTAGTTACTTAGCTCGTAGAAGTAAGGGGTAGTAGTCCTTTGTTCCCTTTCACCTTGTTTGGGTTTCTTGTTGTGAAACCAGGCGTTTGTGCTTCTACTCATTGGTGTGTAACAGTGAGCCGGTCTGTAGCTGTGGTGTGTGTGTCTCCTCCCTTATCTGCGGGGTTTCCCGCCTTACTGGCCTTAGTGGCCTCGATCTTTGAGTCTCCAGATTCAGGCACACTAACTACAAGGCCACAACATACAGTAGGTAGGACTATCCTTAAATGGATGTTTTTTTCCGGTACTGTAACTGCAGAGGAACTTTTTCCAGAATGCTAACTGTGGGAACATTGCTGGATAAGGCTGCATGTGTAGAACCACACAGTCTGTCATGGTTTATTCCATGCAAAGAGATTTTATTGTGATATAACATCTTAGCAGTTTGTTTTTCAGATTCTTACATTACCTTGCATTGCTGAATAACATCCAAGACTGGAGATGCAGGGCCCTGTTCACATATCATGGTTGATTTCTGTTAGATTTATATACATGTATGACCTGTTTTAGCAGGTTTTATGCAGAATATTTAAATGAGTACTCAGGCAGTTAAAAACGTATTTGAATTGTATCAGTATTCAGTACAATACCTTTTCATATTACTGTAAATTCTGAATGCAAAAAATTAAGACGTATCTTTTTTTTGGCCACAATAAAATTAACCAGTTGTACTGGTAATTCAAAATGAGCAGCCAACTGAGCCACAGAGTGGTTGGTGAAGTTCATGAGGGTTGCCATCAAGTGAACACAGGTTCCTGAACATCATTTATTTCATTTGTATAGAGTATTTTGTGAACCTTATGTAAGGGAAGACATATCACATTGTTATTTTACATATTATGGTCTCTGGTCCAGTAACATACAAAAATATCTTTGGTATGAAGTGGTGCGGGCAATCACTGAGATTTCAGGTCTGTTTTTCCCATTATATGTTTTCTCGTATTTTGCTCAGGTCTGCATAATATTATATAACATTTTGGAAGAAAGATACAGAACAGCAAACCAAAACTAGATGCTAAAATTGCAAAGATCTCCACAGCAACAGTGTACTTTCCAGGTGAGCTGACATAAGCTGGAATAAAGGTGATCCAGACTGCAGAGAATATGAGCATGCTGAATGTGATGAATTTGGCTTCATTGAAGTTGTCAGGCAGCTTACGAGCCAGAAAAGCTAAAACAAAGCACAATATAGAGAGGAGTCCAATATAACCCAGTACAGCCCAGAACCCCACTGCTGATCCTACATCACATTCTAGAATGATCTTTTCTTTGTAGTGCTTCATGTTCTTGTTGGGGAAAGGAGGGGATATTGTTAACCAAAGCACACAAATAAGGACCTGTATGAGAGTGAAAGCAAGAACACACAGTCTCTGCTGCAGAGGCCCAAACCACTTCATGACATTACTGCCTGGAATTGTAGCCCTGAAGGCCATTAACACCACTATTGTTTTCCCCAGAACACAAGAGATACAGAGGACAAAGGCGATCCCAAACGCAGTGTGGCGCAGCATACAGGACCACTCAGAGGGCCGGCCGATGAAGGTAAGAGAGCAAAGGAAACACAGTTTCAATGAAAAGAGCAGCAGGAAGCTCAGCTCTGAGTTGTTGGCTTTCACAATGGGTGTGTCCTTATTTATAAAGAACAGCACAGCCACAAATGCAGTTACACACGCTCCAAATAATGAAAAAATAATAAGCACTATTCCCATAATTTCGTGAAATGACAAATATTCGACAGCCTTTAAAACACATTGATCTCTTTTAGCATTAGACCAGTATTCTTCCATGCACTGAATACAGTCATTAGAATCTGTAAGAAAACAATGAATAACATTAGAAGCCTCTTACAGCTCAGGCTGTACAGTACAATGAGCAAACGCAATACTATTAATAAAGCACAACTTAGAAATGTTCTCTATAGACTGGTTTGTGTTGACTCTGAATTACCTGTAGCGTTACTGATTTCTCCCTCAGCACAGGGTACACAGTCATAGCAGCAGACAGGCCTTCCTCTCTGCACGGCCTTCCGAGTGCCTGGGGGACAGCTCTCACTGCACACTGACCTGGGTTTCTGTGCAGCATTTTTCAGCTCTTAACATTGTACCCATGGACAATATGACGTGTCAAGTACGTCATGGTTATTTATTTACAAAACCTTTATCATATCAAACATCAAGTACTGGAAACAGATTATTGTCACATAGAAGTATAATAATTCAGGACGTTCTACAGTACAGTCTTCCTTCATACATGTGTGACCTTTTTCCCCCCCTATTGTAGTTTTATTTATGCGGGTAACTTGCATGATGAATGAAGAAAATATATTTTGATGGGCCAGGCCCATATTGAGATGAACTGTGTCATTTAATTCTTTATTTCAATCAGTGCTCTTCTCAGATCACGTTTTCACAAAGTGCATGAACACTTACCTGTTTTTTCCCACCTGCCCAAACCATACTAACAGGACTCATCACAAACTGCTGACCAGAGGGTAAAGAGGCATCATAGTAGCCAACATCTCTGAACTCTACTGCACCATCAGGACCAAGCTGCCAGTTCACCACCTCATATCTGGCTGCCGGGTCTCCATTACTGTCAAAGCTGACATTCTCTCCAGTTTCCAAAGGGAAATTGACTTTTTTCAGAGCCTCAAGTACCTGTAGAGAAACAAAGATTTAAGCTGAGATAAATGCTTAGCTGTTTTTGTTCTTAATGAGAATTTTATTGGCTATGTAAGAAGCACTTATAGAGTGCTACAGTGATGACGTATTTTTGTTGGCCAATTCGGAAGTTTCTTCCGCCATGGGTTCCCACGGCAGATTCGCAATGCTTTTTTCCCATAGGGATTAGAATTTGTGTCGAATATAAGGTCTGTCGTTAATATAAGCCTAAGAGAGTGTCATGGGTCCTCCGGTGTTCAACTAACTAGCTCACGTTAGTGGAATGCTCTGTAGCCTATTTGCTACCTCCTGGAGCAGAGCAAATTAGCAGAGCTGCCAAGACTGCTGATAATACGTACGCGACTTGGGCTTGTCCTTTCTGAAGTCACAGGTTGCGTTTTTTTTTGGGCTTGTTTTTAAAAAAAACCGGGCGATACTATTGTTCAAAGACATTAGCTAGCTTATCAATATAGATATTAATTTAGCTATTCTTCCCCTCCCGTCTGCAATCGTCTACTCCCCATTTTGTTGGCCGTGTTTTGGACAGCAAGCTTGATTAACTTTGTCTCCCGAGAGTTGGCAACACTGCCAAGTTAACGTTTTTTTTACCATTGCTTAGCAATGCTGGGTTAGCTAGCTAGCAAGCTAACGATAGCTCATGGCAAGTCGTTTTAACAGTTATTTGACCATAGGTATAGCTAGTTAGCTGCCTTATTAGTCCTAACTAGCTGCCCATTTTCCTAGCTGACTGGCAACGATTGCTGAGTTAATGTCTGCCGTTTGTGCCAACTAACTTAGCTGGTCATAACCTTGTCAGCTGCTCCAAAAAGCCAGCTAAGTGCAGCTAGTTTAACTAGATTGTTTTTTATTTTGCTTACTAAATACAGCGTAGCCATAAACCCCAGCTAGCTAGGTAATTGTGGTAGTTAGCTAAGTCATATATGGCCAGCTAGCTAGGAAAATAGGCAGCTAATTAGGACTATTAAGGTAGCTAGCTATAGAAGTCAAATAAATGTTAAAACTGCTTGCCATATTAGCTTGCTGGCTAGCAAGCTAACAAAGACCTTAGTTTTATATAGTATTCATTCATAATCTAGAATTTCATATAAAACAAGTGATGTGGAAAAGTGTGAAAGGAGTGCTGACATGACTAGCTAGCTAAACACTTGCGAGCAGCGAAGGATCTGCCTTGCAAAATCCATATAAAGGCTTCAGAATTCATGGTTAATATATTAACGTGTAATTTATGTCGTAGAACAAAACGCGAAAGTCTCTGGCTTATATTAACCACAGACCTTATATTCGGCACAAATCGAAAACCCTATAGGAAAAAAGCATTGGAAATCTGGCGAGGGAACACAGGGATCAAAAATGTTAACTCACTTCTGGGTTTTAGGACTACAAACTGTAGCACTCTATTGAGTTACCTGCCAGGGCTCTGTTTTCACACTGTTCGTACAGCCTAGATGGGCTGTACATTCCAGCAGGTCATGTAGAGAATGAGCAACAGCGTATACTGCTTTGTAAACATTGTTGGAGATTCTCAGCTCAGATACATCAGTGTATTCATTTTCCAGTTCAATCAAGCTCTCAGATCCATTACAGGGGTTAACGTGAGGTAGATTGCTTTCATTTGTTAGAGAACATTGAAACGCATTTTCCCACAAGTCTATAACAGCAAGGTTTCCTGGATCTTGTGAGGGGTGAAGTTTCAATATAAATTCTTTGAAGCCATTTATTTTGCCTTTGGTGACAGCAAAGCCAATAGACCCTCCCAGTATTCTGAAACTTGTTGGTCTCACTAGATTGCTTGCTGTTATCCAGCCTTCACTGCCCACCATTTGGAGACCTGTAATATTCTGAATCGTCAGCTGCTCCAATAACTTGTTCATTTCACCCTGACCAAGAAATGCTACAATTACCTTTGCTGTACCGCTTTTGATAACATCTACAACCTTCAGTAATTTCTCTGGTTCTGTTCTGTGAAATTTCTCTGAATACTCAATGCAGATCCCTTCTTGTTGAGCAGCTTTTATAAATGTGGCCATCCCGTTGTTGCCATAGTCACTGTCACTTCTCACTGTTCCTATCCAGGTCCAGCCAAAGTGCTTCACCAGCTGAGCCAGTGCTCTGCTCTGGTAATAGTCACTGGGAATGGTTCTGAAGAATGTGGGGAACTGTTTTCTGTTGCTCAGGCATGCACATGTTGAAAAGTGACTGATCTGAAAAAAATATATATAAAGCAAAAATTTAAATATATGAGAACTTAAAGCATATGAAAACAGGAGAATAATGAATGCATATTACACAATGGAAAACACCTGCTTGGCTTACAAGAAAACACCTAGCAAAATAATCAGGACTCCATTTTAGGGACTTTTCAGTTGTCCTTGTTGGAAGCAATTTATTATTTTAATTCTGTTTTTGTGGTAGACAAGATCAATTTATATGAGCAGATGTGATGACTATTTTTAAAATAGTATAATTGTGTCATATTTTCCATAATTATTGTTTCTTTTTTTACCACTTTTCACAATAGAAAAACTTGCTTAAGTGACCAAAACATATTTGACATAACTATTCTGATTTCACTGACATATCAGTAAGTTACTGCCTGTTTAGGTGTATTTACAAGAAAAGGAAAAGGAACTCTTACCACTGGAATTTGAAATCGTCCAACTGTTGTTGCAATTGCAATGGCGTTAGTTGAAATGGACGCCCCAATAATGGCCTGCACTCCTGCCGGCGTGGAGCATGATGTATCGGTCAGTGTTTCCTCATAACCGTTCATCAGAGCCATGCCCGCTCTTAGAGAGAATATTGTAGAGAAACAGGAGTCATAGATCTTATATCCAAGAGATACACCTGGGAGGAGGTCAGTTCTGTTGTTTATTTCTTCAGTGGCGAAGATCATGGTCTGGGCCAACCGGAATTGTCTGAAATTAACTCTAGAAATTACAGAATGTATTATTGCTTAACGGGCTAACCCTATTGAGTGCAACTTACAAAGACTCATCAGTAAATTAAAATTTTAAAGTGAAACGTAAAATGAAAGTTAAACATACCTGTCACTAGAATTTTATTATTGTATATTATTATATAATTTGTGATGTAATATAATTAATATTACCATTAGTTTCATTGTAATCACAGCAGAACCGTAATGTTGAATAAACACCAATACAAATAGCAGCTGAATGTTAATTAATATTTAACCTCACCGTGAACACTTCAGGGGCTCAGGTTTGGTGCCAAATCTTCTGCTTATTTGTAAAGGAAGGTTGTGCAGTGCAAAGATCCCACCGATGTTGATGTCTCCATGTTGATCGAAGCTGGGCTTGACTGCCCTCCCCAGTATTCTGCATGGTGGGGTCTGTGCTGCAGCCCAGAGGACTGTCAGTGCCAGCAGAATAGTCTGCAGTGCCATCCCACTGCAGGTCTCAGATCCAGCACTGCTGTGTACCAGGTTTAAATACAGCAGCTTTAATTCTCCATCGATTTGTGATTCTCAAAGGCATGGGATAGTCCCAGGATAGGCAGGTTGAGGTGGTGCAAATTGCAAAAGAAACAGAGGCAACAGAAAAAGTAAAATTGTAATCACAAGCCTGTGCTTGACGCACGCACGCACACACAGTTTAAAGAAATGACTCGGACTCAGTGGGAATTTTTTAAATTTTTAGTATGCAGTCCAATAACTTAATACATTTTACATCAACAGTCTAACCCTGATAGAAAGGCAGCACACAATATTGCATGTAGTATTTAATCACTAAGCACTGGGGTATTTTGTTATTTCTTTAATTGTCAACCATGTTATTCATGTGAACAATTCTGTTTTCAAATTTGAAGAATTATATCAGTCCCATTTATTTATTATAAATTTAAGGCACAGTATCAAAGTGACAAATTCCCCTGGTGTCTTTTGTGGACATATTATTATCCTGCAGTTTTATTCATATTTTTCCTAGAATCTAAAGATAATGCTGAACAACAACAAGGCATAGGTTGTTATGTCTTATTCGTAACGTCTAAATCAGACCTGGTTTGGTATTCAGGGCCGAATTAAGACTACATAGGCCCCGTGTCATGGTTTTTGACATTTTCTTCCCTTGCGGTCGTTTCTCTCGGTAGCCACACGAGGGCGCTGCTCTTTTAGTGGATTTTTGCTCCGCCCCGTCTTTTTTGCGGAGCTCTCCCCTCAGCGTCCACACCTGTGCGTGGTTGCCTCAGAGCTATTAAGCCCCTGTTTCCTTCTTCCGGGGCTTCTGTATTGTTTTGTATTATTTTGTCTTCGTTTTCAGAGCCGGTATGGTATAGGTCTAGGCTCTGTAGGAGACCACTTTGCTCCAATAGGTTTTATTGGAGTTACGCGGGACTTGCCTCTGCATGTAGCTATTAGGACTCTTTTTCCTTTGCTCGTTTCTGTCGCCGCTTCCTGGTCTTTCCTTTTCTTTCTTTGCCTAGACCTGTTGCCTTTTCTGTCTCTCGATCCTCTCTCTGTCTGCTTTCTTCCTTGAGTCTTTGTTTGTTTGTGGTCATATTTATGTAGTCATATTCCTTACTGAGAGGCAGGGTGTTTATTTTTACAAGTCTTGCGTTAGTCACTGAGCCAGTAAATGTCCAGAACAGCAGTTCACAGTTCTGTTCGCCTTCTTGTACGTTTCTCCTTACAGGGAGACCGGGCGATTTCTTTGACATGTTGCCGTGTGACTGCGAGCCAATGAAAGTAGCCCATGGAACGTTAGATCTGTTCTTTTTGCCTTCTCTTACGTTCCCCCTTATTGAGATGCAGGGCCTTTATTTTTTGCATGTCTTGCGTTTGGCACACTGCCGGTAGAGGTCAAGACACGGAGACTGCTTCCCTTCCATTCCTGCAGCAAGCAGCAAGCTCCGATTAGAGCTAGGGAGTTACTTTCGCTTCGCCTTCTCCCTTTGCTTGGCTCTAATTTCAGTCCCTTTGTTTGTGTTACCCCCTTCTCTCATTTCACGTTATCATCTCGTTGTTAGCTCATTGCGGTTACCGAGCTTGAGATTCTTTGCTCTCGCTTGCCGCTCGCCCGGTTATACGGGTCGATTTCTGTTACGCCCCTTTTTCCTAGTTCCCGTATCATTTCCCTCCAGTCGAGAGTGAGAACTAGGTTATTTGTGTTGTTATTTAAATTCCCTTAAATACGGGGTCTCTCCGTCTCAGTGGCTCTTTGAGCTTATAGAATCCCTTCGCTGCGTATGGCCCCTCGAACCTCACACGTCACGTCCCCTTACACCACGGGGCTACAACAATCTTTAGACCCTCCCTCTAAAAAAAAAACCCATACGTGCAAAGTTTAGGTCAGCCTCCGACTTGCAAAAAATCTTTTGCCAAACAGCCCTCGTCTATGAATTATTATTGCTCTCAGACAACTGTGCATGACAGAGGAGCAATAGCTTACTGAACGTGAACACAGTATCAGTACTCACTGCCCATATGTAACTACATGAATGAGAATAGATTCTCAAGGTAATGTCAACATGTGTGTGTTAACTAACTAAAAAAAAATCTATATCAACTTAAAGCTTAAATGTATGATACAAGAACAAGAACACTTGTTTTACAATGTCTGTATGTTACTTTGACATTGAGCTAACTAAGCAGTTTTGGTGTAAAAATGTGCAATATTTATTCAGTTTAGCTCGTGCTGTCCACGACAAAGTATCTTGTGTTTTTAGGCTATGTTCGCTGCGATTTTTAGAAATCAAAGGTCCTTGAAGTTTTTTGAATATTTGAATATTACACCATTTAGGTTATTTTGATAGCGCACAAATAGAAAAATAAATAAACTCTAAAAGAGAAATAATGTAGCTATACTTTTTTTTTTTAAACATACAAAAAGGGCTTCAAAAGGTAGCCTAATTCAAAATTAGAGCGTGTTCCATCCAACTCGCTTTGTCTTTCTACCGAGTCGCACTCTGCCACAAGAATCTTCTTCTTCTTCTTTGGAGTTTAACGGCAGCTTGCATCCTTTGCGTTGCATTACTGCCATCTTCTGGAGTTAGTTAACTCCTACAGTGTCCATTTTGTCAGATTCTTCCCATCAATCCTGTTCTCTTTAGAAATGTGCTCAAATACTTCCTGCCTTGTCCACTTCCACCACACTCCTGAATGTATTTTAAACCTGCTCCTGTTAGTCCTGCTCTTTCCATTCCATCCATCATGTCCTTTCTTTCTGTGACATATTTCCGGCAGTTAACAAGAACGTGCTCTACTGTTTCTGGTAAATGACACTGTTCACAAAGCCCATTTGGATGTTTCCCTATAATGTTGAGAGTCCCGTTCAAGTTACTATGTCCTATTCTAAGTCTGGTCATCACTACCACCTCTTTTCTATTTCCTCCTCTGTTTCTCTCCCTACCCACTCTTTTTTGTATTGCATGTAGGTGTCGTCCTCTTATCTCCTGATCCCAGTACTGCTGCCACTCTTTATTGATTTCCTTCCATGCTATACTCTTTCCTTCTGCTTTAGAAAGTTCAATTGCAGTGTCTATGTTTTCTTTTCTAACAGCTTGTTTGGCTAATTTGTCCACTTTCTCATTACCCTTAATACCCATGTGTGCAGGAACCCAAATTAATGTGACCACAGTGCCTTGTTTTACCACTCGTGAATGTATTTCCATTTTTTCAAATAATAGGTCTTGGCGATTACTGGATGTACCTAGCTTTAGACTGTACAGAGCTGCTGCTGAATCACTACAAATCAGGGCTCTGTTAGGTTTGGCTTGTTCAATCCACTCTAAAGCCATCCATATGGCATGCAACTCAACTGTGTATACACTTAAAAGTTTGATGTCCGTTTGCATACTTCTGTTCTACTACTAGGAACTGCAACAGCAGAACCAGTGTTGTCTGTTATTGGATCTTTTGATCCGTCCGTAAACACCTGTACATACTCTGTGTATTTACTTTCTGTATACCAATAAAACTCATTAACTAAATCTGCATTTTTCCTCCTTGCCTTAATGTGCAGCAACTCTAGATCTACGATTAGTGGTTCAAGTATCCACACAGGGAGTCTAGGGCTATACACTGTCAGACAGAACCTCATTCCATACACTCCCAGATCTCTTGCTGCTCCATCCCTCCAGCCAAAACTTGTTTTAACTGTTCCCTCCCTTTCCCAGCAGGCCTGTAGCACTCTTTTGGTTGGATGATTATCTCCGTGCCCTCTCAAATTCATCCAATAATTTACAGTGAGCTGTTTCCTGCGTAAACACAGTGGCATTTCTCCTGCTTCTACTTGAAGGGCACATGTTCTCACTGCTCCTATGCATAATCTAAGGGCCTGGATCACATCTAACCCTCCAAGCACAGTTTTTTCTGCAGATCCATACACACCACACTCCCATAGTCCAGCCTTGATCTAATTAGTGCTACATAAATATATTTCAAGAATGCTACATCCACTCCCCAGTCCAACCCCACAAGGCATCTCATCACATTTAAAACCTTTTTGCATTTATCCACAATACTTTTAATGTGTTCCCTCCATGTTAATCTAGAGTCAAAATATACTCCTAAGAATCTAAATGACTCAACTATCTCTAAATTATTCCCATATAGTTGCAAGTTAAAATTTCCTCTAACTCTCTTTCTTGTGAAGAAAATTGCCTTAGTCTTTTCAACTGAGAACTTAAAACCCCATTTCTTCCCCCACATCTCAACTTGATTTATTCCCTCTTGCACCTTTTTAACTATATGACTCAAATTTCTCCCTCTTTTCCACAGAGCCCCATCGTCTGCAAATAATGACCTTCCCATGTCCACTGATACATTTCCAAAGAAATTAATTGAAAATAATACAGGACTTATCACACTCCCCTGTGGTGTTCCATTTTCAACCTCATATTTATTGGACATTTCAGATCCTATCTTTACCTGTATTGTTCTTTTGTTGAAAAAGTCCATTATCCAGTTAAAAACTTTACCCCCAATTTCTATTGCATTTAGCTTTATCAGAAGCCCCTCCTTCCAAAGCATATCATATGCTTTTTCTACATCGAAGAACACTGACGCTACTGTCTCTTTATTTATTTGTGCCTTCCTTACTTCATCTTCTAGACACAGCACTGGATCTAAAGTACCCCTTCCTTTCCTAAATCCACTTTGACATCCTACAATTACATCCTGTTTCTCTAAAAAGTACACCAGTCTTTCACTTACCATTCTCTCCATCAGTTTACATAAGTGCGATGTTAATGCAATTGGTCTATAGCTTGTTGGTTTGCTTGCATCTTTCCCTGGCTTCCTTATGGGTACAATGACCGCCTCCTTCCAACTCACAGGTATTCTACCTTCCTCCCACACTTTGTTAAACAGTAATAATAATTTTTTCAGATCTTCTTCGCTTAAGTGTTTTATCATCACATAGCATATTTCATCTTTCCCTGGTGCAGTCATACCAGCTTTAGCCAATGCCCTTTTTAACTCTCCCACAGTAAATGGCACACTCTGCTCATCTCCATTACTTTCCTTTCTCCTTAAGGCCTCCCTGTTTTCAGATTTAGTTTTCTCCCTGCCCCTTCTTCCCTCCTCAGACAAATTATTAGAGCTGTGTACCTTCACAAAA
Source organism: Synaphobranchus kaupii (assembly GCA_029718625.1). Classification (NCBI taxonomy): domain Eukaryota; kingdom Metazoa; phylum Chordata; class Actinopteri; order Anguilliformes; family Synaphobranchidae; genus Synaphobranchus; species Synaphobranchus kaupii. Next base: position 1,945,279 of record CM056378.1, read on the forward strand.
GTGCTAGCCATTAACTCAGCTTTTTCTTTATTACTTACTACTATTTCATCTCCATTTGTTAGCACCGGATAACTCCACTCCCTTTTGTCCCCCCCCATCTTTTTGATCATTCCCCACACCTCTCCTACTGGCGTTGTGTTCCCAATTGAATCACAAAACTGTCTCCAATAAGACTTTTTCACCTGTCTTATTGTCCTCCTTACCACTGCCTGAGCCTTTTTGTACTGTATCATATATTGAAAATTATGGGTTCTTTTCAATAATTTAGATGCCTTATTTCGGTTTCTCACAGCCTCTTTACAGTTATCGTCCCACCATGGTACTGCCTTCCTCTTTATTTTGCCTTTACTCTTAGGGATAGATCTCAGTGCAGCTGTTCTAATACCTTTTCTTATTTCCTTATCCAGAGCTTCTATGGTCATGTTATCATTGATCTGATTCAGATACTCATCACACTCTTCATTAAACTTCTCCCATTTAGCTTTCCCAAACACCCATTTCCCCCCCCTGTCCACTTTAGTCATAGAAGCATTCATGTTTATTGTACATAATAGTGGATAATGGTCACTACCTATAGTGCCTTCTTGATACGCTTTCCATTCACATATGGGAGCAATATTATTTGAAACCATTGTAAGATCCAGTGTTACAGTGTTTACTTCCATCATTTAAGCAGACTAAATTCCTCTCATCTAAAGAATCTTCTATTACTTGGCCATCAGTTTTCTCACTCCCCCACAATGTGTTATGTGCATTAAAATCCCCACACCACACAATGCTTGCTCTACTTTGTCCTTCTATTTCTTCAAGCTTATTTAATTCTAATCTCTTGCAAGGGTTATAATAATTCGCCACCACTACTTCCTTCCGTTCTACCCAAACTTCCACCACCACATACTCCAATTATTTTCCAATACCCAATACTCTATAAGGCATCCCTTGTTTAATAAATGTGACACAGCCCCCTCCACCCCCATCTTTCCTATCTCGCCTAATTGCCACATATCCAAGCAAAACAAAATCTAACTGAGGTTTCAACCATGATTCCTGAACACATAAAATGTCCGGTTTCTCCCTTCTACTATCTACAAATTGCTTTAAATCCTGCCCATTAGCTATCAAACTCCTTGCATTCCACTGGAATATTAACATTGTTATTATCAACCAACACATGCCTCTTGACTTGCCAGAACACTGAGACTGTCTCTCACTTCCTCCCATTTCAAACCTATCATATCAAGATGATGCACTGCTGCTTTGACAATTATTAGAATCCTTTCAGTTTTAGACTTAACCTCAGCTGTTGCATTTATCACTCCTGCTATAAAGGTCACCAACCCCTTCTTCTCTTCCCACCTCTTCCTTTTGTCCTCCTCTATATTCACTGTCATTTGCATTATATTTTGTCCACACTCCTTAGCCTGCTTTTCCTGACCCGCCCTCCTAACTGCTTCTGCATAAGATACTTTTTCCTTCACTCTGATCTGTTGCACCTCCACCTATCTTCTCATCACTTCACATCCCCAATAAGCAACACTGTGATTCCCTCCACAATTGCAGCACTTTGTTTTTACTCCCTCTCCACACTTCCCATACTCATGATCCCCCCACACTGCCACAAGAATAGCTGAGCCGCATTTCTATAGGCTACAGTCTATGGTTTTATTCTTCTTCTACTTGTCTCCTAGTACTGACATATTGAAGGCGAATAGTACAATAGCCTATATATCGCCATCGTCTGGCCGAAAGACCATATTGCACCCAAAAAATTTCATTCGGATATGATTTTATTCACCGTTTTGTGAATTATTGTCATTTTGGCAGTCCGTGAAATCATTTTGGCAGCCGTCAAATAATTTACTATGTAGGAAAAACCCCGAGCTGTATATTTTGTAAATATTACACATTACACACAAAAAACAAAAAAAACCGAGGTATGAACCGAACCGTGGATTTGGAGAATCGTTACCCCCCTACTTCTTTGGGAGTATGCTTGTCTTTGCGGAGAAGGTTGAGTTTGCATGCTTGATCGGATAATGTTACGGCTTGGTTGACACTAACATGGAACATTTGTGTAAATGTTATAATACCTTGATCCAGAAAGTTGGCAGAGAAACTTTTTTCCAGAATGCTAACTGTGGCTCTCATTGACACATGACCCATAAACGCTAAAGTTCTGGAATATTGCCGGATAAGGCTGCATGTGTAGAACCACACAGTCATGGTTTATTCCATTATAATTGTTTTATTGTGAAATAACATCATAGCACAGTTTCTTACATTATCTACATTATTTTCTTACATTATCTAGCATATTGCTGAATTACAATGGAGATGCAGGGCCCTGTTCACATATCACAATTGATTTCTGTTAGATTGATATACAGTAGGTACATGTATGACCTGTTTTACCAGGTTTTATGCATAACGTTTAAATGAGCACTGACACAGAAAAAAACATATTATGGCTCTCTGGCCCAGTAACATACCTACAAAAACTATCTTTGGGATGAAGTGGTGTGGCCAATCACTGAGATTTCACATCTGCTTTTCCCATTATATGTTTTCTCGTATTTTGCTCAGGTCTAAATAATATTATATAACATTTTGGAAGAAAGATACAGAACAGCAAGCCATAACTTGATGCTAAAATTGCAAAGATCTCCACAGCTACAGTGAACTTTCCAGGTGAGCTGACATAAGCTGGTATAAAGGTGATCCAGACTGCAGAGAATATGAGCATGCTGAATGTGATGAATTTGGCTTCATTGAAGTTGTCAGGTAGCTTACGAGCCAGGAAAGCTAAAACAAAGCACAATATAGAGAGGAGCCCAATATAACCCAGTACAGCCCAGAACCCCACTGCTGATCCTACATCACATTCTAGAATGATCTTTTCTTTGTAGTGCTTCATGTTCTTATTTGGGAAAGGAGGGGATATTAATAACCAAAGCACACAAATAAGGACCTGTATGAGAGTGAAAGCAAGAACACTCAGTCTCTGCTGCAGAGGCCCAAACCACTTCATGACATTACTGCCTGGAATTGTAGCCCTGAAGGCCATTAACACCACTATTGTTTTCCCCAGAACACAAGAGATGCAGAGGACAAAGGTGATCCCAAACGCAGTGTGGCGCAGCATACAGGACCACTCAGAGGGCCGGCCGATGAAGGTAAGAGAGCAAAGGAAACACAGTTTCAATGAAAAGAGCAGCAGGAAGCTCAGCTCTGAGTTGTTGGCTTTCACAATGGGTGTGTCCTTGTTTATAAAGAACAGCACAGCCACAAATGCAGTTACACACGCTCCAAATATAGAAAAAATAACAAGCACCATTCCCATAATTTCTTCAAAAGAAAGAAATTCTACAGCCTTTAAAACACATTTATCTCTTTTAGCGACAGACCAGTATTCTTCCAGGCACTGAATACAGTCATTAGAATCTGTAAAAAAAAAAAAAAATCAATGAAAAAAATTGTTATTAGAACCTTCTTTCCACGGATGGATGATACAATGAGCATATGCAAAACAATACAAAAAAAATGCAACTTTGAAATGTTCTCTATAGACTGGTTAGTGTTGAATCTGAATTACCTGTAGTATTGCTGATTTCTCCCTCAGCACAGGGCACACAGTCATAGCAGCAAACAGGCCTTCCTCTCTGCGCAGCCTTCCGAGTGCCTGGGGGACAGCTCTCACTGCACACTGACCTGGGTTTCTGTGCAACATGTTTCAACTCTTAACTCAAAACACTCATGGACAATGTGACATGTATATACTTTTTATAAATATTTCACGACACGTTCAGGCTGGGTGATAAAAATGCAATAATGCCCAGTGGTGCCATGTGTGGTATTCCCTTTCTTTTTTTTTTCTCTTTAATTATATCTTTTTTTGTGAGAAGTACTCTCAGCTATTACATCATTCTGTATCTCAATCAGTGCAAAAAGCTGAATATAGGTATGTGTGCTGTTATCAGACCATCTTTTCTCAAAGTGCATGAACACTTACCTGTGTTTGCCCACCTGCCCAAACCATACTAACAGGACTCATCACAAACTGCTGACCAGATGGTAAAGAGGCATCATAGTAGCCAACATCTCTGAACTCTACTGCACTGTCCGGACCAAGCTGCCAGTTCACCACCTCATATCTGGCTATCGGGTCTCCATTACTGTCAAAGGAGACTTTCTCTCCAGTGCCCAAAGAGAAATTGACTTTTTTCAGAGCCTCAAGTACCTGTACCGAAACAAAGATTTAAGCTGAGATAAATGCTTGGCTGTTTTTGTTCTTAAATATTGTTTGTTTTTGTTCATAATGAGGATTTTATTAGCTTTGTAAGAAGTGCTTATTGAGTTACCTGCCAGGGCTCTGTTTTCACACTATTCGTACAGCCTAGATGGGGTGTACATGCCAGCAGGTCATGTAGAGAATGAACAACAGCGTATACTGCTTTGTAAAAATTGTTGGATATTCTCAGCTCTGATACATCAGTGTATTCATTTTCCAGTTCACTCAATCTCTCAGATCCAGTGCAGGGCTTAATGTGAAGTAGATTGCTTTCATTTGTTAGTGAACATTGAAACACATTTTCCCAAAAGTCTATAACAGCAAGGTTTCCTGGATTTTGTGAGGGGTGAAGTTTTAATAGAAATTCTTTGAAGCCATTTATTTTGCCTTTGGTGACAGCAAAGCCAACAGACCCTCCCAGTATTCTGAAACTTGTTGGTGTCCCTATACTGCTTGCTGTTATCCAGCCTTCACTGCCCACCATTTGGAGTCCAGTAATATTCTGAATCATCAGCTGCTCCAATAACTTGTTCATTGTAGCCGCACCAAGAAATGCTACAATTACCTTTGCAGTTCCTCCTTTGATAACATCTACAACCTTCAGTAATTTCTCTGGCTCTGTTTTGTGAAATTTCTCAGAATACTCAATGCAGATCCCTTCTTCTTGAGCAGCTTCTATAAAAGTGGCCATCCCATAGTTGCCATAGTTACTGTCACTTCTCACTGCTCCTATCCAGGTCCAGCCAAAGTGCTTCACCAGCTGAGCCAGTGCTCTGCTCTGGTAATAGTCACTGGGAATGGTTCTGAAGAATGAGGGGAACCTATTCCTGTTGCTCAGACATGCACATGTTGAAAAGTGACTGATCTGAAAAAACATATATAGAGCAAAAGTAAAAATATATGAGAACATAAAGCATATGAAAACATATGAGTATAATGAATGCATATTACACAATGGAAAACACCTGCTTGGCTTACAAGAAAACACCTGGCAAAATAATCTGGACTCCATTTTAGGGACTTTTCAGTTGTCCTTGTTGAAATTTATTATTTTAATTCTGTTTTTGTGGTGGACAAGATAGATTTATTTATAGCAGATGTAACAACTATTTTTAAAATGTCATATTTTCTATAATAATTTTTGTTTTTACCATAAAATTTTCACAATAGAAAAACTTGGTTAAGTGACCAAAACATATTTGACATAACTATTCTGATTTCACTGAATCATTGAATTACTGCCTGTTTGGGAGTAAGGAGAAAAGGAACTCTTACCACTGGAATTTGAAATAGTCCAACAGTTGTTGCAATTGCAATGGCGTTAGTTGAAGTGGACGCCCCAATAATGGCCTGCACTCCTACCGGAGTGGAGCATGATGTGTCGGTCAGTGTTTCCTCATAACCGTTCATCAGAGCCATGGCTGATTGTATCGAGAAAGTTGGAGAGAGACAGGAGTCATATATCTTATATCCAAGAGATACACCTGGGAGGAGGTCAGTTCTGTTGTTTATTTCTTCAATGGCGAAGATCATGGTCTGGGCGAACCGGAATTGTCTGAAACTACCTCTAGAAATGACAGAATTTATTATTGCTTAAGTGGTTAAGCATATTGAGCGCAAAAGACTCATCAGTAGATTAAACTTTTAAAATTAAACGTTTTAAACTTCAAGTTAAACATACCTGTAAATATAATTTTATTATATTATTATTTTATAATTTGTAGTGTATGTAATATAATTAATATTACCCTTAGTTTCATTGTAATCACAGCAGAAACCTAATGTTGAATAAACACCAATACAAAGAGCAGCTGAATGTTAATTAATATGTAACCTTACCGTGTACACGTCAGGGGCTCAGGTTTGGTGTCAAATCTTCTGCTTATTTCTGAAGGAATGTTGTGCATGGCGAAGACCCCACCGATGTTGAAGTCTCCGTGTTGATAGAAGCTGGGCTTGGCTGCCCTCCCCAGTATTCTGCATGGTGGGGTCTGTGCTGCAGCCCAGAGGACTGTCAGTGCCAGCAGAATAGTCTGCAGTGCCATCCCACTGCACATCTCAGATCCAGCACTGCTGTGTACCAGGTTTATATACAGCAGCTTTAATTCTCCATCGATTTGTGATTCTCAAAGGCACAACTGAGTCCCAGGATAAGCAGGTTGAGGTGGAGCAAATTTCAAAAGAAACAGAGGCAGAAAAAGTAACATCACAAGAAATCACAAGCCTGTGCTTGACGCGCACACGCACACGCACACGCACACGCACACACACACACACACACACACAGTTTAAAGAAATGACTCAGAATCAGTGGGGCTTTTTAAAATGTTTAGTATGCAGGCCAACAAGTTCATACCTTTTACATTCAATTAGTTTGAAGTCAACAGTCTAACCCTGATGGAAAGGCAGCACACAAAATTGCATATAGTATTTAATCACTGAGCACTGAGGTATTTTAAGCTGGACATTAAAACATTTAAATTGTAGCCTAGCACACAGTCATTTGCAACTCAACAATATAATCAGCTGCATAATAATATCGCACACCATGAAAACCTGCAGTGAGACAAATCCCTATTAAAATGAAGAGTAGCAATAAGTGCAGGCCTACACAGTGGAAGAGCCACCTGCTTATAGGCCCAATATACTCTGATAGGCTTAATAATGTAAATAATAACATGTCGCATTAAAATTACATTCCAAGCAGGTCAAGGCTTTAATGAAACAGAGAGGTGGTAATCTACTGAGAAGTCCGTACTGATATCATTGAAATCCAGGGTACTTATACAGTCACTTTCTGAGGACTTCGATTTCTCAGCCTTTCTTGTCTCATGGTTGAAATCTCATTTATTCTTTTTCACTGACAGTTTAGAAAATAAACACTCCCAGATGCATTAGTCACAGGCAAAGAATAGATTCTCAAGGTAATGTCAACATGTGTGTGTTAACTATCTAAAAAAAAATCTATATCAACTTTGTGATTGCAAAAGCTTAAATGTATGATACAAGAACAAGAACACTTGTTTTACAATGTCTGTATGTTACATTGACACTGAGCTAACTAAGCAGTTTTGGTGTAAAAATGTGCAATATTTATTCAGTTTAGCTTGTGTCCACAACAAAGTATCTTGTGTTCTTAGGCTATGTTCGCTACGATTTTTCTACGACAACATAGCTGCAGTTTTGAAGTAAATGGAGTAGCTGTCATGGTTATTTGCAGCCTTTTTCTAAGTTTTTGGTTTCCTTTTTGCCGTCGTCGGGACACTCTATCGGATTTTTTCCGCCTCCGTTCCGGTTTTTGTGTCTTGCCCGACAATATTCCCGTCACCTGTTTTGCGTTTCCTGTGGGCTATAAATACCTGAGGACTTCCGCATTTCCACACTTCGAGATTGTCTTTGCTATGTTGATATACGAAGTCGGTAAGGTATAGGAATTTCGGTCGCTGCATTTCTGGTTTGTGCTAATGGGAGATGCAGCAAGTCCGGTTATAAAGATTTAGGATTAGATCTCCGAACCTTACACTCCCCCTCACAGTAGCTGGCTCGCTATCCATGATAGAAAACAAACTGAAATCATTTTGACCCAAGATTGAATTTCAATACTGTACTAATTTACGAAAGTAACAGCAAAACAGCAGAGGCGTCATGGAAGAATCTATGGCACCTCAAGCCGACAGCCAAGAGCAGATGATGTTAATACTAGAACCGCCAGTTGTATACCTAGAACTGCCAAAGGGGTCAAATTTACCCCTATTTTACATTGATCTCACTAAAAAATGTCTACTATCACTATAATAATGCAAGTTTCACAAGGGAATGTCTAAAATCAAAAACGTAAGTATGCTTAATCATTCAACTTGCGCCATACACCTAGTCTGAGCAGGTATCTTTCCCAGGGGCGAATCACAGTCTATTCTGACACCCCCCCCCAACAGTGCCTCTTCTCCCCAGGGCCGTTTCTAGATTGGGGGAATCAAGAGATGTTGGTGGGGCAGAAGGGGGAACTGTTAAGGTTCCCGCAGGGGGGACCGGACCCAAACGCAAGACTCAGAGACGGCTCAGGGGAAAGCTCCACCAGGGAGTACATTTATTCAAGGACATAGGCAGGGGCAAGACGAAACCAGGCATGAGGCAGGACAAGGCGAGGCAGGAACAGAGGGGTCAAGACTAGGAGGAGGCTGTGACTATAAGGGGGCTAAGACTAGGAGGGGTCAGTGAACAGGGAAAAGGATCAGGAACTATGGAGGGTCAGGAACTAGGAAGGGTCAGGAAATAAGGAGAGGCCAGGAACTAAGGAGCGGTCAGGGACTAGGATGGGTCAGGAACTGGGCTAGGCATGGATAGCACTCCGGCCGTGGGGTCAGGAAACATGGCGGCCCTCTGGCCGTGGGGTCAGGAAACATGGCGGCCCTTTTTGAGCCTTTTAAAACTAATTTACATTTAGCATTTCTACATCATTTCGCCCGTGCAACATGCTGTGGCGGAAGCGGGTTAAAACGCAAGATAACCTAGAGAAAGAACCTTCGCATGCTGCAGATGAAACTCCAATAATATCCAATTTTCAAACAGTCACCTGCACATTGCAATAACTTTGGCTGTGTTTATCCCACAAAAATCTATAACCCACTGTTGCCGTGCGTCTCTAGTTTTATAATATACGTATGATTTCGTCTGTAGCTCTAATATTGATGGCGCTACGGGCGTCATGCCTAGAACCGGCCCTGCTTCTCCCAGTTCGGCACACAGTGACTTCCCAAATTACCAAACGGTCTCAGGCGCTTTAAAATCCATGAGAAAAATATCACTTCACCAATGCAACAGCTTGCCACACGCCATGCGCCGGCCAGAAAATAGAGCCCTTAGTCTGATGTATCATAGAAAATTCATTGCATTATTTCAAAATACAAAAAAGTATCTTGATACAAATTATATCTTATTTTTTTCACACTAATGAAATGCATATTTCAAATACAGTTGAAATACTGCCCATCTCTGAGAACGAGAAGCAGACCCGGCGGGAGAATTATTGGGAAGCACGGGCCTCAAATCTTTTAGGGCGGGCACATAAAAGTAGCTCATCTACACGGGATATTTTGTTTTCACAAACCACAGCCAGTATGCTAGTACACACATTCATGTCGGCATTAAGGATGTCTTAAAGAAAGCGAAACCCTAAACATATAGCATCACCAAATTGGCTACTTTCCTCCAATCCAAATCAATGAACTAACACTGGGTGTTTGTATTTTTTTTTTGTTTTTTTTTTACAGTTCCATGGCCCTTTTTTGCCATTTCTGTGATTTCCTCCGTTTTTAGTGCTTTCCGTAATTTGCGGCAATTTTTGATGGTAACTGTCTACCTTAACATAGCCTACCATGTTATTTAGGCTATATAGGCTAGGCTTCTGCATTTTAACTATATTGCCAAATGCTGGGCAAAACAAAGAGCGACAATGTAGGCTACGCAGATCCTGGAAGGCACTGGGATCAAGATTCCTGTCCTTGGCTGCTGACATTTTTAGATTGATTCTGTCAATGTGCAAACTTCTAATAAAACACATTATTTTACCGAACAGAACTTTTTGTTAATGATGATAGATGGTACTAAATAGCACACCTTCTGGTTCAGTTCACTATTAGAACAATGTCAAACAATATTTATGGTTATATAAATAATTTATTTTCAGTGCTTCTTAGTTTTATTGACATGACTCTCTTAAAGCTTAATTTATGGTTTAAGCAAAACGAAGTTCGCTTTAGTTCGTTTAGCCAAAATGACGTCGACATGTGCCTTTTTTTGTTCGCCCAGCATGGTCTGTTGGTGTTATTTCACCTATTTGCGCACAGGCAGGCATTTGTTGACTAGGCGAAGTCAGTCCAGGAGAACTCGGTTGGTGATTGGTCAAATGTAGTGGTGGGTCTTCCAGGGTATCTCGGTTGCGATTGCAAATTAACGTTTTATGTTTGTTGCTACGGAAGCGCGTTGCAATGTTTGAGGTTGCTATGCATCGCGTGACATTGTAGCAAGCAAAGTCTTCATGAAATATGAAAGAATTTAGTTTGCTTTTAACTTGTGCAGCTTCGCTCAACCGAAAAAACTTCGCCTTATTTTTAGGGGTGTAACGGTTCTGAAACCGAGACCGAAACCGTGATACAAACGTCCACGGTCTTGTGTCACGATACACCCCCTCCCCCAACCCCAACCCGCTGCCACCACTGCAGGTGCAGCCTGTTGAGCTCTCATTACATTACTACTAATGTAAGAAAACTAATTTTTCATTTCACAATTAAAACTATAACACATGTAAATCATGAAATTATTATTCTATTTAAAGTTAGGGCACTGCAGGGTTTTTCCTGGCAGAGAAATGGGTTTTGACGGTACCAATGCAAGCACACGCAGTGCGTGAGGAGCAACGTTTTTTGCATTCATTTTACTGTAAATACAGTTTTTGGAGTACAAAGAGCCCATGTAGGCTTTGGTTGTAAAGTACCAGTAGGGTTGTGTTTAGTTCGGTTTTAGAAATCAAAGGTCCTTGAAGTTTTTTGAATATTTGAATATTAGGCTATTTTGATAGAAAAATAGAAACAAATACAAATAGAAAAATAAACAACACTCTAAAACAGAAATAATGTAGCTACATGTTTTTTTTTGTAAACGTACAAAAACACAATTTGTGTTTTTACATGACAACAGCAACGTAGACTATTTCAGCCCTAAAAGCGATAGGTCACTGTGGAAATGTCGACTGTACGAGACTTTGGCGAAACGTAACGTAAGATAAACTCTTCAGGGTTAATCATAACACAGTGGTAGCCTACCTGCATATAGCGTACAGGTAAGATATTTGGTTTCATTAACATATTTAAGGGCTAGCTACGAGAGATTTTGGAGGAAAAAAATGAGGTGTCTTCTAAACCGAAAGTGCATCAGGTAGCCTACTGTATAGTAGCCTACAGTAACGACGCTGAAGTTGGCTCCCGATTCGCAGCTTCCGATTCGGAATTGCCGGTCCACCTTAAATCATTCGCGAAAAGCGATTGTATGCTTTCACGGTCATCCTTCCGCTTTTTTCTCCGCTAAATCTAATTGGCTCAACATTCTGATAGCCTAGTTGTGTGTGTATATATATATATGAAATACCAGGTACTGTTATACATCTGAAATAATTTGGATACTGCACCGTTTTGAAATAATCGCACTCCAAACGTTATGAAACAATACAATAATATTGGCATAATACAAAAAATGATAATAAATATCCAAAATTACAATGTATGAAACGTTTGACACTAGGGTATGACAGTACGTCTGACTCGAGTTCGGTGAAATATTACTGTAGCATTTTCAAATAATCCCTCTTCAAACTTTCTATGTAATCCAATGTAAATCTACTGAAAAAGGTGAAATTTTGCATAGGATTTTCTTGTCAATTTTAGAACGTCTCAAACTTTTGACACTAGGGTATGAGAAAAGAGTTCCTCCACTATATCTGACTCGAGTTCGGTGAAATATTACTGTAGCATTTTCAAATAATCCTACTCCAAACTTTCTATGTAATCCAATGTAAATCTACTGAAAAAGGTGAAATTTTAAATAGGAATTTCTTGCCAATTTTAGAACGTCTCAGACTTTCAACATGTGGGTATGAGAGAAGAGGTCCTCCACTATATCTGACCCAAATTGGGTGAAATATTACTGTAGCATTTTCAAATAATCCCTCTTCAAACTTCTTATGTCCACCAATGTAAATCTACTGAAAAAGGTGAGTATTTAAATAGGAATGTCTTGTCAATTTTAGAACGTCTCAAACTTTTGACATGTGGGTATGAGAGAAGAGGTCCTCCACTATATCTGACCCAAGTTGGGTGAAATATTACTGTAGCATTTTCAAATAATCCCTCTTCAAACTTTCTGTGTAATCCAATGTAAATCTACTGAAAAAGGTGAAATTTTAAATAGGATTTTCTTGCCAATTTTAGAACGTCTCAAACTTTTGACATGTGGGTATGAGAGAAGAGGTCCTCCTCTACATCTGACCTGAGTTGGGTGAAATATTACTGTAGCATTTTCAAATAATCCCTCTTCAAACTTTCTAAGTAATCCAATGTAAATTTACTGAAAAAGGTGAAATTTTGAATAGTATTTTCTTGTTAATTTTAGAATGTCTCAAACTTTTGACACTTGGGTATGAGAGCAGAGTTCCTCCACTATATCTGACTCGAGTTTGGTGAAATATTACTGTAGCATTTTCAAATAATCCCTCTTCAAACTTTCTATGTAATCCAATGTAAATCTACTGAAAAAGGTGAAATTTTAAATAGGAATTTCTTGCCAATTTTAGAACGTCTCAAACTTTTGACACTTGGGTATGAGAGCAGAGTTCCTCCACTATATCTGACTCGAGTTTGGTGAAATATTACTGTAGCATTTTCAAATAATCCCTCTTCAAACTTTCTATGTAATCCAATGTAAATCTACTGAAAAAGGTGAAATTTTAAATAGGAATTTCTTGCCAATTTTAGAACGTCTCAAACTTTTGACACTTGGGTATGAGATAAGAGGTCCTTCACCACCTCTGACTCGAGTTGGGTGAAATATTACTGCAGCATTTTCAAATAATCCCTCTTCAAACTTTCTATGTAATCCAATGTAAATTTACTGAAAAGGGTGAAAATTTAAATAGGATTTTCTTACCAATTTTAGAACTTCTCAAACTTTTGACATATGGGTATGAGAGAAGAGGTTCTCCTCTACATCTGACCCGAGTTGGGTGAAATATTACTGTAGCATTTTCAAATAATCCCTCTTCAAACTTTCTAAGTAATCCAATGTAAATTTACTGAAAAAGGTGAAATTTTGAATAGGATTTTCTTGTCAATTTTAGAACATCTCAAACTTCTGACACTTGGGAATGAGAGAAGAGTTCCTCCACTATATCTGACCTGAGTTGGGTGAAATATTACTGTAGCATTTTCAAATAATCCCACTTCAAACTTTCTATGTAATCCAATGTAAATCTACTGAAAAAGGTGATTATTTAAATAGGAATTTCTTGCCAATTTTAGAACAATTTTAGAACGCAGAGGTACTTCCGGTGATCCCGGTGTATGGGGATATGGAAGAATACATCCGGCAGGGCCACAGAAGTGAACCAATCGCTGTCTCCCACCAGTAGGGGGAGACTGGAACGGTGGAGCATGTGGAAGGGCAGGCGCTTTAGGAAGCAGTTGAGCCCTCTCCAGCCTAAGATGGGGCGGAAGCCCATCCATCTCACCCCATCCCTCTCAGGTGCCGGGAAATACGTAAAATAAATCCCATTGCCACCTAGGGCAGGGGTGTTATTGCTCCCGTTTCAGAAACACCAGAATCTCATCTAGGAGAGTTCACGCAGTAGACAGTTTCTCCTGATTTGGGGGGGTGCGGCGTGTGAACTGGAGCTTGTACCCCGACTCGAAGGTGCTGAGCACTGAAGGACATCGGGTACGTAGGCGCCATAGCAAGGTTACTGGGGGTAGCGGAGGACATATCCTGCGAAAATCCCTCCAACACACCACAGGCAGCGTAGTGTTGGCTAGCTAAGCCAACAAAGCAGAGGGCTAGTAGGCTGGCGCAGGTGGCTAGCAGTAGGCCCGAATCAGTAGCACTGAAGGGCCGCCAGAGGCTGGTAAAACCTCAGGTAGCGTGTGTCCACTGACACAGAGGCTACTTCTGGCTTGTCCCTTTTCCCTTTCTTAGTAACAACAAGGAGAAAGAAAATTCAATGCCTCAACAGGACAAAATACAATCAGAAGATATCGGCATAAACCGATCTACTTCTGCAAGGAAAACCGGCAGTGAACTGCCTAACAAAAGGTAACAACTCTACCGAGTAATGGTAGCCAAACAAACAGTAACAAACCGTGATTCCGCGTTGCTGGGGAGGGAAGGCCCCAGAAAGCATACTCCGTTCAGGACGTAGCTCCGGGCAATAGGGAGAGGCAAGAAATTCTAAAGGGTACCATACAAACCAATCTCTGCTCAAACTCAGGGAAAAAAAGTTCTTCCCGTAGTGGTGGTTAATTTGCTATTCAGTCTCCTCACATACCATGGCGTATTGAACAATATGAAATAGAACTTTCTTCCTCTCTCATATCCAAGTGTCAAAAGTTTGAGACGTTTTAAAATTGGCAAGAAATTCCAATTCAAAATTCAAAATTTTCTTCAGTATATTTACATTGGATTACACAGAAAGTTTGGAGTGGGATTATTTGAAAATGCTACAGTAATATTTCACGCAACACAGGTCAGATATAGTGGAGGACCTCTTCTCTCATACCCAAGTGTCAAAAGTTTGAGACGTTCTAAAATTGTCAAGAAAATCCTATTTGAAATGTCACCTTTTTCAGTAGATTTACATTGGATTACATAGAAAGTTTGAAGAGGGATTATTTGAAAATGCTACAGTAATATTTCACGCAACACAGGTCAGATACAGTGGAGGACCTCTTCTCTCATACCCAAGTGTCAAAAGTTTGAGACGTTCTAAAATTGGGAAGAAATTCCTATTTAAATAATCACATTTTCAGTAGATTTACATTGGTGGACATAGGAAGTTTGAAGAGGGATTATTCGAAAATGCTACAGTAATATTTCACCCAACTCGGGATCAGATGTAGAGGACGACCTCTTCTCTCATACCCAAGTGTCAAAAGTTTGAGACGTTCTAAAATGGGCAAGAAATTCCTATTTAAATAATCACCTATTGGTGGACATAGGAAGTTTGAAGAGGGATTATTCGAAAATGCTACAGTAATATCAGAATGTTGAGCCAATTAGATTTAGCGGAGAAAAAAGCGGAAGGACGACTGTGAAAGCATACAATCGCTTTTCGTGACCGATTTAAGGTGGACCGGTAATTCCGAATCGGGAGCCAACTTCAGCGTCGTCCTACAGTAAGCAATGGAAAACGCCGAATGCGTAGGCCTATTTGTACAACGTTTAAAAAAAAAAAAAGATTGTTTCTAGCTATACTGAACATAATTTTCTTGTAAACGGTGCATTTTACAGTCTGTGGCTGTGGCAAGACGAGGGTCGTAAGCGCTTTGGGCTATTAACAGCACCCTCTGATTTCATTGCACTGTGGTATCAATCCTGGGGTTTTCTTAAAGCTGTAGCCTAGTTTATAATTTAAGATAAACAAGAATGGGACACTGTAATTGAGACCGATAAGTCTAACACTATAGTTATGGGGCGCCAACGTGGATCAGGTTAAAGCTTTTACCTTTTCAGAAGTTAGGGCTTCAAAAGGTAGCCTAATTCAAAATTAGAGCGTGTTCCATCCAACTCGCTGCCCACGCTATGTTTTTCCACCGAGTCGCACTCTGCCACAAGAATAGCTGAGCCGCATTTCTATAGGCTACAGTCTATGGTTCTATTCTTCTTCTACTCGTCTCCTAGTACTGACATATTGAAGTTAAAAAGTACAATAGCCTATATATCGCCATCGGCTGACCGAAAGACCATATTGCACCCAAAAAATTAAATTAAATTCATTTGGATATGATTTTATTTGCCATTTTGTTAATTATTGTAATAATAATTTACTATGTAGGAAAAACCCTGAGCTGTATATTTTGTAAATCTTACACACTACACAAACAAAACAAAAAAAACCGAGGTATGAACCGAACCGTGGTTCAAAAATCGAGGTCTGAACCGAACCGTGGATTTGGAGAATCGTTACACCCCTACTTCTTTGGGAGTATGCTTGACTTTGCGGAGAAGGTTGAGTTTGCATGCTTGATCCGATAATGTTACGGCTTGGTTGACACTAACATGGAACATTTGTGTAAATGTTATAATCCCTTGATCCAGAAAGTTGGCAGAGCAACTTTTTCCAGAATGGACACATGACTCATAAACGCTAAAGTTCTGGAATATTGCCGGATAAGGCTGCATGTGTAGAACCACACAGTCTGTCATGGTTTATTCCATCAAAATAGTTTTATTGTGAAATAACATCATAGCACAGTTTGTTACATTATCTACATTATTTTCTTACATTATCTAGCATATTGCTAAATTACAATGGAGATGCAGGGCCCTGTTCACATATCACAATTGATTTCTGTTAGATTGATATACAGTAGGTACATGTATGACCTGTTTTACCAGGTTTTATGCATAACGTTTAAATGAGCACTGAGACAGAAAAAAACATATTATGGCTCTCTGGCCCAGTAACATACCTACAAAAACTATCTTTGGGATGAAGTGGTGTGGCCAATCACTGAGATTTCACATCTGCTTTTCCCATTATATGTTTTCTCGTATTTTGCTCAGGTCTAAATAATATTATATAACATTTTGGAAGAAAGATACAGAACAGCAAGCCATAACTTGATGCTAAAATTGCAAAGATCTCCACAGCTACAGTGAACTTTCCAGGTGAGCTGACATAAGCTGGTATAAAGGTGATCCAGACTGCAGAGAATATGAGCATGCTGAATGTGATGAATTTGGCTTCATTGAAGTTGTCAGGTAGCTTTCGAGCCAGAAAAGCTAAAACAAAGCACAATATAGAGAGGAGTCCAATATAACCCAGTACAGCCCAGAACCCCACTGCTGATCCTACATCACATTCTAGAATGATCTTTTCTTTGTAGTGCTTCATGTTCTTGTTGGGGAAAGGTGGTGATATTGTTAACCAAAGCACACAAATAAGGACCTGTATGAGAGTGAAAGCAAGAACACTCGGTCTCTGCTGCAGAGGCCCAAACCACTTCATGACATTACTGCCTGGAAGTGTAGCCCTGAAGGCCATCAACACAACTATTGTTTTCCCCAGAACACAAGAGATGCAGAGGACAAAGGTGATCCCAAACGCAGTGTGGCGCAGCATACAGGACCACTCAGAGGGCCGGCCGATGAAGGTAAGAGAGCAAAGGAAACACAGTTTCAATGAAAAGAGCAGCAGGAAGCTCAGCTCTGAGTTGTTGGCTTTCACAATGGGTGTGTCCTTGTTTATAAAGAAAAGCACAGCCACAAATGCAGTTACACATGCTCCAAATATAGAAAAAATAACAAGCACCATTCCCATAATTTCTTCAAAAGAAAGAAATTCTACAGCCTTTAAAACACATTTATCTCTTTTAGCGACAGACCAGTATTCTTCCAGGCACTGAATACAGTCATTAGAATCTGTAAAAAAAAAATTAAAAAATTGTTATTAGAACCTTCTTTCCACAGATGGACGATACAATTAGCATATGCAAAACAATACAAAAAAAATGCAACTTTGAAACGTTCACAATAGGCTGGTTTGTGTTGACTCTGAATTACCTGTAGTATTGCTGATTTCTCCCTCAGCACAAGGCACACAGTCATAGCAGCAGACAGGCCTTCCTCTCTGCACAGCCTTCCGAGTGCCTGGGGGACAGCTCTCACTGCACACTGACCTGGGTTTCTGTGCAACATGTTTCAACACTTAACTCAAAACACTCACGGACAATGTGACGTGTATATACTTTTTATAAATATTTCACGACACGTTCAGGCTGGGTGATAAAAATGCAATAATGCCCAGTGGTGCCATGTGTGGTATTCCCTTTCTTTTTTTTTTCTTTAATTATATCTTTTTTTGTGAGAAGGACTCTCAGCTATTACTTCATGCTGCATCTCAATCAGTGCAAAAAGCTGAATATAGGTATGTGTGCTGTTATCAGACCTTTTCTCAAAGTGCATGAACACTTACCTGTGTTTGCCCACCTGCCCAAACCATACTAACAGGACTCATCACAAACTGCTGACCAGATGGTAAAGAGGCATCATAGTAGCCAACATCTCTGAAATCTACTGCACTCTCCGGACCAAGCTGCCAGTTCACCACCTCGTATCTGGCTATCGGGTCTCCATTACTGTCAAAGGAGACTTTCTCTCCAGTGCTCAAAGAGAAATTTACTTTTTTCAGAGCCTCAAGTACCTGTACCGAAACAAAGATTTAAGCTGAGATAAATGCTTGGCTGTTTTTGTTCTTAAATATTGTTTGTTTTTGATCATAATGAGGATTTTATTAGCTTTGTAAGAAGTGCTTATTGAGTTACCTGCCAGGGCTCTGTTTTCACACTATTCGTACAGCCTAGATGGGGTGTACATGCCAGCAGGTCATGTAAAGAATGAACAACAGCGTATACTGCTTTGTAAACATTGTAGGAGATTCTCAGCTCTGATACATCAGTGTATTGGTTTTCCAGTTCACTCAAGCTCTCAGAACCAGTGCAGGGGTTAATGTGAGGTTGGTTGTTTTCAGTGGTTAGGGAACATTGAAAAACATTTTCCCAAAAGTCTGTAACAGCAAGGTTTCCTGGATATTGTGAGGGGTGAAGTTTTAATATGAATTCTTTGAAGCCATTCATTTTGCCTTTGGTGACAGCAAATCCAACAGACCCTCCCAGTATTCTGAAACTCGTTGGTGTCCCTATACTGCTTGCTGTTATCCAGCCTTCACTGCCCACCATTTGGAGACCAGTAATATTCTGAATCGTCAGCTGCTCCAATAACTTTCTCATTGCAGCCCCACTAAGAAATGCCACAATTACCCTTGCAGTTCCTCCTTTGATAACATCTACAACCTTCAGTAATTTCTCTGGCTCTGTTTTGTGAAATTTCTCAGAATACTCAATGCAGATCCCTTCTTCTTGAGCAGCTTGTATAAATGTGGCCATCCCATAGTTGCCATAGTTATTATCACTTCTCACTGCTCCTATCCAGGTCCAGCCAAAATGCTTCACCAGCTGAGCCAGCGCTCTGCTCTGGTAATAGTCACTGGGAATGGTTCTGAAGAATGAGGGGAACCTATTCCTGTTGCTCAGACATGCGCATGTTGCAAAGTGACTGATCTGAAAAAACATATATAAAGCAAAAGTAAAAATATATGAGAACATAAAGCATATGAAAACATATGAGTATAATGAATGCATATTACACAATGGAAAACACCTGCTTGCCTTACAAGAAAACTCCTGGCAAAATAATCTGGATTTATTATTTTAATTCTGTTTTTGTGGTGGACAAGATAGATTTATTTATAGCAGATGTAACAACTATTTTTAAAATGTCATATTTTCCATAATAATTTTTGTTTTTACCATAGAATTTTCACAATAGAAAAACTTGGTTAAGTGACCAAAACATATTTGACATAACTATTCCGATTTCACTGAATCATTGAATTACTGCCTGTTTGGGAGTAAGGAGAAAAGGAACTCTTACCACTGGAATTTGAAATAGTCCAACAGTTGTTGCAATTGCAATGGCGTTAGTTGAAGTGGACGCCCCAATAATGGCCTGCACTCCTGCCGGAGTGGAGCATGATGTGTCGGTCAGTGTTTCCTCATAACCGTTCATCAGAGCCATGGCTGATTGTATCGAGAAAGTTGGAGAGAGACAGGAGTCATATATCTTATATCCAAGAGATACACCTGGGAGGAGGTCAGTTCTGTTGTTTATTTCTTCAATGGTGAAGATCATGGTCTGGGGGAACCGGAATTGTCTGAAACTACCTCTAGAAATGACAGAATTTATTATTGCTTAAGTGGTTAAGCATATTGAGCGCAAAAGACTCATCAGTAGATTAAACTTTTAAAATTAAAAGTTTTAAAATTAAAGTTAAACATACCTGTAAATAGAATTTTATTACTGTATATTATTATTTTATAATTTGTAGTGTATGTAATATCATTAATATTACCCTTAGTTTCATTGTAATCACAGCAGAAACCTAATGTTGAATAAACACCAATACAAAGAGCAGCTGAATGTTAATTAATATGTAACCTTACCGTGTACACGTCAGGGGCTCAGGTTTGGTGTCAAATCTTCTGCTTATTTCTGAAGGAATGTTATGCATGGCGAAGACCCCACCGATGTTGAAGTCTCCGTGTTGATAGAAGCTGGGCTTGGCTGCCCTCCCCAGTATTCTGCATGGTGGGGTCTTTGCTGCAGCCCAGAGGACTGTCAGTGCCAGCAGAATAGTCTGCAGTGCCATCCCACTGCAGGTCTCAGACCAGCAGTGCAGTGTACCAGGTTTAAATACAGCAGTTTTAATTCTCCATCGATTTGTGATTCTCAAGGCACGACTGAGTCCCAGGATAAGCAGGGTGAGGTGGAGCAAATTGCAAAAGAAACAGAGGCAGAAAAAGTGTGTTTCACAAGAAACACAAGCCTGTGCTTGACGCACACGCATGCACGCACACACACACACACACACACACACACACACACACAGTTTAAAGAAATGACTCAGACTCAGTGGGGCTTTTTTAAATTTTTAGTATGCAGGCCAATAAGTTCATACCTTTTACATTCAATTAGTTTGAAATCAACAGTCTAACCCTGATGGAAAGGCAGCACACAAAATTGCATGTAGTATTTAATCACTGAGCACTGAGGTATTTTAAGCTGGACATTAGAACATTTAAATTGTAGCCTAGCACACAGTCATTTGCAACTCAACAATATATTCAGCTGCATAATAATATCGCACACCATGAAAACCTGCAGTGAGACAAATCCCTATTAAAATGAAGAGTAGCAATAAGTGCAGGCCTACACAGTGGAAGAGCCACCTGCTTTTAGGCCCAGTATAGTCTGATAGGCTTAATAATGTAAATAATAACATGTCGCATTAAAATTACATTCCAAGCAGGTCAAGGCTTTAATGAAACAGAGAGGGGCAATCTACTGTGAAGTCCGTACTGATATCATTGAAATCCAGGGTACTTATACAGTCACTTTCTAAGGACTTCGATTTCTCAGCCTTTCTTGTCTCATGGTTGAAATCTCATTTATTCTTTTTCACTGACAGTTTAGAAAATAAACACTCCCAGATGCATTAGTCACAGGCAAAGAATAGATTCTCAAGGTAATGTCAACATGTGATTGTTAACTATCTAAAAAAAAAATCTTTTTCTACGTTTTTGGTTTCCTTTTTGCCGTCGTCAGGACGCTCTATCGGATTTTTTCCGCCTCCGTTCCGGTTTTCGTGTCTTGCCCGACAATATTCCCGTCACCTGTTTTGCGTTTCCTGTGGGCTATAAATACCTGAGGACTTCCGCATTTCCACACTTCGAGATTGTCTTTGCTATGTTGATATACGAAGTCGGTAAGTTGGTGGAAAACTATTTTATGTTCATGTTATCATACATAATATAGGCTATGGCATATACTAGTCTCTTAGGGCATGACAAATGCTCATTCCAATTTACTGTGCGCTGATATGTGGTAGATTAAGATAAAAATTTCCTTGGAGTCATTATGAATAGGAAAACTTAAAAGATTAAAAGAATACAGACAAATGCAATCCCAGGACGTAGAGTACAGGGACAAGTGATGTTTTATTGAGGTACAAGAGTGAATGATTAGGCAACATATTTAGGTGTATGTAACACTGTGATGTTAATGTTTTTTATCTTAAGCCACCAGAAGGAGCAAATGTGTATGCGTTATAATGTACAAAACTAATTTTATTCATTTTATGACATGTTTTGCATAGGGGTTTTGGACCCATAGATATCTACCCCCCTATACTGCTGAAAATATATAATTCTCACATGGAAATTTTGCAAAACTTGTGGACATGGAGTTTATGATCCGGGAAATGTATATATATTACCGATTTCACTTATGTAGCTCTCAGCAAAATAAAAAAAAACTATTTAAAATTTTTTTTTTCAAAAGTTTCTTTGCATTTCTGGCACTTTATTTTGACTTAAATTATGAAAATAAAAAATCTAAGTTTGTATTGTAAATGGTACACCTGTCTTCTTTCATTTAAAGGATAAGTTCGCTATTTTGGACCTTGGACCCTATTTGCGGTCTGTCTTCCATGAACCTGACATATTGAGTCCATATTTTCGCTGATTGGTCCAGTATTGAACTCGCTACAGATTTCCTGTAGGCTCTCACTGGGCTACAATAGAAGTCAACGGGGCAATTCTAAATGTTATGGAAAAACAACGATAAATGTGCTTTTATAGCTCAGTGTGTATTCTTACGGTCTCCGTATGCTCTCCTGTGAAATGTAGGCTATCACAAACGCAAACCGAACGTTGAAACAACAGTTCCATTTGAAACAGAACTATTTCTCCGACCGCACTACCTCGCACTGTAAACTTCCGCAGTCTAGCTACGTTGTAGAGAGGGGCGGGCCGCTTGAAAAGCAGTTGATCACAAATCCTGACCTCCCGTTGGAGTTTACTAGCTAGTAGCCTACATTACATTACATTACAATCATTTGGCAGACGCTTTTATCCAAAGCGATGTACAATAAGTGCATATTGAAGGTCATTGACGCGACTACAAAGAAAATCCGACAAAGCACAGCTTTCTCACAGCATAGGAGCTATCCCTAGTAATAAACATGAGAAGTACACAGTCAGCTATACATTCTGAACTATAGAATAACCAAAAAACCCAAGTTACATAGAAAACAGGAAGCGAATACTATAGAATGGCCCTATAGGTATAATTTTAGTCGAGGTGGAGTCTGAAAAAGTGTGTTTCCAGACCACGCCGAAAAACAGACAGTGTTTCAGCTGAGCGCAGCAGAGTGGGGAGTTCATTCCACCACTGGGGAGCAAGGGTGGAAAAGCTCCGCAGTCGGGAGGAGCGGGAGCCTTTAACATGGAGGGAGGGAAGTGCAAGTCGCCCTGCAGCAGCAGAGCGAAGTGGTCGAGCAGGAGTGTAGTGCTGGATTAAGTCCTGTAGGTAGGAGGGGCCTGACCTTTTGGCTGCAGTGTAGGCCAGGGTCAGAACTTTGAACCTGATCCTGGCCACGACCGGCAGCCAGGGGAGTGACCTCAGCAGGGGGGTGACGTGTGAAAACTTCGGGAGGTTGAACACAAGCCGAGCAGCCGCATTCTGGACCAGTTGTAGGGGCAGAATGGCGTAGGCTGGTAGGCTTGCGAGAAGGGAGTTGCAGTAGTCCAGGCGTGAGGTGACCATGGTCTGGACAAGAAGCTGGGCGGAGTAAGTGGTTAGGTACGGCCGAATTCTCCTGATGTTGTACAGGAGGAACCTGCAGGACCGTGCCGTTGCCCTGATGTGTTCTTTGAAGTCCAGCTGATCGTCCAGGACCACCCCCAGGTTCCTTGCAGAGCGGTAGGCGGTCACCATGGTTCGGTCAACGGTGATGGACAGGTCTAGGAGCGGGGAGGTCTTGTATGGCATGAAGAGCAGCTCGGTCTTGTCGAGGTTGAGCTTCAGGTGATGGCTAGACATCCACTCAGAGATGTCAGCCAGGCAAGCAGATATCCTTTCCTTTACCTGTGGGGCAGAGGGAGGGAAAGAGAGGAAGAGTTGAGTGTCATCAGCATAGCTATGGTAAGAGAAGCCATGTGAATTAATGACCAAACCAAGGGACTTAGTATAAATGGAGAACAACAGAGGACCCAGTACAGATCCCTGCGGGACTCCTGTAAGAAGTGGATGAGGTGCAGAGACAGAGCCCTTCCAGGAGACTTGGTAGGATCTATCAGTGAGATAGGATGTAAACCAAGAGAGGGCAGTTCCAGAGATGCCCATCTCAGCTAGTGTGGAGATCAGGAGTTTGTGGTTGACCGTGTCAAATGCTGCAGACAGGTCAAGGAGAATCAGGACAGAGGAGAGGGAGGAGGCTCTGGCAGTGGCGAGTGCCTCAGTCACAGCCAGGAGCGCAGTTTCAGTGGAATGCCCGGTTCTGAAGCCGGACTGATGAGGGTCGAGCAGGTTGTTCTGGTGGAGAAAAACCGACAGTTGGTTAAGGGCAGCTCGTTCAAGAGCTTTGGACAGGAAGGGCAGGAGAGACACAGGACGATAGTTTCTAACATCAGAGGGGTCTAAGCTAGGTTTTTTAAGGAGTGGGGTAACACGGGCAGTTTTGAAAACATAGCCACAGGTTAAGGAGGTGTTGAAAATGGAAGATAGATATGGAAGGACCTCACCGGATATAGACTGGAGGACTGCCGACGGGATGGGGTCCAGTGGGCAGGTGGTTGCACGCTGGCGCGTTACAAGTTGGAGTACATCTGTGTCCTCCAGAGTCTTAAAGGACGAAAATGTAGCGGTGGGTTCATTATGGGGCATATGAGGCGTCACCGGATGTGTGAAGGAGTTTCGGATCACGGCTACCTTCTCCTCAAAGTGGATCAGGAAGTCATCGGCAGAGAGGGAAGAGGGTGAGGGGGGTGGAGGAGGGATCAGCAGGGAAGAGAAGGTGGAAAAGAGTTTACGGGGGTTAAACATGCATGCATTAATTTTTGACTGGTAAAATGTTGCCTTAGCAGACGTAGTTGCTGATGTGAAGGCTGCCAGCAGAGTGTGATACGAGGCCAGGTCATCTGGGGATCTGGATTTCCTCCACTTTCTCTCGGCAGCTCGCAGCGTGGTTCTGCTGGATCGGAGAGAATCAGTCAGCCACGGGCCTACAGCAGAACTATTTGTAACGCAGTGTTTGTAATCATCATTTGTAATAATTTACATTACCTGCGCAACTTCAACCTCTCTCTCTTCTCTTGCTCTCTTATCATCCATCTCTTGTAGTTCCGTGTCCGTGTATTCTGGCTCAAATCTGTAGCCAGTAATGTCAAAGTCAAAATCAAATTCTTCGTCTTCGTAATCATTATAGTAATCCATCATCCAAGTTTTTTTGTGCAAATTGTAGCCTACGTTGCTGCAGGTAAACAAACGCAGACTGCTCACCTAGATAGTTTCGTAAACGGCCGGCACACCTTCCCGCTCCCCCACCCCCGACACATAGTACTCCGCGGGAGCAGCGAAAACAAGCAACAGAGAAATGCTTACGTTCAAGCCATGCCAAGCATGTAAAAATGTTCACATTGAGATAAATTTCACAGGAGAGCATACTGAGACCGGTAACAATACACCCTGAGCTTCCCGTCTCATTTATCGTACATGAAAGCACATTTATCGTTGTTTTTCCATAACATTTAGAATTGCCCCGTTGACTTCTATTGTAGCCCAGTGAGAGCCTACAGGAAATCTGTAGCGAGCTCAATACTGGACCGATCAGCGAAAATATGGACTCAATGTGTCAGGTTCATGGAAGACAGACCGCAAATAGGGTCCAAGGTCCAAAATAGCGAACTTATCCTTTAAGCCATTTACCAAGTTTATGTGATGCTCACACCTGGAGTTATAAAGCCTTAAACAGAGCACCCCTAAATAGGTGAAATTTGCCATCTGCGCCAAGGGGTTAACACTATAACACATGTAAATCACAAAATTATTATTCTATTTAAAGTTAGGGCAAGCTGCAGGGTTTTTCCTGGCAGAGAAATGGGGTTTGACGGTACCAATGCAAGCGCACGCAATGCGTGAGGAGCAACGTTTTTTGCATTCATTTTACCGTAAATACAGTTTTTTGAGTACAAAGAGCCCATGTAGGCTTTGGTTGTAAAGTACCAGTAGGGTTGTGTTTAGGAGTTCGGTTTTAGAAATCAAAGGTCCTTGAAGTTTTTTGAATATTTGAATATTACACCATTTAGGCTATTTTGATAGCGCACAAATAGAAAAATAAACAACACTCTAAAACAGAAATAATGTAGCTACAGGTTTTTTTTTTTAAACGTACAAAAACACAACTTGTGTTTTTAAATGACAACAGCAACGTAGACTATTTCAGCCCTAAAAGCGATAGGTCACTGTGGAAATGTCGACTGTACGGGACTTTGACGAAACGTAACGTAAGATAAACTCAGGGTTAATCATAACACAGTGGTAGCCTACCTGCATATAGCGTACAGGTAAGATATTTGGTTTCATTAACATATTTAAGGGCTAGCTACGACAGATTTTGGAGGAAAAAAATGAGGTGTCTTCTAAACCGAAAGTGCATCAGGTAGCCTACTGTATAGTAGCCTACAGTAACGACGCTGAAGTTGGCTCCCGATTCGCAGCTTCCGATTCGTAATTGCCGGTCCACCTTAAATCATGTATGCTTTCACGGTCATCCTTCCGCTTTTTTCTCCGCTAAATCTAATTGGCTCAACATTCTGATAGCCTAGTTGTGTGTGTATATATATATATATGAAATACCAGGTACTGTTATACATCTGAAATTATTTGGATACTGCACCGTTTTGAAATAATCGCACTCCAAACGTTATGAAACAATACAATAATATTGGCATAATACAAAATATGTTAATAAATATCCAAAATTACAATGTATGAAACGTTTGACACTAGGGTATGACAGTACGTCTGACTTGAGTTCGGTGAAATATTACTGTAGCATTTTCAAATAATCCCACTCCAAACTTTCTATGTAATCCAATGTAAATTTACTGAAAGAGGTGAAATTTTAAATAGGATTTTCTTACCAATTCTAGAACGTCTCAAACTTCTGACACTTGGTTATGAGAGAAGTGTTCCTCCACTATATCTGACCTGAGTTGAGTGAAATATTACTGTAGCATTTTCAAATAATCCCTCTTCAAACTTTCTATGTAATCCAATGTAAATCTACTGAAAAAGGTGAAATTTTAAATAGGAATTTCTTGCCAATTTTAGAACAATTTTAGAACGCAGAGGTACTTCCGGTGATCCCGGTGTATGGGGATATGGAAGAATACATCCGGCAGGGCCAAGAAGTGAACCAATCGCTGTCTCCCACCAGTAGGGGGAGACTGGAACGGTGAAGCATGTGGAAGGGCAGGTGCTTTAGGAAGCAGTTGAACCCTCTCCGGCCTAAGATGGGGCGGAAGCCCATCCATCTCACCCCATCCCTCTCAGGTGCCGGGAAATACGTAAAATAAATCCCATTGCCATCTAGGGCAGGGGTGTTATTGCTCCCGTTTCAGAAACACTAGAATCTCATCTAGGAGAGTTCACGCAGTAGACAGTTTCTCCTGATTTGGGGGGGTGCGGCGTGTGAACTGGAGCTTGTACCCCGACTCCAAGGTGCTGAGCACTGAAGGACATCGGGTACGTAGGCGCCATAGCAAGGTTACTGGGGGTAGCGGAGGACATATCCTGCGGAAATCCCTCCAACACACCACAGGCAGCGTAGTGTTGGCTAGCTAAGCCAACAAAGCAGAGGGCTAGTAGGCTGGCGCAGGTGGCTAGCAGTGGGCCCAAATCAGTAGCACTGAAGGGCCACCAGAGGCTGGTAAAACCTCAGGTAGCGTGTGTCCACTGACACAGAGGCTACTTCCGGCTTGTCCCTTTTCCCTTTCTTAGTAACAACAAGGAGAAAGAAAATTCAATGCCTCAACAGGACAAAATACAATCAGATATCAGATAGATCAGATATCGGCATAACCCGATCTACTTCTGCAAGGAAAACCGGCAGTGAACTGCCTAACAAAAGGTAACAACTCTACCAAGTAATGGTAGCCAAACAAACAGTAACAAACCGTGATTCCGCGTTGCTGGGGAGGGAAGGCCCCAGAAAGCATACTCCGTTCAGGACGTAGCTCCGGGCAATAGGGAGAGGCAAGAAATTCTAAAGGGTACCATACAAACCAATCTCTGCTCAAACTCAGGCAAAAAAAGTTATTCCCGTAGTGGTGGTTAATTTGCTATTCAGTCTCCTCACATACCATGGCGTATTGAACAATATGAAATAGAACTTTCTTCCTCTCTCATATCCAAGTGTCAAAAGTTTGAGATGTTTTAAAATTGGCAAGAAATTCCAATTCAAAATTCAACATTTTCTTCAGTAGATTGACATTGGATTACATAGAATGTTTGAAGTGGGATTATTTGAAAATGCTACAGTAGTATTTCACTCAACTCGGGTGAGAGGGAGAGGAGGACCTCTTCTCTCATACCCATGTGTCAAAAGTTTGAGACGTTCTAAAATTCGATTTAAGGTGGACCGGCAATTCCGAATCGGGAGCCAACTTCAGCGTCGTCCTACAGTAAGCAATGGAAAACGCCGAATGCGTAGGCCTATTTGTACAACGTTTAAAAAAAATATATGATTGTTTCTAGCTATACTGAACATAATTTTCTTGTAAACGGTGCATTTTACAGTCTGTGGCTGTGGCAAGACGAGGGTCGTAAGCGCTTTGGGCTATTAACAGCACCCTCTGATTTCATTGCACTGTAGTATCAATCCTGGGGTTTTCTTAAAGCTGTAGCCTAGTTTATAATTTAAGATAAAGAATGGGACACTGTAATTGAGACCGATAAGTCTAACACTATAGTTATGGGGCGCCAACGTGGATCAGGTTAAAGCTTTTACCTTTTCAGAAGTTAGGGCTTCAAAAGGTAGCCTAATTTAAAATTAGAGCGTGTTCCATCCAACTCGCTGCCCACGCTATGTCTTTCCACCGAGTCGCACTCTGCCACAAGAATAGCTGAGCCGCATTTCTATAGGCTACAGTCTATGGTTCTATTCTTCTTCTACTCGTCTCCTGGTACTGACATATTGAAGTTGAAAAGTACAATAGCCTATATATCGCCATCGGCTGGCCGAAAGACCATATTGCACCCAAAAAATTTAATTAAATTCATTTGGATATGATTTTATTTGCCATTTTGTCAATTATTGTCATTTTGGCAGTCCGTGAAATCATTTTGGCGGCCGTCAAATAATTTACTATGTAGGAAAAACCCTGAGCTGTATATTTTGTAAATATTACACATTACACAAACAAAACAAAAAAAACCGAGGTATGAACCGAACCGTGGTTAAAAATTCGAGGTCTGAACCGAACCGTGGATTTGGAGAATCGTTACACCCCTACTTCTTCTGGAGTATGCTTGACTTTGCGGAGAAGGTTGAGTTTGCATGCTTGATCCGATAATGTTACGGCTTGGTTGACACTAACATGGAACATTTGTGTAAATGTTATAATCCCTTGATCCAGAAAGTTGGCAGAGCAACTTTTTCCAGAATGGACACATGACCCATAAACGCTAAAGTTCTGGAATATTGCCGGATAAGGCTGCATGTGTAGAACCACACAGTCTGTCATGGTTTATTCCATTAAAATAGTTTTATTGTGAAATAACATCATAGCACAGTTTGTTACATTATCTACATTATTTTCTTACATTATCTAGCATATTGCTAAATTACAATGGAGATGCAGGGCCATGTTCACATATCACAATTGATTTATTTTAGATTGATATACAGTAGGTACATGTATGACCTGTTTTACCAGGTTTTATGCATAACGTTTAAATGAGCACTGAGACAGTAAAAAACATATTATGGCTCTCTGGCCCAGTAACATACCTACAAAAACTATCTTTGGTATGAAGTGGTGTGGCCAATCACTGAGATTTCACATCTGCTTTTCCCATTATATGTTTTCTCGTATTTTGCTCAGGTCTAAATAATATTATATAACATTTTGGAAGAAAGATACAGAACAGCAAGCCATAACTTGATGCTAAAATTGCAAAGATCTCCACAGCTACAGTGAACTTTCCAGGTGAGCTGACATAAGCTGGTATAAAGGTGATCCAGACTGCAGAGAATATGAGCATGCTGAATGTGATGAATTTGGCTTCATTGAAGTTGTCAGGGAGCTTTCGAGCCAGAAAAGCTAAAACAAAGCACAATATAGAGAGGAGTCCAATATAACCCAGTACAGCCCAGAACCCCACTGCTGATCCTACATCACATTCTAGAATAATCTTTTCTTTGTAGTGCTTCATGTTCTTGTTGGGGAAAGGAGGGGATATTGATAACCAAAGCACACAAATAAGGACCTGTATGAGAGTGAAAGCAAGAACACTCAGTCTCTGCTGCAGAGGCCCAAACCACTTCATGACATTACTGCCTGGAAGTGTAGCCCTGAAGGCCATCAACACCACTATTGTTTTCCCCAGAACACAAGAGATACAGAGGACAAATGTGATCCCAAACGCAGTGTGGCGCAGCATACAGGACCACTCAGAGGGCCGGCCGATGAAGGTAAGAGAGCAAAGGAAACACAGTTTCAATGAAAAGAGCAGCAGGAAGCTCAGCTCTGAGTTGTTGGCTTTCACAATGGGCGTGTCCTTGTTTATAAAGAAAAGCACAGCCACAAATGCAGTTACACATGCTCCAAATATAGAAAAAATAACAAGCACCATTCCCATAATTTCTTCAAAAGAAAGAAATTCTACAGCCTTTAAAACACATTTATCTCTTTTAGCGACAGACCAGTATTCTTCCAGGCACTGAATACAGTCATTAGAATCTGTAAAAAAAAAAAAAAAAAAATCAATGAAAAAAATTGTTATTAGAACCTTCTTTCCACGGATGGACGATACAATGAGCATATGCAAAACAATACAAAAAAAATGCAACTTTGAAACGTTCACAATAGGCTGGTTTGTGTTGACTCTGAATTACCTGTAGTATTGCTGATTTCTCCCTCAGCACAAGGCACACAGTCATAGCAGCAGACAGGCCTTCCTCTCTGCATAGCCTTCCGAGTGCCTGGGGGACAGCTCTCACTGCACACTGACCTGGGTTTCTGTGCAACATGTTTCAACACTTAACTCAAAACACTCACGGACAATGTGACGTGTATATACTTTTTATAAATATTTCACGACACGTTCAGGCTGGGTGATAAAAATGCAATAATGCCCAGTGGTGCCATGTGTGGTATTCCCTTTCTTTTTTTTTTCTTTAATTCTATCTTTTTTTGTGAGAAGGACTCTCAGCTATTACTTCATGCTGTATCTCAATCAGTGCAAAAATCTGAATATAGGTATATGTGCTGTTATCAGACCATCTTTTCTCAAAGTGCATGAACACTTACCTGTGTTTGCCCACCTGCCCAAACCATACTAACAGGACTCATCACAAACTGCTGACCAGATGGTAAAGAGGCATCATAGTAGCCAACATCTCTGAAATCTACTGCACTGTCCGGACCAAGCTGCCAGTTCACCACCTCATATCTGGCTATCGGGTCTCCATTACTGTCAAAGGAGACTTTCTCTCCAGTGCTCAAAGAGAAATTGACTTTTTTCAGAGCCTCAAGTACCTGTACCGAAACAAAGATTTAAGCTGAGATAAATGCTTGGCTGTTTTTGTTCTTAAATATTGTTTGTTTTTGATCATAATGAGGATTTTATTAGCTTTGTAAGAAGTGCTTATTGAGTTACCTGCCAGGGCTCTGTTTTCACACTATTCGTACAGCCTAGATGGGGTGTACATGCCAGCAGGTCATGTAAAGAATGAACAACAGCGTATACTGCTTTGTAAACATTGTAGGAGATTCTCAGCTCTGATACATCAGTGTATTGGTTTTCCAGTTCACTCAAGCTCTCAGAACCAGTGCAGGGGTTAATGTGAGGTTGGTTGTTTTCAGTGGTTAGGGAACATTGAAAAACATTTTCCCAAAAGTCTATTACAGCAAGGTTTCCTGGATATTGTGAGGGGTGAAGTTTTAATATGAATTCTTTGAAGCCATTTATTTTGCCTTTGGTGACAGCAAATCCAACAGACCCTCCCAGTATTCTGAAACTCGTTGGTGTCCCTATACTGCTTGCTGTTATCCAGCCTTCACTGCCCACCATTTGGAAACCAGTAATATTCTGAATCGTCAGCTGCTCCAATAACTTTCTCATTGCAGCCCCACTAAGAAATGCTACAATTACCTTTGCAGTTCCTCTTTTGATAACATCTACAACTTTCAGTAATTTCTCTGGTTCTGTTACGTGAAATTTCTCAGAATACTCAATGCAGATCCCTTCTTCTTGAGCAGCTTGTATAAATGTGGCCATCCCATAGTTGCCATAGTTATTATCACTTCTCACTGCTCCTATCCAGGTCCAGCCAAAGTGCTTCACCAGCTGAGCCAGCGCTCTGCTCTGGTAATAGTCACTGGGAATGGTTCTGAAGAATGTGGGGAAACTATTTCTGTTGCTCAGACATGCGCATGTTGCAAAGTGACTGATCTGAAAAAACATATATAAAGCAAAAGTGAAAATATGTGAGAACATAAAGCATATGAAAACATATGAGTATGAATGCACATTACATAATGGAAAACACCTGGCAAAATAATCTGGACTCCATTTTAGGGACTTTTCAGTTGTCCTTGTTGAAATTTATTATTTTAATTCTGTTTTTGTGGTGGACAAGATAGATTTATATATAGCAGATATTTTTTAAATGTCATATTTTCCATAATAATTGTTTTTTTTACCATAAAACTTTCACAATAGAAAAACTTGGTTAAGTGACCAAAACATATTTGACATAACTATTCTGATTTCACTGACATATCATTGAATTACTGCCTGTTTGGGAGTAAGGAGAAAAGGAACTCTTACCACTGGAATTTGAAATAGTCCAACAGTTGTTGCAATTGCAATGGCGTTAGTTGAAGTGGACGCCCCGACAATGACCTGCACTCCTGCCGGAGTGGAGCATGATGTGTCGGTCAGTGTTTCCTCATAACCGTTCATCAGAGCCATGGCTGATTGTATTGAGAAAGTTGGAGAGAGACAGGAGTCATAGATCTTATATCCAAGAGATACACCTGGGAGGAGGTCAGTTCTGTTGTTTATTTCTTCAATGGCGAAGATCATGATCTGGGAGAACCGGAATGGTCTGATGCTACCTCTAGAAATGACAATTTATTATTGCTTAAGTGGCTAATCATATTGAGCGCAAAAGACTCATCAGTAGATTAAACTTTTAAAGTGAAACATTTTAAAATTAAAGTTACACATACCCGTCACTAGAATTTTATTATTGTATATTATTATATAATTTGTTATATATGTAATATAATTAGTATTACCCTTAGTTTCATTGTAATCACAGCAAAACCTTAATGTTGAATAAACACCAATACAAAGACTAGGTAAATGTTAATTAATATTTAACCTCACCGTGAACACTTCAGGGGCTCAGGTTTGGTGTCAAATCTTATGCTTATTTCCGAAGGAGTGTTGTGCAGGGCGAAGATCCCACCGATGTTGATGTCTCCATGTTCATAGAAGCTGGGCTTGGCTGCCCTCTCCAGTATTCTGCATGGTGGGGTCTGTGCTGCAGCCCAGAGGACTGTTAGTGCCAGCAGAATAGTCTGCAGTGCCATCCCACTGCGCGTCTCAGATCCAGCACTGCAGTGCACCAGGTTTATATACAGCAGTTTTAATTCTCCATCGATTTGTGATTCTCAAAGGCACGACTCCCAGGATAAGCAGGGTGAGGTGGAGCAAATTGCAAAAGAAACAATGGCAGAAAACGTAACATCACAAGAAATCACAAGCCTGTGCTTCACACACACACACACACACACACACACACACACACACACACACACACACACACACACACACACACACACACACACACACACACACACACACACACACACACACACACACACACACACAGTTTAAAGAAATGACTCAGACTCAGTGGGGTTTTTAAAATTTTTAGTATGCAGGCCAATAAGTTCATACCTTTTACATTAAATTAGTTTGAAATCAACAGACTAACCCTGATGGAAAGGCAGCACGCAAAATTGCATGTAGTATTTAATCACTGAGCACTGAGGTATTTTAAGCTGGACATTAGAACATTTAAATTGTAGCCTGGCACACAGTCATTTGCAACTCACAATATAATCAGCTGCACAATAATATCGCACACCATGAAAATCTGCAGTGAGACAAATCCCTATTAAAATGAAGAGTAGCAATAAGTGCAGGCCTACACAGTGGAAGAGCCACCTGCTTTTAGGCCCAGTATAGTCTGATAGGCTTAATAATGTAAATAATAACATGTCACATTACACAATTACATACAGGTCAAGGCTTTAATGAAACAGAGAGGAGTAATCTACTGAGAAGTCCGTAATGATATCATTGAAATCCAGGGTACTTATACAGTGACTTTCTAAGGACTTCGATTTCTCAGCCTTTCTTGTCTCATGGTTGAAATCTCATTTATACTTTTTCACTGACAGTTTAGAAAATAAACACTCCCAGATGCATTAGTCACAGGCAAAGAATAGATTCTCAAGGTAATGTCAACATGTGGTAACTATCTAAAAAAAAATCTATATCAACTTTGTGATTGCAAAAGCTTAAATGTATGATACAAGAACAAGAACACTTGTTTTACAATGTCTGTATGTTACATTGACACTGAGCTTACTAAGCAGTTTTGGTGTACAAATGTGCAATATTTATTCAGTTTAGCTCATGTCCACAACAAAGTATCTTCTGTTTTTAGGCTATGTTCGCTACGATTTTTCTACGACAACATAGCTGCAGTTTTGAAGTAAATGGAGTAGCTGTCATGGTTATTTGCAGCCTTTGATTTTCTAGGTCTTTGGTTTCCTTTTTGGCGTCGTCAAAACGCTCTATCGGATTTTTTACGCCTCTGTTCCAGTTTTCGTTTCTTGCCCGACAAATATTCCCTTCACCTGTTTCCTGTGGGCTATAAATACCTCAGGACTTCTGCATTTCCGCACTTCGAGATTGTCTTTGCTATGTTGACATACGAAGTCGGTAAGGTATAGGAATTTCGGTCACTGCATTTCTGGTTCATACTAATGGGAAATATATTTCCTTTATTCATGCAGGGGGACCCCACTGAGACCGAAATCTCTTTTTCAGGGGGGCACTGCGACCATACAATGATAAAACAGAAAAATGAACATTCTAGTAAGTTATACAGAGAAAAGATCTACAGAGATGATTTGCAAGTAAAAGAGAATAAGAATAAATGGTAGTATATACATATATACATGCACATACACATACAGTACTTACACGAATGCATACAAACTCATGTAAGTATACACATGAGCACAAACATATACAGGCCCACAATCATCACAATCATAGGATACATCCTGTGCAAAGAACACATGGATGATTAGGCCATGCAGGTACATGTACCTTCCTTCTCTAATAAATTAAAAACCAGTTGCTTAAAATGTTCAACAGATACCAGTGACGTTAAGTGAAGTGATTCCTGGGTTTCATTCCACAATTTGGGCGCAGAAACACTGAAGGCAGTTTTACCCAGTTCAGTTCTAAATCGAGGTATATCTAAAGTAATCCAGTCCTGAGCTCTAGTATTATATTTTGAAACCTTAAAAAAAATATGTTTTGTTAAATAATGAGGGAGTTTCGCAAGCAACGCTTTATAAACAAATACA
Source organism: Synaphobranchus kaupii (assembly GCA_029718625.1). Classification (NCBI taxonomy): domain Eukaryota; kingdom Metazoa; phylum Chordata; class Actinopteri; order Anguilliformes; family Synaphobranchidae; genus Synaphobranchus; species Synaphobranchus kaupii. The sequence goes on from CM056378.1 coordinate 1,980,691, forward strand.
ATACCGTGTTGCTTCCTCCGTAGCTTTAAGGAGGACCAGCCTACTGATTTATACAAATCACAGTGATGAGTTCTAAAGCCGTCACCTGTGATAAAGCGCAATACACTATGGTATATGGCATCCAAGGGTTTTAAAACACAAGTGGGGGCATGCATATATAAAACATCCCCATAATCAAGTACTGGTCTGAACAATCTTTGTCCTGCTAACCAAGGAGAGGCAAGACTTGTTTCTAAAAAGAAAGCCAAGTTTAGGTTTTTTTGTTAGATTAGCCACCTGTGACCTGTATGAAAAATCATGATCTAACCAGATACCCAGATACTTATAATTCTGGACGCATTCGATTTCAATATTATTCAAGGTAAATAAATGAGCATCCATAGGGTCTACATTGTGTGTGGAGAAAAACATACTTTGTTTTATTTGCATTCAAAACTAATTTCAAACTGGCCAATTCTAATTGAATACCGTTAAAAGCAGTTTGTATATAAGTGAGAGCTTGTCTGCTTGTGGATGCCGATGAGTAAATTACGGTATCATCGTCGTAGAAATGAACATTACAATTTTCTACTTTAGTGGCAATCTCGTTTATATAAATGGTAAATAATAACGGGCCCAGGATGGATCCTTGTGGGACCCCTTTATTGACCTTTACAAAGGGTGACTTCACCTCATCTATTACAATAGCTTGGGTCCTGTTAGAAAGGTAATTGCGAAACCAATTTAAAGCATTTCCATCTAGGCCAATGGTGGACAACCGGGTCAAAAGTACTGAATGGTCAACCATATCAAATGCCTTGGACAGGTCTATAAAAAGGGCTGCACATTTTTGTTTGCTATCTAATGCATTTATAATGTCGTTTATGACCAGGGAGGCTGCTGATATGGTACTGTGGCCAGGTCTGAAACCAGACTGAAACTGATTTAAAATATTATTCCTGGATAGGAAAGAGCGCAGTTGCAGATTTATTAAAAATTCTAAAATTTTTGCCAAACAAGGGAGTTTAGAAATAGGTCTGTAATTATTCAGCTCACTGGGTGCACCCCCTTTAAATAGAGGTAGAACATGTGCTGATTTCCAAACATCAGGAGTAGCACCAGTAATAAGTGACAGATTCAAAATATTTGTTAATGGATTAGCAATTAATGGGGCCCCCATTTGTAGAAAAATAGGGTCTAATTGATCTTCCCCCTTCGATTTATTTGTATTTATGGCAAGTAAGGCCTCCAATACTTCTTGTTCTCTAAAGAATCTAAATGAGAACGTAGCTCTGTTTATTAATGGGCTTTCAATGGAGCTGCAGCTAAAATCTAATCCATCTATTTGCAGAACAGCATGATGTGAATTTTCAAAAAGATTTCCTGCTTCTATAAAATGACTATTAAAAGCATTCCCCATTTAATTTTTCTCAAAAATAGGACCAGAATCGGAATTCATGAAATGTGGTAAGGAAGGAGCAGAACCATGCTTCAAAGATTTCACAACCTTACAGAACTTAGCCGGATCGCCATCCGAATCAGATAGTGAGGTTATATAGTATTTTGATTTAGCTTTCCTTAATGAAGCATTTATTTCGTAGCTGTCTAAAGTGCTGCCAGTCCGCGAGTGAGTCTGTCTCTCTAGCCCGTTTCCATGCCCTGTCTCTATCATGTAGTTCGTTAGATAAGCCATTGGAGAACCAGGGATTTGATCTGTTTTTTACTCGGAATCTTTTAAAAGGGGCATGCTTGTTTACGACAGACTGAAAGGTTGTAGAAAAATAATTAAACGCTAAGTCCAGATCCGGTATGGATGCAACACAGTCAATATTACTTAAAAGTAAATCAAACATAAAACCTTGTTCACAAAAGTTTTTAAAATCCCTTTTAGTAATAAAACGTGACGGCGCTGTTACAGATTGTTTTTCGTTTCTGATACAAGCCACAGGACAGTGGTCACTAATATCAAGTGGGAAAACTCCACTACGATACTTATGCGGTTTATTAGTTAAAATGATATCTATCAAAGTAGATTTTGAGGGGGTTTTCTGGTTTGGGCGCGTGGGTTCCAGGATCAATTGCGTGAGATTTAGATAATTGCAAATGACCTTGAAATCATCTGAGGCTCGAGACTGCCAGTCCAAGTTAAGATCGCCCATGACTAGAAGCTCAGACTGAGCATAATCAGATAATATACTAGTGTGATTTTTAATAGCACTGGATAAGGCATTTGGCGGACGGTAGACACCAGCGATATTGATATTTGTGCAACCTGTCCGTACGCTTAAAACCAGGCATTCAAATTGCATTGGGGCAGATGTGGAGATTAAAACCGTCACAATGAAGGTGGACTTCACATACATAACCACCCCGCCCCCTCTTAATTTTCTATCACACCTAAAAACTTTGTAACCATTTAAAATAATATCAGTGTCCATAACTGTATCATTTATCCATGATTCATTGATTATAAAAATATCTGGATCCGTCTGTAGTGTCCAGACTCTAATAAAGTCAATTTTAGACATTAGACTTCTCACATTATAACATAACAGTCCCAATCCATGTCTGCGTGCTCTGAAGGTAGAAGGAGTTAAAACTATATCGTCTACTTCATTCTCACATCGAGAAACAATATTCGTTGTCACAGTTATCTGAATTAGGCCCCATTGGGCCTAACGTGAGAACGAATGTGTGTGTACAAAGTGTTCCACATTCCACATTTTGTGGCGTATCTCTCTCTAGATATGCTTTTAGAAATCCTTATCGGTCGCGTTTGGTTCTCCGAACCTTACACTCCCCCTCACAGTAGCTGGCTCGCTATCCATGATAGAAAACTGAAATCATTTTGACCCAAGATTCAATTTCAATACTGTACTAATTTACGAAAGTGACAGCAAAACAGCAGAGGCGTCATGGAAGAATCTATGGCACCTCAAGCCGACAGCCAAGAGCAGATGATGTTAATACTAGAACCGCCAGTTGTATACCTAGAACTGCCAAAGGGGTCAAATTTACCCCTATTTTACATTGATCTCACTAAAAAATGTCTACTATCTCTATAATAATGCAAGTTTCACAAGGGAATATCTAAAATCAAAAACATAAGTATGCTTAATCATTCAACTTGCGCCATAGACTAAGTCTGAGCAGGCTTGTTTCCCAGGGGCGAATCACAGTCTATTCTGACACAAAAATTGTAATGGGCTGCTTGAGCTTCACTGACACACCGCCAACAGTGCCTCTTCTCCCCAGGGCCGTTTCTAGATTGGGAGAATCAAGAGATGTTGGTGGGGCAGAAGGGGGAACTGTTAAGGTTCCCGCAGGGGGGACCGGACCCAAATGCAAGACTCAGAGACGGCTCAGGGGAAAGCTCCACCAGGGTGTACATTTATTCAAGGACATAGGCAGGGGCAAGACAAAACCAGGCACACGGCAGGACAAGGCGAGGCAGGAACAGAGGAGTCAAGACTAGGAGGGAGCTATGATGAGGAGGGGGCTAAGACTAGGAGGGGTCAGTGAACAGGGAAGGATCAGGAACTATGGTGGGTCAGGGAGTAGAATGGGTCAGGAACTGGGCTAGGCACTCCGGCCGTGGGGTCTGGAAACATGGCGGCCTTCTGGCCGTGGGGTCAGGAAACATGGCGACCCTTTTGGAGCCTTTTAAAACTCATTTACTGCATCTCTACATCATTTCGCCCGTGCAACACGGTGTGGCGGAAGCGGGTTAAAACGCGAGAGAACCTAGTGAAAGTACTTTCGCATGCTGCAGATGAAACTCAAATAATATCCAATTTTCAAACAGTCACCTGCACATTGCAATAACTTTGGCTGTGTATTACATTATAGTCATTTGGCAGAAGCTCTTATCCAGAGTGACGTACATCAGTGCATTTTCGAACTAGGAACAAGTGCGTTAAAACGACCCTAAAAGGTAAATACAAGTTCAAGTACCAGGCGTAGTCAGTATGATTTTTTTTTTTTTTGGGGGGCGGGGGTAACCACACGATATCGATGATTGGCGTGTACAACAGTAAGCCAAAAAGTAACCTTACAAGTATCAACTAGAAGCTTGAACCACTTAAACAAGGATTCATAAAACACAATCAAGGGAGGTCACAAGGAGGTAGGGAGGGGTGGAGAGAGGTGCAGCTTGAAGAGGTGAGTCTTCAATCTGCGCTTGAAGGTGGTCAGACTTTCTGTTGTTCTGACCTCCACGGGGAGCTCATTCCACCACCGTGGGGCCAGGACAGACAGACGTTGAGACCGGGTGCTAGTATGAAGTGGGGGGGGGGGGGGGGTACCAGTTGTCCTGAGGAGGCGGAACGCTGGGATCTGGCAGGTGTGTAGGGTCTGATGAGCTTTTGGAGGTATGAAGGGGCTGATCCTCGGACTGCCTGGAAGGCGAGCACCAATGTGTTGAATTTGATGCGAGCCATCACAGGTAGCCAGTGGAGGTCAATGGGCAGGGGGGGTGACATGGGAGTGTCGGGGGAGGTTGAAGACCAGGCGCGCTGCTGCGTTCTGGATAAGCTGAAGGGGTCTAATGGCCGATGCTAGCAGGCCAGCCCGGAGAGAGTTGCAATAGTCCAGGCGGGACAGCACCATCGCTTGGACCAGGAGCTGGGTTGAGTGGGTGGTGAGGAAGGCACGGATTCTCCTGATGTTGTACAGGAAGAACCTGCACGCCCGGGTTACCACTGCAATGTTCTCGGAGAGGGACAGCCTGTTGTCTATCACCACTCCGAGGTTCCTGGCACAGGGCGTTGGGGTCAGTGGAGTGTCCCCTAGGGAAATGGAGAGATTGAGAGGGGGAGAGGTTACAGCAGGAATGTAGATGAGCTCAGTCTTGCCTGGATTGAGCTTGAGATGGTGGTTGTCCATCCACCTCTGGATGTCTCTCAGGCAAGCGGAGATGTGGGCTGACACCTGAGTGTCAGAGGGTGAGAAGGAGAGAAAGAGTTGAGTAGCATCAGCATAGCAGTGGTAAGAAAGACCATGAGCAGTGATAACAGGCCCAAGGGATTTGGTGTAGGTGGAGTAAAGGAGGAGACCAAGGACTGAGCCCTGGGGGACTCCTGTGGTAAGGGGGACGGGGTGCTGATACTTTACCAGCCCAGGCAACCTGGGAGGAGCGCTCCGAGAGGTAGGACTCAATCCAGGCCAGGGCCGAGCCGCCGATCCCCGCTGCAGACAGGGACGACAGGAGGATGGAGTGATCTACGGGGTCGAAGGCGGCAGAGAGGTCTAGGAGTATTAGCACAGAGGAGAGGGAGGCTGCCCGAACTGCATGAAGCATCTCACTGACGGAGAGGAGTGCGGTCTCCGTTGAGTGGCCAGGTCTGAAGCCGGACTGGTGGGGGTCTAGTAGGTTGTTCTCGGTAAGGAAAGATGACAGTTGGGTAGAAACAGCACGTTCAATAGTTCTGGAAAGAAAAGGAAGAAGAGATACCGGTCTGTAGTTTTGGATGTTGGAGGGGTCCAGCGTGGGTTTTTTTCAGGATCGTGGGTGATGTGGGCTCTCTTGAAGGATGAGGGGAAGCAGCCAGAGGTCAGGGAGGAGTCCACCAGGGAGATCACAAACGGGAGGATATCTGGGGTGATTGTGTAAGACAGGATTTGACACCCCAGAGCACCTAAAGAGAACACAATACCGGGAAGTGGCAATCAAGTCACGCTTCTGGTGCCGGGATGTTTGCTGGGACCATCTGGCCTAAGGTTTACGGTGTCCGAGAATGTCCTAGGATTTTATGATCCTGGGAGAGACCCTGATCTGTTTGAAACTCCCGCGCACAGGACAATGAAAGACTGACCCCACCTGACGCCACTGAGGCAGGCCACATCCCTTTCATTCAAATAATGTCCACACAACATAATATAACAGAACAGACTGCTTTGGTCTTCAAAAAGCATAAAAACCTTAAAATGTGATGAATATTTATGCTACATTGTACAGTATATACTGGAAATAGTCCTGACACTGGAACATACATTGTACACTCTTTTTCCAGAGGAATAAGTATATATTGTTCAGTTTCTGAGTGTTACATGAGTAAATACACACAGTTAATGTACCTGACTGAACAGGGGAAACTAGGGTATAATGTAATGTTCTCAACAGGAATCCTGGGACTGTTTGTGGCATTAATATTAATCACATTTGAAAACTATACAGAGATGGGATTCTCATGACAACACGAACGTAGACCTATTCATGTTTGATATCGTTTTGATGGTCTCGGTGTGTGTGGTGCAATGGCCTATATTTCCTAAATGGTCAACATGGAGGAAATATATATTTCATAACTCAGGAGTAAACTGCCGCTGTGGAATTATACCACAGGAAACTCTGTCTGCTAACCCCCCTTAGAGGGGGGACGAAAAGTGCAATATTAGCCCTCTGGCCAGTTTATGGATTTACGATCGTCCACAGCCAGATCAAACACAGAATTTGGGCTTATAAGCATAGGAAACAGAGAACTCGGGGAAGCTGTAGCCAGACTCTCCCGCACATCTCACTTTGTGTATTGTGTGTAGCGATTACCAGGTATGACTTAGTATTTTACTGTATACTCTATTTTGAATATGTTGTGTTGTAATTTGTAACCATGATTGATTATTTTAAAGTAAAGAACCTACCTGGTAAACTGTTAAACTTGATTTGTGTGGTTTCTCTGAAAAAGACATTCTATCTCTGTTAACACGGTAATGAGTTGATTAATTTCCTCAGTCTGGGTTACCCCCTCTGCTGATCTAGGGAGATTGACTAGTTAAGCTTAATGTATCACGGAGTATTGCACCCGTAGAACTATGTCTTAAGTTAGATCATCTCCACATGATGTTTATACATGTTGAGAACGGGTGTTGCCAATATTATCTTCTCGGGTCCCTGAGTCTTTTTGGATAGACTATACCTTATGAAGTGGCCTCTTCCACAACCTCTGAGATAAATGCAGACATCTAGTCAGCCGTAAGTGGTGTACATAAACGGCCGTATGTGGCACCCGGTGGAACCAGCGCATCCAGTTCAGAGAACAGGCTCAAGAGTATGAGAGTACTTTAACAAATCAACTATAAATTCTACATTGCAATTATATACTAATAATTAAATTGTAGTCAGATACATATGAGTATAGAATCAGCGTTGGTGGCTGACAATTAATATAATATACACAGGCTGCCTTTTTGGATAAGCTGGGGTCAGCCTGCAGACCAGACTTAGAGCGGGAGGCAAAGTGGTACTATTGCCTCTGACACGTGGTTAATTACTAGCTGATCCCGTGAATTTAAAGAAGCAGTCTCATCCGGTTGTAAGAACAGTAACATTTCAAAACTCTTACCTTTTCCCACAGCAACAGCGGAAAATATCACACTTAAACCTTCGCTCCGTGCTATTCCCTCATTGGTCTAGCTGCGCGGGATTTACAATTGCCTGGAGGAGAGATGAAGGGATAGGTTCGAGGGCACAGGTAGTGGGGCGATGGGAGAGTAGGAGATGGGATACATCGGTATCAGAAAGGGGAGAAAAGGTGGAGAAACGGGGGGGGGGGGGGCACGGAAGGGGTAGAGAGAGGAGGAGAGTGGAAAACAGTGTCCGTGAGGGGAGGGGGGAGTGGGCATAGAGAGAGGGGCTGAAGGAGCTGCGGATGTCTGCGATCTTTTCATAAAATAAATCTGCGAAGTCGTCTGCAGTGAACGAGGATTGAGGAGGGAGGAGAAGATGGAGAACAATTGACGGGGGTTAGAACTGTATTTGTGAATTTTAGTATAGTAAGTTACCTTGACTGCTGTAGAGAACGCTGCTAGGAGAGACTGGTAGGAGGAGAGGTCTGATGAGTCTCTGGATTTCCTCCACATCCTCTCTGCTGCGCAAAGACCAGCCCTGGACGTGCGCAGGGCATCGGACATCCACAGGTAGGGAGGAGATGGGCGTGTGGGCCTAGAGACAAGAGGGCAGAGAGAGTTAAGTGATGTGGAGAGAGCTGTGAGTAGGGTGTCGGATGCAGAGTCGATGGGGAGTTGAGAGAAGGGTTTGAGAGGGGGGAGGGAAGCAGTGACACAGGGAGCAAGAGAGGAGGGCGAGAGGGAGCAGAGGCTACGGTGGACAGAGACAGTGGGGGAGGGGGGGGGGGGGGCGGTGTGGAACAAGAGGAAGAGAGAAAGAAATGAAGTGGTGATCAGAGGTATGCAGAGGGGTAACAGTGAGATCAGAGCAGGGGCGGTTCCTCTGGAAGACCAGGTCTAGGAGGTTGCCAGCCTTCTGGGTGGATGGGGTGGATGGGGGGGGGGGGGGGGGGGGGGGTTGGAGGGTGAGGTCAAAGGAGCGGAGAAGTGGTAGGAAGGCTGCAGACTGGGAGGCATCTAGATGGATGTTGAAGTCTCCCAGGAGGATCAGTGGGGTGCCGTCCTCTGGCAAAGAGCTGAGCAGGGTGTCAAGCTCATTGAGGAAGCACCCCAGGGGACCTGGAGGGCGATAAACAACTATAATGTACAGGTTAATAGGGTGCTTGATAAACACAGAGTGGTATTCAAAACTAGTAATAGATCAGAGAGGGGGAGAACAGAGAATGACTATGAGGGGGAAAGTAGCAAACCAGTACCACCTCCGCGACCAGACGGCCGGGGGGGCGTGAGAGAAGGAGAAGGAGGAGGAGAGGGCAGCAGGAGTTGCCACGTTGTCCGGTGTGATCCAGGTTTCGGAGAGGGCGAGAAACTGGAGGGACTTCAAGGAGGCATAGCCGGAGATGAAGTCTGCTTTCCGTGTGGCAGACTGGCAGTTCCAGAGCCCCCCTGCGACGGTGAAGTTCTCGCAAGGAGTCAGCGAGGGGTAGCAGAGGTTGGACGGGTTGCGTCGCCGTGGAGGGCCACGTCGTTGGAAGCGGGTTCTGAAAGGAAGAGAGCAGACAGGGATAGGGAGAACACACATAAACTGGGAGGCAGCGACACTAGTGTCGTTCTTCCAGATGTCTTTTGAAATGCGCACAGCTGATTGCAATTGGCTAATAGCTGTGTGAAACACTTTGCAAGCACGGATAAATAATTGCTACCACTTAAAAGCACAATAACACGAAATTAACAGCCTAGCCAATCTAACAAACAGCCAATCGCGGAACAAACACAAACTAGCAATGCAATTAATATGAGCAACGTTCAACAAGGTCTAATTAAAGTCACGCAAACTGCGGCGAGTACGCTTAAAAACGACACTACCTTTCGTGAGACGGTTAAAACTGCTCTTGTTACACAGGAAGGAAGATGCACTCTGACAAGATAATGTGTAACTTCAGTCTATATAGCAGTCGCTCTTCCAGATATCTTTTGAAATGTGCACAGCTGATTGCAATTGGCTAATAGCTGTGTGAAACACTTCGCAAGCACGGATAAATAATTACTACCACTTAAAAGCACAATAACACGAAACTAACAGCTTAGCCAATCTAACAAACAGCCAATCGCAGAACAAACACAAACTAGCAATGCAATTAATATGAGCAACGTTCAACAAGGTCTAATTAAAGTCACGCAGACTGCGGCTAGTACGCTTAAAAACGACACTACCTTTCGCGGGACGGTTAAAACTGCTCTTGTTACACAGGAAGGAAGATGCACTCATCCCACAAAAATCTATAATCCACTGTTGCCATGCATCTCTAGTTTTATAATATATGTATGATTTTGTCTGTAGCTCTAATATTGATTCCGCTACATGCGTCATGCCTAGAACTGGCCCTGCTTCTCCCAGTTCGGCACACAGTGACTTCCCAAATTACCAAACAGTCTCAGGCGCTTTAAAATCCATGAGAAAAATATCACTTCGCCAATGCAACAGCTTGCCACACGCCATGCGCCGGCCAGAAAATAGAGCCCTTAGTCTGATGTATCATAGAAAAGTCATTTCATTATTTCAAAATACAAAAAAGTATCTTGATACAAATTATATCTTATTTTTTTCACACTGATGAAATGCATATTTCAAATACAATTGAAATACTGCCCATCTCTGAGAACGAGAAGCAGACCCGGCGGGAGAATTATTGGGAAGCACGGGCCTCAAATCTTTTAGGGCAGGCACATAAAAGTAGCTCATCTACACGGGATATTTTGTTTTCACAAACCACAGCCAGTATGCTTAGTATACACATTCATGTCGGCATTAAGGATGTCTTAAAGAAACAGCAAAACCCTAAACATATAGCATCACCAAATTGGCTACTTTCCTCCAATCCAAATCAATGAACTAACACTGGGTGTTTGTCATGTAGGCTAAAGCGCAGGTTTCAGTATTCAGGTCATTTAGCCTTTTTTTTTTTTTTTTTTACAGTTCCATGGCCCTTTTTTGCCATTTCTGCAATTTCCTCTGTTTTTAGTGTTTTCCGTAATTTGCGGCAATTTTTGATGGTAACTGTCTACCTTAACGTAGCCTACCATGTTATTTAGGCTATATAGGCTAGGCTTCTGCATTTTAACTATATTGTCAAATGCTGGGCAAAACAAAGAGCGACAATGTAGGCTACGCAGATCCTGGAAGGCACTGGATCAAGATTCCTGTCCTTGGCTGCTTACATTTTTTGATTGATTCTGTCAATGTGCAAACTTCTAATAAAACACATTATTTTACCTAATACCTTTTTTTTAATGATGATAGGTGGAAATAAATAGCACACCTTCTGGTTCAGTTCACGATTAGAACAATGACAAACAATATTTATGGTCGTATTAATAATTTATTTTCAGTGCTTCTTAGTTTTAACATGACTCTTAAAGTTTAATTTATGGTTTAAGCAAAACGAAGTTCGCTTTAGTTCGTTTAGCCAAAATAATGTCGACATTGTGCCTTTTTTTGTTCGCCCAGCATGTTCTGTTGGTGTTATTTCACCTATTTGTGCACAGGCAGGCATTTGTTGACTAGGTGAAGTCAGTCCCCGGAGAACTCAATGCACCGCCAGCGGTGATTGGTCAAATGTAGTGGTGGGTCTTCCAGGGTATCTTGGTTGCGAGGGCAAATTAACGTTTTATGTTTATTACTACGGAAGCACGTCACAATGTTTGAGGTTGCTATGCATCGCGTGACATTGTAGCAAGCAAAGTCTTCATGAAGTATAAAAGCATTTAGTTCGCTTTTGACTTGTTCAGCTTCGCTCAACCGAAAAAACTTTGGCTTCTTTTGGAATTAGGCTTGACTTTGCTGAGAAGGTTGAGTTTGCATGCTTGATCCGATAATGTTACAGCTTGGTTGACACAAACAAAAAATTGAAGACATTTGTGTAAATGTTACTATGCCTCGATCCAGAAAGTTTTTCCAGAATGGTGTGGCTCTCATTGACACATGACCCATAAAGGCTAAAGTTCTGGAATATTGGCGGATAAGGCTGCATGTGTAGAACCACACAGTCTGTCATGGTTTATTCCATTAGAATAGTTTTTATAAGGGGTTTTCCTGTGTCCTGAGACACAGAGAATATTATGGAGGACCAGAGGCGATAGACGGGGGTCACTAAAAGTGTCACACGTGACACCACAAAACGGAATATATTCCGTAGGGGAAAGGGAACAGAGAAAACACAAAAGATGAGAACAGAAAACAGCCCCCTCTCTCTCTCAGACAGAGATATAAGGGTAGAGACTGGAAAACGTAAAAGTCTCCCTGACAAAAGGACGAGGAACTCGTAACTTCGAGTAAATAAACAAAAATAACAAGCGAGGCTTGTAAACCTCCAAAAACGGAGGAGAAATAAAAGGAAAATGAAATAACTGATAGTAACCCTAAAACATAGGGTGAGTAGCACTCATAGGCTTGAGTGTAGGAGAAAAAGAAAAGATAGACCGATAGCTGGAAAAGCAGAACCTCTCTAGCTCAATGGTGACAAGCTAGACCAACAAGAGGAACTGATTAAAGCAGAAAAAATAAGGCGATAGATAGGATAGAGAGTTAGAGTAGCAGGAAAAGAAGATCTTACTAACTAACTTACTAATGGGACCTTCCTGCTTTTGCTTAATAGAAATAATAAGCAAAACCAGTCTCCCAGTCCTATACCTTACCGGCTACCAGAAATACAAGATAACATGGAAGCGCCGGAAAAGGAGGACGCTGAGTTTAAATAGGCAGCTGAAGAGCCGAACAGGTGCAATCACTGAGTAGCGAAATTAAAGGAAAACCCGACACGGACAATGAAACAGAAAAAAGACGTAGTGAAGGCGCTTAACCTGTTAGTGCAGATGCCAATTTTCGCCTGTTTTCACTTTTCTGTTTAAGCCTTTATAACTACAGTTATGCTCACCACACACACTTGTTTAATGGCTTAAATTGAAGAAGACCCCTGTACCTTTGTGTGTCTTAGCTTAAAATAATTACATTTCATAATCTTTACGTACATTATGGGCTGTAAATGCACAAACTTTTTGCAACAAAAAAAAAAAACGAGGTTGTAATTCTTAGTTTACAGTGAACCTCTGAAAGGCAAAGATGTAAAACAGGTTATACTTTCCATTTCCTGGTGCACACACCACTTGTCAACATGTGTACAGAATTTTAGGGGGATATGTGAATCTACTCAGGTTCTATAAGCTAATTTGTAAACTGTGTATCCTGGTGTCCCTTAGGGTCTCCAAATGGATAAAATGTGCATCACAGTAAATCAAGAGATAATCAGTTTTTTTCAACAGATAAAGTATTCTGGCTCATAGAAAAACATGTTTGTATCAACTACATGAGGGAATTTTCACCTTTTTCCAAATAATTTGGGTTTGGATATATAAGGGTCCAAAAACCTATCCGAAAATGAATACAATGCTTTTTTGTCCAAATGAAGCATTTTATTATGTCCTTTGTGGTAGTAGGAGATAATTACAATCACTTCACATTCAGAGGGTGATACATTTATTAGCTCTAGTTCAGTTTGTGGTTCCAAAAATGTATTTTTCCACCGGAGCCCCACTAGCCAGCACAATTTTGAATAGAAAATGTATGTTGCAGCGTTGACTGGAGAGGATATAGTGTGCTGTTACCACCTCCTATGACGTGGACGAGGGGCAAGACCCAGGTACAGGACGATGGACAGATATTTTAGCATGTCCTCAGCATCCACATCAGACCATGGCGTATGCAGTCCCTGAGCATGTTTGCGGGCTGCGTTGCCATTTGTGTTGTCACAGAGGAGCTTGAGGACATCTGTGCTAAAGAACAGCCAAAAGAGATCCAGGGGGCTGTAGTCTTGCTGAAGGTCCAGCTGCACTTCTGGGGTCCTCCGGGGGCAGAAGGGGAACTGATGAGGCTCTTCATCCTCATCCGCCATGTTGTGCCATCCGTCCTCAGACTCGGGCTCTGGCTCGCTTGGTCTTGTTTTAGCTCCTCGCGGTGAACGAGAGCGGGGCCTCCTTGACGTGAGTCGTGCGGGGGTGAGGAGCAGGTGCAGGTGCAGGAGCAGGAGCAGAGGGTCCAGGACTGTCCAGAGCAGAAGCATCTTCTACCCTGAATTATTTAAAAGAAATCAAAATAAAGTGTACAATAAGAGCCACATAATGTACTATGTTGCGAATCAAAAATGAAAATGCTAGGCTTTTCCAAAAAAATTTAATAAATGCTACATTTGACATAGAGACTGTGATTAAAATATACCCTAAATTAAGTTAGTTTAGTTTATTTCGGTTATTAACATTTTCTTTACAAAGATGTGTGTACAAAGATATAATTAAATAAGTAATTTGACTGAAAAGGTGTAGGAAGAAGCCTTAGCTTATTTGACCTACCCTTCTTACAATATACATTTTCCCCTTTAAGAATTACAAAAATTTATTAGAATTACAAAAATAATTACTTTTTGTAATTATTTTCTAAATTAAGTTCTTAAGTCTTATAAATATCACAAAAATCAATGCCAACCAGTGACACTGTATGAGGGTTTTCTCTCCCTACTAGAGAGTTTTTACCTCTGCTATCTGGGGGCTTAGAGCTGGCATTTCCTATTTCCCCTTTCTGTTCTGTAAAGCGTCTTTGTGACAGTCGTCTGTGAAAAGCGCTATATAACTAAAAAAATGTAATTGAAAAATTGATTACCATTGACAACCAGCAACAATGTCATAGGTTAGTTTATGGCCCATTTATGCTGGTGTGCTAAAGATACGATGCATGCTAATGCATGGCTAAGCTATGTATCAACACGCCCACTTATACATTACATTACATTCATTTAGCAGACGCTTTTATCCAAAGCGACGTACAATAAGTGCATACAGAGACGTCATCAAGATCACTACAGAACAGACAAGACAAAGCACATCCTTCCCATAATGTAGCAGCTATCCCTAGTATATAATTATACAATACATGATATGACTTATGCCATTTAGCCACAAGAAATTAGATAATAAATGCTATATTTTACATGGCCACTGTGACTAAAATTAAACCTATGCACAAATAAAGTTATTACTTAATTTAATACAGTTAATATTTACATGTCAACAGCCACATCTTCGCCCTGGGCATAAGCATCTTCGACAACAGTCTTTGCTTTCAGCGTCAGAGCCACTTTCACTCTCTCCCTCCGACTCACTCCTAAAAATCTCCTCCACTACATCCGACAGGGGCATATATTTTTCGCCATCATATATATATATATAAAATAAAAATTACAAGTTTGAAAATGGCTGTGTTGTTTTTAAAAAAAATTATTTGAATCTCCGTGTAATAATGATGACGCAGTGTGCGCGCATGAAGCAGGCCGAATTGTGATCCAAAATGGCTTCCGAATGTGTGCAACCTAGTCCTGTGTTACGCATGGATAGTGATCAGCTGGTTAAATCTACCTATGGGAATGCCATACCATATAAGTGTCAATTAAAATCAAGTTTGTCTGAAGGATATACTAGCGCTTCTTTTGAATGCGATCATTTACGCACGGCTATTTTGGAGCATGGACACATGTTGAAACAAGGATTGAATCTTAAAAACGGGTCAACCAAGGCAGAAAATAACCTCAGATTCTTGCAGGGGACATCTTAATCTTCATAACCAAAGGTAAGGTTATGACTTAATTTCATATTTTACCGGAGGTTTTTATAGCAAACGAAAGTTATGTGGTGACAAACAAATACCACTCGTTTTTTTTCCTGTGGAGTGAGTAGGCATGTTGACAGTTTTGCTTGTGTGTATTCAGGATCTTGGAAGGTGTTTCTTGCGGCTGTGATAGTAAACAATTTTTTGGTGATAAAATAAAAACTTTAATTAACTCTCAAATATGTTTAAATGTCTGCTATCTTACATGTGGTCGGGTCCATTGTAGATAACAGTGTAGCAGCATAGCATGCTACTTTCATGAATTATAAGCTAATGGTGGCAGATAGGAACGTGATATCTCGCACGCTGATAGGATATTAAGTACTAATTATGATGATATGTGGTTTATGGTTATAAAATCCGTATTCTCGTGGAACTAGCAACGCATATGTGATGCTTTTAAAATGGAGACGCCTGCGTCTCCACCACTAGGGGCTCGCACAATCAAGTTAAAGGGGACGAGCAAGTAAAAACGGAAAATAAGCCTGCAGACTATGACAGGACCCCCCCTCTAAGGGACGAACCCAGACGATCCCTCAGGCTTATCCTTGCGGAAGTCCCTGATGAGTTGAGGGTCTAATATATTCCTGGACGGGACCCAACAACGCTCCTCCGGACCATAACCTTCCCAGTCCACAAGAAACTGGAACCCTCTGCCCACGCGTCTCTCAGCCAAAATGCGGCGAACAGTATAAACCGGACCTCCCTCCACGAATCGGGGGGGGCGGAGGTGGCTTGTCCACAGGAGCGAAGGGGCTAACAAGCACCGGTTTAAGGCGAGAGACGTGAAATGTCGGGTGGATGGAGCGCGGAAGTTGCAGTCGAACGGTAACTCGGTTGATCTTTTTAATAATGTTGAAGAGGCCCACGAAACGAGGAGCGAGCTTGCGGGACTCAACCCGCAAGGGCAGATCCCGAGTAGCAAGCCAAACCCGTTGTCCAACCCTATAGGACGGGGCTGGCCGACGGTGTCTATCTGCCGCCTCTTTTTGCTTTGAAGAAGCGCGTAGAAGAGAAGCACGCACACTCCTCCAGAACGATTGACACCTCCGAATGAATGCCCCAGCGGAGAGTACCTCTACCTCCCTCTCCAGCTCTGGAAAAAGAGAGGGTTGGTATCCCAGCTGAGCTTCAAAGGGGGAGGCGCTGCGCAGGGTGTTATGCGCGTACTCCGCCCAGGCGAGGTGGCGACTCCAGGCAATGGGATTGGACGCGGCCAAACAGCGAAGGGTGTTTTCCAATGTCTGATTGGTCCGTTCTGTCTGCCCGTTGGTCTCCGGGTGAAACCCGGAGGACAGACTGACCGAAGCCCCTAATAACGAGCAGAAAGCGCGCCAGAATTTAGCAGTAAACTGGGGACCGCGGTCAGACACCACGTCCGTAGGTAGACCGTGCGCCCGGAACACGTGGTCTATAATGAGCTGCGCTGTCTCAGGTGCTGAAGGCAGCTTAGGCAGTGCAATAAAATGGGCCACCTTGGAAAACCGATCCACCACCACTAAAATCACAGTGTTGCCCAGGGAGGGGGACAAACCAGTGACGAAGTCCAGTGCTATGTGACTCCAGGGGCGGCTGGGAATAGGTAAAGGCCGAAGAAGACCCGCAGGAGGGAGGTGAGAGACCTTGCCACGAGCACACACCGGACAAGCTGCGACAAAAGACCGCACGTCTTTCTCGAGGCTAGGCCACCAAAAGCGACGGGATAAGAAATCCCTAGTACGATGGACGCCAGGGTGACCAGTCAACTGAGAGGCGTGGCCCCACTGGAGAACCCGAGCCCTGACCCGGGGGGGAACAAACAGGCAGTGGGGTGGACCTCCACCTGGACCCGGATCAGAGCGCAGAGCCTTCTGCACCGCTGCCTCGATCTGCCATATAACCGGGGCCATGATAAGGTCAGCGGGAATGATGGGTTCAGGGATGGAGTCCCTGTCAGTGCGGTCGTAAATCCGCGACAAGGCATCCGGCTTTACGTTCTTGGAACTGGGCCTATACGTAATAAGAAAGTTAAATCTTTAAAAAAATAACGCCCACCGAGCTTGCCGTGAATTCCGTCTTTTAGCCCGCTGAACGTATTCGAGGTTTTTATGATCCGTCCACACAGTGAACGGATGCTCAGATCCCTCGAGCCAGTGACGCCACTCCTCAAGTGCTAATTTTACAGCTAGCAACTCCCGGTCCCCTACATCGTAATTCCTCTCTGCCTGTGTTAATGCACGAGAAAAATACGCGCAGGGGTGCATTTTGTGATCAAGCGGGGAGTGCTGGGAAAGAATGGCTCCGACACCTAGTTCAGAAGCGTCCACCTCAACCACAAAGGGGAGGGAGGGGTTGGAAGTTATGAGTATAGGCTCAGAGCTAAATCTGTTCTTTAACTCCAAAAATGCCGCCTCTGCCCTGGAGTTCCATTGAAAAGAACCGGGGAGTGTTTTCTTGGTGAGCGCTGTAATAGGAGCCGCAACCGCACTCAAGTTGCGGATAAACCGCCGATAAAAATTAGCGAACCCCAAAAACCGCTGAACTTGCTTTAGGGAAGACGGAGTGGGCCAGTTCTTTACTGCGGAAACTTTTTCCGGATCCATCTGTACCTTGCCCTCAGCAACAATAAATCCCAGAAACGAAACTGAATTTGAATGAAAAACACACTTCTCTGCTTTCACAAATAAATGAGCTTTAAGAAGAGCTGACAGAACCTGTCTGACATGACCGACGTGTGTAGAGAGATCGGAAGAAAAAATTTAAATATCGTCAAGATAAACGAAGACGAACTTTTCTAACATTTCCCTAAGCACGTCGTTTACTAGTGCCTGGAAAACAGAGGGGGCGCAAGTGAGCCCGAACGGCATGACCAGGTATTCGTAGTGGCCGCTGTGAGTGTTAAAAGCCGTTTTCCATTCGTCACCCTCGTGTATGCGAACAAGGTTATAAGCATTGCGCAGGTCGAGCTTTGTAAAAACCGACGCACCTTGGAGACGTTCGAATGCGGAGTTCATAAGAGGAAGAGGATACTTGTTTTTTATAGTGATATCATTAAGAGACCGATAGTCAATGTAAGTCCCCCGTCTCTCTTTTTAACAAAAAAAAACCCTGCCCCCACCGGCGAAGTGGAAGGTCTAATAAACCCGTTAGACAAGGACTCTTCAATGTACTCTCGCATAGCCGCGCTCTCCGGGGCAGACAGCAAGTAGAGAGACCCGCGGGAGGGAACTGTGCCTGGGTAGAGCTCTATTGCACAGTCATATGACCTGTGTGGTGGTAGCGAAGTAGCGCGCTGCTTACTGAAAACCTCAGCGAGATCGAAGTATTGATCAGGAACATTAACATGCAAGGGAAATTCGAGCGCACCCCCCACTTTGGTGCTCTCGATGTCCGACGCGGAGTCGTGTGATATGTCCCAGTCAATATCTGACTCGGATGTTTGCCCCTCCCACAAAAAAGGCTGGTCAGTTGAATGGTCCCAGGCTAGACTTTCCTCTTCATTCTCTGAGAAAACAGATGAGCTATCCTGATTAAAAGAATACTGTCCCCCTCCTCATCGCTATCCGAACTAAGTTCATTATAAACGTTGGACTCACTCTCAACACTGCGAGCCCTAGGAAGTGAGCAATGAGATTTACATTGGGAACCCCACTGGCGAATAATAGGACCGTGTCCTCCCCAATTGATATAAGGGCAATGGCGAGTTAGCCAGGAGTGACCTAAAACGAAAGGGAACGCAGGAGAGTCAACCAAAAAAAATTGGATTCTCTCCGTATGATTCTTGTAAGAGATGCGCATGTGAAGCATGGTAGTAACTCGTGAGATGGTGCCTGTACCCAACGGACGACCGTCCAGAGCTGTAACTAACCGAGGATGCGAAAGAGAATGCGTGGGAATTTTATGGATCTTTGCCCACTTAGCATCCATAAGGCACTCGACTGCTGCAGAATCAATAAAAGTGTCGCAATTGTAATAACACTGTTTCCAGAGCAGTTGGACGGGAAGAAGAGTCCGAGGGTGAATATTACGAAGTCTCGCTAGGAACCTCGGTTCCCCTAGGGAGACCACTCTTTTCCCAGCAGCTTAGGACACTGCTCCTTTAAATGCCCCTGCTTCTTGCAATATTGACACCTCCCGAGGTCTAGCACCCCCTGTCCCACGCATAGCTGCCCAATCTACCTGCATAGGTTCTTCTAAATTAAGAGAGGGTAGTGGAGGAGTACGGGTGGGATTAGACGTGGAGGGATGGGAATAGCGAGCTGGGTGAATTCTAAAACTCATTGCCAACCTCTCTCGCTCTCTCTCTCGAATGCGGTTATCGACACGGATGGCTGTGGAAACTAAGGCACCGAATGTGGCGGGCGGTTCGAGCACTGCTAACGCGTCTTTAACGGGTTCAGACAAAGCGTTCAGAAAAAGGGTGCTAAGGGGGCCATCGGCCCACCCCGTCTCCCCCGCCAGTGCACGAAATGTGATGGAAAATGCGGCCACAGTATCGGTGCCTTGTCGGAGACGGGTCAGTCGCATGGCCGCTTCCGGGCCAGAAACGTCATGGTCAAAGACTGACACCATCTCACCAATTGGCTCTTATAAGTGGGTCGGCCCACGCGAGAGCGGTTCCGGTTAATAGAGACAGAATAAAGGCAACCCGAGCCTCTTGGGTATAGAAGCGGGTGGGCTGAGCTTTAAAAAAAATTTGACACTGGGTCAAAAACCCCTGGCACTTCCCCGGCTCCCCGCTATACCGAAATAATAAGCAAAACCAGTCTCCCAGTCCTATACCTTACCGGCTACCAGAAATACAAGATAACATGGAAGCGCCGGAAAAGGAGGACGCTGAGTTTAAATAGGCAGCTGAAGAGCCGAACAGGTGCAATCACTGAGTAGCGAAATTAAAGGAAAACCCGACACGGACAAGGAAACAGATAAAAGACGTAGTGAAGGCGCTTAAAGGGGACGAGCAAGTAAAAACGGAAAATAAGCCTGCAGACTATGACAGTTTTATTGTGATATAACATCATAGCACATTTTGTTACATTATCGAGCATATTGCTGAATTCACATATCACAATTGATTTCTGTTAGATTGATATAGAATAGGTACATGTATGACCTCTTTTACCAAGTTTTATGCAGAACGTTTAAATGAGCACTGAGACAGTTAAAAACATCTTTGAATTGTTTTAGTATTCAGTACAATAACTTTTCATATTACTGCAAATTCTGAATGAGATAAATGAAGAAGTAAAGTTTTTTGGCCACAATAAACCAGTTGTACTGGTAATTCAAAATGAGCAGCCAACTGAGCCACATAGTGGTTGGTGAAGTTCATGAGGGTTGCCATCAAGTGAACACAGGTTCTTGAACATAATTTCTTTCATTTCATATTTCGTAAGTATCTTGTGAACCTCATGTAATGGAAGACATATCACATTGTACATTGGTATTTTACATATTATGGCTCTCTGACCCAGTAACATACCTACAAAAACTATCTTTGGTATAAAGTGGTGTGGCCAATCACTGAGATTTCAGGTCAATTTTTCCCATTATATGTTTTCTCGTATTCAGCTCAGGCCTGAATAATATTATATAACATTTTGGAAGAAAGATACAGAACAGCAAACCAAAACTAGATGCTAAAATTGCAAAGATCTCCACAGCTACAGTGAACTTTCCAGGTGAGCTGACATAAGCTGGTATAAAGGTGATCCAGACTGCAGAGAATATGAGCATGCTGAATGTGATGAATTTGGCTTCATTGAAGTTGTCAGGCAGCTTGCGAGCCAGAAAAGCTAAAACAAAGCACAATACAGAGAGGAGTCCAATATAACCCAGTACAGCCCAGAACCCCACTGCTGATCCTACATCACATTCTAGAATGATCTTTTCTTTGTAGTGCTTCATGTTCTTGTTGGGGAAAGGTGGGGATATTGTTAACCAAAGCACACAAATAAGGACCTGTATGAGAGTGAAAGCAAGAACACTCAGTCTCTGCTGCAGAGGCCCAAACCACTTCATGACATTACTACTTGGAAGTGTAGCCCTGAAGGCCATTAACACCACTATTGTTTTCCCCAGAACACAAGAGATGCAGACAACAAAGGTGATCCCAAACGCAGTGTGGCGCAGCATACAGGACCACTCAGAGGGCCGGCCGATGAAGGTAAGAGAGCAAAGGAAACACAGTTTCAATGAAAAGAGCAGCAGGAAGCTCAGCTCTGAGTTGTTGGCTTTCACAATGGGTGTGTCCTTGTTTATAAAGAACAGCACAGCCACAAATGCAGTTACACATGCTCCAAATATAGAAAAAATAACAAGCACTATTCCCATAATTTCTTCAAAAGAAAGAAATTCTACAGTCTTTAAAACACATTCATCTCTTTTAGCGACAGGCCAGTATTCTTCCAGGCACTGAATACAGTCATTAGAATCTGTAAAAAAAAAGAAGAAAATAAATGAAAAAAATTGTTATTCGAACCTTCTTTCCACGGATGGACAATTCAATGAGCATATGCAAAACAATAGAAAAAAAACACAACTTTGAAACGTTCACAATAGGCTGGTTTGTGTTGACTCTGAATTACCTGTAGTATTGCTGATTTCTCCCTCAGCACAGGGCACACAGTCATAGCAGCAGACAGGCCTTCCTCTCTGCGCAGCCTTCCGAGTGCCTGGGGGACAGCTCTCACTGCACACTGATCTGGGTTTCTGTGCAACATGTTTCAACTCTGAATTCAAAACACTCACGGACAATGTGACGTGCATATACTTAATATAAATTTTTCACGACACGTTCCGGCTGGGTGATGTATACCGCAACGATAATTATCAAATGCAATAATGCCCAGTGGTGCCATGTGTGGTATTCCCTTTTTTTTTTTTTTTCTTTAATTATATCTTTTTTTGTGAGAAGGACTCTCAGCTATTACTTCATTCTGTATCTCAATCAGTGCAAAAAGCTGAATATAGGTATGTGTGCTGTTATCAGACCATCTTTCCTCAAAGTGCATGAACACTTACCTGTGTTTGCCCACCTGCCCAAACCATACTAACAGGACTCATCACAAACTGCTGACCAGATGGTAAAGAGGCATCATAGTAGCCAACATCTCTGAACTCTACTGCACCGTCCGGACCAAGCTGCCAGTTCACCACCTCATATCTGGCTATCGGGTCTCCATTACTGTCAAAGGAGACTTTCTCTCCAGTGCCCAAAGAGAAATTGACTTTTTTCAGAGCCTCAAGTACCTGTACCGAAACAAAGATTTAAGCTGAGATAAAAGCTTGGCTGTTTTTGTTCTTAAATATTGTTTGTTTTTGTTCATAATGAGGATTTTATTAGCTTTGTAAGAAGTGCTTATTGAGTTATCTGCCAGGGCTCTGTTGTCACACTGTTCGTACAGCCTAGATGTGCTGTACATTCCAGCAGGTCATGTAGAGAATGAGCAACAGCGTATACTGCTTTGTAAAAATTGTTGGAGATTCTCAGCTCTGATACATCAGTGTATTCATTTTCCAGTTCACTCAATCTCTCAGATCCAGTGCAGGGCTTAATGTGAAGTAGATTGCTTTCATTTGTTAGTGAACATTGAAACACATTTTCCCAAAAGTCTATAACAGCAAGGTTTCCTGGATTTTGTGAGGGGTGAAGTTTTAATAGAAATTCTTTGAAGCCCTTTATTTTGCCTTTTGTGACAGCAAATCCAACAGACCCTCCCAGAATTCTGAAACTTGTTGGTGTCCCTGTACTGCTTGCTGTTATCCAGCCTTCACTGCCCACCATTTGGAGACCAGTAATATTCTGAATCATCAGCTGCTCCAATAACTTGTTCATTGTAGACGAACCAAGAAATGCTACAATTACCTTTGCAGTTCCTCCTTTGATAACATCTACAACCTTCAGTAATTTCTCTGGCTCTGTTTTGTGAAATTTCTCAGAATACTCAATGCAGATCCCTTCTTCTTGAGCAGCTTTTATAAATGTGGCCATCCCATAGTTGCCATAGTTACTGTCACTTCTCACTGCTCCTATCCAGGTCCAGCCAAAGTGCTTCACCAGCTGAGCCAGTGATCTGCTCTGGTAATAGTCACTGGGAATGGTTCTGAAGAATGTGGGGAACTGTTTTCTGTTGCTTAGACATGCACATGTAGCATAGTGACTGATCTGAAAAAAACATATATGAAGCAAAAGTGAAAATATGCGAGAACATAAAGCATATGAAAACATATGAGAATAATGAATGCATATTACACAATGGAAAACACCTGCTTGTCTTACAAGAAAACACCTGGCAAAATAATCTGGACTCCATTTTAGGGACTTTTGACTCAGTTGTCCTTGTTGAAATGTATTATTTTAATTCTGTTTTTGTGGTGGACAAGATAGATTTATATATAGCAGATGTGACAACTATTTTTAAAATGTCATATTTTACATAATAATAGTTTTTTTACCATAACATTTTCACAATAGAAAAACTTGGTTAAGTGACCAAAACATATTTGACATAACTATTCTGATTTCACTGACATATCACTGAATTACTGCCTGTTTGGGAGTATTTTCAAAGGAGAAAAGGAACTCTTACCACTGGAATTTGAAATAGTCCAACAGTTGTTGCAATTGCAATGGCGTTAGTTGAAGTGGACGGCCCGATAATGGCCTGCACTCCTGCCGGAGTGGAGCATGATGTGTCGGTCAGTGTTTCCTCATTACCGTTCATCAGAGCCATGGCTGATCGTATCGAGAAAGTTGGAGAGAGACAGGAGTCATATATCTTATATCCAAGAGATACACCAGGGAGGAGGTCAGTTCTGTTGTTTATTTCTTCAATGGCGAAGATCATGGTCTGGGCGAACCTGAATGGTCTGAAGCTACCTCTAGAAATGACAGAATTTATTATTGCTTAAGTGGCTAACCATATTGAGCGCAAAAGACTCATCAGTAGATCAAACTTTTAAAGTGAAATGTTTTTAAATTATAGTTACACATACCCGTCACTAGAATTTTATTATTGTATATTTTTATATAATTTGTTATGTATGTAATATAATTAGTATTACCCTTAGTTTCATTGTAATCACAGCGGAACCTTAATGTTGAATAAACACCAATACAAAGACCAGGTAAATGTTAATTAATATTTAACCTCACCGTGAACACTTCAGGGGCTCAGGTTTGGTGTCAAATCTTCTGCTTATTTCCGAAGGAATGTTGTGCAGGGCGAAGATCCCACCGATGTTGATGTCTCCATGTTGATAGAAGCTGGGCTTGGCTGCCCTCCCCAGTATTCTGCATGTTGGGGTCTGTGCTGCAGCCCAGAGGACTGTCAGTGCCAGCAGAATAGTCTGCAGTGCCATCCCACTGCACGTCTCAGATCCAGCACTGCAGTATACCAGGTTTATATACAGCAGCTTTAATTCTCCATCGATTTGTAATTCTCAAAGGCACGACTCCCAGTATAAGCAGGTTGAGGTGGAGCATATTGCAAAAGAAACAGGCAGAAAAAGTAACATCACAAGAAATCACAAGCCTGTGCTTGACCCACACACACACACACACACACACACACACACACACACACACACACACACACACACACACACACACACACACACACAGTTTAAAGAAATGACTCAGACTCAGTGGGGCTTTTTTAAATTTTTAGTATGCAGGCCAATAAGTTCATACCTTTTACATTAAATTAGTTTGAAATCAACAGTCTAACCCTGATGGAAAGGCAGCACGCAAAATTGCATGTAGTATTTAATCACTGAGCACTGAGGTATTTTAAGCTGGACATTAGAACATTTAAATTGTAGCCTGGCACACAGTCATTTGCAACTCACAATATAATCAGCTGCACAATAATATCGCACACCATGAAAATCTGCAGTGAGACAAATCCCTATTAAAATGAAGAGTAGCAATAAGTGCAGGCCTACACAGTGGAAGAGCCACCTGCTTTTAGGCCCAATATACTCTGATAGGCTTAATAATGTAAATAATAACATGTCACATTACACAATTACATACAGGTCAAGGCTTTAATGAAACAGAGAGGAGTAATCTACTGAGAAGTCCGTAATGATATCATTGAAATCCAGGGTACTTATACAGTGACTTTCTAAGGACTTCGATTTCTCAGCCTTTCTTGTCTCATGGTTGAAATCTCATTTATACTTTTTCACTGACAGTTTAGAAAATAAACACTCCCAGATGCATTAGTCACAGGCAAAGAATAGATTCTCAAGGTAATGTCAACATGTGTTAACTATCTAAAAAAAAAACTATATCAACTTTGTGATTGCAAAAGCTTAAATGTATGATACAAGAACAAGAACACTTGTTTTACAATGTCTGTATGTTACATTGACACTGAGCTTACTAAGCAGTTTTGGTGTAAAAATGTGCAATATTTATTCAGTTTAGCTCATGTCCACAACAAAGTATCTTCTGTTTTTAGGCTATGTTCGCTACGATTTTTCTACGACAACATAGCTGCAGTTTTTAAGTAAATGGAGTAGCTGTCATGGTTATTTGCAGCCTTTGATTTTCTAGGTTTTTGGTTTCCTTTTTGGCGTCGTCAAAACGCTCTATCGGATTTTTTACGCCTCCGTTCCAGTTTTTGTTTCTTGCCTGACAAATATTCCCTTCAACTGTTTCCTGCGGGTTATAAATACCTCAGGACTTCTGCATTTCCGCACTTCGAGATTGTCTTTGCTATGTTGACATACGAAGTCGGTAAGGTATAGGAATTTCGGTCACTGCATTTCTGGTTCATACTAATGGGAAATGCAACAAGTCTGGTTATAAAGAATTAGGATTAGATTGGTTTTCTCTTTCCTTTCCAATCTTTCTTTATCCTTTATTCTTTTTACCTGTTGCCAGTTGTGTTCAGCTCTTTTGCCACAAGAGCTTTGGCTAACAGGTTTTTTCCATTCTTTTCCTACACTCGTTTTTTCGAGTTTTGTTTCATCACCTCTTGTTACGCCTAATTATTGTGTGAGGTTCTTTTGTTAGGTATTCTCGCTGTTTATCGAGATCGCCTCAGTTTTTGGAGGTTGCATTGTTTTGCCTTGTGCTAGGAAATTTTGCTCCCGATCCTGTGTTATCCCAGTCCTGGTGCGGATTCTTCCACATTTTGTGGCGTATCTCTCTCTAGATATGCTTTTAGAAATCCTTATCAGTCGCATTTGGTTCTCCGAACCTTACACTCCCCTTCACAGTAGCTGGCTCGCTATTCATGATAGAAAACAAACTGAAATCATTTTGACCCAAGATTCAATTTCAATACTGTACTAATTTACGAAAGTGACAGCAAAACAGCAGAGGCGTCATGGAAGAATCTATGGCACCTCAAGCCGACAGCCAAGAGCAGATGATGTTAATACTAGAACCGCCAGTTGTATACCTAGAACTGCCAAAGGGGTCAAATTTACCCCTATTTTACATTGATCTCACTAAAAAATGTCTACTATCTCTATAATAATGCAAGTTTCACAAGGGAATATCTAAAATCAAAAACATAAGTATGCTTAATCATTCAACTTGCCCCATAGACTAAGTCTGAGCAGGCTTGTTTCCCAGGGGCGAATCACAGTCTATTCTGACACAAAAATTGCAATGGGCTGCTTGATCTTCACTGACACACCCCCAACAGTGCCTCTTCTCCCCAGGGCCGTTTCTAGATTGGGAGAATCAAGAGATGTTGGTGGGGCAGAAGGGGGAACTGTTAAGGTTCCCGCAGGGGGGACCGGACCCAAATACAAGACTCAGAGACGGCTCAGGGGAAAGCTCCAACAGGGTGTACATTTATTCAAGGACATAGGCAGGGGCAAGACAAAACCAGGCACATGGCAGGACAAGGCGAGGCAGGAACAGAGGAGTCAAGACTAGGAGGGAGCTATGACGAGGAGGGGGCTAAGACTAGGAGGGGTCAGTGAACAGGGAAGGATCAGGAACTATGGTGGGTCAGGGACTAGAATGGGTCAGGAACTGGGCTAGGCACTCCGGTCGTGGGGTCTGGAAACATGGCGGCCCTTTTTGAGCCTTTTAAAACTCATTTACTGCATTTCTACATCATTTCGCCCGTGCAACATGGTGTGGCGGAAGCGGGTTAAAACGCGAGAGAACCTAGTTAAAGTACTTTCGCATGCTGCAGATGAAACTCAAATAATATCCAATTTTCAAACAGTCACCTGCACATTGCAATAACTTTGGCTGTGTTTATTACATTATTGTTACGTATCAGATACGGGACGAACCCAAGTGCAACGACCAGGAGACAGATTCACAAAAAAGGAGTTTTTAATCAATTAAGTGTTGGGGTAGTCCCAACACTGTACAGGAATGGCAACACACAGAATAACACAGGTATTGCCTGGAAGCCCGGGGCGGGCTGCTCCAAGCCGGAGCTGGACTGGAGGATCTGGAACTTATCGTTCCAAGCCGGAACTGGACTGGACAGGAACTGGACCGGGAGGTCCACACGGGAATCAGGGTCTGGAACGGAATGTTCCAAACCGGAACTGGACTGGACTGGAACTGGACCGGGTGGTCCACACTGGAATCAGGGTCTGGAACGGAATGTTCCAAACCGGAACTGGACTGGACTGGAACTGGACCGGGAGGTCCACACTGGAATCAGGGTCTGGAACGGAATGTTCCAAACCGGAACTGGACTGGGCTGGAACTGGACCGGGAGGTCCACACAGGAATCCGCGTCTGGAACGGAATGTTCCAAACCGGAACTGGACTTTGAACAGGTAGTGATACGACTCACGCCTGGACTGGACTGGAACTAGCAGGGGAGCGACTCACTACGGCAGGGCTGGAACTGGACCGGAATGACTGCAACGGTACAGGACAAACAAAAACAGAGGGGGATTAGTGCAAGGAAAGGCACGGGAAGGACCGGGAGGTTCTCACGGAGGTGCAGGGCTTGGCAGGTAGGTGAATGATGAAGCACGGCAGGGCAGGGTAGTGTGGCGTAGCTGCGGTAGGTCCGGATGGAGCTGACTGGTCTCCAGAGCTCCCGGAACCGTAACCGAAGACTTTGGTGGCTTCTTCGGCCGGACAGGAACAGCTGGAGGGTAGCCAGGAATAACGCCACCGCGGAGCCTACGCGAGCAGGAGGTGGAGGTACCGCAACACACACAACGAACACCGGCTTACGAACACTGCTGCTGAAGAGTGGGAGCTGGGTTAGGTGGAGGAGAAGGGAAACAGGTTAGCTACATTCACAACAGGAAATAACTGGGGAGGTAAACTACCAATCCGTAGTTTCGAGCGGAACCAAATGCTGTAAGGGGATAATATCCCACAACCAAGCGAGTAGTTCGAAGTAAAAGACCAGATAACACAACGAGCACTAACACCAAGTGACGATAGTTAACGAACTGGCGCCGACTGGCAGCCAGCCGAAAGACTATATAGTGAGGTTAATGACAGAACTAAATAAGGAACAGGTGTGGAAATAAAACGGGAGTGATTGCGAAACACCAGGTGAGGAAATGCATGCAACGAGGGGGAAGGAGTGAAAGGCGGAAGTAAGACAAAACAACCAGACGAACAAGACAGGGAAGGACACGCCTAGTCCGCAGCAGCGGGGAAAACACGGACAAAAGGATCCAACATGACACGGAGGGAAAACAGGAAAACACGGAAAACGAACAGGAAGGGAGCGGAACATTACAGTACCCCCCCCTCAACGTACGCCACCTGGCGTACCTGGCGGCCTGGTCTTGGATGGGAAGCGACTGTGGAAATCCTGGATCAGTGATTGATCCAGGATGAGGCCCCTGTGGAGCCACGACCGCTCCTCAGGACCATACCCCTCCCAGTCCACGAGGTATTGGAAACCCCGACCCTTACGGCGGATGTCGATGATGCGGTCCACCGTGTAGGCCGGGGCGTTGTCGATGACTCGGACAGGTGGAGGAGGGAGGGTAGGGGCACTGAGGGGGCTGGAGGCGACAGGCTTGATTTGTGACACATGAAAAACGGGGTAAACTTTGAGGGAGGCAGGGAGGGAGAGCTTAACAGAAACTGGGTTAATGAGACATACAACAGGGACGGGACCAATAAACCGGGGCCGAAGTTTCTTAGAGGAGGAGGGAAGGGAAATGTTGGATGTGGATAGCCAGACCTGCTGACCGGCCCTGTACTTGGGGGCTGCGGTCCTGTGCAGGTCCGCCAGACGCTGCGAACGGGAATTAGAACGCAGGAGTGCGGTGCGTGCAAGTCTCCAAATGCGCTTGCATTTGAGGATGTGAGAATTAACGGAGGGAACTGCTACCTCGGCCTCCTGGGCCGATAGGAGAGGGGGTTGGTAACCTAATGAGCACTCGAATGGGGACAACCCAGTGGAGGCACTTTTAAGGGAGTTGTGAGCGTACTCTACCCAGGGGAGAAAACGGCTCCAGGAGGCGGGATTGCGAGCAGTGACGCACCGCAGGGCGGCCCCCAGGTCCTGGTTCGCCCTCTCTGCCTGGCCGTTAGACTGGGGATGGAAGCCAGACGACAAACTGGCCGAGGCCACCAGGGCTACACAGAACGCCTTCCAAACCTGGGAGGAGAATTGGGGTCCACGGTCCGAAACAATGTCGGATGGGATCCCGTGCAGCCTGACCACATGTACCACCAGGAGCTCCGCAGTTTCGAGGGCGGACGGGAGCTTAGGGAGGGGAATGAAGTGAACCGCCTTGGAGAACCGATCCACAATTGTCAGAATGACAGAGTTGCCCTCTGACAAAGGCAGACCGGTGACGAAATCCACGCCAATGTGGCTCCAAGGACGGCCCGGGACAGGGAGGGGAAGGAGAAGACCAGAGGGAGGCTGGTGGGAAGCCTTGCTCCTGGCGCACACTGCGCAGGCCAGGACAAAAGCACGGGTATCCTCCTTGAGAGTGGGCCACCAAAAGCTCCTCCTGACGAGGGTGGTCGTTCTGGCAACACCTGGGTGACACGCCAGGCAGGAGGCGTGAACCCACTCAAGGACCTGGGAGCGGACGGAGTTGGGAACAAACAGGGAGGAGTTAGGGTTACTACGGGGGTCAGGGTGGGAAGTCTGGGCGGACCTCACAATCTCCTCAATCCTCCAGGAGACCGCAGCCACCACGCAGGACGCTGGTAGAATAGGCTCGGGGTCAGCAGGACTGGAGGGAAGGGAAAACACACGGGATAAGGCATCCGCCTTAATATTGCGGGAACCGGGGCGGAAGGAAACAGAAAAATTGAAACGGGCAAAGAAAAGTGACCACCTAGCCTGTCTGGCATTAAGCCTCTTAGCAGACTTCAAGTAAATTAAATTTTGGTGGTCAGTTAAAACAATAAAGGGGGTACCTGCCCCCTCCAGCCAGTGGCGCCACTCCTCAAGAGCCAGCTTTATGGCAAGAAGCTCCCGATCCCCGACATCATAATTTCGCTCGGCGGAGGACAGCCTCCGGGAGAAAAAGGCACAGGGATGGAGTTTGTTGTCCAAGGCGGCACGTTGGGACAGAATGGCCCCCACGCCGGTGTCGGAGGCATCCACCTCAATCGTAAATTGACGGGTGGGATCAGGGTGACAAAGAATAGGGGCCGAGGAAAACCGAGCTTTAAGCTGTTCAAAAGCGAGCTGAGCCTCGGAGTTCCAACAGAAAGAAAAAACAGTGGAGGTGAGTTTGGTAAGGGGAGCAGCAATGACACTGTAATTACGGATAAAACGACGATAGAAATTAGCAAAACCAAGGAATTGTTGCAGGTGCTTACGAGAGGTGGGTTGGGGCCATTCCGTCACCGCCTTGACTTTGACAGGATCCGCCCGGATACTGCCCTCCTCAATGATGAAGCCGAGGAACGGGACTGAAGAGACGTGGAAGGAGCACTTCTCTGCCTTGACGAAGAGCTGGTTCTCAAGGAGACGCTGGAGAACCTCCCGGACATGGAGAATGTGTTCCTGAGGGGACTTGGAAAAAATCAAAATATCGTCTATGTAAACAAAAACAGTTTTCCCCAACAGGTCTCGCAGCACGTCATTCACCATGCCCTGGAAGACTGCCGGGGCGTTAGTAAGGCCGAAGGGGACCACCAGGTACTCATAGTGGCCCAACGGGGTATTGAAGGCAGTCTTCCATTCATCCCCCTCCCGTATGCGCACCAAGTGGTACGCATTACGGAGGTCGAGCTTGGTGAAAATGACGGCCTGCGAGAGGGGTTCAAAAGCAGTGTTAATGAGGGGGAGAGGATATTTATTGCGGATGGTGATTTGATTGAGCCCCCGATAGTCGATGCAGGGCCGTAGTGAGCCGTCCTTCTTCCCTACAAAAAAGAACCCAGCACCAACAGGAGAAGAGGAGGGACGGATGATGCCCGAGGCGAGGGACTCATGAATGTACTCCTCCATGGCGAGTTTCTCTGGCCCCGACAGACTGTAGAGACGGCCAGACGGAAGTTTGGCTCCCGCCAGCAGGTCTATACAGCAATCGTAAGGTCGGTGAGGAGGTAGGGACAGAGCGCGTGATTTGGAAAAGGTCAGGCAGAGGTTGTGATATTGTTTGGGAACGTTGGACAGATCGGGTTCGGGTAGGTTGGTGCTGGGATTCTTGGACCCCGGAGGGGGGAGAGCGGAACGGAGACAGCTAGCCAGGCAGTGGCCACTCCACGCCAGGATGCGACCGGCCTGCCAGTCGATATGAGGGTTATGAAGGCGGAGCCAGGTCTGACCCAAAACTATGGAGGATTGTTTTGAGTTGATGAGCAGGAGTTGAATGCTCTCCCGACGAGCTGTAAGGGAACGGTGGAGTGGGTCACTAACCCCAGACTCCTACCGTCTAAGGCGAAGGCAGTAATGGGAGAGGGTAGTAGTTCCGTGGGGATGCCGGCCCTCCTGGCGAAGGTGGTGTCCATAAAGTTGGCGTCGGCCCCAGAGTCGATGAGGGCCGACGAGACTTCGGACTTGTCCCTCCACAGGAGAGTGGCCTTAAAGACCAGGCGATTCTGGGCTGCATGGCAGGGTATGATAGGGCTCGTCAGTACGCCCAGTTTAACTGGCGAGCCTATTCTTTTGGGCGAATGGGGCATGAGGCGATCTGGTGGCCAGGTTTGCCACAATAAAAACAGGATCTAGATCGCAGGCGACGTTGGCGCTCCTCGGAGTTGACCGCAACTCTGCCCAGTTGCATGGGCTCCTCTTCGGAGACCCCAGACGCCGCCCTGGATCCAGAAGCAGAAGGGTGAGAGCGTATGTGTGGTAGATGACCGGGGTTCCCCCCTCGCTCACGGGCCCGGATACGGAGACGGTTGTCAATTGCTATGGCCAGGCTAATAAGGCTATTGAGTGAGGTGGATTCTTCACGGGTGGCAAGTTGGTCTTTAAGCTCCTCGCTGAGTGCCTGGCGGAAGGCCCCCTGAAGGGCGGTGTCGTTCCATCCGGACTCCGCTGCGAGGGTACGGAATTGGATGGCCATTTCAGCGACGCTACGACTCCCTTGACGGACCTGAAGTAGGCGCTGAGTTGCATCTCGCCCACAGGCAGGGTGATCAAACACACGCCGCATCTCGGCGGTGAAGGCAGCGAAGTTGTTGCAGAGCGCGACTTGGCTATCCCAGATGGATGTAGCCCACTCCAGGGCACCTCCTCCCAAGCTGCTCATAATAAAAGCGATCTTACATGGGTCGGAGGCGAAGGAGGAGGGCTGCATCCGGAATACAATGTCGCACTTCATAAGGAATTTGCGACATTTTCCCAATCCCCCGCGGTATAACTCTGGATGTTGAACGCGGGGCTCACGAAATGAAGTAGGCACAGGAGGGTCCACCGGTGGATCCGGTGCGGGCGGTGTAGGGCCCAAAGGTATACGCGGAAGCGGCTGGTGAAGAGTCAGCTGCGTCACTTGTTCCGTGATGCCCCTCAGCACCTCCAACACGTCATCCAAACGGCGGCCCTGTTGGTCGCTGACCGCAGTTTGGCAGGAGAAGGCGTGCCGAATCTGCTCCAGGTCGGCTGGGTCCATGTTTTCGGCCAGTTCGTTCTGTTACGTATCAGATACGGGACGAACCCAAGTGCAACGACCAGGAGACAGATTCACAAAAAAGGAGTTTTTAATCAATTAAGTGTTGGGGTAGTCCCAACACTGTACAGGAATGGCAACACACAGAATAACACAGGTATTGCCTGGAAGCCCGGGGCGGGCTGCTCCAAGCCGGAGCTGGACTGGAGGATCTGGAACTTATCGTTCCAAGCCGGAACTGGACTGGACAGGAACTGGACCGGGAGGTCCACACGGGAATCAGGGTCTGGAACGGAATGTTCCAAACCGGAACTGGACTGGACTGGAACTGGACCGGGTGGTCCACACTGGAATCAGGGTCTGGAACGGAATGTTCCAAACCGGAACTGGACTGGACTGGAACTGGACCGGGAGGTCCACACTGGAATCAGGGTCTGGAACGGAATGTTCCAAACCGGAACTGGACTGGGCTGGAACTGGACCGGGAGGTCCACACAGGAATCCGCGTCTGGAACGGAATGTTCCAAACCAGAACTGGACTTTGAACAGGTAGTGATACGACTCACGCCTGGACTGGACTGGAACTAGCAGGGGAGCGACTCACTACGGCAGGGCTGGAACTGGACCGGAATGACTGCACCGGTACAGGACAAACAAAAACAGAGGGGGATTAGTGCAAGGAAAGGCACGGGAAGGACCGGGAGGTTCTCACGGAGGTGCAGGGCTTGGCAGGTAGGTGAATGATGAAGCACGGAAGGGCAGGCTAGTGTGGCGTAGCTGCGGTAGGTCCGGATGGAGCTGACTGGTCTCCAGAGCTCCCGGAACCGTAACCGAAGACTTTGGTGGCTTCTTCGGCCGGACAGGAACAGCTGGAGGGTAGCCAGGAATAACGCCACCGCGGAGCCTACGCGAGCAGGAGGTGGAGGTACCGCAACACACACAACGAACACCGGGCTTACGAACACTGCTGCTGAAGAGTGGGAGCTGGGTTAGGTGGAGGAGAAGGGAAACAGGTTAGCTACATTCACAACAGGAAATAACTGGGGAGGTAAACTACCAATCCGTAGTTTCGAGCGGAACCAAATGCTGTAAGGGGATAATATCCCACAACCAAGCGAGTAGTTCGAAGTAAAAGACCAGATAACACAACGAGCACTAACACCAAGTGACGATAGTTAACGAACTGGCGCCGACTGGCAGCCAGCCGAAAGACTATATAGTGAGGTTAATGACAGAACTAAATAAGGAACAGGTGTGGAAATAAAACGGGAGTGATTGCGAAACACCAGGTGAGGAAATGCATGCAACGAGGGGGAAGGAGTGAAAGGCGGAAGTAAGACAAAACAACCAGACGAACAAGACAGGGAAGGACACGCCTAGTCCGCAGCAGCGGGGAAAACACGGACAAAAGGATCCAACATGACACGGAGGGAAAACAGGAAAACACGGAAAACGAACAGGAAGGGAGCGGAACATTACAATTATAGTCATTTGGCAGACGCTCTTATCCAGAGCGACGTACATCAGTGCATTTTCGAACTAGGAACAAGTGCGTTGAAACGACCCTAAAAGGTAAATACGAGTTCAAGTACCAGGCGTAGTCAGTATGATTTTTTTTTTTTTTGGGGGGGCGGGGGTAACCAAACGATATCGATGATTGGCGTGTACAACAGTAAGCCAATAAGTAACCTTACAAGTATTAACTAGAGGTCACAAGGAGGTAGGGAGGGGTGGAGAGAGGTGCAGCTTGAAGAGGTGAGTCTTCAATCTGCGCTTGAAGATGGTTAGACTTTCTGTTGTTCTGACCTCCACGGGGAGCTCATTCCACCACCGTGGGGCCAGGACAGACAGACGTTGAGACCGGGTGCTAGTAAGAAGTGGGGGGGGGGGGGGGGGGGTACCAGTCGTCCTGAGGAGGCGGAACGCTGGGATCTGGCAGGTGTGTAGGGTCTGATGAGCTTTTGGAGGTATGAAGGGGCTGATCCTCGGACTGCCTGGAAGGCGAGCACCAATGTGTTGAATTTGATGCAAGCCATCACAGGTAGCCAGTGGAGGTCAGTGGGCAGGGGGGTGACACGGGCGTGTCGGGGGACGTTACAGACCAGGCGCGCTGCTGCGTTCTGGATAAGCTGAAGGGGTCTAATGGCCGATGCTGGCAGACCAGCCAGGAGAGAGTTGCAATAGTCCAGGCGCGACAGCACCATCGCTTGGACCAGGAGCTGGGTTGAGTGGGTGGTGAGGAAGGGACGGATGGAAGGTTCTTCCTGATGTTGTACAGGAAGAACCTGCACGCCCGGGTTACCACTGCGATGTTCTCGGAGAGGGACAGCCTGTTGTCTATCACCACTCCGAGGTTCCTGGCACAGGGCGTTGGGGTCAGTGGAGTGTCCCCTAGGGAAATGGAGAGATTGAGAGGGGGAGAGGTTAGAGCAGGAATGTAGATGAGCTCAGTCTTGCCTGGATTGAGCTTGAGATGGTGGTTGTCCATCCAGCTCTGGATGTCTCTTGGGCAAGCAGAGATGTGGGCTGACACCTGAGTGTCAGAGGGTGAGAAGGAGACAAAGAGTTGAGTATTGTCAGCATAGCAGTGGTAAGAAAGACCATGAGCAGTGATAACAGGCCCAAGGGATTTGGTGTAGGTGGAGTAAAGGAGGGGACCAAGGACTGAGCCCTGGGGGACTCCTGTGGTAAGGGGACGGGGGGCTGCCGATACTTTACCAGCCCAGGCAACCTGGGAGGAGCGCTCCGAGAGGTAGGACTCAATCCAGGCCAGGGTCGAGCCGCCGATCCCCGCTGCAGACAGGGACGACAGGAGGATGGAGTGATCTATGGTGTCGAAGGCGGCAGAGAGGTCTAGGAGTATTAGCACAGAGGAGAGGGAGGCTGCCCGAACTGCGTGATGCATCTCGCTGACGGAGAGGAGTGCGGTCTCCGTTGAGTGGCCAGGTCTGAAGCCGGACTGGTGGGGGTCTAGTAGGTTGTTCTGGGTAAGGCAGTTGGTTAGAAACAGCACGTTCAATAGTTTTGGAAAGAAAAGGAAGAAGAGATACCGGTCTGTAGTTTTGGATGTTGGAGGGGTCCTGCGTGGGTTTTTTCAGGATCGGGGTGATGTGGGCTCTCTTGAAGGATGAGGGGAAGCAGCCAGAGGTCAGGGAGGAGTCCACCAGGGAGATCACAAATGGGAGGATATCTGGGGTGATTGCCTGGAGGAGAGGTGAAGGGATAGGTTCGAGGGCACAGGTAGTGGGGCGATGGGAGAGTAGGAGATGGGATACATCAGTATCAGAAAGGGGAGAAAAGGTGGAGAAACAGGGGGGGGGACACAGAACGGGTAGAGAGAGGAGGAGAGTGGAAAACAGTGTGTGTGAGGGGAGGGGGAGTGGGGAAACGGGGGGGGGGCATAGAGAGAGGAGCTGAGGGGCTGAAGGAGCTGCGGATGTCAGCGATCTTTTCATAAAAGAAATCTGCGATGTCGTCTACAGTGAACGAGGATTGAGGAGGGAGGAGAAGATGGAGAACAATTGACGGGGGTTAAAACTGTATTTGTGAATTTTAGTATAGTAAGTTACCTTGACTGCTGTAGAGAACGCCGCTAGGAGAGACTGGTAGGAGGAGAGGTCTGATGCGTCTCTGGATTTCCTCCACATCCTCTCTGCTGCGCAAAGACCAGCCCCGGAGGTGCGCAGGGCAGCGGAAATCCACGGGTAGGGAGGAGATGGGCGTGTGGGCCTAGCGACAAGAGGGCAGAGAGGGTTAAGTGATGTGGAGAGAGCTGTGAGCAGGGTGTCGGATGCAGAGTCGATGGGGAGTTGAGAGAAGGGTTTGAGAGGGGGGAGGGAAGCAGTGACACAGGGAGCAAGAGAGGAGGGCGAGAGGGAGCAGAGCTTACGGTGGACAGAGACAGTGGGGGAGGAGGGGGGCGGTGTGGAACAAGAGGAAGAGAGAAAGAAATGAAGTGGTAATCAGAGGTATGCAGAGGGGCACCAGTGAGATCAGAGCAGGGGCTGTTCCTCTGGAAGACCAGGTCTAGGAGGTTGCCAGCCTTGTGGTTGGGGGGGGGGGGGGGGGGGTTGGAGGGTGAGGTCAAAGGAGCGGAGAAGTGGTAGGAAGGCTGCAGACTGGGAGGCATCTAGATGGATGTTGAAGTCTCCCAGGAGGATCAGTGGGGTGCCGTCCTCTGGCAAGGAGCTGAGCAGGGTGTCAAGCTCATCGAGGAAGCACCCCAGGGGACCTGGAGGGCGATAAACAACTACAATCTGCAGGTTAATGGGGTGTTTGATAAACACAGAGTGGTATTCAAAACTAGTAATAGATAGATCCAGAGAGGGGGAGAACAGAGAATGACCATGAGGGGGAGAGTAGCAAACCAGTACCACCTCCGCGACCAGACGGCCGGGGGGGGGGGGGGTGAGAGAAGGAGAAGGAGAAGGAGGAGGAGAGGGCAGCGGGAGTTGCCATGTTGTCTGGTGTGATCCAGGTTTTGGTGAGGGCGAGAAACTGGAGGGACTTCAAGGAGGCATAGCCGGTGATGAAGTCTGCTTTCTGTGTGGCAGACTGGCAGTTCCAGAGCCCCCCTGCGACGGTGAAGTTCTCGCAGGGAGTCAGCGAGGGGTAGAGGAGGTTGGACGGGTTGGGTCGCCGTGGAGGGCCACGTCATTGGAAGCGGGTTCTGAAAGGAAGAGAGCAGACAGGGATAGGGAGAACACACATAAACTGGGAGGGAGCGACACTAGTGTCGTTCTTCCAGATGTCTTTTGAAATGCGCACAGCTGATTGCAATTGGCTAACAGCTGTGTGAAACACTTCGCAAGCACGGATAAATAATTACTACTTCTTAAAAGCACAATAACATGAAACTAACAGCCTAGCCAATCTAACAAACAGCTAATTGCAGAACAAACACAAACTAGCAATGCAATTAATATGAGCAACGTTCACCAAGGTCTAATTAAAGTCACGCAGACTGTGGCTAGTACGCTTAAAAACGACACTACCTTTCGCAGGACGGTTAAAACTGCTCTTGTTACACAGGAAGGAAGATGCACTTATCCCACAAAAATCTATAATCCACTGTTGCCATGCATCTCTAGTTTTATAATATATGTATGATTTTGTCTGTAGCTCTAATATTGATGGCGCTACATGCGTCATGCCTAGAACTGGCCCTGCTTCTCCCAGTTCGGCACACAGTGACTTCCCAAATTACCAAACGGTCTCAGGCGCTTTAAAATCCATGAGAAAAATATCACTTGGCCAATGCAACAGCTTGCCACACGCCATGCGCCGGCCAGAAAATAGAGCCCTTAGTCTGATGTATCATAGAAAAGTCATTTCATTATTTCAAAATACAAAAAAGTATCTTGATACAAATTATATCTTATTTTTTTCACACTGTTGAAATGCATATTTCAAATACAATTGAAATACTGCCCATCTCTGAGAACGAGAAGCAGACCCAGCGGGAGAATTATTGGGAAGCACAGGCCTCAAATCTTTTAGGGCGGGCACATAAAAGTAGCTCATCTACTCGGGATATTTTGTTTTCACAAACCACAGCCAGTATGCTAGTATACACATTCATGTCGGCATTAAGGATGTCTTAAAGAAAGCAAAACCCTAAACATATAGCATCACCAAATTGGCTACTTTCCTCCAATCCAAATCAATGAACTAACACTGGGTGTTTGTCATGTAGACTAAAGCGCAGGTTTCAGTATTCAGGTTCCATGGCCCTTTTTTGCCATTTCTGCGATTTCCTCCATTTTTAGTGCTTTCCGTAATTTGCGGCAATTTTTGATGGTAACTGTCTACCTTAACGTAGCCTACCATGTTATTTAGGCTATATAGGCTAGGCTATATTGCCAAATGCTGGGCAAAACAAACAGGGACATTGTAGGCTACGCAGATCCTGGAAGGCACTGGGATCAAGATTCCTGTCCTTGGCTGCTGACATTTTTAGATTGATTCTGTCAATGTGCAAACTTCTAATAAAACACATTATTTTACCTAACAACTTTTTTTTTATGATGATAGATGGTAATAAATAGCACACCTTCTGGTTCAGTTCACTATTAGAACAATGTCAAACAATATTTATGGTCATATGAATAATTTATTTTCAGTGCTTCTTAGTTTTAACATGACTCTTAAAGCTTAATTTATGGTTTAAGCAAAACGAAGTTCGCTTTAGTTCGTTTAGCCAAAATGACATCGACATGTGCCTTTTTTTGTTCGCCCAGCATGTTCTGTTGGTGTTATTTCACCTATTTGCGCACAGGCAGGCATTTGTTGACTAGGCGAAGTCAGTCCCGGAGAACTCAATGCACCGCCAGCGGTGATTGGTTAAATGTAGTGGTGGGTCTTCCAGGGTATCTCGGTTGCGAGGTCAAATTAACGTCTTATGTTTGTTACTACGGAAGCGCGTCGCAATGTTTGACTTTGCTATGCATCGCGTGACATTGTAGGAAGCAAAGTCTTCATGAAGTATAAAAGCATTTAGTTTGCTTTTGACTTTTTCAGCTTCGCTCAACCGAAAAAACATTGGCTTCTTTTGGAGTATGCTTGACTTTGCTGAGAATGTTGAGTTTGCATGCTTGATCCGATAATGTTATGGCTTGGTAGACACTAACATGGAACATTTGTGTAAATGTTATAATCCCTTGATACAGAAAGTTGGCAGAGGAACATTTTCCAGAATGCTAACTGTGGCTCTCATTGACCCATAAAGGCTAAAGTTCTGGAATATTGGCGGATAAGGCTGCATGTGGAGAACCACACAGTCTGTCATGGTTTATTCCATTAAAATAGTTTTATTGTGATATAACATCATAGCACATTTTGTTACATTATCGAGAATATTGCTGAATTCACATATCACAATTGATTTCAATTAGATTGATATACAATAGGTACATGTATGACCTCTTTTACCAGGTTTCATGCATAACGTTTAAATGAGCACTGAGACATTTAAAAACATCTTTGAATTGTTTTAGTATTCAGTACAATAACTTTTCATATTACTGCAAATTCTGAATGAGATAAATGAAGAAGTTTTTTGGCCACAATAAAATTAACCAGTTGAACATAATTTCTTTCATTTCATATTTCATAAGTATCTTGTGAACCTCATGTAATTGAAGACATATCACATTGTACATTGGTATTTTACATATTATGGCTCTCTGACCCAGTAACATACCTACAAAAACTATCTTTGGTATAAAGTGGTGTGGCCAATCACTGAGATTTCAGGTCAATTTTTCCCATTATATGTTTTCTCGTATTCAGCTCAGGCCTGAATAATATTATATAACATTTTGGAAGAAAGATACAGAACAGCAAACCAAAACTAGATGCTAAAATTGCAAAGATCTCCACAGCTACAGTGAACTTTCCAGGTGAGCTGACATAAGCTGGTATAAAGGTGATCCAGACTGCAGAGAATATGAGCATGCTGAATGTGATGAATTTGGCTTCATTGAAGTTGTCAGGCAGCTTACGAGCCAGAAAAGCTAAAACAAAGCACAATATAGAGAGGAGTCCAATATAACCCAGTACAGCCCAGAACCCCACTGCTGATCCTACATCACATTCTAGAATGATCTTTTCTTTGTAGTGCTTCATGTTCTTATTGGGGAAAGGAGGGGATATTGCCAACCAAAGCATACAAATAAGGACCTGTATGAGAGTGAAAGCAAGAACACTCAGTCTCTGCTGCAGAGGCCCAAACCACTTCATGACATTACTACCTGGAAGTGTAGCCCTGAAGGCCATTAACACCACTATTGTTTTCCCCAGAACACAAGAGATGCAGAGGACAAAGGTGATCCCAAACGCAGTGTGGCGCAGCATACAGGACCACTCAGAGGGCTGGCCGATGAAGGTAATAGAGCAAAGGAAACACAGTTTCAATGAAAAGAGCAGCAGGAAGCTCAGCTCTGAGTTGTTGGCTTTCACAATGGGTGTGTCCTTCTTTATAAAGAACAGCACAGCCACAAATGCAGTTACACATGCTCCAAATATAGAAAAAATAACAAGCACTATTCCCATAATTTCTTCAAAAGAAAGAAATTCTACAGCCTTTAAAACACATTCATCTCTTTTAGCGACAGGCCAGTATTCTTCCAGGCACTGAATACAGTCATTAGAATCTGTAAAAAAAAAAAAAAAATCAATGAAAAAAATTGTTATTCGAACCTTCTTTCCACGGATGGACAATTCAATGAGCATATGCAAAACAATAGAAAAAAAACACAACTTTGAAACGTTCACAATAGGCTGGTTTGTGTTGACTCTGAATTACCTGTAGTATTGCTGATTTCTCCCTCAGCACAGGGCACACAGTCATAGCAGCAGACAGGCCTTCCTCTCTGCGCAGCCTTCCGAGTGCCTGGGGGACAGCTCTCACTGCACACTGATCTGGGTTTCTGTGCAACATGTTTCAACTCTGAATTCAAAACACTCACGGACAATGTGACGTGCATATACTTAATATAAATTTTTCACGACACGTTCAGGCTGGGTGATAAAAATGCAATAATGCCCAGTGGTGCCATGTGTGGTATTCCCTTTTTTTTTTTTTCTTTAATTATATCTTTTTTTGTGAGAAGGACTCTCAGCTATTACATCATTCTGTATCTCAATCAGTGCAAAAAGCTGAATATAGGTATGTGTGCTGTTATCAGACCATCTTTCCTCAAAGTGCATGAACACTTACCTGTGTTTGCCCATCTGCCCAAACCATACTAACAGGACTCATCACAAACTGCTGACCAGATGGTAAAGAGGCATCATAGTAGCCAACATCTCTGAACTCTACTGCACCGTCCGGACCAAGCTGCCAGTTCACCACCTCATATCTGGCTATCGGGTCTCCATTACTGTCAAAGGAGACTTTCTCTCCAGTGCCCAAAGAAAAATTGACTTTTTTCAGAGCCTCAAGTACCTGTACCGAAACAAAGATTTAAGCTGAGATAAAAGCTTGGCTGTTTTTGTTTTTAAAAATTGTTCATTTTTGTTCATAATGAGGATTTTATTAGCTTTGTAAGAAGTTCTTATTGAGTTACCTGCCTTGGCTCTGGTGTCACACTGTTCGTACAGCCTAGATGGGGTGTACATGCCAGCAGGTCATGTAGAGAATGAGCAACAGCGTATACTGCTTTGTAAAAATTGTTGGAGATTCTCAGCTCTGATACATCAGTGTATTCATTTTCCAGTTCACTCAATCTCTCAGATCCAGTGCAGGGCTTAATGTGAAGTAGATTGCTTTCATTTGTTAGTGAACATTTAAACACATTTTCCCAAAAGTCTATAACATCAAGGTTTCCTGGATTTTGTGAGGGGTGAAGTTTTATTAGAAATTCTTTGAAGCCATTTATTTTGCCTTTGGTGACAGCAAATCCAACAGACCCTCCCAGTATTCTGAAACTTGTTGGTGTCGCTATACTGCTTGTTGTTATCCAGCCTTCACTGCCCACCATTTGGAGACCAGTAATATTCTGAATCATCAGCTGCTCCAATAACTTGTTCATTGTAGCCGAACCAAGAAATGCTACAATTACCTTTGCAGTTCCTCCTTTGATAACATCTACAACCTTCAGTAATTTCTCTGGCTCTGTTTTGTGAAATTTCTCAGAATACTCAATGCAGATCCCTTCTTCTTGAGCAGCTTTTATAAATGTGGCCATCCCATAGTTGCCATAGTTACTGTCACTTCTCACTGCTCCTATCCAGGTCCAGCCAAAGTGCTTCACCAGCTGAGCCAGTGATCTGCTCTGGTAATAGTCACTGGGAATGGTTCTGAAGAATGTGGGGAACTGTTTTCTGTTGCTTAGACATGCACATGTAGCATAGTGACTGATCTGAAAAAACATATATGAAGCAAAAGTGAAAATATGTGAGAACATAATGAATGCATATTACACAATGGAAAACACCTGCTTGTCTTACAAGAAAACACCTGGCAAAATAATCTGGACTCCATTTTAGAGACTTTTCAGTTGTCCTTGTTGAAATTTATTATTTTAATTCTGTTTTTGTGGTGGACAAGATAGATTTATATATAGCAGATGTGACAACTATTTTTAAAGTGTCATATTTTCCATAATAATGTTTTTTTTTACCATAAAAGTTTCACAATAGAAAAACTTGGTTAAGTGACCAAAACATATTTGACATAACTATTTTGATTTCACTGACATATCATTGAATTACTGCCTGTTTGGGAGTAAGGAGAAAAGGAACTCTTACCACTGGAATTTGAAATAGTCCAACAGTTGTTGCAATTGCAATGGCGTTAGTTGAAGTGGACGGCCCGATAATGGCCTGCACTCCTGCCGGAGTGGAGCATGATGTGTCGGTCAGTGTTTCCTCATTACCGTTCATCAGAGCCATGGCTGATCGTATCGAAAAAGTTGGAGAGAGACAGGAGTCATATATCTTATATCCAAGAGATACACCTGGGAGGAGGTCAGTTCTGTTGTTTATTTCTTCAATGGCGAAGATCATGGTCTGGGCGAACCGGAATGGTCTTAAGCCACCTCTAGAAATGACAGAATTTATTATTGCTTAAGTGGCTAACCATATTGAGCACAAATGACTCATCAGTAGATCAAACTTTTAAAGTGAAACGTTTTAAAATTATAGTTACACATACCCGTCACTAGAATTTTATTATTGTATATTATTACATAATTTGTTATGTATGTAATATAATTAGTATTACCCTTAGTTTCATTGTAATCACAGCGGAACCTTAATGTTGAATAAACACCAATAAAAAGACCAGGTAAATGTTAATTAATATTTAACCTCACCGTGAACACTTCAGGTGCTCAGGTTTGGTGTCAAATCTTCTGCTTATTTCCGAAGGAATGTTGTGCAGGGCGAAGATCCCACCGATGTTGATGTCTCCATGTTGATAGAAGCTGGGCTTGGCTGCCCTCCCCAGTATTCTGCATGGTGGGGTCTGTGCTGCAGCCCAGAGGACTGTCAGTGCCAGCATAATAGTCTGCAGTGCCATCCCACTGCACGTCTCAGATCCAGCACTGCTGTGTACCAGGTTTATATACAGCAGC
This sequence comes from Synaphobranchus kaupii, assembly GCA_029718625.1. Lineage (NCBI taxonomy): Eukaryota > Metazoa > Chordata > Actinopteri > Anguilliformes > Synaphobranchidae > Synaphobranchus > Synaphobranchus kaupii. The sequence goes on from CM056378.1 coordinate 2,024,779, forward strand.
TTTAATTCTCCATCGATTTGTGATTCTCAAAGGCACGACTGAGTCCCAGGATAAGCAGGGTGAGGTGGAGCAAATTGCAAAAGAAACAGAGGCAGAAAAAGTAACATCACAAGAAATCACAAGCCTGTGCTTGACACACACACACACACACACACACACACACACACACACACACACACACACACACACACACACACACACACACACACACACACACACACACACACACACACACACACACAGTTTAAAGAAATGACTCAGACTCAGTGGGGCTTTTTTAAATTTTTAGTATGCAGGCCAATAAGTTCATACCTTTTACATTCAATTAGTTTGAAATCAACAGTCTAACCCTGATGGAAAGGCAGCACACAAAATTGCATGTAGTATTTAATCACTGAGGTATTTTAAGCTGGACATTAGAACATTTAAATTGTAGCTTAGCACACAGTCATTTGCAACTCAACAATATAATCAGCTGCACAATAATATCGCACACCATGAAAACCTGCAGTGAGACAAATCCCTATTAAAATGAAGGGTAGAAGTAAGGGTAGGCCTACACAGTGGAAGAGCCATCTGCTTATAGGCCCAATATAGTCTGATAGGCTTAATAATGTAAATAATAACATGTCGCATTAAAATTACATTCCAAGCAGGTCAAGGCTTTAATGAAACAGAGAGGAGTAATCTACTGAGAAGTCCGTAATGATATAATTGAAATCCAGGGTACTCTAAGGACTTCAATTTCTCAGCCTTTCTTGTCTCATGGTTGAAATCTCATTTATTCTTTTTCACTGACAGTTTAGAAAATAAACACTCCCAGATGCATTATTCACAGGCAAAGAATAGATTCTCAAGGTAATGTCAACTATCTAAAAAAAAAATCTATATCAACTTTGTGATTGCAGTTTTGTTTTGTTTCATCACCTCTTGTTATAACTTTGTGAATGCAAAAACTTAAATGTATGATACAAGAACAAGAACACTTGTTTTACAATGTCTGTATGTTTCATTGGGTACGTTTACATGCACACTAATACTCCGATCTGAAGTATGGCAATACTCTGGTTACTGAAATGGTCATGTAAACACCTTTATCCGATAATGTAAGGTCATAATCCGTGTTTAGCAGACGCTCTTATCCAGAGCGACTTACACAACTTTTTATCACGTTTTATATAGTATCCATTTCTACAGCTGGATATATACTGAAGCAATGCAGGTGAAGTACCTTTCTCAATACAACGGCAGTGTCCTACCTGGGAATCGAACCTGCAACCTTTCGGTTACAAGCCCAGTTCCTTAACCATTATACTACACTTCACCTGTTTTGCATTTCCTGCGGGCTATAAATACCTCAGGACTTGCGCATTTCCGCACTTCGAGATTGTCTTTGCTATGTTGACATACGAAGTCGGTAAGGTATAGGAATTTCGGTCGCTGCATTTCTGGTTCGTGTTAATGGGAAACGCAGCAAGTCTGGTTATAAAGATTTAGGATTAGATTGGTTTTCTCTTTCCTTTCCAATCCTTCTTTATCCTTTATTCTTTTTACCTGTTGCCAGTTGTGTTCAGCTCTTTTGCCACAAGAGCTTTGGCTAACAGTTTTTTTCCTATTCTTTTCCTATACTAGTTTTTTCGAGTTTTGTTTTGTTTCATCACCTCTTGTTATAACTTTGTGATTGCAAAAGCTTAAATGTATGATACAAGAACAAGAACACTTGTTTTACAATGTCTGTATGTTTCATTGGGTACGTTTACATGCACACTAATACTCCGATCTGAAGTATGGCAATACTCTGGTTACTGAAATGGTCATGTAAACACCTTTATCCGATAATGTAAGGTCATAATCCGTGTTTTCGAAACCCGATTAACACCCCTGGTTTTTTGGTCAAACTTTCGATTTTTTGGAACATGTAAACACCTTTCTCTGGTTTCTTTCGGCTTTTAAAAACTACGCATGTCAGGCAGAAGAGGCGGTGTAACGTCAAAATGATTCCACCCGTCAACATTTGCTATGCCTGGGGTTCCTTCAGCATCTCACTTCCAGAATTTTATTATTAAATTTGCATTTCACCAGTGAAAATATATTGTTCAGTGTTACATGCTTGTGTTTGTACTAGCTAGTTTGTGGCTAGCACATTAAACAACTGAAATTTTCGGGGAATTCGCCAGATTTAGAGATTGGTAAAGCTAGCTAGTACAATAATATAAAACAACCACTACTAGCAATTAGCTATAAATAAGTAGCTATAATTATGAGCTAGCTATAATAATAATAATTATAATTGCCTACTAACGTACATTTTTGACGGGCGGATCATTTTTGTCCTTACAACGGGAAGCAGTTAGTAGCTACGTTTTCCACAGAGCCGATTATGGAGAGAATCATGTAAACGCGGCTTTTGGAGTAATCGCATTTCTTATGTCCATGTGAACGCAATAAGTTAAATACTGGCGTAAGCTGATCGTTTCCAGTAATCGGATATTGCTGTGCATGTAAACGTACCCATTGACACTGAGCTTACTAAGCAGTTTTGGTGTAAAAATGTGCAATATTTATTCAGTTTAGCTCATGTCCACAACAAAGTATCTTGTGTTTTTAGGCTATGTTCGCTACAATTTTTCTACGACAACATAGCTGCAGTTTTGAAGTAAATGGAGTAGCTGTCATGGTTATTTGCAGCCTTTGTTTTTCTACGTTTTTGGTTTCCTTTTTGGCTTCGTCAGGACGCTCTATCTGATTTTTTCCGCCTCCGTTCCAGTTTTCGTGTCTTGCCCATGAATTATTCCCTTCACATTACATTACATTACAGGCATTTAGCAGACGCTCTTATCCAGAGCGACTTACACAACTTTTTATCACGTTTTATATAGTATCCATTTCTACAGCTGGATATATACTGAAGCAATGCAGGTGAAGTACCTTTCTCAATACAACGGCAGTGTCCTACCTGGGAATCGAACCTGCAACCTTTCGGTTACAAGCCCAGTTCCTTAACCATTATACTACACTTCACCTGTTTTGCATTTCCTGCGGGCTATAAATACCTCAGGACTTGCGCATTTCCGCACTTCGAGATTGTCTTTGCTATGTTGACATACGAAGTCGGTAAGGTATAGGAATTTCGGTCGCTGCATTTCTGGTTCGTGTTAATGGGAAACGCAGCAAGTCTGGTTATAAAGATTTAGGATTAGATTGGTTTTCTCTTTCCTTTCCAATCCTTCTTTATCCTTTATTCTTTTTACCTGTTGCCAGTTGTGTTCAGCTCTTTTGCCACAAGAGCTTTGGCTAACAGTTTTTTTTCTATTCTTTTCCTATACTAGTTTTTTCGAATTTTGTTTTGTTTCATCACCTCTTGTTATGCCTAATTATTTAGTGCGTGAGGTTCTTTTGTTAGTTATTCTCGCTGTTTATCGAGATCGCCACAGTTTTTGGAGGTTGCTTTGTTTTGACTTGTGCTAGGGAAGTTTTGCTCCCGATCCTGTTATGGCAGATTCTTCCGCATTTTGTGGCATATCTCTCTCTAGATACGCTTTTAGAAATCCTTATGAGTCGTGTTTGGTGCTCCGAACATTACACTCCCCCTCACAGAATCTCGAAGTCAGTAAGGAAGAACCAGCGACTTCTACCAATTTTTACAAAATGCTGCCTAGTCAGGGCGCTACAGGGGGTACTGTTAAGGAGGCTATTTTCTCCCTGCAAATTCAACAAGACGAGTTGATAGAACAACTGCACAACCAGGGAGAATGCCTACAGAAAGTTACTGAAAGTTTCCATAGACTTTCTGTGACAGTGAATCCCCCCTCAGTTACACACGCACAAACTTCTCCCATTCCCATGCCCCGTACCCTTAAAGAGCCTAAACGCCAACTACCGCCTCGTTATGGTGGGGAACCGGGAAAATGCAGACCATTTCTGACACAATGTTTTTTTTTTTTTCAAGTACAACCCTCCCGCTTCACTACACCAGAATCCCGTGTAGCATTTATTTTGTCACTTCTGTCTGATCAGGCTCTCGCTTGGGCTGATCCCCTAACTCGGGCCAACGCTCCTGTTATTCATGATTCAATCCAGCTCATGAATGAGATGCAGCTGGTTTTTGATCACGAGGTCTCAGGTGAAGAGGCAGCCAGGAGGTTGACCAGTTTGCGCCAGGGAAGTGATACAGTCGCGGCCTTTGCCATAGTATTTAGAGCATTGGCCGGGGAGACAGGTTGGCCGGACGGCCCGCTAAAATCCTTATTTTTAAAAGCGTTGTCCAACCTCATTAAGGACGTGTTAGCTATGCTTGAGCCACCCGCTACATTCAATGACCTGGTCATCACGGTTATAGGCCTAGATAACCGGATCAGAGAGCGTGAACGTGAGCGTAGCAATCACTCGTTCCGTTTTAAATCCGCCTTGCCTAAAGGTATTCTGCCCAGTTTCCCCACCTATCCCTCCGCTGATCAGGAGAAGCCTATGCAGGTGGATGGGTCATCTCTCCACCAACCTAGGAGAGCGAAACCGCGGGCATACTGGTGCCAATACTGCAAGCGTAGGGGCCATACAAAGGATCGATGTCCTAAGTTGACGGGAAACGAGGGGGTCTCACGGGGGAAACCGAGGTCTCCAGTGAGACAAAATAGTACTCCCTCTCGGAGCCTGTTACCCGTTCGACTGTTTTGGGAGGGACGCTCTGTAAGCGTTAACGCTTTTATTGATTCCGGGGCCGTGGAGTCTTTTATTGACGCCAAATGGGCTAGGAAATAAAAAAATCCCCACCAATCTACTCACTAGCGCCCGTCAGGTTACTGCCCTTGATAGTCGTCCTTTGGGTTCTAGAGTTATTAAGCAGAGGACAAGTCAAGTCAAGTCAAATTTATTTATATAGCACATTTCATACACAAAGGCAATTCAAAGTGCTTTACATAAAATCAAGCAGCAAGAGCAATGCATAGCACAAGTAAAATAGGAGCATAATACAAAAAAATCAATCACATCAGAACATAACGTTCCAATAGGCTTCTTGTGATCTTGTTACAAAATCAGAAATAAAATGTAATTAAAACCTCTAAAGCACAGTTTTAAATAGGTAATATAAAGTGCAGTAGTTTAGGAGCAGTTAAAGGCAGAGGTAAACATAAAGGTCTTTAACTTAGTTTTAAAAATAGGCAGAGTTAAGGCAGATCTAAGGTAATCCGGGAGCTTATTCCAGGAGCTTATTCCAGCTATGAGTGGCATAGTAGCAGAAAGCGGCTTCACCATGCTTTGTTTTGGTCCTAGGTGTCACGATCCTGACTAGGGCTGGACCTAATTGCACGACTCGTTCAGGAGGTCGGCCGCAGTGCGGGCTGGAACCCGCAGGTGGCCGATGATGGTGTGGACCGGACTGCTCAGGAGGCCGGCCGCGGCTCGGGCGGAACCGCTCAGGAGGCCGGCCGCGGCTCGGGCGGAACCGCTCAGGAGGCCGGCCGCGGCTCGGGCGGAACCGCTCAGGAGGCCGGCCGCGGCTCGGGCGGAAACGCTCAGGAGGCCGGCCGCGGCTCGGGCGGAGCGGGACAGGAAGACTGGAACGAGGCGGGACCGGATGACTGGAATGAGGCGGGACTGGATGACTGGAACAAGGCGGGACTGGATGACTGGAACGAGGCGGGACTGGATGACTGGAACGAGGCGGGACTGGATGACTGGAACGAGGCGGGACTGGATGACTGGAACGAGGCGGGACTGGATGACTGGAACGAGGCGGGACTGGATGACTGGAACGAGGCGGGACTGGAGGGCTGGAACGTGGCGGGACGGGAGGGCTGGAACGTGGCGGGACGGGAGGGCTGGAACGTGGCGGGACGGGAGGGCTGGAACGTGGCGGGACGGGAGGGCTGGAACGTGGCGGGACGGGAGGGCTGGAACGTGGCGGGACGGGAGGGCTGGAACGTGGCGGGACGGGAGGGCTGGAACGTGGCGGGACGGGAGGGCTGGAACGTGGCGGGACGGGAGGGCTGGAACGTGGCGGGACGGGAGGGCTGGAACGTGGCGGAACGGGAGGGCTGGAACGTGGCGGGACGGGAGGGCTGGAACGTGGCGGGACAGAAGGGCTGGAACGTGGCGGGACGGGAGGGCTGGAACGTGGCGGGACAGGAGGGCTGGAACGTGGCGGGACAGGAGGGCTGGAAGGGGAACGGACAGGAGGGCTGGAAGGGGAACGGACAGGAAGGCTAGAAGGGGAACGGACAGGAGGGCTGGAAGGGAACTGGACAGGAACGGCGATGATTGCATCGCCCTGAAGGGTGGCGACAGCGACTGCATCGCCCAGGAGGTCGGCGATGACATCATCCTGGAGGCGGGCGACGACGACTGCATCGCCCTGGAAGCAGGAGGCGGCGACGACTGCATCGCCCTGGAAGCAGGAGGCGGCGACGACTGCATCGCCCAGGAAGCAGGAGGCGGCGACGACTGCATCGCCCTGGAAGCAGGAGGCGGCGACGACTGCATCGCCTTGGAAGCAGGAGGCGGCGACGACTGCATCGCCCTGGAAGCAGGAGGCGGCGACGACTGCATCGCCCTGGAAGCAGGAGGCGGCGACGACTGCATCGCCCTGGAAGCAGGAGGCGGCGACGACTGCATCGTCCAGGAAGCCGGCGGCGGCGACTGCATCGCCCTGGAAGCCGGCGGCGGCGACTGCATCGCCCTGGAAGCCGGCGGCGACGGCTGCATCGCCCTGGAAGCCGGCGGCGGCGGCTGCATCGCCCTGGAAGCCGGCGGCGGCGGCTGCATCGCCCTGAAAGCCGGCGGCGATGGCTGCATCGCCCTGGAAGCCGGCGGCGGCGGCTGCCCCGCCCTGGAAACCGGACGGAGGGGACGGCGACAGCGTCGCCTTGGAGGCCGGCCTGTGGTGACGGCGAGTGCCTCGCCCTGAAGGCCGGCGATGAATGTATTGCCCGGGCCTAGGGTCCCACCCAGGCAATGACTCAGGTATCTGTAGAAAGCCTCCTGGCAGGCACGTTTATCCTCGAACTGCCTTGCAGCAAAAGACAAGTCGGCTAGGTCCTCTTTTGGTTGGATCATTCTGTCACGATCCTGACTAGGGCTGGACCTAATTGCACGACTCAGAGACAAAGGGGAACAGAAAAGGGAGTTTATTGAGGGAAAGCTTGGGGCAGTCCCAAGCTTTACATAGGCAAAACACTATTACACAAGGAATGAGGTAGTCTTTAGCCACAGCTACGTGCTCCAAGCCGGAGCTGGACAGGAAGACCACTCAAATTCCAAACCGGAACTGGACTTGGGTTCCGAACCGGAACTGGACTGGAACTGGACCGGGAGGTCCACGGGAACTGGAACGGCGGAAACAGCAAGCTGTTCCAAGCCGGAACTGGACTTTGGGTTCCGAACCGGAACCGGACTGGTACTGGAGCTTGGACTGGATCAGGACTGGGTAGTCCAACGGAATACTGGGGCTGGAACTGGACTGGACGGAAGGCACCGTAACACAAACAGGGAGAGGTACACAGCTACAGACTGGCAGGAACAATGAAGGGTGGTTAACAAGACAGGCAGTTTACAAACAGGAAAAAACCACAAAACGAACAAGACTGGAGCAACAACAGTAGGCGGTGAGCATTTAAGCCCCTAGACGGAACCTAACTGAAGTTAGCAACAAGGACAGAGATAACAGGAACAGATTTCAGGAGCCGGGTACAGAGAAGCAAACAGGGTAAGGAAGGCAACAAGAGTAATGATCCAACACTGGAGGGGAGACAGCAGGTGGGTTAAATAGGGACAGTGTGATTGGAAACAATCAGGAAAGCGTGAGGAATGTAACTGAGGGGGATTGACTAATTGACCGGTGGGGAATGCATGCAACAAGGGGGGAAGGAGATAGGTTGAAACCAAAGTGGGGGAACAGAGTGAAACAAACAGAAGGGGCACGCCCAGCCTGTAGCAACGGGGAAAACATGGACAAGGGAATCAAACATGACACGGAGGGACAAGGCAAAACAGGGAATACGGACTGGATGGGAACGGGACGTTACACTAGGAACAGTTAGCAGGCCAGTCCCTGATGACCTAAGAGGTCTAGAGGGTTCGTATAGTAGAAGCAACTCAGAGATGTATTTTGGGCCTGACCCGTTAAGAGATTTATACACTATTAGCAGTATTTTAAAGTCTATTCTATGACACACTGGTAGCCAATGCAAAGATTTGAGAACTGGTGTAATGTGTTCAGCTTTCTTGGTTCTTGTTAAAACTCTAGCAGCAGCATTCTGAATGAGCTGTAGTTGTTTAATAGCTTTTTTGGGGAGGCCTGAGAAAAGACTATTGCAGTAGTCTAACCTGCTAGAAATGAAAGCATGAATTAGTTTTTCTAAGTCTTGTTTGGACTTATAGCCTCTAATTCTTGCTATATTTTTCAGATGATAAAAGGCAGATTTTCTTATAGGCTTGATGTGGGAGTTAAAGTTCAGATCAGAGTCAATAATAACACCAAGATTTTTTACCTGGTCCTTTGGCTTCAGAGATAAGGATTCGAGATGTACAGTCACTTTGAGCCTTTCTTCTTTAGCACCAAAGACAATTATCTCTGTTTTGTCTTTATTTAGTTGAAGGAAGTTCTGGCACATCCAGTCATTTATTTGGTTGATGCACTGACACAGTGAGTCTATGGGAGCATAGTCATCTGATGAGAGGGCTATGTATAGTTGGGTGTCATCTGCATAGTTATGGTAAGCTAGTTTGTTTTTTTGCATAATTAGGCCTAGTGGGAGCATATAAAGGTTAAATAAAACAGGACCTAGAATTGAACCTTGGGGTACCCCACAGGTCATATTGGTTTGGTCAGATGTGTAATTGCCAATGGAAACAAAGTAGTTCCTGTCTTGCAGATAGGACCTGAACCACTCTAAGACCATGCCTGAAAGCCCAACCCAGTTTTCCAGTCTGTCCAATAGAATTTCGTGGTCAACAGTATCAAAAGCTGCGCTAAGATCTAGTAACACTAGAATTGAGATTTTGCCTGAATCAGTGTTCATTCGGATGTCGTTTATAACCTTAGTGAGCGCGGTTTCAGTGCTGTGATGGGGTCGAAAGCCTGACTGGAAATTATCTAGGAGGTCATTAGAGGTTAAGAAGTTGTTGAGTTGTTGGTAGACAATTTTTTCGAGTATTTTGCTTATAAAGGGAAGATTTGAAATTGGTCTGTAGTTGCTGATTACAGAGGGGTCAAGGCTGCGCTTTTTTAGCAGGGGCTTAACAACTGCAGTTTTCAAAGAATTTGGAAAAATGCCTGTAATAAGGGATGTATTAACTATCTGCAATAAGTCATTCGCCAGGCAGCTGTAAACATTTTTTAGAAAGCTTGTTGGCAGGGTGTCAAGGCAGCACGATGAAGGCTTAAGGCCTTGTACCGTTTCTTCTCATTTTTTGTGGTCAATGACATTAAACTGCGTCATGTTTATTGAGCTACTTTTCTGCAGGTGCAGTGGAGCCATATGTATGTTTGATGTGGAGACACTGATGGTTAATCTGATGTTTTTAATTTTATTCCTAAAGAAGGATGCAAATTCATTGCATTTGTCAGTGGATAGATGATCAGGGGCAATTTGTGGCGGGGGGTTAGTCAGCCTATCAACAGTGGCAAAAAGAGTGCGAGTGTCATTGATGTTTTTGTTGATGATGTCGGAGAAGAAGGATTGTCTGGAACTTTTCAGTTCCAGATTATAGGAGTGAAGACTTTCTTTATAGATTTCATAGTAAATGTGAAGTTTAGTTTTTCGCCATTTACGTTCAGGACAAATCCAGTGGAGATGCGCATCTCTCTCCAGGGTCACTCGGAAAGAATATAATTCTTTTTAATTGACTCTCCGTCATACTGGGACATTCGTGGCTAGGGTTACATAACCCTCATATCTGTTGGGGTACAGATAGGAAACCTATTCTTTAGTGGGGCCCTCACTGCCAGCCACATTGTCGTTCAGTTGCCTTCTCTTCATTGGGCTTCTCTTCACCCTGATCTCTCCGAGTTCGGCTCTGACAGTGATTCAGAGGAAGCGAAGTCTCACTACGACTCGGAGAACTCTCTTTCCCTCGCTGAGAGTAGAGAGAAGTCTTTCCTGGGACCCCTTTGCGGAAGGGAGTTCCATGGAGGAGGGGGATCTTTCCACCTCTGAGTTTGAGTGGGACAGATTGTCTGACACTTCCTCCGGTGTGCCGGAGGTGGTAGGGGCACTCAAGTTTGCTCTACCCACGGGCGTTCCAGCGGAGTATTCAGACCTCGCCGAGGTTTTTAGTAAACAATGCACCACCAGATTGCCGCCCCACAGACCATATGATTGCGCCATTGAGCTATACCTGGGTACTGTTCCTCCCAGGGGTTCACTGTATTCTTTATCGGTCTCTGAGAGTGCTGCTATGAAGCAGTATATTGAGGAATCTTTGGCTAATGGTTTTATCACATCATCTACGTCTCCAGCCGGCGCTGGTTTTTTCTTTGTTAAAAAGAAAGATGGGGGGCTGAGACCTTGTAGCTATAGACTAACGAGGGCTCAATGACATCACCATAAAAAATCGGTATCCTCTCCCACTCATGAACCTTGTGCGCATGCGTGAGGGTGATGAGTGGAAGACAGCGTTTAACACGCACCACGGTCACTACGAGTACCAGGTCATGCCTTTCGGCCTCACTAGCTCCCCCTCTGCCTTCCAGGCCCTAGTGAACAATGTTTTGAGAGAGATGCTGGAGGCATCTGTTTTCGTCTACTTAGACGATATTTAAATTTTTTCTCCGGATATCTCATCCCACATCATCCACGTTAGGCAGGTTCTGGAGGCACTTCTTAAGGCCCAGCTATTTGTTAAGGCTGAGAAGTGTGCCTTTCACACCAGCTCTGTCTCTTTTTTGGGGTTCATTGTGGCGAACGGTAAGGTACATATGGACCCAGAGAAAATTTCAGCGGTGAAGAACTGGCCTATGCCTAATTCAGTGAAGCAAGTACAACGCTTCTTGGGCTTCGCCAATTTTTATCGTAGATTTATCCGGAATTTTAGCACGGTAGCCGCTTCCATCACAGCCCTTACCAAGAAGACATCGCCTATTAGTTTTCAGTGGAATCCTAGGGCGGAGGCGGCTTTCACTGTGCTTAAGAGGAGGTTCTGCTCCGAACCTATCCTGATAACACCCAATCCCTCCCTCCCCTTTGTGGTAGAGGTCGACGCCTCTGAGCTGGGTGTTGGAGCTATCCTTTCCCAACACTCTCCACTGGACCGCAAACTCCACCCTTGCACATATTGCTCACGTGTCCTTACATCTGCCGAAAGAAATTACGATGTCAGAGATCGAGAGTTGTTGGCGGTCAAATTGGCATTGGAACAGTGGCGCCACTGGTTGGAGGGTGCGGCGCATGCTGGACCGACCATAAAAATTTAGAGTACGTCCTACAGGCTAAGACACGCAATTCACGACAAGCTCGTTAGTCGTTGTTTTTCACAAGGTTCAATTTTATTCTGACCTATTGCCACGGGCCTAAGAATATTAAACCCCATGCGTTGTCGCGCGATTTTGACCAGTCTGACAGGGAGACACTCCCCGAGCCTGTGGTTACCAGCTCTCAGATTGTGGCTCCAGTTACGTGGGCTATAGAAGCAGCTGTGCAGAAGGCGCTGTGTTCCGATCCCGGCCCAGGTGGGGGCCCGCCCCATTGCCTGTTTGTGCTGTCTCGGTTGCGATCGCAGGTTCTCCAGTGGGGTCATGCATCACAATTGGTTGCCCATCCGGGCGTTCACCGGACCAGAGAATTTATTTCTCGCCAGTTTTAGTGGCCCAAACTGGAGAGTGATGTGCGGGAATTCATCGCTGCTTGTTCCACTTGCGCCCGTAACAAGGGTTCGCGCCCCTTCGGGTCTTTTGCGTCCACTTCCCATTCCCAGTCGTCCCTGGAGTCATATCGCCTTAGATTTTGTTACCGGTCTGCTGCCGTCCCATGGGAACACCGTTATCTTGGTGATGGTCGATCGGTTTTCTAAGGCGGTTCATTTCATCTCCCTGCCTAAATTGCCGTCTGCTCCTGAGATGGTTCAGTTAATGGTGGACCACGTTTTCAGGGTGGATGGTCTCCCCCTGGATGTGGTGTCGGATTGCGGTCCGCAATTCGCCGCTAAATTCTGGCACTTTTTTTGTACTCTGTTGGGGGCATCCGTCAGTCTTTTGTCCAGGTTTCATCCAGAAACCAATGGACAGACGGAAGGTACGAACCAAAGTATGGAGAGCATCGGTGTGTGGCCGTGGCCAATCCCACGTCCTAGAGTCGCCACCCTCGTCTGGGCTGAATACGCCCATAATACCTTGCATAATGCTTCCACTGGCCTCTCTCCTTTTGAGGCTCAGGTAGGATATTTACTCCCATTGTTCCCTTACCTGGAGAGAGATGCGGAGGTTCCTTCCGCCACTTCTTTCGTTCGCAGATGTCGAGCGGTCTGGAGGCGCGTACGCTCCTCACTTTTACACGCTTCGGCTAAACAAAAGGCTGTGGGCGACAGACATCTTTGGCCTGCCCCTTCTTACCGGGTGGGGCAACAGGTGTGGCTTTCTGCACGGGACCTACCTCTGCGAGTTGAGTCCCGTAAATCATGCCTCGGTTTGTCGGCCCTTTTAAAATCATCCGGAAACTCAGCCCGGTCACTGTGCGCCTTCAGTTGCCATCATCCATGCGCATCCACCCCAACTTCCATGTCTCTCATTTGAAACTGGTGCTCGTTAGCGCTCTCGCTCCGGCTGATAAGCCACCGCCTCCCCCCGCTTCATGGATGGAGGTACGGTGTATACCGTTCGGTGTATTTTGCCTGAGGTTGTCAATTTTTGGTGGACTGGGAGGGTTATGGGCCTGAGGAGCATTACTCGGTTCCCTCCAGGAACACCTTGGATCCTACTCTAATTAGGGATTTTCGTAGAAGCAAGGCTGAGGGATCACCTGGAGCCGTCCCTTAGAAGGGGGGTCCTGTCATGTTCATTTGCAGCCTTTGTTTTTCTACGTTTTTGGTTTCCTTTTTGGCGTCGTCAAAACGCTCTATCGGATTTTTTCCGCCTCTGTTCCGGTTTTCGTTTCTTGCCCAACAATTATTGCCTCCACCTGTTTTGCATTTCCTGCACGCTATAAATACCTCAGGACTTCATTTCCGCACTTTGAGATTGTCTTTGCTATGTTGACATACGAAGTCGGTAAGGTATAGGAATTTCGGTCGCTGCATTTCTGGTTCATGCTAATAGGAAATGCAGCAAGTCCGGTTATAAAGATTTAGGATTAGATTGGTTTTCTCTTTCCTTTCCAATCTTTCTTTATCCTTTATTCTTTTTACCTGTTGCCAGTTGTGTTCTTTTGCCACAAGAGCTTTGGCTAACAGGTCTTTTCTATTCTTTTCCTACACTCGTTTTTTCGAGTTTTGTTTCATCACCTCTTGTTACATCTAATTATTTAGTGTGTGAGGTTCTTTTGTTAGTTATTATCACTGTTTATCGAAATCGCCTCAGTTTTTGGAGTTTGCTTTGTTTTGCCTTGTGCTAGGAAATTTTGCTCCCGATCCTGTGTTATGCCAGTCCTGGTGCAGATTCTTCCGCGTTTTGTGGCATATCTCTCTCTAGATACACTTTTAGAAATCCTTATCGGTCGCCTTTGGTTCTCTGAACCTTACACTCCCCCTCACAGTAGCTGGCTCGCTATCCATGATAGAAAACAAACTGAAATCATTTTGACCCAAGACTGAATTTCAATACTGTACTAATTTACGAAAGTGACAGCAAAACAGCAGAGGCGTCATGGAAGAATCTATGGCACCTCAAGCCGACAGCCAAGAGCAGATGATGTTAATACTAGAACCGCCAGTTGTATACCTAGAACTGCCAAAGGGGTCAACTTTACCCCTATTTTATATTGATCTCAGTAAAAAATGTCTACTATCACTATACTAATGCAAGTTTCACAAGGGAATCTCTAAAATCAAAAACGTAAGTATGCTTAATCATTCAACTTGCGCCATAGACTAAGTCTGAGCAGGCTTGTTTCCCGGGTGTGAATCACAGTCTATTCTGACACCAAAATTGCAATGGGCTGCTTGATCTTCACTGACACATCCCCAACAGTGCCTCTTCTCTCCAGGGCTGTTTCTAGATTGGGGGAATCAAGAGATGTTGGTGGGGCAGAAGGGGGAACTGTTAAGGTTCCCGCAGGGGGGACCGGACCCAAACGCAAGACTCAGAGACGGCTCAGGGGAAAGCTCCACCAGGGTGTACATTTATTCAAGGACATAGGCAGGGGCAAGATGAAACCAGGCACGAGGCAGGACAAGGCGAGGCAGGAACAGAGGAGTCAAGACTAGGAGGGGGCTATGACTAGGAGGAGGCTGTGACTAGAAGGGGGCTAAGACTAGGAGGGGTCAGTGAACAGGGAAGGATCAGGAACTATGGTGGGTCAGGAACTAAGGATGGTTTCGTCCATCTCTCACTCTGTCTCTCCTTCCTGGGCTGTCTCTTGCTCTGTATGCGATATGTTTAGTTATTTATCTTCCGTCGTTAATGATAATTTTACCTGTGATAAGTGTAAGTTAAATGCTAGGTTGACGGAGAAGATTGCTGAATTGGAAGCTCGCATCCGCACCTTACACGAAATTCGAGATACTGAAATGTTTTTAGAATCTTTTACGGTTCCGGATGCACCAGTTAGCCTGTCTTTAAGTAGGACCCCGGCAGAGCCTTCGCAGCAAGGCGGGTGGATTACAGTTCGGGAACGTAGTCGAAAACCTAAGCCTCCACCAGTGCACAAACAACCCATTCACGTTTCCAACAGGTTCTCCCCCCTCAGTAACGCACCGGCTGTGAAACCTGTTAAAAAAACTCTGGTGATTGGCGACTCTATCTTAAGAAACGTGAATTTAGCGACACCAGAGACCATAGTCCAATGTATCCCAGGGGCCAGAGCGACCGACATCAAAGCGAACTTAAAAGTGCTGGCTAAACATAAGTTCTCTAAAATTGTTATTCATGTCGGCGCTAATGATGTCCGGTTGAAGCAATCGGAGATCACCAAAGATAATTTTAAATCGGTGTGTGATTTGGCGAAACGGATGTCTGCGTCAGTAATTTGCTCTGGTCCCATCCCCGCTCGACGTGGTGACGAAATCTACAGCAGATTGACTTCACTAAATCACTGGTTGTCTGTTTGGTGCCCTGCAAACGGTGTTGGCTTTGTAGACAACTGGAGTACTTTCTGGGGGAGGCCTGGTCTTTTGAAAAGAGATGGTATTCACCCCTCGTGGGAGGGTGCCGCTCTTATTTCCAGGAATCTATCTTATAGTCTCAGTAAGTCCATTACCTGACACACCAGAGCCAAGACCAGGCAGCAGAACTACTGTCTTACACAGATTTCTGCATGTTCCCAAAAACTGCTGCCCAGGTTCCATGCTATTGAGACAGTCTCTGTCCCCCGACCTAGAGTAGGCTTTGCTAAAAAGCCCATTAAGGGTGTTTGTATGGCTAATTTAAAAAAAATCAGACCCTGTCATTCTACAAATGATGGGGCTGAACAGAGAGAGCCAAAAATTGGCTTGATTAATATCAGATCACTCGCCCCTAAGGCAACTCTTATAAATGAATTAATTACTGATCACCAAGTTGAGATCCTATGCTTAACTGAAACTTGGCTTAAAATTGATGAATATATTGCATTAAATGAATCCACTCCTCCTGGTTACAGTTATACACACATTCCCCGTTTGACGGGTCGTGGAGGTGGTGTTGCTGCTATATATAAATCTAATCTCTTTGCTACTCTGAAATCTGCCTACAAATTTAACTGTTTTGAAGTGCTTGTTCTCAGTTTTGCACATCCAGACAGAAAAGCAATCAGTTTTACCCTTGTCATTTTATATAGGCCACCAGGTCCATACAGTGGTTTCTTACTTGAGTTTGCTGATTTCCTTTCTAGCCTGGTTATTCATTCAGATAAAATAGTAATTGTAGGTGATTTTAATATACACATGGATAGTGAAGGTGATCCTCTCAGATCTGCATTCTTGTCAATTATTGAACCCATTGGCTTTAATCAACATATACATCAGTCCACCCATTCTCATAACCATACTCTTGATCTGGTCTTAACGTATAATACAGAAATAGCAAACGTAATAGTCATGCCTAAAAATCCTGTGTTATCAGACCATTACTTAATTACCTTTCACCTTTCACAAGTCTGTCATGTGCCATCAGATACTACATTCTACTTTAGTCGTAAGCTCTCCTCCAGATCTGCAAATGATTTTATTAATGAGCTCCCAGGCTCATTTGTGCAATGTGGGGATTTTCTAGGCTCCAGCCAAAATGCGTATACAAATGCAGACATAAACTCAATTTATCAGCTGACTGACAACATTAATAACGTACTTAGTAGAACCCTGGATACTATCGCACCTCTTAAAAAGAGGAAAGTCTGCAATAAGAAATTAGCTCCCTGGTACAATGACCATACTCGTGCTCTCAAACAAGCTTCACGCCAACTTGAGCGCAAATGGCGTTCCTCTAAATTGCATGTTTTCCTCCATGCCTGGAAAGACAGCCTTCTCCATTATAAACATGCCCTTATCACAGCGCGTTCCTTATATTTCTCTATTTTGATAGATGAAAATAGAAACAATCCTAGGCACCTGTTTAACACTGTTGCCCGACTAACTAAGAATCATGCTGATCCCTGTGTTTCAATCCCATTTAATAGTAATGACTTTATGAATTTCTTTGATGACAAAATAATAAAAATCAGGGACAAGATTCAAAGTTCTTCTACCACCCCTCATACAGGGTCTGCCCCTCCGTCCACTCAACTCCTGGGTGCAGAATCGTCAGATGGACAGGTGGCCTATCTGAGCTCCTTTGCTCCAATAGATCTCACTGAATTTAATACTATAGTAAATTCTTCAAAATCTTCTACCTGTCTTCTAGACCCTATTCCAACGAAGTTACTGAAAGAGCTACTGCCAGTAATTGGAACACCACTGTTGCATATTGTTAATGCTTCTTTAGCCTCTGGACATATACCACCGACTCTCAAACTTGCAGTCATCAAACCCCTTCTTAAAAAGCCAAACTTGGATATAAACGACTTGTCTAACTATAGGCCTATCTGAAACCTCCCGTTCCTCTCTAAAATAATAGAAAAGGCCATTTCAAAACAACTCTGGTCATTTTTGCACCCTAATCAAATATTGGAAGTTTTTCAATCTGGTTTTCGACCCTCTCATAGCACTGAAACAGCCCTAGTCAAAGTATTCAATGACCTACTCCTTGCTTCTGATAGTGGCTATATCTCTGTACTCATGCTTCTGGATTTAAGTGCAGCATTTGACACAGTTGATCACCTCATCCTTCTGGATAGGCTCGAAAATATTGTTGGCCTCCGTGGACTGGCCCTTTCCTGGTTTAGATCATACTTATCTGACCGATATCAATTTGTGCATCTTAACAATGACTCCTCCTATAAATCTAGGGTTAGATATGGAGTACCACAAGGATCTGTCCTTGGGCCTTTGCTCTTCTCTCTATACATGCTTCCCCTGGGACAAATCATTCGTAAACATGGCATTAACTTCCACTGCTATGCAGACGACACCCAACTGTATCTATCAGTCAAGCCTGATGAAATTGTCCTGCTGTCAAAAATGGAAGCTTGTCTTATAGATATAAAGGAATGGATGACCCATAACTTTCTCTTACTAAACTCTGATAAAACAGAGGTAATGGTGGTGGGGCCCAAGTCCCTGAGATGCAAACTATCTGGCTATATGCCTAACATTGATGGAATTTCAATCACCTCAAGTGCTGTCATTAAAGATCTTGGTGTTACGTTTGATCCAGATCTAGTACTTGATACTCACATTAAAGACATCTCTAGGGTTGCTTTCTATCACTTGAGGAATATCTCAAAAATACGAAAAATACTGTCCCTACATGATGCTGAAAAGCTAGTCCATGCTTTTGTTACTTCTAGATTAGATTACTGTAATGCTCTTTTGTCTGGATGTGCACAGTCCTCTCTGAAAGGGCTTCAACTAATTCAAAATACAGCTGCTCGTATTCTCACGAGAACTAGAAGATTTGAACATATCAGCCCAGTGTTAGCTTCACTTCACTGGTTGCCAATCAAATTTCGAATAGACTATAAGATTCTATTACTTACCTTTAAAGCCTTACATGGGCTTGCCCCCTTATATTTAAGGGATTTACTTTTCCCTTATAATCCCTCACGAACGCTCCGTTCGCAGGGCGCAGGCCTCCTTGTTATTCCTAAAATAGCTAAAAGTACAATAGGTGGTAGAGCCTTTTCCTATCGTGCTCCTCTCCTATGGAACAAATTGCCTGCTCATGTTCGGGGTGCAGACACCGTCAGTCTATTTAAAGCTAGGCTTAAAACTCATCTTTTTAGTCTGTCCTATAGTTGAGGGGCAGGAGTGGGTGGCTGGCATTAGCTATAGAGTCGCTGGTGGACTGAGCGGTCTGTGCTGTCACTGGATCATTATTGGTAGTGTTGTGTTAAGCTCGACCGGTCATGGTCTAGTGGTGACTGTCTCAAGCCTGCCCTCATGGCTGTATTGGCCCCTGCCTCTGTTTAGCCCTTAGCTATGCTGCCATAGCCTTATTCTGCCGGGGTTTCCTTATCGCAGCAGACACCTCTGTCTCTCCTGCTGCGCTTGTTCTGCTACCATCTGAACCCCCTAACAATGTTTTTTCTTTTTTTTCCTCTTCCCTGCTCTGGGCACCTGCCCGGAGCTCTAGCCCAAGTTTCCAGAGTTTCCCGCGTCTTTCCCCCGCCCCCCCTCCTGGCCCGGAGCTCCAGCCCAAGACCAGCTAGGCGCCCCCCACCTGCCACTGCTGATCTCTACATGATGGAGTCATCTGTATCGAATACCTCCCTATGACATAATCAACCCATAGGCCAGTGGAGGATGGGCATCCCCCCAATAGCCGGGTTCCTCTCGAGATTTCTTCCCATCGGGGAGTTTTTTCTCGCCACAGTATGAGGGTTTTTCTCTCCTACTAGAGTTTTTACCTCTGCTATCTGGGGGCTTAGAGCTGGCTTAGAGCTGGCATTTCCCATTTCCCCTTTCCTCCCCTTTCTGTTCTGTAAAGCGTCTTTGTGACAGTCATCTGTGAAAAGCGCTATATAAATAAAATTGAATTGAATTGAAGGATGGGTCAGGGACTAGGATTGGTCAGGAACTGGGCTAGGCGTGGGCGGCACTCCGGCCGTGGGGTTAGGAACCATGGCGGCCCTCTGGCTGTGGGGTCAGGAAACATGGCGGCCCTCTGGCCGTGGGGTCAGGAAACATGGTGGCCCTCTGGCCGTGGGGCAGGAAACATGGCGGCCCTCTGGCCGTGGGGTCAGAAACATGGCGGCCCTCTGGCCATGCGGTCAGGAAACATGGCGGCCCTCTGGCCATGGGGTCAGGAAACATGGCGGCCCTCTGGCCGTGGGGTCAGTAAACATGGCGGCCCTCTGGCCGTGGGGTCAGAAACATGGCGGCCCTCTGGCCGTGCGGTCAGGAAACATGGCGGCCCTCTGGCCGTGGGGTCAGTAAACATGGCGGCCCTCTGGCCATGGGGTCAGAAACATGGCGGCCCTCTGGCCATGCGGTCAGGAAACATGGCGGCCCTCTGGCCGTGGGGTCAGGAAACATGGTAGCCCTTTTTGAGCCTTTTAAAACTCATTTACTGCATTTCTACATCATTTCGCCCGTGCAACATGGTGTGGCGGAAGCGGGTTAAAACGCGAGAGAACCTAGTTAAAGTACTTTCGCATACTGCAGATGAAACTCAAATAATATCCAATTTTCAAACAGTCACCTGCACATTGCAATAACTTTGGCTGTGTTTATTACATTATAGTCATTTGGCATACACTCTTATCCAGAGCGACGTACATCAGTGCATTTTCGAACTAGGAACAAGTGCGTTAAAACGACCCTAAAAGGTAAATACGAGTTCAAGTACCAGGCGTAGTCAGTATGATTTTTATTTTTTTTTGGGGGGGGGCGGGGGTAACCACACGATATCGATGATTGGCGTGTACAACAGTAAGCCAATAAGTAACCTTACAACTATTAACCTCTTAATGCCAAACGCCCCCTAGCGGTCACGCCGGCGTGACGGAAATTATTGCATTATACATTTCATTAATTTAATAATATATAATAAACTGCTCACCTCAATATTTTGATTAAATATCCTTAAGATATATCCATTCCTTCTGGGAAAGTGGTTTTTAAGCCCAAAACGTCGGGATAAAACTTCGTAAATAACGTTGGAAACTCGGACCTAATTCTCAAACATGTATTGCAGCTTGATGTCACACCATAAACAATGTGCTGGTAAACTGTTCTGCTTAATTGTATTTCACAAAACTTTGGTTTGAAAAATCATTATACCTTTAGGCTTCAAGAAAAAATACTTTAAAACTTTCATACGGCTGTACATTATTTTTTTCCAATTTTAAACCGACTTGTGCTTTTTTGCACTTGATTACGACTCGTTCGGCTGTGTTCACTTTGGCGTTGTGAAACTCAGCCAGTTTCTGGAGTACCAATCCCATGGCTTAGTATATGTTAGCCAGAGTAGTTTTGAACATGCTTGCAGAGATTTATGCAAAACCGTCGTCAATTGGGTGTATTTCTTTGACTGATAGCACAAAAGGCCTATCTGAAGTGGGAAAAAACCGTCTTCCACCCGCCTCCACTCTGAGTATTATTAGCTTTCCATTGGGTTTTAAAACTGTCTGTCAAATATTCCAGGAAATAGCCAAGACTCTTATCTTTGAAACAAGCCGGCTATTGAATACAATAGCCGTCGTAAAAAAGGAAATCGAGCCGTGCGTATGAGGAAGTGGCGAGCCACGCGTAATTATCGAACCAAAATGGCGCAGTGTTTTTACCTTGTAGCGTAGCTCGCTACATTCCGTTTAGCAAAGAACAATTAATTAGGTAAGGCCCGCAGTTACATTTTTTACTTTAGAGTATTTTTGATACAGTTTTTGTGTAGTTATGTCGAGATTTTTGAGGCGTTTATCCGTGCACCAAGTGCTAGACGAACTGGATAAGCCAGAAGATGTTTTTGCCGAGGGAGACTCATCCTGTCTCAGTGACGCTGAATCCACTGATGACCGAGATGATGTTGCTGACATGTAAGTTGTTTTATCATACTAACAGTGTTATGCTATAAACGCATTGAATTTCGCCATGGCAGGTAACGTCGTTAGGGCTGGTGGTATTACCGATTTTTCGATATACCAGTGTGAATTCACGCAATGCCATGCGGGTTCGTAATTACATTGTCAACTGTATTTTATTGTTTTTCATACAATTAATATTACAAATTGCACATTCCAACGGTATGATACATAATTTATGAAGTAAACTTAGGGTGTATTGGTGTAAGCATCGAAGGAAATTTAGCTGCAATGCGTGAATCCCTGTGTTTCTTCTGTGAAGCTAACTAACCTTATATACTTATGCATAAAATCGGTCCCTCTCAGCTAAATTAATATAGATAGTATTGCCTTTCCAGTGGCAAGCTAGCAAGCATCCCTGTGTTTTCCTGTCTGTTTATTATAGTTTATACGAGTATTAGGAATGGAAGTGTGGTGTTGCTGATTTGCCCACAGCTTACTGTGAACTACAGTCGACGTTCATTGCTAGGGATAGCTGCTACATTATGCGAAGGATGTGCTTTGCCTTGTCTGTTCTGTAGTGATCTTGATGTCTCTGTGCGCACTTACTGTACGTCGCTTTGGATAAAAGCGTCTGCTAAATAAATGTAATGTAATGCAAGCAAAATTACAGGTAACAAGCAGCTAGCTATCTATTTGTGTCTGAGATGAGCTACTAAAACGATTTTTTTGAGTGTGAAATGGCTTCTGGAAGTGTTTAGTAAAGTCATTGTTCCACCTGAGTAAATTGTTCTGTATGCAGTACAGAAGGCTGTGCAGGTAAACAAAATGGTAATTTATGCATGGTATGAGGGAGAGAACATGATAACATGAGGGAGTACTTGTTGATTATTATTATTGTTGATTGTTGTTGTATAAGGGGGACTAATGGGTATATCAACATGGTGGACAATTCCATGGACAGGGTTAGTGGGATTTGTAATGATGCAGATTGCTCTCCTGAGGGAATGTGTAGTCTAAATGGCTTCTGTATGAATGGTTAAATAATCTCTCCTCAACCTCCACCCCGATGTTTTGATCCTTTACCTTTTTTTGTTTTTAGTTCATTTTTTTTTAGCTTTTTGGACCCTGCCATTTTGTACTTTCTTTGTGTAAATACGGTAACTTCAGCAATTAGAGGCAAGGATCTTTTTATTTGTTACAGCAGGGGTGTTTTTATTTTTTATCTAGGAAACTGGTGGACTTTTGATTTTTTATCCACTGCACTTTTAGTAGTACACCTTAGTGCACTTGTATATAGTTGATATATGTTTGTCATGTATAAAGTTTTGCCTCCTAAAACCCAACCCCAACGTCCCTGTCATAGGAGGTGGCAACAGAATAAAGGACATGACTGGCAAGCATTAATGTGTAGGGAAGTTTCATACTATTCCCATTATTCATTTGAAAACCTGTTTGCACATTCCTGGACTCATTTCTGGCTAATGGGGCTCTGGTGAAATACACAAGATTCACTGTGCTGCTACATGGGTTTTGACAGCTTTTTGTAACCTTGGGTAGTTAGTTGTGTAATATGCAGAACACCAAGAACACGTCTAAAAATGAACTTTTATTGCCAATATTGACAAATTATCTCATTTTATTGTAAAAACCTAAAAAATAAATCATATTGAGACCTTTCTGGAACATTGCCATTTTTGGCACATTTGGCACCATTTGGCACCATTTGGATAACGAAAAAGGTTCACCTGAAAAAAAACCTGTAAAATTTGAATGGTTTGAGATATTGACACCAGATTGTTACCAGAGGTAGGCAGCATATTGATGAATCAGATAGAGGAGTCATTTCCTTGATTGCATTTGTAGCTCCCCAGGTAAAAATTCTTAAACTTGAATGTAGGTACCCGTTTTTTAGTTTTTTTATATTTTCTGTACATAAATTGTTGTAGTTAAGTATCAAAAACTGGATTTCTATGAGTTCTCACTGCTTAGTCGTAATACTGCAGGTGTCTGCTTTAATAAAAGCCATGAACCATATTTGTACCATTTATAGTTTTTGAGATATGACCACCTTTGTTTGTCACTAGTGAAAACAGGCAAAATTTGGCCTATTTTGCCCTCGGTAGGAAGAGGTTAACTAGAAGCTTGAACCACTTAAACAAGGATTCATAAAACACAATCAAGGGAGGTCACAAGGAGGTAGGGAGGGGTGGAGAGAGGTGCAACTTGAAGAGGTGAGTCTTCAGTCTGCGCTTGAAGGTGCTCAGACTTTCTGTTGTTCTGACCTCCACGGGGAGCTCATTCCACCACCGTGGGGCCAGGACAGACAGACAGACATCGAGACCGGGTGCTAGTATGAAGTGTGGGGGGGGGGGGTCATCCTGAGGAGGCGGAACGCTGGGATCTGGCAGGTGTGTAGGTGTGTCTGATGAGCTTTTGGAGGTATGGAGGGGCTGATCATTCGACTGCCTGGAAGGCGAGCACCAATGTTTTGAATTCGATGTGAGCCATCACACATAGCCAGTGGAGTTCAATGAGCAGGGGGGTGACATGGGAGTGTCGGCGGAGGTTGAAGACCAGGCGCACTGCTGCGTTCTGGATAAGCTGAAGGGGACTAATGGCCGATGCTGGCAGGCCAGCCAGGAGAGAGTTGCAATAGTACAGGCGGGACAGCACCATCGCTTGGACCAGGAGCTGGGTTGAGTGGGTGGTGAGGAAGGGACGGATTCTCCTGATGTTGTACAGGAAGAACCTGCACGCCCGGGTTAACACTGCAATGTTCTCGAAGAGGGACAGCCTGTTGTCTATCACCACTCCGAGGTTCCTGGCACAGGGCGTTGGAGTCAGTGGAGTGTCCCCTAGGGAAATGGAGAGATTGAGAGGGGGAGAGGTTAGAGCAGGAATGTAGATGAGCTCAGTCTTGCCTGGATTGAGCTTGAGATGGTGGTTGTCCATCCAGCTCTGGATGTCTCTCAGGCAAGCGGAGATGCGGGCTGACACCTGAGTGTCAGAGGGTGAGAAGGAGAGACAGAGTTGAGTATTGTCAGCATAGCAGTGGTAAGAAAGACCATGAGCAGAACATGGCTGTTTGCTAGATTGTTAGATTGACTAGGCTGTTAGTTTCGTGTTATTGTTATTGTACTTTTTAACTAGTAGTCCTTATTGATCCGTGCTTGCGAAGTGTCTCACACAGCTGTTAACCACTTGCAATCAGCTGTGTGCATTTCAAAAGACGTCTGGAAGAGCGACACTATATAGACTGAAGTTACACGTTAACTTATCAGAGTGCTGCATCTTTCCTCCGCATCAAGAGCTGTTTTAACCGTCCCGCGTAAGGTAGTGTCGTTTTTAAGCGTAGGCTACTGGCCGCTGTTTGCGTGATTTTAATTAGACCTAGTTGAACGCTGATCACATTATCTACATTGGTAGTTTGTGCTTGTTCCGCGATTGGCTGTTAGATTGTTAGATTGTTAGATTGAACGCTGATCATATTATTTGCTTTGCTAGTTTGTGTTTGTTCCGCGATTGGCTGTTTGCTAGATTGTTAGATTGACTAGGCTGTTAGTTTCGTGTTATTGTACTTTTTAACTAGTAGTCCTTATTGATCCGTGCTTGCGATGTGTCTCACACAGCTGTTAACCACTTGCAATCAGCTGTGTGCATTTCAAAAGACGTCTGGAAGAGCGACACTATATAGACTGAAGTTACACGTTAACTTATCAGAGTGCTGCATCTTTCCTCCGCATCAAGAGCTGTTTTAACCGTCCCGCGTAAGGTAGTGTCGTTTTTAAGCGTAGGCTACTGGCCGCTGTTTGCGTGATTTTAATTAGACCTAGTTGAACGCTGATCACATTATCTACATTGGTAGTTTGTGCTTGTTCCGCGATTGGCTGTTAGATTGTTAGATTGTTAGATTGAACGCTGATCATATTATTTGCTTTGCTAGTTTGTGTTTGTTCCGCGATTGGCTGTTTGCTAGATTGTTAGATTGACTAGGCTGTTAGTTTCGTGTTATTGTACTTTTTAACTAGTAGTCCTTATTGATCCGTGCTTGCGAAGTGTCTCACACAGCTGTTAACCACTTGCAATCAGCTGTGTGCATTTCAAAAGACGTCTGGAAGAGCGACACTATATAGACTGAAGTTACACGTTAACTTATCAGAGTGCTGCATCTTTCCTCCGCATCAAGAGCTGTTTTAACCGTCCCGCGTAAGGTAGCGTCGATTTTAAGCGTAGGCTACTGGCCGCTGTTTGCGTGATTTTAATTAGACCTAGTTGAACGCTGATCACATTATCTACATTGGTAGTTTGTGCTTGTTCCGCGATTGGCTGTTAGATTGTTAGATTGTTAGATTGAACGCTGATCATATTATTTGCTTTGCTAGTTTGTGTTTGTTCCGCGATTGGCTGTTTGCTAGATTGTTAGATTGACTAGGCTGTTAGTTTCGTGTTATTGTACTTTTTAACTAGTAGTCCTTATTGATCCGTGCTTGCGAAGTGTCTCACACAGCTGTTAACCACTTGCAATCAGCTGTGTGCATTTCAAAAGACGTCTGGAAGAGCGACAGTGTCGCTCCGTCCCAGTTTATGTGTGTTCTCCCTCTCCCTCTCCCTCTCCCTATCCCTGTCTGCTCTCTTCCTTTTAGAACCCGCTTCCGACGACGTGGCCCTCCACGGCGACGCAACCCGTCCAACCTCCGCTACCCCTCGCTGACTCCCTGCGATGAGAACTTCACCGTCGCGGGGGGGCTCTGGAACTGCCAGTCTGCCACACGGAAAGCAGACTTCATCTCCGGCTATGCCTCCTTCCTGTCCCTCCAGTTTCTCGCCCTCACCGAAACCTGGATCACACCGGACAACACGGCAACTCCCGCTGCCCTCTCCTCCTCCTTCTCCTTCTCTCACACCCCCCGGCTATCTGGTCATGGAGGTGGTACTGGTTTGCTACTGTCCCCCTCATGGTCATTCTCTGTTCTCCCCCTCTCTGATATAGCTATTACTAGTTTTGAATATCACTCTGTGTTAATCAACCACCCTATTAATCTGTACATTATAGTTGTTTATCGCCCTCCAGGTCCCCTGGGGTGCTTCCTCGATGAGCTCGACACCCTGCTCAGCTCCTTCCCAGAGGACGGCACCCCGCTGATCCTCCTGGGAGACTTCAACATCCATCTAGATGCCTCCCAGTCTGCAGCCTTCCTACAACTTCTCCGCTCCTTTGACCTCACCCTCCAACCCTCCCCCCCAACCCACAAGGCTGGCAACCTCCTAGACCTGGTCTTCCAGAGGAACAGTCCCTGCTCTGATCTCACTGTTACCCCTCTCCATACCTCTGATCACCACTTCATTTCTTTCTCTCTTCCTCTTGTTCCACACCGCCCCCCCCCCTCCCCCCACCCCCACTGTGTCTGTCCGCCGTAACCTCTGCTCCCTCTCACCCTCCTCTCTTGCTCCCTGTGTCACTGCTTCCCTCCCCCCTCTCAAATCCTTCTCTCAACTCCCCATCGACTCTGCATCCGACACCCTGCTCACAGCTCTCTCCACATCACTTAACTCTCTCTGCCCTCTTGTCTCTAGGCCCACACGGTCATCTCCTCCCTGCCCGTGGATGTCCGATGCCCTGCGCACCTCCAGGGCCGGTCTTCGCGCAGCAGAGAGGATGTGGAGGAAATCCAGAGACGCATCAGACCTCTCCTCCTACCAGTCTCTCCTAGCAGCGTTCTCTACAGCAGTCACCGCTGCTAAGGTAACTTACTATCACACTAAAATTCACAAATACAGTTCTAACCCCCGTCAATTGTTCTCCATTTCTCCATCTTCTCCTCCCTCCTCAGCAAAACCCCTCCTGCTCCTCAATCCTCGTTCACTGCGGACGACTTCGCAGATTTCTTTGATGAGAAGATCGCAGACATCCGCAGTTCCTTCAGCCCCTCAGCCCCTCTCTCTATGCCCCCCCCCTGTTCCCCCACTCCCCCTCCCCTCACGGACACTGTTTCCCACTCTCCCCCTCTCTCTACCCCTTCTGTGTCCCCCTGCTTCTCCACCTTTTCTCCCCTGTCTGATACCGATGTATCCCACCTCCTACTCTCCCATCGCCCCACTACCTGTGCCCTCGACCCTATCCCTTCATCTCTCCTCCAGGCAATCACCCCAGATATCCTCCCGTTTGTGACCTCTCTGGTGAACTCCTCCCTGACCTCCGGCTGCTTCCCCTCATCCTTCAAGAGAGCCCACATCACCCCGATCCTGAAAAAACCCACGCTGGACCCCTCCAACATCCAAAACTACAGACCGGTATCTCTTCTTCCTTTTCTTTCCAAAACTATTGAACGTGCTGTTTCTAACCAACTGTCTTCTTTCCTTACCCAGAACAACCTACTAGACCCCCACCAGTCCGGCTTCAGACCTGGCCACTCAACGGAGACCGCACTCCTCTCCGTCAGCGAGATGCTTCACGCAGCTCGGACAGCCTCCCTCTCCTCTGTACTAATACTCCTAGACCTCTCTGCCGCCTTCGACACCGTAGATCACTCCATCCTCCTGTCGTCCCTGTCTGCAGCGGGGATCGGCGGCTCGGCCCTGGCCTGGATTGAGTCCTACCTCTCGGAGCGCTCCTCCCAGGTTGCCTGGGCTGGTAAAGTATCGGCACCCCCGTCCCCTTACCACAGGAGTCCCCCAGGGCTCAGTCCTTGGCCCCCTCCTTTTCTCCACCTACACTAAATCCCTTGGCCCTGTTATCACTGCTCATGGTCTTTCTTACCACTGCTATGCTGACGATACTCAACTCTTTCTCTCCTTCTCACCCTCTGACACTCAGGCTTCAGCCCGCATCTCCGCTTGCCTGAGAGACATCCAGAGCTGGATGGACAACCACCATCTGAAGCTCAATCCAGGCAAGACTGAGCTCATTTACATTCCTGCTCTAACCTCTCCCCCTCTCAATCTCTCCATTTCCCTAGGGGACACTCCACTGACCCCAACGCCCTGTGCCAGGAACCTCGGAGTAGTGATGGACAACAGACTGTCCCTCTCCGAGAACATCGCAGTGGTAACCCGGGCGTGCAGGTTCTTCCTGTACAACATCAGGAGAATCCGCCCTTTCCTCACCACCCACTCAACCCAGCTCCTGGTCCAAGCGATGGTGCTGTCCCGCCTAGACTACTGCAACTCTCTCCTGGCTGGCCTGCCAGCATCGGCCATCAGACCCCTTCAGCTTATCCAGAACGCAGAAGCGCGCCTGGTCTTCAACCTCCCCCGACACTCCCATGTCACACCCCCTGCTCATTGACCTCCACTGGCTACCTGTGATGGCTCGCATCAAATTCAAAACATTGGTGCTTGCCTTCCAAGCAGTCCGAGGATCAGCCCCTCCATACCTCCAAAAGCTCATCAGACCCTACACACCTACCAGATCCCTGCGTTCAGCCTCCTCAGGACGACTGGTACCCCCCCCCACTTCATACTAGCACCCGGTCTCGACGTCTGTCTGTCCTGGCCCCACGGTGGTGGAATGAGCTCCCCGTGGAGGTCAGAACAACAGAAAGTCTGACCGCCTTCAAGCGCAGATTGAAGACTCACCTCTTTAAGCTGCACCTCTCTCCACCCCTCCCTACCTCCTTGTGACCTCCCTTGATTGTGTTCTATAAATCCTTGTTTCAGTGGTTGAAGCTTCTAGTTTAATACTTGTAAGGTTACTTATTGGTTTACTGTTGTGCATGCCAATGATTGATATTGTGTGGTCCCCCACCCCCCCCAAAAAAAAAAAAATATATAAATATATATATATATATAATCATACTGACTGCGCCCGGTGTTTGAATTCGTATTTACCTTTTAGGGTTGTTTTTAACGCACTTGTTTCAGGTTGGAAAATGCACTAATGTACGTCGCTCTGGATAAGAGCGTCTGCCAAATGTCTAAAATGTAAATGTAAATGTACTTTACCAGCCCAGGCAACCTGGGAGGAGCGCTCCGAGAGGTAGGACTCAATCCAGGCCAGGGCCGAGCCGCCGATCCCCGCTGCAGACAGGGACGACAGGAGGATGGAGTGATCTACGGTGTCAAAGGCAGCAGAGAGGTCTAGGAGTATTAGCACAGAGGAGAGGGAGGCTGCCCGAGCTGCGTGAAGCATCTCACTGACGGAGAGGAGTGCGGTCTCCGTTGAGTGGCCAGGTCTGAAGCCGGACTGGTGGGGGTCTAGTACGTTGTTCTGGGTAAGGAAAGAAGACAGTTGGTTAGAAACAGCACATTCAATAGTTTTGGAAAGAAAAGGAAGAATAGATACCGGTCTGTAGTTTTAGATGTTGGAGGGGTCCAGCGTGGGTTTTTTCAGGATCGGGGTGATGTGGGCTCTCTTGAAGGATGAGGGGAAGCAGCCAGTGGGATACATCGGTATCAGAAAGGGGAAAAAATGTGGAGAAACAGGGGGGGGGGGCACGGAAGGGGTAGAGAGAGGATGAGAGTGGAAAACAGTGTCCGTGAGGGGAGGGGGAGTGGGGAAACGGGGGGGGGGGGGCATAGAGAGAGGGGCTGAAGGAGCCGCGGATGTCTGCGATCTTCTCATCGAATAAATCTGCGATGTCGTCTGCAGTGAACGAGGATTGAGGAGCAGGAGGGGGTTTGCTGAGGAGGGAGGAGAAGATGGAGAACAATTGACGGGGGTTAGAACTGTATTTGTGAGTATTAGTATGATAGTAAGTTACCTTGGCAGCGGTGACTGCTGTAGAGAACGCCGGTAGGAGAGACTGGTAGGAGGAGAGGCCTGGTGCGTCTCTGGATTTCCTCCACATCCTCTCTGCTGCGCGAAGACTAGCCCTGGAGGTGCGCAGGGCATCGGACATCCACGGGTAGGGAGGAGATGGGCGTGTGGGCCTAGAGACAAGAGGGCAGAGAGAGTTAAGTGATGTGGAGAGAGCTGTGAGTAGGGTGTCGGATGCAGAGTCAATGGGGAGTTGAGAGAAGGGTTGGGAAGCAGGGGCTGTTCCTCTGGAATACCAGGTCTAGGAGGTTGCCAGCCTTGTGGGTGGGGGGGGCGGGAGGGTTGGAGGGTGAGGTCAGGAGCAGAGAAGTGGTAGGAAGGCTGCAGACTGGGAGGCATCTAGATGGATGTTGAAGTCTCCCTGGAGGATCAGCGGGGGTGCCGTCCTCTGGGAAGGAGCTGAGCAGGGTGTCAAGCTCATCAAGGAAGCACCCCAGGGGACCTGCAGGGCGATAAACAACTATAATGTACAGGTTAATAGGGTGGTTGAGAAACACAGAGTGGTATTCGAAACTAGTAATAGATAGATCAGAAAGGGGGAGAACAGAGAATGACTATGAGGGGGAAAGTAGCAAACCAGTACCACCTCCGCGACCAGACGGCCGGGGGGCGTGAGAGAAGGAGAAGGAGGAGGAGAGGGCAGCGGGAGTTGCCATGTTGTCCGGTGTGATCCAGGTTTCGGTGAGGGCGAGAAACAGGAGGGACAGGAAGGAGGCATAGCTGGAGATGAAGTCTGCTTTCCTTGTGGCAGACTGGCAGTTCCAGAGCCCCCCTGTGATGGTGAAGTTCTCGCTGGGAGTCAGCGAGGGGTAGAGGAGGTTGGACGGGTTGCGTCGCCGTGGAGGGCCACGTCATTGGAAGCGGGTTCTGAAAGGAAGAGAGCAGACAGGGATAGGGAGAACACACATAAACTGGGAGGGAGCGACACTAGTGTCGTTCTTCCAGATGTCTTTTGAAATAAGCACAGCTGACTGCAATTGGCTAACAGCTGTGTGAAACACTTCGCAAGCACGGATAAATAATTACTACTACTTAAAAGCACAATAACACGAAATTAACAGCCTAGCCAATCTAACAAACAGCCAAACGCGGAACAAACACAAACTAGCAATGCAATTAATATGAGCAATGTTCAACAAGGTCTAATTAAAGTCACGCAGACTGTGGCTAGTACGCTTAAAAACGACACTACCTTTCGCGGGACGGTTAAAACTGCTCTTGTTACACAGGAAGGAAGATGCACTTATCTCACAAAAATCTGTAGCTCTAATATTGATGGCGCTACATGCGTCATGCCTAGAACTGGCCCTGCTTCTCCCAGTTCGGCGCACAGTGACTTCCCAAATTATCAAACGGTCTCAGGCGCTTTAAAATCCATGAGAAAAATATCACTTGGCCAATGCAACAGCTTGCCACACGCCATGCGCCGGCCAGAAAATAGAGCCCTTAGTCTGATGTATAATAGGAAAGTTATTTCATTATTTCAAAATACAAAAAAGTATCTTGATACAAATTATATCTTATTTTTTTCACACTGATGAAATGCATATTTCAAATACAATTGAAATACTGCCCATCTCTGAGAACGAGAAGCAGACCCGGCGGGAGAATTATTGGGAAGCACAGGCCTCAAATCTTTTAGGGCGGGCACATAAAGGTAGCTCATCTACATGGGATATTTTGTTTTCACAAACCACAGCCAGTATGCTAGTACACACATTCATGTCGGCATTAAGGATGTCTTAAAGAAAGCAAAACCCTAAACATATAGCATCACCAAATTGGCTACTTTCCTCCAATCCAAATCAATGAACTAACACTGGGTGTTTGTCATGTAGGCTAAAGCGTAGGTTTCAGTATTCAGGTCATTTAGCCTTTTTTTTTTTTTTTTTTGCAGTTCCATGGCCCTTTTTTGCCATTTCTGCGATTTTCTCCGTTTTTAGTGCTTTCCGTAATTTGCGGCAATTTTTGATGGTAACTGTCTACCTTAAGGTAGCCTACCATGTTATTTAGGCTATATAGGCTAGGCTATATTGCCAAATGCTGGGCAAAACAAAGAGCGACAATGTAAGCTACGCAGATCCTGGAAGGCACTGGGATCAAGATTCCTGTCCTTGGCTGCTGACATTTTTAGATTGATTCTGTCAATGTGCAAACTTCTAATAAAACACATTATTTTACCTAACAACTTTTTTTTAATGATGATAGATGGTAATAAATAGGACACCTTCTGGTTCAGTTCACTATTAGAACAATGTCAAACAATATTTATGGTCATATGAATAATTTATTTTCAGTGCTTCTTAGTTTTAACATGACTCTTAAAGCTTAATTTATAGTTTAAGAGAAACGAAGTTCGCTTTAGTTCGTTTAGCCAAAATGACGTCGACATGTGCCTTTTTTTGTTCGCCCAGCATGTTCTGTTGGTGTTATTTCACCTATTTGCGCACAGGCAGGCATTTGTTGACTAGGCAAAGTCAGTCCAGGAGAACTCAATGCACCGCCATCGGTGATTGGTTAAATGTAGTGGTGGGTCTTCCAGGGTATCTCGGTTGCGAGGTCAAATTAACGTTTTATGTTTGTTACTACGGAAGCGTGTCGCAATTTTTGACTTTGCTATGCATCGCGTGACATTGTAGCAAGCAAAGTCTTCATGAAGTATAAAAGCATTTAGTTTGCTTTTGACTTTTTCAGCTTCGCTTAACCGAAAAAACATCGGCTTCTTTTGGAGTATGCTTGACTTTGCTGAGAATGTTGAGTTTGCATGCTTGATCCGATAATGTTACGGCTTGGTTGACACTAACATGGAACATTTGTGTAAATGTTATAATCCCTTGATCCAGAAAGTTGGCAGAGGAACTTTTTCCAGAATGCTGCGTCTCTCATTGACACATGACCCATAAACGCTAAAGTTCTGGAATATTGGCGGATAAGGCTGCATGTGTAGAACCACACAGTCTGTCATGGTTTATTCCATTCAAATTGTTTTATTGTGATATAACATCATGGCACATTTTGTTACATTATCGAGAATATTGCTGAATTCACATATCACAATTGATTTCTGTTAGATTGATATACAATAGGTACATGTATGACCTCTTTTACCAGGTTTCATGCATAACGTTTAAATGAGCACTGAGACAGTTAAAAAAAAACAAAAAAAATCTTTGAATTGTTTTAGTATTCAGTACAATAACTTTTCATATTACTGCAAATTCTGAATGAGATAAATGAAGAAGTTTTTTGGCCACAATAAAATTAACCAGTTGAACATAATTTCTTTCATTTCATATTTCATAAGTATCTTGTGAACCTCATGTAATGGAAGACATATCACATTGTACATTGGTATTTTACATACTATGGCTCTCTGACCCAGTAACATATCTACAAAAACTATCTTTGGTATAAAGTGGTGTGGCCAATCACTGAGATTTCAGGTCAATTTTTCCCATTATATGTTTTCTCGTATTCAGCTCAGGCCTGAATAATATTATATAACATTTTGGAAGAAAGATACAGAACAGCAAACCAAAACTAGATGCTAAAATTGCAAAGATCTCCACAGCTACAGTGAACTTTCCAGGTGAGCTGACATAAGCTGGTATAAAGGTGATCCAGACTGCAGAGAATATGAGCATGCTGAATGTGATGAATTTGGCTTCATTGAAGTTGTCAGGCAGCTTACGAGCCAGAAAAGCTAAAACAAAGCACAATATAGAGAGGAGTCCAATATAACCCAGTACAGCCCAGAACCCCACTGCTGATCCTACATCACATTCTAGAATGATCTTTTCTTTGTAGTGCTTCATGTTCTTGTTGGGGAAAGGAGGGGATATTGTTAACCAAAGCAC
Source organism: Synaphobranchus kaupii (assembly GCA_029718625.1). Lineage (NCBI taxonomy): Eukaryota > Metazoa > Chordata > Actinopteri > Anguilliformes > Synaphobranchidae > Synaphobranchus > Synaphobranchus kaupii. The sequence continues at coordinate 2,058,573 of CM056378.1, forward strand.
ACAAATAAGGACCTGTATGAGAGTGAAAGCAAGAACACTCAGTCTCTGCTGCAGAGGCCCAAACCACTTCATGACATTACTACCTGGAAGTGTAGCCCTGAAGGCCATTAACACCACTATTGTTTTCCCCAGAACACAAGAGATGCAGAGGTCAAAGGTGATCCCAAACGCAGTGTGGCGCAGCATACAGGACCACTCAGAGGGCTGGCCGATGAAGGTAATAGAGCAAAGGAAACACAGTTTCAATGAAAAGAGCAGCAGGAAGCTCAGCTCTGAGTTGTTGGCTTTCACAATGGGTGTGTCCTTCTTTATAAAGAACAGCACAGCCACAAATGCAGTTACACATGCTCCAAATATAGAAAAAAAAACTAGCACTATTCCCATCATTTCTTCAAAAGAAAGAAATTCTACAGCCTTTAAAACACATTCATCTCTTTTAGCGACAGGCCAGTATTCTTCGAGGCACTGAATACAGTCATTAGAATCTGTAAAAAAAAAAAAAAATCAATGAAAAAAATTGTTATTCGAGCCTTCTTTCCACGGATGGACGATACAATGAGCATATGCAAAACAATACAAAAAAAACGCAACTTTGAAACGTTCACAATAGGCTGGTTTGTGTTGACTCTGAATTACCTGTAGTATTGCTGATTTCTCCCTCAGCACATGGCACACAGTCATAGCAGCAGACAGGCCTTCCTCTCTGCGCAGCCTTCCGAGTGCCTGGGGGACAGCTCTCACTGCACACTGACCTGGGTTTCTGTGCAACATGTTTAAACTCTTAATTCAAAACACTCACGGACAATGTGACGTGTATATACTTAATATAAATTTTTGACGACACGTTCCGGCTGGGTGATGTGATTTTTTTTTTTTCCTTTAATTATATCTTTTTTTGTGAGAAGGACTCTCAGCTATTGCTTCATTCTGTATATCAATCAGTGCAAAAAGCTGAATTTAGGTATGTGTGCTGTTATAAGACCATCTTTTCTCAAAGTGCATGAACACTTACCTGTGTTTGCCCACCTGCCCAAACCATACTAACAGGACTCATCACAAACTGCTGACCAGATGGTAAAGAGGCATCATAGTAGCCAACATCTCTGAACTCTACTGCACCGTCCGGACCAAGCTGCCAGTTCACCACCTCATATCTGGCTATCGGGTCTCCATTACTGTCAAAGGAGACTTTCTCTCCAGTACCCAAAGAGAAATTGACTTTTTTCAGAGCCTCAAGTACCTGTACCGAAACAAAGATTTAAGCTGAGATAAAAGCTTGGCTGTTTTTGTTTTTAAAAATTGTTCATTTTTGTTCATAATGAGGATTTTATTAGCTTTGTAAGAAGTGCTTATTGTGCTTATTACCTGCCTTGGCTCTGTTGTCACACTGTTCGTACAGCCTAGATGGGGTGTACATGCCAGCAGGTCATGTAGAGAATGAGCAACAGCGTATACTGCTTTGTAAAAATTGTTGGAGATTCTCAGCTCTGATACATCAGTGTATTCATTTTCCAGTTCACTCAATCTCTCAGATCCAGTGCAGGGCTTAATGTGAAGTAGATTGCTTTCATTTGTTAGTGAACATTGAAACACATTTTCCCAAAAGTCTATAACAGCAAGGTTTCCTGGATTTTGTGAGGGGTGAAGTTTTAATAGAAATTCTTTGAAGCCATTTATTTTGCCTTTTGTGATAGCAAAGCCAACAGACCCTCCCAGTATTCTGAAACTTGTTGGTGTAGCTATTCTGCTTGTTGTTATCCAGCCTTCACTGCCCACCATTTGGAGACCAGTAATGTTCTGAATCATCAGCTGCTCCAATAACTTGTTCATTGTAGCCGCACCAAGAAATGCTACAATTACTTTTGCAGTTCCTCCTTTGATAACATCTACAACCTTCAGTAATTTCTCTGGCTCTGTTTTGTGAAATTTCTCAGAATACTCAATGCAGATCCCTTCTTCTTGAGCAGCTTTTATAAATGTGGCCATCCCATAGTTGCCATAGTTACTGTCACTTCTCACTGCTCCTATCCAGGTCCAGCCAAAGTGCTTCACCAGCTGAGCCAGTGATCTGCTCTGGTAATAGTCACTGGGAATGGTTCTGAAGAATGTGGGGAACTGTTTTCTGTTGCTTAGACATGCACATGTAGCATAGTGACTGATCTGAAAAAACATATATGAAGCAAAAGTGAAAATATGTGAGAACATAAAGCATATGAAAACATATGAGTATAATGAATGCATATTACACAATGGAAAACACCTGCTTGTCTTACAAGAAAACACCTGGCAAAATAATCTGGACTCCATTTTAGAGACTTTTCAGTTGTCCTTGTTGAAGTTTATTATTTTAATTCTGTTTTTGTGGTGGACAAGATAGATTTATATATAGCAGATGTGACAACTATTTTTAAAATGTCATATTTTCCATAATAATAGTTTTTTTTACCTTAAAATTTTCACAATAGAAAAACTTGGTTAAGTGACCAAAACATATTTTACATAACTATTTTGATTTCACTGACATATCATTGAATTACTGCCTGTAAGGAGAAAAGGAACTCTTACCACTGGAATTTGAAATAGTCCAACAGTTGTTGCAATTGCAATGGCGTTAGTTGAAGTGGACGGCCCGATAATGGCCTGCACTCCTGCCGGAGTGGAGCATGATGTGTCGGTCAGTGTTTCCTCATTACCGTTCATCAGAGCCATGGCTGATCGTATCGAGAAAGTTGGAGAGAGACAGGAGTCATATATCTTATATCCAAGAGATACACCTGGGAGGAGGTCAGTTCTGTTGTTTATTTCTTCAATGGCGAAGATCATGGTCTGGGCGAACCGGAATGGTCTGGAGCTACCTCTAGAAATTGCAGAATTTATTATTGCTTAAGTGGCTAACCATATTGAGTGCAAAATACTCATCAGTAGATCAAACTTTTAAAGTGAAACGTTTTAAAATTAAAGTTACACATACCCGTCACTAGAATTTTATTATTGTATATTATTGTATAATTTGTTATGTATGTAATATAATTAGTATTACCCTTAGTTACATTGTAATCACAGCGGAAACTTAATGTTGAATAAACACCAATAAAAAGACCAGGTAAATGTTAATTAGTATTTAACCTCACCGTGAACACTTCAGGTGCTCAGGTTTGGTGTCAAATCTTCTGCTTATTTCCGAAGGAATGTTGTGCAGGGCGAAGATCCCACCGATGTTGATGTCTCCATGTTGATAGAAGCTGGGCTTGGCTGCCCTCCCCAGTATTCTGCATGTTGGGTTCTGTGCTGCAGCCCAGAGGACTGTCAGTGCCAGCAGAATAGTCTGCAGTGCCATCCCACTGCACGTCTCAGATCCAGCACTGCAGTGTACCAGGTTTATATACAGCAGTTTTAATTCTCCATCGATTTGTGATTCTCGAAGGCACGACTGAGTCCCAGGATAAGCAGGTTGAGGTGGAGCAAATTGCAAAAGAAACAGAGGCAGAGAAAGTAACATCACAAGAAATCACAAGACTGTGCTTGACCCACACACACACGCACGCACGCACACACGCGCACACACACACACACACACACATACACACACACACACACACAGTTTAAAGAAATGACTCAGACTCAGTGGGGCTTTTTAAATTTTTTAGTATGCAGGCCAATAAGTTCATACATTTCACTCATACTTTGTTTGAAATCAACAGTCTAACCCTGATGGAAAGGCAGCACACAAAATTACATGTAGTATTTAATCACTGAGCACTGAGGTATTTTCAGCTGAACATTAGAACATTTAAATTGTAGCTTAGCACACAGTCATTTGCAACTCAACAATATAATCAGCTGCACAATAATATCGCACACCATGAAAATCTGCAGTGAGACAAATCCCTATTAAAATGAAGAGTAGAAGTAAGGGTAGGCCTACACAGTGGAAGAGCCATCTGCTTATAGGCCCAATATACTCTGATAGGCTTAATGATGTAAATAATAACATGTCGCATTAAAATTACATTCCAAGCAGGTCAAGGCTTTAATGAAACAGAGGAGTAATCTACTGAGAATGTAATGTTCCGCTCCCTTCCTGTCCGTTTTCCGTGTTTTCCGGTTTTCCCTCCGTGTCATGTTGGATCCCTTTGTCCGTGTTTTCCCCGCTGCTGCGGACTAGGCGTGTCCTTCCCTGTCTTGTTCGTCTGGTTGTGTTGTCTTACTTCCGCCTTTCACTCCCTCCCCCTCGTTGCATGCATTTCCTCACCTGGTGTTTCGCAATCACTCCCGTTTTATTTCCACACCTGTGCCTTATTTAGTCCTGTCATTAACCTCACTATATAGTCTTTCGGCTGGCTGCCAGTCGGCGCCAGTTCGTTAACTATCGTCACTTGGTGTTTAGTGCTCGTCTTGTTATCTGGTCTCCTAGTTTGAACTATTCGCTTGGTTGTGGGATGTTATCCCCTTACAGCATTTAGTTCTACGCGAAACTACGGATTGGTAGTTTACCTCCCGCACAATTTCCTGTCGTTGATGTAGCTAACCTGTTTCCCTTCTCCTCCATCTAACCCAGCACCCATTCTCCCGTGGCAGTGTTCGTTTTCCCCCGTTTTCGTTGTGTGTGTTGCGGTACCTCCACCTCCAGCTCGTGTAGGCTCCGGGTTGGCTTGTTACCTGGCTACCCTCCAGTTGTTCCTGTCCGACCGAAGAAGCCAACTAGTTCTTCGGCGCCGGCTCCTGGAGCTCTGGAGACCAGTCAGCTCCTTCCGGACCTACCGCAGCTACGCCACACCACCCTGTCCTGCTGTGCTACATCAGTCACCTGCCTACCAAGCCCTGCACCTCCGTGAGAACCTCCCGGTCTTTCCCGTGCCTTCCCTTGCACTAACCCCCCTCTGTTTTGTTTGTTCTGTACCGGTGCAGTCAGTCCGGTCCAGTTCCTGCCCTGCCGTAGTGAGTCGCTCCCCTGCTAGTTCCAGTCCAGTCCAGGCGTGAGTCGTACGATCTACCTGTCCAAAGTCCAGTTCCGGTTTGGAACATTCCGTTCCTGACACGGATTCCTGTGTGGACCTCCTGGTCCAGTTCCTGCCCAGTCCAGTTCCGGTTTGGAACATTCCGTTCCAGACCCTGATTCCAGTGTGGACCTCCCGGTCCAGTTCCAGTCCAGTCCAGTTCCGGTTTGGAACATTCCGTTCCAGAACCTGATTCCCGTGTGGACCACCCGGTCCAGTTCCAGTCCAGTCCAGTTCCGGTTTGGAGCATTCCGTTCCAGACCCTGATTCCAGTGTGGACCTCCCGGTCCGGTTCCTGTCCAGTCCAGTTCCGGGTTGGAACGAATAGTTCCAGATCCTCCAGTCCAGCTCCGGCTTGGAGCAGCCCGCCCCGGGCTTCCAGGCGAAAACCTGTGTAATACTTGTGTTGCCTTTCCTGTACAGTGTTGGGACTACCCCAACACTTAATTTATTAAATTACCCTTTTGTGAAATCTGTCTCCTGGTCGTTGCACTTGGGTTCGTCCCGTAACAGATACGTAACAGAACGAACTGGCCAAAAAACATGGACCCAGCCGACCTGGAGCAGATTCGGCACGCCTTCTCCTGCCAAACTGCGGTCAGCGACCAACAGGGCCGTCGTTTGGATGACGTGTTGGAAGTACTGAGGGGCATCACGGAACAAGTGACGCAGCTGTCTCTTCACCAGCCGCTTCCGCGTATTCCATTGGGCCCTACTCCGCCCGCACCGGATCCTCCGGCGGACCCTCCTGTGTCCACTTCATTTCGTGAGCCTCGCGTACAACATCCTGAGTTATACCGCGGGGAATTGGGGAAATGTTGCGAATTTCTCATGAAGTGCGACATTGTCTTCCGGATGCAGCCCTCCTCCTTCGCCTCCGACCCATGTAAGATCGCTTTCATTATGAGCAGCCTGGGAGGAGGTGCCCTGGAGTGGGCTACATCCATCTGGGATAGCCAAGTCGCGCTCTGCAACAACTTCGCTGCCTTCACCGCCGAGATGCGGCGTGTGTTTGACCACCCTACTTGTGGGCGAGATGCAACTCAGCGCCTACTTCAGGTCCGTCAAGGGAGTCGTAGCGTCGCTGAGATGGCCATCCAATTCCGTACCCTCGCAGCGGAGTCCGGATGGAACGACACCGCCCTTCAGGGGGCTTTCCGCCAGGCACTCAGCGAGGAGCTTAAAGACCAACTTGCCACCCGGGAGGAATCCACCTCACTCAATAGCCTGATTAGCCTGGCCATAGCAATCGACAACCGTCTCCGTATCCGGGCCCGTGAGCGTGGGGGGAACCCCGGTCATCTTCCGCACATACGCTCTCACCCTTCTGCTTCTGGATCCAGGGCGGCGTCTGGGGTCTCCGAAGAGGAGCCCATGCAACTGGGCAGAGTTGCGGTCAACTCTGCGGAGCGCCAACGTCGCCTGCGATCTAGATCCTGCTTCTATTGTGGCAAACCTGGCCACCAGATCGCCTCATGCCCCATCCGCCCAAAAGAATAGGCTCGCCAGTAAAACTGGGCGTACTGACGAGCCCTATCATACCCTGCCATGCAGCCCAGAATCGCCTGGTCTTTAAGGCCACTCTCCTGTGGAGGGACAAGTCCGAAGTCTCGTCGGCCCTCATCGACTCTGGGGCCGACGCCAACTTTATGGACACCACCTTCGCCCAGAGGGCCGGCATCCCCACGGAGCTTCTACCCTCTCCCATTACTGCCTTCGCTTTAGACGGTAGGAGTCTGGGGTTAGTGACCCACTCCACCGTTCCCTTACAGCTCGTCCTTTCCGGCAATCATCGGGAGAGCATTCAACTCCTCCTCATCAACTCAAAACAATCTTCCATAGTTTTAGGTCAGACCTGGCTCCGTCTCCATAACCCGCACATCGACTGGCAGGCCGGACGCATCCTGGCGTGGAGTGGCCACTGCCTGGCTAGCTGTCTCCGTTCCGCTCTTCCCCCTCCGGGGTCCAAGAATCCCAGCACCAACCTACCCGAACCCGATATGTCCAACGTTCCCAAGCAATATCACGACCTCGGCCGGACCTTTTCCAAATCACGTGCTCTGTCCCTACCTCCTCACCGCCCTTACGATTGCTGTATAGACCTGCTGGCGGGAGCCAAACTTCCGTCCGGCCGTCTCTACAGTCTGTCGGGGCCAGAGAAACTCGCCATGGAAGAATACATTCATGAGTCCCTCGCCTCGGGCATCATCCGTCCCTCCTCTTCTCCGGTTGGTGCTGGGTTCTTTTTTGTAGGGAAAAAGGACGGCTCACTACGGCCCTGCATCGACTATCGGGGACTCAATTCTATCACTATCCGCAACAAATATCCTCTCCCCCTCATTAACACTGCTTTTGAACCCCTCTCGCAGGCCGTCATTTTCACCAAGCTCGACCTCCGTAATGCGTACCACTTGGTGCGCATACGGGAGGGGGATGAGTGGAAGACTGCCTTCAATACCCCGTTGGGCAACTATGAGTACCTGGTGGTCCCCTTCGGCCTTACTAACGCCCCGGCAGTCTTCCAGGGCATGGTGAATGACGTACTGCGAGACCTATTGGGTAAGACTGTTTTCGTATACATCGACGATATTTTGATTTTTTCTAAGTCCCCTCAGGAACACATTCTCCATGTCCGGGAGGTTCTCCAGCGTCTCCTCGAGAACCAGCTCTTCATCAAGGCAGAGAAGTGCTCCTTCCACGTCTCTTCAGTCCCGTTCCTCGGCTTCATCATTGAGGAGGGCAGTATCCGGGCGGATCCGGTCAAAGTCAAGGCGGTGACGGAATGGCCCCAACCCACCTCTCGTAAGCACCTACAACAATTCCTTGGTTTTGCTAATTTCTATCGCCGTTTTATCCGTAATTACAGTGTCATTGCTGCCCCCCTTACCAAACTTACCTCCACTGTTTTTTCTTTCTGTTGGAACTCCGAAGCTCAGCTTGCTTTTGAACAGCTTAAAGCACGGTTTTCCTCAGCCCCTATTCTTTGTCACCCTGATCCCACTCGTCAATTTACGATTGAGGTGGATGCCTCCGACACCGGCGTGGGGGCCATTCTGTCCCAACGTGCCGCCTTGGACAACAAACTCCATCCCTGTGCCTTTTTCTCCCGGAGGCTGTCCTCCGCCGAGCGAAATTATGATGTCGGGGATCGGGAGCTTCTTGCCATAAAGCTGGCTCTTGAGGAGTGGCGCCACTGGCTGGAGGGGGCAGGTACCCCCTTTATTGTGTTAACTGACCACCAAAATTTAATTTATTTGAGGTCTGCTAAAAGGCTTAATGCTAGACAGGCTAGGTGGTCACTTTTCTTTGCCCGGTTCAATTTTTCTTTATCCTATCGCCCCGGTTCCCGCAATATTAAGGCGGATGCCTTATCCCGTGTGTTTTCCCTTCCCTCCAGTCCTGCTGACCCCGAGCCTATTCTACCAGCGTCCTGTATGGTGGCTGCGGTCTCCTGGAGGATTGAGGAGATCGTGAGGTCCGCCCAGACTTCCCACCCTGACCCCCGTAGTAACCCTAACCCCTCCCTGTTTGTTCCCAACTCCGTCCGCTCCCAGGTCCTTGAGTGGGTTCACGCCTCCTGCCTGGCGTGTCACCCAGGTGTTGCCAGAACGACCACCCTCGTCAGGAGGAGCTTTTGGTGGCCCACTCTCAAGGAGGATACCCGTGCTTTTGTCCTGGCCTGCTCAGTGTGCGCCAGGAGCAAGGCTTCCCACCAGCCTCCCTCTGGTCTTCTCCTTCCCCTCCCTGTCCCGGGCCGTCCTTGGAGCCACATTGGTGTGGATTTCGTTACCGGTCTGCCTTTGTCAGAGGGCAACTCTGTCATTCTGACAATTGTGGATCGGTTCTCCAAGGCGGTTCACTTCATTCCCCTCCCCAAGCTCCCGTCCGCCCTCGAAACTGCGGAGCTCCTGGTGGTACATGTGGTCAGGCTGCACGGGATCCCATCCGACATTGTTTCGGATCGTGGGCCCCAATTCTCCTCCCAGGTTTGGAAGGCGTTCTGTGTAGCCCTGGGGGCCTCGGCCAGTTTGTCGTCTGGCTTCCATCCCCAGTCTAACGGCCAGGCAGAGAGGGCGAACCAGGACCTGGGGGCCGCCCTGCGGTGCGTCACTGCTCGCAATCCCGCCTCCTGGAGCCGTTTCCTCCCCTGGGTAGAGTACGCTCACAACTCCCTTAAGAGTACCTCCACTGGGTTATCCCCATTCGAGTGCTCGTTAGGTTACCAACCCCCTCTCCTATCGGTCCAGGAGGCCGAGGTAGCAGTCCCCTCTGTTAATGCTCACATCCTCAAATGCAAGCGCATTTGGAGACTTGCACGCACCGCACTCCTGCGTTCCAATTCCCGTTCGCAGCGTCTGGCGGACCTGCACAGGACCGCAGCCCCCAAGTACAGGGCCGGTCAGCAGGTCTGGCTATCCACATCCAACATTTCCCTTCCCTCCTCCTCTAAGAAACTTCGGCCCCGGTTCATTGGTCCCTTCCCTGTTGTATGTCTTATTAACCCAGTGTCCGTTAAACTCTCCCTCCCTGCCTCCCTCAAAGTTTACCCCGTTTTTCATGTTTCACAAATTAAGCCTGTCGCCTCCAGCCCCCTCAGTGCCCCTACCCTCCCTCCTCCACCTGTCCGGGTCATCGACAACGCCCCGGCCTACACGGTGGACCGCATCATCGACATCCGCCGTAAGGGTCGGGGTTTCCAATACCTCGTGGACTGGGAAGGGTATGGTCCTGAGGAGCGGTCATGGCTCCACAGGGGCCTCATCCTGGATCAATCACTGATCCAGGATTTCCACAGTCGCTTCCCATCCAAGACCAGGCCGCCAGGTACGCCAGGTGGCGTACGTTGAGGGGGGGGTACTGTAATGTTCCGCTCCCTTCCTGTCCGTTTTCCGTGTTTTCCGGTTTTCCCTCCGTGTCATGTTGGATCCCTTTGTCCGTGTTTTCCCCGCTGCTGCGGACTAGGCGTGTCCTTCCCTGTCTTGTTCGTCTGGTTGTGTTGTCTTACTTCCGCCTTTCACTCCCTCCCCCTCGTTGCATGCATTTCCTCACCTGGTGTTTCGCAATCACTCCCGTTTTATTTCCACACCTGTGCCTTATTTAGTCCTGTCATTAACCTCACTATATAGTCTTTCGGCTGGCTGCCAGTCGGCGCCAGTTCGTTAACTATCGTCACTTGGTGTTTAGTGCTCGTCTTGTTATCTGGTCTCCTAGTTTGAACTATTCGCTTGGTTGTGGGATGTTATCCCCTTACAGCATTTAGTTCTACGCGAAACTACGGATTGGTAGTTTACCTCCCGCACAATTTCCTGTCGTTGATGTAGCTAACCTGTTTCCCTTCTCCTCCATCTAACCCAGCACCCATTCTCCCGTGGCAGTGTTCGTTTTCCCCCGTTTTCGTTGTGTGTGTTGCGGTACCTCCACCTCCAGCTCGTGTAGGCTCCGGGTTGGCTTGTTACCTGGCTACCCTCCAGTTGTTCCTGTCCGACCGAAGAAGCCAACTAGTTCTTCGGCGCCGGCTCCTGGAGCTCTGGAGACCAGTCAGCTCCTTCCGGACCTACCGCAGCTACGCCACACCACCCTGTCCTGCTGTGCTACATCAGTCACCTGCCTACCAAGCCCTGCACCTCCGTGAGAACCTCCCGGTCTTTCCCGTGCCTTCCCTTGCACTAACCCCCCTCTGTTTTGTTTGTTCTGTACCGGTGCAGTCAGTCCGGTCCAGTTCCTGCCCTGCCGTAGTGAGTCGCTCCCCTGCTAGTTCCAGTCCAGTCCAGGCGTGAGTCGTACGATCTACCTGTCCAAAGTCCAGTTCCGGTTTGGAACATTCCGTTCCTGACACGGATTCCTGTGTGGACCTCCTGGTCCAGTTCCTGCCCAGTCCAGTTCCGGTTTGGAACATTCCGTTCCAGACCCTGATTCCAGTGTGGACCTCCCGGTCCAGTTCCAGTCCAGTCCAGTTCCGGTTTGGAACATTCCGTTCCAGAACCTGATTCCCGTGTGGACCACCCGGTCCAGTTCCAGTCCAGTCCAGTTCCGGTTTGGAGCATTCCGTTCCAGACCCTGATTCCAGTGTGGACCTCCCGGTCCGGTTCCTGTCCAGTCCAGTTCCGGGTTGGAACGAATAGTTCCAGATCCTCCAGTCCAGCTCCGGCTTGGAGCAGCCCGCCCCGGGCTTCCAGGCGAAAACCTGTGTAATACTTGTGTTGCCTTTCCTGTACAGTGTTGGGACTACCCCAACACTTAATTTATTAAATTACCCTTTTGTGAAATCTGTCTCCTGGTCGTTGCACTTGGGTTCGTCCCGTAACAGATACGTAACAGAGAAGTCCGTAATGATATAATTGAAGTCCAGGGTACTTATACAGTCACTTTCTAAGGACTTCGATTTCTCAGCCTTTCTTGTCTCATGGTTGAAATCTCATTTATTCTTTTTCACTGACAGTTTAGAAAATAAACACTCCCAGATGCATTAGTCACAGGCAAAGAATAGATTCTCAAGGTAATGTCAACATGTCTGTGTTAACTAACTAAAAAAAAATCTATATCAACTTTGTGATTGCAAAAGCTTAAATGTATGATACAAGAACAAGAACACTTGTTTTACAATGTCTGTATGTTACATTGACACTGAGCTTACTGAGCAGTTTTGGTGTAAAAATGTGCAATATTTATTCAGTTTAGCTTATGTCCACAACAAAGTATCTTGTGTGTTCGCTACGATTTTTCTACGACAACATAGCTGCAGTTTTGAAGTAAACGGAGTAGCTGCCATGGTTATTTTCAGTCTTTTTCTACATTTTTTACCTGTTGCCAGTTGTGTTCAGCTCTTTTGCCACAAGAGCTTTGGCTAACAGGTTTTTTCTATTCTTTTCCTACACTCATTTTTTCGAGTTTTGTTTTGTTTCATCACCTCTTGTTACGCTTAATTATTTAGTGCGTGTGGTTCTTTTGTTAGTTATTCTCGTTGTTTATTGAGATTGCCTTAGTTTTTGGAGGTTGCTTTGTTTTGCCTTGTGCTAGGGAAGTTTTGCTCCCGATCCTGTGTTATGCCAGTCCTGGTGCGGATTCTTCCGCATTTTGTGGCGTATCTCTCTCTAGATACGCTTTTAGAAATCCTTATCGGTCGCGTTTGGTTCTCCGAACTTTACACTCCCCCTCACAGTAGCTGGCTCGCTATCCATGATAGAAAAGAAACTGAAATCATTTTGACCCAAGATTCAATTTCAATACTGTACTAATTTACGAAAGTGACAGCAAAACAGCAGAGGCGTCATGGAAGAATCTATGGCACCTCAAGCCGACAGCCAAGAGCAGATGATGTTAATACTACAACCGCCAGTTGTATACCTAGAACTGCCAAATGGGTCAAATTTACCCCTATTTTACATTGATCTCACTAAAAAATGTCTACTATCACTATAATAATGCAAGTTTCACAAGGGAATATCTAAAATCAAAAACGTAAGTATGCTTAATCATTAAACTTGCGCCGTAGACCTAGTCTGAGCAGGTATGTTTCCCAGGGGCGAATCACAGTCTATTTTGACACCCCCCCCAACAGTGCCTCTTCTCCCCAGGGCCGTTTCTAGATTGGGGGAATCAAGAGATGTTGGTGGGGCAGAAGGGGGTACTGTTAAGGTTCCCGCAGGGGTGACCGGACCCAAACGCAAGACTCAGAGACGGCTCAGGGGAAAGCTCCACCAGGGTGTACATTTATTCAAAGACATAGGCAGGGGCAAGACGAAACCAGGCACAAGGCTGGACAAGGCGAGGCAGGAACAGAGGGGTCAAGACTAGGAGGGAGCTATGACGAGGAGGGGGCTAAGACTAGGTGGGGTCAGTGAACAGGGAAGGATCAGGAACTATGGTGGGTCAGGAACTAAGGAGAGGTCAGGAACTAAGGAGGGGTCAGGGACTAGGATGGGTCAGGAACTGGGCTAGGTGTGGACGGCACTCCGGCCTTGGGGTCAGGAAACATGGTGGCCCTCTGGCCGTGGGGTCAGGAAACATGGTGGCCCTCTGGCCGTGGGGTCAGTAAACATGGCGGCCCTCTGGCCGTGGGGTCAGGAAACATGGTAGCCCTTTTTGAGCCTTTTAAAACTAATTTACTGCATTTCTACATCATTTCGCCCGTGCAACATGGTGTGGCGGAAGCGGGTTAAAACGCGAGATAACCTAGAGAAAGAACCTTCGCATGCTGCAGATGAAACTCCAATAATATCCAATTTTCAAACACCTGCACATTGCAGTAACATTGGCTGTGTTTATCCCACAATCTATAACCCACTGTTGCCATGCATCTCTAGTTTTATAATATATGTATGATTTTGTCTGTAGCTCTAATATTGATGGTGCTACATGCGTCATGCCTAGAACTGGCCCTGCTTCTCCCAGTTCGGCGCACAGTGACTTCCCAAATTACCAAACGGTCTCAGGCGCTTTAAAATCCATGACAAAAATATCACTTGGCCAATGCAACAGCTTGCCACGCGCCATGCGCCGGCCAGAAAATAGAGCCCTTAGTCTGATGTATCATAGAAAAGTCATTTCATTATTTCAAAATACAAAAAAGTATCTTGATACAAATTATATCTTATTTTTTTCACACTGATGAAATGCATATTTCAAATACAATTGAAATACTGCCCATCTCTGAGAACGAGAAGCAGACCCAGCGGGAGAATTATTGGGAAGCACGGGCCTCAAATCTTTTAGGGCGGGCACATAAAAGTAGCGCATCTACACTGGATATTTTGTTTTCACAAACCACAGCCAGTATGCTAGTATACACATTCATGTCGGCATTAAGGATGTCTTAAAGAAAGTGAAACCCTAAACATATAGCATCACCAATTGGCTACTTTCCTCCAATCCAAATCAATGAACTAACACTGGGTGTTTGTCATGTAGGCTAAAGCGCAGGTTTCAGTATTCAGGTCATTTAGCCTTTTTTTTTTTTTTTGCAGTTCAATGGCCCTTTTTTGCCATTTCTGCGATTTCCTCCGTTTTTAGTGCTTTCCGTAATTTGCGGCAATTTTTGATGGTAACTGTCTACCTTAATGTAGCCTACCATGTTATTTAGGCTATATAGGCTAGGCTTCTGAATTTTAACTATATAAATGCTGAGCAAAACAAAGAGCGACAATGTAGGCTACGCAGATCCTGGAAGGCACTGAGATCAAGATTCCTGTCCTTGGCTGCTGACATTTTTAGATTGATTCTGTCAATGTGCAAACTTCTAATAAAACACATTATTTTACCTAACAACTTTTTTTTAATGATGATAGATGGTAATAAATAGCACACCTTCTGGTTCAGTTCACTATTAGAACAATGTCAAACAATATTTATGGTCATATGAATAATTTATTTTCAGTGCTTCTTAGTTTTATCATGACTCTTAAAGCTTAATTTATGGTTTAAGCAAAACAAAGTTCGCTTTAGTTTGTTTAGCCAAAATTACGTCGACATTTGCCTTTTTTTGTTCGCCCAGCATGTTCTTTTGGTGTTATTTCACCTATTTGCGCACAGGCAGGCATTTGTTGACTAGGCGAAGTCAGTCCAGGAGAATTCAATGCACCGCCATCGGTGATTGGTCAAATGTAGTGGTGGGTCTTCCAGGGTATCTCGGTTGCGAGGGCAAATTAACGTTTTATGTTTGTTACTACGGAAGCGCGTCGCAATGTTTGAGGTTGCTATGCATTGCATGACATTGTAGCAAGCAAAGTCTTCATGAAGTATAAAAGCATTTAGTTTAGCTTTTGACTTGTTCAGCTTCGCTCAACCGAAAAAGCTTTTTTTGGAGTATGCTTGACTTTGCTGAGAAGGTTGAGTTTGCATGCTTGATCCGATAATGTTACGGCTTGGTTGACACTAACATAAAAATGATGACATTTGTGTAAATGTTACTATGCCTTGATCCAGAAAGTTGGCAGAGCAACTTTTTCCAGAATGCTGCGACTCTCATTGACACATGAACCATAAACGCTAAAGTTCAGGAATATTGCCTGATAAGGCTGCATGTGTAGAACCACACAGTCTGGTATGGTTTATTCCATTAAAATAGTTTTATTGTGATATAACATCATAGCACAGTTTGTTACATTATCTACATTATTTTCTTACATTATCTAGCATATTGCTGAATTACAATGGAGATGCAGGGCCCCGTTCACATATCACAATTGATTTCTGTTAGATTGATATACAGTAGGTACATGTATGACCTGTTTTACCAGGTTTTATGCATAATGTTTAAATGAGCACTGAGACAGTTAAAAACATCTTTGAATTGGTTTAGTATTCAGTACAATAACTTTTCATATTACTGCAAATTCTGAATGTGATAAATGAAGACCTTTTTTGGCCACAATAAAATTAACCAGTTGTATTGGTAGTTCAAAATGAGCAGCCAACTGAGCCACAAAGTGGTTGGTGAAGTTCATGAGGGTTGCCATCAAGTGAACACATAATTTCTTTGATTTCATATTTCATAAGTATCTTGTGAACCTTATGTACCGGAAGACATATCACATTGTACATTGTTATTTTACATATTATGGCTCTCTGACCCAGTAACATACAAAAAATATCTTTGGTATAAAGTGGTGCAGGCAATCACTGAGATTTCAGGTCAGTTTTTCCCATTATATGTTTTCTCGTATTTTGCTCAGGCCTGAATAATATTATATAACATTTAGGAAGAAAGATACAGAACAGCAAACCAAAACTAGATGCTAAAATTGCAAAGATCTCCACAGCTACAGTGAACTTTCCAGGTGAGCTGACATAAGCTGGTATAAAGGTGATCCAGACTGCAGAGAATATAAGCATGCTGAATGTGATGAATTTTGCTTCATTGAAGTTGTCAGGCAGCTTGCGAGCCAGAAAAGCTAAAACAAAGCACAATATAGAGAGGAGTCCAATATAACCCAGTACAGCCCAGAACCCCACTGCTGATCCTACATCACATTCTAGAATGATCTTTTCTTTGTAGTGCTTCATGTTCTTGTTTGGGAAAGGAGGGGATATTGTTAACCAAAGCACACAAATAAGGACCTGTATGAGAGTGAAAGCAAGAACACACAGTCTCTGCTGCAGAGGCCCAAACCACTTCATGACATTACTGCCTGGAAGTGTAGCCCTGAAGGCCATTAACACCACTATTGTTTTCCCCAGAACACAAGAGATGCAGAGGACAAAGGTGATCCCAAACGCAGTATGGCGCAGCATACAGGACCACTCGGAGGGCTGGCCGATGAAGGTAAGAGAGCAAAGGAAACACAGTTTCAATGAAAAGAGCAGCAGGAAGCTCAGCTCAGAGTTGTTGGCTTTCACAATGGGTGTGTCCTTATTTATAAAGAACAGCACAGCCACAAATGCAGTTACACATGTTCCAAATAATGAAAAAATAATAAGCACTATTCCCATAATTTCGTGAAATGACAAATATTCAACAGCCTTTAAAACACATTGATCTCTTTGAGCATTAGACCAGTATTCTTCCATGCACTGAATACAGTCATTCGAATCTGTAAGAAAACAGTGAATAACATTAGAGCCCTCTTACAGCTCAGGCTGTACAGTACAATGAGCAAGCGCAATACTATTAATAAAGCGCTACTTAGAAATGTTCTCTATAGACTGGTTCTGGTTGAATCTGAATTACCTGTAGTATTGCTGATTTCTCCCTCAGCACAGGGCACACAGTCATAGCAGCAGACAGGCCTTCCACTCTGCACAGCCTTCCGAGTGCCTGGGGGACAGCTCTCACTGCACACTGACCTGGGTTTCTGTGCAACGGTTCAGCTCTTAACTCATTGTACCCATGTACTATGTGATGTGTAAGTACGTCATATTAATTATGTACAATACTTTATCATATAAAACATCTAGTACTGGAAACAGATTACTGTCACACAGAAGTATGATAATTCAGGACTTTCTACAGTATAGTCTTCCTTCCTACACGTGTGAGATTTTTTTTCCCTATTGTAGTTTTATTTATGCTTACAACTAGCATGATGAATTAATAAAATACATTTTGATGGACCAGGCCCATATTGAGATGAACTGTGGTCTTTATTTCAATCAGTGCTCTTCTCACAAAGCGCATGAACACTCACCTGTGTTCGCCCACCTGCCCAAACCATAGTAACAGAACTCATCACAAACTGCTGACCAGATGGTAAAGAGGCATCATAGTAGCCAACATCTCTGAACTCTACTGCACCATCAGGACCAAGCTGCCAGTTCACCACCTCATATCTGGCTGCCGGGTCTCCATTACCGTCAAAGCTGACATTCTCTCCAGTTTCCAAAGAGAAATTGACTTTTTTCAGAGCCTCAAGTACCTGTACAGGAACAAATATTTAAGCTGAGATAAATGCTTGGCTGTTTTTGTTCTTAATGAGAATTTTATTGTCTATGTACGAAGCGCTTATAGAGTGCTACAGTGATGATGTATTTTTGTCGGCCAATTCGGAAGTTTCTTCTGCCATGGGTTCCCTCGGCAGATTCCCAATGCTTTTTTCCCATCGGGATTTGGATTTGTGCCGAATATAAGGTCTGTGGTTAATACAAGGGCGTAGGTTTCATTTCAGCTTTGGGGGGGACATAGGACCCCCCTCCCCCCCCAATCCCCAACTTTGCTCAGAGTATAGATGCACGTTAAACTGGCCTATTGTTAAACTAGCAATAATGACCATTCAAAATGTCTCCTCTCTAAAATCAGTCTTAACAAAATGATAAGACAGCCACTGAATAGTGTTTTTATTTCCACTGAATTACAAGATCAGCTTCAATCCATATGTGGTACTCAAGTCAAGTTTTCGGGTGAATTTTTTTGACATTTTCAACCCCACCCTTTTTTTCAGCATACAGGAATCAATAGATATAGATAGACTGAAATTGAATGAGATTGCAATGGAATTGATTCCTCATGCTTTACTGGTGCTCAATACATCCCTTAATAGCCTTAAATAACGTGGAGATAAGCTTATTACGGATTTTCCTTGTACATCACTTTAACCTGACCTTATATTCGGCACAAATCGAAAACCGAAATGGGAAAAAAAGCATTGGAAATCTGGCGAGGGAACCCATGGCTGAAAAATGCAAACTCACTTCCGGGTTTTAGGACTGCAAACTGTAGCACTCTTTTGAGTTACCTGCCAGGGCTCTGTTGTCAAACTCTTAGTGCACCCTAGATGGGGTGTACATTCCAGCAGGTCATGTAGAGAATGAGCAACAGCGTATACTGCTTTGTAAACATTGTTGGAGATTCTCAGCTCTGATACATCAGTGTATTCATTTTCCAGTTCAATCAAGCTCTCAGATCCAGTGCAGGGCTTAAGGTGAGGTTGATTGCTTTCATTTGTTAGTGAACATTGAAACGCATTTTCCCAAAAGTCTATAACAGCAAGGTTTCCTTGATCTTGTGAGGGGTGAAGTTTTAATATGAATTCTTTGAAGCCATTTATTTTGCCTTTGGTGACAGCAAAGCCACTAGACCCTCCCAGTATTCTGAAACTCGTTGGTGTCCCTATACTGCTTGCTGTTATCCAGCCTTCACTGCCCACCATTTGGAGACCAGTAATATTCTGAATCGTCAGCTGCTCCAATAATGTGTACATTTCACCCTGACCAAGAAATGCTACAATTACTTTTGCTGTACCGCTTTTGATAACATCTACAACCTTCAGTAATTTCTCTGGTACTGTTCTGTGAAATTTCTCTGAATACTCAATGCAGATCCCTTCTTCTTGAGCAGCTTTTATAAATGTGGCCATCCCGTTGTTGCCATAGTCATCGTCACTTCTCACTGCTCCTATCCAGGTCCAGCCAAAGTGCTTCACCAGCTGAGCCAGTGATCTGCTCTGGTAATAGTCACTGGGAATGGTTCTGAAGAATGTGGGGAACTGTTTTCTATTGCTCAGACATGCACATGTTGAAAAGTGACTGATCTAGAAATAAAATGCATAGCAAAATTGAAAACATAATGAAACATATGAGCGAAATGAATGAAGATTTGTGTATGTGGTGTGTGTGAGTGTGCGCGCGTGTGTGTGTGTGTGTGCATATATATACAGTATATACAAACCCCAATTCCAGAAAAGCAATATGTAAAATGTACATTAAAGCAGAAAGCAGTGATTTGTAAATTCTCTTTTATATATATTTAATTGAAAATGGTACAAAGAAAAGATATGTAATGTTTTACCTTATCAACTTTATTGATTTTTATAAATATAGGCCAATTCCAAATTTGATGCCTGTATCACGTTCCAAAAAAGGTTTTTTTCTCCTATGGAAAAATAAGTCAGGGAAACAACCCTTCAAGTGAACCATCCATACCCACTGCATATCTGGCAGCAGAGTGATGGTTTGAGGCTTGTTTGATACCTCAGACCCTTGATGACTTACAGCCATTTAGCCACCTATGGGTTCCATACTATTCCTGTGTAATTTACAGCTTAATCTAGTCCCACCCCCCAATTCCCATAGAGATCCATTCAAATGCAGAGAGGTTATAGTTTCGCTTGTAAGAGTACCTGAAAATAAGATATCAAGAGTCTTTTGATATCCTTTTGTATTCAATCATGATAGCATCACCTGTCTACCTGTGGAATGTTCCAAACAGGTGTTTTTTTTTTACTTCCCAGTCCTTTTTTTTTTTTTTTCGTCCCAACTTTTTTGGAACATGTTGCAGGCATCAAATTCTGAATTTGCATATATTTACAAAAATCTATTGATAAGTTGATAAGGTAAAACATTAAATATATTTTCTTTGTACTGTTTTCAATTAAATATTTGTAAAGGGAGAATTAAAAAATCACTGCTTTCTGCTTTTATGTGCAGTTTACATACTATCCCAACCTTTTTGGAATTGGGGTTTGTAAATATATATGTAAGATACAAACCATGACATGCCGTATATATACAAGAATATATGGCACAACAGGGGTGGTGATTGGCCGAGGCTGAAAGCCGAGGGCCATTAACCACCCTGGAGTGCCATATATTCTTGTATACGGCATGTTGTGGTTTATACACTGCCTGGCCAAAAAAAAAGTCGCTGTTGCACCCATCATGCATAGTGCCCACTGTACAAGCCTCTGGAGGCAGTGTTATGATCTGGGGTTGCTTCAATTGGTCAGGTCTAGGCTCAGCAACGTTATGCAGCAATAAAATTAAGTCAGCTGAGTACCTGAATGTACTGAATGACCAGGTTATCCCATCAATGGGCATATTCCAGGACGACAATGCCAAGATTCATCAGGCTCAAATTGTGAAAGAGTGGTTCAGGGAGCATGAGGAATCATTTTCACACATTAATTGGCCACCAGAGTCCTGACCTTAACCCCATTACAAGTCTTTGGGATGTGCTGGAGAAGACTTTACAGAGTGGTTCAACTCTCCCGTCGTCAATACAAGATCTTGGACAAAAATGAATGCAACTCTGGACGGAAATAAATGTTGTGACGTTGCATGAGGTTGTCGAAACAATGCCACGACGAATGCATGCCATAATCAAAGTTAAAGGCGGTCCAACGACATATTAGAGTGTGTGACTTTTTTTTTGGCCAGGCAGTGTATCTCTTATATCATGGTTAGCCTACCAACAATGATTATATATAGTTGCTTTTATTGATTTTTATCGACTTAATCAGCTGAAATTGAAATACCCTTCCACGGCATGTTGTTTTTGCGTTGTCAAGGAGAACTCTTGTTGGTAGTTCTATTTTGAAACGAAAACATCTCTTCGTTATATTTCTCATCATTAGTTCTGAAAACAATCAATTCTATAAGGAAAAAATAGTTGCTCCTTGGTTTTATTTGGTTATTTTTGCCATTACATTATTTTAAAAAATTGTATGAAATCATAACTCAATCAGCTCCCTCTCTGTCTTGCTTTTTAAAAATGGTTTGGTCACGCAGACGATGCAGTGTAGCTATCTTACTTAAATAGCCTAACGCGCAGGCTAGCTAAGGAAATAGCCGACATTTCAGATTCGCATCATGACATGCATGGGAACATCTGAAAAATACTACGGAGTTTGTTAGATGTAGGACTAACTTATCTAAGAAATTTCGCTGGATAAAAAGTTTTCTATAGCTACAGATTAATGTGCTTTGTGAAGTGACAAGCAGTCCGCATGTTGCTGCTGACGTTAATTTAGCCTACAGGTAAATCCCTACTATGATAAATCGTATTTCCAAACGGAATAAATACTGCACCTCTAACCACAAAAATGTTTTGCTAGATTAAAGTTGTTGTAACTAAGATATTTGCAGAATACAAACTTTTTTATCTGCAGATTAATGTTATTCACCGGTTTTATAAGTCAGCTGTATGCTGTTGCTACGGTAACTTATAGAAGAGACGGATCTTACGTTATGGCTCGCAGTAAAAAATATTAAACCCCAAACTGCTTTGCTAACTCCGTGATAATGTAACTATGCCTATATACGTTAGTTACCTAACCACGTATTGCATTTGCATTATCTGAAAAACAATGACAAAAGTTTATCGTAGCCAGCTATGCAGTAGCCTAAATTAAAGTTAGGCTACTATTTGTAGCCTACGAGGTGGAGTAGCCGTCTGCCATCCAATAACGTTAGTCACTGAGGGAAATAAAGTAGGTAGGCTATATTCTGCTTATTTTATATCAATTCACTTTATTTATTCCACTTATTTTATTGAACGTTTTGGACTGATTTAGCTGGTTATGGAGCAATAGCTTGCCATAATTGTAGCTGGCCAGGCAGCGCATGAATTTAGAAAGGTGATCAAGCCTGTGACCCGGATGCCCGTTCATATACAAGCACTTAAACCACGGCTGTCAACCAATCAGAATCAAGTATTTATCCAAGCCATTGTATAAATGCATATATATACTGTATATACACTACCATTCAAAGGTGTGGGGTCACTTAGACATTTCCTTGTTTTTGAACTTTTATTCACCAAGGTAGCATTAAATTGATCAAAAAATACAGTCCAGACATTGATAATGTTATAAACTACTATTCCATTATATTTCTACTTAAGCAATTGTAGCCCTTTTTACACATAGTCCCCCCATTTTAGGGCGCCAAAAGTAGTTAACATTAATTTAAATAAAGTCATTATATTTCATATTTGGTTGCATATCCTTTGCATGCCATGACTTCCTGATGTTTGTGACCCAACAACATCACAAGACTCTTGATATCTTATTTCCAGGTACTCTTACAAGCGATACTACAACCTCTCTGCATTTGAATTGATCTCTATGGTAATTGGGGGGTGGGACTAGATTAAGCTGTAAATTACACTGGAACAGTATGGAACACATTGTTGGCTAAAAGTCATCAAGGGTCTGAGGTATCAAACAAACATCAAACCATCACTCTGCTGCCAGATATGCAGTAGATATGGATGGATCACTTTAAGGGTTATTTCTCCTGACTTATTTTTCCATAGAGTTCAATAGGAAAATTAGTCAGGAGAAAAAACCCTTTAAGTGATCCTTCCATATCTGCTGCATATCTGGCAGCAGAGTGATGGTTTGAGGCTTGTTTGATACCTCAGACTTGATGACTTACAGCCATTTAGCCAACCATGTGTTCCATACTATTCCCGTGTAATTTACATCTGAATCTAGTCCCACCCCCAATTCCCACAGAGATCAATTCAAATGCAGAGAGGTTGTAGTATCGCTTGTAAGAGTACCTGGAAATAAGATATCAAGAGTCTTGTGATGTTGTTGGGTCATAGACATCAGGAAGTCATGGCATGCAAAGGATATGCAACCAAATATTAAATATAATGGCTTTATTAAAATTTATGTTGACTACTTTTAGTGCCCTAAAATGGGGGAACTATGTGTGAAAAGGGCTACAATTGCTAAAGTAGAAATAGAATGATATAGAAATAGTAGTTTATAACATTATCAATGTCTGGACTGTATTTTTTGATCAATTTAATGCTCCCTTGGTGAATAAAAGTATAAATTTCTTTCAAAAACAAGGAAATTTCTAAGTGACCCCAAACTTTTGAATGGTAGTGTATATATATATATAGAGAGAGAGAATTGAATATCATATAATTCGCTTTATTCACCAGAAAACACATAGTAAAATCATCTGGATTTCATTTTATTGACTTTTCAGACTGTTGTATATAAAACTTGAAATGCATTATAACTCTATTTATGTGGTTGACATGATCAATTTATATCAGCAGATGGGATAAGTATGTTTATAACAATATTATTGTTTTCCTTTATTTTTTCATATGTTCCATGATTGTTTTTTTTACCATAATATTTTCACAATAGAAATGCTGCTTAGGAGACCCAAACATATTTGACATAACTATTCTCATTTCGCTTCCATATCAGTGAGTTATTCCCTGTTTGGGAGTATTTACAAATTAGAAACAGAACTCTTACCAGTGGAATTTGAAATAGTCCAACAGTTGCTGCAATTGCAATGGCGTTCGTCGAAGAGGACGCCCCAATAATGACCTGCACTCCTGCTGGTGTGGAGCATGATGTGTCGGTCATTGTTTCCTCATAACCGTTCAACAGAGCCATGGCTGATTGTATCGAAAACGTTGGAGAATTACAGGTATCATATATCTTATATCCAAGAGATACACCTGGGAGGAGGTCAGTTCTGTTGTTTATTTTTTCAATGGCGAAGATCATGATCTGGGCGAACTGGAATTGTCTGAAATCAACTCTAGAAATGACACATGTTGATTGTTTAGTAAACCCTTGTGTTCAGTTTGGGTTGAATTGACCCGTTTTAATCTTGTAGTAAAAGAGGATTGACACTTTTGAGAGATGCATTTCTTTTGAGAGATGCACACCAGTGACTAAACTTGCTAAATTTGCTTCTTGTTTTGTGTTTCGATTTGTTGTTCATCATCTCTATTTGCTTTATTTATTTTTGCCTATATGGTTGTATTAATATAACAAGATAATGATGAAAAATAAGTGAGAATGTCAGTTTAAAACAATAAATATAAATAATCAACTGCATGAAAACCGTGTTTAGTTTTAAATTTTCACAGATAAATATGTTTTTCTGTAATCACAGCAGAAGCTTATTTTCTAATAAACACCAATACAAAGAGCAGCTAAATGTTAATTAATATTTATCCTCACCGTGAACACTTCAGAGGCTCAGGTTTGGTGTCAAATCTTCTGCTTATTTCTATAGGGACGTTGTGCAGGCCGAAGACCCCGCCGATGTTGAAGTCTCCGTGTTGATAGAAGCTGGGCTTGGCTGCCCTCCCCAGTATTTTGCATGGTGGGGTCTGTGCTGCAGCCCAGAGGACTGTCAGTGCCAGCAGAATAGTCAGCAGTGCCATCCCACTGCACGTCTCAGATCCAGCACTGCAGTGTACCAGGTTTAAATACAGCAGTTTTAATTCTCCATCGATTTGTGATTCTCAAAGGCATGACTGAGTCCCTGGATAGGCAGGTTGAGGAGGAGCAAATTGCAAAAGTAACAGAGGCAACAGAAAATCAGAAGCCTGTGCTTGACACACACACATAGACACACACACACACACACACACACACACACACACACACACACACACACACACACACACACACACACACACACACACACTTTAAAGAAATGACTCAGTGGGGCTTTATAGCATGCTGGCCTATAAGTTCATACATTTTACATATACTTCATTTGACAGGCAGTGCAAAATTGCATGTTCTATGAACCCCAATTCCAAAAAAGTTGGGACAGTATTTAAAATGCAAATAAAAGCAGAAGGCAGTGATTTGTAAATTGTCTTTTACATATATTTAATTGAAGACAGTACAAAGAAAGTTTATTTAATGTTTTACCTTATCAACTTTATTGATCTTTGTAAATATACGTTAATTCCAAATTTGATGCCTGGAACACCAAAAAAGTTGGGATGGGCACCGTAACACTGGGAAGGTTGTGGAATGTTCAAAAAACAGATGAATAGGTAACAGGTTATGCTATCATGACTGGGTATAAAAGGAGCATCCATGAAGGCTCGGGCATTTACAAGCAAGGATGGGTAGAGTTTCTCCACTTTGCGAAAAACTGTGAGCGAATAGTCCAATAGTTTAAGAACAAATTTCTCAACGCATGATTGCAAGGAATTTATTTAACTGTTTGGCATACCTGCCATCCCAACATTTGTACTTCTATAGCGCCACCACATGGATTGACTGGGTTAAAACTGCAGGGCTCAAGTCTTGATCTAACTCTCAATCAACCCACCAAGTTTCAGAACTTTATATCAAACGATTTTAGAATTACTAGCAATGAAAACTTTATTGGCTTCTCATTCTGCCATTTTTTGGCATAGGCCTTAGAGTACAAAGTAATGCATGTATGAAGGGATGTCGGGTGAGTCCCTCAAACATGTTTGGTGCAAATTGGTCAAATTCTGTAGGAGGAGTAGCATTTTAAGTGTTTTACAAAAAATGCTAATTAGCGGAAAATCAAAGATCGCAGACTTCATGGTTCCATGAGGCAAATTTGTTAGGCATGAGCAGCGGGACATGTACACCAAATTTTGTGACTCTAGATCACATGCAGTGGGCGTGTCAATGATTTTTAGTGAATTCTTAAATATTTTCTTATATTTGGATCTCTCTACCGCTACCACGTGGCTCGATTGGGTTGAAACTGCAGAGGTCAAGTCATGATGTTACTCTTAACAGACCTACCAAGTTTCATTTTGTGAATCTAGGTCAAACAGGGTGTTGGCAGTGGGCGTGTCAATGTCAACATTTTGGCTCAATTGGGTTAAAACTGGAGCGGTCAAGTCCTGATGTTACTCTTAACAGACCTACCAAGTTTGATAACTTTCTGTCAAATCATTTTGGAATTATTAACATTTTTGTGATAAGCCATGCCCAGTGAAATTTCATTGGCTCGTCATTCGGCCATCTTTTAAAATATCAAAATTCTTTATATAACTTTTATGAGGCATGGTCTAAGGAGTGTGTCTACCAGGTTTCATCTAAATTGGTCAAAATTCGTAGGAGGAATAGCATTTTAAGTGTTTTACAAAAAATGCTAATTAGCGGAAAATCCAATATCGCGGACT
This sequence comes from Synaphobranchus kaupii, assembly GCA_029718625.1. Taxonomy (NCBI): domain Eukaryota; kingdom Metazoa; phylum Chordata; class Actinopteri; order Anguilliformes; family Synaphobranchidae; genus Synaphobranchus; species Synaphobranchus kaupii. The sequence goes on from CM056378.1 coordinate 2,084,673, forward strand.
TTATGGGATCTTGAGGCAAATTTGTTTGCAAAGAAACCTGTATACCAAATTTTTTGACGCTAGGTGAAATGGGGCGTCGGCAGTGGGCGTGTCATTGTAAACATTTTGTCATGTGCACTACAGCGCCACCAGGTGTAAAATCTGTGTCATAATATAGAGGATCCAAGAGTTTAGCAATCCCAACAAGCTTGCCAAGTTTGGTGATTCTAGGCTGAACCAGCTCACAGGAATTTTAGGTGAAATGGGAGAAGAAGAAAAAAAAAAAATATTAATTATAATAATAATAATAATAATAAATAGAAGCCACCTGCTTATAGGCCCAATATAGTCTGATAGGCTTAATAATGTAAAAAATATGTCTCATTAAAATTACATTCCAAGCTGGTCAAGCCCTTAATGAAACAGAGAGGGGTAATCTACTGAGAAGCCCGTAATGATATAATTGAAATCCAGGGTATTTAAAAAGACACTTTCTAAGGACTTTAAGGAAACTGTGTTTTAGATTTTTCAGGCTTTCTTGTCCCATGGTTGAAATCTCATTTATTCTTTTTCAGTGACAGTGCATAAAATGAACGCTCCCATATGCATTAGTCAAAGGAAAATTTCAATAGATTCACAAGGCAATGTCAACGTTTGTGTAATGTCCTTTTTCTTATGAGTTGAGGCTAACTGGCTAGCATGAGCTAAATTTGAATTTGTAATCTACATGGGATTGTGTGCGTGTGGGTGTGCTAGCTAGCTAAAAAAAAGGATATCAACTTGTGATTGCAGAAGCTGAAATTGGGATGGCAGGTATGCCATCTGCTAAGTTACGGCTTGGTGGGGCATGCCCCATACCTATACAGCACCGAGAGTTTGTCACTTTTCAGGGTTTCCTACAGACGTAACCACAATGACCGCAGACTCTCAGCCCTTAAAAACATGAACTTCTGTATGTTCTGACCTCATGTAACTACACAGCATTCAGATACAACTTCACACATCCACACAATAAAGCCCCAAACTTGGGTTATTTTGCGTTTTTTCTCCTGCTTCTTCTTCTTCCCATTTTTCCTGCCTACCTAGAGACCCTCACTACCTGCCTGCCTCCGTACCCTCAAAGGATAATTCTCCCCATTGGATAACAACATTGCATATGTAACGGGTGCAGCTCGGCTAGTTCGCTGGTAAGCACAGTGAGGTGCGGTAAAGCGAAGGCCGCGTAGCAGGTTACCGTGACAACACTCTCTGGCAACCCTCAGGTTCAAAATAACGACGTTGCCCTTAGCTATCGGCGATTTCGTCTTTAGCTGATTAGTAATGCGTTAGCTTACGAGTGAGAGGAGCGGGGTTCAAATCTCACCTTGGACTTCTGAGTAAGTTTCTCTCTTTCGTTACAAATACCTGCCCTCCCAAGCTTATCGCCCAATAAAAACGCTTCAAACTAATGTGGACACATCACAGACAAAACCATTATATGGGTTGGTGTTTTCAATGAAACTGCTGTGGCCTACTGGTTGGAGTTGCTACCTCTCACACAGAGGATTGGGGGTTTATTTGAGTTTATTTTCGACAGAAACAATGTGCAACTGTTAAATACGTTTCATTTATTTAGACTTATTTTCACATTAACAAACGTATTTTTATTGCAAAGGCAAAACACGTTTCCAATATTAACTGTTCAATCTTTCACTTGTACTACAGCGAAATGGTGAAACTTCAGGTAACATTATGCAGTATGGAAACAAATGTACAATTTGCTGTTCATACTGACAAATGGCCTATAGCCTATGTCACATGACTGTACCCAGGCCCTTTGGTGTAATGGTAAGCGTCCAGCCATACTATGTGAGAGACTTGGGTTCGATCCCCACCTGGTAGTCTACTAAATGTAATTTCATTTTGGACTAAAACAGTGTGCACATGTTCTGGTTCTCTCATACAAGAATGTTTTTTTATTGCAAAGGCAAAGACATGTTCACAATATTAACTGTTCACATGTAGCCTGTTACTTAAACAATTCACTCACTGAACACCACGGCAGTTATGCAATAGCTAATGTTATGGGAACAGGTATCCCGTTTGTCAAGCAAAGAAAAAGGTTTTAATGCAGAATATCATCTGGTTAAGATCGCGTTGTTGCATTAATGTAAAACAATCTATAAATAATGATTTGACAGGCTACATGTTTTCACGAAAGTTTGTTTTAAAGACGGTCATTACAAAAAAGCCGACATCGTTTGGTAGGCTATCGCTACCACTGCAGTGCACATACAGTTACAGTAGGCTACCAGGAAAAACATGTATGCATTGCGTAGGCCTACCTATTGTTACGTCAACCTCCTCCCTTCCAGTCCACCTCCCTCTTTGTTCTCCGTGTTTTCCCCCTTTCGTTTCCCGTTATGTTTTTATGTTCCGTGTTGTCTACTGTGTTGTGCAGGCTGGGCGTGGTTCCCCTCCGCATTCCCCACTTCTCTCATTTTCAGTTTGTACTCCTGTCTAGCTTGTCATGCTCTGTACTCGGCCTGTATATTTGATTGTGTCTTTTTTAACTTTTGTCCAGTCTTGTTTCCCAGCCCGCCAGCCTGCTTGCCCTACCGCCATTGCCTGCCTCCTCTCCCGCTGCCAGTAATCTCCGGTCTGCCTGCCACCTCACAAGCCCCTCTCCCACGCCCCCAGCATTCAGTCCGCCCTTCAGCCCTATCCTGTTCCAGACCCACACTCCGCACTCCCCTTCCCCGCTTGTGTATCAAAATAAAAGTTCTCCCTGGAGCTTAACCTGAGTCTATCTCCGAGTCCTGCGTTTGAGTCCACCCCCAGTTGAAGGGATCGTGATAAAACGGAGCAGCTCCACCATGCCCTCGCCTGCCAGGTGGTCACCATCAGCCAGCATGGCAACCGCCTGGAGACCCTGAGGCAGGTCATCGACCAGGTGGCGCAGATGGGCACGCTCCTGTCCCAGGTATCGGTCCAGTTGCCTCTCCTGAGGGCCCAGGTGCGTTCCGCTGAACCATCACCATCTCCTATGGATCCCCCGGCGGCTCCACCGCCCCCCCGCCCCTGGCAGGGAACCCCGTGTGCCATATCCTGAACGCTACCTGGGCAATCTGGGGAAGTGCAGATGGTTCCTCCTTCAATGTGACATTGTGTTCTGGCTGCAACCTGCCTCCTACTCCACCGACTCCAGCAAGGTGGCATTATCCTGCCTGGGGGAAAGAGCACAAGAGTGGGCCACTGCTGTGTGGGACAGCCAGCTGCCCGCCTGTTCCCACTTCGCCACCTTTGTTTCTGAAATGCGCCATGTGTTCGACCACCCGGTCTGTGGTCGCGACGCTACCCAGCGCCTCCTCCAGCTCCGCCAGGGGAACCACAGCATGGCGGAGATGGCGATGCAGTTCCGTACCCTGACGGCGGAGTCCGGGTGGAACGAGTCTGCCGTCCAAGGGGTGTTCCTCAACGCCCTCTCCGAAACCCTGAAGGACGAGTTAGCTACACGGGAGGAATCCAGGTCGCTGGATAGCCTGATCTTGCTTGCCACCTCGTTGGACAACCGGTTCTCCCGCGCCTGGGAGAAGACGGGCCACCAGGGGGTGCCAACATTCGCTCCCCGATCTTCAGGTTGGTCTCCTTCCATGCCTCCCATGCCGGACCTGCTGGGAGAGCACCCCATGCAGCTTGGCACCACCACGCTGGGCGCCGACGAACGCCGCTGAAGAGTGCTCACCAGCTCCTGATTTTACTGTGGCCGGCCTGGTCACTTTCTGTTCTCCTGTCCCGTTCGCCCAAAAGGGGTGGCTCGCTGGTAAGTCTGGGCATTCTGGGGAGCCCAATCTTCACCACCTCTTCTGCCCAGTCCCGGTTCCTACTCGAAGGCACCCTCCTGTGGAACTCCAAGTCCGTTACCCTGTCGGCGCTGGTCGACTCCGGAGCCGACGCCAATTTCATTGACGTCGCCTTCGCTGCCAATTTCGGTATCCCCACTGTTCCACTCTCCAACCCACTCAATGCCCTCACCTTGGATGGCAATCTCCTGGCCCGAGTCACACACACCACCATTCCACTGCAATTAGTTCTGTCCGGCAACCACCGTGAGTCCATTCAGCTCCTGATCATTCCTCTCAGCTCCGGATCAGTCCTCTGTGGTCTTGGGCCAACCCTGGCTCCGCCTGCATAACCCTCACCTTAACTGGAAGACCACTCGAGTACAAGGCTGGAGCCCCAGATGTCATGCTGTATGTCTCCGCTCCGCTCTGCCTCCGACTGGAGGCGCCAGAACGCCCTCCAGCGTTCCCAATCCTGACCTAACCTCTGTCCCTGGCCAGTATCATGACCTTGAACAGGTTTTCTGTAAATCATTTGCCATGTCCTTACCCCCTCACAGACTCTACGACTGCTGCATAAACCTGCTGCCCGGTGCGCCACTTCCTTCCGGCTGCCTCTACAACCTGTCTGCTCCTGAGAAGGCCTCCATGGAGACCTATATCCACGACTCACTGGCTGCAGGTATTATCCAACCCTCCTCCTCACTTGTGGGAGCCGGGTTCTTCTTTGTCGCTAAGAAGGACGGCTCCCTCTGCCCATGCATCGACTACCGTGGCCTCAATGCCATCACCACCCATAATAAATACCCTATGCCGCTAATCAATTCTGAATTTGAACCCCTTCACGGTGCCACCATCTTCACTAAGCTGGATCTCCGGAACGCTTACCACCTGGTCCGGATCCGGGAAGGAGATGAGTGGAAGACCGCCATTAACACCCCCCTTGGGCACTTCGAGTACCAGGTGGTCCCATTCGGGCTATCTAACGCCCAGCCGTATTCCAGGTCCTGGTGAACGATGTCCTCCGCGACTTCCTCAACCGGTCAGTGTTCGTGTATATTGATGATATTATAATATTTTCCAAGAATCCCCAGGATCATGTCGTGCATGTACGTCAAGTCTTCCAGAGGCTGTTGGAGAACAAGCTCTATGTCAAGGCAGAGAAGTGCGTGTTCCACGTCCCAACCCTGTCCTTCCTGGGGTTCGTCATTGAGGAGGGGAGGATCAAGCCTGACCCCACCAAAATCCAGGCCATGACGGAGTGGCCCCATCCCACCACGCGCAGGCACCTGCAGCAGTTCTTGGGGTTTGCGAATTTCTATCGCTGCTTCATCCGCGGCTACAGTCAAATTGCCACACCCCTCACTAACCTCACTTCACTCTCTGTTCTGTTTGTCTGGTCTCCTGAGGTTAACTAAGCCTTTTCCACTCTCAAGTCCAGATTCTCCACTGCACCCGTCCTCTGCCACCCCGACCCCACCCGCCAGTTCATCGGATGCCTCCGACACCGGCGTGGGTGCTGTCTTATCCTAGCGCTCTTCCATGGACCACAAAATTCACCCCTGTGCTTTTTCCCCCCGCCGACTCACTCAGGCCCAGCAAAATTATGATGTGGGGGACTGCAAGCTGCTCGCGATCAAACTCGCATTGGAGGAATGGAGGCACTGGCTGGAGGAGGCGAACAAACCTTTCGTCGTCCTGACTGACCACCGCAACCTCCAGTACATTCAGTCCGCCAAAAGACTGAACTCCCGTCAAGCCTGCTGGTCACTTTTTTTCACACGGTTAAATTTTTCTATAACATACAGACCCGGTTCCCGCAATACTAAACCTGATGCCCTCTCACGGGTATTCTCCCTGGGTGCCAGACCTGTTGTCCCGTCTGTTTGTCCCCGATTCCGTCTGCTTCCAGGTCCTCCAGTGGGTCCACGTCTCCTGCCTGCCACCCAGGGGTCCACCGGACCAGCGCCCTGGTAAGAAGGAGTTTCTGGTGGCCCACGCTGATGGGGGATACCCATGCCTACGTCCTCGCCTGTCCCGTCTGTGCCAGGAGCAAGGCCTCCCACCCGTCCCGGGTCGTCCTTGGAGCCACATTGGGGTCGATTTCGTGACCGGTCTTCCCCCCTCTGAGGGTACCACCGTCATCCTCACGGTGGTCGACCGGTTCTCCGAGATGGCCCACTTCGTCCCACTGTCCAGGCTCCCCTCTGCATCTGAGACCTCAGAGCTCCTGGTGCAGCATGTGGTGAGGCTACACGGGATCCCCATGGATGTCATCTTAGACCGTGGGCCCCAGTTCTCCTCCCAGGTGTGGAGCCTTCTGCCAGGTCTTAGGCACGTCCGCCAGTCTGTCGTCCGGATACCACCCCCAGACCAATGGACAGATCAAGCGGACAACCAGGACCTGGGAGCTGCCCTGTGATGCGTGTCTGCCCACAACCCGTCCTTCTGGAGCTAGTTCCTCCCCTGGGTGGAGTACGCACAGGACTGCTTGAAGAGCTCCGCCACCCAGATGTCCCCCTTTGAGTGCTCCTTGGGGTACCAGCCCCCCCTTATTCCCGGTCTAGGAGGATTATTCCCGGTCTAGGAGGAGGAGGTTGCTGTACCATCTGTCCGGGCCTACCTCCTCTGTTGTCGCAGGATTTGGAGGTTGACACGCACCGCACTCCTCCGCACCTCATCCCAGAACCAACACCTGGTGGACCTTCACCAGACCGCAGCCCCACAGTAGATCCCGGGGCAATGGGTCTGGTTATCCACATACTCCATCCCTCTCCAAGCCACCTCCCGCAAGCTCCAGCCCAGTTTCATCGGCCCCTACCCCATCCTCACCGTAATCAACCCCTCCACTGTCAAGCTCCAGCTACCCCCGGCACTCAAGGTTCACCCTGTATTCCATGTCAGTCAGGTCAAGCCCGTCGCCTCCAGCCCGCTCAGCCCTCCCGCCCGAACCCCCCCTTGAGAGCTATATAAGCCTCCCATTTCCTTCGGTTGAGGCTTCTATATTGATTGTTTGTACTGTGGTGTATTTTTGGCATTATTTGTGCTGTTTTGTGTGCGGTTTATTTTCGCCCTTTTAAAGTTTTAGCCTGTATGATAGGTCTAGAGTTAAGGAGACCGTTTTGCTCCGTTGTGCTATATTGGAGTTTTGCGGGACTTGCCTTTGTGCTTTGAGCTTTCAGGATGAATTCCTTTTTTGTGTGCTCGTTTCAGTCTCCGCTTTCTGGTCTTACCTTTGTTTGTTTGCTCCCTAGATTTTGCCTTGCGATGTCTCTTTCTCCTCTCTCTGTCTGCTTTCTTCCGTGAAAGTGAGAGGAGTCTTTGTTTGTTTGCGTGTATCTGTATAGTAGGTTCTTACTAAGAGACAGGGCATTTTTATCATACTGACTTTAGGGCTTTATTTATTTGGTGTGCGTTATTTGTACCTTTCATGCTACTCGCCTGTTTTAATGTCTCGTTGCTGAGGCAGGGCTTTATTCTTGCCGGCTCTTTAATTACTTATCTTGTAGAAGTATGGGACTATTTCGCTTGTAAAATGTTTCTCTCTCCTGGGAGATCGGGCGTTCACGCTTCTACTTAGTTACTTAGCTCGTGGAAGTATAGGGTAGCAGTTCTTTGTCCCATTTGCCCTTGTTAGTTTTTCTTACTGAGAAACCAGGCGTTTGAGCTTCTAATCATTTCCGTGTTACAGTGAGCCGGTTAGTAGCTTCGGTACGTTTGTTCCCTGTTTTGTCTCCTTCTCGTGGACTATGTTCCCCTTTGTTGGGAGTCAGGGTTTTCTTTATTATATTGAGAGGCAGTGCGTGCTATTTTCTATTAAGTTTGCATTGGTCTTTTGTGGCAGCTGTCCTGTTCGCCCTTTTACCTGTGGGACGATTTTGTTCGGAACTTCTTCTGTTCGTTCTCCGGGTGTGTCTCTCCTTATATGGAGCTTAGGCGATGTTGTGGACATGTTTGTGTGTGACTGCGTGTTTCTGAAAATAGCCTCGGAGCGTTAGCTCTGTTCCTTCGCCTCATTACATATTTCTTTACTGAGAGGCTAGGGCGTGTGTTTTCAATTGAGCTTGCATTAGTCATATTTAATCGTAAAGTTATGGGACGACGGTGCTCCGTCAGCTCGCCTGTAAAATGTTTCTCTTTCCTGGGAGATCGGGCGTTTACCCCTTTATGTTTTCTGCATGTGACTGCGAGCCTATGAAACTAGCCAAGGAACGTTAAATCTCTGTTCCTGTACGCCTCGTTACATGCCTCTTTATGGAGAGGTAGGGTGTTTATTTTCAACTAATCTCGCTTTGGTCTTTAGCTGGTAAATGTCCGGTGCAGCCTGTCCTGTTCGTTCCTTTCGGTACCTTTCTCCTTACATGGAGTTTTGACGATTTTGTTCGGAACTGCTGTTCAGTTTCGTCTTTCGGTGCATGTCTTCCTATAGGGAAGATTGGGCGATGTTGTGGACATGTTTGTGTGTGACCGCGAGTCTGAGAATAGCCTTGGAACGTTGGATCTGTTCCTTTCGCCTCCTCATTCTATCTTATTATTTTTGCAGTGTTTGTTATCTGTTTATTTTTGCCATTACGCTACTCGCCCGTTCTTATGCATCTCGCATAAGACAGACAGGGGGCGCGTATTATTTCTGGCTATTCAGGGACCTGTCCTTGCGCTCTACTTATTGGCGTGTGACAGTGAGCTGGTTAGTAGCGTCTGTAGTCGTGTTCGTTGTTCGTTGTCTTGTCTCCTCCCTTAACTGCGGGGTATCCCGCCTTAGTGGCCTTAGGGCTTAAAGAATCCCCTTGCTGCGTTTGGCTCCTCCTACCTCACACATCACGCCTCATTACACCCCCCAAACAAAAGTCCAATCTCTTGAAATCAAAAACAAAGATCTGGAAAACAAGGGGCTCTACCTTAACGATCTTAGCGCATGGTCTAAAATGCATGGTGCAAGTGCATTGCACACCATGTCCAAATCTACTTTTCCTAGTTAAATGGTGGATATTTTTAGTGCAAAGTAAGGCGGCTAAGTTAATATGGGCTGAAATTAGTCTCTTCATTAATTATAGGTGTGTCTTGGGCATATCATGCAATAAACTAATCCGAATGTCATCTTGCACACACACCCTAAACCTTCTCATATAAACACAAAGAGCTCGCACATTCACTAGTGAAGCTCTCACGCGCACTGAGAAAGCTTGTACATAACATCTAAATGCTTGCACACACACCCTAAATCCTCATATAAACACAAAGAGCTCGCACATACACATACAATGACTCTCACATTCACTAGTGAAGCTCTCACACGCACTGAAAAAGCTTGTACATAACATCTAAATGCTTGCACAAACACCCTAAATCTTCTCATAAACACAAAGAGCTCACACATACACGTACAATGACTCTCACATTCACTAGTGAAGCTCTCACACGCACTGAAAAAGCATTCACTTAATATCTACATGCTTGCACACACACCGTAAATCTTCTCATATACACACAAAGAGCTCGCACATACACATACAATGACTCTCACATTCACTAGTGAAGCTCTCACACGCACTAAAAAAGCTTGTACATAACATCTAAATGCTTGCACACACACCCTAAATCTTCTCATATACACACAAAGAGCTCACATATTCACAAATGAAGCTCTCACTGACACATGAAAACTCTTACACGCGCTATGTTCATGCTCTCACACGTTCAAAAAATCTTCTTGCATTAACTACTAGACCGCTCACATAAACATACAAAGCATTTGTAAATTCACTATTTGTTCTCACATATTCATATAAACAACACAACATACACAGAAAATATTCAGAATTGAGTAGTATGTGTGAGACATCTCAGTTGAAAACCGGAAGGTATTTCAGTTGAAACGGAAGGTGGCTAAAATCTAGTGCTCTGATTGGCTTAGCCAAGCACACTGCTTCCTCCACTACCTGATACTTCTGGCTGGCGCTGCCCGCTGGCGACAGTTTTCTGTACACTGTAATACATTGAGACAGCGTTAAAAAAACGCTAAAATAATTAAAAACGCTGTATTTTCCACAGTTTTTCAGCTTATAAAAACACAGAAAAATACTGCGTTTGCCTTCCAAAAAGCAACGCCGCTTTTGTGCCACAAAAACGAGCGCTTTGCTTACAATCGAATGAGCTCCGCCAGGTGTTTTGCAGGCTAATTGCAATATAGCTTGCAATTTTGTTTGTGAAGAAAACAAGCATGCACAGGGGTAGGCTATCCCAGGACCGAGTTTGGGGACCTCTGCTCTAGGAGAATTATAGCCCACCATATACAAGCTAAAATACTGCAACCTCCTTTGCAATTGCTCCATTTCAGTGGCGTAGCTTAGATCTATGCATCAGGATATTTTAGCTACTGATAATAGCCTACTCATAATTCTTAATCGATTGTTATATTGCATTTTAAAATGCTCTGGAAGTGGGTGTTTTGCTCCACTACGTTCATTAACCTGTTTCGCTGACTTCTGGTCTGACCTTGATCATCATTGATTGGGTTAAGCAATTGCAACCTTGTTTGCTATGAAAAACAACTGGCGGAGCTCATTTGATTGTTAGTAAAACGCTCGTTTTTGTGGCACATAAAATAGCCTACGTTGCTTTTTTGGAAAGCAAACAGGGTATTATTTTATCGCAGTTTTTTACGTTGTCTCAATGTATTACGTCGTTAAATACAGAAAACTGTCGCCAGCGGGCAGCGCCAGCCAGAAGTATCAAGTAGGGGAGTGAAGCAGTGTGCTTGGCTAAGCCAATCAGAACGCTAGATTTTAGCCTCCTTCCATTTCAACTGAAATCCCTTCCGGTTTTCAACTGAGATGTCTTACACATACTACTGAAAACCCTCTCACATTCACACAAAGCATTCACACATTCACTATAAGTTCTCACACATTCATATAAACAACACACACACACATATGAATTCTGAATATTTTCTGTGTATGTGTGTTGTTTATATGAATTTGTGAGAACAAATAGTGAATGTGCGAATGCTTTGTATGTTTATGTGAGCGGTCTAGTAGTTAATGCAAGAGGATTTTTTGAATGTGTGAGAGCATGAACATAGCGCGTGTAAGAGATTTCATGTGTCAGTGAGAGCTTCACTTGTGAATATGTGAACTCTTTGTGTGTATATGAGATTTACGGTGTGTGTGCAAGCATTTACGTAGATGTTATGTACATGCTTTTTCAGTGCGTGTGAGAGCTTCACTAGTGAATGTGAGAGTCATTGTACATGTATGTGCGAGCTCTTTGTGTTTATGAGAAGATTTACGGTGTGTGTGCAAGCATTTAGATGTTATGTACAAGCTTTTTCAGTGCGCGTGAGAGCTTCACTAGTGAATGTGAGAGTCATTGTACGTGTATGTGCAAGCTCTTTGTGTTTATGAGAAGATTTAGGGTGTGTGTGCAAGCATTTAGACGTTATGTACAAGCTTTTTCAGTGCGCGTGAGAGCTTCACTAGTGAATGTGAGAGTCATTGTACGAGGCAATTATGCGAGGCAATTATGAATTTTGACCTAAATGGCCCCTCATACATAAACGCTAAAATTCTGGAACATTTCCAGATAAGGCTGCATGTGTACAACCATGCAATCTGTCATGGTTTATTCCATTCAAAGAGATTTTATTGTGATATAACATCATAGCAGTTTGTTTTTCAGATTTTCTTACATTATCTTGCATATTGCTGAATAAAATCCAACACTGCAGATGCAGGGCCCTGTTCAGATATCAAAATTGATTTCTGTTAGATTTCCATACATGTATGACCTGTTTTACCAACTATATATAACCTTTCATATTACTGCAAATTCTGAATGCAATAAAGATTTTTTTTAAAAAGTTTTTTGGCCACAATAAAATGAACCATTTGGACTGGTAGTTAAAAATGAGCAGCCAACTGGGCCACAGAGTGGTTGGTGAAGTTCTTGAGGTTTGCCATCAAGTGAACACAGGTTCCTGAACATCATTTCTTTCATTATTTTTATTTCATATGCAGTGTCTTGTGAACCTTATGTAAGGGAAGACATATCACTTTGTTATTTTACATATTATGGCTCTCTGGTCCAGTAACATACAAAAATATCTTTGGTATAAAGTGGTGCATGCAGGCATTCACTGAGATTTCAGGTCAGGTTTACCCATTATATGTTTTCTCGTATTTAGCTCAGGCCTGAATAATATTATATAACATTTTGGAAGAAAGATACAGACCAGCAAACCAAAACTAGATGCTAAAATTGCAAAGATCTCCACAGCAACAGTGAACTTTCCAGGTGAGCTGACATAAGCTGGAATAAAGGTGATCCAGACTGCAGAGAATATGAGCATGCTGAATGTGATGAATTTGGCTTCATTGAAGTTGTCAGGCAGCTTACGAGCCAGAAAAGCTAAAACAAAGCACAATATAGAGAGGAGTCCAATATAACCCAGTACAGCCCAGAACCCCACTGCTGATCCTACATCACATTCTAGAATGATCTTTTCTTTGTAGTGCTTCATATTTTTGTTGGGGAAAGGAGGGGATATTGTTAACCAAAGCACACAAATAAGGACCTGTATGAGAGTGAAAGCAAGAACACTCAGTCTCTGCTGCAGAGGCCCAAACCACTTCATGACATTACTTGCTGGAAGTGTAGCCCTGAAGGCCATTAACACCACTATTGTTTTCCCCAAAACACAAGAGATGCTGAGGACAAAGGTGATCCCAAACGCAGTGTGGCGCAGCATACAGGACCACTCAGAGGGCCGGCCGATGAAGGTAAGAGAGCAAAGGAAACACAGTTTCAATGAAAAGAGCAGCAGGAAGCTCAGCTCTGAGTTGTTGGCTTTCACAATGGGTGTGTCCTTCTGAATGAAGAACAGCACAGCCACAAGTGCAGTTACACACGCTCCAAATATAGAAAAAATAAAAAGTACTATTCCCATAATTTCGTGAAATGACAAATATTCGACAGTCTTTAAAACACATTGATCTCTTTTAGCATTAGACCAGTATTCTTCCATGCACTGAATACAGTCATTAGAATCTGTAAGAAAACAATGAATAACATTAGAGCCCTCTTACAGCTCAGGCTGTACAGTACAATGAGCAAGCGCAATACTATTAATAAAGCGCTACTTAGAAATGTTCTCTATAGACTGGTTTGTGTTGAATCTGAATTACCTGTAGTGTTGCTGATTTCTCCCTCAGCACAGGGCACACAGTCATAGCAGCAGACAGGCCTTCCTCTCTGCACAGCCTTCCGAGTGCCTGGGGGACAGCTCTCACTGCACACTGACCTGGGTTTCTGTGCAACATGTTTCAGCTCTTAACTCACTGTACCCATGGACAATGTGATGTATAATTGTGTCATAGTAATTATTTGCAATACTTTATCATATAAAACATCAAGTACAGGAATTAGATTATTGTCACACAGAAGTATGATAATTGAGGACTTTCTACAGTACGGTCTTCCTTCATATACAGTTGAAGTCGGAAGTTTACATACACTTAGGTTGAAGTCATTAAAATTAATTTTTAACCACTCCACAGATTTCATGTTAGCAAACTATAGTGCTGGCAAGTCAGTTAGGACATCTACTTTGTGCATGACAAAAGTCATTTTTCCAACAATTGTTTACAGACAGATTATTTCACTTTTAATTTACTATATCACAATTCCAGTGGTTCAGAAGTTTACATACAGTAAGTTGACTGTGCCTTTAAATTTTTTATATTTGGTCACATATCCTGATGTCTGTGATCCAACAACATCAAAAGACTTGATATCTTATTTTCTGGTACTCTTACAAGCGATACTATAAGGTCTCTGCATTTGAATGGATCTCTATGGGAATTGGGGGGTGGGCCTAGATTTAGCTGTAAATTATGCTTGAACACTATGGAATGCATGATTGGTAAAATGGCTATTAGTCATCAAGGGTCTGAGGTATCAAACAAGCCTCAAACCATCACTCTGCTGCCAGAAATGCAGTAGATATGGATGGATCACTTTAAGGGTTGTTTCTCCTGACAAAGTTTCCTATTGAACTCTATGGAAAAATAAGTCAGGAGAAGAAACCGTTCAAGTTATCCATCCATATCTACTGTATTTCTGGCAGCAGAGTGATGATTTCAGGTTTGTTTGATACGTCAGACCCTTGCTGACTTAGAGCCATTTAGGCAACCATGTGTTTCCATACTGTTCCAGTGTAATTTACCTAGTCCCAACCCCCAATTCCCATAGAGATCCATTCAAATGCAGAGACGTTATAGTATTTCTTGTAAGAGTACCAGAAAATAAGATATCAAGAGTCTTTCGATTTTGTTGGGTCACAGACATGAGGAAGTCATGGCATGCAAAGGATATGTGACCAAATATTTAAAGGCACAGTCAACTTAGTGTATGTAAACTTCTGACCCACTGGAATTGTGATATAGCGAATTACAAATTAAATAATCTGTCTGGAAACAATTGTTGGAAAAATGACTTGTGTCATGCACAAAGTAAATGTCCTAACTGACTTGCCAACGCTATAGTTTGCTAACATGAAATCTGTGGAGTGGTTAAAAATTAGTTTTAATGACTTCAACCTAAGTGTATGTAAACTTCTGACTTCAACTGTATGTGTGAAGTTTTTTTCCCCTATTGTAGTTTTATTTATGCTGGCAACTAGCATGATGAATGAAGAAAATATATTTTGATGGACCAGGCCCATTTTGAGATGAACTGTATCATTTAATTCTTTATTTAAATTAGTGCTCTTCTCAGATCATGTTTACACAAAGTGCATGAACACTTACCTGTGTTTGCCCACCTGCCCAAACCATACTAACAGGACTCATCACAAACTGCTGACCAGATGGTAAAGAGGCATCATAGTAGCCAACCACTCTGAACTCTACTCCACCATCAGGACCAAGCTGCCAGTTCACCACCTCATATCTGGCTATCGGGTCTCCATTACTGTCAAAGGAGACTTTCTCTCCAGTGCCCAAAGAGAAATTCACTTTTTTCAGAGCCTCAAGTACCTGTACCGAAACAAAGATTTAAGCTGAGATAAATGCTCGGCTGTTTTTGTTCATAATGAGGATTTTATTAACTATGTGAGTAGGGTTTATTGAGTTACCTGCCAGGGCTCTGTTGTCACACTGTTCGTACAGCCTTGATGGGCTGTACATTCCAGCAGGTCATGTAGAGAATGAGCAACAGCGTATACTGCTTTGTAAACATTGTTGGAGATTCTCAGCTCTGATGCATCAGTGTATTCATTTTCCAGTTCATTCAAGCTCTCAGATCCAGTGCAGGGCTTAATGTGAAGTAGATTGCTTTCATTTGTTAGTGAACATTGAAACACACTTTCCCAAAAGTCTATAACAGCAAGGTTTCCTGGATTTTGTGAGGGGTGAAGTTTTAATATGAATTCTTTGAAGCCATTTATTTTGCCTTTGGTGACAGCAAAGCCAACAGATCCTCCCAGTATTCTGAAACTCGTTGGTCTCACTAGATTGCTTGCTGTTATCCAGCCTTCACTGCCCACCATTTGGAGACCTGCAATATTCTGGATCGTCAGCTGCTCCAATAACTTGTTCATTGCAATTGCACCAAGAAAAGCTACAATTACCTTTGCAGTACCTCTTTTGATAACATCTACAACCTTCAGTAATTTCTCTGTTTCTGTTCTGTGAAATTTTTCTGAATACTCAATACAGATCCCTTCTTCTTGAGCAGCTTCTATAAATGTGGCCATCCCGTTGTTGCCATAGTCACTGTCAGCTCTCACTGTTCCTATCCAGGTCCAGCCAAAGTGCTTCACCAGCTGAGCCAGTGCTCTGCTCTGGTAATAGTCACTGGGAATGGTTCTGAAGAATGTGGGGAACCTATTTCTATTGCTCAGACATGCACATGTTGAAAAGTGACTGATCTGAAAATATATATATAAAGCAAAAGTGAAAATATATGAGAACTCAAAGTATATAAAAACATATGAGAATAATGAATGCATATTCCATAATGGAAAACACCTGCTTGTCTTACAAGAGAACACCAAAAAAAAGTTGAAATTTATTATTTTAATTGTTTTTGTGGTGGACAAGATAAATGAATATAACTATTTTTAAAATAGTGTCATTGTAGACTCTGTCATATTTTCCATAATCATAGTTTTTTTGCCATTAAATTTTCACAATAGAAAAACTTGCTTAAGTGACCAAAACATATTTGACATAACTATTCTGATTTCCCTGACATATTGGTAAGTTCCTGCCTGTTTGGGAGTATTTACAAAGGAGAAAAGGAACTCTTACCACTGGAATTTCAAATAGTCCAACAGTTGTTGCAATTGCAATGGCGTTAGTTGAAGTGGACGCTGCAATAATGACCTGCACTCCTGCCGGTGTGGAGCATGATGTGTCGGTCAGTGTTTCCACATAACCGTTCATCAGAGACATGGCTGATTTTATCGACAAAATTGGAGAGAGGCAGGAGTCATAGATCTTATAACCAAGAGATACACCTGGGAGGAGGTCAGTTCTGTTGTTTATTTCTTCAATGGCGAAGATCATGGTCTGGGCCAGCCGGAATTGTCTCAAAGTAATTCTAGAAATGAATAGTATTATTAACGGGCTAACCCTATTGAGTGCAACTTACAAAGACTCATCAGTCGATTTAACTTTTAAAGTTAACTTGTAAAATGAAACAGTTACACATACCTGTAAATATTAGTACATCATTTGTTATGTATGCAACATTATTAGTATTGCCCAATGTTGAATACACACCAATACAAAGAGCAGCTAAATGTTAATTCATATTTATCCTTACCGTGAACACTTCAGGGGCTCAGGTTTGGTGTCAAATCTTCTGCTTATTTCTGAAGGACGGTTGTGCAGGGCGAAGATCCCACCAATGTTGATGTCTCCATGTTGATTGAAGCTGGGCTTGACTGCCCTCCCCAGTATTCTGCATGGTGGGGTCTGTGCTGCAGCCCAGAGGACTGTCAGTGCCAGCAGAATAGTCTGCAGTGCCATCCCACAGCATGTCTCAGATCCAGCATTGCTGTGTACCGGGTTTAAATACAGCCATTTTAATTCTCCACCGATTTGTGATTCTCTAAGGCACAACTGAGTCCCAGGATGAGCAAGTTGAGGTGGAGCAAATTGCAAAAGAAACAGGCAACAGAAAAAGTCATCACAAGCCTGTGCTTGACACACACTTTAAAGAAATGACTCAGACTCAGTGGGGTTTTTAAAATTTTTAATATGCAGGCCTATAAGTTCAGACATTTTATATATACTTCATTTGAAACCGTCTAACCCTGATGGAAAGGCAGCACACAATATTGCATGTTGTATTTAATCACTGAACACTGGGGTATTTTAAGCTGGACATAGTAATTTATGTTATTTCTTTCACTGTCAACTATTTTATCCACATTAGCAATTTTGTATGAATTATCAATATCAGTACTGGTCTGGTCCTGTACATTTATTTATTCATTTTAAATTTAAGTCACAATATCGAAATGACAAACTGCCCTGGAGTCTTTTGTGGACATATTATCCTGAAGTTTTATTCGTATTTTTCCTAGAATCTAAAGACAACGCTGAACAACTAGGCATAGGTAGTCATGATTTATTCATGGCCTCAAAATAAGATCAGGGGCCACATGTATAAACAGTGCTGAGCAGAAAAATGCCCTCAGAAAGCAGCGTAATGGAGTTTCCACACAGAAATTCAGATGCATAAAATAACATGTGCTGTGAGAATCTGCGTACCTCTGCACATGCTGGACACCATATGTATGCAATGTTTGGCATCAGTGTTATATGGTGACATAGTGACCGAAAGGCAGAGGTGGAAAATGCAAAACGTTTTTTCAGCAGATTTCCGACTTTCACCCTGAGCATTCTTTTACGCATTCTTTTACTCAGAGTTTTGTACATGTGGCCCCTGGTTTGGTATTCAGGGCCACATTAAGACTACATGGGCCCCAGGGCTACAACAACCTTTAGAGGCTACTACAACCTTTCTCCCCACCACAGAGTTTTTACCTCGTTTGTTGTTTTGTGGGGTTCAGGCCTGGTTCTTGCCCATACAGCATCCTCTGTTGGATTTGTTCCTTTGGGGGGGGGGGGGGGGGGATTGTCACTAGTTCACCAGATTGTAAGAAATAAAATAGCTTGATGGGTTGTCTTTGTGGAGCAGGTTCAGTTTTGCATGCTTGATCCTATAATGTTACAGCTTTGCTCACACAAACATCAAAATAGATGACATTTGTATAAATGTTACTATGCCTTGAGGAAGAAAGTTGGCAAAGCAACCTTTTCCAGAATGCTAACTGTGGCTCTCATTGACACATGACATAAACGCTAAAGTTCTAGAACATTGCCGGATAAGGCTGCATGTGTATAACCATGTTCACAGTTTTACTGTGATATAACATCATAGCAGAGTTTGTTTTTCAGATTTTCTTACATTATCTTGCATGTTGCTAAATAAAATCCAACGCTGCAGATGCAGGGCCCTGTTCACATATCACAATTGATTTCTGTTAGATTTCCATACATGTATGACCTGTTTTACTAGGTTTCATGCATAACATTTAAATGAGTCCTGAGACAGTTATAAACATATTTGAATTGTATCAGTATTCAGTACAAGAACTTTTCATATCACTGCAAATTCTGAATGCAATAAAGGAAGACATTTTTTGGCCACAATAAAATGAACCAGTTGTACTGGTAGCTCAAAATGAGCAGCCAACTGAGCCACAGAGTGGTTGGTGAAGTTCATGAGGGTTGCCATCAAGTGAACACAGGTTAATTAACATAATTTCTTTAATTTCATATACAGTGTCTTGTGAACCTTGTGTAAGGGAAGACATATCACATTGTTATTTTACATAGTATGGCTCCAGTAAAATACAAAAATATCTTTGGTATAAAGTGGTGAGGGCAATCACTGAGATTTGAGGTCAGTTTTTCCCATTATATGTTTTCTCGTATTTAGCTCAGGTCTGAATAATATTATATAACATTTTGGAAGAAAGATACAGAACAGCAAGCCAAAGCCAGATGCTAAAATTGCAAAGATCTCCACAGCTACAGTGAACTTTCCAGGTGAGCTGACATAAGCTGGTATAAAGGTGATCCAGACTGCAGAGAATATGAGCATGCTGAATGTGATGAATTTGGCTTCATTGAAGTTGTCAGGCAGCTTACGTGCCAGAAAAGCTAAAACAAAGCACAATATAGAGAGGAGTCCAATATAACCCAGTACAGCCCAGAACCCCACTGCTGATCCTACATCACATTCTAGAATGATCTTTTCTTTGTAGTGCTTCATGTTCTTGTTGGGGAAAGGAGGGGATATTGTTAACCAAAGCACACAAATAAGGACCTGTATGAGACTGAAAGCAAGAACACTCAGTCTCTGCTGCAGAGGCCCAAACCACTTCATGACATTACTGCCTGGAAGTGTAGCCCTGAAGGCCATTAACACCACTATTGTTTTCCCCAGAACACAAGAGATGCAGAGGACAAAGGTGATCCCAAACACAGTGTGGCGCAGCATACAGGACCACTCAGAGGGCTGGCCGATGAAGGTAAGAGAGCAAAGGAAACACAGTTTCAATGAAAAGAGCAGCAGGAAGCTCAGCTCTGAGTTGTTGGCTTTCACAATGGGTGTGTCCTTATTTATAAAGAACAGCACAGCCACAAATGCAGTTACACATGTTCCAAATAATGAAAAAATAATAAGCACTATTCCCATAATTTCGTGAAATGACAAATATTCAACAGCCTTTAAAACACATTGATCTCTTTGAGCATTAGACCAGTATTCTTCCATGCACTGAATACAGTCATTAGAATCTGTAAGAAAACAATGAATAACATTAGAGCCCTCTTACAGCTCAGGCTGTACAGTACAATGAGCAAGCGCAATACTATTAATAAAGCGCAGCTTATAAATGTTCTCTATAGACTGTTTAGTGTTGGCTCTGAATTACCTGTAGCGTTGCTGATTTCTCCCTCAGCACAGGGCACACAGTCATAGCAGCAGACAGGCCTTCCTCTCTGCACAGCCTTCCGAGTGCCTGGGGGACAGCTCTCACTGCACACTGACCTGGGTTTCTGTGCAACATGTTTAAACTCTTAACTCACTGTACCCATGGACAGTATGACATGTAATTACGTCATAGTAATTATTTGCAATACTTTACCATATAAAACATCAAGTACTGGAAACAGATTATTATCAAACAGAAATATGATAATTCAGGGCTTTCTACAGTACAGTCTTCCTTCATACATGTGTGACCTTTTCTTTCCCCTGTTGTAGTTTTATTTATGCTGGCAACTAGCATGATGAATGAAGAAAATATATTTTGATGGACCAGGCCCATTTTGAGATTAACTGTATCATTTAATTCTTTATTTAAATTAGTGCTCTTCTCAGATCATGTTTGCACAAAGTGCATGAACACTTACCTGTGTTTGCCCACCTGCCCAAACCATACTAGCGGGACTCATCACAAACTGCTGACCAGATGGTAAAGAGGCATCATAGTAGCCAACATCTCTGAACTCTATTGCACCATCAGGACCAAGCTGCCAGTTCACCACCTCATATCTGGCTGCCGGGTCTCCATTACTGTCAAAGGAGACTTTCTCTCCAGTGCCCAAAGAGAAATTGACTTTTTTCAGAGCCTCCAGTACCTGTACAGAAACAAAGATTTGAGCTGAGATAAATGCTTGGCTGTTTTTGTTCTTAATGAGGATTTTATTAGCTTTGTAAGAAGTGCTCAAGAGTTACCTTCCAGGGCTTTGTTCTCAAACTCTTCGTACAGCCTAGATGGGCTGTACATTCCAGCAGGTCATGTAGAGAATGAGCAACAGCGTATACTGCTTTGTAAACATTGTTTGAGATTCTCAGCTCTGATAGATCAGTGTATTCATTTTCCAGTTCAATCAAGCTCTCAGATCCAGTGCAGGGCTTTATGTGAAGTAGATTGCTTTCATTTGTTAGTGAACATTGAAACACAATTTCCCAGAAGTCTGTAACAGCAAGGTTTCCTGGATTTTGTGATGGGTGAAGTTTTAATATGAATTGTTTGAAGCCATTTATTTTGCCTTTGGTGACAGCAAAGCCAATAGACCCTCCCAGTATTCTGAAACTCGCTGGTCTCACTAGATTGCTTGCTGTTATCCAGCCTTCACTGCCCACCATTTGGAGACCAGTAATGTTCTGAATCATCAGCTGCTCCAATAACTTGTTCATTTCACCACGACCAAGAAATGCTACAATTACCTTTGCAGTACCGCTTTTGATAACATCTACAACCTTCAGTAATTTCTCTGGTTCTGTTCTGTGAAATTTCTCTGAATACTCAATGCAGATCCCTTCCTGTTGAGCAGCTTCTATAAATGTGGCCATCCCGTTGTTGCCATAGTCACTGTCACTTCTCACTGCTCCTATCCAGGTCCAGCCAAAGTGCTTCACCAGCTGCGCCAGTGCTCTGCTCTGGTAATAGTCACTGGGAATGGTTCTGAAGAATGATGGGAACCTATTCCTGTTGCTCAGACATGCACATGTTGAAAAGTAACTGATCTGAAAAAATATATATAAAGCAAAAGTGAAAATATATGAGAACTTCAAGCATATGAAAACATATGAGAATAATGAATGCATATTACATAATGGAAAACACCTGCTTGTCTTACAAGAAAACAACTAGCAAAATAATCAGGACTCCATTTTAGGGAATTTTCAGTTCTTCTTGTTGGAGGCAAAAGTTGAAATTTATTATTTTAATTGTTTTTGTGGTGGAGAAGATACATTTATATAACTATTTTTCAAATAGTGTCATTGTAGACATATTTTCCATAAGTATAGTTTTTTCTACCATTACATTTTCACAAAAACTTGCTTCAGTGACCAAAACATATTTGGCATAACTATTCTGATTTCCCTGACATATCAATAAGTTCCTGCCTGTTTGGGAGTATTTCGAAAGGAGAAAAGGAACTCTTACCACTGGAATTTGAAATAGTCCAACAGTTGTTGCAATTGCAATGGCGTTAGTTGAAGTGGATGCCCCAATAATGACCTGCACTCCTGCCGGTATGGAGCATGATGTGTCGGTCAGTGTTTCCTCATAACCGTTCATCAGAGCCATGGCTGATTGTGTAGCGAACGTTGGAGAGAGACAGGAGTCATATATCTTATATCCAAGAGATACACCTGGGAGGAGGTCAGTTCTGTTGTTTATTTCTTCACTGGCGAAGATCATGGTCTGGGCCAGCCGGAATTGTCTGAAATTTATTCTAGAAATTACAGAATGTATTATTGCTTAACGGGCTAACCCTAATGAGTGCAAGTTACAAAGACTCATCAGTAGATTAAACTTTTAAAGTTAAGTTTTAAAAGTAAAGTTAAACATACCTGTAAATAGAATTTTATTATTGTATATGATTATTATATAATTTGTAGTGTATGTAATATAATTAATATTACCCTTAGTTTCATTGTAATCACAGCGGAACCTTAATATTGAATAAACACCAATACAAAGAGAGGCTAAATGTTAATTCATATTTAACCTCACCGTGAACACTTCAGAGGCTCAGGTTTGTTGTCAAATCTTCTGCTTATTTCTGAAGGAATGTTGTGCAGGGCGAAGACCCCACCGATGTTGATGTCTCCGTGTTGATAGAAGCTGGGCTTGGCTGCCCTCCCCAGTATTCTGCATGGTGGAGTCTGTGCTGCAGCCCATAGGACTGTCAGTGCCAGCAGAATAGTCTGCAGTGCCATCCCACTGCACGTCTCAGATCCAGCACTGCAGTATACCAGGTTTAAATACAGCAGCTTTAATTCTCCACCGATTTGTGATTCTCTAAGGCACAACTGAGTCCCAGGATAAGCATGTTGTGAAGCAAATTGCAAAAGAAACATTTTTCAGAAAGATTTTAATCACAATCACAATAAATCACAAGCCTGTGCTTGACCCACACACACACACACACACACACGCGCACGCGCACGCGCACACGCACACGCACACACACACACACACACACACAAAGTTTGACTCAGACTCTGTGGGGCCTTTTAAAATTTTTAATTTGCAGGCCAATAAGTTCATACATTTTACATTAAATTTGTTTGAAATCAACAGTCTAACCCTGATAGAAAGGCAGCACACAATATTGCATGTAGTATTTAATCACTGAGCACTGGGGTATTTTAAGCTGGACATAGTTCTTGATGTTATTTCTTTCATGGTCAACTATGTTATTCACATTAATAATTCTGTTGTATGAATTATCAATATCAGCACTGGTCCTATTCATTTATTTATTCATTTTAAATTTAAGGCACAGTATCAAAGTGACAAATTCCCCTGGTGTCTTTTGTGGACATATTATTATCCTGCATTTTTATTCGTATTTTTCCTAGAATGTAAAGTTAACGCTGAACAACAACAAGACATAGGTTATGTCTTATTGGTAGCCTCTAAATAAGAGCTGGTTCATGGCCACATTAAGACATAGGCCATGGGGCGACCCCCTTCAAAAGATAAACCCATAATTTCTAAGTTTAGGTCTGCTTTGTGATTTGCAGAAGCCTAAATACATGATACGAAAACAATTGTTTTACAGTGAACATCTTCGTTACATCAACAGCAAACTAAGCAGTTTTGGTGTGAAAATGTGCCATATTTATTCAATTTAGCAAGTGTGCACAGCAAAACGTGTTATGTTTTCAGGCGATGTTTGCGCCGATTTTGCTAAAACAGTATAGCTGCACTTCTGAAGCAAATGGAGTCGATGGTTAGCTAGCTATCCATGATAGAAAACAAAGTTTGACCATTTTGACCAAATATTTAATTTTAAAGTGGCAGTGAACCTAGCATAACGCTGGCTTGCTACTTGACTAGAATGAGAGGGAATAGAATGAGTGTTTGATTGGGTCATAGCAAAATATACCTCTCTTAATAGGTGCAGAGCTGCAAGTAATAAATACCTGTGCAACTGGAAATAGGAGTGTGTGTCACTTTGGTCTTAAAAAAAAAAAAAAAAACTCTGCTTGCTGGCGTGTGGACGTGATTTTGGCCATAAAATAAATGTGCCGTTTTGATGTTGCTTGTTCTACTTTTTCTTCCTCAGTAAAAAAGACCTCATTGTCACGAACCAAACACGGGCTGAACCCAAGAGCAATGACCAGGAGGCAGAAAAACAGGAAGGGGTTTTTATTAGAAGCTTTTGGGGTAGTCCCAAGCTGTGCATAAAATAAAACACAATAGAAACACAGGAGTGAGGAAGTCCACAGCGAACTGCTCCAAGCCGGAGCTGGACTTTGATCACCCCTGGAAGTTCCAAGCCGGAACTGGACTTTAAACAGGAGGTGAGTTCCAAACCGGAACTGGTACTGGACCGGGAGGTCCACTCAGGAACTGGATCACGGGAACGGCGGGTTTATTCCAAACCGGAACTGGACTTTAAACAGAAGGTGAGTTCCAAACCGGAACTGGACTGGTACTGGACCGGGAGGTCCACTCAGGAACTGGATCACAGGAACGACGGGTTTGTTCCAAACCGGAACTGGACTTTAAACAGGAGGTGAGTTCCGAACCGGAACTGGACTGGTACTGGACCGGGAGGTCCACTCAGGAACTGGATCACAGGAACGACGGGTTTGTTCCAAACCGGAACGGGACTTTAAACAGGAGGTGAGTTCCGAACCGGAACTGGACTGGTACTGGACCGGGAGGTCCACTCAGGAACTGGATCACAGGAACGACGGGTTTGTTCCAAACCGGAACTGGACTTTAAACAGGAGGAGAGTTCCGAACCGGAACTGGACTGGGACTGGACCGGGAGGTCCACTCAGGAACTGGATCACGGGAACGAGGGGTTTGTTCCTAACCGGAACTGGACTGGTACTGGACCGGGAGGTCCAACTGGAACCGGATCATGGAAACAGCGGGCTGTTCCAAGCCGGAACTGGACTGCAAGCAGGAGGTGAGTTCCGAGCCGGAACTGGACCGTTTCTGGACCGGGAGGTCCAACAGGTACTGGGCTGGATACAGAGGTAGGTACGCGATAGGGCACGGCAGGGTAGAGCTGTGTGGCGGAGCTCAGGTTGGACCGGTTGGGGTAGCTGGGTCACAGTGGAGCCTGGGACCGTAACCGCAGCAATGGAGGTAGCCACGGCCGGACAGGAACCACTGCAGGATAGCGAGGCAGAACACCCAACTGCGGGCGCAACGTGAGCTGGAATAGGAGGTACCGCAACACACACAGGGAGACTAACAGCTACAGGCTGGTAAGTGCAGGAACAGCTGGTAATTAAGGGAGACAGGTTAGAGGCAAAGCACACAGCAAAAAGACAGGGCTGGATAGCTACCAGACAGGAGGTTCGGAAAACTGAGAAGCTTAAGGGAAAAACCCACAACGAAGCATTCAGTTAAACAGGACTAGAAACCAGGAGACCAGGAAACAAACGAAGTACGTTAACGAACTGGCGCCGACTAGCAGCCAGACGGGGGTATAAGTAGGGGAGTGAAATTGAAACCAATAACGAAAGCGTGAGGAATGTAACCGAGAGTGATTGATTAATTAACAGGTGAGGAATGCATGCCACGAGAGGGAAAAGAGATAGGTAGAAACCAAAGTGAGGGACAGCGTGAAACAAACAGAAGGGGACACGCCCAGCCTGTAGCAAAGGGGAAAACATGGACAAGGGAATCCAACATGACACGGGAGGAAAGGGAAAAACATGGAAAACGGACAGGAAGGGAACGGAACGTTACACTCATGACTGCATTGATTTGACAGACTACCAGTTGTTATAGCTGGAGTAAGCAACTTATTTCTAGAAAGATTTTGGGGAACGGTCATGCTTAGTTGGTAGCAATCATAGAAAGAACTGCTGTGATAAATCCAGCAAGATACATTGTTTATACCCTTAAATTCTGCATTCAGCCAGAATTCTTGGGGCCTGATTTAATAAAACCTTGCGTGTGCGCAAAACCTTTTAGCACACGCAAAACCAATAACATGACAAACTAGATTAACAATTCCTAAAGAAATTGTAGGTGTGGTTGCTTCGCAGTGGTATCAGTTGCTGGAAATGGTATAGAAAAATGAGTAATATGGTATAGTGGGAGGTGGTAAATAAAAGGCGGAAATGGTATGAAGTGGTAATGTGGTATAAAGGGATCTAAAGAAGGTGAAAGTGTTAAAGTATGGTTATGTATTTTGTGGTAGTAGGAGTCTAAAGAATATGGAGGTGATACAAAGAAGTAATGAATTGTGATGAAAGCACAAGAGGGTAATGTCAAATCATCTGGGATCGTATTGTTAGCCCATAACAGTATTGTCGAGGAAGGCATTGTTATGTCATAAACAGTGTAATATGTTACAACATCGACATTCAATTGGATCGGTTTTGAAAAGGTGCCCATTAACTCCCATTCATTTTTTTGACAATAAATGGTCAATTGAAAAGGTGTATATGGCATGAAGGTAAAAACGAATAACAACCTGGAGGATGTATAAAGGTATAATATGAGGTATGAATGGTGTCGATGGTGTGAATGGTGTAGGAGGAGATCAGTTATGAAAGCCAGAAGGTCCTATTTTTAAATATTACCTGTAAGTCTGGGATAGCGGGTAGCCAGCAATTGACACGTACAAACCCCAATTCCAAAAAAGTTGGGACAGTATATAAAATGCACATTAAATCAGAAAGCAGTGATTTCTAAATTCTCTTTTAAATATATTTAATTGAAAACAGTACAAAGAAGAGATATTTAATGTTTTACCTTTAAAACCTTATAAATTTTTGTAAATATACGCTAATTCCGAATTTGGTGGAAGTGGAAGCGGTCGGAGAGCCAGACGTGATTGTGAGGGGATCCATAAGCTACCCACAACGGGGTTAACCATTAGTAGGGGGAAAGGGAGAGAATACCCTGTCAGCGCAGGAGAAAACAAAAGGGGAAATAAGCCCCGGCGTGTCCGCCAAACTAAAAGCAACCCGGAAAAGCGGGCGATAAGACTCGAGCAAAGAAGGACGAACGGAAAAAAAAGAAAACGAACCTCCAGCTCAATACGGCCCAATGAGCTCTAACAAGGAGGTAAAAGGAAAAAACAAGAGGCAACCAAGGTTTACTGTGTCCACGAGGACAAAAAGGAAAACTGAAGAAAGGAATAGTAAGCGAAAGAAGACTAGGAAAAATAGTCCTATAAAACTAAGCCTATAATGCTACAGAAGTTCCTGCGATTCGTTCGAGCAGAAAGAGAAGCAGTCTTCTAACTCCTAACCCAGAGATTACCTGATAGCGTGAAACAAACATTTACACAGAAGCACCGAGAAGTGCAAACGCTTAAAATAGAGGCACACACCTGACGCCAATAAAGAGTAATAGGACTAGCAGGAAAAAGAAGAAGAAGGGCGCGAGTGCCCTTTGGCAAGAAAGAACCGCCATAACCGCCAGAAAACAGGCTAAAACCATGACAAACGGGGGTGAAAAAAGGCTGGGAAGTTTTAAAAAAGCACTGTTTGGAATGTTCCACAGTTAAAAAGGTGATGATATCGTGACTGGGTATAAAAAGATATCAAAAGACTGTTGATATCTTGTTTCACAGGCGATACTATAACCTATCTGCATTTGAATGGATCTCTAGGGGAATTGGGAGGTGGGACTAGATTAAGCTGTAAATGACACGGGAATACTATGGAACCCATGGTTGGCTAAATGGCTGTAAGTCATCAAGTGTATGAGGTATCAAACGAGCCTCAAACCATTTCTCAGCTGCAAGATATGCAGTAGATATGGATGGATCACTTTAAGGGTTGTTTCTCCTGACTCATTTTCTAACTGAACTCTATGGAAAAATAATGGTTCTTGGCAAATCAGGAACTAGGCCTATCTGGGCAGATGTAAACATACAAAAACATGATTATTTTTACTTGATAAGTATAGTATTTCTTGTACATTTGTATTTTTATATTTATGGTAAGTAGCCATGGTATATGCAGAAGGAATCCCTCCAAGCCAGTACGATTTTGAAAACTAGCTTACTAGCCAGAGAAGCTAGCTCACAATTACTAAGTAGCTGAACCTACACCATTAAACCACATTAGACCACATTATCTTCACATGGTAAGATGAAAAAACACAGGGCCAAGTTACATGAAATAATTTAGGCAACAGTGGGTAGTATTGCTTTGGAAGAGAGCTTGTTAAATTTGTGTGAGCTAAGATAGCCAGTATTGTTTGTCGTAACTTGGCCTCATTTTGATATCAATGCTTTTAATGACAGGCCTAGAGTTTGCTAGTTTTACAATGCACTCCAAAAGTTTTAGGATAGTGACACATTTCTTGTTGTTTTGGCTCTGTACTCCAGCACTTTGGATTTGAAATGGAACAGTGATCATGAGGTTAAAGTGCCAACTTTCAGCTTTAATTTGAGGGTTTTTACATCCATATCCGGTGAGCCGTGTAGCAATTGTAGCCATTTTTACATATAGCCCTCCCCATTTTAGAGCACCAAAAGTAATTGGACAAATTAACATAAACTTAAATAAAGTCATCATATTTAATATTTGGTTGTATATCCTTTGCATGCCATGACTTACTATCTGTGACCCATGTCGGGGAAGTGAGGAAGTAAAAATGTTTTTATATTCTGAATCCAGCACTGAATTCCCTCTCAACCGTACATGTAATTATACACTGCCTGGCCAAAAATAAAGTCGCACTCTACTATTTCGTTGGACCGCCTTTAGCTTTGATTACTGCACACATTCGTTGTGGCATTGTTTCAACAACCTTATGCAACATCACAACATTTATTTCCGTCCAGAGTTGCATTCATTTTTGGCCGAGATCTTGTATTGACGACGGGAGAGTCAAACCACTCCATCAAGTCTTCTCCAGCACATTCCAAAGACTTTCAATGGGGTTAAGGTCAGGACTCTGGTAGCCAATTCATGTGTGAAAATGATTCCTCATGCTCCCTGAACCACTCTTTCACAATTTGAGCCCTATGAATCTTAGCATTGTCGTCCTGGAATATGCCCATTGATGGGATAACCTGGTCATTCAGTAGCTACACTGACATTCAAGTACTCAGCTAACATGCTGCATAACATTTCTGAGCCTAGACCTGACCAATTGAAGCAACCCCAGATCATAACAATGCCTCCAGAGGCTTGTACAGTGGGCACTATGCATGACTGGTGCAACGGCAACTTTTTTTTTGGCCAGGCAGTGTATTTAATGGATTTAATTTAATAATAATTATTAAAAATGACAATCATCAATTAAATCGCCAAATGCGTTGATAGGTAAGTCGAACAGTAACCTGATGGATCAACCAACAAGTCAAAATAAAGTCTAAATCATGTCTTAAAGGGATAGTTCGGAATTTTGGACATAATGTCTCAATTACGACTTACCCATGATGTAGTTGATTGATGGAAACCATTTTCAGATAATTCCATGCTGTCCCTTCTTTTGGACATACACACATTGCTAATGCTAGCACAACTCTAAGGTAACTAGTAGCATCCACTACCAAACGCACTTAAACACTCCACAGTGCACCCAAAGCAAATAAAATACAACAGTCTATCGGGCGGCAGTGTAGTATAATGGTTAAGGAACTGGACTTGTAACCGAAAGGTTGCAGGTTCGATTCCCAGGTAGGACACTGCCGTTGTACCCTTGAGCAAGGTACTTAACCTGACTTGCTTCAGTATATATATCCAGCTGTATGAATGGATAAATGTAATAAGAAGTTGTAAGTCGCTCTGGATAAGAGCGTCTGCTAAATGCCTGTAATGTAATGGTTATTTTCAGTGATTATACCATCATTTTTGAAGTCAAACTATCGTTGAATCCTTTACTTTGTGCTCACCTAAATTCTCCGTGGAAGTACAGCGGCGGAGAGATACTACATTAGTAGTTCACGTAAAGTATAGCTCAACCACCGTATGTAGTCCCGGCCAACAACAATATCGCGCGTGTGAAATAATCAGACTAGTAGTATTGTTAGCGAACGTTCAGGTAAGATGGTATTTCAGTGTGCATTTCAAGGTTGTTCAAATCATGCAAAAAAAATGGGCACCACAAAGTTTTCACCGATTTCCAGTGGAAGATCAACAAAGAAAACAGCTGTGGCTTCTTGCTGCTCGCATGGATGTCAACACACCAATTGAGACTCTAAAAAAGTTAAAAGTGTGTAGTCAGTGGCGTTGCGCAATATTTCGGGGCTCCCCCGCAGGTCGGACCATGGGGCCCCTCCCCTAAATCAATAATAGAGTGACATGGGATAGACATCGCGGCCACTTAAAGCTTTTTAAAAATTTTGTAGTTTTTCAGGCATCATTGACAAATACAAACAAGTGGCTTTGTATTTTTTGTAACATGAAGGTATTGTAGAACATTCGTTATAGCCTATTATTTGAGTTCACACAACGGAACGGTTCACATAACATAACATTCTGTATAAAAGAAAAGTAGCCTACAAAAAACAAACAAAACACATCCTATAGGCTACATAGTAGAGGCTGCAGTCAGGAGACAGGAGTTACAGCTGGTAAGATCTGTCAAATGCAAAAAGTATATAGCCTTGTATTCCTGACTTGGACGAGTACGAGAGTCGGCAGTTATTTTGGTTGCATTACGCTTCAAAACAGGAACGGTTTAGGAAGCAAGCTTGCTAAGCTAACTAGCTAAACGTAAAACATGACCGTTCTTAGCTGACAAGCTAGGTAGCTATGTGAAGTTTTTGAACTAGTGTACAGTCCGGTTGTAGCAGTGTTTGAATGACGTTGGTTTATTACTAGTATTAGGGAGGTCAAACCCGTTTTCGTGATTTTTCAGAAAACATATTTTGCCAGCTTATTTTTCATGTATATTGTCCTAAATGCTACAATATAATCAAATAACAATATATAAATCGCTAGCTTGTCAGAAAAAGGACGTTTGTTCGCTTTAAAATTATTTTTTAAATTAGCCTGTTTCACTTCCGTGTAATCACTCTCGTTGGACGGAAACACATCATCATCTGTGCTGCTTTTAGGATACCGTTATCCTTATTTTTTCAACAACAAGAACCGATATTTTGTGGTATTCGTACAGGAAAACTAATATACTCTACACATTTACTCACATGTATTGTTATGGCGTGTTGTATTTCATTAAATGTGTACTCCCAAAACGCCATACTTGCCAAACGTCTCAGTTTCAAACTTGGCGGGTCCCGCGGCTTCAGAATTCCACTGTATTCGCAACAGTAACATTGATTAGCCTACTTAATGCGTCTGGGTCTGACCCATGTTCCCTTTTCATGTTAATTAAAAAAAACACCCATTCGCAATATTAAAATTTATACCATACTGTAGACGAGATTTTGATGAAGATCTACATGTAAAAATGTCGTTGTTCATCTGGAGTTTACTGACCTAGCCAGTAGCCACATCAGAAAACATTTCAAGGCGCCTCTTTGCCAGCATATCTTGGACCAATCGCATTTGAACAATCGGCATGTCAAGACAGGGGTTGGCCACAATTTGAATGACATTTAATTTCACTATTACAAAATCCCTTCTGGGGTTATTTTGAATAAGGTGGCGAGCGCCTTATTTTTTTGGTGCCATTTTGCTTCTGAAGTGGCTGTAGAAGCAAATGTAATGTTTTCAGGACACCTAAATAGACGAAAGTATCGATACATACCGATCGATTAACACCTAAAACATTTCACAGTGAGTTTTTCTTGTAATAAAATGTGTATTAACGACTTCAATGTGGTTGGATGTTTTATAATGACCCCATTGATTTCGGTACAGCGTTAAGTATAGGCACAAATGTTCGTAAACAGAGTCAAATTAGCATAATAATGTCTGGCTTCTAAAGTAAAAAAATAACATTGTTGAAGTGTAAGTACACTTCTGAAACAAATGAATAGCTTCATCTACTCTCGTTTAGTAGATTTCCTTGTTAAATGACATGTTGAAATGAGCCCAGACGTCAATTTTGTTTTTTGTTTTGTGTGTGGAATGCCCATTGTGATTACATTGCGGGCAGAACGTTCGACCTCCCTACTAGTATGCGTACTAGTGGAGCTGTATGTGCGAACGTATTCTCTATGTTAATTTTTACCTGAAAAAAGGAACTGATTAGATTCCAATTCCAATGTAACCTGTAGCCTACTCGTACTGCCTGGTTATGGCGAATAAAACTTTATATTATTCTAACCTGTCTCGAAGCGTGAGGCACGGCTAGCTGGCTCGGCTGTAACGGGGCTGTCTGTCTGCTGTCTGCCTGGACTCGGAGCTGACCGGGGGGTTGCTAGCGGTGGCCGGGCCGGGTGGGGAGCTTACTGCCGATGCATCTGCAGTAACGTTAGAGTCTACCTTTGCTGCCTGCTGGAACAATGATGTTATTTTTGGTAGCTTTGCCCTCTCCTGTTCGGCTTTCGCTCTCATCTTGTTTTTCTGAGCACCGCTTGGGTATTTGCGCTTCATTTTTAATTTTTACCGGCAACGCAACTAATAAACGTTAAATTAGCAATGCTTCCCGCTTTGTTTTGAACGCTGCCCAGCCTGCCAATGAGCATTAGTTATCAGCCGGCTAGCCCTATCACAGGTGAGCAAATAATTATTAGAATGATACACATGACGGGGTGCCTAGCAACATAGAAGGGAAGGGGCCCCCGCCCTCTGCGCCCTGTTCCCGTCACGAAATCTAAGAGGATAGCCTACAATGTAAAGAAAAAAAATCTAGTGGGGGCGGGGCCTCCTAAGCTCCGGGGCTCCCCTGCACCACGGGGGGTGCGGGGGCCTCCGCTACGCCACTGTGTGTAGTGATAATTTCACAGAGGCTAACTATGTGAAAATCAAAAAAGGACAGTCGGGACACCCTCTACTGAAGGAGACTGCTGTGCCATCACCTGTTTTTCTTCATGCACCGAAAACAACTGACGAGCAGGTAACTAATAAATGATTGCATGCGTGATCTATCTATTCAATTTAGCTAGCTAGTTGCCACGATTGGGAAGTCATGGAAGTGGTCAAACGTTTCCTGCAAATTGGTAGCCAGTGTGCTTGCTTGTATATGCTGTGTTATTCTGGAGCATGTTAGTGTTTAGCTGACTTGTTGTAACTTTAAGGCAAAATGGATTGTG
Organism: Synaphobranchus kaupii; assembly: GCA_029718625.1. Taxonomy (NCBI): domain Eukaryota; kingdom Metazoa; phylum Chordata; class Actinopteri; order Anguilliformes; family Synaphobranchidae; genus Synaphobranchus; species Synaphobranchus kaupii. The sequence continues at coordinate 2,117,680 of CM056378.1, forward strand.
TCGGCAACTGTGGAGTACAGCAGATAGCCTACAGGCAGATACCCTGGCTAATCTACAGCTAGCTCTGGCGCCGTACTTCCACAGAGAATATAGGTGAGCACAAAGTAAAGGATTCAACGATAGTTTGACTTCAAAAATGATGGTATAATCACTGAAAATAACTGTCGTCGTATTTTATTTGCTTTGGGTGCACTGTGGAGTGTTTAAGCGCGTTTGGTAGTGGATGCTACTAGTAACCTTAGAGTTGTGCTAGCATTAGCAATGTGTGTATGTCCAAAAGAAGGGACAGCATGGAATTATCTGAAAATGGTTTCCATCAATCAACTACATCATGGGTAAGTCGTAATTGAGACATTATGTCCAAAATTCAGAAATATCCCTTTAAGATTGAGTAGTTTTATTACAGGAAAACAGTCAATTGGAATACTGAATTGTAATCATACATTAATTGATGAACGTAGGCTCACTGCTTATAATTTACAAAAAGAAAGGAGACATTTAAACATTAAATTGAAATGACCAGATAAGAGAGCGAGACCGATAAACCAGAAATTGCCAGTATTACCCTCCTCCAGCGCAAAAGGAAAAAAGATATAAGAACTCCAAGGGCCAAGGAAAAACTTATATCTGTCTGTAGACTCCACTGCGCAGCGTGACACTCACAGAACTTTCACACTCCACAGCCCCAACTCAAATTCAGCGCCACTATGAACTGACTTAACTTCAACTGCTAAACTAATTGAAACTCTTTCCTTCGGCCTCCCCCTAAGTACCTTACCCAGCAGGGAGGGGATAAGGTGTGAAAAGGGGGTGGGGGCATCCTTTATGGCAAGACTGGCTCATTTGAAAGTGGAAACTTTAATTAAGAAATAAACTGTCTCATGTTGTTCATTTCCACATGATGTTATTATCCTGCTTTTAATAACGGAAGTTGAATGATTGTTGTACAATCATTCAGATTTCGGCAGAGAGACAGACAGGGAGAGAAACAGAGAGAGGTATAGAGAGAGAGGAACAGACATTAAAGACAACATCCCGACACCCAACAACATCAAAAGACTCCTGATATCTTATTTTCAGGTATGTTAGTATCAACCAAGTTTTGAAACTTTTGAACTTGTCTTTACGGAGCAGGTTTAGTTTTGCATGCTTGATCCGATAATGTTACAGCTTGGTTGACACTAACATAAAAATGGACCATTTGTGTAAATGTTATAATGCCTTGATCCAGAAAGTTGGCAGAGCAACTTTTTTCCAGAATGCTAACTGTGGCTCTCATTGACACATGACCCATAAACGCTAAAGTTCTGGAATATTGGCGTATAAGGCTGCATGGGTAGAACCACACAGTCTGTCATGGTTTATTCCATTAAAATAGGTTTATTGGGATATAAGCACATTTTGCTTTTCATATTTTCTTACATTATCTTGCATATTGCTGAATAAAATCCAACACTGCAGATGCAGGGCCCTGTTCACATATCACAATTGATTTTGGTTAGATTGATACATGTATGACCTGTTTTACCAGGTTTTATGCATCATGTTTAAATGAGCACTGAGACAGTTAAAAACATATTTGAATTGTATTAGTATTCAGTACAAGAACTTTTCATATTACTGCAAATTATGAAAAAATGCTAAAACGTTGTGTAAGTCGCTCTGGATAAATGTCTGTAATGTAATGTAATGTAATGTAGATGAATGCACTAAAGGAAGAAGTTTTTTTTTAATGGTCACAATAGAATGAACCAGTTGTAATGGTATTTCAAAATGAGTCAGCCAACAAAGCCACATAGTGCTTGCGGAAGTTCTTAAGGGTTGTCATCAAGTGGACACAGGTTCATGAATATCATTTATTTAATAATACAGTCCCTCCAGGATTTTGCGATGTCACGATCGCAACTATTAACACAAAATCAACTAAACTCCGCGAAAGTTGCAAGAGCTTGCATTTTTTTCCAATCACCTCAACTTTCCCATGAAAAATTGTCAAATCATTTGGCAATTTGACAAATCATTTGTGTTGCGTCCCCGGCTTACAAGGCAACTTACAAAATGTTTTTATTAAAATAACTCCTCCGTTGTAGCGAGTCTCATAAAGCAGGGGGTGCATCCCAATATTCTTCACTCCCCACCTCCTTTTTACCACTCCTCTCCTAACCAGAAATATGCAAAACTGCCTGAATATTTCGAGTACAAGTATTTGCATGTACAATATACAATGTACCTGACATTGCGGATTGCGTCAAGACATTCATTAATATGTAACCATTAATACGTAATTAATATGTAATCAGCAACATGAGATTAAAACACAAAGATCTGTTTCCGGGGAGTGGAGGAAAGGATGGTGCATTTTTTGAGTATTGGGACGCACCCTCCGTTCTGCTGTCGTGAGTCTCCGTGTTTATACAAAGGCTACTTCCAGGTATCACATGAGCACAAACAAAATTACCCCACAAATTTCTCCACGTTAACTGTGATTTTCAGGTCCAAAAAATATGTTTCACATTTCAATTTACAAATAAAAGAAAACATTTTGTTATATTGGGCCTTTTTTGTATGGTTACTCAGAACACAGCTCCATTTTCAGTTATTTCCAGTTATGTTATACAGTACTGTTTCATTCTCACGGAATTTATATTAGCCTACATATGATTTTCTATTGAATTACATATATATTTTTGAAATCGCAATTTATATTTGTGAATTTCACTCATTACCGCAACTTCATCGCAACAAACACACAACACATCACAACTTTTAAAAAAAGCTGACGCAAAATCAAGCAATTTAGGCTGCAACAATAACAAAAAACTCTGCAACATCCTGGTGGGACTGATAATATATCTTGTGAAGGGAAGAAAAATAACAGAAACTTACAAAATTATCTTGGGTATAAAGTAGTGCACGCAATCACTGAGATTTCACATCTGCTTTTCCCATTATATGTTTTTTCGTATTTTGCTCAGGTCTAAATAATATTATATAGCATTTTGGAAGAAAGATACAGAACAGCAAGCCATAACTAGATGCTAAAATTGCAAAGATCTCCACAGCTACAGTGAACTTTCCAGGTGAGCTGACATAAGCTGGAATAAAGGTGATCCAGACTGCAGAGAATATTAGCATGCTGAATGTGATGAATTTGGCTTCATTGAAGTTGTCAGGCAGCTTTCGAGCCAGAAAAGCTAAAACAAAGCACAATATAGAGAGGAGTCCAATATAACCCAGTACAGCCCAGAACCCCACTGCTGATCCTACATCACATTCTAGAATGATCTTTTCTTTGTAGTGCTTCATGTTCTTGTTGGGGAAAGGAGGGGATATTGATAACCAAAGCACACAAATAAGGACCTGTATGAGAGTGAAAGCAAGAACACTCAGTCTCTGCTGCAGAGGCCCAAACCACTTCATGACACTACTGCCTGGAAGTGTAGCCCTGAAGGCCATTAACACCACTATTGTTTTCCCCAGAACACAAGAGATACAGAGGACAAAGGTGATCCCAAACGCAGTGTGGCGCAGCATACAGGACCACTCAGAGGGCCGGCCGATGAAGGTAAGAGAGCAAAGGAAACACAGTTTCAATGAGAAGAGCAGCAGGAAGCTCAGCTCTGAGTTGTTGGCTTTCACAATGGGTGTGTCCTTCTTTATAAAGAACAGCACAGCCACAAATGCAGTTAGACACGCTCCAAATATAGAAAAAATAACAAGCACTATTCCCATAATTTCTTCAAAAGACAGAAATTCCACAGCCTTTAAAACACATTGATCTCTTTTAGCAACAGACCAGTATTCTTCCAGGCACTGAATACAGTCATTGGAATCTGTAAAAAAAAAAGAAAATCAATGAAAAAAATTGAAATAAAATTAATTTTAAAAAAAATAAAAATTAAATAAAGAAAATCATCATTAGAACGCTCTTTCAGCTATGGCTGGATGGTACAATGAGCATATGCAAAACAATACAAAAAAAAAATGCAACTTAGACACGTCTATAGGCTGGTTTGTGTTGAATCTGAATTACCTGTAGTATTGCTGATTTCTCCCTCAGCACAGGGCACACAGTCATAGCAGCAGACAGGCCTCCCTCTCTGCACAGCCTTCCGAGTGCCTGGGGGACAGCTCTCACTGCACACTGACCTGGGTTTCTGTGCAACATGTTTCAACTCTTAACTCAAATCACTCATGGACAATGTGACGTGTAGTATATACTTAATATAAATTTTTCACGACACATTCTGGCTGGGCGACGTATACCGTAACAATAATTATCAAATGCAATAATGCCCAGCGTTGCCATGTGTGGTATTGCCTTTTTATTTTTTTCTTAAATTTTTTTTTTTTTTTGTGAGGACTCTCAGCTATTACTTCATTCTGTATCTCAATCAGTGCAAAAAGCTGAAGTTAGGTATGTGTGCTGTTATCAGACCATCTTTTCTCAAAGTGCATGAACACTTACCTGTATTTTCCCACCTGCCCAAACCATACTAACAGGACTCATCACAAACTGCTGACCAGATGGTAAAGAGGCATCATAGTAGCCAACATCTCTGAACTCTACTGCACCATCAGGACCAAGCTGCCAGTTCACCACCTCATATCTTGCTATTGGGTCTCCATTACTGTCAAAGGAGACTTTCTCTCCAGTGCCCAAAGAGAAATTTACTGTTTTCAGAGTCTCAAGTACCTGTACAGAAACAAAGATTTAAGCTAAGATAAATTATTTGTTGTTTTTGCTCATAATGAGGATTTTATTAGCTATATAAGAAGTGCTTATTGAGTTACCTGCCAGGGCTCTGTTTTCACTTTGTTTGTACAGCCTTGATGGGGTGAACATGCAAGCAGGTCATGTAGAGAATGAGCAACAGCGTATACTGCTTTGTAAACATTGTAGGAGATTCTCAGCTCTGATACATCAGTGTATTCATTTTCCAGTTCAGTCAAGCTCTCAGATCCAGTGCAGGGCTTAATGTGAAGTAGATTGCTTTCATTTGTTAGTGAGCATTGAAACGAATTTTCCCAAAAGTCTATAACAGCAAGGTTTCCTGGATTTTGTGAGGGGTGAAGTTTTAATATGAATTCTTTGAAGCCATTTATTTTGCCTTTGTTGACAGCAAAGCCAATAGACCCTCCCAGTATTTTGAAACTCTTTGGTCTCACTAGTTTGCTTGCTGTTATCCAGCCTTCACTGCCCACCATTTGGAGTCCAGTAATATTCTGAATCGTCAGCTGCTCCAATAACGTGTTCATTGCAGACGAACCAATAAATGCTACAATTACCTTTGCAGTTCCTCCTTTGATAACATCTACAACCTTCAGTAATTTCTCTGGTTCTGTTCTGTGAAATTTTTCAGAATACTCAATGCAGATCCCTTCTTCTTGAGCAGCTTCTATAAATGTGGCCATCCCGTTGTTGCCATAGTCACTGTCACCTCTCACTGTTCCTATCCAGGTCCAGCCAAAGTGCTTCACCAGCTGAGCCAGTGCTCTGCTCTGGTAATAGTCACTGGGAATGGTTCTGAAGAACGTGGGGAACCTATTTCTATTGCTCAGACATGCACATGTTGAAAAGTAACTGATCTGAAAAAATATATATTAAGCAAAAGTGAAAATATATGAGAACTTAAAGCATATGAAACCATATGAGAATAATGAATGCATATTACATAATGGAAAACACCTGCTTGTCTTACAAGAGAACACCTAAAATAAGTTGAAATTTATTATTTTAATTCTGTTTTTGTGGTGGACAAGATAAATTAATATAACTATTTTTTAAATAGTGTCATTGTAGACTATGTCATATTTTCCATAATCATTGTTTTTTTTACCATAAAATTTTCACAATAGAAAAACTTGCTTAAGTGACCAAAACATATTTCACATAACTATTCTGATTTCCCTGACATATCAGTAAGTTCCTGCCTGTTTGGGAGTATTTACAAAGAAGAAAAGGAACTCTTACCACTGGAATTTGAAATAGTCCAACAGTTGTTGCAATTGCAATGGCGTTAGTTGAAGTGGACGCCGCAATAATGACCTTCACTCGTGCTGGTGTGGAGCATGATGTGTCGGTCAGTGTTTCCTCATAACCGTTCATCAGAGCCATGGCTGATTGTATCATGAAAACTGGAGAGAGACAGGAGTCATATATCTTATATCCAAGAGATACACCTGGAAGGAGGTCAGTTCTGTTGTTTATTTCTTCAATGGCGAAGATCATGGTCTGGGCGAACCGGTATTCTCTGAAATTAACTCTAGAAATGACAGAATTTATTATTGCTTAAGACGCTAACTATATTGAGCGCAACTTACAAAGACTCATCAGTGGATTAAACTAAAATATTTTAAAATTAAAGTTACACATACCTGTAAATAGAATTATATTATTGGATATTATTATATAATTTGTTGTGTATGTAATATAATTAATATTACCCTTAGTTTCATTGCAATCACAGCAGAACCTTAATGTTCAATAAACACCAATACAAAGAGCAGCTGAATGTTAATTCATATTTAACCTCACTGTGAACACGTCAGGGGCTCAGGTTTGTTGTCAAATCTTCTGCTTATTTCTGAAGCAATGTAGTGCAGGGCGAAAACCCCACCGATGTTGATGTCTCCATGTTGATAGAAGCTGGGCTTGACTGCCCTCCCCAGTATTCTGCATGGTGGAGTCTGTGCTGCAGCCCAGAGGACTGTCAGTGCCAGCAGAATAGTCTGCAGTGCCATCCCACTGCACGTCTCAGATCCAGCACTGCTGTGTACCAGGTTTAAATACAGCAGTTTTAATTCTCCACCGATTTCTGATTCTCTAAGGCACGACTGAGTCCCAGGATAAGCAAGTTGAGGTGGAGCAAATTGCAAAATAAAGAGGCAACAGAAAAAGTAATCACAAGACTGTGCTTGACGCACACTTTAAAGAAATGACTCAGTGGGGCTTTTAAAAATGTTTAGTATGCAGGCCTATAAGTTCATACATTTTACATATACTTTGTTTGAAACAGTCTAAGCCTGATGGAAAGGCAGCACACAATATTGCATGTTGTATTTAATCACTGAACACCGGGGTATTTTAAGCTGGACATAGTTATTTATGTTATTTCTTTCACTGTCACCTATGTTATCCACATTATCAATATCAGTACTGGTCTGGTCCTATACATTTATTTATTCATTTTAAATTTAAGGCACAATATCAAAGTGATAAACTCCCCTGGTGTCTTTTGTGGACATATTATTATCCTGCAGTTTTATTTGTATTTTTCCTGGAATCTAAAAACAACTCTGAACAACAAGGCATAGGTAGTCATGATTTATTCGTAACCTCGAAATAAGACCTGGGACCACATGCATAAACAGTGCTGAGCAAAGAAATGTCCTCAGAAAGCCACGTAAGGGAGTTTCCACACAGAAATTCAGATGTATGAAATAACACGTGCTGTGAGAATCTGCGTACCTCTGCACACGCTGTACACCGTATGTACGCAATGTTTGGCGTCAGTGTGATATGGTGACATAGTGACCGAAAGGCAGAGGTGGAAAATGCAAAACCTTTTTTAAAGGGTAACAAAGCACTAAAACCACTTATTTTAGATGATAACTGATACATTTGGGTTTTTCTAAGTATTACTTATTGATCCTGGTCCAAATCTTGACAAATTACTGCAGTCAGCGCAAAAAAGCATAAACTGGCTCAAAAGTGTCTCTAGTGGTAAAATGTTAGGTACTGCACGTTCAATCTGTGATTGGCCAGAAAAGTCTTTGCCTACATATTTCTCCCTTGGTGACGAAATAGAAACCTGTACAGCTACGGCCACCGATAGTTCTGTGGCTATGCCCTGAAGGTTTGGAGCGAGGGCGGCCTGTGCAGCAGCTATCAAAGCGAATCTCAGGGCAGCGGTTCATCTGCATGCAGACAGGAGATAGAGCGAGCGAGCGAGTGATATAGCTAGCTTACAGTTGAGCTTTTTTGAATATTCTAGTTATTGTAGCCTATTTTTTTATAAATAGCTTGATAGTCCCTTGCTTTTTGATAGTTTGTTTTTCAGTCTAGTTTAGCAAGTATCTTGCTAGTTTAAAAAATAAAATAAATAAGAGAGCAAAGGAAACACAGTTTCTATAAAAAGAGCAGCAGGAAGCTGAGCTCTGAGTTGTTGGCTTTCACAATGGGTGTGTCCTTATTTATAATGAACAGCACAGCCACAAATGAAGTTACACATGTTCCAAATAATGAAAAAATAATAAGCACTATTCCCATAATTTCGTGAAATGACAAATATTCAACAGCCTTTAAAACACATTGATCTCTTTTAGCATTAGACCAGTATTCTTCCATGCACAGAATACAGTCATTAGAATCTGTAAGAAAACAGTGAATAACATTAGAGCCCTCTTACAGCTCAGGCTGTACAGTACAATGAGCAAGCGCAATACTATTAATAAAGCGCAACTTAGAAACGTTCTCTATAGACTGGTTTGTGTTGACTCTGAATTACCTGTAGTGTTGCTGATTTCTCCCTCAGCACAGGGCACACAGTCATAGCAGCAGACAGGCCTTCCTCTCTGCACAGCCTTCCGAGTGCCTGGGGGACAGCTCTCACTGCACACTGACCTGGGTTTCTGTGCAACATGTTTAAACTCTTAACTCACTGTACCCATGGACAATATGACGTGTAATTACGTCATAGTAATTATTTGCAATACTTTATCATATAAAACATCAAGTACTGGAAACAGATTATTTTCAAACAGAAATATGATAATTCAGGACTTTCTACAGTACAGTCTTGCTTCATACATGTGTGACCTTTTTTCTCCGCTGTTGTAGTTTTATTTATGCTTGCAACTTCATGATGAAGAAAAAATATTTGATGGACCAGGCCCATATTGAGATGAACTGTGTCATTTAATTATTTATTTCAATCTGTGCTCGTCTCAGATCATGTTTACACAAAGTGCATGAACACTTACCTGTGTTTGCCCACCTGCCCAAACCATACTAGCAGGACTCATCACAAACTGCTGACCAGATGGTAAAGAGGCATCATAGTAGCCAACCACTCTGAACTCTACTGCACCATCAGGACCAAGCTGCCAGTTCACCACCTCATATCTGGCTATCGGGTCTCCATTACTGTCAAAGGAGATTTTCTCTCCAGTGCCCAAAGATAAATTGACTTTTTTCAGAGCCTCAAGTACCTGTAGAGAAACAAAGATTTAAGTTGAGATAAATGCTTGGCTGTTTTTGTTCTTAATGAGGATTTTATTAGCTTTGTAAGAAGCGCTTACTGAGTTACCTGCCAGGGCTCTGTTTTCACACTGTTTCTACAGCCTTGATGGGCTGTACATTCCAGCAGGTCATGTAGAGAATGAGCAATAGCGTATACTGTTTTGTAAACATTGTTGGAGATTCTCAGCTCTGATAGATCAGTGTATTAATTTTCCAGTTTAATCAAGCTCTCAGATCCAGTGCAGGGCTTAATGTGAAGTAGATTGCTTTCATTTGTTAGTGAACATTGAAACACATTTTCCCAGAAGTCTGTAACAGCAAGGTTTCCTGGATTTTGTGAGGGGTGAAGTTTTAATATGAATTATTTGAAGCCATTTATTTTGCCTTTGGTGACAGCAAAGCCAATAGATCCTCCCAGTATTCTGAAACTCGTTGGTCTCACTAGATTGCTCGCTGTTATCCAGCCTTCACTGCCCACCATTTGGAGACCAGTAATATTCTGAATCCTCAGCTGCTTCAATAACTTTCCCCATACCAAGAAATGCTACAATTACCTTTGCAGTACAGCTTTTGATAACATCTACAACCTTCAGTAATTTCTCTGGTTCTGTTCTGTGAAATTTCTCAGAATACTCAATGCAGATCCCTTCTTCTTGAGCAGCTTTTATAAATGTGGCCATCCCATTGTTGCCATAGTTACTGTCACTTCTCACTGCTCCTATCCAGGTCCAGCCAAAGTGCTTCACCAGCTGAGCCAGTGCTCTGCTCTGGTAATAGTCACTGGGAATGGTTCTGAAGAATGTGGGGAACCTATTCCTGTTGCTCAGACATGCACGTGTTGAAAAGTGACTGATCTGAAAAAATATATACAAAAGTGGAAATATATGAGAACTTAAAGCATATGAAAACATATGAGAATAATGAATGCATATTACATAATGGAAAACACCTGCTTGGCTTACAAGAAAACACCTAGCAAAATAATCAACTTTTCAGTTGTCCTTGTTGGAGGCAAAAGTTGAAATTTATCATTTTAATTCTGTTTTTGGGGTGAACAACATAAATTTATATAACTATTTTTAAAATACTGGCATTGAAATCATAATCATAGTTTTTTTTACCATCACATTTTCACAATAGAAAAACTTGCTTCAGTGACCAAAACTGTCACGGTTTTACTATCATTCATTCCATCTCTGCATTTATGGTTCTCTGCAGCCGTGAGCTAGCGTTTGGGTTTCTATTTCGGTTTCTTTTTCGCCGACCGCTCCGTGTTTTCCCGTCTTCCGCTCATTACCTGGCGCACCTGTTCCTGGTTTCCTTTGTGCTATATAAGCACGCTGTTTCCGCCTTCCGGTGCTTGTGTGTCTTTGTTGCTAAGTTTCATCAAGCCAGGTATAAAAGGTATAGCCGGAGGACTGGATTTTTGTCTTTGACAAACATTCAGGAACTTCTTAGAGTTAGGTTAGATTTCTATTTTCTCGAGTTTCGGTTTCTTTTACCATTGTGCTTAGTTATTCGGCTCTTGTTTTGTCTCTGACGTGTATCAGAGCTAGAGGTTTGGTACCAGTTTATTTTTCTCACGCTGCTTAATTCTGCGAGTTCGCCCATTCTGTGGGTTTTTTTATTTTTGGCTCACGCCGGGATTATTCTCCCTTTATTTTTTCATCTGCTCGTTATTCGATTTCGCCCAGAGCTATTGGGGTTATTTCTGTTTTCGGTACTTTACGAGATTTTTTTCTCTCTCAGTGTATCTCTCTACTCGAGTTTAGAGTATCGTCCTGTTTTATAAAGGACGTTTCATTTTGTTTGTTTGTTCGGGAGCTTTTGTCTCGTCTTTATATTTTTATTTTCTTGTTATTACTCACTTGCGTAGTAAGTTAAGCAGTTCGTGGAAATTAAGTTTTAAATTAAGTTTTGTTCGGTAATACTCATTTGAGCATCTTGGGGCAATAGAAAAAGACCGTCTGTGCGTTTTTTGTTTTATTTTTTGCTCACGATACATCGTTGAGCTCACTGAAAGTCAGCTATTCTCCCATAAGAATACATTGAGCAGCTGAGGCCGACCAACCTAGTGACGTCACAACCACAGTTGGTCCAAAATGGCTGCGCCCTAGTGGAAAAAAAGCGAATTTCAACTTCTTTTTCCAGCAAATATGGCTTGGTTTGAGATTTGAACGCACGGTCATATCTAATTTAAGGTAAAAAGCTAACGAACCAGAGCCACTTTACCGAGTGCTTCATGTCCCCTTTAAGGGGCTAACCCCTAATGAGTGCAAGTTACAAAGACTCATCAGTAGATTAAACTTTTAAAGTGAAACGTTTTAAAATTAAAGTTAAACATACTTGCCAGAAGAAATTTATTATTGTATATTATTATATGATGTATGTAATATAATTAGTATTGCCCTTAGTTTCATTGTAATCACAGCGGAACCTTAATGTTCAATAAACACCAATCCAAAGAGAGGCTAAATGTTAATTCACATTTAACCTCACCGTGTACACTTCAGGGGCTCAGCTTTGGTGTCAAATCTTTTGCTTATTTCTGAAGGAATGTTGTGCAGGGCGAAGACCCCACCGATGTTGATGTCTCCATGTTGATAGAAGCTGGGCTTGGCTGCCCTCCCCAGTATTCTGCATGGTGGCATCTGTGCTGCAGAGGACTGTCAGTGCCAGCAGAATAGTCTGCAGTGCCATCCCACTGCACGTCTCAGATCCAGCACTGCAGTGTACCACGTTTAAATACAGCAGCTTTAATTCTCCACCGAATTGTGATTCTCTAAGTCAGGTATAATATAGGTATGAATGGTGTCGATGCTGTGAATGGTGTAGGAGGAGATCAGTTATGAAAGCCAGAAGGTCCTATTTTTAAATATTACCTGTAAGTCTGGGATAGCCGGTAGCCTTGTTCAGCAATTGACATGTACAAACCCCAATTCCAAAAAAGTTGGGAAAGTATATAAAATGCACATAAAATCAGAAAGCAGTGATTTCTAAATTCTCTTTTACATATATTTAATTGAAAACAGTACAAAGAAAAGATATTTAATGTTTTACCTTGTAAACTTTATTAATTTTTGTAAATATACGCTAATTCCGAATTTGATGCCTGCAACACGTTCCAAAAAAGTTGGAACTGTGTGAGGGAGTGGAAGCAGTCGGAGAGCCAGACGCAACCTTAAGGGGATCCATAAGCTACCCACAACAGGGATAGCCACTAGTACGGGGAAAGGGAGAGAATACCCTGTCAGTGCAGGAGAAAAAAAAGGGTAAATAAGCCCCGGCGTGTCCGCCAAACAAAAAGCAACCCGGAAAAGCGGGCGATAAGACTCGAGCAAAGAAGGATGAGCGGAGAAAAAAGAAAAGGACCCTCCAGCTCAATACAGCCCAATGAGCTCTAACAAGGAGGTAAAAGGAAAAAAAAAGAGGCAACCAAGGTTTACTGCCTCCACAAGGACAAAAAGGAAAACTGAAGAAAGGAATAATAAGCAAAAGAAGACTAGGAAAAATAGTCCTATAAAACTAAGCCTATAACGCTACAGAAGTTCCTGCGGTTCTTTCGAGCAGAAAGAGAAGCAGTCTTCTAACTCCTAACCCAGAGATTACTGGCTAGCATGAAACCAACGTTTACACAGAAGCACCGAGAAGTGCCAACGCTTAAAATAGAGGCGCACATCTGACGCCAATAAAGAGTAATAGGACTAGCAGGAAAAAGAAGAAGAAGGGTGCGAGTGCCCTTTGGCGAGAAAGAACCGCCATAACCGCCAGAAAATAGTGAGCAGGCTAAACCCATGACAATTGGGGTGGGGGGGAGTTTAAAAAAAACACCTGTTTGGAACATTCCACAGTTAACCTCTTAATGCCAAACGCCCCCTAGCGGTCACGCCGGCGTGACGGAAATTATTACATTATACATTTCATTAATTTAATAATATATAATAAACTGCTCACCTCAATATTTTGATTAAATATCCTTAAGATATATCCATTCCTTCTGGGAAAGTGGTTTTTAAGCCCAAAACGTCGGGATAAAACTTCGTAAATAACGTTGGAAACTCGGACCTAATTCTCAAACATGTATTGCAGCTTGATGTCACACCATAAACAATGTGCTGGTAAACTGTTCTGCTTAATTGTATTTCACAAAACTTTGGTTTGAAAAATCATTATACCTTAAGGCTTCAAGAAAAAATACTTTAAAACTTTCATACGGCTGTACATTATTTTTTTCCAATTTTAAACCGACTTGTGCTTTTTTGCACTTGATTACAACTCGTTCGGCTGTGTTCACTTTGGCGTTGTGAAACTCAGCCAGTTTCTGGAGTACCAATCCCATGGCTTAGTATATGTTAGCCAGAGTAGTTTTGAACATGCTTGCAGAGATTTATGCAAAACCGTCGTCAATTGGGTGTATTTCTTTGACTGATAGCACAATAGGCCTATCTGAAGTGGGAAAAACCGTCTTCCACCCGCCTCCACTCTGAGTATTATTAGCTTTCCATTGGGTTTTAAAACTGTCTGTCAAATATTCCAGGAAATAGCCAAGACTCTTATCTTTGAAACAAGCCGGCTATTGAATACAATAGCCGTCGTAAAAAAGGAAATCGAGCCGTGCGTATGAGGAAGTGGCGAGCCACGCGTAATTATCGAACCAAAATGGCGCAGTGTTTTTACCTTGTAGCGTAGCTCGCTACATTCCGTTTAGCAAAGCACAATTAATTAGGTAAGGCCCGCAGTTACATTTTTTACTTTAGAGTATTTTTGATACAGTTTTTGTGTAGTTATGTCGAGATTTTTGAGGCGTTTATCCGTGCACCAAGTGCTAGACGAACTGGATAAGCCAGAAGATGTTTTTGCCGAGGGAGACTCATCCTGTCTCAGTGACGCTGAATCCACTGATGACCGAGATGATGTTGCTGACATGTAAGTTGTTTTATCATACTAACAGTGTTATGCTATAAACGCATTGAATTTCGCCATGGCAGGTAACGTCGTTAGGGCTGGTGGTATTACCGATTTTTCGATATACCAGTGTGAATTCACGCAATGCCATGCGGGTTCGTAATTACATTGTCAACTGTATTTTATTGTTTTTCATACAATTAATATTACAAATTGCACATTCCAACGGTATGATACATAATTTATGAAGTAAACTTAGGGTGTATTGGTGTAAGCATCGAAGGAAATTTAGCTGCAATGCGTGAATCCCTGTGTTTCTTCTGTGAAGCTAACTAACCTTATATACTTATGCATAAAATCGGTCCCTCTCAGCTAAATTAATATAGATAGTATTGCCTTTACAGTGGCAAGCTAGCAAGCATCCCTGTGTTTTCCTGTCTGTTTATTATAGTTTATACGAGTATTAGGAATGGAAGTGTGGTGTTGCTGATTTGCCCACAGCTTACTGTGAACTACAGTCGACGTTCATTGTTAGGGATAGCTGCTACATTATGCGAAGGATGTGCTTTGCCTTGTCTGTTCTGTAGTGATCTTGATGTCTCTGTGCGCACTTACTGTACGTCGCTTTGGATAAAAGCGTCTGCTAAATAAATGTAATGTAATGCAAGCAAAATTACAGGTAACAAGCAGCTAGCTATCTATTTGTGTCTGAGATGAGCTACTAAAACGATTTTTTTGAGTGTGAAATGGCTTCTGGAAGTGTTTAGTAAAGTCATTGTTCCACCTGAGTAAATTGTTCTGTATGCAGTACAGAAGGCTGTGCAGGTAAACAAAATGGTAATTTATGCATGGTATGAGGGAGAGAACATGATAACATGAGGGAGTACTTGTTGATTATTATTATTGTTGATTGTTGTTGTATAAGGGGGACTAATGGGTATATCAACATGGTGGACAATTCCATGGACAGGGTTAGTGGGATTTGTAATGATGCAGATTGCTCTCCTGAGGGAATGTGTAGTCTAAATGGCTTCTGTATGAATGGTTAAATAATCTCTCCTCAACCTCCACCCCGATGTTTTGATCCTTTACCTTTTTTTGTTTTTAGTTCATTTTTTTTAGCTTTTTGGACCCTGCCATTTTGTACTTTCTTTGTGTAAATACGGTAACTTCAGCAATTAGAGGCAAGGATCTTTTTATTTGTTACAGCAGGGGTGTTTTTATTTTTTATCTAGGAAACTGGTGGACTTTTGATTTTTTATCCACTGCACTTTTAGTAGTACACCTTAGTGCACTTGTATATAGTTGATATATGTTTGTCATGTATAAAGTTTTGCCTCCTAAAACCCAACCCCAACGTCCCTGTCATAGGAGGTGGCAACAGAATAAAGGACATGACTGGCAAGCATGAATGTGTAGGGAAGTTTCATACTATTCCCATTATTCATTTGAAAACCTGTTTGCACATTCCTGGACTCATTTCTGGCTAATGGGGCTCTGGTGAAATACACAAGATTCACTGTGCTGCTACATGGGTTTTGACAGCTTTTTGTAACCTTGGGTAGTTAGTTGTGTAATATGCAGAACACCAAGAACACGTCTAAAAATGAACTTTTATTGCCAATATTGACAAATTATCTCATTTTATTGTAAAAACCTAAAAAATAAATCATATTGAGACCTTTCTGGAACATTGCCATTTTTGGCACATTTGGCACCATTTGGCACCATTTGGATAACGAAAAAGGTGCACCTGAAAAAAACCCTGTAAAATTTGAATGGTTTGAGATATTGACACCAGATTGTTACCAGAGGTAGGCAGCATATTGATGAATCAGATAGAGGAGTCATTTCCTTGATTGCATTTGTAGCTCCCCAGGTAAAAATTCTTAAACTTGAATGTAGGTACCCGTTTTTTAGTTTTTTTATATTTTCTGTACATAAATTGTTGTAGTTAAGTATCAAAAACTGGATTTCTATGAGTTCTCACTGCTTAGTCGTAATACTGCAGGTGTCTGCTTTAATAAAAGCCATGAACCATATTTGTACCATTTATAGTTTTTGAGATAACCACCTTTGTTTGTCACTAGTGAAAACAGGCCAAATTTGGCCTATTTTGCCCTCGGTAGGAAGAGGTTAAACAGTTAATGCTATCATCACTGGGTATAAAACGATATCAAAAGACTCTTGATTTCTTGTTTTCAAGTACAGGCGATACTATAACCTCTCTGTATTTGAATGGATCTCTACGGGAATTGGGGGATGGGACTAGATGAAGCTGTAAATTACACGGGAATAGTATGGAACCCATGGTTGGCTAAATGGCTGTAAGTCATCAAGTGTATGAGGTATCAAACGAGCCTGAAACCATCACTCTGCTGCCAGATATGCAATAGATATGGATGGATCACTTTAAGGGTTGTTTCTCCTGACTCATTTTCCAATTGAACTCTATGGAAAAATAATGCTTCTTGGCAAATCAGGAACTACTCCTATCTGGGCAGATGTAAACATACCAAAACATGATTCTTTTTACTTGATAAGTATAGTATTTCTTGTACATTTGTATTTTTATATTTATGGTAAGTAGCCATGGTATATGCAGAAGGAATCCCTCCAAGCCAGTATGATTTTGAAAACTAGCTTACTAGCCAGAGAAGCTAGCTCACAATTACTAAGTAGCTGAACCTACACCATTAAACCACATTAGACCACATTCTCTTCACATGGTAAGATTAAAAAACACAGGACCAAGTTACATTAAATAATTTAGGAAACAGTGGGTAGTATTGCTTTGGAATAGAGCTTGTTAAATTTGTGTGAGCTAAGATAGCCAGTTTCGTTTGTCGTAACTTGGCCTCATTTTAATATCAATGCTTTTAATGACAGGCCTAGACTTTGCTAATTTTACAGTGCACTCCAAAAGTGTTAGGACAATGACACATTTCTTGTTGTTTTGGCTCTGTACTCCAGTACTTTGGATTTGAAATGGAACAGTGATTATGAGGTTAAAGTGCCGACTTTCAGCTTTACAGGGTTTTTACATCCATATCGGGTGAGCCGTGTAGCAATTGTAGCCATTTTTACATATAGCCCTCCTCATTTTTGGGCACCAAAAGTAATCAGACAAATTAGCATAAACTTCAATAAAGTCATCATATTTAATATTCGGTTGTATATCCTTTGCATGCCATGACTTCCTGATATCTGTGACCCATGTCGGGGAAGTGAGGATTAAGTAAAAATGTTTTTATATTCTGAATCCAGCACTCAATGCCCGCTCAACCGTACATTTAATTATATTTAATGGATTTAATTTAATAATAATTATTAAAAATGACAATCATCAATTAATTCGCCAAATTCGTTGATAGGTAAGTCGAACAGTAACCTGATGGATCAACCAACAAGTCAAAATAAAGTTTAAATCATGTCTTAAGATTGAGTAGTTTTATTACAGGAAAACAGTCAATTGGAATATTGAATTGTAATCATACATTAATGTGACGTCCCGTTCCCATCCAGTCCGTTTTCCCGGTTTTGCCATGTCCCTCCGTGTCTTGTTGGATTCCCTTGTCCGTGTTTTCCCCTCTGCTTCAGGCTGGGCGTTTCCCCTCTGTTTCGCTCTCTTGATTTCCCACTTTAGTTTCCGCCTATCGCCTTCCCCGCTCGTTGCATACATTCCTCACCTTTGTGTGTAGCAATCACTCCCGGTTACTTTCCGCACCTGTGCCTTATTGATTCCAATCTCACTCCCTTATTTAACCCACCTGCTGTCTCCCCTTCTTTGTCGGTTCATTACGTGTGTTACCCCTCAGACCCTGTTTACAGTTTGTTAACTAACCTCACTCGTTGTGCATTCTTCTCGTTTCTGGTCCCGAATTTGCTGATCGCTTGGTTGTGGGCTAATTCCCCTTACAGCTTTCAGTTCACCTGTCCTGCAGTTTGGTAGTTATCCTCCCCTGACGTTTGCTGTTTGCATGCCGCTAACTTGTCTCCTTCTAACCACCAGCTGCCCCGGCTTCTACTCATCTGTAGCAGTGTCTGTTCCCTGTGTGTGTGTGTGTTACGGTACCTCCAACTCCAGCTCGTGAAAGGTCCGCTGTTGTGTTCAAGCCTGGCTACCCTTCAGTTGTTCCTGTCCGGCCGTAGCTACCTCCTGTACTACGGTTACGGTTCCAGGTTCTCTGGAATTCAGCCAGCTCCAACCGGACCTACCTGAGCTACGCCACACCACCCAGCCCTGCCGAGTTTCGCCGGCTACCTACCTTTGTTGTCGGATAATCTCCGTGAAGACCTCCCGGTCCAAATCCTGTCTAAAATTCCATGTTAACTACCCTCTGCTTTCTGTCCAGTACCCGAGTTGACCTCCCGGTCCAGTTCCTGTCCAGTCCCGGGGTGAAGTTCTCCACCCAGAAGAGTCCAGTTTCGGCTTGGAACAATAGTGCCGTTCCAGTAACCAGTTCCTGAGTGGATCACCCGGTCCAGTTCCAGTCCAGTCCCGGTGTGAAGTTCACCAACCGTAAGAGTCCAGTTCCGGCTTGGAACAAGTTCCGTTCCAGTACCCGTTTCCTGAGTGGACCTCCGAGTCCAGTTCCAGTCCTGTCTCGGTGTGAAGTACACCGCCAGTTCAAGTCCAGTTCCGGCTTGGAACACACTCCGGAGTTTCAAGTCCAGCTCCGGCTTGGAGCAGTCCGTTTCGGACTTCCTGAGTTTACCTGTGTTATACTGTGTTTTGTCTTTCCTGTACAGCTTTGGGACTACCCCAAAGCTTAAATAAATATTATTTCCTTTTGAATCTGCCTCAGTCGTGCATTTAGGTCCAACCTTCCCCAGGATCGTAACAGAATGAACCGACCAGATAAGGACCTAGCCGACTTCCTGTCCCCGTTCCACCCCGCCTTCGGCCGCTATGCTGCAAGGCAGTCCCTTTACGAACTGGCCTGCCAGGATGCTCTGGAGAAGCACCTGAGCCAGTGCCTGGGTGAGAACCAAGGCCCGGGCGATGCGAGGACCGCCGGCCTCCAGGGTGACGCACTCGCCGTCGCCACAGGCCGGTCTCCAAGGCGACGCCATCGCCGTCCCCTCCGGCCGGCCTCCAGGGCTACACAGTCGCCGCTGGCCAGCCCTCAGGGCGATGTTGCGGTCACCGCTGCCCGTCCCCAGGGCAACTATGCAGTCGCCGTCGCTCCTTCCAGCTCCCAAGACGACGTTGTGGAGCAGTTCCGTCACGCCTTCGCCTCCCAATCCGCGGCCGACGATCTACTGGACCGCCGGGTAGATCTTGTGTTGGAGGTGCTGAAGGGTCTGGCGGAGCAAGTTTCACGGACGTCGCTTGTCGGCAGCTCCCTGGACGAGGAGTCCTTTTCCGCTGCCCGTCCCCAGGGCGATTATGCAGTCACCGTCGCTCCCTCCAGCTCCCAAGACGCAGCCGTCGCCGCCTCCTGTTTCCAGGGCGACGCAGCCGTCGCCGCCTCCTGCCTCCAGGGCGATGCAGCAGTCGCCGCCTCCTGTTTCTAGGGCGACGCGGCAGTCGCCGCCTCCTGTTTCCAGGGCGACGCGGCAGTCGCCGCCTCCTGTTTCCAGGGCGACGCGGCAGTCGCCGCCTCCTGTTTCCAGGGCGACGCGGCAGTCGCCGCCTCCTGTTTCCAGGGCGACGCGGCAGTCGCCGCCTCCTGTTTCCAGGGCGACGCAGCAGTCGCCGCCTCCTGTTTCCAGGGCGACGCAGCAGTCGCCGCCTCCTGTTTCCTGGGCGACGCAGCAGTCGCCGCCTCCTGTTTTCAGGGCGACGCAGCCGTCGCCGCTTCCTGCCTCCAGGGCGATGCAGTCGTCGCCGCCTCCTGCTTCCAGGGCGACGCAGTCGTCGCCGCCTCCTGCTTCCAGGGCGATGCAGTCGTCGCCGCCTCCTGCTTCCTGGGCGACGCAGCTGTCGCCGCCTCCTGCTTCCAGGGCGATGCAGTCGTCGCCGCCTCCTGCTTCCAGGGCGACGCAGTCGTCGCCGCCTCCTGCTTCCAGGGCGATGCAGCCGTCGCCGCCTCCTGCTTCCAGGGCGACGCAGCCGTCGCCGCCTCCTGCTTCCAGGGCGATGCAGTCGTCGCCGCCTCCTGCTTCCAGGGCGATGCAGTCGTCGCCGCCTCCTGCTTCCAGGGCGATGCAGCCGTCGCCGCCTCCTGCTTCCAGGGCGATGCAGTCGTCGCCGCCTCCTGCTTCCAGGGCGATGCAGTCGTCGCCGCCTCCTGCCTCCAGGGCGATGCTTTCATCGCCGCTCCTGTCCGTTCCCCTTCCAGCCCTCCTGTCCGTTCCCCTTCCAGCCCTCCTGTCCGTTCCCCTTCCAGCCCTCCTGTCCCGCCACGTTCCAGCCCTCCTGTCCCGCCACGTTCCAGCCCTCCTGTCCCGCCACGTTCCAGCCCTCCTGTCCCGCCTCGTTCCAGCCCTCCTGTCCCGCCACGTTCCAGCCCTCCTGTCCCGCCACGTTCCAGCCCTCCTGTCCGTTCCCCTTCCAGCCCTCCTGTCCCGCCACGTTCCAGCCCTCCTGTCCCGCCACGTTCCAGCCCTCCTGTCCCGCCTCGTTCCAGCCCTCCTGTCCCGCCACGTTCCAGCCCTTCTGTCCCGCCACGTTCCAGCCCTCCCGTCCCGCCACGTTCCAGCCCTCCCGTCCCGCCACGTTCCAGCCCTCCCGTCCCGCCACGTTCCAGCCCTCCCGTCCCGCCACGTTCCAGCCCTCCCGTCCCGCCACGTTCCAGCCCTCCCGTCCCGCCACGTTCCAGCCCTCCCGTCCCGCCACGTTCCAGTCCCCCAGTCCCGCCCCGTTCCAGTCATCCAGTCCCGCCCCGTTCCAGTCATCCAGTCCCGCCCCGTTTCAGTCATCCAGTCCCGCCCCGTTCCAGTCATCCAGTCCCGTCCCGTTCCAGTCATTCAGTCCCGCCCCGTTCCACTCTTCCAGTCCCGCTACGCCGCCGGCCTCCTGAGCGGTTCCGCCCGCGCCGCGGCTGGCCTCCTGAGCGGTTCCGCCCGCGCCATGGCCGGCCTCCTGAGCGGTTCCGCCCGCGCCACAGCCGGCCTCCTGAGCGGTTCCGTCCGCGCCGCGGCTGGCCTCCTGAGCGGTTCCGCCCGCGCCACGGTCGGCCTCCTGAGCGGTTCCGCCCGCGCCACAGCCGGCCTCCTGAGCGGTTCCGTCCGCGCCGCGGCTGGCCTCCTGAGCGGTTCAGCCCGCCCTGTAGCCGACCTCCTGAACGTTCCAGCCCTCATCCTCCTGTATTTTCTCGGGTGAACGCCAGGAGGCGTTCATTTAGGGGGAGGTACTGTGACGTCCCGTTCCCATCCAGTCCGTTTTCCCGGTTTTGCCATGTCCCTCCGTGTCTTGTTGGATTCCCTTGTCCGTGTTTTCCCCTCTGCTTCAGGCTGGGCGTTTCCCCTCTGTTTCGCTCTCTTGATTTCCCACTTTAGTTTCCGCCTATCGCCTTCCCCGCTCGTTGCATACATTCCTCACCTTTGTGTGTAGCAATCACTCCCGGTTACTTTCCGCACCTGTGCCTTATTGATTCCAATCTCACTCCCTTATTTAACCCACCTGCTGTCTCCCCTTCTTTGTCGGTTCATTACGTGTGTTACCCCTCAGACCCTGTTTACAGTTTGTTAACTAACCTCACTCGTTGTGCATTCTTCTCGTTTCTGGTCCCGAATTTGCTGATCGCTTGGTTGTGGGCTAATTCCCCTTACAGCTTTCAGTTCACCTGTCCTGCAGTTTGGTAGTTATCCTCCCCTGACGTTTGCTGTTTGTATGCCGCTAACTTGTCTCCTTCTAACCACCAGCTGCCCCGGCTTCTACTCATCTATAGCAGTGTCTGTTCCCTGTGTGTGTGTGTGTTACGGTACCTCCAACTCCAGCTCGTGAAAGGTCCGCTGTTGTGTTCAAGCCTGGCTACCCTTCAGTTGTTCCTGTCCGGCCGTAGCTACCTCCTGTACTACGGTTACGGTTCCAGGTTCTCTGGAATTCAGCCAGCTCCAACCGGACCTACCTGAGCTACGCCACACCACCCAGCCCTGCCGAGTTTCGCCGGCTACCTACCTTTGTTGTCGGATAATCTCCGTGAAGACCTCCCGGTCCAAATCCTGTCTAAAATTCCATGTTAACTACCCTCTGCTTTCTGTCCAGTACCCGAGTTGACCTCCCGGTCCAGTTCCTGTCCAGTCCCGGGGTGAAGTTCTCCACCCGGAAGAGTCCAGTTTCGGCTTGGAACAATAGTGCCGTTCCAGTAACCAGTTCCTGAGTGGATCACCCGGTCCAGTTCCAGTCCAGTCCCGGTGTGAAGTTCACCAACCGTAAGAGTCCAGTTCCGGCTTGGAACAAGTTCCGTTCCAGTACCCGTTTCCTGAGTGGACCTCCGAGTCCAGTTCCAGTCCTGTCTCGGTGTGAAGTACACCGCCAGTTCAAGTCCAGTTCCGGCTTGGAACACACTCCGGAGTTTCAAGTCCAGCTCCGGCTTGGAGCAGTCCGTTTCGGACTTCCTGAGTTTACCTGTGTTATACTGTGTTTTGTCTTTCCTGTACAGCTTTGGGACTACCCCAAAGCTTAAATAAATATTATTTCCTTTTGAATCTGCCTCAGTCGTGCATTTAGGTCCAACCTTCCCCAGGATCGTAACAATTAATTGATGAACATCGGCTCACTGCTTATAATTTACAAAAAGAAAGGAGACATTTAAACATTAAATTTAAATTACCAGAAAAGAGAGAGTGACCGATGAGCCAGAAATTGCCAGTATTACCCTTCTCCAGCGCAAAAGGAACAAAGATGTAAGAACGCCAAGGGGCAAGGAAAAACTTGCATCTGTCTGTAGACTCCACTGCGTAGCGTGACACTCATAGAACTTTCACACTATGAACTGACCTAACTTCAACTGATCTAACTGCAACTGCTAAACTAATTGAAACTCTTTCCTACGGCTTCCCCCTAAGTACCTTACCCAGCAGGGAGGGGATAAGGTGTGAAAAGGGGGGGGGGGGGAATCCTTTATGGCAAGACTGGCTCATCTGAAAGTGGAAACTTTAATTAAGAAATAAACTGTCTCATGTTGTTCATTTCCGCATGATATTATTATTAAACAATCCAGGGTTATAACATCATTCCAACGACACTAAACAACCCTGGGTCACATCAAACAACTCTGAGAACCTCTACAAAGAGACATTTTGCTCCTGCTTTTAATAACAGAAGTTGAATGATTGTTGTACAATCATTCAGATTTTGGCAGAGAGACAGACAGGGAGAGAAACAGAGAGAGGTATAGAGAGAGAGAGCAACAGACATTAAAGACAACATCCCGACACCCAACAACATCAAAAGACTCCTGATATCTTATTTTCAGGTATGGTAGTTTCAACCAAGTTGAGAAACGTTTGAACTAGTCTTTGCGAAGCAGGTTGAGTTTTGCATGCTTGATCCAATAATGTTATGGCTTGGTTGACATTAACATAAAAATGGACCATTTGTGTAAATGTTATAATACCTTGATCCAGAAAGTTGGCAGAGCAACCTTTTCCAGAATGCTAACTGTGGCTCTCATTGACACATGACCCATAAACGCTAAAGTTCTGGAACACTGCCTGCATGTGTAGAACCACACAGTCTGTCATGATTTATTCCATTGAAATCATAGCACATTTTGGGCCCTATCTTACACCCGGCGCAAAGCGGCGCTAACCCAAACGCAAGTGTCTTTGCTATCTTACACCCGGCGCATGGTTCATAATAACGCCTTGCGTTCACGTCCTTTAACTACCATGTATTCTTGCGCCCATTACAAGTGAACTGGGCATGTTGGTCTTAAGACGAGGAGTGGCCGGGATTCTTTCTGGCGTATTGCTATCTTGAGCCAGCAGAAAGCGCTTGCGCTAGAACCACCACAAACCTGGTCTAAAGTCATGTCGCAGTTGTTTACATGTTATTTTAACGGCGCATATAAGTGCGTCTACATAGGCGTGTGCACAACGCGCGTACCATCCTGTCTGTTACACACAGGGCACGCACAAGCATGACTAAAATATCTAGATCACAATGCAAAATATTATTATTGTGTAGGCTATGTCAAAAATGCATAATAATAAAAGGTTCCATAGGTCCACATACCTTTCCCTCAGCGAAGGGAAACGATGCCACATTACATTGCTCTCAGCCCACTCCATCAACATCCAGGCGATGTGCGATGGTACGGGACAATGGCTATCCGTTAAAAAGGAGCTGATAACACCTATATCAAGCCTAATGCGCAAATTGTCATTCAATGGAAAACTCGCGCACTGCAATAGACGGACATTTGAGTTTTGAAAATGCGCTTCTGTAATGGGGCGTGACGTGTGAGATGGGAGGAGCCAAACGCAGCAAGGGGAATCATTAAGCCCTTAGGCCACTAAGGCGGGATACCTGCAGATAAGGGAGGAGACAAGACAACGAACACCACAACAAACGCTACTAACCGGCTCACTGTCACACGCCAATTAGAGCGCAAGGACAGGATACTGAACAGCCAGAAATAATACGCGCCCTGTCTCGGTAACGAGACACATAATAACGGGCGAGTAGCGTAAAGACAAACATAAAACACAAACAAACACTGCAAAATAATATGATAGTATGAGGAGGCGAAAGGAACAGATCCAACGTTTCCAAGCTACTCTCAGACTCGCGGTCACACACAAACGTGTCCACAACATCGCCCAATCCTCCATGTAGGAAGACATGCACCCAAAAGACGAACAGAACAGCAGTTCCGAA
Organism: Synaphobranchus kaupii; assembly: GCA_029718625.1. Lineage (NCBI taxonomy): Eukaryota > Metazoa > Chordata > Actinopteri > Anguilliformes > Synaphobranchidae > Synaphobranchus > Synaphobranchus kaupii. The sequence goes on from CM056378.1 coordinate 2,142,603, forward strand.
CAAAATCGTCAAACTCCATGAAAGGAGAAAGGCACCGAAAGGAACGAACAGGACAGGCAGTACCAGACATTTACCGGCTAGACCAAAGCGAGATTCATTGAAAATACACGCCCTGCCTCTCTATGATGAGAAAAATAACGAGGCGCACAGGAACAGAGATTTAACATTCCATGGCGAGATTAATAGGCTCGCAGTCAAACGCAAACATGTCCAAAACATCGCCCGGTATCCCTAAGAGACGAATTGCACCGAAGGGCGAACAGAAACACAGTTCCGAACAAAATCGCCCAAATCTCCATACACAGAGAAATAGCACAAAAGACGAAAGGACAGCTGCACCGAAACTGTCGGCTATCTGACTAACACAAGCACTAACACAAATACAAGCCCTGCCTCTCAGTAAAGAGAAATGTAACGAGGCGAACAGGAACAGAGATTTAACGTTCCATGGCTATTTAATTAGTTTGCAGTCTAATGCAGAAAACAGAGGTAAACACCCGATCTCCCAGGAGAGAGAAACATTTTACAGGTGAGCCGACGGGGCACCGTCGTCCCATAACTTTACTATCCAAAAAGACTAACGCAAAAATAGCACGACAGCCTCTAGATATAAACAAAAACCCTGAGTCACAACAAGGAGGAACGTAGTCCACGAGAAGGAGACAAAACAAGAAATAAACGCACCAAAGCTAGGCTACTCACTGGCTCACAGTAATCCGGAAATGAGTGGAAGCAAAACGCCAGGTCTCTCAGTAAGAAAACCAAATAACAGGCGAAAATGGACCAGAGAAACTACTACTCTATACTTCTACGAGCTAAGAACTAAGTAGAAGCGAAACGCCCGATCTCCCTATGGGAAGACATGTGCCGAAGGGCGAACAGAACTACTGTTCCGAACAGAATCGCCCATAACTCCATACACGGAGAAAAAGCACTAAAAAGGCAAAATAGAGCAGAGATTTACGGTCCCAAACTTCTACGAGATAATCAACTACCAAGCCAGCAAGAAATAAGCCCTGCCTCAACCAAGGAGAAGAGTCTGGCTGCAGACATCCACCGTTAAGCCCCACGTCCACCGCCAGGCCCCTCGGGGCCTGAGCATTGACCTGGAAGTTGCGTCATGTGCCCTGGCGTCACTTCCGACTACGTGCATGGACCTTTTCGTTACTTCCCCATTCTGTTTGCAGAACACACTAAACGAGCCGGACGTGTCTTCATTTGTCCAAGCAAGTTTGTTCTTTTTTCTAATAAGTGGATTTCAACGAGCCAACATCTGCCAACAAGGTAAATGATGCCAATGTACTGTTGGAACCAATGACGTTAACGTTAAGCAGCAGACAACAACTTAATACTAGGAGTTGGCTAGCTAGCTCACGTTAGCAAATTAGCACTAATGTTACTAACTTGTATGTTGTTTTTTCCATTGCTATGTTTATTTGTAGCGCAGCAAACGTTTGCAATCATGATAAGTCATGAATCATAATGTTTGTGTAACGTAACTAGCTAACGTAAGCTAACGTTAAGTAGTAGCTAGCTTTCTAGCCATTAGTGTTTGTCTAATGGCAGTTAAGTAACGACATACTTTATATATTGTTTGTTTTACAAACATTAGCACTAAAATTAATATCAGTTTTATGTGTGTTGCTAATGTAACGTTAACGTTATGTATGTAACGTTAGCCGCCTACTGTAGTTAGATGCCAGCTCTCTGTTCTCAAGTTGGTCTTTTAACGTTTGCTTACTCGCTACAATAGTTTTTTGTGGGGGGGGGGGGGGGGGGGGGTAATGCTTTTATTGGCAATCATTATTTGTACGAACATATTAAGTTATTGTACTGTATTAAATAGAGCCATTTTAAATGTTATTGTACTTATTCTGTTATGTTTTTTGTTTTTTTTTGTTTGTTTTTTTACAGATGCATCATTCCATTCTCCAGGGCAATTCAAATTTAGAACTTGACAGATGCACAACCTGCTGCAATTTATATCACTGTCCACTTTGCCTGACCTTCAAACCCACAAAACTTAATCGATTAAAGTCTCATGTATATTTCCATCTAAAACATGCACTGACTTTCAAATGTATGTTTGTTTAAACAATTGTTAGATTTTAGTAATTTCAAAGTGTGTTTAGCAACATGTTTCAGTTTGAAGTAGAATCTGTATGCCCCAACATATTGGAGACTTAGGTGCTGAACGGCCTGGGAAATGAGCTATGTTCATTTCCTCCCCCTCCCGCATTGTTAAGTACTCATTGTCACCTGCATGAATGCCCCCCCGAGTTTCCTGGGAATCCCAGCCTGGTAGAATAACGTGTGAAATAAAGTTATTGATCTAAGCCCTGAGACAGGAAACTAGGAAGAAGAACCAGAGATAGGAGTGAAGTAACACAGCCACAAGACTTCCCTGTCTAGCCTACCTTTTGTTATCACCTACATGACATTTCCTGTTTTCTGTGTATAAATGCTGGGCCGGTTTAAGTGTAAGTAATGTTAGACTAGAAGCTGACATAAACATCATGCTAATAAAGAAGTTATAGCTACTGTCTTTCATCACAGAACCGATTCAAGACCCTCTTATTTCTTGAACGTAATTGCAAGTACCGGCAACGAACAGAACTGTCATTGAGAAATACAAAGCAATTCTTCACCATTTAAACAATTAGATGGTGTAAGATATTCGTACTGTCAACAAGATGCATTATGGTTCATTTGTAAGTTAGTGGACACTTTCATGCAAAACAGTCCAAAAGAGTTTTCCAGCTGCCCCGTGTCCTGGGAATGGAGGAGAGCGAGGTGGCCAAGGCCCTCATTGCATACACCTGGCTCGCTGACGTGGTTGGGGAAGCAGAGCACAACGAGATTGTGGGACCATTTGTTTTTATTTTCAGTAACCAGCAGGATATGGAGCGATTCTTAATTGAAATTGTGGACCACAGGCGTTACATAATTTTCTGTCTTCTTCCCTTACAGCCTGTAAGGACTACTAGTAAAGACTACTCGTGTTATATAGTGTACATAAACATATGTATAGTTTTGGATTGCATGGGTGTGTTGTGTAAGTTCTTATTGGTTGTCCTTTTTTCCCTTTGTTATTTTCTTATTAGACTATTGATATTCCAAAAAAAATTAAAGAATTTTACAAATTATTAATTTGTGTGGTTGCTAAAGTCTATGGCTGCCTAATCTGTTCTTCTGTCATTCCATCATTTTGGGTTATTTGTACTTTTAAAGTTCCCTGATAGACTATCATATAAAGTGATGAAGAAAATGTTAGCCATATTCCCTATTCCTATATCACACATACACCTCAGCACAAATAAACCTTGCATAAGGTCATGGAATCTGTCCATGGTTCTGCAATGCTTAAAACATGCCTTCTGTCAGAAATTGTACAGTGCTGCACAATCATTTGTATTTAGTGTTACACAGTGTTTAATGGTATGGACAAAGAGTTCAACATTGGGAACAGTCTGCTGGCTTGTATTGAGATGCCTATTATACCTCAAAATAACATTTTCAAAAATCTAGCAAGGTTCATAATATACATATAAACCCTTAGATCACTACTGAGTTTGTAAATTAAGTTTGGAACTGTGACGACTCCATAGTTGGAAACATCAATAATGTTGATGAAGCTGTAGTGTAGACTTGCAGTGACTGCTAGTAGGTGTGGTTGAATCTTGTTGAAAGCACTGAGGATGTAGAAGTACTTTATTGATCCCACAATGGGAAATTTCTTCTTCAATCGTTACACTCCAGTAATACACAGTAAATATAACACGTGTACATTATTACAGGGAAGCCAGACCAGAGAAGGGATCAGCTATTCTTTTGTTAAAGTAGACAGTGATACAATTTGCAGCAGGTTGTGCATCTGTCAAGTTGTAAATTTGAATTTCCCTGTAGAATGGAATGATGCATCTGTAAAAAAAAAAAAAACATAACAGAATAAGTACAATAACTTAACACGTTCGTACAAATAATGATTGCCAATAATAACATTACATGTTGGCTATCTGTTACATACATAACGTTAACGTTACATTAGCAACACACATAAAACTGTTTGTAAAACAAACAATATATAAAGTATGTCGTTACTTAACTGCCATTGGACAAACACTAATGGTTAGAAAGCTAGTTACTACTTAACGTTAGCTTACGTTAGCTAGTTACGTTACACAAACATTATGATTCATGACTTATCACGATTGCAAACGTTTGCTGCGCTACAAATAAACAGCAATGGAAAAAACAACATACAAGTTGGTCACATTAGTGTTAATTTGCTAACGTGAGCTAGCTAGCCAACTCATAGTATTAAGTTGTTGTCTGCTGCTTAACGTTAACGTTATTGGTTTCAACATAACATTGGCATCATTTACCTTGGTGGGAGTTGTCGGCTCGTTGAAATCCATTTATTACGAACAGAACAAATTTGCATCGACAAAAGGTGATGTGTCCGGCTCATCTGTTGTGTTCGCAAACAGAATGGGGAAATAACGAAAAGGTCCATGCATGTGGTCGGAAGTGACGCCAGGGCACATGACGCAACTTCCAGGTCCATGCTCAGGCCCCGAAGGGCCTGGCGGTGGACGTGGGACTTAACGGTGGATGTCTGCAGCCAGACTCTATTGCAACCAAGAGACGTTAACAATAGGCGAGTAGCCAAAATGGTACGAGAACTCACAGCCAACAATACACCACAGTACAAAACAAGGAACAATTAACAATTAATGTCGGAGCCCCGAATGAAGGAAACGGTAGGCTTATATACATCTCTCAGGTGACTACGCACAGGTGTAAACGCTTAACAGAAACTCCCCCAACTCAGCAGGGCGGAGCAAGCATCTACCAAAAGGGCAGCGCCCTCGTGTGGCCACCGAGGAAAACGACCGCATAGGACAACAGGGTTCAAAACCATGACAGCTTCAGATGTCATTACAATACAGGTCTGTTTATCTAGGAATACAGCCTGTAAGTAAATAGAATGGTTTGTGACTGAAAAAAGTTTAAAACCTTGTCCAGTGAATATTGCTTTTATTGTTTTTCAAATAGCCAAGGCTACAGCGGATTCGCTATGCCTATGGTTAAAAAACGGAGATACGTAAATGTCACCATGTTAACTGAATTGTAACCTTAGTTATTCTTCGTCCTTCATATTTTTTTAATTACAGTGACAAGGTTTCCATACCCTCAGCTTATTAAAACCCCGTTGATTTCACCTGTTATTCCATAACTGAACAAAATATTTTAAAGAGAACTAAGCGTCTAATTAGAAACGAAAACAAATTTGCAGCACGTTACAATTAATTTAAATACCATTATCTGCATGTGCGCTTTAGAGGAGCAGGTTTGTTTCCCCTGCTGCAAATCGCACTTTTAACGGTCTTCCTGGGAAAGTGGATTGTTGTAAAGCTACCTGTAAAACTGGTAGTAAAAAACTAAAAGTACATTACGCTACCAGTAAAACTGGCTGGTCACATTTCCATAAGCAGGACATTATAAAAGAAGGGAAAATATGCGTGAACCTATGGGTTGCCAACCTGACAGCTTTATTGTATTTGTTGTCATCATTAAGGTAAAATAACGTTATTTATTTTATTAATCAAAATTAGAATGCAGGTAATGAACTTCGAATGAAGCTTGAACATGGGTTCATTGCTTCATTGCATAATCAAACGAAATTCGTTAAACAAGCAGGCTAATTTGGCGTTTTCTAAGGTGAGACGGAAGCCATTGGTAGCTTATTCTCAGCTGTTGCAGGTGCCTTTAACTAAATTTAACCGCATATATTTTGTAGAATAACAGCACTGTCGGGAATTACCGGGAACTCATAATGGTTTGTCCGAATAATATTTATCATAGGCTACTATTGATCCATATAGCCTATTCCTTCATCGCACTAAACACGCACGAGCATGTCTGTTTCACCATCATATAAGCAATCCGCCAAGGTGGAAAAGCAGGCTTTTAAAGGGAATGGGATATGACATTTTGATTGGTTTATTGCATGTCACGACCAAGACACACCTATAATTAATGAAGAGACTAGTTTCAGCCCACTTGCACGCTGCGCCGTGCTTAGCGCCAAAAAAACACGCCGTTAAAATAGCAAAAGTGGACTTGGACACGCCCTAAATGGACTTTACGCCATGCGCTTAGACCAAGCGCCAAGATCGCCAAGATAGGGCCCTTTATCTTAAATATTTTCTTACATTATCTTGCATATTGCTCAATAAAATCCAACACTGCAGATGCAGGCCCCTGTTCACATATCACAATTGATTTTGGTTAGATTGATACATGTATGGCCTGTTTTACCAGGTTTTATGCATAATGTTTAAATGAGCACTGAGACAGTTAAAAACATATTTGAATTGTATTAGTATTCAGTACAAGAACTTTTCATATTACTGCAAATTATGAAAAAATGCTAAAACGTTGTGTAAGTCGCTCTGGATAAATACCTGTAATGTAATGTAGATGAATGTACTAAATGAAGAGGTTTTTTTTTTTAATGGTCACAATAGAATGAACCAGTTGTAATGGTATTTCAAAATGAGTCAGCCAACTAAGGCTGCATTCAAATAGTCAAAAAAATAGCTCCTTTTTCCTTTCCTTGCCACTTTTCCTTGACCTCGCCAGAAAACATCATGGGGGTCAAGGAAAAGTTGGAAGGAGAGATTTACAAGGAATCTAGCGTAACTGTGGAATTCAAACCTCCTTCTCTACCTTGCGTCATGGTGCGACGTCCAGTTGTATTGACGTGACTGTTCAACATAGCGAACTACAACTTCACAAAAAATTACGAAAAAAGGCGCATCATTGCCGTCTGCATTTCACTTGAACTGTTAGTTTTATCTCTGCGAAATTTAGCCTCTTAATGCAGCCTAAGCCACGTAGTGCTGGCGGAAGTTCTTGAGTTCATCAAGTGGACACAGGTTCATGAATATCATTTATTTCATAATACAGTCCCTCCAGGATTTTGCGATGTCACGATCGCAACTATTAACGCAAAATCAACTAAACTCCGCGAAAGTTGCAAGAGCTTGCATTTTTTTCCAATCACCTCAACTTTCCCATGAAAAATTGTCAAATCATTTGACAATTTAACAAATCATTTGTGTTGCGTCCCTGGCTTACAAGGCAACTTACAAAATGTTTTTCATTAAAATAACTCCTCCGTTGTAGCGAGTCTCATAAAGTAGGGGGTGCATCCCAATATTCTTCACTCCCCACCTCCTTTTCTCCACTCCCCCATTACCACTCCTCTCCTGACCAGAAGTACGCAAAACTGCCTGAATGTTTCGAGTACAAGTATTTGCATGTACAGTATACAATGTATCTGACATTGCGGATTGTGTCAAGACATTCATTAATACGTAACCATTAATACGTAATCAAGATGTAATCAGCAACATGAGATTAAAACAAAAAGATCTGTTTGTGGTAGTGGAGGAAAGGATGGTGCATTTTTTGAGTATTGGGACGCACCCTCCGTTAGTTTCGCCGTCATTACTGAGTGTTAGTGTTGTGTCGTTCGCGAACGATTCGTTCAAAAGAACGAATCTTTTGGGTGAACGAACTGAACTGAATCACTTACTGAAAAGATCCGTTCATTTCTCAGTTCAGTTCAGTTCAGTTCACGAACGGATCTGATCAGCAGCGAGCGTGCACCGTGCAGGGAGGGGGAGGGACTGCCGCGAGCGAACGTGATTCGTCCCTTGCGAACCAGTTCTGCTGTGCTGAACGAATCATTCGCATTTGCTTCTTCCTATTCCATTTCGGACGTATTGTTCTAAGTATTGTATAGCCGAAATGAGTACCGTGTTTGCGTGTTGTATACTAGAAAGTTTTTTTTTCTTTTTTTTCTCTAATTTGTTTCCTAAATTGTTCGAAATAAAGTTTATATAAAAAAAAAAAATTATAAAAAAAATTCGCGGGCGGGCGCCGAGCGAGGCAGCGAGCGTGCAGAGTGGACTGATTCGTTCACTGCGTGACGTGACGTGATCCTGAGTGATAATCAGCGGCTCAAACTGCCAGAATCAGGCCCAGCAAGTTAAGACTTAAAAGTCATTGAAAACCAGCGTTCACCTCCAATATTGATATTCAACGAGGAAACTTTTAAAATATCAAGATTTGTAAACGGAGTTTGGCGCATTTGTCAAAGCGAAAGCACTTCCGCATGAACTGTTCGGCCGTCAGTTCACTGAGTGAACGAACTGTGACGCAACGGTGCAAGTTCAGTGATCCGTTCACTGAAGCTACTAGACACAGTGAGTTAACGTGACGTGATCCTGAATGATAATCAGCGGCTCAAACTGCCAGAATCAGGCCCAGCAAGTTAAGACTTAAAAGTCATTGAAAACCAGCGTTCACCTCCAATATTGATATTCAACGAGGAAACTTTTAAAATATCAAGATTTGTAAACGGAGTTTGGCGCATTTGTCAAAGCGACAGCACTTCCGCATGAACTGTTCGGCCGTCAGTTCACTGAGTGAACGAACTGTGACGCAACGGTGCAAGTTCAGTGATCCGTTCACTGAAGCTACTAGACACAGTGAGTTAACGTGACGTGATCCTGAGTGATAATCAGCGGCTCAAACTGCCAGAATCAGGCCCAGCCAGTTAAGACTTAAGTCATTGAAAACCAGCGTTCACCTCCAATATTGATATTCAACGAGGAAACTTTTAAAATATCAAGATTTGTAAACGGAGTTTGGCGCATTTGTCAAAGCGACAGCACTTCCACATGAACTGTTCGGCCGTCAGTTCACTGAGTGAACGAACTGTGACGCAACGGTGCAAGTTCAGTGATCCGTTCACTGAAGCTACTAGACACAGTGAGTTAACGTGATGTGATCCTGAGTGATAATCAGCGGCTCAAACTGCCAGAATCAGGCCCAGCAAGTTAAGACTTAAAAGTCATTGAAAACCAGCGTTCACCTCCAATATTGATATTCAACGAGGAAACTTTTTAAAATATCAAGATTTGTAAACGGAGTTTGGCGCATTTGTCAAAGTTACAGCACTTCCGCATGAACTGTTCGGCCGTCAGTTCACTGAGTGAACGAACTGTGACGCAACGGTGCAAGTTCAGTGATCCGTTCACTGAAGCTACTAGACACAGTGAGTTAACGTGACGTGATCCTGAGTGATAATCAGCGGCTCAAACTGCCAGAATCAGGCCCAGCCAGTTAAGACTTAAGTCATTGAAAACCAGCGTTCACCTCCAATATTGATATTCAACGAGGAAACTTTTAAAATATCAAGATTTGTAAACGGAGTTTGGCGCATTTGTCAAAGCGACAGCACTTCCGCATGAACTGTTCGGCCGTCAGTTCACTGAGTGAACGAACTGTGACGCAACGGTGCAAGTTCAGTGATCCGTTCACTGAAGCTACTAGACACAGTGAGTTAACGTGACGTGATCCTGAGTGATAATCAGCGGCTCAAACTGCCAGAATCAGGCCCAGCAAGTTAAGACTTAAAAGTCATTGAAAACCAGCGTTCACCTCCAATATTGATATTCAACGAGGAAACTTTTAAAATATCAAGATTTGTAAACGGAGTTTGGCGCATTTGTCAAAGCGACAGCACTTCCGCATGAACTGTTCGGCCGTCAGTTCACTGAGTGAACGAACTGTGACGCAACGGTGCAAGTTCAGTGATCCGTTCACTGAAGCTACTAGACACAGTGAGTTAACGTGATGTGATCCTGAGTGATAATCAGCGGCTCAAACTGCCAGAATCAGGCCCAGCAAGTTAAGACTTAAAAGTCATTGAAAACCAGCGTTCACCTCCAATATTGATATTCAACGAGGAAACTTTTTAAAATATCAAGATTTGTAAACGGAGTTTGGCGCATTTGTCAAAGTTACAGCACTTCCGCATGAACTGTTCGGCCGTCAGTTCACTGAGTGAACGAACTGTGACGCAACGGTGCAAGTTCAGTGATCCGTTCACTGAAGCTACTAGACACAGTGAGTTAACGTGACGTGATCCTGAGTGATAATCAGCGGCTCAAACTGCCAGAATCAGGCCCAGCCAGTTAAGACTTAAGTCATTGAAAACCAGCGTTCACCTCCAATATTGATATTCAACGAGGAAACTTTTAAAATATCAAGATTTGTAAACGGAGTTTGGCGCATTTGTCAAAGCGACAGCACTTCCGCATGAACTGTTCGGCCGTCAGTTCACTGAGTGAACGAACTGTGACGCAACGGTGCAAGTTCAGTGATCCGTTCACTGAAGCTACTAGACACAGTGAGTTAACGTGACGTGATCCTGAGTGATAATCAGCGGCTCAAACTGCCAGAATCAGGCCCAGCAAGTTAAGACTTAAAAGTCATTGAAAACCAGCGTTCACCTCCAATATTGATATTCAACGAGGAAACTTTTAAAATATCAAGATTTGTAAACGGAGTTTGGCGCATTTGTCAAAGCGACAGCACTTCCGCATGAACTGTTCGGCCGTCAGTTCACTGAGTGAACGAACTGTGACGCAACGGTGCAAGTTCAGTGATCCGTTCACTGAAGCTACTAGACACAGTGAGTTAACGTGACGTGATCCTGAGTGATAATCAGCGGCTCAAACTGCCAGAATCAGGCCCAGCCAGTTAAGACTTAAAAGTCATTGAAAACCAGCGTTCACCTCCAATATTGATATTCAACGAGGAAACTTTTAAAATATCAAGATTTGTAAACGGAGTTTGGCGCATTTGTCAAAGCGACAGCACTTCCGCATGAACTGTTCGGCCGTCAGTTCACTGAGTGAGTCGGACTACGCAGTACGCAGTCGGAGCTCCGCCCAAGCACTGAACGATTCGGTGAACGAATCTTTTGAACGAATCTTTTTAATGAACTGATTCTAGTGATTCGTGTCACTGAAGTGTACTGTTTTGCCCATCACTACTGAGTGTATAAATGGTTTCATAATAAAAGCTCGTTTGGGTTCTGCTGTCGCGAGTCTCCGTGTTTATACAAAGGCTACTTCCAGGTATCACACGAGCAAAAACAAAATTACCCCACAAATTTCTCCACATTAACTGTGATTTTCAGGTCCAAAAAAATAAGTTTCATATTTCAATTTACAAATAAAACAAAACATTTCGTTATATTGGGCCTTTTTTGTATGGTTACTCAGAACACAGCTCCATAATATTTCAAGTTATGTTATACAGTACTGAATTTATATTAGCCTACATATGATTTTCTATTGAATTACATATATATTTTTGAAATCGCAATTTTTATTTGTGAATTTCACTCATTACCGCAACTTCATCGCAACAAACACACACAAAACATCACAGCTTTTAAGAAAAGCTGATTGAAATTCAAGCAATTTAGGCTGCAGCAATCACAAAAAACTCTATAACATCCTGGTGGGACTGATAATATATCTTGTGAAGGGAAGAAAAATAACAGAAACTTACAAAATTCTCTTGGGTATAAAGTGGTGGAGGCAATCACTGAGATTTCACATCTGCTTTTCCCATTATATGTTTTCTCGTATTTTGCTCAGGTCTGAATAATATTATATAACATTTTGGAAGAAAGATACAGAACAGCAAGCCAGAACTAGATGCTAAAATTGCAAAGATCTCCACAGCTACAGTGAACTTTCCAGGTGAGCTGACATAAGCTGGTATAAAGGTGATCCATACTGCAGAGAATATGAGCATGCTGAATGTGATGAATTTGGCTTCATTGAAGTTGTCAGGCAGCTTTCGAGCCAGAAAAGCTAAAACAAAGCACAATATAGAGAGGAGTCCAATATAACCCAGTACAGCCCAGAACCCCACTGCTGATCCCACATCACATTCTAGAATGATCTTTTCTTTGTAGTGCTTCATGTTCTTGTTGGGGAAAGGAGGGGATATTGATAACCAAAGCACACAAATAAGGACCTGTATGAGAGTGAAAGCAAGAACACTCAGTCTCTGCTGCAGAGGCCCAAACCACTTCATGACATTACTGCCTGGAAGTGTAGCCCTGAAGGCCATTAACACCACTATTGTTTTCCCCAGAACACAAGAGATACAGAGGACAAAGGTGATCCCAAACGCAGTGTGGCGCAGCATACAGGACCACTCAGAGGGCCGGCCGATGAAGGTAAGAGAGCAAAGGAAACACAGTTTCAATGAGAAGAGCAGCAGGAAGCTCAGCTCTGAGTTGTTGGCTTTCACAATGGGTGTGTCCTTCTTTATAAAGAACAGCACAGCCACAAATGCAGTTACACACGCTCCAAATATAGAAAAAATAACAAGCACTATTCCCATAATTTCTTCAAAAGACAGAAATTCCACAGCCTTTAAAACACATTGATCTCTTTTAGCAACAGACCAGTATTCTTCCATGCACTGAATACAGTCATTGGAATCTGAAAAAAATAAAATTAAATGAAGAAAATCATCATTAGAACGCTCTTTCAGCTATGGCTGGATGGTACAATGAGCATATGCAAAACAATACAAAACAAATGCAACTTAGACACATTCTCTATAGGCTGGTTTGTGTTGAATCTGAATTACCTGTAGTATTGCTGATTTCTCCCTCAGCACAGGGCACACAGTCATAGCAGCAGACAGGCCTTCCTCTCTGCACAGCCTTCCGAGTGCCTGGGGGACAGCTCTCACTGCACACTGACCTGGGTTTCTATGCAACATGTTTCAACTCTTAACTCAAATAACTCATGGACAATGTGACGTGTAGTATATACTTAATATAAATTTTTCACGACACGTTCTGGCTGGGCGATGTATACCGCAACGATAATTATCAAATGCAATAATGCCCAGCGTTGCCATGTGTGGTATTCCCTTTTTTTTTTTGTGAGAAGGACTCTCAGCTATTACTTCATTCTGTATCTCAATCAGTGCAAAAAGCAGAATTTATGTATGTGTGCTGTTATCAGACCATCTTTTCTCAAAGTGCATGAACACTTACCTGTATTTTCCCACCTGCCCAAACCATACTAACAGGACTCATCACAAACTGCTGACCAGATGGTAAAGAGGCATCATAGTAGCCAACATCTCTGAACTCTACTGCACCATCAGGACCAAGCTGCCAGTTCACCACCTCATATCTGGCTATCGGGTCTCCATTACTGTCAAAGGAGACTTTCTCTCCAGTGCCCAAAGAGAAATGTACTGTTTTCAGAGTCTCAAGTACCTGTACAGAAACAAAGATTTAAGCTAAGATAAATTATTTGTTGTTTTTGCCCATAATGAGGATTTTATTAGCTATATAAGAAGTGCTTATTGAGTTACCTGCCAGGGCTCTGTTTTCACTTTGTTTGTACAGCCTTGATGGGGTGAACATGCAAGCAGGTCATGTAGAGAATGAGCAACAGCGTATACTGCTTTGTAAACATTGTAGGAGATTCTCAGCTCTGATGCATCAGTGTATTCATTTTCCAGTTCAGTCAAGCTCTCAGATCCAGTGCAGGGCTTAATGTGAAGTAGATTGCTTTCATTTGTTAGTGAACATTGAAACACACTTTCCCAAAAGTCTATAACAGCAAGGTTTCCTGGATTTTGTGAGGGGTGAAGTTTTAATATGAATTCTTTGAAGCCATTTATTTTGCCTTTGGTGACAGCAAAGCCAACAGACCCTCCCAGTATTCTGAAACTCGTTGGTCTCACTAGTTTGCTTGCTGTTATCCAGCCTTCACTGCCCACCATTTGGAGACCAGTAATATTCTGAATCGTCAGCTGCTCCAATAACGTGTTCATTGCAGACGAACCAAGAAATGCTACAATTACCTTTGCAGTACCTCTTTTGATAACATCTACAACCTTCAGTAATTTCTCTGTTTCTGTTCTGTGAAATTTCTCTGAATACTCAATGCAGATCCCTTCTTCTTGAGCAGCTTCTATAAATGTGGCCATCCCATTGTTGCCATAGTCACTGTCACCTCTCACTGTTCCTATCCAGGTCCAGCCAAAGTGCTTCACCAGCTGAGCCAGTGCTCTGCTCTGGTAATAGTCACTGGGAATGGTTCTGAAGAACGTGGGGAACCTATTTCTATTGCTCAGACATGCACATGTTGAAAAGTGACTGATCTGAAAAAATATATATTAAGCAAAAGTGAAAATATATGAGAACTTAAAACATATGAAAACATATGAGAATAATGAATGCATAATGGAAAACACCTAAAAAAAAGTTGAAATGTATTATTTTAATTCTGTTTTTGTGGTGGACAAGATAAATTAATATAACTATTTTTAAAATAGTGTCATTGTAGACTCTGTCATATTTTCCGTAATCATTGTTTTTTTTTACCATAAAATTTTCACAATAGAAAAACTTTCTTATGTGACCAAAACATATTTGACATAACTATTCTGATTTCCCTGACATATCAGTAAGTTCCTGCCTGTTTGGGAGTATTTACAAAGGAGAAAAGAAACTCTTACCACTGGAATTTGAAATAGTCCAACAGTTGTTGCAATTGCAATGGCGTTAGTTGAAGTGGACGCCGCAATAATGACCTGCACTCCTGCCGGTGTGGAGCATGATGTGTCGGTCAGTGTTTCCTCATAACCGTTCATCAGAGCCATGGCTGATTGTGTAGCGAACGTTGGAGAGAGACAGGAGTCATATATCTTATATCCAAGAGATACACCTGGGAGGAGGTCAGTTCTGTTGTTTATTTCTTCAATGGCGAAGATCATGGTCTGGGCCAGCCGGAATTCTCTGAATGTAACTCTAGAAATTAAATGTATTATTGCTTAACGGGCTAATCCTATTGAGTGCAACTTACAAAGACTCATCAGTAGATTGAACTTTTAAAGTTAACCGTTTTAAAATTAAAGTTACACAAACCTGTAAATATTATTACATCATTTGTTATGTATGTAATATTATTAGTATTTCCCTTAGTTTCATTGTAATCACAGCAGAACCTTAATGTTGAATAAACATCAATACAAAGAGCAGCTAAATGTTAATTCATATTTATCCTCACCGTGAACACTTCAGGGGCTTAGGCTTGGTGTCAAATCTTTTGCTTGTTTCTGAAGGAATGTTGTGCAGGGCAAAGATCCCACCGATGTTGATGTCTCCATGTTGATAGAAGCTGGGCTTGGCTGCCCTCCCCAGTATTCTGCATGGTGGAATCTGTGCTGCCGCCCAGAGGACTGTCAGTGCCAGCAGAATAGTCTGCAGTGCCATCCCACTGCACGTCTCAGATCCAGCACTGCTGTGTACCAGGTTTAAATACAGCAGTTTTAATTCTCCACCGATTTGTGATTCTCTAAGGCACAGCTGAGTCCCTGGATAAGCAAGTTGAGGTGGAGCAAATTGCAAAAGAAAGAGGCAACAGAAAAAGTAATCACAAGCCTGTGCTTGACACACTCTTTAACCCTATTTACTTTGGCCCTTTTGAGGCAATGTTCTCCTGGTTTCTACTAGTTTTATTTAAATGTCAGTATCTAAAAAAATATTCCCTGCAAATCCATGGTTTTAAGTTTGAACTGAAGAAGAAGCTGTATCATTCAGAAATTTGCTACAGAATACATTTATTTCAGAATAGTCACATACAGTATATATATAATAACCATAACATACGTCGCCTAATGTATTTAAATACGTTTAAAAAAGAACGTACGAAAGCGCGTGCGTATTCACACAAGTACAGCAACGAATTTCAGCGCTCAGTGCGAGGGGAGGTCACTGCGGAAATGTCGACTGTATGGGACTTTGGCGAAATATAAAAAGATAAACTCTTCAGGGTTCATGAGAAAACAGCTGTAGCTGAATATACTGGTAAGTACTTGGTTTCTTAAACATATTTATACGAGAGATTTTGGAGCAAAAAATGAGGTGTCTTCTAAACCGAAAGTGGATCAGGTACTGTATATAGTACAGTAAGCAAGGGAAAACGGCGAATACTCATTTGTACAACGTTTTAAAAAAATATTATTGTTTCTATACGTCAACATGATTTTCTTAGCGTGTATAAACAGTGCATTTGATGCATTTTACAGTCTGTGGCTGTAGCCAGAGGAGGGTGCGTGAGTGCTGTGGGCTACTAATAGCACCCTCCTAATTTATTGCACGGCAGTGTAACTGGAGAAGCTGCGGTTTTCGCAAGAAGCTACCCTTTAAAAAAATACTGCGTCAAAATTTTCGGGGTTTTCTTAAAGCTGTAGTTTATAATTTCAGATGAACATGATACTGTAATTGAGACGGATACGTCTCAAACCACTAGGGGTGAAGCTTATAGAGTTAAAGAAATGACTCAGTGGGGCTTTTAAAGATTTTTTGTATGCAGGCCTATAAGTTCATACATTTTACATATACTTTGTTTAAAACAGTCTAAGCCTGATGGAAAGGCAGCACACAATATTGCATGTTGTATTTAATCACTGAACACTGGGGTATTTTAAGCTGGACATAGTCATTTATGTTATTTCTTTCACTGTCACCTATGTTATCCACATTATCAATATCAGTACTGGTCTGGTCCTATACATTTATTTATTCATTTTAAATTTAAGGCACAATATCAAAGTGATAAATTCCCCTGGTGTCTTTTGTGGACATATTATTATCCTGCAGTTTTATTTGTATTTTTCCTGGAATCTAAAAACAACGCTGAACAACAAGGCATAGGTAGTCATGATTTATCCGTAATCTCGAAATAAGACCTGGGACCACATGCATAAACAGTGCTGAGCAAAGAAATGCCCTCAGAAAGCCGCGTAAGGGAGTTTCCACACAGAAATTCAGATGCATAAAATAACACGTGCTGTGAGAATCTGCGTACCTCTGCACACGCTGGACACTGTATGTACGCAATGTTTGGCGTCAGTGTGATATGGTGACATAGTGACCGAAAGGCAGAGGTGGAAAATGCAAAACCTTTTTTAAAGGGTAACAAAGCACTAAAACCACTTATTTTAGATGATAACTGATATATTTGAGTTTTTCTAAGTATTACTTATTGATCCTGGTCCAAATCTTGACAAATTACTGCAGTCAGCGCAAAAAAGCATAAACTGGCTCAAAAGTGTCTCTAGTGGTAAAATGTTAGGTACTGCACGTTCAATCTCTGATTGGCCAGAAAAGTCTGCCTACATATTTCTCCCTTGGTGACGAAATAGAAACCTGTACAGCTACGGCCACCGATAGTTCTGTGGCTACGCCCTGAAGGTTTGGAGCGAGGGCGGCCTGTGCAGCAGCTATCAAAGCGAATCTCAGGGCAGCGGTTCATCTGCATGCAGACAGGAGATAGAGAGAGCGAGCGAGCGAGTGATATAGCTAGCTTACAGTTGAGCTTTTTTGAATATTCTAGTTATTGTAGCCTATGTTTTTATAGATAGCTTGATAGTCCCTTGCTTTTTGTTTTTCAGTCTAGTTTAGCGAGTAGCTTGCTAGTTTAAAGAAATAAAATAAATAAGAGAGCAAAGGAAACACAGTTTCAATGAAAAGAGCAGCAGGAAGCTCAGCTCTGAGTTGTTGGCTTTCACAATGGGTGTGTCCTTATTTATAAAGAACAGCACAGCCACAAATGCAGTTACACATATTCCAAATAATGAAAAAATAATAAGCACTATTCCCATAATTTCATGAAATGACACATATTCGACAGCCTTTAAAACACATTCATCTCTTTTAGCATTAGACCAGTATTCTTACATGCACAGAATAGTCATTAGAATCTGTAAGAAAACAATGAATAACATTAGAGCCCTCTTACAGCTCAGGCTGTACAGTACAATGAGCAAGCGCAATACTATTAATAAAGCGCTACTTAGAAATGTTCTCTATAGACTGGTTTGTGTTGACTCTGAATTACCTGTAGTATTGCTGATTTCTCCCCCAGCGCAGTGCACACAGTCATAGCAGCAGACAGGCCTTCCTCTCTGCACGGCCTTCCGAGTGCCTGGGGGACAGCTCTCACTGCACACTGACCTGGGTTTCTGTGCAACATATTTCAACTCTTAACTCACTGTACCCATGGACAATATGATGTGTAATTACGTCATAGTAATTATTTGCAATACTTTATCATATAAAACATCAAGTGCTGGAAACAGATTATTGTCAAACAGAAATATGATAATTCAAGACTTTCTACAGTACAGTCTTCCTTCATACATGTGTGACCTTTTTTTCCGCTGTTGTAGTTTTATTTATGCTTGCAACTTCATGATGAAGAAAAAATATTTTGATGGACCAGGCCCATATTGAGATGAACTGTGTCATTTAATTCTTTATTTCAATTAGTGCTCTTCTCAGATCATGTTTACACAAAGTGCATGAACACTTACCTGTCTTTGCCCACCTGCCCAAACCATACTAGCAGGACTCATCACAAACTGCTGACCAGATGATAAAAAGGCATCATAGTAGCCAACATCTCTGAACTCTACTGCACCATCAGGACCAAGCTGCCAGTTCACCACCTCATATCTGGCTATTGGGTCTCCATTACTGTCAAATGAGACTTTCTCTCCAGTGCCCAAAGAGAAATTGACTTTTTTCAGAGCCTCAAGTACCTGTACCGAAACAAAGATTTAAGCTGAGATAAATGCTTGGCTGTTTTTGTTCTTAATGAGGATTTTATTAGCTATATAAGAAGTGCTTACTGAGGTACCTCCCAGGGCTCTGATGTCACACTGTTTGTACAGCCTAGATGGGGTGTACATTCCAGCAGGTCATGTAGAGAATGAGCAACAGCGTATACTGCTTTGTCAACATTGTTGGAGATTCTCAGCTCTGATAGATTAGTGTATGCAAGGGTTATTTCTCCGGACTCATTTTCCTATAGAACTCTATGGGGAAAAAAGTCAGGAGAAACAACCCTTGTCTTCTAAACCGAAAGTGCATCAGGTACTGTATATAGTACAGAAAGCAAGGGAAAACGGCGATTGCTCATTTGTACGTTTAAAAAAAAATTACTATGTTTAATATTAAATGTTTCTATACGTGAACATGATTTTCTTAGCGTGTATAAACGATGCATTTTATGCATTTTACAGTCTGTGGCTGTAGCCAGAGGAGGGTCGTAAGTGCTTTGGGCTATTAATAGCATCCTCCTATTTTATGGCACTGCAGTGTAACTGGAGAAGCTGAGGTTTTCGCAAGAGGCTACCCTTTTAAAAAATACTGCGTCAAAATTTACGGGGTTTTCTTAAAGCTGTAGGTATATTTTCAGATGAACATGAATACTGTAATTGAGATGCATGCGTCTCAACAACTAGGGGTGAAGTTTATAGAGTTAAGCTTACGGTCCGCTATGGAAACTGGCAATGTATTCAAATAACATTCTGCTGTTTTAAACGTGCTTCCTTCTACATGCATGGCGCATTCTGCACACTGCCAGTGAAAAAATAACTGGATTCCTGAAATTGTAGCTAAAGCTAAGCGACTGTAGTACGGTTAAGCTTGTGGTCCGCTATGGAAGGGGCGATGTATTCCAATAACATGCTTCTTTCTGCATGCATACTGCACACTACCAGACTAAATTACCTGATCTTGTATATTCCACTACCCCTTTCAATTCGTACGCTTTTCCCACATCAAGCAAGCTAGCAAATAGCCGTCGCCCGTCCCGGACAAGGAAGGGCGATATATTCACGTTGCGTAGGCTGGCTATTTAAAGCGTGCGTCCTGTTGTGTAACCCGGACCTTATTGCTTGTTATTCAAAACCTTCCAACTGGTGATTGCTAGCTAACATTAACAGACTATATTGGCTTTAGAGGTATAAAACGCACGGTAACCTTATATGATCTTTGGGCTAACCTAAATGGTAAGCATATACACCCTGCCTGGAATATTGGTTGGTCATGTTCGCATACTCGCTGTCTCGTTCTGGAAGTGGGAGACCAAAGATCTTGATACATTGTGGACGTGGTCCGACTAGGCTATTTGTTGAGCTGGCTTCTGATACGAGAGGTTCGTAGCCGTTCACGGATGCTGATACGTAAGTTGGAAAAAAAAAAAAAAATGGTGACAATGATTAGTCTACATAGTTCACTTCTTAACGCACTGCTGCTCCAACTATTATCGTAACTAGTTATTTGTGTGTAATCGGTAATGATGTGAAGACTAGGCCTACCGTTGACCGGGTAAGTAATTGTACATTCTATATCTTACACGTTATTGTGTTGGCCGATCTGTATCCTGCATGGTATTTTCATGTATCGGGACATAATTGCGCTCGTAGGCCTACTGCATCTGCGTAGCCTACTCGGATAGCTAGCTACTAGTTTTCAGGTTGAATTTAAGTGTTGTAGCCTATTCATAATTATTACGGCTAAATTGTATCATTGCCAGGGATTTGTAGGCTATATTAGCCTAGCCTACTACTGATTGCAGACAACCCTAATTCACATTACAACATTACGCGTGTAGCTTTATGTGGATACTACTACTATGGGTATTTGTGGTACTGCTTCGTGCATACTAAGTTGGGCTACTAGAATTTATTGTAGGCTTATAATTTGTATTCGCTCGGCACCTTGCGCAATCACTGCGAGCAAATTTACTTTATCTAAGGTTGCACGGTACCTAACGGGAAAATAACGTGGTAAGCCTAACAATTTTAAAAAACTAATTACTAGGCTATACCCGCAATTTAGATACTTTACATTAGGGACCTTCGGCGGGGGCAAGTAAGGATCTGAGCAAAGTGGGTAGGCGGAGCAAGAGGTCCAATTTCAGGGCTGGAATATCCGCACTTGGATTTTATTAGACAGACAACAGGCACTCACTGAATGACTGGTGGTCAATGGAGTTTACAAAACGGTTCGCTAAACGGGCCATTATCAGACCGATGAAATCAAGTCTCTATATATGCTAGGTTGTTAGGACCCAGTACTACTACTTACAGCCATTATGATTTTGACTATCCAACGAAAACCAACTTAAGTCCGGCTAGCTAACCTTAGTTGCTAAGCTAACTGAAAACACTATTGCGCATGCCTGACCACTTCCTGTTGTGTGGACCAAATAAATAAATAAATAATCCAATGGAAGGGAAAGCGCCAGTTGCGTATCTTGTCATATATCTAAAATCTTGACCTGAGCCTTCTTGGATTGGTGACATTGCGCTGGCTAGGCGTGATCATAGACCGTATAAAAATATGAACAAAGCCACTGTGACGTCACCCATTGCCTTCCCACGACCTCTAATAACCGAATTGAGCTCCGGATGCATTTTTCTCCGCCGGTATGTACAAACTGCGTCTGCTCCGTGGAGCCGAAGAGGACTCAACCTGTCCCTCTGATTGGTCCTGAACAAATGTTAATACCCTGTCCAAACGACACAATATTTAAAAAAATAAAAATTAAATAAATAATAAAATTAAAAATTAAATAAAAAATTAAATTAAATTAAATAAAATCACATGCAGAGGCATTAGATGAAGAAAAGGCACCTATTGCAATTACATTTTTCGTGGGAGAAATTTATTGACTGAGTATTTTGACCACATTGCTGCCATTGACTGACATGGTGAAAGACCTATACTGGAGCCAATCGCAGTGGCGCTAGTGAGCAACGGCACAATTGCCGCTCCCAGCCCAACCAGGAAGTGAGCTCCAAAACGAAAGCCCAGTCTTGGCCCCTTGGGCGTGATGCGTCGTTCAGGGGTAGACATTTATATATATATATACTGTATACTACAAAATACAACTTCAGTAGTTAGAATGGCCCTAGGCATATGGGCGCCATGAAGCCAATATATGCACAGCATCCTCCTTGACCTCTAGGGAGAAGATCAACATGCATTGGTACAATATAATTGGCATGAAGCCAATATACGCACAGCATCCTCCTTGACCTCTAGGGAGAAGACCAACAAGCGTTGGTACAATATTAATTGGCATGGACCTGAATGGATGAAAAGCTTCTCCATAGGCATGTCAGGCTTCATCCGTAGCCGAAAGGTCACACATAGTTCTTCATCACTACACATATAACTCCCCTGATTAGTTTTGCTCCCATGGAAGTCCAACAGGCGTTGGTACACATAGCCACTGATCCACGTAACGTTAGAAGGACCGAGAGCTGGAAGGTCACACATAGGTCTTCATCACTACACATAGAACTCCCCTGATTAGTTTTGCTCCCATGGAAGTCCAACAGACGTTGGTATACATAGCCACTGTTCCATGTAACGTTAAAAGGGCCTTGAGTTGAAGGACAGGATGGCTACATCGGTAGCTGAAAGGTCACACATTGTTCTTCACCACTACACATAGAATTTCCCTGGTTAATTTAATGTTCCGGCCTCCCAGGGGAAGACCAACATGCACTGGTACACATAGCCACTGATCCATGTAACGTTTAAGGGGCCTTGAGCTGAAGGACAGGATGGCTTCTTCGGTAGCTGGAAGGTCACACATTGTTCTTCTTCACTACACATAAAACTTCCTGGGGTTAGTTTACACTACATCTGGCACACAGGGGACTCCAACAAGCGTTGGTACACACAGCCACTGACCCATGTAATATTAGAAGGACCTTGAGCTGACGGACAGGATGGCTTCATTGGTAGCTGGAAGGTCACACATTGTTCTTCATCAATACACATATAACTTCCTGGGGTTAGTTACACTACATCTGGCACACAGGGGAGTCCAACAAGCGTCCGTACACATAGCCACTGATCCATGTAACATTAGAAGCTGATGGACAGAATGACTTCCTCCGGAAGCGAAAGGTTGTTACACATAGTCATCACGTAAGCACAACACTAGCAGCACTTTGGCGTATGGTTGTTTTTGGGGGTTGTTGCTGCTGCCCTCACCGCCATACCCATGCTTGCTCGCTTGGATTGGCGGGAGGGTTTTTGAACAGGACCATACCGCCAAACCTAAAATGTATTGTTTTAAGAATGTCAATAAAGCTTTTACTTGAACAACAGTGGTCCTGACTGAAATCGAGCGTAGCGTTAGTTCAGGCAGGCCACGAGAGTGAAACGCGGCCATAGGTGAATCAGCTGACAGCTCAGCTGAGTAGTGACGATTCACCTATCAATCCATTCAAGTAGCAAGGCGGTCTATTTAACCGCCTCGCCCTAACATGGTGGATCCTCTGATGCACGCCCGCTGCACACAAAAACCCCCGCCTCCACCCCAGCTCCATCCTCTTCAGTTCCCTTTGCGCACTGACACCGAGCCTATATCGCTCCTGCATGGCTCACTAATATGTTTGAGTGCCTACTGATTTCTTTCCTCTCTCCTTCCCTCTTCGGCAACCGCCGGAGCGGTAGCTATAGATCAACAAACATCGTTCTCCAGAAGCAGCCGGGCAGCTCCAGCTCCATGCCGCCCCCAGCTGATGATGCCACCTGCTGGCCTTCAATCCGTCTTCCACCACCGACTCATTATATATTGACATTTTCATATGTTCTGTCTTGCCATTTTTCTATTCTGTAATCAGCTATTCAGTTAACCGGTGCCAGTCAGCGGCGGATGGACTCCCCCCTCAGAGTCAGGTTCTGCCCAAGGTTTCTTCCTGCTAACAGCAGGGAGTTTTTCCTTGCCATTGTCGCCCTAGGCATGCTCTACGGGGGTTCAGGCCCGGTTCCTTGTAAATTGTTGTGATAATGGCACTTAAAAGTGCCATATAAATACAACTGATTGAATGGAATCTGTAAAAAAAAAAAAACATTCTCAGTGCTGCCGGTTCTGTTCTAAGTGCAAACCCTATTGGGGGGTTGTTGCTGCTGCCCTCACCGCCATACCCATGCTTGCTCGCGTGGATTGGCGGGAGCGTTTTTGAACAGAACCATACCGCCAAACCTAAAATGTATTGTTTTAAGAATGTCAATAAAGCTTTTACTTGAACAACAGTGGTCCTGACTGAACTCTAGTTTTGGTTTCTTTTACCATTGTGCTTAGTTATTCGGCTCTTGTTTTGTCTCTGACGTGTATCAGAGCTAGAGGTTTGCTATCAGTTTATTTTTCTCACGTTGCTTAATTCTGCGAGTTCGCCCATTCTGTGGGTTGTTTTATTTTTGGCTCACGCCGGGATTATTCTCCCTTTATTTTTGCATCTGCTCATTATTCGAGTTCGACCAGAGCTATTGGGGTTATTTCTGTTTTCGGTACTTTACGAGATTATTTTCTCTCTCAGTGTATCTCTCTACTCGAGTTTAGAGTATCGTCCTGTTTTATAAAGGACGTTTATTTTGTTTGTTTGTTCGGGAGTTTTTGTCTCGTCTTTCTTTATATTTTTCTTTTCTTGTTATTACTCACGGCCCAATCGCCTTTTTCGGCAACACCCCCAGTTTTTTCTCCTGCATTTTTTCCTTCTCGTCGAGATGAGCCCATGCAGGTAGATGGCACCTCTCTGCGTGAATCTAAATGACCTAAATCGCGTGAGGAGTGGTGTCGCTACTGCAGGCGCAGGGGACACTTAAAGGAGCATTGCCCTAAATGGGAGGGAAACGGGCCGTCTCGCTAGAGAGACCGGGGTCTTTAGCGAGACATAATGTTGTTTGTTCTCTGACTTTATTACAGGTTCAGTTGCATTGGAATAAGTGCTCGACTGAGGTTGAGGTGTTTATCGATTCCGGAGCGGTTGAATCTTTTATGGATACTCAATCGGCTAAGGAACAAAATATTTCCGTGTTCCGTCTCACTCGGCCTCGCTTGGTTACTGCTCTGGACGGCCGTCCATTGGGGACGGGGACCATCAAAGAGGCTACGGGGTTTTTAAATATGTACGCTTCTCAAGATAATCATTCAGAGCGTATCCAATTTTTTTTGGTTAACTCTCCTGCTTTTCCCCTCGTGCTGGGGCATTCGTGGCTGGTGCGGCACAGCCTTTATATTTATTGGAGATGGGACAAGACCGGCATCCTTAGATGGGGTCCTCAATGCAGCTCTCATTGCCGGTTATCTGTTCCTCTCACCTCAGGAGGATGAGGTGGAGAGTTTGGCTTGGGATTCCCTGGCTGGCGGAAACTCCCTTTTGGACGAGGGTTCTCTGGTGGAATTTTCGAGTTTGGAGAGCACTAGCTTCGGAGGGACGCTGGAATTTCCCTTGCCTGCTCATGTACCTGGCGAGTATGTTGACCTCGCAGAGGTTTTTAGCAGACAACGCGCTTCTGTCTTGCCACCACATAGGCCCTATGACTGTGCTATCAAGTTGTATTTTTCTTTTCTAGTTATTACTCACTTGCATGGGTAATTTCTCGAATCCTATTCTGGTCGCGTCTGATCCTCCTACCCGACCCCCCTTGCACAAAACATATTTGACATAACTATTCTGATTTCCCTGACATATCAGTAAGTTACTGCCTGTTTGGGAGTATTTACAAAGGAGAAAAGGAACTCTTACCACTGGAATTTGAAATAGTCCAACAGTTGTTGCAATTGCAACGGCGTCAGTTGAAGTGGATGCCCCAATAATGACCTGCACTCCTGTCGGTGTGGAGCATGACGTGTCGGTCAGCGTTTCCTCATAGCCGTTCATCAGAGCCATGGGTGATTGTGTAGCGAACGTTGGAGAGAGACAGGAGTCATATATCTTCTATCCAAGAGATACACCTGGGAGGAGGTCAGTTCTGTTGTTTATTTCTTCAATGGCGAAGATCATGGTCTGGGCTAGCCAGAATTGTCTGAAATTAACTCTAGAAATTACAGAATGTATTATTGCTTAAGGTCTAACCCTAATGAGTGCAAGTTACAAAGACTCATCAGTAGATTAAACTTTTAAAGTGAAACGTTTTAAAATGAAAGTTAAACATACCGGCCACTAGAATTTTATTATTGTATATTATTATATAATTCATTATGTATGTAATATAATTACTATTGCCCTTAGTTTCATTGTAATCACAGCGGAACCTTAATGTTGAATGAACACCAATCCAAAGAGAGGCTAAATGTTAATTCATATTTAACCTCACCGTGAACACTTCAGGGGCTCAGATTTAGTGTCAAATCTTTTGCTTATTTCTGAAGGAATGTTGTGCAGGGTGAAGACCCCACCGATGTTGATGTCTCCATGTTGATAGAAGCTGGGCTTGGCTGCCCTCCCCAGTATTCTGCATGGTGGCGTCTGTGCTGCAGCCCAGAGGACTGTCAGTGCCAGCAGAATAGTCTGCAGTGCCATCCCACTGCATGTCTCAGATCCAGCACTGCAGTGTACCAGGTGTAAATACAGCAGCTTTAATTCTCCACCGAATTGTGATTCTCTAAGTAATCAGACAAATTAACATAAACTTCAATGAAGTCATCATATTTAATATTTGGTTGTATATCCTTTGCATGCCATGACCTGTGACCCATGTCAGGGAAGTGAGGATTAAGTAAAAGTGTTTTTATATTCTGAATCCAGCACTCAATGCCCTCTCAACCGTACATTTAATTATATTTAATGGATTTAATTTAATAATAATTATTAAAAATGATAGGTTCGTTGATAGGTAAGTCGAATAGTAACCTGATGGATCAACCAACAAGTTAAAACAAAGTCTAAATCATGTCTTAAGATTGAGTAGTTTTATTACAGGAAAACAGTCAATTGGAATATTGCATTGTAATCATACATTAATTGATGAACATCGACTCACTGCTTATAATTTACAAAAAGAAAGGAGACATTTAAACATTAAATTGAAATTACCAGAAAAGAGAGAGTGACCGATGAGCCAGAAATTGCCAGTATTACCCTCCTCCAGCGCAAAAGGAACAAAGATGTAAGAACTCCAAGGGGCAAGGAAAAACTTATATCTGTCTGTAGACTCCACTGCGCAGCGTGACACTCACAGAACTTTCACACTCCACAGCCCCAACTCAAATTCAGCGCCACTATGAACTGACCCAACTTCAACTGATCTAACTGCGACTGCTAAACTAATTGAATTTAATTAATTAACAAATTTAACTAATTTAATTTGCTTCAGACTCCCCCTAAGTACCTTACCCAGCAGGGAGGGGATAAGGTGTGAAAAGGGGGCGGGGGGGGCATCATTTATGGCAAGACTGGCTCATCTGAAAGTGGAAACTTTAATTAAGAAATAAACTGTCTCATGTTGTTCATTTCCGCATGATATTATTATTAAAAGATCCAGGGTTTTAACATCTTTCCAACGGCACTAAACAACCCTGGGTCAGATCAAACAACTCAGGTTAACCACTGACAACCTCTACAAAGAGACATTTTGCTCCTGCTTTTAATAACGGAAGTTGAATGATTGTTGTACAATCATTCAGATTTGGGCAGAGAGACAGACAGGGAGAGAAACAGAGAGAGGTATAGAGAGAGAGAGTAACAGACATTAAAGACAACATCCCGACACCCAACAACATCAAAAGACTCCTGATATTTTATTTTCAGGTATGTTAGTATCAACCAAGTTTTGAAACGTTTGAACTTGTCTTTGCGAAGCAGGTTGAGTTTTGCATGCTTGATCCAATAATGTTACGGCTTGGTTGACACTAACATAAAAATGGACCATTTGTGTAAATGTTATAATGCCTTGATCCAGAAAGTTGGCAGAGCAACTTTTTCCAGAATGCTAACTGTGGCTCTCATTGACACATGACCCATAAAAACCAAAGTTCTGGAACATTGGCTGCATGTGTAGAACTACACAGTCTGTCATGGTTTATTCCATTGAAATCATAGCACATTTTATCTTAAATATTTTCTTACATTATCTTGCATATTGCTCAATAAAATCCAACACTGCAGATGCAGGCCCCTGTTCACATATCACAATTGATTTTGGTTAGATTGATACATATATGGCCTGTTTTACCAGGTTTTATGCATAATGTTTAAATGAGCACTGAGACAGTTAAAAACATATTTGAATTGTATTAGTATTCAGTACAAGACCTTTTCATATTACTGCAAATTATGAAAAAATGCTAAAACGTTGTGTAAGTCGCTCTGGGTAAATGCCTGTAATGTAATGTAATGTAGATGAATGTACTACATGAAGACGTTTTTTTCTTTAATGGTCACAATAGAATGAACCAGTTGTAATGGTATTTCAAAATTAGTCAGCCAACTAAGGCTGCATTCGAATAGTCAGAAAAATAGCTCCTTTTTCCTTTCCTTGCAACTTTTCCTTGACCTCGCCAGAAAACATCATGCGGGTCAAGGAAAAGTTGGAAGGAGAGATTTACAAGGAATCTAGCGTTACTTTGGAATTCAGACCTCCTTCTCGACCTTGCGTCATGGTGCGACGTCCAGTCGTATTGACGTGACTGTTCAACATAGCGAACTACAACTTCACAAAAAATTACGAAAAAAGGCACATCATTGCCATCTTAATTTCACTTGAACTGTTCGTTTTATCTCTGCGAAATGTAGCCTCTTAATAAATTTGGTGTATTGTGTATTGTATTGGCATTTCTCAGATGTTCGCCTTGTTGTTTGAATTCAGTAATTAGGTAGGTTCTGGAAAACTCCGATGCTTATGAAAACATTGACGGCCTTGCATTGTGTGGCGCAAATACGATGTTCCTCCTGAAAAGGAGAGTCCAGAGCATCCTTTGTGAAAGGACGGATAGAAGGAACGGTGAAGCTCCTTTCCTTCTCAATATAAGAAATTTGAACGGTCCTTAGCATGGCTGCCCGGTAAATATTTCCGGTTCATGCGATCTAAAGGATCCTTCCTTGCTCGAATTTGACTATTCGAATGCAGCCTAAGCCACATGGTGCTGGCGGACGTTCTTGAGCTCATCAAGTGGACACAGGTTCATGAATATCATTTATTTCATAATACAGTCCCTCCAGGATATTGCGATGTCACGATCGCAACTATTAACGCAAAATCAACTAAACTCCGCAAAAGTTGCAAGAGCTTGCATTTTTTTCCAATCACCTCAACTTTCCCATGAAAAATTGTCAAATCATTTGACAATTTGACAAATCATTTTTGTTGCGTCCCCAGCTTACAAGGCAACTTACAAAATGCTTTTATTAAAATAACTCCTCCGTTGTAGCGAGTCTCATAAAGCAGGGGGTGAATCCCAATATTCTTCACTCCCCACCTCCTTTTCTCCACTCCCCCATTACCACTCCTCTCCTGACCAGAAGTATGCAAAACTGCCTGAGTGTTTCGAGTACAAGTATTTGCATGTACAATATACAATGTACCTGACATTGCGGATTGCGTCAAGACATTCATTAATATGTAACCATTAATACGTAATTCAGATGTAATCAGCAACATGAGATTAAAACACAAAGATCTGTTTCCGGGGCACGGAGGAGAGGAGGTGGTAGTGGAGGAAAGGATGGTGCATTTTTTGAGTATTGGGACGCACCATCTCTTAGTTGCCCCATCATTACTGAGCGTATAAATGGTTTCATAATAAAAGCTTGTTTGGGTTCTGCTGTCGTGAGTCTCCGTGTTTATACAAAGGTTACTTCCAGGTATCACACGAGCACAAACAAAATTACTCCACAAATTTCTCCACGTTAACTGTGATTTTCAGGTCCAAAAAAATAAGTTTCACGTTTAAATTTACAAAGAATACAAAACATTTTGTTATATTGAGCCTTTTTTGTATGGTTACTCAGAACACAGCTCCATAATATTTCCGGTTATGTTATACAGTACTGTTTCATTCTCGCGGAATTTATATTAGCCTACATATGATTTTCTATTGAATTACATATATATTTTTGAAATCGCAATTTTTATTTGTGAATTTCACTCATTACCGCAACTTCATCGCAACAAACACACACAAAACATCACAACTTTTAAGAAAAGCTGATGGGAAATCAAGCAATTTAGGCCGCAACAATCACAAAAAACTCTGCAACATCCTGGTGGGACTGATAATATATCTTCTGAAGGGAAGAAAAATAACAGAAACTTACAAAATTTTCTTGGGTATAAAGTGGTGCAGGCAATCACTGAGATTTCACATCTGCTTTCCCCATTATATGTTTTCTCGTATTTTGCTCAGGTCTAAATAATATTCTATAACATTTTGGAAGAAAGATACAGAACAGCAAGCCAAAACTAGATGCTAAAATTGCAAAGATCTCCACAGCTACAGTGAACTTTCCAGGTGAGCTGACGTAAGCTGGTATAAAGGTGATCCAGACTGCAGAGAATATGAGCATGCTGAATGTGATGAATTTGGCTTCATTGAAGTTGTCAGGCAGCTTTCGAGCCAGAAAAGCTAAAACAAAGCACAATATAGAGAGGAGTCCAATATAACCCAGTACAGCCCAGAACCCCACTGCTGATCCTACATCACATTCAAGAATAATCTTTTCTTTGTAGTGCTTCATGTTCTTGTTGGGGAAAGGAGGGGATATTGATAACCAAAGCACACAAATAAGGACCTGTATGAGAGTGAAAGCAAGAACACATAGTCTCTGCTGCAGAGGCCCAAACCACTGCATGACATTACTGCCTGGAAGTGTAGCCCTGAAGGCCATTAACACCACTATTGTTTTCCCCAGAACACAAGAGATGCAGAGGACAAAGGCGATCCCAAACGCAGTGTGGCGCAGCATACAGGACCACTCAGAGGGCCGGCCGATGAAGGTAAGAGAGCAAAGGAAACATAGTTTCAATGAAAAGAGCAGCAGGAAGCTCAGCTCTGAGTTGTTGGCTTTCACAATGGGTGTGTCCTTCTTTATAAAGAACTGCACAGCCACAAATGCAGTTACACACGCTCCAAATATAGAAAAAATAACAAGCACTATTCCCATAATTTCTTCAAAAGACAGAAATTCCACAGCCTTTAAAACACATTGATCTCTTTTATCATTAGACCAGTATTCTTCCATGCACTGAATACAGTCATCAGAATCTGTAAAAAATTAAATAAAGAATATCATCATTAGAACCCTCTTTCAGCTATGGCTGGATGGTACAATGAGCATATGCAAAACAATAGAAAAAAACGCAATTTAGAAATGTTCTCTCTCGACTGGCTTTTGTTGACTCCGAATTACCTGTCGTATTGCTGATTTCTCCCTCAGCACAAGGCACACAGTCATAGCAGCAGACAGGCCTTCCTCTCTGCACAGCCTTCCGAGTGCCTGGGGGACAGCTCTCACTGCACACTGACCTGGGTTTCTGCGCAACATGTTTCAATTCTTAAGTCAAATCACTCATGGGCAATGTGACGTTAATATACTTAATATAAATTTTTCACAGCACGTTCAGGCTGGGCGATATATACCGCAACGATAATTATCAAATGCAATAATGCCCAGCGTTGCCATTTGTGGTATTGCCTTTCTTTTGTTTTTTTCTTCAATTTTTTTTTTTTTTCTGAGAAGGACTCTCAGCTATTACTTCATTCTGTATCTCAATCAGTGCAAAAAGCTGAATTTAGGTACGTGTGCTGTTATCAGACCATCTTTTCTCAAACTGCATGAACACTTACCTGTGTTTTCCCACCTGCCCAAACCATACTAACAGGACTCATCACAAACTGCTGTCCAGATGGTAAAGAGGCATCATAGTAGCCAACATCTCTGAACTCTACTGCACCATCAGGACCAAGCTGCCAATTCACCACCTCATATCTGGCTATCGGGTCTCCATTACTGTCAAAGGAGACTTTCTCTCCAGTGCCCAAAGAGAAATTGACTTTCTTCAGAGCCTCAAGTACCTGTACAGAAACAAAAATTTAAGCTGAGATAAATGCTTGGCAGTTTTTGTTCTTAAATATTGGTTCTTTTTGTTCATAATGAGGTTTTTAGTAGTTATGTAAGAAGTGCTTATTGAGTTACCTGCCAGGGCTCTGTTGTCACACTGTTCGTACAGCCTTGATGGGCTGTACATTCCAGCAGGTCATGTAGAGAATGAGCAACAGCGTATACTGCTTTGTAAACATTGTAGGAGATTCTCGGCTCTGATACATCAGTGTATTCATTTTCCAGTTCATTCAAGCTCTCAGATCCAGTGCAGGACTTAATGTGAAGTAGATTGCTTTCATTTGTTAGTGAACATTGAAACACACTTTCCCAAAAGTCTATAACAGCAAGGTTTCCTGGATTTTGTGAGGGGTGAAGTTTTAATATGAATTCTTTGAAGCCATTCATTTTGCCTTTGGTGACAGCAAAGCCAACAGATCCTCCCAGTATTCTGAAACTCGTTGGTGTCACTAGATTGCTTGCTGTTATCCAGCCTTCACTGCCCACCATTTGGAGACCAGTAATATTCTGAATTGTCAGCTGCTCCAATAACGTGTTCATTGTATACAAACCAAGAAATGCTACAATTACCTTTGCAGTTCCTCTTCTGATAACATCTATAACCTTCAGTAATTTCTCTGGTCCTGTTCTGTAAATTTTCTCAGAATACTCAATGCAGATCCCTTCTTCTTGAGCAGCTTTTATAAATGTGGCCATCCCATTGTTGCCATAGTTACTGTCAATTCTCACTGCTCCTATCCAGGTCCAGCCAAAGTGCTTCACCAGCTGAGCCAGTGCTCTGCTCTGGTAATAGTCACTGGGAATGGTTCTGAAGAATGTGGGGAACCTATTTCTATTGCTCAGACATGCACATGTTGAAAAGTGACTGATCTGAAAAACATATATAAAGCAAAAGTGAAAATATATGAGAACTTAAAGCATATGAAAACATATGAGTATAATGAATGCATATTACACAATGGAAAACACCTGCTTGGCTTACAAGAAAACACCTGGCAAAATAATCAGGACTCCATTTTAGGGACATTTCAGTTGTCCTTGTTGGAGGCAAAAGTTGAAATTTATTATTTGAATTGTTTTTGTGGTGGAGAAGATAGATTTATATAACTTCTTTAAATAGTGTCATTGTCAAATATTTTCCATAATTATAGTTTTTTTTACCATAAAATTTTCACAATAGAAAAACTTGCTTCAGTGACCAAAACATATTTGACATAACTATCCTGATTTCCCTGACATATCAGTACGTTCCTGCCTGTTTTTACAAAGGAGAAAAGGAGTATTTACAAAGGAGAAAAGGAACTCTTACCACTGGAATTTGAAATAGTCCAACAGTTGTTGCAATTGCAATGGCGTTAGTCGACATGGACGCCCCGACAATGGCCGGCACTCCTGCCGGAGTGGAGCATGATGTGTCGGTCAGTGTTTCCTCATAACCGTTCATCAGAGCCATGGCTGATTTTATCAAGAAAGTTGGAGAGAGACAGGTGTCATATATCTTATAACCAAGAGATACACCTGGGAGGAGGTCAGTTCTGTTGTTTATTTCTTCAGTGGCGAAGATCATGGTCTGGGCCAGCCGGAATTGTCTGAAATTAACTCTAGAAATTACAGAATGTATTATTGCTTAACGGGCTAACCCTAATGAGTGCAAGTTACAAAGACATTCAGTAGATCAAACTTTTAAAGTGAAACGTTTTAAAATTAAAGTTACACATACCTGTCACTAGAATTTTATTATTGTATATTATTATATAATTTGTTATGTATGTAATATAATTAATATTACCCTTAGTTTCATTTTAATCACAGCGGAACCTTAATGTTGAATAAACACCAATACAAAGACCAGCTGAATGTTAATTAATATTTAATCTCACCGTGAACACTTCAGGGACTC
This sequence comes from Synaphobranchus kaupii, assembly GCA_029718625.1. NCBI lineage: Eukaryota > Metazoa > Chordata > Actinopteri > Anguilliformes > Synaphobranchidae > Synaphobranchus > Synaphobranchus kaupii. The sequence continues at coordinate 2,176,135 of CM056378.1, forward strand.
AGGTTTGGTGTCAAATCCTCTGCTTATTTTTGAAGGATTGTTGTGCAGGGCGAAGACCCCACCGATGTTGATGTCTCCATGTTGATAGAAGCTGGGCTTGGCTGCCCTCCCCAGTATTCTGCATGGTGGAGTCTGTGCTGCAGCCCATAGGACTGTCAGTGCCAGCAGAATAGTCTGCAGTGCCATCCCACTGCACGTCTCAGATCCAGCACTGCTGTGTACCAGGTTTAAATACAGCAGTTTTAATTCTCCATTGATTTGTGATTCTCAAAGGCCCGACTGAATCCCAGCATAAGCAGGTTCAGGTGGAGCAAATTGCAAAAGAAACAGAGGCAACAGAAAAATTGAAATCACAATCACAATAAATCACAAGCCTGTGCTTGACACACTCACACACACACACACACACACACACACACACACACACACACACACACACACACACACACACACACACACACACACACACACACACACACACATTTTACATTAAATTCGTTTGAAATCAACAGTCTAACCCTGATAGAAAGGCAGCACACAAAATTGCATGTAGTATTTAATCACTGAGCACTGGGGTATTTTAAGCTGGACATAGTTCTTGATGTTATTTCTTTCATGGTCAACCATGTTATTCACATTAATAATTCTGTTGTATGAATGATCAATATCAGCACTGGTCCTATTCATTTATTTATTCATTTTAAATTTAAGGCACAGTATGAAAGTGACAAATTCCCCTGGTGTCTTTTGTGGACATATTATTATCCTGCAGTTTTATTCGTATTTTTCCTAGAATCTAAAGTTAACGCTGAACAACAACAAGGCATAGGTTATGTCTTATTGGTAGCCTCTAAATAAGAGCTGTTTCAGGGCCGCATTAAGACATAGGCCCTGGGGCGACAACAACCTTTAGCCATCGATTTAGGCTATATTTGCTGCAATTGTGAAGTAGCCTTTCCACTGCATTGTAAACTCATGATTGTTACGGGATGGCAGTGATTGTGTTCCAGTTTCTGCCCTCATGTTTTGCCTGGGAAAATACACCTCTCTTCATAGGCGCAGAGCCGCACATAATAAATACCTGTGCAGCTGGAAATTGGAGGGTGTGTCACTTTGGTCTTACAAAAAACGAATCTCTGCTTGCTGGTGTATGGATGTACAGTGTTGATGTTGCTTGTTCTAGTTTTTCTTTTTTTTTCTTAGAGAATCTTCCTCAGTAAAAAAGACCTCATGATTGCGTTGATTTATACGGACTACTAGATGTTATAGCTGGAGTAAGCAACTTAATTGTCGAAAGATATTGGGGAACGGTCATGCTTAGTTGGTAGCAATCATAGAAAGAACGGCTGTGAGAGAAATCCAGCACCATACACTTTTTATACCGTCAAATTCAGCATTCTAAAATCAGGGATTCAGCCTGATTTTTTGTTTTCAAAGAAAGGGCCTGATCTACTAAGACCTTTAGCATGTGCAAAACCTTTTAGCACACACAAAACCAATAACATGACAAATGATTGGTCGTGGTATTTATTTTGCACCAATCATTGGTTGTGTTATTAGTTTTGCGTGAGCTAAAGGTTTTTGCACTCACTAAAGGTCTATTTTAATCAGGGACAAAGTGTTTTATATCGTGAACTAATCAACAATGAGTTTGATCTTGCCTGTTCTCATAACAAGACAACTACATCAGGCGAGATGCAAATGTTGAGTTTTGCCCACTCCTACATCGCCAAATTGGACTAGAGCCCAGCATAATTTTATCTGGGGTCTTTATAAAATTGACTAGCTATATAATTCTGCTAGCCATCACTGTCAATTGTAGTGTTTGAGTAAAACTGGCTCACTGAAAGATTCGCTCCTTTATTTTATCCTCCAAAGCCAGAAGAAAGGTCCTATTTAAAAACATTACCTGTAAGTCTGGGATAGTGGGTAGCCTTATTCAGCAATTGACATGTACAAAAAACCTTTCACTAACATTAGCTATGGCAAACCATCAGGTGAGTAGCTAACTTTAGCAAAACTATCTCTTCATTAGCTACCAAACTCAGTTACTAAATGGAAAATGTTTTATTGTGTTATCGTTAAACTCTGCAACAACGAAAAAAAGATTCTGTTTTGCCTGGACTCATGGAGCTGATGTTTTTAGTGTAGATATGACAGTCTGTGATCCTGCAATACTAGCTAGAAACTTTTGGGCACGTTCATGACGAGGTGCATGGAAAAGCAGTGGGGGGTGTGTGTGGGGTGTCTCTTTGTCTGTAGGCAGGGACAACGGCTGTTATGCCTTTCAAAATGATTTCACAACATGTGTGACTGTTGCAAAGGCTGCCTACTGCAGCATTGACTTGTGAGACATTGAGGTGATCAAGCATAGGTTGAGCCAGTAGCTGCGGCAGGATTTACATCATGGGTGGGCCAAGGTAATTTGTGAGTGGGCCAAGTTAAAGGGATAGTTCGGAATTTTGGACATAGTGGGCTCTATTTTAATAAACCAAACGCAATGGTGAACGCAAGAGTAATCGCTTGGCGGTATCGCTCTGAGGGCGTGTCGGCGAGAAATTTGGTAATTTCATGACGGCAATCTTGGCGCACCTTATGGCGGTATTGCTAAAAGGCTGGGTTTAAACGTCCAAGGTGTGTCTCTATGGTAGCCAATCAAATTGTTGTTCTCATGCTTTAAAATGCAATCGCGTTGGAATGCAATCGCTCCGTGCAATTTCATAATGAGCAACCCAAACGCACTGGACCGTCAATGACGAGCGATTTTCCGCACAGGAATCAGACATACTTGCAACAGAAGTACAGGCTAGGACTAGTAATTTATGGATCACAATCCACACCACCTCGTCTCCCAGAAGTTCGGAAGGCACGGGAGGAGGTGGCGAATGCATTAATTAGCCTACATGAGGTGATGTAGGCATAATTATGATTCAAACGGTAGGCTTATGATTCAACTGTGTCAATGTGTAATTTATATATTATAGGCCTACATGATCGCAAGTTTCTTGTAAGCTGTCCTGTTTTATTCTAGTAGTTTAAATTAAAATTAATGAATTAATAATAATTATAGGCTATTTGTTCATTAAATGGAAGTGTAATGTTGGCATCACCTATAGACACTACATAGAACTACATGACTAACAAGTTGCCAAATTGCCAGAGTCTATTGCGTTGCCGCTAAGAGGTGGTTCCAGCGGATCATAACACAATGGCTTTTCGTTGGTTCAAATTGTCACTGAGCCGAAAGTATTTTAGAACACGCCCCAGACAGCGCCACCCATCCCACTGCAGCGCAAGCGAAAGGATGTTATGTTGAGAATTTGTTGATCCTAGCGGTATTGCTGAGAAACGCCATAGCGCCAGTTTTAAGACGTTGATGCTGTCAACAAGCTTGCGTTTGACTATACCGTCCCCTTGCGCTGGTTTGAAAATAGAGCCCAATGTCTCAATTACGACTTACCCATGATGGAGTTGACTGATGGAAACCATTTTCAGCTAATTCCACGCTGTCCCTTCTTTTGGACATACACACGTTGCTAATGCTAGCGCAACTCTATGGCAACCGGTAGCATCTACTACCAAATGCACTTAAACACTCCACAGTGCACCCAATGCAAATAAAATATGACGATTCAAAATCCGCTCAGTGCTCACACTAAGCATTCTCACCGTAAGCGTTACTTAACGCGCCCAATGTTAGGATACAGTTGTAGACAATCGACACTTCCAAACCGGTCCTGGGGGACCCCTGTGTATGCTGGTTTTCATTGCAACCACAGTTGCAATCCCAGAATTTTAACAAGCTGTTAATTTTTCTTAATTAGGTGCTTGTCATGTTTGGAGGAATTATTCACCCTCTTAAGCCACATTATATCAGAAATAGCTATGGATGCCATGTAGAATAAACACCCCATGTTCACATTGTGCTTATTGTGCTATATTATTTTAAAAAGATAAGAAAATTATTTAACAGATCCATTTAAAGACTGATTTGAATCAATAGGCTCCTAATTGGTGAAAGTGTGGACACATGGCCACTAAAACTAACCATTTGGTAGATAATGAAGAATTCAAATACAAAGTAAATGATAACGAGCCAAACCTGCATTGTGTTAATAAGCTTAAAGAAAAAATAGGGTGTTGAGTGTTGAACACATGTGTGTTGAACACACACATGTGTTCAACAACCTAATTAGGAGCCTATTGATTCACTTCACTCTTTAATTTGAGTGAAAATACATTATTTTGTAACCTCTTTTTATGTAATTTTTGCAATATAGCACAATAAGCACAACGAGACATGGGGAGTTTGTTCTACATGGCATGCATAGCTATTTCTGACATAATGTTTCTTAAGAGGGCGAATAATTCCTCCAAACAAGAAAAGCACCTAATTAAGAAAAATTAACAGCTTGTTAAAATTCTGGGATTGCAACTGTGGTTGCAACGAAAACCAGCATACACATGGGGTCCCCCAGGACCGGTTTGGGAACCCCTGATCTAACTAACAGACAACCTGCTAACACCCAACTTCAGCTGTTAGCTTTCCAGTGCTGACATTCTAAGGAGTATTTGTCTCCATGTAAACAATATAAACAAAGAAATAAAACATTTTACGGCATGTGCAAATGACCATGGTCTCACGCAAGTCATTCTATTTCTCATGCTGGTAAATTCATTCCAATTTACAATTTTCCGTAACCCTTCTACAGGACAATTCCCATCTCACCCGATCCATGAGTGCAAACCCTCCAAATGTAATTACATTTTATTTGTATAGCACTTTTCACACATTAAAATGTATTCAAATATCAGTTAAAAGAAATTTTTTTTTAAAATTCTGAAACATTCCCATTCTTGTGGGAAACCATTTTTATTTTTTGGAATTCCAAGTTAAAAAATGCAATGTTTTGCTTAAAAACTAAGGGCCGGATTCAGAGATGGCCAACTTAAGTCATGCGCTTAAGTGCCTCTCCTGCGCAGATTTAACGTGAGCTGACTCACGCCATATTCTAACTTGTGTTGCGCAGGTGCTTATCTCAAAATGTGGGTGGTACAGGGCATGATATTCTAATTACCTGTTTCTTGTACCTGCCCCCCGGGTTGCCAGGTATCTACTAAAAAAAAGTTTGTGGGGTTATGTGTTTTCAACGTGTCAGTGACAGTGCCTTTAATAACCGCATTTGCCTTTTGGAAAATCCTGCCTTTGCGCATCCGTAGTTGCTCTTGCGTGACAGAGTATAGGCAGGCAGTGAACGTATTAATACATCGCATTAAGAAAATGATCATAGCTTCTATTGATGACTGGTATATACCCATCACACAAAAGAAATAATCGCTCGACAGTGGTTGCACGCAATATTATTAGGTAAACAAATAAATCGATTTACTGAAAAAAGATTTTAAAATCGAATCTTTTTTTAACGATTTACCTAATAACGTCATGTAGCCTACGTTGGTTGAACACAATAGCCTATATGCCATGTCTTCAACTTAATTTTGGAGAAGCTGTTATGACACAAATCGTCTCTCCGTCAAAGCGAATATGGTCCAGACACTGTCTATCAATTAATCCATCTAATATGTTGTAATGGGGCGTGACGTGTGAGGAAGGAGGAGCCAAACGCAGCAAGGGGATTCATTAAGCCCTTAGGCCACTAAGGCGGGAAACCCCGCAGATAAGGGAAGGAGACAAGACAAGGAACACAACAAACGCTAGCCTACTAACCGGCTCACTGTCACACGCCAATCAGAGCGCAAGGACAGGATACTGAACAGCCAGAAATAATACGCGCCCTGTCTCGGTAACGACACATAATAACGGGCGAGTAGCGTAAAGGCACAAATAAATAAACAGTCAACAAATATAGCAGAATGAAATGATGGTATAAGAGGAGGCGAAAGAACAGATAAAATGTTCCGTGGCTACTTCCATAAGCTAACACTAAGTCACATGCAGAACCTAAAGGGGGTAAACGCCCGATCTCCCAGGGGGAAGAAACATTTTACAGGCGAGCCGACGGAGAACCGCAGTCCCATAGCCTTACCAGCAAAATGACTAAGCTTAAAATGGAGCCACGCCCTAACCTCTCAGTAAGGAGATGTAACGAGGCAAAGGAACAGATAATTAATGTTCCAAGGCATAGTTTGAGGCTCGCAGTCACACGCAAACATGTCCAAAACATCGCCCGGTCTCCCTAAGAGATGAATTGCACCGAAGGGCGAACAGAATCGCCCAAATCTACATACACGGAGAAAGAGCACAAAGGACGATGGGACAGCTGCACCGAAACTATCGGCTAACTGACTTACACAAGCACAAACACAAATACAAGCCCTGCCTCTCAATAAGGGGAAATGTAACGAGGCGAACAGGAACAGAGATTTAACGTTCCACGGTTAGTTTAATAAGTAGCAGTCTACTGCAGAAAACAAGAGGTAAACACCCGATCTCCCAGGAGGGAGAAACATTTTACAGGTGAGCCGACGGAGCACCGTCGTCCCATAACTTTCCTACCCAAATAGACTAACGCAAACTTAATAAAACAACCGCCCTAGCCTCTCAGTAAAAGAATGTAACGAAGCGAAGGAATAGAGCTAAAGTTACCATGCTAAGCGCAGTCACACAAACATGTCCACAACCTCGCCCAAACTCCACACAAGGAGAAACACACCCGGAAAACGAACAGAACAATAGTTCCGAAACAAAATCATCCCGTAGGTAAAAAGGACGGAGGACATCTGCAACAAAGACCAACGCAAAATAGCACGACAGCCTCTCAATATAAATAAAAACCCTGACTCACAACAAAGGGGAACGTAGTCCACGAGAAGGAGACCAAACAGGGAAATACGTACCAAAGCTACTTACTGGCTCACAGTAACACGGAATTGAGTAGAAGCAAAACGCCAGGTCTCTCAGTAAGAAAACCAAATAACAGGCGAAGGGGAACCAAGAACAGCTACTCTACACTTCTACAAGCTAAGCAACCTAGCAGAAGCGAAACGCCTGATCTCCCTATGGGAAGACATGTGCCGAAGGGCGAACAGAACTACTGTTCCGAACAGAATCGCCCAAAACATACACGGAGAAAAAGCACTAAAAAGGCAAAATAGAGCAGAGATTTACGGTCCCAAACTTCTACGAGATAATCAACTACCAAGCCAGCAAGAAATAAGCCCTGCCTCTCTAAAGAGACGTTAAAAATAGGCGAGTAGCCAAAATGGTACGAGAACTCACAGCCAAACAAAAACACCACAGTACAAAACAATGAACAATTAATGTCGAAGCCCCGAACGAAGGAAACGGAAGGCTTAAGTATCTCTCAGGTGACTACATACAGGTGTAAACGCTTAACAGAAAGCTCCCCCAACTCAGCAGGGCGGAGCAAGCATCTACCAAAAGGGCAGCGCCCTCGCGTGGCCACCGAGGAAAACGACCGCATAGGGAAACAGGGTCAAAACCATGACATATGTGGTCAATCATAGTCTACTTTTACATATTTTTCTATTTATGACAGCTCTCTGATAATTGCAAGTTAGCTATGCAAAGGAAAATATGACAAATATTATGTTCAAATGACATGCACTCATTCTAATATCCATTCATGCAAAAGATGCTGTATTTTTCATGATAGTCTATTGTGAAAACTCTGAGTACGTGTATCTTGAACAACTTGCAGACACGCCTCATTTTCATCAAATCTCCACCCCGCGCGCGTAATAGAGCTCTGTAGTCCCACCCCCCCCTATCCCTGGCTGGTCCCAGAAGACTGCCGCAAGCCATTACCTACCCCCACTTCGGGATCTTTCAGTCATGATATTATGGCATTGTATGGACCAAACTTTGACATATATGTGATACAAAGTCCATTATATACTCACCACCACGTTTAAATCAAATTTGAATCGTATAATTAACGGAGTTTGAGAAACATAACTACACTACCCAGAATCCCTGGTCCTACATAGCCAGCTCGCTTTTGCTAGTACGCAGTAGCTACCGGCTCTTTGCTAGTGAAAATGGCTCTCACTCGGTCTTTGTCTTATTATGGAATTGAAACTAAGAGTATCACCAAGGGCAAGAATCACTGTCAGTCTGGCCATGTTGAAAGTGTCAGCTTTATGGCTTTCACTCGAGTAGTAGTGGTGAGCGAGTAGCCTGGATGTTGTAGTCGTTTTAGTTGTTTTTTTGAAAATGTGTTTGTTGTTGTTTATATTTTTTCCGAAAAGTGGCAGCAGACGTTTGTCACCAAAGTGGACTACGGAGCTCTATGCCGCGTATCCACTGGAGAGACGGTTAAAACAGCGGATAAGTCAAATGTCTGAATCACAAATAGCTCAAGCTACGTGGAATTTCGAGAGTAAGCCCCATTTGCGTGTACTTATCTCAACTCTGAATCTGGCCCTAAGTAAAGCAATGATACAGATCAATGGTTTGTTATTTGTAGAAACAGTTATTGAGATTTTTGCATGCATTTTACCTATCATGTTTCCTTGTGTTTTGCTCAGGCTTCAATAAAATTATTTAGTATTTTGGGACAAAAATACAGAAAAGTAAACCAAAACTGGAAGCTAAAATAGCTAATATTTCCACAGGTGCAGTGAATTTTCTAGGTGAGCTGACATTCAGCTGAGATCCATTCAAATGCAGAGTCGTTATAGTATCGCTTGTAAGAGTACCTGAAAATGAGATATCAGGAGTCTTTTGATGGTGTTGGGTCACAGGCATCAGGAAATCATGACATGCAAAGGATATGCAACCAAATATTAAATATGATAACTTTATTAAAGTTTATGTTAATTTGTCCAATTACTTTTGGTCCTCTAAAATGGGGGGGATTATGTATAGAAATGGCTACAGTTGGTACACCGTTCACCCGATATGGACGTAAAACCCTCAAATTTAAGCTGAAAGTCTGCACTTTAACCTCATAGTCACTGTTCCATTTCAAATGCAATGTGCTGGAGTACAGAGCCAAAAAAACTAAAATTGTGTCACTGTCCAAATGCCTATGGACCTGACTGTACATGTATGACCTGTTTTACCAGGTTTTATGCATAATGTTTAAATGAGCAGTTCAAAACATATTTGAATTGTATTAGTATTCAGTACAATAACTTTTCATATTACTGCAAATTATGAAAAAATGATAAAACGTTGTGTAAGTCGCTCTGGATAAATGCCTGTAATGTAATGTAGATGAATGTACTAAATGAAGAGGTTTTTTTAATGGTCACAATAGAATGAGCCAGTTGTAATGCCATTTCTAAATGAGTCAGCCAACTAAGCCACATAGTGCTTGCGGAGGTTCTTGAGGGTTGTCATCAAGTGGACACAGATTCATGAATATCATTTATTTCATAATATATCTTGTGAACCTTATGTAAGGGAAGAAAAATTACAGTAAATTACAAAATTCTCTTGGGTATAAAGTAGTGCAGGCAATCACTGAGATTTCACATCTGTTTTTCCCATTATATGTTTTCTTGTATTTTGCTCAGGTCTAAATAATATTATATAACATTTTGGAAGAAAGATACAGAACAGCAAGCCAAAACTAGATGCTAAAATTGCAAAGATCTCCACAGCTACAGTGAACTTTCCAGGTGAGCTGACATAAGCTGGTATAAAGGTGATCCAGACTGCAGAGAATATGAGCATGCTGAATGTGATGAATTTGGCTTCATTGAAGTTGTCAGGCAGCTTACGAGCCAGAAAAGCTAAAACAAAGCACACTATAGAGAGGAGCCCGATATAACCCAGTACAGCCCAGAATCCCACTGCTGATCCTACATCACATTCTAGAATGATCTTTTCTTTGTAGTGCTTCATGTTCTTATTGGGGAAAGGAGGGGATATTGCCAACCAAAGCATACAAATAAGGACCTGTATGAGAGTGAAAGCAAGAACACTCAGTCTCTGCTGCAGAGGCCCAAACCACTTCATGACATTACTGCCTGGAAGTGTAGCCCTGAAGGCCATTAACACCACGATTGTTTTCCCCAGAACACAAGAGATGCAGAGGACAAAGGTGATCCCAAACGCAGTGTGGCGCAGCATACAGGACCACTCAGAGGGCCGGCCGATGAAGGTAAGAGAGCAAAGGAAACACAGTTTCAATGAAAAGAGCAGCAGGAAGCTCAGCTCTGAGTTGTTGGCTTTCACAATGGGTGTGTCCTTCTTTACAAAGAACAGTACAGCCACAAATGCAGTTACACAAGCTCCAAATATGGAAAAAATAACAAGCACTATTCCCATAATTTCTTCAAAAGAAAGAAATTCTACAGCCTTTAAAACACATTGATCTCTTTTAGCGACAGACCAGTATTCTTTCAGGCACTGAATACAGTCATTAGAATCTGTAAAAAAAAAAAAATGAATGGAAAAAAAAGCAATGAATATCGTTATTAGAATCTTCTTTTCACTATGGATGTACGATACAGTGAGCATATGTAAAACAATACAAAAACGCAACTTAGAAACGTTCTCTATAGACTGGTTAGTGTTGAATCTGAATTACCTGTAGTGTTGCTGATTTCTCCCTCAGCACAGGGCACACAGTCATAGCAGCAGACAGGCCTTCCTCTCTGCACAGCCTTCCGAGTGCCTGGGGGACAGCTCTCACTGCACACTGACCTGGGTTTCTGTGCAACATGTTTCAACTCTTAACTAAAAACACTCATGGACAATGTGACACATATATACTTAATATACATTTTTCATGACACGTTCAGGCTGGGCGATGTATACCGCAATGATAATTATCAAATGCTATAATGCTCAGCGTTGCCATGTGTGGTCTTTAATTATATCTTTTTTTGTGAGAAGGACTCTCAGCTATTCTTCATTCACTCAATCAGTGCAAAAAGCTGAATATCGGTTTGTGTGCTGTTATCAGACCATCTTTTCTCAAAGTGCATGAACACTTACCTGTGTTTGCCCACCTGCCCAAACCATACTAACGGGACTCATCACAAACTGCTGACCAGATGGTAAAGAGGCATCATAGTAGCCAACATCTCTGAACTCTACTGCACCATCAGGACCAAGCTGCCAGTTCACCACCTCATATCTGGCTATCGGGTCTCCATTACTGTCAAAGGAGACTTTCTCTCCAGTGCCCAAAGAGAAATTGACTTTTTTCAGAGCCTCAAGTACCTGTACAGAAACAAAAAGTTAAGCTGAGATAAATGCTTGGCTGTTTTTGTTCTTAAATATTGGTTCTTTTTGTTCATAATGAGGTTTTTAGTAGTTATGTAAGAAGTGCTTATTGAGTTACCTGCCAGGGCTCTGTTGTCACACTGTTCGTACAGCCTTGATGGGCTGTACATTCCAGCAGGTCATGTAGAGAATGAGCAACAGCGTATACTGCTTTGTAGAAATTGTTGGAGATTCTCAGCTTTGATACATCAGTGTATTCATTTTCCAGTTCACTCAATCTCTCAGATCCAGTGCAGGGCTTAATGTGAGGTAGATTGCTTTCATTTGTTAGTGAACATTGAAACGCATTTTCCCAAAAGTCGATAACAGCAAGGTTTCCTGGATTTTGTGAGGGGTGAAGTTTTAATAGAAATTCTTTGAATCCATTTATTTTGCCTTTTGTGATAGCAAAGCCAACAGACCCTCCCAGTATTCTGAAACTCGTTGGTATCGCAAGATTACTTGCTGTTATCCAGCCTTCACTGCCCACCATTTGGAGACCTGTAATATTCTGAATAGTCAGCTGCTCCAATAACTTGCCCATTGAAACTGGACCAAAAAATGCTACAATTACCTTTGCAGTACCTCTTTTGATAACATCTACAACCTTCAGTAATTTCTCTGGCTCTGTTACGTGAAATTTCTCAGAATACTCAATGCAGATCCCTTCTTCTTGAGCAGCTTTTATAAATGTGGCCATCCCGTTGTTGCCATAGTTATTATCACTTCTTACTGCTCCTATCCAGGTCCAGCCAAAGTGCTTCACCAGCTGAGCCAGTGCTCTGCTCTGGTAATAGTCACTGGGAATAGTTCTGAAGAATGTGGGGAACCTATTTCTATTGCTGAGACATGCACATGTTGAAAAGTGACTGATCTGAAAAAACATATATAAAGCAAAAGTGCTTGGCTTACAAGAAAACACCGAGCAAAATTATCAGGACTCCATTTTATGGACTTTTCAGTTGTCCTTGTTGGAAGCAAAAGTTGAACTTCATTATTTTAATTCTGTTTTTGTGGTGGACAAGATAGATTTATAGAAGCTGATTATTTTTAAAATGCCATATTTTACAATGAATAATTTTTTTTTTTTACCATAAAATTTTCACAATAGAAAAACTTGCTTCAGTGACTAAAACATATTTGATAAAACTATTCTGATTTCACTGAAATATCAGTGAGTTACTGCCTGTTTGGGAGTAAGGAGAAAAGAAACTCTTACCACTGGAATTTGAAATAGTCCAACAGTTCCTGCAATTGCAATGGAGTTCGTTGAAGAGGTCGCCCCAATAATGGCCTGCACTGCTGCTGGTTTGGAGCATGATGTATCAGTCAGTGTTTCCTCATTACCGTTCATCAGAGCCATGGCTGATCGTATCGAGAAAGTTGGAGAGAGACAGGAGTCATATATCTTATATCCAAGAGATACACCTGGGAGGAGGTCAGTTCTGTTGTTTATTTCTTCAATGGTGAAGATCATGGTCTGGGCGAACCGGAATTGCCTGAAATTACCTCTAGAAATGACAGAATGTATTATTGCTTAAGTGGCTAACCATATGGAGTGCAACTTACAAAGACTCATCAGTAGATTAAACTTTTAAAGTGAAACATTTTAAAATGAAAGTTAAACATACCTGTAAATAGAATTTTATTCTTTTTATTATGATTATTATATAACTTGTAGTGTATGTAATATCATTAATATTACCCTTAGTTTCATTGTAATCACAGTCAAAACTTAATGCTGAATAAACACCAATACAATGAGCAGCTGAATGTTAATTCATATTTAACCTTACCGTAAACATGTCAGGGACTCAGGTTTGGTGTCAAATCTTCTGCTTATTTCTGAAGGGATGTTGTGCAGGCCGAAGATCCCACCAATGTTGATGTCTCCGTCGTGATCGAAGCTGGGCTTGACTGCCCTCCCCAGTATTCTGCATGGTGGGGTCTGTGCTGCAGCCCAGAGGACTGTCAGTGCCAGCAGAATAGTCTGCAGTGCCATCCCACTGCACGTCTCAGATCCAGTACTGCTGTGTACCTGGTTTAAATACAGCAGTTTTAATTCTCCACCGATTTGTGATTCTCTAAGGCAGGGCCGGAGTGGGACTCATTTTCAGCCCGGGAGTTTATTGTCTCAGAGCAGCCCACTTTGGACCGAGGGGGGGGGTGCTCCACAATTAAATTAAAAAAAAAATTTTTTTTTAAATATAGAACAATTTTAAGATACAGTTTAAACAAGATATAACAAGTAAAATAGGTATGAATTGTGATGATATTAGAACCAATTGTCTGGACTTTTTAGATTTTACACACACTGGTAGCCTACAGCTCTTCCTGTGCTGTCCACAGCACGGATCCTTCTGGGCTCTTGGCTTGATCCTGGCACTGCCTCATCAATGACTTGGCCTAACAGCAGACTCTGCTCTGTCACTTAAATCATAATAATAAATAAGAGTAATACCTTTCATAGCCCAATAATAATGATTATGTACAACTTCAGTAAGTAGGCTAATGCTGTGCAAATAAAGCATATTGTCCTAACGTTAGCTATTTAATGTCTGGGAAAGTAAGACAGCCATATTTTTCAGGTGTCCCCAGTATGAAATCGTTATTGAGTCACAATATATGACTCACTGGAATAATGTTAACACTGACTATGAATAAAAACTGCGGTTAACTAGGCGATTGTTTTTTAACATTAATAAGTCACTGTTATCATAAGGCCTTTAATTGTCGTTTTGCTAATTTAGTAAATAAACATTCTTAACTTGGCAGATGTTCACTTTCGTGACAATGCCCAGGAAGATATAAAATGTCCATTCATGAAGATTAACTAACGTTAGCTCTCTGAATCTGAACATTTAAATCTCCATTAAGTTATCAAGTTAAATTAACTATATTTGGCTGTTAACTTTTGCTACATAGCTAACATTACCTAACGGTTGAAGGGTGACATTAGAGACGTCAAATAAATAAAAACAAAACCAACAAGACGCAACAGCTACAGCAAGTAGCCTATGTTAGCTAACGTTAGCTAAGTTTGCTACATCTAGGGTTGGCACAATATCCCATTTTCATATCGTCGATATGCCTTTAAGAAATATCGTGATATTCAACATTATCGTTCGTAGCCTATATAATTATAGTGGATTAATGACAACGTGAATAGAAGTAATTTGTGGCAGCATTGAGTTCTAATTGCAGTAGCCTTAGCGTTGCTTCTGGATCCGTGTAGGCTACTTTTTGGCCAATCGTTTCCCGTTTCAGAAATAGAAATTAAAAAACAAGAAATGACTGGTTATGCTCTATTCATTTTAAAAACAGAAATTTAAAATCGAGAATCAAATGGTTATTAATTTTGGATCCGTGTATAAATGAATGCCAACTGCAACATCCCATACTGTCACTCATCTCACAAAACAGTTTTTTTCTCGTAACTTAGCTAGACACTTCATAGATCGCTCCAAAATGAAAATGGTGACAAACATGATGACGATGAGCGCCCGTCAATTTATTACGTTTCGAACTATGTCCACAAAACAAAGTTGCGATGCAATGTTTGCTGCTATGTCTGCAGCATATGACAAATTATTTATTGCCATCTCCTGTAGATTCTCATAGGCATAATGTTATAATGCACTCATAATGACTGTAGTTATCGAAAATGTTTTATGGGAAATGTTTGTTGTATTCCCATCCTTAGTTGTGACGACTTTTTAATGCATTTAGCCTACGGCGTGTTACCTCATCGACATTCGCCGATTCTCCGTTATCATTGGGTTTGTAGCCGAAAAATTCCCAGATTGGCGAAGTGGTGTTTTTCTTTGAAACAAATCAGCTACGTATATACAATACATCATGCATAATCAAATATAGTGGTCATATATTGTTTTTAGGCCTCATCATTCCCTCTTATGCATTTATCTGTAAGGATACCTGGGTGGAAGATGAGGGGCACTCCCTCAATCTCCCTGCCCTTACACCCTGCACAATGCCTACCATGTAATTACTGTTTATACCAATAATATTTAGACACATTCTGGATGATTATTCTCATACCTGAATTTTATTCCACAGATACTTATCCGGGATCACAGCCTTATTCACTGCACGTAGATCGACACAGACACGCAGGGCCCCCGTCTTCTTCTTAGCCACCACCAGGTTTGAGACCCAGGGTGAAGCGTCCACCGGCTCAATGATGCCAGCTTCCAGCAGCTGCTGTAGCTCAGCCGAGACCCCATCACGGAGAGCCAGCGGGATGGGGCGCAGTGGCTGGATGATGGGGGTAACGGAAGAGTCGAGGCAGCCCAGACCATTGAAAAGTGATGGCCACTTTTGCTGCCATGGCGCTGTGACAGTCAGGATTGCTGACCCCCCGTGTCCAAGAGGGAGAACGCCAGAGCAGAGAAGAGGTCCAGGCCCATCAGGTTGGCTCCACGGCGGGCAACATGAAAGGCGAAACTGGGCAAAATCTTGGTTCCATAGCGAACAGTCACTGTATGAGAGCCAACCAGATGAATTTTGGAGTCACCATAACCACAGAGGGCAGTGGAGGGTGCAGACAGGGTGGCAGGAGGGTGGCAGCGAACTGAAAAATTGTTTGTAAGTGTCAACATTCAGGAGAGACACACTGGCACCGGTATCCAAAAGCAGAGGGATGCACACATCATTGAGTTCACATTGTGAATAATGGTGGGTGCAGACTGGGAGGCGTGGCTTTCTGACCCGACCGGGACAGAGCGACAGACAGCGGCAAAATGATTTCGCTTACCGCAGCTACGGCAAGTCTGGCCACGGGCCGGACAGTTCTGGGCTCTTGAAGCGCGAGACCGAGATCCACAGTTACCGCAGGGCTGCTGTGGGCGTGGCCGAAAACACTGCTTTTGCGCCATTTGCATGACAGCCGAGGTGTCGGGTTCCAGCGCATCCCAAGGGGCAGCCTCGAGTAGAGAGAGAAATCGGAGGAGACTGCTTGGCTGGATGTGGCCGCTTGTTGCTTAGCTAGCGTAGCTGCACACTCAGCTGCACTCTCCACTTGCAGTGCAGTGTTAATTGCTCTAGACAGCAATAGATCATCTGATTCGAGTAAGAGAGTCTCACGCACTTTCGCGTTGTTAGTGCGTTCAATCAACTGGTCGCGGATCATCTGGTCCTGCAGCGCGCCGAACTTGCATGAGCTAGCCAGCCCCCTCAAGTTAGCTACATACTGGTGCACAGACTCACCGGGCAGCTGGTGTCGCTGTTGCAATAAAAATCGCCATAGGAGAGCACTTTGCGGAGCAGCGAAGTGGGTGTTCAGAAGTCCCACAGCTGTGTCATAGCTGATGTCAGTGCTGTTCCCAAGTGTCCCGAGCACACGCTGACCCTGCACTCCCAAGCAGTGTTGCAACAGTGCCTTCTTCCGAGCAGCGCTCACATCGGTTAGCTCCAATGCTATGAGGTAAGTTTCGAAGGACTGCAACCAGCGAGTCCAGGGTATTGGAGGCTCGTCTGGTAATGCCAGGAAGGGGGCAGGTGGTGGGAGAGAAATATCAGCCATCCTCATCGCCAAATATTGTGTTTGTAAGGATCACACTCAGTCGTAGCTTCAACACAACACGTCTTTACTTTTTAGTTAGTTTTCCAACAAAAACCGCCAGACTACAGCAATCAATCACATACCTCTCACCCAGGCATAACACAAAGATTGCAGCACAATAGAACACTGCTATAGCTCTGATGCGTCACTGTTAACCCAGCGCGCATACATACGTAACACAAACATTCTATGTCACTGAGTATACATGGAAAAGTGAGGATAAAATTTGGTATTGAAATTAAGCATGAGAATTCCAAAGCACACAGTATACCTTGAATAACATGAATGACAAACAATATTTTGATCAAAAGAATAAACATCTATAAATTTATTTTGTGCTTTTTTTATTTATTTTGATAACACTGCTTTCCAGATCACACAGATCAGTAAGAGCTTTAACATTAGTAGGCAGTAGCATCTAGCTAGTGCACACATTGCTTTCTCTTTTGTGAATACTATAATTGGGAACTCGATGACTCATCACTACGGGGGCACCGTACGTAGATAGTTAATCGTTGAAATGAGTGATGTGTATTAGCCATATCCTCTACCGCCGTTGACAACGTTACCACCTCTGCGTTGCATGGCTGCGATCCAGTTGTATCGGTGGCTGCCCCTACTCCCCCTCATTGTTTAGAGACTCTGCGTGAGCCGAATGAGGGGGTGATAGTCATAGGCAGCTCAATTGTCCGGGATATAAACCTGCCGGGAGCAAAGACCTTTTGTTTCCCAGGAGCTTATGTCTTAGATATAGATCACTTGAAGGGTTGTTTCTCCTGACAAATTTTCCTATTGAAGAAACCCTTCAGGTTATCCATCCATATCTACTGTATTTCTGGCAGCAGGGTGATGTTTTAAGGCTTGTTTGATACGTCAGACCCTGGGTGACTTAGAGCCATTTAGCCAACCATGTGTTCCACACTGTTCCAGTGTAATTTAAAGCTAAATCTAGTCCCACCCCCCAATTCCCATAGAGATCCATTCAAATGCAGAGGTTATAGTATCGCTTCTAAGAGTACCTGGAAATAAGATATCAGGAGTCTTTTGATATCCTTTTATACAGTCATGATGGCATCACCTTTTTACCTGTGGAATACCTGTTTACCACAGAAGTTGTTTGAGAGAATGGCAAGAATGTGCAAAGCCGTTATCAAGGCAAAGAGTGGCTACTTTGAAGAATCTAAAATATAAGACTTTTTAAAATTTGTTTAGCCTAACCCTTTTTTGGTTTTTGCATAATTTAATTTGTGTTATCTCATAGTTTTGATGTCTTTACTATTCCAAAATGTGGAAAACAGTAAAAATAAGGGAAAAAACCTTCTATGAGTAGGTGTGTCCAAACTTTTGACTGGTACTGTATCTCAAAATGTGGGTGGTACAGGGCATGATATTCTAATTACCTGTTTCTTGTACCTGCCCCCCGGGTTGCCAGGTATCTATGAAAAAAATGTTTTTTGGGGTTATGTGTTTTCAACGTGTCAGTGACAGTGCCTTTAATAACCGCATTTGCCTTTTGGAAAATCCTGCCTTTGCGCATCCGTAGTTGCTCTTGCGTGACAGGGTATAGGCATGCAGTGAACGTATTAATACATCACATTAATAAAATGATCATAGCTTCTATTGATGACTGGTATATACCCATCACACAAAAGAAATAATCGCTGGACAGTGGTTGCACGCAATATTATTAGGTAAACAAATAAATCGATTTACTGAAAACATATTTTAAAATCTAATCTTTTTTTAACGATTTACCTAATAACGTCATGTAGCCCTCGTTGGTTGAACACAATAGCCTATATGCCATGTCTTCAACTTAATAATTTTGGAGAAGCTGTGATGACACAAATCATCTCTCCGTCAAAGCGAATATGGTCCAGACACTGTCTATCAATTAATCCATCTAATATGTGGTCAATCATAGTCTACTTTTACATATTTTTATTTTTATGACAGCTCTCTGATAATTGCAAGTTAGCTATGCAAAGGAAAATATGACAAATATTATGTTCAAATAACATGCACTCATTCTAAGATCCATTTTTGCAAAAGATGCTGTATTTTTCATAATAATCTATTGGCGGTGCTAGACATAAACTAAGTTGCGCGAAAAAAAATGATTGTGAAAACTCTGAATACGTTTATCTTGAACAACTTGCAGACACGCCTCATTTTCATCAAATCTCCACCCCGCGAGCGAGCTCTGTAGTCCCACCCCCTCCTATCCCTGGCTGGTCCCGGAAGACTGCCGGAAGCCATTACCTGCCCCCACTTCGGGATCTTTCAGTCACCTTTATGATGATATTATGGCATTGTATGGACCAAACTTTGACATATACATGATATATGTGATACAAACCCTATTATATACTCACCACCGCGTTTAAATCAAATTTGAATCGTATAATTAACGGAGTTTGAGAAACATAACTACACTACCCAGAATCCCCGGTCGTACATCGCCGGCTCGCTTTTGCTAGTACGCAGCAGCTCCCGGCCGCTTTGCTAGTGAAAATGGCTATCACTCGGTCTGCTCTTGTAACTTATTATGAAAGTAGCTACCGGCCGCTCTGCTAGCGAAAATGGCTATCACTTTGTCTTATTATGGGAGTGAAACTAAGAGTATCACCAAGGGCAAGAATCACGATCAGTCTGGCCATGTCGAAAGTGTCAGCTTTATGGCTTTCACTCTAGCAGTGGTGGTGAGCGAGTAGCCCGGATGTTGTAGTCGTTTTAGTAATTTTTTTGAAAACTTGTTTGTTGTTTATTTGTTGGACATAATTTCAAATTAACAATTTTGTAGGAGCCATAGAGGGTATTTTGTATGCACCCATTATTTATCTCTTATTTTGTATTTAGTTAGTTCCTGTCAATCTAATTTTTGTTCTGGTTTAATGTGTGCTCCCCTAGAGGTAAGAAAAGGCATAAAGGTGTGTGTTACCACGGCCTCGGAAAGAGAGCTGGCGGGCATACTGTCTTTTACCGTGCACGCATTAGAATGTAGCCTTCATGCGTCTGTAACGTAGGGAAATATAGGATGTCACTAAATAATTGGTTGTGACAATAGGTTAGACATTTTTGTTAATTAGCTATTCAGCAACACGTTATTGTTTCCGTTATTTAATAAACAGATGTTTTGTTTTCCCCACACTTCTTTTGGAAATTTGTTTGTTTGCATGAGTAAGAAACGTGTATAACCAGCTACTCTCACCGTGACCAAAAAACAACAGGAAAACAGGAAGCTTTTGGTCAATACAGATTTTATTAATTATTTAAAAATGTGACAGCCCCTCTCTTTGGTGTTTTGAACATCAAGCTGCCTGAATATTTAAAAAAAAACATTTTCAGTCCATTGACCATTATATTTTTTCCGAAAAATGGCAACAGACGTTCGTCACCGAAGTAGGTGGGACTACGGAGCTCTATGCTGCGTATCCACTGGAGAGACGCTTAAAACAGCGAATAAGTCAAATGTCTGAATCACAAATAGCTTAAGCTACGCGGAATTTCGAGAGCATTTATATTTGCGCGTGCTTATCTCAACTCTGAATCTGGCCCTAACTAAAGCAATGATACAGATCAATGGTTTGTTATTTGTAGACATAGTTATTGAGATTCTTGCATGCATTTTACCTATTATGTTTCCTTGTGTTTTGCTCAGGCTTCAATAAAATTATTTAGTGTTTTGGGACAAAAATACAGAAAAGAAAATTTAATTCAAATAGTTTTTATTGTGATATAACATCATAGCACATTTTATTTTTCATATTTTCTTACATTATCTTGCATATTGCTGAATAAAATCCAACACTGCAGATGCAGGGCCCTGTTCACATATTACAATTGATTTCTGTTAGATTGGTATACATGTATGACCTGTTTTACCAGGTTTTATGCACAATGTTTTAATGAGCACTGAGAGAGTTAAAAACATAATTGAATTGTATTAGTATTCAGTACAATAACTTTTCATATTGCTGCAAATTATGAATGCACTAAATGAAGAACTTTTTTTTAATGGTCACAATAGAATGAGCCAGTTGTAATGGCATTTCTAAATGAGTCAGCCAACTAAGCCACATAGTGCTTGCGGAAGTTCTTGAGGGTTGTCATCAAGTGGACACAGATTCATGAATATCATTAATTTCATAATATATCTTGTGAACCTTATGTAAGGGAAAAAAAATTACAGTAACTTACAAAATTCTCTTGGGTATAAAGTGGTGCAGGCAATCACTGAGATTTCACATCTGTTTTTCCCATTATATGTTTTCTCGTATTTTGCTCAGGTCTAAATAATATTATATAACATTTTGGAAGAAAGATACAGAACAGCAAGCCAAAACTAGATGCTAAAATTGCAAAGATCTCCACAGCTACAGTGAACTTTCCAGGTGAGCTGACATAAGCTGGTATAAAGGTGATCCAGACTGCAGAGAATATGAGCATGCTGAATGTGATGAATTTGGCTTCATTGAAGTTGTCAGGCAGCTTTCGAGCCAGAAAAGCTAAAACAAAGCACAATATAGAGAGGAGTCCAATATAACCCAGTACAGCCCAGAACCCCACTGCTGATCCTACATCACATTCTAGAATGATCTTTTCTTTGTAGTGCTTCATGTTCTTGTTTGGGAAAGGAGGGGATATTGCCAACCAAAGCACACAAATAAGGATCTGTATGAGAGTGAAAGCAAGAACACTCAGTCTCTGCTGGGGAGGCCCAAACCACTTCATGACATTACTGCCTGGAAGTGTAGCCCTGAAGGCCATTAACACCACTATTGTTTTCCCCAGAACACAAGAGATGCAGAGGACAAAGGTGATCCCAAACGCAGTGTGGCGCAGCATACAGGACCACTCAGAGGGCCGGCCGATGAAGGTCAGCGAGCAAAGGAAGCACAGTTTCAATGAAAAGAGCAGCAGGAAGCTCAGCTCTGAGTTGTTGGCTTTCACAATGGGTGTGTCCTTCTTTATAAAGAACAGCACAGCCACAAATGCAGTTACACACGCTCCAAATATGGAAAAAATAACAAGCACTATTCCCATAATTTCTTCAAAAGAAAGAAATTCTACAGTCTTTAAAACACATTGATCTCTTTTAGCGACAGACCAGTATTCTTTCAGGCACTGAATACAGTCATTAGAATCTGTAAAAAAATAAATAAATAAATGGAAAAAAAGCTATGAATATCGTTATTAGAGCCTTCTTTTCCACCGATACAATGAGCATATGGAAAACAATACAAAAAAACGCAACTTAGAAACGTTCTCTATAGACTGGTTTGTGTTGCATCTGAATTACCTGTAGTATTGCTGATTTCTCCCTCAGCACAGGGCACACAGTCATAGCAGCAGACAGGCCTTCCACTCTGCGCAGCCTTCCGAGTGCCTGGGGGACAGCTCTCACTGCACACTGACCTGGGTTTCTGTGCAACATATTTCAGCTCTTCACTCATGGACAATGTGACGCATATATACTTAATATACATTTTTCATGACACGTTCTGGCTGGGCGATGTATACCGCAACGATAATTATCAAATGCTATAATGCCCAGCGTTGCCATGTGTGGTATTGCCTTTCTTTTATTTTTTCTTTAATTATATCTTTTTTTGTGAGAAGTACTCTCAGCTATTACTTCATTCTGTATCTCAATCAATGCAAAAAGCTGAATTTAGGTATGTGTGCTGTTATTAGACCATCTTTTCTCAAAGTGCATGAACACTTACCTGTGTTTGCCCACCTGCCCAAACCATACTAACAGGACTCATCACAAACTGCTGACCAGATGGTAACGAGGGATCATAGTAGCCAACATCTCTGAACTCTACTGCACCATCAGGACCAAGCTGCCAGTTCACCACCTCATATCTGGCTCTTGGGTCTCCATTACTGTCAAACGAGACTTTCTCTCCAGTTCCCAAAGTGAAATTGACTTTTTTCAGAGCCTCAAGTACCTGTAGAGAAACAAAGATTTAAGCTGAGATAAATGCTTAGCTGTTTTTGTTCATAATGAGGATTTTATTAGCTTTGTAAGAAGTGCTTACTGAGTTACCTGCCAGGGCTCTGTTGTCACGCTGTTTGTACAGCCTTGATGGGCTGTACATTCCAGCAGGTCATGTAGAGAATGAGCAACAGCGTATACTGCTTTGTAAAAATTGTTGGAGATTCTCAGCTCTGATACATCAGTGTATTCATTTTCCAGTTCACTCAAGCTCTCAGATCCAGTGCAGGGCTTAATGTGAAGTAGATTGCTTTCATTTGTTAGTGAACATTGAAACACATTTTCCCAAAATTCTATAACAGCAAGGTTTCCTGGATTTTGTGAGGGGTGAAGTTTTAATAGAAATTCTTTGAATCCATTTATTTTGCCTTTTGTGATAGCAAAGCCAACAGACCCTCCCAGTATTCTGAAACTCGTTGGCATCACAAGATTACTTGCTGTTATCCAGCCTTCACTGCCCACCATTTGGAGACCTGTAATATTCTGAATCGTCAGCTGCTCCAATAACTTGTTCATTCCATCTGGACCAAGAAATGCTACAATTACCTTTGCAGTACCTCTTTTGATAACATCTACAACCTTCAGTAATTTCTCTGGTTCTGTTACGTGAAATTTCTCAGAATACTCAATGCAGATCCCTTCTTGTTGAGCAGCTTTTATAAATGTGGCCATCCCGTTGTTGCCATAGTTATTATCACTTCTTACTGCTCCTATCCAGGTCCAGCCAAAGTGCTTCACCAGCTGAGCCAGTGCTCTGCTCTGGTAATAGTCACTGGGAATGGTTCTGAAGAATGTGGGGAACCTATTTCTATTGCTCAGACATGCACATGTTGAAAAGTGACTGATCTGAAAAAACATATAAAGCAAAAGTGCTTGGCTTACAAGAAAACACCTAGCAAAATAATCAGGACTCCTTTAGGGATTTAGGGACTTTTCAGTTGTCCTTCTTGGAAGCAAAAGTTGAAGTTTATTATTTTAATTCTGTTTTTGTGGTGGACAAGATAGATTTATATAAGCAGATGTGACGACTATTTTTAAAATGCCATATTTTCCATCATAATTGGTTTTTTTTTACCATAACATTTTCACAATAGAAAAAGTTTCAATGTCACAAAAGTTCAGTGACCAAAACATATTTGACATAACTATTCAGATTTCACTGACATATCAGTGAGTTACTGCCTGTTTGGGAGTATGTACAAAGGAGAATAGGAACTCTTACCAATGGAATTTGAAATAGTCCAACAGTTGTTGCAATTGCAATGGCGTTAGTTGAAGTGGACGCCCCAATAATGACCTGCACTCCTGCCGGTGTGGAGCATGACGTGTCGGTCAGTGTGTCCTCATAACCGTTCATCAGAGCCATGGCTGATTGTGTAGCGAACGTTGGAGAGAGACAGGAGTCATATATCTTATATCCAAGAGATACACCTGGGAGGAGGTCAGTTCTGTTGTTTATTTCTTCAATGGTGAAGATCATGGTCTGGGCGAACCGGAATTGCCTGAAATTACCTCTAGAAATGACAGAATGTGTTATTGCTTAAGTGGCTAACCATATTGAGTGCAACTTACAAAGACTCATCAGTAGATTAAACTTTTACAGTTTTAAAAGTAAAGTTAAACATACCTGTAAATATAATTTTATTATTGTATATGATTATTATATCATTTGTACTGTATGTAATATCATTAATATTACCCTTAGTTTCATTGTAATCACAGCAGAAAGTTACTGTTGAATAAACACCAATACAAAGAGCGGCTGAATGTTAATTAATATGTAACCTCACCGTGTACACTTCAGGGGCTCAGGTTTGGTGTCAAATCTTCTGCTTATTTTTAAAGGAACGCGATGCAGGGCGAAGATCCCACCGATGTTGATGTCTCCGTGTTGATAGAAGCTGGGCTTGACTGCCCTCCCCAGTATTCTGCATGGTGGGGTCTGTGCTGCAGCCCAGAGGACTGTCAGTGCCAGCAGTATAGTCTGCAGTGCCATCCCACTGCACGTCTCAGATCCAGCACTGCAGTGCACCAGGTTTAAATACAGCAGTTTTAATTCTCCATCGATTTGTGATTCTCAAAGGCACGACTGAGTCCCTAGATAAGCAGGTTGAGGTGGAGCAAATTGCAAAAGAAACAGAGGCAGAAATAGTAAAGTCACAATCACAAAAGATCACAAGCCTGAGCTTGACGCACACACACACACACACACACACACATACACACACACACACACACACACACACACACACACACACACACACACACACAGTTTAAAGAAATGACTCAGAGGGGCTTTTTAAAAGTTTTAGTATGCAGGCCAATAAGTTAATACATTTTACATCAACCGTCTAACCCTGATGGAAAGGCAGCACACAATATTGCATGTAGTATTTAATCACTGAGCACTGGGGTATTTTAAGCTGGACATAGTTCTTGATGTTATTTCTTTCATTGTCAACTATGTTATTCACATTAACAATTTTGTTGTATGAATTATCAATATCAGTACTGGTCCTATTCATTTATTTATTCATTTTAAATTCAAGGCACAGTATCAAAGTGACAAATTCCCCTGGTGTCTTTTGTGGACATATTATTATCCTGCAGTTTTATTCGTATTTTTCCTAGAATCTAAAGTTAACGCTGAACAACAACAAGGCATAGGTTGTTATGTCTTATTGGTAGCCTCTAAATAAGAGCTGGTTCAGTGCCACATTAAGACATAGGCCCTGGGGCGACAACAACCTTTTCCCCCCCACCCCCCCTTCAAAAGATAAACCCATAAGTGCTAAGTTTTGGTCTGCCTTGTGACTTGCAGAAGCCGAAATACATGTTACGAGAACACTTGTTTTACAGTGAACATCTTTTTTACATCAACATTGAGCTAACTAAGCAGTTTTGGTGTAAAAATGCAATATGTATTCAATTTAGCAAGTGTCCACAGCGAAATGTGTTGCTATGTTTTCAGGCTATGTTTGCGCAGATTTTGCTAAAACAGTATAGCTGCAGTTTTGAAGCAGATGGAGTAGATGGTTAGCTAGCTATCCATGATAGAAAATGTAGTGTGACCATTTTGACCCAAGATTTAATTATAATACTGTACTAACTTATGCAAGTGGCAGTGAACCTAGCATAACGCTGGCTTGCTACTTGACTAGAATGAGTGTCTAGTTGGGTCGTAGCAAAATATCTTAATATGCGCAGAGCTGCAAGTAATAAAATAAAACTCTGCTTGCTGGTGTGTGGACACAATTTTGGCCATAAAATAAATGTACCGTGTTGATGTTGCTTGTTCTACTTTTTATTTTCCAGTAAAAATGACCTCATGATTGCATTGATTTGATGGACTACTAGTTATTATAGCTGGAGAAAGCAACTTATTTTTAGAAAGATATTGGGGAACGGTCATGCTTAGTTGGTAGCAATCATAGAAAGAACTACACTGTTTAGCGTGTGCGAAACTTTTTAGCACATGCAAAACCAATAACATGACAAATGATTGGTCATGGTATTTATTTTGCACCAATCATTGCTTGTGTTTTTTTAGTTTTGCGTGTGCTAAAGGTTTTTGCCCTCACTAAAGGTCTTAGTAAATCAGGGCCAAAGTGGTTTATGTCGTGAACTAATCAACAATGAGATTGATCTTGCATGTTCTCATAACAGGACAGCTCGATCAGGCGAGATGCAAATGTTGAGAGTTTTGCCCGCTCCTCCATCGCCGAATGGGACTAGAGCCCAGCATAAGTTTATATATCTGGGGTCTTTATAAAATTGGCTAGCTATATAATTCTGCTAGCCATCACTGTCAATTGTAGTGTTTGAGTAAAACTGGCTCGCTGAAAGATTAGCTTCTTTATTTTCTCCTTCATTTATCAGTTATGAAAGCCAGAAAATAGCGGGTAGCCTTGTTCAGCAATTGCCATGTACAAACCCCAATTCCAAAAAAGTTGGGACAGTATGTAAAATGCACATAAAAGCAGAAGGTAGTGATTTGTAAATTGTTTTTTTTACGTATATTTAATTGAAAACAGTACAAAGAGAAGAGATTTAAAATTTAATGCTTAAACTTTATTGATTTTTGAAGACTGGGGAGTTCAAAAAGCACCTGTTTGGAACATTCCACATGTAAACAGGTGATGCTATCATGATTGGGTATAAAGGGATATCAAAAGACTCTTGATATCTTATTTTCTGGTACTCCTACAAGCGATACTATAACGTCTCTGCATTTGAATGGATCTCTATGGGAATTGGGGGGTGGGACTAAATTAAGCTGTAAATTACATGGGAATAGTATGGAACCCATGGTTGGCTAAATGGCTGTAAGTCATCAAGTGTCTGACATATCAAACGGCCCTCACACCATTACTCTGCTGCAAGATATGCAGTAGATATTGTCATGGTTTTTGACTAGTCCTTCCCTTGCGGTCGTTTTCCTTGGTAGCTGTCGGGTAAGTGAGGACTAGGTAAAAGGTGTATTTTCTGAATCCAGCGGTTCCAACAGTCAATACCCTTGTTAAAACGTTCAGCACTCTGAATACTGAACACAAGCGATATTGCGTGCTAGAACCCCTCACTTAACCTACATTCAAAATAAGCTTTACGTGATTTAATTGAATAATTATTATTAAAAATGACAATCATCAATTAAATCGTCGAATTCTTTGATAGGTAAGTCGAACAGTAACCTGGTGGATCAACCAACAAGCCAAAACAAAGTCTAAATCAGGTCTTGAGATTAAGTAATTTTATTAAATGAAAACATTCAATTAGAATAATGACTGGGAATCATACATTCACAAAGGAATGTAGGCTGACTACTTATAATTTACAAAATGGAAGAAACCAGACATTAATTTGGATATACCAGTAAAAGAGATAAGCCAAAAATTGCCAATATTATTTACCCTCCAGCTGAACAGGAACAAAAGGAAACGCACAAGGAACCAAAAGGATGACTTCTCCAAACAAACTCCATAATTGACTAACTTCTTTTTCTGCGGTACACTCATAAAATACCTCCACAGAAAGACCATCCCTGTCCTGATTGGGTTAAGGTATGGGGGAGGGGGGGAGAGGGGTCATTTATGACAAAGACTGGCTTATCTTTGATGTTGGGGGGTGAGAGTGAGAGAGTGACAGAGATAGAGAGAAGGGGGGAAATATTAGATATCCTACATAGCCATACGAGGGCGCTGCCCTTTTAGTGGATGTTTGCTCCGCCCCGTCTTTATTGCGGAGCTTCTCGCAGCATCACACCTGTGCGTGGTTACCTTGGAGCTATTTAAGCCCACGTTTCTGTCGTTCTGGGCTTCGATATTGTTTTGCGTTATTTGCACTGTTTTGTATACTGTTTTGGTATTCAGTGTTTGTTGGGTGTGTGTTTTTGTGCCATTATGCTACTCGCCTGTTCTTATACGCTTCTCGTTATCGAGGCAGGGCGTTTATTATTGCTGGCTCTTCTTTAGTCACTTAGCTCGTAGAAGTATGGGACTGCAGTTCTGTGCTCTATTCGCCTTTCTATGGTCTCTCCTTATTGAGAGACCGGGCGTTCACGCTTTTACTTAGTTATTTAGCTCGTAGAAGTATAGGGCAGCAGTTCTTTGTTCTATTCGCCTTGTTTGGTTTTCTTACTGAAACCAGGCGTTTGTGCTTCTACTCATTTGCGTGTGACAGTGAGCTGGTTATTAGCTTCGGTACATTTGTTCCCTGTTTTGTCTCCTTCTCGTGGACTACGTTTCCCCTTTGTTGTGAGTCAGGGCTTTTTATTACACTGAGAGGTAGGGCGTGTATTTTCTACTAGGCTTGTGTTAGTCATTGAGTTGGGAAATGTCCGGAACAGCTGTTCTGTTCGTCCTTCGGTACCAGTCTCCGAACATGGAGACTGGGTGATTTTGTTCGGAACCGTAGTTCTGTTCGTCCTTCGGTACATGTCTTCCTATAGGGAGACTGGGCGATTTTGTTCAGACAGTTGTTCTGTTCATCCTTCGGTACCTGTCTCCTTGCATGGAGACTGGGCGATTTTGTTCGGAACTGTAGTTCTGTTCGTCCTTCGGGTACGGCTCTCCTCATAGGGAGTCTGGGCGATTTTGTTGACATGGGTGCGTGTGACTGCGAGTCTATGAAAGTAGCCTTGGAACGTTAGATCTCTGTTCCTTTCGCCTTCTCGTTACCTTTCCCTTTATTGAGATGTAGGGCCATTATTTTTCGCATGTCTTGCGTTTGGCACACTGCCGGTAGGTTAGGACACAGAGACTGTTTCCCTTTAATTCCTGCAGCAAGCAGTACACTCCGTTTTAGAGTTAGGGAGTTATTTTTTCGCTGGTTGCGTTCTCCACTTGCTTAGCTCTAATTTACGTTCCTTCGTTTGTTACCTCCGAGGCAGTCTTTTCTCTCACTCCAGGTTAGCATCTCGTTCACTGTTTTTTATGCTGTAAGGTATACAGTGTTTGTTAGCTCGTTGTATTTACCGAGCTCGAGATTCGTTGCACTCGTGTGCCGTTCACCCGGTTAGTGAGATATGGCCATTAGTGTTCACATGTCTTGCGTGTGGCATACTGCCGGCAGGTTAGGACACGGAGACTGCTTCCCTTATATTCCTGCAGCAAGCAGTTCACTCCGTTTAGAGCTAGGGAGTTATTTTTAGCTTCTCGCGTTCTCCCTTTGATTAGCTCTATTTTATGTCCTTTTGTTTGTTACCTCCGAGGCAGCTCCTTATCTCATTTTCACGTTAGCATCTTGTTTTTTTCACTGTTTTGTATACTCTTAGTATTCAGTGTTTCTTTTAGCTCGTTGTGTTTTCCGAGCTCGAGATTCTTTCCGTTCGTGTGACGTCGGCCGGTTATACGGGTCATTTTTGGTTACGCCCCTTTTTCCTAGTTCCATCATTTACCTCCAGTCGAGAGTCGGAACTAGGTTATTTGCGTTTGCCTTTATATTTCCCGGGGTCTCTCCGTCTCAGTGGCCTTAGTGCTTAAAGAATCCCCTTGCTGCATTTGGTCCCTCCAACCTCACACGTCACACCCCCATTACAGATATGGATGGATCACTTTATGGGTTGTTTCTCATGACTCATTTTCCTATTGAATTCTATGCAAAAATAATGCTTCTTGGCAAATCAGGAACTAGGCCTGTCTTGGCAGATGTAAACATACCAAAACATGATTATTTTTACTTGACAAGTATAGTATTTCTTGTACATTTGTATTTTAATGTTTATGGTAAGTAGACGTGACCCGTGGTATATCCAGAAGGAATCCCTCCAAGCCATTATGATTTCGTAAACTCTAGCTTCACATGGTAAGATGAAAAAACACAGGGCCTAGTTACATTAAATAATTTAGGCAACAGTGTGTAGTATTGCTTTGGAATAGAGTTTGTTTAATTTTTGTGAGCTAAGATAGCCAGTTTTTGTTGTTGTAACTTTGCCACATTTTGATATCAATGCTTTTAATGACAGTCCTAGACTTTGCTAGTTTTACAGTGCACTCCAAAAGTGTCAGGACAGTGATACATTTCTTGTTGTTTTGTCTCTGTACTCCAGCACATTGGATTTGAAATGGAACAGTGACTATGAGGTTAAAGTGCCGACTTTCAACTTTAATCTTTGCGTTTTTGTCCTCCCCATTTTAGGGCATCAAAAGTAAATCGACAAATTAACATAAACTTCAATAAAGTCATCATATTTAATATTTGGTTGTATATCCTTTGCATGCCATGACTTCATGATGTTTGTGACCCAACAACATCAAAAGACTCCTGATATCGTATTGTCAGGTATGTTAGTATCAACCAAGTTTAGAAACTTTTGAACTTGTCTTTGCGGAGCAGGTTGAGTTTGCATGCTTGATCCGATAATGTTATGGCTTGGTTGACACTAACATAAAAATGGAACATTTGTGTAAATGTTATAATGCCTTGATCCAGAAAGGTGGCAGTGCAACTTTTTCCAGAATGCTAACTGTGGCTCTCATTGACACATGACCCATAAACGCTAAAGTTCTGGAATATTGCCGGATAAAGCTGCATGTGTAGAACCACACAGTCTGTCATGGTGTATTCCATTAAAATAGTTTTTATTGTGATATAACATCATAGCACATTTTGCTTTTCATATTTTCTTACATTATCTTGCATATTGCTGAATAAAATCCAACCCTGGAGATACAGGGCCCAATTGATTTTGGTTAGATTGATACATGTATGGCCTGTTTTTACCAGGTTTTATGCATAATGTTTAAATGAGCACTGAGACAGTTAAAAACATATTTGAATTGTATTAGTATTCAGTACAATAACTTTTCATATTACTGCAAATTATGAATGCACTAAATGAAGTTTTTTTAATGGTCACAATAGAATGAGCCAGTTGTAATGGTATTTCCAAATGAGTTAACCAACTAAGCCACATAGTGCTTGCGGAAGTTCTTGAGGGTTGTCATCAACTGGACACAGGTTCATGAATATAATTTTTCTCAGAATACAATCCTTCCAGGATTTTGCGATGTCGCGATCGCAACTATTAACGCAAAATCAACTAAACTCTGCGAAAGTTGCAAGAGCTTGCATTTTTTTCCAATCACCGCAACTTTCACGTGAAAATTTTTAAAATCGTTGTTACGACCCCGGCTCGAAGGGGCCGCAACACAAATGATTTCAAACACAAAAAGGCAACTTACAAAATGTTTTTATTAAAATAACTCCATTGTAGCGAGTGTCATAAAGCAGGGTGAATATTATTCACTCCCCAGCTCCTTTCCTCCACTCCTCTCCTAGGCTAGTGATGGGAATTATGGCTCTTTTAAGGTAACCGGATCTTATGGCTCCGTTTGTTTCCGTTTTCTTCGTTCTTTTTCCATGTGTGTGTGCAGTGCACGCATGTATGTGTGAGAGGGGGGCACTTTACGACTAGCTACGAATGGCAGGATTACACTCGCCAACTAAATCTAATAATGCACATACTAGTCGCCAAATGTCTGGCAGAGGACTGTAAGGGCAGATGACATAAATAACACATGAACATATATGATACTCTACCTACATATCCTTTTTTTTATTTTGTTCATATTTACGTTCCTGTTATATTAAATATAATATATGAATTATATTTAATAAATTAAATTACGGTTTTCTACCGCCCCCAACCCACACACAAACTTAAATTTGAATATAATAATAATTAGAAATGGATTAGAAATTGATTAAATATAACATTGGCTACAGATAGCCTAATGTATATTATTTCCCCACTCACTTTACTAGACGTAGCCTACGACTTGTCGGTATATTATGCAAGGTTGTGGAAGTTGAGCGATAGAGAGATGAGAAATAATTTGCGAGTTGAAGAGCTAATG
Source organism: Synaphobranchus kaupii (assembly GCA_029718625.1). Taxonomy (NCBI): domain Eukaryota; kingdom Metazoa; phylum Chordata; class Actinopteri; order Anguilliformes; family Synaphobranchidae; genus Synaphobranchus; species Synaphobranchus kaupii. Next base: position 2,208,279 of record CM056378.1, read on the forward strand.
CAAACGCTCCGTTTATTTTGCAAGCAACACAAACTAAATATCCACAAATTACTTTAAAAGTGATTTTCAGGTCCATAAAAATAAATTTCACATTTCAATTTACAAATAAAACAAAAAATGTCGTTACATTGAGCCTTTTTGTATGGTTACTCAGAACACAAGCTCCACAATATTTCCAGTTGTGTTATACAGTACTGTTTCATTCTCAATTAATGTATATGAGCCTACATATGATTTTTTATTGAATTACATTTATATTTTGAAATCGCAATTTTTATTTGCAACTTTCACTAATTACCGCAACTTCATCGCAACAAACACACACAAAACAACTTTTAAGAAAAGCTGCCGAAAAATCAAGCATTTTAGGCCGCAACAATCACAAAAAAACTCGAGATCCTGGTGGAACTAATAATATATCTTGTGAACCTTATGTAAGGTAAGAAAAATTACAGTAACTTACTAAATTATCTTGGGTTTAAAGTGGTGCATACAATCACTGAGATTTCACATCTGTTTTACCCATTATATGTTTTCTTGTATTTTGATCAGGTCTGAATAATATTATATAACATTTTGGAAGAAAGATACAGAACAGCAAGCCAAAACTAGATGCTAAAATTGCAAAGATCTCCACAGCTACAGTGAACTTTCCAGGTGAGCTGACATAAGCTGGTATAAAGGTGATCCAGACTGCAGAGAATATGAGCATGCTGAACGTGATGAATTTGGCTTCATTGAAGTTGTCAGGCAGTTTACGAGCCAGAAAAGCTAAAACAAAGCACAATATAGAGAGGAGTCCAATATAACCCAGTACAGCCCAGAACCCCACTGCTGATCCTACATCACATTCTAGAATGATCTTTTCTTTGTAGTGCTTCATGTTCTTGTTGGGGAAAGGAGGGGATATTGATAACCAAAGCATACAAATAAGGACCTGTATGAGAGTGAAAGCAAGAACACTCAGTCTCTGCTGGGAAGGACCAAACCACTTCATGACATTACTGCCTGGAAGTGTAGCCCTGAAGGCCATTAACACCACTATTGTTTTCCCCAGAACACAAGAGATGCAGAGGACAAAGGTGATCCCAAACGCAGTGTGGCGCAGCATACAGGACCACTCAGAGGGCCGGCCGATGAAGGTAAGAGAGCAAAGGAAACACAGTTTCAATGAAAATAGCAGCAGAAAGCTCAGCTCTGAGTTGTTGGCTTTCACAATGGGTGTGTCCTTCTTTATAAAGAACAGCACAGCCACGAATGCAGTTACACACGCTCCAAATATAGAGAAAATAACAAGCACTATTCCCATAATTTCTTCAAAAGACAGAAATTCCACAGCCTTTAAAACACATTTATCTCTTTTAGCAACAGACCAGTATTCTTCTAGGCACTGAATACAGTCATTAGAATCTGTAAAAAAAGAAAGGGGGAAAAAAAAGCAATTAATGTCGTTATTAGAACCTTCTTTCAGCTATGGCTGGAAGGTACAACGAGCATATGTAAAACAGTACAAAAAAACGCAACTTAGAAACGTTCTCTCTCGACTGGCTTGTGTTGACTCTGAATTACCTGTAGCATTGCTGATTTCTCCCTCAGCACAGGGCACACAGTCATAGCAGCAGACAGGCCTTCCTCTCTGCACAGCCTTCCGAGTGCCTGGGGGACAGCTCTCACTGCACACTGACCTGGGTTTCTGTGAAACATGTCTCAACTCTGAACTCAAAACACTCATGGACAATGTGATGTGTTAGTTCATACTAATTTTTCACGACACGTTCGGCCTGGGCGATTTATACCGCAAAGAGAATTATCAAATGCAATAATGCCCAGCGTTGCCAGGTGTGGTATTGCCTTTCTTTTTTTTTTTTTCTTTAATTATATTGTATATATTTTTGACTCTCAGCTATTACTTCATTCTGTATCTCAATCAGTGCAAAAAGCTGAATTGAGGTATGTGTGCTGTTATCCGATGACCTTTTCACAAAGTGGAAACACTTTCACAAACACTTACCTCTGTTTGCCCACCTGCCCAAACCATACTAACAGGACTCATCACAACCTGCTGACCAGATGGTAAAGAGGCATCATAGTAGCCAACCACTCTGAACACAACTGCATCATCAGGACCAAGCTGCCAGTTCACCACCTCATATCTAGCTATTGGGTCTCCATTACTGTCAAAGGAGACTTTCTCTGCAGTTTTCAATGTAAAGTTGACTTTTTTTAGAGCCTCAAGTACCTGTTGACAAACAATGACTCAGGCTGAGATAAATACTTGTTTTGCTTTGTTCATAATGAAGATTTTATGAGCTATGTAATAAGGGCTTATAGGGTTACCTGCCATGGTTCTGTCTTCCCACTGATTTTACAACTTTGATGGGCTGTACATGCCAACAGGTCATGTAGAGAATGAGCAACAGCGTATACTGCTTTGTAAACAATGTTGGAGATTCTCAGCTTTGATACATCAGTGTATTCATTTTCCAGTTCAATCTCAGATCCAGTGCAGGGCTTAACGTGAGGTAGATTGCTTTCATTTGTTAGAGAACATTGAAACGCATTTTCCCAAAAGTCTATAACAGCAAGGTTTCCTGGATTTTGTGAGGGGTGAAGTTTTAATATGAATTCTTTGAAGCCATTTATTTTGACTTTGGTGACAGCAAAGCCAACAGATCCTCCCAGTATTCTGAAACTCGTTGGTCTCAATAGTTTTCCTGCTGTTACCCAGCCTTCACTGCCCACCATTTGGAGACCAGTAATATTCTGAATCGTTAGCTGCTCCAATAACTTGTTCATTGTAGCCGCACCAAGAAATGCGACAATTACCTTTGCAGTTCCTCTTCTGATAACATCTACAACCTTAAGTAATTTTTCTGGTTCTGTTCTGTGAAATTTCTCTGAATACTCAATGCAGATCCCTTTGTGTTGAGCAGCTTCTATAAATGTGGCCATCCCGTTGTTGCCATAGTCACTGTCACTTCTCACTGCTCCTATCCAGGTCCAGCCAAAGTGCTTCACCAGCTCAGCCAGTGCTCTGCTCTGGTAATAATCACTGGGGAATGGTTCTGAAGAATGAGGGGAACCTATTCCTGTTGCTCAGACATGCACATGTTGAAAAGTAACTGATCTGAAAAAATATATACATGAAATATATAATATAAAGCAAAAGTGAAAATATATGAGAAGTTAAAGGAGAAGTTTGGTATTTAGCATGTTAAGCCCTGTTACAAGGTTATTTACGATCAGATACAACGGTCCATATCAACATTTTTGACAAACTGCAGTCTTGAGATATATTGCTCATTGCTCATACTTACACAATGGATCTGGATGGGCATGTAGAAAATCCTTCAAAAAACACCATAAACTCTCGTTTTCAAAGACGGGAAACTCACAGAGTGGTCACTGGTGTCCGTTGATGTTCTGACACAAAAAACCGTTGCAAATTATGCTTTGTATCGCATTTTATTTATCATTTTATTAAATCCATTGACTTGTATAGACACCAAAGGAGGTTTAGATAGATACATCTGCAGCCGGAAACCGGAAATACTTCTGAATTGTTTTGGAAAGTTTGTAGTTTTCTGTTGCTCACTAGCGGTCTTGTGCGCTCGCAGTTAAGGAATCAGTCGCATAAACATACACTAATTAAGCAAAATGGATCTTTTTGAAGAGTTCGTACTAGCTGCAAAGCAAACCCTGACCTGGTGACCCGGAAGTGGCTCTTCTTCTTCTACGGTAGCCTTCAAACTCAGTCAAGACGAAGAAGTTTACAAACGTGTGGCTGTATGACGACTGAAAATAGTTATATAAATCTTGAAACGGTTATTTAAAACATGTTTAAACGTAAATGTGAATTACAACAAGACACCAGTGACCACTCGGTGAGTTTCCCCGTCTTTGAAAACGAGAGTTTATGGTGTTCTTTGAAGGATTTTCTATATGCCCATCCAGATCCATTGTGTAAGTTAGCTGTGATATGAGCAATGATCAATATATCTCAAGACTGCACAGTTTGCCAAAATGTTGATATGGGCCATTGTACATGATCGTAAATAACCATATAACAGGGCTTAACATGCTAAATACTGAACTTCTCCTTTAAAGCATATGGAAAACATATTAGAATAATGAATGCGTATTACACTATGGAAAACACCTGCTTGGCTTGCAAGAAAACACCTAGCAAAATAATCAGGACTCCACTTTAGGGACTTTTCAGTTGTCCTTGTTGTAAGCAAAAGTAGAAATTTATTATTTTAATTCTGTTTTTGTGGTGAACAATATCCATTCATAATAGTGTTATTGTAGACTCATATTTTCCATAATTATTGTTTTTTTTTAACCATTAAATTTTCACAATAGAAAAACTTGCTTGACCAAAACATAATTGACATAACTATTCTGATTTCACTGACATATCAGTAAGTTACTGCCTGTTTGGGAGTATTTACAAAGAAGAAAAGGAACCTCTTACCACTGGAATTTGAAATAGTCCAACAGTTGTTGCAATTGCAATGGCGTTAGTTGAAATGGACGCCCCAATAATGGCCTGCACTCCTGCCGGTGTGGAGCATGATGTGTCGGTCAGTGTTTCCTCATAACCGTTCATCAGAGCCATGGCTGATTGTATCGAGAAAGTTAGAGAGAGACAGGAGTCATATATCTTATATCCAAGAGATACACCTGGGAGGAGGTCAGTTCTGTTGTTTATTTCTTCAATGGCGAAGATCATGGTCTGGGTGAACCGGTATTGTCTGAAATTAACTCTAGAAATGACAGAATTTATTACTGCTTAAGAGGCTACCCATATTGAGCTTACAAAGACTCATCAGTGGATTAAACTTTTACAGTTTTAAAAGTAAAGTTAAACATACCTGTAAATAGAATTGCGTTATTGTATACACTGCCTGGCCAAAAAAAATAGTCACACACACTAATATTTTGTTGGACCACCTTTAGCTTTGATTACGGCATGCATTCGTCGTGGCATTGTTTCGACAAACTTATGCAACGTCACAACATTTATTTCCATCCAGAGTTGCATTAATTTTTGGCTGAGATCTTGTATTGACGACGGGAGAGTCAAACCACTCCGTAAAGTCTTCTCCAGCACATCCCAAAGACTTTCAGTGGGGTTAAGGTCAGGACTCTGGTGGCCAATTCATGTGTGAAAATAATTCCTCATGCTCCCTCAACCACTCTTTCACAATTTCAGCCCGATGAATCTTGGCATTGTCATCCTAGAATATGCCCATTGATGGGATAACCTGGTCATTCAGTACATTCAGGTACTCAGCTGACTTCATTTTATTGCTGCATAACATTGCTGAGCCTAGACCTGACGAAACTGAAGCAAACCCAGATCATAAAACTGCCTCCAGAGGCTTGTACAGTGGGCACTATGCATGACGGGTGCAACGGCGACTTTTTTGGCCAGGCAGTGTATTATTATATAACTTGTTGAGTATGTAATATAATAAATATTATTAGTTTCATTGTAATCACAACAGAGCCTTAATGTTGAATAAACCCCCAATACAAAGAGCAGCTGAATGTTAATTCATATTTAACCTTACCGTGAACATGTCAGGGGCTCAGGTTTGGTGTCAAATCTTCTGCTTATTTCTGAAGCAATGTTGTGCAGGGCGAAGAGCCCACCGATGTTGATGTCTCCGTGTTGATAGAAGCTGGGCTTGGCTGCCCTCCCCAGTATTCTGCATGGTGGGGTCTGTGCTGCAGCCCAGAGGACTGTCAGTGACAGCAGAATAGTCTGCAGTGCCATCCCACTGCAGGTCTCAGATCCAGCACTGCTGTGTACCAGGTTTATATACAGCAGCTTTAATTCTCCATCGATTTGTGATTCTCAAAGGTACAACTGAGTCCCAGGATAAGCAGGTTGAGGTGGAGCAAATTGCAAAAAGAAACAGAGGCAACAGAGAAAGTAAAATCACAATCACAAGAAATCACAGGCCTGTGCTTGACACACACGCGCGCACACACACACACACACACACACACACACACACACACACACACACACACACACACACACACACACACACACACACAGTTTAAAGAAATGACTCAGACTCAGTGGGGCTTTTTAAAATTTTTAGTATTCAGGCCAATAAGTTCATACATTTCACATATACTTTGTTTGAAATCAACAGTCTAATCATGATGGAAGGGCAGCACTTAAAATTGCATGTAGTATTTAATCACTAAGCACTGGGGTATTTAAAGCTGGACAGAGTTATTTATGTTATTTCTTTCATTGTCAACTATGTTATTCACGTTCATTTTGTTGTATGAATTATCAATATCAGTACTGGTCCTATTCATTTATTTATTCATTTTAAATTGCACAGTAAGGCACAGTATTCAAAATAACAAATTCCCCCCGGTGTCTTTTGTGGACATATTATCCTGCAGTTTTATTTGTATTTTTCCTAGAATCTAAAGATAACGCTGAACAACAACAAGGTTATAGGTGGTCAGGTCTTATTCGTAACCTCTCAATCGTTGTCAAACGACCAGGGAAAAAAGAAAAAAAAAAGTATAATTATACTAAAAAAACCTATAATAGGCCTAACCATTATTACTCTAAATTAAATTTAATTATTGAATGTGATATAATTGTTTAGTCACCTTGGCTGTCATTATTCTGTAATATTGCGATAATTTTGTTTCACTCTCGTCAATTGGCTTAATTATTGCAAAACACGGTTTTTAATAGCTCATAGTTTGAGCAGGGTCTGCCTGCAGGAGGCCTGACACTGGAGCTCCAGTGATATGCTCAAATATGTGCCCTCAAAAGGGTGTAGTTGTCGTATTCGGGCACATCCCCAGTGTCAGGCAGGAAGTGACCTCACCTCCATTGTTCAGTCACGGAACCCACGGAAATACACTGTTGTTTTTTAAATAATGGAACGCCCTTGTGTCATACTTTGTGTGTTTTTAGCGGAGTCAGACATTAATCAAATATTTTATTGTTGTTATATAAATGGCCGTACATTAAATAAATGGGCTCAGGCATTATATGTGCTAGTTCAAGGTTCCTGGTTCAAAACTTGTAACTGTCTATAGACCTCCTGGCCCATATGCTGGCTTTATTCATGAATTTGCAGATTTTCTTTCTCATTTAGCTGTAAGTCATGACAAAGTGTCAATATTGGGTGATTTTAACCTGCATTTTGAAAATACAGATGATCCTTTTACCTCAGCATTTACGGTCATTTTGGAATCAATTGGTTTCATTCAAAATGTTTTTGGCCCCACGCATTATCATAGTCATACTTTAGACTTGGTCTTAAGTCTTGGTATTGACATTGTTAATGTTAAAATTCACTCGCATAATCCTATTTTGTCTGACCATTTCCTCATTACTCTGCAGTTAAAATTAGCCCATTCTGTAGAATCTGAACTCAGAACGTATACAGGTCGCACTATCACTACCTCCACTACTGGAAACTTTATTCATGTGCTACCTAATTACCTTGATTTAGACACTTCATCCAGCTCCCTGTCAACCAATGATCTGGCAGAGGAATTAGCTACTGCTCTATGCAAAACCCTTGAAGTAGTTGCTCCGTTAAAAAGCAAAAAAGTAATTGAGAAGAGGCTTGCCCCTTGGTACACCGACCACACGCGGGCTCTTAACACCTTCGCGCATATAGTCCCGCCTGCGGGACCTTTTTTGCTCAACTGAGACATTCGTTGCTACTGCAGCTGAACTATTATTGGAAATCACAAACTCTGTGTTTTAAATGTATTGGTAGACGGTTCGTGACGATTTCTGCCGAATACGTAGTTTCTAAGTGACACTATTTCCCTGTAGCAAGTCCATTTATCAAGCAACCCCCCACCTAGTCTATACCTACCTATGCGTGACATAGTGGACAATAGCGTCTATGTTTGAGTTCATAAATATATTTATTCATCATATAAAATTAGAATAACGTCATAGCAACGAGATAAACCCAACAATAGCCTGATCGTATGCCAGAAAAGCCGTGAAAAGCTCTGCTCACTCAAATGCAAAATAAACTGTGAAAGTACTATCTCATTGTACCATGTATTCTACTAGCAAATAATGCTACTAAATATGAAATAAATATACAATCCTACCATTGGTTTTACACATCGAGATGTTCCTTTCAAAATTCAGTTGTCATTTATTGTCTGGTACAATCGGTTTGAGAAATATACAACACTTTATACCGCTATTACACTATCTGAAACGTCGCCGCGTAATAGCACCATGCCCTGTAAGCCTGTCTCATGCATTACAGTTCATTCTGGTTTAATTGTCGGCTTTTTTATCCAATAGAGTACATTATAACCTTCGCAACGGTATATGCCAAGTCTTTTTGGGTGCTTTGAGCAATTTACTACAGCCCAGCATAACGGCAGTTTTCGTTTTAACTGTCTAGTATTACGCAAGCGTTATACAATACGCATTATGCAGGGGAATTTCCCTTTTGCGATATGTAAGTATTTTTGCATCTAAAATACCGTTGGTCTCGCTGGCTACATACGTACGTTCGTATTTCCACTCGAGCACTGTCTTTCCAATATGTTTGATAGCCCTATTGTTATTTTCGCATTTTGAGTGCATTTCACATACTGTAATGCAATCGTTAGCTAAATGTATTTTTGAAGTAGGCTACCGATGTTCATTGAAGATAGAACATTTGGCAGCATTTTACAGATGGTGGAAAACTATTTCATGTTCATGTTATCATAAATAATATAGGCTATGGCGTATACTAGTCTCTTAGGGCATGACAAATGCTCATTCCAATTTACTGTGCGCTGATATGTGGTAGATTAAGGTAAAAATTTCCTTGGAGTTATTATGAATAGGAAAACTTAAAAGATTAAAAGAATACAGAAAAATGCAATCCCAGGACAAAAGTATACATACTGTAGAGTACAGGGACAAGTGATGTTTTATTGAGGTACAAGAGTGAATGATTAGGCAACATATTTAGGTGTTTGTAACACTGTGATATCAATGTTTTTTATCTTAAGCCACCAGAGGGAGCAAATGTGTATGCGTTATAATGTACAAAACTAATTTTATTCATTTTATGACATGTTTTGCATAGGGGTTTTGGACCCATAGATATCTACCCCCCTATACTGCTGAAAATATATAATTCTCACTTGGAAATTATGCAAAAGTGAGTTTTATGTGCCCAAACTTTTGATTTGTAGTTAAATATATCATAATTTTGTTTTATTTGCAGCAGTGCACAATTTAGCCATTTGGATAGATTTGGAGACACTAATGGACAACAGGATACACTGCTATATTTTGCATCATAGACCTTTAGTAGTTCTGCATGTCATCCTTAGATTTTGCAAAACTTGTGGACATGGAGTTTATGATCCGGGAAATGTATATACATGTATATTACCGATTTCACTTGTGTAGCTCTCAGCAAAATTTAAAAAAAATATTTTTAAATTCTTTTTTCCAAAGTTTCTTTGCATTTGTGGCACTTTATTTTGACGTAAATTATGAAAATAAACAAATCTAAGTTTGTATTGTAAATGGTACACCTGTGTTCTTTCATTTAAGCCATTTACCAAGTTTATGTGATGCTCTCACCTGGAGTTATAAAGCCTTAAACAGAGCACCCCTAAATAGGTGAAATTTGCCATCTGCGCCAAGGGGTTAAACAAAAGTCACGGCAGCTTGAACGCAAATGGCGTTCTACTAAACTGCAGGTATTCCACTTGGCCTGGAAAGAGAGTCTTAGTGCCTATAAGCATGCTCTCTCCAATGCTAGGTCCTCTTACTTTTCAAAGCTTATACAAGAAAATAAGACCAATCCCCGATTTCTATTCAGAACAGTTGCTGAACTAACTAATAATCATGCAACAACTAACCCTCAAATTCCAGTCTCATGTAGTAGTAATGATTTCTTGAATTTCTTTAGTGGTAAAATTATTGAAATTAGGGAAAACACAAGTTAGTGACCATGGTTTTGACGATATAGAATTGCCTCCTAGACACACTGAACATCTTGAATCATTTACTCCAATACTTGAGAGCGAACTAATTCAGTTAGTTTCTTCTTCAAAATCATCCACCTGTCTTCTAGACCCCATACCCACAAAGTTATTGAAGGAGATATTGCCTATGCTCATCAAACCAATTCTTCATTTAATTAACTCATCATTGCTATCGGGCCATGTTCCTACATCCTTTAAATTGGCAGAAATCAAGCCACTACTTAAGAAACCAAATTTGGATCCCACTGTCCTGGCCAATTATAGACCCATTTCAAACCTCCCATTTTTATCAAAGATTCTTGAGAAATGTGTAGCGCAACAGCTTTCTTCATTTTTACATACTTATAATGTGTATGAGAGGTTTCAATCTGGGTTTAGGAAGCACCATAGCACTGAGACCGCCCTTGCCCTAGTAATGAATGACTTGTTCCTCTCTCTGGACTGTGGCTGTATTTCTATTCTTGTTTTACTTGACCTGAGCGCTGCCTTTAATACTATAGACCATCATATTGTCCTCTGCAGGTTAGAAAATTTAGTTGGTCTTACCGGGCATGCTCTTATGTGGTTTAAATCTTATCTCTATGATAGATCCCAGTTTGTTAGGGTAAACAGTCAGTCCTCTGAATTTTCTAAGGTGAACTTTGGAGTACCACAAGGATCGGTCTTGGGTCCTCTGCTCTTTTCTGTTTACATGCTCCCTCTTGGGAACATTATAAGCAGACATGGTGTTAACTACCACTGCTACGCAGATGACACACAACTTTATATATCAGTTAAGCCAGGTGAAGTTGACCAGTTGTCTAAACTAGAGACCTGTCTCAAAGATGTAAAGGCCTGGATGACCCAAAATTTCCTCTTATTGAACTCAGATAAGACTGAGATATTAGTATTAGATTCCAAATCTCTTCGAGATAAATTCTTACAGTTTCCCTTAAATTTAGATAGCTTCTCTGTCTCCCCCAACAAGGTTGTTAAAAACCTTGGTGTAATTATTGATTCAGATCTCTCCTTTCAGCCCCATATTAACAATATCACAAGAAATATCACACTTCTTCCACCTGAGGAATATATCTAAATTAAGGAAGGTGTTGTCCCTGGAGGATGCTGAAAAAATGGTTCATGCCTTTGTAACCTCTCGACTAGATTACTGCAATGCATTATTGTCTGGTTGCACTGGCTCAGCCCTGAATCGCCTCCAACTTGTACAGAATGCAGCTGCTAGGGTTCTTACTAGAACCAAGAAATGGGAGCATATCAGCCCGGTGCTCAAAACTCTTCATTGGCTGCCTGTCAAATTCAGAATTGACTACAAGATTTTACTTCTAGCGTTTAAAGCTTTAAATGGCTTGGCCCCTGAATATCTGAGTGACTTACTCATTCCTTACTGTCCTCCTAGATTACTTCGCTCTCAAAATGCTGGCTATTTGAAAATTCCTATTATATCTAAAATTACAATGGGTGGCAGAGCCATCTCTTACAGAGCCCCTTTTTTATGGAATAATCTTCCCATGTATGTACGGGCTGCAGACACACTTTCTGTCTTTAAGTGTAGGCTAAAAACGTACCTCTTTAGTCAATCCTATAGTTAAGGATGTCGGGGGGGGGGCTAACCTTCTCTTTTCCTCTCTCACCCTGAGCTGCAGATTACTCCGGCCCGTCCCCCTCTCACCCTGAGTTTGCAGACTGCTTCGGACCCGTCCCTCCTTTGGTTTATCCTCCCGACTTCACGCAACCGGAGTCCCAGATGCATCACCCCGCCCCCTTTGAACTGATGATTGAACTGATTATTGAATTGACTATTACCATTCAGTCCACCTTTAGTCTAAACCGGGCTGGCCAGCGAAGGATGGGCACCCCCTTTCTAGCCAGGTTCCTTCCGAGATTTCTTCCCACTGGGGAGTTTTTTCTCGCCACTGTTCAGTGTTTTTTCTCCCCTACCGGGGAGTTTTTTACCTCATTTTGCTGGTTGGGGGCTAAGGCCTGGTTTTTTGCTCAATTTTCCTTCTGTTTCCCTGTGCAGTGTCTTTGTGACAGTTCTCTGTAAAAAGCGCTATACAAATAAAATTGAATTGAATTGAATTGAATAATAATAGAACATGAATGAAACAACGATATTAGTACTACATTACTAACTACAAAAGCAACTATCTACATAACTACAAAAGGAACTATCTACATGGTAAAATAATCAGTAATCCTACAGAAAATGGTCATATGGTTGTTCAAATGACCATTAATCATGCAGTTATTAATGGTATTAATGTTAGTATCTTTGATCATAATCATGCAGTTTATGGTCAAAGATACTAACATTACACAAACTCCAAAATCTTAACGTCGGAGAACCACTCACAATGTGAGATTTATTCATATATGAGCCTAATGTTAGCAAACAAACAAACAAAAAAACACTGGCTGGCTACAAGTCGACAAAACGTTGAAGAAACTACATGATACATTTTAGTTAGTCAATATCAGTCCAGAGAATGTTTATCGATAACATTACACATATGATGCCCTGAATATACATTTTTAATTAAACAAATTAAACACCTACGAGACACTTAAGGTTATAACAAACAGACTGGTTGGCTACGACAAAATGCTGAAGAAACTCCATGATATATGATAAATCACGTGAATTAAACAAATTAAACACCTAACGTTATGAGACAATTAACGATAGCTAGCGTTCGATATCAATAGTTCACGTTAGCTAACTAACAATCAAGAAGAATTGAAGAAACGTTGAAAAAAAAAAAACCTCATGAAATTAGTTTCATCGTGAGTTGGTCAATATCAGTTCAGAGAATACGTTAGAATAGCTAGCTAATGTTAGCTCTCAATATGAATAGTTCACGTTAGCTAACAAACAAACAAGACTGGCTACGAAGAAACAGACTTCTTGCTTACGTCACTTCCTGCCTGACGCTGGAGCTACGTCACTTCCTGCCTGATACCGGAGCTCCAGTGAGAGGCCTCTGCAGGCAGACTAGTGCTCAGCAAGCCACAAGACCAATTGCATTGCACAAAACAAGTCGCTGAGTAAGTAGTAAAGCCAATTGCATTGCACAATGCAAGTAGTTGAGTAAGTAGCAAAACCAATAGCACCGCACAATGCAAGTAGCAAAACCAGTGGCATTGTAAAACGCATTTGTAAATGTTTTGGCCCTAACCAACCCCCATAGTATGACATTGTCTGTGCAAAATACCACGTACAATTGGGCAAGACTTTCTTTTGCCCGCGATCAAATACATTGTTCGGGAAATGCTAGACAAGGATCCTGCCCGGAAAATTGACGTGGTTCCTTTGTCAAACGATACAGTCACTAGAAGATTATCGGACATGGCCGAGGATATAACTGAATGTCCCTTCTTTGCATTACAATTATATGAAAGCAAAGACGTAGCTAATGTGCAGCCCAACTTTGGGAGATAAAGTGAGGCAATTAGCCTACTGAAAAAGCCTACTCTTCCACCAGGAACTAGGAACATCCAGCATGACCACAGACAGTGTCATGCCTGTAATACTTTCCCATCTGACACACCTGAAGGAATATTTCAATGACTATTTCCCTGAGCTGGACAATATTCACTTGAATTGGATCAAAAATCCATTTAAATCAACACTGGATGAGAGTCTTGATTTGAGGTCACAGAGGAATTAATTGAAATTTCCAATGAGTGAACTCTAAAAATAAAGTTTCCTGCAGTTCCCCTGTCAGAATTTTGGAGCTCAGTGAAAAATGAATAGGCTACAAGGTAGTAGGAGAAAAGGCCATTCCAATGCCTTCTACCATTTGCAACAACATAGCCTACCTGTGTGAGGCAGGTTTTTCTACACTGAAAGTACTCAAAACAAAACAAAGAGTCTGTCTGCATGTGGATGATTACATTACATTACATTACAGTCATTTAGCAGACGCTTTTATCCAAAGCGACATACAATAAGTGCATACGTCATCGAAGTAACTACAGAACAGTTAAGACAAAGCACATCCTTCCCATAACGTAGCAGCTATCCCTACATGTGATTGTCACTAAGCCAGCTACAACTATGTAGGAATGTCCAAGCACATCCATCTCACGAGTGAGGATAGGCCTAAGTAACATTGTTGATTTTATACTGTTTCTAAATTACTTGCACCTCACACATACTGCATAGCAGTCTATTTATGGGGAGATATAATGCGTACAATTTTTTTGTACGCATTATTGTACACATTATATCAGCCAGAACGTAGTCTGTTAAGGGGGCCTTGGCATAAATAAGGGCCACATAGGCCCCGGGGCTACAACCTTTTCAGGCTATGTTCACTCTGATTTTGCTATAACAGTATATCTGCGGTTTTGAAGCAAATGGAGTCGATGGTTAGCTAGCTATCCATGATAGAAAACATAGTGTGACCCGAGATTCAATTTTAATACTGTACTAATTTATGCAAGTGACAGTGAACCTAGCATAACGCTGGCTTGTTACTTGACTAGAATGAGAGGGACTAGAATGAGTGTTTGGTTGGGTCGTAGCCGACGATTTGGGCTATTTGCTGGAATCATGAAGTAACCTTTCCATTGGGTTGTAAAGTCATGTTTATTATGGGATGGCAGTGGTTTTCCAGAGTCTGACCCTCCTGTTTTTTAATGACAGGCCAAGACTTTGTTCATTTTACAGTACAAAAGTGTCAGGACAGTGACACATTTCTTGTTGTTTTGGCTCTGTACTCTAGCACATTGGATATGAACACTATGAGGTTAAAGTGCCGACTTTCAGCTTTAATTTGAGGGTTTTTACATCCATATCCGGTGAGCCGTGTAGCAATTGTAGCCATTTTTACACATAGTCCTCCCAATTTTAGGGCACCAAAAGTAATTTTACAAATTAACAGAAACTTAAATTAAGTTATCATATTTAATATTTGGTTGTATATCCTTTGCATGGCATGACTTCCTGATGTCTGTGACTCAACAACATCAAATTACTCCTGATATCTTATTTTCAGGTATGTTAGTATCAACCAAGTTGAGAAACGTTTGAACGTTTGTCTTTGCGGAGAAGGTTGAGTTTTGCATGCTTGATCCGATAATGTTACGGCTTGGTTAACACTAACATAAAAATGGAACATTTGTGTAAATGTTATAATGCCTTGATCCAGAAAGGTGGCAGAGCAACTTTTTCCAGAATGCTAACTGTGGCTCTCATTGACACATGACCCATAAACGCTAAAGTTCTGGAATATTGCCGGATAAGGCTGCATGTGTAGAACCACACAGTCTGTCATGGTTTAGTCCATTAAAATAGTTTTATTGTGATATAACATCATAGCACATTTTGCTTTTCATATTTTCTTACATTATCTTGCATATTGCTGAATAAAATCCAACACTGCATAATGTTTAAATGAGCACTGAGACAGTTAAAAACATATTTGAATTGCATTAGTATTCAGAATAAAAATGTTTGTATTACTGTAAATTATGAATGCACTTAATGAAGAGGTTTTTTTAATGGTCACAATAGAATGAACCAGTTGTAATGGCATTTCAGAATGAGTCAACCAACGAAGCCACATAGTGCTTGCGGAAGTTCTTGAGGGTTGTCATCAAGTGAACACAAGTTCATGGTTATTATTTCAAAATAAATCTTGTGAACCTTATGTAAGTCTATCAGGTGTAGCTCGGCTAGTTCGCTAGTAAGCACAGTGAGGTGCAGTAAAGCGAAGGCCTTGTAGCAGGTTACCGTGATTTCGTCTTTAGCTGATTGGTAACGCATTTGCTTACGAGTGAGAGGAGCGGGGTTCAAATCTCATCTTGGACTTCTGAGTAAAGTAAGCTTCTCTTTTTCTATACGGTTACATTGATGCCTGTTGACCCGGATCAGAATCGAATAAAAAAAGTGGTTGCTGCGGAGTTTCAAAGGGGGTTGAGTGTAGCGGGTGTAGCTTGGCTAGTTCGCTAGTAAGCACAGTGAGGTGCAGTAAAGCGAAGGCCTTGTCGCAGGTTACCGTGACAACACTCTCTGGCGACGCAACTCGACGTTACCCTTTGCTATCGGCAATTTCGTCTTTAGCTGATTGGTAACGCGTTCGCTTACGAGTGAGAGGAGCGGGGTTCAAATCTCATCTTGGACTTCTGAGTAAAATAAGCTTCTCTCTTTCTATACGGTTACATAAGGAAAGAAAAATTACATTGTTATTTTACATATTATGGCTCTCTGGTCCAGTAACATACAAACATATCTTTGGTATAATGTGGTGCAGGCAATCACTGAGATTTCACATCTGCTTTTCCCATTATATGTTTTCTCGTATTTTGCTCAGGTCTGAATAATATTATATAACATTTTGGAATAAAAATACAGAACAGCAAGCCAAAACTAGATGCTAAAATTGCAAAGATCTCCACAGCCACAGTGAACTTTCCAGGTGAGCTGACATAAGCTGGTATAAAGGTGATCCACACTGCAGAGAATATGAGCATGCTGAATGTGATGAATTTGGCTTCATTGAAGTTGTCAGGCAGCTTCCGAGCCAGAAAAGCTAAAATAAAGCACAATATAGAGAGGAGTCCAATATAACCCAGTACAGCCCAGAACCCCACTGCTGATCCTACATCACATTCTAAAATGATCTTTTCTTCGTAGTGCTTCATGTTCTTGTTGGGGAAAGGAGGGGATATTGTTAACCAAAGCACACAAATAAGGACCTGTATGAGAGTGAAAGCAAGAACACTCAGTCTCTGCTGGGAAGGACCAAACCACTTCATGACATTACTGCCTGGAAGTGTAGCCCTGAAGGCCATTAACACCACTATTGTTTTCCCCAGAACACAAGAGATGCAGAGGACAAAGGTGATCCCAAACGCAGTGTGGCGCAACATACAGGACCACTCAGAGGGCCGGCCGATGAAGGTAAGAGAGCAAAGGAAACACAGTTTCAATGAAAAGAGCAGCAGGAAGCTCAGCTCTGAGTTGTTGGCTTTCACAATGGGTGTGTCCTTCTTTACAAAAAACAGCACAGCCACAAATGCAGTTACACACGCTCCAAATATAGAAAAAATAACAAGCACTATTCCCATAATTTCTTCAAAAGACAGAAATTCCACATCCTTTAAAACACATTTATCTCTTTTAGCAACAGACCAGTATTCTTCTAGGCACTGAATACAATCATTAGAATCTGTAAAAAAAGAAAAAAAAGAATATCGTCATAAGAACCCTCTTTCAGCTATGGCTGGATGGTACAATGAGTATATGCAAAACAATACAAATAATGCATCTTAGAAACATTCTCTATAGACGGATTAGTGTTGACTCTGAATTACCTGTAGCGTTGCTGATTTCTCCCTCAGCACAGGGCACACAGTCATAGCAGCAAACAGGCCTTCCTCTCTGCACAGCCTTCCGAGTGCCTGGGGGACAGCTCTCACTGCACACTGACCTGGGTTTCTGTGCAACATGTTTCAACTCTTAACTCAAATCACTCATGGACAGTGTGATGTGTATATACACTACTCACAAAAAGTTAGGGATATTCGGCTTTCGGGTGAAATTTCAGGATGAACCTAAAATGCACTATAACCTTTACAGGTGAAATTAATTTGACCTTCTCTAAACTTTTGAATGCACATGTCCAACTATTCAATGTTTCAGTACTTTTTGCACAACTTGCTGTTCTCTAACAAGGAGCTGAACGGCAAAATTCACAACAGGTGTTTGATCCATGAATCGACCAATAAATTTCCTGGTTCAATTAGAATTGGTATTTAAACAGTCCTCTTCATCATGCTGTTCACATTTTGACATCATGAGACCAAGACGACACCTAACAATTTATCAACAGTACCTCGCCATTGCGAGGCTTCAAACAGGATGTTCTCAGAGGGAAGTGGCCACTGAGCTTAGAGTGTCACAGAGTGTCATCAGCAGGTTGCAACAGAGATACAGAGAGACTGGAAGAGTCACAGAAAGGCATAGAAGTGGACGTCCTTTGGCCACATCCCACACTGATGACCGCTTCATTGTGAACAGTGCCCTGCGGAACCGGATGATGAATGCCACTCAACTCCAGGCACATTTAAGGGAGGTGAGAGGCACCCAAGTGTCACGTCAGACCATTCGAAACCGTTTACATCAGCGTGGTCTGCGTGCTAGATGACCTGCAAGGGTACCTGACCACACCACCAGGCACAGGCGTTATCGTCTTGCATGGGCCAGGGAGCATTTACGCTGGACGAGGGACCAGTGGGCCTCAGTGCTGTTCTCTGATGAAAGTCGATTCACGTTGAGCAGAAATGATGGCCGCCAACGATGTTGGAGACGTCAAGGAGAGCGCTATGCATCAGCCACTGTTGTCACCAGACGACCCTTTGGTGGTGGCGGTGTTACAGTGTGGGCAGGTGTGTCTAGTCAATACAGAACTGCCCTACACTTTGTGAATGGTACAGTGACAAGCCCATACTACCTGAATAACATCATTAATCCAGTCATTGTGCCCCTGCATGAACAACACAGGCCTAATTTCATCTTCATGGACGACAATGCTCCAGCTCATCGAGGTCGCATCATTAGGGAAAGGCTGCTGGAGACTGGGGTACCTCAAATGGAGTGGCCTGCACTTTCTCCAGACCTGAATCCCATAGAAAACCTATGGGATCAGCTGACTCACCGTGTAGAGGCTCGTAACTCTGTACCCCAGAACCTCAATGACCTGAGGGCCGCCCTTCAAGAAGAGTGGGATGCCATGCCTCAGCAGACAATAAGTCGACTTGTGAACAGCATGAGACGTCGTTGTCAAGCTGTAATTGATGCTCAAGGGCACATGACAAGTTATTGAGACATTGACATTTTTGTTGTGGTATACCCACCACTGTTGTTGGCTTTTGTTTCAATAAATTGTTTGAGATGAGGAAATCACCATTGCATGCTTCTACTTAAATGCCCTACTTTCATGATACGTATAATATCACTGTAGCGTGAACTTACATTTTCCATAAATTTCACCCGAAAGCCAAATATCCCTAACTTTTTGTGAGTAGTGTACTTAGTATAAATTTTTCACGACACGTTCCGGCTGGGTGAAGTATACCGCAACGATAATGATCAAATGCAATAATGCCCAGTGGTGCCATGTGTGGTATTGCCTTTCTTTTTTCTTTAATTATTTTTTTTTTGTGAGAAGGACTCTCAGCTATTACTTCATTCTGTATCTCAATCAGTGCAAAAAGCTGAATTTAGTTATATGTGCTGTTATCAGACCATCCTTTCTCAAAGTGCATGAACACTTACCTGTGTTTGCCCACCTGCCCAAACCATACTAGCAGGACTCGTCACAAACTGGTGACCAGATGGTAAAGAGGCATCATAGTAGCCAACATCTCTGAACTCTACAGCACCATCAGGACCAAGCTGCCAGTTCACCACCTCATATCTGGCTATCGGGTCTCCATTACTGTCAAAGGAGACTTTCTCTCCAGTGCCCAAAGAGAAATTTACTGTTTTCAGAGTCTCAAGTACCTGTACAGAAACAAAGATTTAAGCTAAGATAAATTATTTGATGTTTTTGCTCATAATGAGGATTTTATTAGCTATATAAGAAGTGCTTATTGAGTTACCTGCCAGGGCTCTGCTTTCACTTTGTTTGTACAGCCTTGATGGGCTGCACATGCAAACAGGTCATGTAGAGAATGAGCAACAGCGTATACTGCTTTGTAAACATTGTTGGAGATTCTCGGCTCTGATACATCAGTGTAATCATTTTTCAGTTCATTCAAGTTCTCAGATCCAGTGCAGGGCTTAATATGAAGTAGATTGCTTTCATTTGTTAGTGAACACTGAAACACATTTTCCCAAAAGTCTATAACAGCAAGGTTTCCTGGATTTTTTGAGGGGTGAAGTTTTAATATGGATTCTTTGAAGCCATTTATTTTGCCTTTGGTGACAGCAAAGCCAACAGACCCTCCCAGTATTCTGAAAGTCGTTGGTCTCACTAGTTTGCTTGCTGTTATCCAGCCTTCACTGCCCACCATTTGGAGACCAGTAATATTCTGAATCATCAGCTGCTCCAATAACGTGTTCATTGTAGCTGCACCAAGAAATGCGACAATTACCTTTGCAGTTCCTCTTCTGATAACATCTACAACCTTCAGTAATTTTTCTGGTTCTGTTCTGTGAAATTTCTCTGAATACTCTATGCAGATCCCTTTGTGTTGAGCAGCTTCTATAAATGTGGCCATCCCGTTGTTGCCATAGTCACTGTCACTTCTCACTGCTCCTATCCAGGTCCAGCCAAAGTGCTTCACCAGCTCAGCCAGTGCTCTGCTCTGGAAATAATCACTGGGAATGGTTCTGAAGAATGAGGGGAACCTATTCCTGTTGCTCAGACATGCACATGTTGAAAAGTAACTGATCTGAAAAAATATATACATTAAATATATAATATAAAGCAAAAGTGAAAATATATGAGAAGTTAAAGGAGAAGTTTGGTATTTAGCATGTTAAGCCCTGTTGAAAAGTGACTGATCTGAAAAAACATATATAAAGCAAAAGTGAAAATATATGAGAACATATAAAGCATATGAAAACATATGAGAATAATGAATGCATATTACACAATGGAAAACACCTGCTTGGCTTACAAGAAAACACCTGGCAAAATAATCAGGACTCCATTTTAGGGACATTTCAGTTGTCCTTGTTGGAGGCAAAAGTTGAAATTTATTATTTGAATTGTTTTTGTGGTGGAGAAGATAAATTTATATAACTATTTTTAAAATAGTGTCATTGTGTTTTACTGTTAAATTTTCACAATAGAAAAACTTGCTTTAGTGACCAAAACATATTTGACATAACTATTCTGATTTCCCTCACATATCAGGAAGTTCCTGCCTGTTTGGGAGTATTTACAAAGGAGAAAAGGAACTCTTACCACTGGAATTTGAAATAGTCCAACAGTTGTTGCAATTGCAATGGCGTTAGTTGAAGTTGACGCCCCGATAATGACCTGCACTCCTGCCGGTGTGGAGCATGACGTGTCAGTCAGTGTTTCCTCATAACCGTTCATCAGAGCCATGGCTGATTGTGTAGCGAATGTTGGAGAGATACAGGAGTCATATATCTTATATCCAAGAGATACACCTGGGAGGAGGTCAGTTCTGTTGTTTATTTCTTCAATGGTGAAGATCATGGTCTGGGCCAGCCGGAATTGTCTGAAACTACCTCTAGAAATTACAGAATTTATTATTTCTTAACGGGCTAACCCTAATGAGTGCAAGTTACAAAGACTCATCAGTAGATTAAACTTTTAAAGTGAAACGTTTTAGAATTAAAGTTACACATACCTATCACAAGAATTTTATTATTGTATATTATTACATAATTTGTTATGTATGTAATATAATTAGTATTACCCTTAGTTTCATTGTAATCACAGCGGAACCTTCAGGTTGAATAAACACCAATACAAAGAGCAGCTGAATGTTAATTAATATTTAACCTCACCGTGAACACTTCAGGGGCTCAGGTTTGGTGTCAAATCTTCTGCTTATTTCTGAAGTGATGTCGTGCAGGGCGAAGAGCCCACCGATGTTGATGTCTCCGTGTTGATAGAAGCTGGGCTTGGCTGCCCTCCCCAGTATTCTGCATGGTGGGGTCTGTGCTGCAGCCCAGAGGACTGTCAGTGCCAGCAGAATAGTCTGCAGTGCCATCCCACTGCAGGTCTCAGATCCAGCACTGCAGTGTACCAGGTTTAAATACAGCAGTTTTAATTCTCCATTGATTTGTGATTCTCAAAAGCATGACCAAGTCCCAGGATAAGCAGGTTGAGGTGGAGCAAATTGTAGAAGAAGGCAACAGAGAAAGTCAAATCACTGTGCTTCACACACGCACGCACACACGCACGCACGCACGCACGCACACAAACAGTTTAAAGAAATGACTCAGACTCAGTGGGGCTTTTTAAAATTTTTAGTATTCAGGCCAATAAGTTCATACATTTCACATATACTTTGTTTGAAATCAACAGTCTAATCATGATGGAAATGCAGCACTTAAAATTGCATGTAGTATTTAATCACTAAGCACTGGGGTATTTAAAGTTGGAGAGAGTTATTTATGTTATTTCTTTCATTGTCAACTATGTTATTCACATTAACACTTTTGTTGTATGAATTATCAATATCAGTACTGGTCCTATTCATTTATTTATTCATTTTAAATTGAAGGCACAGTATCAAAATAACAAATTACCCCGGTGTCTTTTGTGGACATATTATCCTGCAGTTTTATTTGTATTTTTCCTAGAATCTAAAGATAACGCTGAACAACAACAAGGTATAGGTGGTCAGGTCTTATTCGTAACCTCTCAATCGTCGTCAAACGACCAGGGAAAAAAGAAAAAAAAAAGTATAATTATACTAAAAAAACCTATAATAGGCCTAACCATTATTACTCTAAATTAAATTTAATTATTGAATGTGATATAATTGTTTAGTCACCTTGGCTGTCATTATTCTGTAATATTGCGATAATTTTGTTTCACTCTCGTCAATTGGCTTAATTATTTCAAAACACAGTTTTTAATAGGTTGTAGTTTGAGAAGGGTCTGCCTGCAGGAGGCCTGACACTGGAGCTCCAGTGATATGCTCAAATATGTGCCCTCAAAAGGGTGTAGGGGTCGTATTCGGGCACATCCCCAGTGTCAGGCAGGAAGTGACCTCACCTCCATTGTTCAGTCACGGAACCCACGGAAATACACTGTTTTTTAAATAATGGAACGCTCTTTGTAGTTTTCTGTCTTGCGGTCTTGTGCGCTCGCAGTTCAGGAATCAGTCGCATAAACGTACACTAATAAAGCAAAATGGATCTTTTTGAAGAGGTCGTACTAGCTGCAAAGCAAACCCCGACCTGGTGACCCGGAAGTAGCTCTTCTTCTTCTACGGTAGCCTTCAAACTCAGTCAAGACCTCCCAAAATTTCAAGCGGAAGTTTACAAACTGTTTTAAAGGCAGAAACCAGGCAGAAACTCCCTGGTCTATCTTCTCAAACAATATTATTCTCTACAATGCGATGTTTTCGAATATTTCTCAATATTCCGCCATCCTCCCGGGCCAAAGTTTTATTTTATTTTTTTTCCCCCTCTATAGTGGTGGCATGTATTAATAATATATGTAGCAATCTTCAAATCAACTGGTGTGGTAGTGTAGTGGGTAAGTCATTTACTTACAATGGTAGAGGTTGTGAGTTCAAAACACACTCAGGGTATCTCATTTTTCATCCAAATTAGTTCCTTAAATCAAAAATCTACACAGACGGTACTCTGCATACTATTTTTAAATATATGTTCAATAGGAGGTAAGATGAAAGCTGCCCGAAATCCAGTGTGTGTGTGGTCCAATTCCAAAGTGTGTGTGTGTGTGTGTGTGTGTATGGGGATTTAAAAAAAACAACAAAACAGGGCACTTCAAAGCTGAGAGAGAGATCAGAGGCCTACCCTGAGTACACACAGCATAGAGAAAGAGAGAACGGTGCTTGTTAGCTACCTGGTGGGTGCTGGATGCTTGTTAGCTACCTAATAGCTAGTCTGTTATTTAGTTAACCATTAAAGTTGAAGTTCAAGCCCCCTAACTGTTAGGTTAAATGTAACATACCTGATATTAATAATCAAACTGTCAGTTCTAATCAACATTGTTCAGATAAGAGACAAGTATCAGACTAGTATCATATCATCTCCCCACTGGTACTGATAACTGTGTGCATATTGTACCTTATGTATGGCACGTATGTGTTAAAGTTCCTGCATCCATTACCAGTTTAGTGGTTTAAGTACATTGGTCTAAGTACATTGGTCACACCCTTCCCATAGCATACAAACATTTAGATTAGTAATTTAGGAAATTCCACAATTGTTGATAACATTAAAACATCAAATATATGTTTATAGCAGAAACACAATATGCAACATTACAATGTGTATATTAAGTTTCAAGAACACACAACAATTTTTCTCAAAACACAGAACATACATTGAATAATAATAGAACATGAATGAAACAACGATATTAATACTACATTACTAACTACAAAAGCAACTATCTACATAACTACAAAAGGAACTATCTACATGGTAAAATAATCAGTAATCCTACAGAAAATGGTCATATGGTTGTTCAAATGACCATTAATCATGCAGTTATTAATGGTATTAATGTTAGTATCTTTGATCATAATCATGCAGTTTATGGTCAAAGATACTAACATCACACAAACTCCAAAATCTTAACGTCGGAGAACCACTCACAATGTGAGATTTATTCATATATGAGCCTAATGTTAGCAAACAAACAAACAAAAAAACACACTGGCTGGCTACAAGTCGACAAAACGTTGAAGAAACTACATGATACATTTTAGTTAGTCAATATCAGTCCAGAGAATGTTTATCGATAACATTACACATATGATGCCCTGAATATACATTTTTAATTAAACAAATTAAACACCTACGAGACACTTAAGGTTTTAACAAACAGACTGGTTGGCTACGACAAAACGCTGAAGAAACTCCATGATATATGATAAATCACATGAATTAAACAAATTAAACACCTAACGTTATGAGACAATTAACGATAGCTAGCGTTAGATATCAATAGTTCACATTAGCTAACCACCAAACAATCAAGACTGGCTCTGAAGAAACGTTGAAAAAAAAAAAAAACTCATGAAGTTAGTTTCATCGTGAGTTGGTCAATATCAGTTCAGAGAATACGTTAGAATAGCTAGCTAATGTTAGCTCTCAATATGAATAGTTCACATTAGCTAACAAACAAACAAGACTGGCTACGAAGAAACAGACTTCTTGCTTACGTCACTTCCTGCCTGACGCTGGAGCTACGTCACTTCCTGCCTGATACCAGAGCTCCAGTGAGAGGCCTCTGCAGGCAGACTAGTGCTCGGCAAGCCACAAGACCAATTGCATTGCACAAAACAAGTCGCTGAGTAAGTAGTAAAGCCAATTGCATTGCACAATGCAAGTAGTTGAGTAAGTAGCAAAACCAATAGCACCGCACAATGCAAGTAGCAAAACCAGTGGCATTGTAAAACGCATTTGTAAAGGTTTTGGCCCTAACCACCCCCCATAGTATGACATTGTCTGTGCAAAATACCACGTACAATTGGGCAAGACTTTCTTTTGCCCGCGACCAAAGACATTGTTCGGGAAATGCTAGACAAGGACACTGCCCGGAAAATTAACGTGGTTCCTTTGGTTCCAAACAATACAGTCACTAGAAGATTATCGGACATGGCCGAGGATATAACTGAATGTCCCTTCTTTGCATTACAATTATATGAAAGCAAAGACGTAGCTAATGTGCAGCCCAACTTTGGGAGATAAAGTGAGGGAATTAGCCTACTGAAAAAGCCTACTCTTCCACCAGGAACTAGGAACATCCAGCATGACCACAGACAGTGTCATGCCTGTAATACTTTCCCATCTGACACACCTGAAGGAATATTTCAATGACTATTTCCCTGAGCTGGACAATATTCACTGGAATTGGATCAAAAATCCATTTAAATCAACACTGGATGAGAGTCTTGATTTGAGGTCACAGAGGAATTAATTGAAATTTCCAATGAGTGAACTCTAAAAATAAAGTTTCCTGCAGTTCCCCTGTCAGTATTTTGGAGCTCAGTGAAAAATGAATAGGCTACCCAGTAGTGGGAGAAAAGGCCATCCCAATGCCTTCTACCATTTGCAACAACATAGCCTACCTGTGTGAGTACTTTGAGTACACTGAAAGTACTCAAAACAAAACAAAGAGTGTGTCTGCATGTGGATGATTACATTACATTACATTACAGTCATTTAGCAGACGCTTTTATCCAAAGCGACATACAATAAGTGCATACGTCATCGAAGTAACTACAGAACAGATAAGACAAAGCACATCCTTCCCATAACGTAGCAGCTATCCCTACATGTGATTGTCACTAAGCCAGCTACAACTATGTAGGAATGTCCAAGCACATCCATCTCACGAGTGAGGATAGGCCTAAGTAACATTGTTGATTTTATACTGTTTCTAAATTACTTGCACCTCACACATACTGCATAGCAGTCTATTTATGGGGAGATATAATGCGTACAATTTTTTTGTACGCATTATTGTACACATTATATCAGCCAGAACGTAGTCTGTTAAGGGGGCCTTGGCATAAATAAGGGCCACATAGGCCCCGGGGCTACAACCTTTTCAGACTATGTTCACTCCGATTTTGCTATGACAGTATACCTGCAGTTTTGAAGCAAATGGAGTCGATGGTTAGCTAGCTATCCATGATAGAAAACATAGTGTGACTCGAGATTCAATTTTAATACTGTACTAATTTACGCAAGTGACAGTGAACCTAGCATAATGCTGGCTTGTTACTTGACTAGAATGAGAGGGACTAGAATGAGTGTTTGGTTGGGTCGTAGCCGACGGTTTGGGCTATTAGCTGGAATCATGAAGTAACCTTTCCATTGGGTTGTAAAGTCATGTTTATTACGGGATGGCAGTGGTTTTCCAGAGTCTGACCCTCCTGTTTTTTCATGACAGGCTGAGACTTTGTTCATTTTACAGTACAAAAGTGTCAGGACAGTGACACATTTCTTGTTGTTTTGGCTCTGTACTCTAGCACATTGGATATGAACACGGTTAAAGGTTAAAGTGCCGACTTTCAGCTTTAATTTGAGGGTTTTTACATCCATATCCGGTGAGCCGTGAAGCAATTGTAGCCATTTTTACACATAGTCCTCCCAATTTTAGGGCACCAAAAGTAATTGTAAAAATGAACAGAAACAAATTTCTTTATCATATTTAATATTTGGTTGTATATCCTTTGCATGGCATGACTTCCTGATGTCTGTAACTCAACAACATCAAAATACTCCTGATATCATATTTTCAGGTATGTTAGTATCAACCAAGTTCAGAAACGTTTGAACGTTTGTCTTTGCGGAGAAGGTTGAGTATTGCATGCTTGATCCGATAATGTTACGGCTTGGTTAACACTAACATAAAAATGGAACATTTGTGTAAATGTTATAATGCCTTGATCCAGAAAGGTGGCAGAGCAACTTTTTCCAGAATGCTAACTGTGGCTCTCATTGACACATGACCCATAAACGCTAAAGTTCTGGAATATTGGCGGATAAGGGTGCATGTGTAGAACCACACAATCTGTCATGGTTTATTCCATTAAAATAGTTTTATTGTGATATAACATCATAGCACATTTTGCTTTTCATATTTTCTTACATTATCTTGCATTATCTTGCATATTGCTGAATAAAATCCAACACTGGAGATGCAGGGCCCTCTTCGCATATCACAATTGATTTCTCTTAGATTGATATACATGTATGACCTGTTTTACCAGGTTGTATGCATAATGTTTAAATGAGCACTGAGACAGTTAAAAACATATTTGAATTGCATTAGTATTCAGAATAAAAATGTTTGTATTACTGTAAATTATGAATGCACTTAATGAAGAGGTTTTTTTAATGGTCACAATAGAATGAACCAGTTGTAATGGCATTTTAGAATGAGTCAACCAACGAAGCCACATAGTGCTTGCGGAAGTTCTTGAGGGTTGTCATCAAGTGGACACAGGTTCATGGTTATTATTTCATAATAAATCTGGTGAACCTCATGTAAGGGAAGAAAAATTACATTGTTATTTTACATATTATGGCTCTGTGGTCCAGTAACATACAAACATATCTTTGGTATAATGTGGTGCAGGCAATCACTGAGATTTCACATCTGCTTTTCCCATTATATGTTTTCTCGTATTTTGCTCAGGTCTGAATAATATTATATAACATTTTGGAAGAAAGATACAGAACAGCAAGCCAAAACTAGATGCTAAAATAGCAAAGATCTCCACAGCTACAGTGAACTTTCCAGGTGAGCTGACATAAGCTGGTATAAAGGTGATCCAGACTGCAGAGAATATGAGCATGCTGAATGTGATGAATTTGGCTTCATTGAAGTTGTCAGGCAGCTTCCGAGCCAGAAAAGCTAAAATAAAGCACAATATAGAGAGGAGTCCAATATACCCCAGTACAGCCCAGAACCCCACTGCTGATCCTACATCACATTCTAGAATGATCTTTTCTTTGTAGTGCTTCATGTTCTTGTTGGGGAAAGGAGGGGATATTGTTAACCAAAGCACACAAATAAGGACCTGTATGAGAGTGAAAGCAAGAACACTCAGTCTCTGCTGCAGAGGCCCAAACCACTTCATGACATTACTGCCTGGAAGTGTAGCCCTGAAGGCCATTAACACCACTATTGTTTTCCCCAGAACACAAGAGATGCAGAGGACAAAGGTGATCCCAAACGCAGTGTGGCGCAGCATACAGGACCACTCAGAGGGCTGGCCGATGAAGGTAAGAGAGCAAAGGAAACACAGTTTCAGTGAAAAGAGCAGCAGGAAGCTCAGCTCTGAGTTGTTGGCTTTCACAATGGGTGTGTCCTTCTTTATAAAGAACAGCACAGCCACAAATGCAGTTACACACGCTCCAAATATAGAAAAAATAACAAGCACTATTCCCATAATTTCTTCAAAAGACAGAAATTCCACAGCCTTTAAAACACATTTATCTCTTTTAGCAACAGACCAGTATTCTTCTAGGCACTGAATACAGTCATTAGAATCTGTAAAAAAAGAAAAAAAAGAATATCGTCATAAGAACCCTCTTTCAGCTATGGCTGGATGGTACAATGAGTATATGCAAAACAATACAAAAAATGCAACTTAGAAACATTCTCTATACACGGATTAGTGTTGACTCTGAATTACCTGTAGTATTGCTGATTTCTCCCTCAGCACAGGGCACACAGTCATAGCAGCAAACAGGCCTTCCTCTCTGCACAGCCTTCCGAGTGCCTGGGGGACAGCTCTCACTGCACACTGACCTGGGTTTCTGTGCAACATGTTTCAACTCTTAACTCAAATCACTCATGGACAATGTGATGTGTATATACTTAGTATAAATTTTTCACGACACGTTCGGGCTGGGCGAAGTATACCGCAACGATAATTATCAAATGCAATAATGCCCAGCCTTGCCATGTGTGGTATTGCCTTTCTTTTTTCTTTAATTATTTTTTTTTTCTGACTTTCAGCTATTACTTCATTCTGTATCTCAATCAGTGCAAAAAGCTGAATTTAGTTATGTGTGCTGTTATCAGACCATCCTTTCTCAAAGTGCATGAACACTTACCTGTGTTTGTCCACCTGCCCAAACCATACTAACAGGACTCGTCACAAACTGGTGACCAGATGGTAAAGAGGCATCATAGTAGCCAACATCTCTGAACTCTACAGCACCATCAGGACCAAGCTGCCAGTTCACCACCTCATATCTGGCTATCGGGTCTCCATTACTGTCAAAGGAGACTTTCTCTCCAGTGCCCAAAGAGAGATTTACTGTTTTCAGAGTCTCAAGTACCTGTACAGAAACAAAGATTTAAGCTAAGATAAATTATTTGATGTTTTTGCTCATAATGAGGATTTTATTAGCTATATAAGAAGTGCTTATTGAGCTACCTGCCAGGGCTCTGTTTTCACTTTGTTTGTACAGCCTTGATGGGCTGCACATGCAAACAGGTCATGTAGAGAATGGGCAACAGCGTATACTGCTTTGTAAACATTGTTGGAGATTCTCGGCTCTGATACATCAGTGTAATCATTTTTCAGTTCATTCAAGTTCTCAGATCCAGTGCAGGGCTTAATGTGAAGTAGATTGCTTTCATTTGTTAGTGAACATTGAAACACGTTTTCCCAAAAGTCTATAACAGCAAGGTTTCCTGGATTTTGTGAGGGGTGAAGTTTTAATATGAATTCTTTGAAGCCATTTATTTTGCCTTTGGTGACAGCAAAGCCAACAGACCCTCCCAGTATTCTGAAAGTCGTTGGTCTCACTAGTTTGCTTGCTGTTATCCAGCCTTCACTGCCCACCATTTGGAGACCAGTAATATTCTGAATCATCAGCTGCTCCAATAACGTGTTCATTGTATACAAACCCAGAAATGCTACAATTACCTTTGCAGTTCCTCTTCTGATAACATCTACAACCTTCAGTAATTTCTCTGGTTCTGTTCTGTGAATTTTTTCTGAATACTCAATGCAGATCCCTTCTTCTTGAGCAGCTTCTATAAAAGTGGCCATCCCATTGTTGCCATAGTTACTGTCAACTCTCACTGCTCCTATCCAGGTCCAGCCAAAGTGCTTCACCAGCTGAGCCAGTGCTCTGCTCTGGTAATAGTCACTGGGAATGGTTCTGAAGAATGAGGGGAACCTATTCCTGTTGCTCAGACATGCACATGTTGAAAAGTGACTGATCTGAAAAAACATATATAAAGCAAAAGTGAAAATATATGAGAACATATAAAGCATATGAAAACATATGAGAATAATGAATGCATATTACACAATGGAAAACACCTTCTTGGCTTACAAGAAAACACCTGGCAAAATAATCAGGACTCCATTTTAGGGACATTTCAGTTGTCCTTGTTGGAGGCAAAAGTTGAAATTTATTATTTGAATTGTTTTTGTGGTGGAGAAGATAAATTTATATAACTATTTTTTAAATAGTGTCATTGTGTTTTACTGTTAAATTTTCACAATAGAAAAACTTGCTTTAGTGACCAAAACATATTTGACAGAACTATTCTGATTTCCCCGACATATCAGGAAGTTCCTGCCTGTTTGGGAGTATTTACAAAGGAGAAAAGGAACTCTTACCACTGGAATTTGAAATAGTCCAACAGTTGTTGCAATTGCAATGGCGTTAGTTGAAGTTGACGCCCCGATAATGACCTGCACTCCTGCCGGTATGGAGCATGATGTGTCGGTCAGTGTTTCCTCATAACCGTTCATCAGAGCCATGGCTGATTGTGTAGCGAATGTTGGAGAGAGACAGGAATCATATATCTTATATCCAAGAGATACACCTGGGAGGAGGTCAGTTCTGTTGTTTATTTCTTCACTGGCGAAGATCATGGTCTGGGCCAACCGGAATTCTCTGAAATTAACTCTAGAAATTACAGAATGTATTATTGCTTAAAGGGCTAACCCTAATGAGTGCAAGTTACAAAGACTCATCAGTAGATTAAACTTTTAAAGTAAAACGTTTTAAAATTAAAGTTACACATACCTATCACAAGAATTTTATTATTGTATATTATTACATAATTTGTTATGTATGTAATATAATTAGTATTACCCTTAGTTTCATGGTAATCACAGCGGAACCTTCAGGTTGAATAAACACCAATACAAAGAGCAGCTGAATGTTAATTAATATTTAACCTTACCGTGAACACGTCAGGGGCTCAGGTTTGGTGTCAAATCTTCTGCTTATTTCTGAAGGGATGTCGTGCAGGGCGAAGAGCCCACCGATGTTGATGTCTCCGTGTTGATAGAGGCTGGGCTTGGCTCCCCTTCCCAGTATTCTGCATGGTGGGGTCTGTGCTGCAGCCCAGAGGACTGTCAGTGCCAGCAGAATAGTCTGCAGTGCCATCCCACTGCAGGTCTCAGATCCAGCACTGCAGTGCACCAGGTTTATATACAGCAGTTTTAATTCTCCATTGATTTGTGATTCTCAAAAGCATGACCAAGTCCCAGGATAAGCAGGTTGAGGTGGAGCAAATTGTAGAAGAAGGCAACAGAGAAAGTGAAATCACTGTGCTTCACGCACACACGCACGCACGCACGCACGCACGCACGCACGCACGCACGCACGCACGCACGCACGCACACAGTTTAAAAAAATGACTCAGACTCAGTGGGGCTTTTTAAAATTTTTAGTATTCAGGCCAATAAGTTCATACATTTCACATATACTTTGTTTGAAATCAACAGTCTAATCATGATGGAAAGGCAGCACTTAAAATTGCATGTAGTATTTAATCACTAAGCACTGGGGTATTTAAAGCTGGAGAGAGTTATTTATGTTATTTCTTTCATTGTCAACTATGTTATTCACATTAACACTTTTGTTGTATGAATTATCAATATCAGTACTGGTCCTATTCATTTATTTATTCATTTTAAATTGAAGGCACAGTATCAAAATAACAAATTCCCCCGGTGTCTTTTGTGGACATATTATCCCGCAGTTTTATTTGTATTT
Organism: Synaphobranchus kaupii; assembly: GCA_029718625.1. NCBI lineage: Eukaryota > Metazoa > Chordata > Actinopteri > Anguilliformes > Synaphobranchidae > Synaphobranchus > Synaphobranchus kaupii. Next base: position 2,240,494 of record CM056378.1, read on the forward strand.
TTCCTAGAATCTAAAGATAACGCTGAACAACAACAAGGTATAGGTGGTCAGGTCTTATTCGTAACTTCTCAATCGTCGTCAAACAACCAGGGAAAAAAGAAAAAAAAAGTATAATTATACTAAAAAAACCTATAATAGGCCTAACCATTATTACTCTAAATTAAATTTACTTATTGAATGTGATATAATTGTTTAGTCACCTTGGCTGATATTATTCTGTAATATTGCGATAGTTTTGTTTCACTCTCGTCAATTGGCTTAATTATTGCAAAACACGGTTTTTAATAGCTCATAGTTTGAGAAGGGTCTGCCTGCAGGAGGCCTGACACTGGAGCTCCAGTGATATGCTCAAATATGCGCCCTCAAAAGGGTGTAGGGGTTGTATTCGGGCACATCCCCAGTGTCAGGCAGGAAGTGACCTCACCTCCATTGTTCAGTCACAGGACCCACGGAAATACAGTTTGTTTAATAATGGAACGCCCTTGTGTCATATTTTGTGTGTTTTTAGCGGAGTCAGACATTAATTAAATATTTTATTGTTGTAATATAAATGGCCATACGTTAAATAAATGGGCTCAGGCATTATATGTGCTGGTTCAAGGTTCCTGGTTCAAAACTTGTGTGTGGCACTTATCTTTTTTTCTAAATAAGTGCCACACACAAGTTTTGAACCAGGAACCTTGAACTAGCACATATAATGCCTGAGCCCATTTATTTAATGTACGGCCACTTATATAACAACAATAAAATATTTGATTAATGTCTGACTCCGCTAAAAACACACAAAATATGACACAAGGGCGTTCCATTATTTAAAAAACAGTGTATTTCCGTGGATTCCGTGACTGAACAATGGAGGTGCGGTCACTTCCTGCCTGACACTGGGGATGTGCCCGAATACGACCCCTTCACCCTTTTGAGGGCGCATATTTGAGCATATCACTGGAGCTCCAGTGTCAGGCCTCCTGCAGGCAGACCCTTCTCAAACTATGAGCTATTAAAAACCGTGTTTTGGAATAATTAAGCCAATCGACGAGAGTGAAACAAAATTATCGCAATATTACAGAATAATATCAGCCAAGGTGACTAAACAATTATATCACATTCAAAAATTAAATTAAATTTAGAGTAATAATGGTTAGGCCTATTATAGGTTTTTTTAGTTTCATTTGTTTCATTAAAAATGTATATTCAGGGCATCATATGTGTACCGTTATCGATAAACATTCTCTGGACTGATATTGACTAACTCATGATGAAACTAAAATGTATCATGTAGTTTCTTCAACGTTTTGTCGACTTGTAGCCAGCCAGTCTGTCTGTCTGTTTGTTTGTTAGCTAGTGTTAGGCTCATGTATGAATAAATCTCACATTGTGAGTGGTTCTCCGATGTTAAGATTTTGGAGTTTGTGTAATGTTAGTATCTTTGATCATAAACTGCATGATTATGTTAATGGTAATTTGAACAACCATATGACCATTTTCTGTAGGATTACTGATTATTTTACCATGTAGATAATTCCTTTTGTAGTTATGTAGATAGTTCCTTTTGTAGTTAGTAATGTAGTATTAATATCGTTGTTTCATTCATGTTATTTCATTGTTAAATTTATGTTCCGCGTTAAAAATTTAAACTTTTCAGAAAAATTGTTGGCTAACTGACTAACACGAGTATAGAGAATAAAAGCCCTGCCTCTTGGCAAAGAGGAATGTAACGAGAAGGCGAAGGAACAGAGATAACGTTCCGTGGCTAGTTTCATAAGCTCGCAGTCACATGCATAAATAAAGGGGTAAACTCCCGATCTCCCAGGGGGGAGAAACATTTTACAGGAGAGCCGACGGAGCACCGCAGTCCCATAACTTTACTAGCAGAATGACTAGCTTAAATAGAAAACACACGCCCTAGCCTCTCAGTAAAGGGAAATGTAACGAGGCGAGGGAACCAATAATTAAAGTTCCAAGGCTATAATGAGGCTCGCAGTCACACGCAAACATGTCCACAACATCGCCCAATCCTCCCCACAGAAAGACATGCACCGACAGACGAAACAGAACTACAGTTCCAAACAGAATCGTCAAACTCCATATAAGGATAAAGGTACAAGACATGCATCGACAGACGAAACAGAACTAAAGTTCCTAACAAAATCATCAAACTCCATACACGGATAAAGGCACACAGGGGCGAGAGGACAGCTGCACCGGAATTATCGGTTATCTGACTAACGCAAGCTCAATAGAAAATACTAGCCCTGCCTCTAAGAATAAATCGAGCTCTAAAATCAGTATGATAAAACACCCTGGGCCCTATCTTACACCCGGCGCAAAGCGGCGCTAACGCAAACGCAAGTGTCTTTGCTATCTTACACCCGGTGCTAGGTCCATAATAACGCCTAACGTTTACGCCGTCAAACTAGCATGTTTGACGGCGTAACTCTTGCGCCATCATTAGTGAACTGGGCGTGTTGGTCTTAAGATGAGGAGTGGCCAGGATTCTTTTTGGCGTATTGCTATCTTGAGCCAGCAGAAAGCGCTTGCGCTAGAACCACCACAAACCTGGTCTAAAGTCATGTCGCAGTTGTTTACATGCTATTTTAACGGCGCATATAAGTGCGTCTACATAGGCGTGTGCACAACGCGCATACCCTCCTGTCTGTTACACACAGGGGCGTGCACAGGCATGACTAAAATATCTAGATCACAATGTGAAATATTATTATTGTGTAGGCTATATCAAAAATTCATAATAATAAAAGGTTCCATAGGTCCACATACCTTTCCCTCAGCGAAGGGAAACAATGCCACATTACATTGCTCTCAGCCCACTCCATCAACATCCAGGCGATGTGCGATGGTACGGGACAATGGCTATCCATTAAAAAGGAGCTGATAACACCTATAGCTATCAAGCCTAATGCGCGAATTGTCTTTGCACCTAATGCGTGAATTGTCATTCAATGGAAAACTCGCGCACGGCAATAGACGGACATTTAAGTTCTGAAAATGCGCTTCAGATGTCATTAAAATACAGCTCTGTTTATCTATGAATACAGCCTGTAAGTAAATAGAATGGTTTGTGACTGAAAAAAGTTCAAAACCTTCGCTGTGCATAAGGTTTTTTTCGATAGCCTATGGTTAAAAAACGGAGATATCACCATGTTAACTAAATTGTAAACTTAGCTATTCTTCGTCCTTCATATTTTTTTAAATTACAGTGACCAGGTTTCCATACTCTCACCGTTTAAAACCCAGCTGATTTCACCCGTTATTCCTTAACTGAACAAAACGATTTTAAAGAGAACTAAGCGTCTAATTAGAAACTAAAACAAATTTGCAGCACGTTACACAATTAAGTCACAATTAATTTTAATGCCATTCTCTGCACGTGAGCTGCATGTTCTGTTTCCCCTGCTGTAAATCGCACGTTTCACGGTCTTCCTGGGAAAGTGGATTGTTTTAAAGGATTACGCTACGAGTAAAACAGGTTGGTCACATTTCCATAAACAGGACATTATTAAACAAGGGGAAATATGCGTGAACGTATGGGTTGCGAACCTGACAGCTTTATTGTAGGCTATTTAGTGTCATCATTAAGGCATAATAACGGTATGTATGTTATTAATCAATATTAGCCTACTATGCAGGTAGCCTAATGAACTTTGGATGAAGCTTGAACTTCGAGAACAGCCTCTTGGAATTGATGTTTGACACTTTCATTGCATAATCAAACGAAATTCGCTGAACAAGCAGGCTAATTTGGCGTTTTCTAAGGTGAGACTGAAGCCATTGATAGCTTATTCTCAGCTGTTGCAGGTCCTTTTAGCGAAATTTAACCGCACATATTTTGTAAAATAACAGCCCTGTCTGGAATTACCGGGAACTCATAGGCTAATGGTTAGTCCGAATAATATTGATCATACTCCATTTAGCCTATTCCTTGATCACACTAAACACGCACGAGCATGTCTGTTTCGCCATCATAAGCAATCCGCCAAGGTGGAAAAGCAGGCTTTTAAAGGGAATGGGATATGACATTTTGATTGGTTTATTGAATGTCACGCCCAAGACACACCTATAATTAATGAAGCGACTAGGTTCAGCCCAGTTGCGCCATGCGCCGTGCTTAGCGCCAAAAAAACACGCCGTTAAAATAGCAAAAGTGGACTTGGACACGCCCTAAATGGACTTAGCGCCATGCGCTTAGACTAAGCGCCAAGATCGCCAAGATAGGGCCCCCTGTCTCTTAATAAACAAACTCCTCTTGCTATCACGAAGGACAGCAGATAGAGAGAGGAGAAAGAGACAGAAAATGGTAAACGATCTAGGCAAAACGACAAAGGACAGACCAGAAAGCGGCGACTGAAATGAGCACACAAAATAGGAATGTAACCTGAAAGCTCAAAGCACAAAGCCAAGTCCCGCAACTCCAACAAAGCACAACAGAGCAAAACGGTCTCCTTAAAACACTAGATCAAATCATACGACTAAAACTTTAAAAAGGGCTAATTAAACCACACACAAAACAGCACAAATAATGCCATACAACACACCACAGCACAAACAACAAACAATCACAATTAAACCACACACAAAACAGCACAAATAATGCCATACAACACACCACAGCACAAACAACAAACAATCACAATTAACAATTAATGTCGAAGCCCCGCATGAAGGGAACGGTAGGCTTATATAGCTCTCAGTGACCACGAACAGGTGTAAACGCTCAAACAGAAACTCCCCCAACTCAGCAGGGCGGAGCAAGCATCTACCAACAGGGCAGCGCCCTCGCGTGGCCACCGAGGAACACGACCGCATAGGGAAACAGGGTCAAAACCATGACAAGAGAAAGGGAGAACGGTGCTTGTTAGCTACCTGGTGGGTGTTGGGTGCTTGTTAGCTACCTAATAGCTAGTTTGTTAGCTACTTAGCCATTTAAGTTGAAGATCAAGCCCCCAAACTGGTAGGTTAAATGCAACATACCTGATATTAATCATCATTCAATCATCAAACTGTCAGTTCTAATCAACATGAAGCCATTGTTCAGACAAGACTAAGAGACAAGTATCAGACTAGTATCATATCATTTCCCCACTGGTACTGATAACTGTGTCCATATTGTACCTTATGTAGCCTATGTGTGTTAAACTTCCTGCATCCATTACCAGTTTAGTGGTTTAAGTACATTGGTCACACCCTTCCCATAGCATACAAACATTTAGATTAGTAATTTAGGAAATTCCACAATTGTTGATAACATTAAAACATCAAATATATGTTTATAGCAGAAACACAATATGCAACATTACAATGTGTATATTAAGTTTCAAGAACACACAACAATTTTTCTGAAAAGTTTAAATTTTTAACGCGGAACATAAATTTAACAATGAAATAACATGAATGAAACAACGATATTAATACTACATTACTAACTACAAAAGGAACTATCTACATAACTACAAAAGGAATTATCTACATGGTAAAATAATCAGTAATCCTACAGAAAATGGTCATATGGTTGTTCAAATTACCATTAATAATGCAGTTATTAATGGTATTAATGTTAGTATCTTTGATCATAATCATGCAGTTTATGATCAAAGATACTAACATTACACAAACTCCAAAATCTTAACATCGGAGAACCACTCACAATGTGAGATTTATTCATACATGAGCCTAACACTAGCTAACAAACAAACAGACAGACAGACTGGCTGGCTACAAGTCGACAAAACGTTGAAGAAACTACATGATACATTTTAGTTTCATCATGAGTTAGTCAATATCAGTCCAGAGAATGTTTATCGATAACGGTACACATATGATGCCCTGAATATACATTTTTAATGAAACAAATTAAACACCTACGAGACACTTAAGGTTATAACAAACAGACTGGTTGGCTACGACAAAACGCTGAAGAATGATATATTATATATATGATGATATATGATAAATCACATGAATTAAACTAATTAAACACCTAACGTTACGAGACAATTAACGTTAATGTTAGCTAACGATAGCTATATCAATAGTTCACGTTAACTAACTAACAAACAAAGAAGACTCATGAAGTTAGTTTCATCGTGAGTTGGTCAATATCAGTTCAGAGAATACGTTAGCATAGCTAGCTAACGTTAGCTCTCAATATGAATAGTTCACGTTAGCTAACAAACAAACAAGACTGGCTACGAAGAAACAGACTTCTTGCTTACGTCACTTCCTGCCTGACGCCGGAGCTACATCACTTACTGCCTGATACCGGAGCTCCAGTGTCAGGCCTCTGCAGGCAGACTAGTGCTCAGCAAGCCACAAGACCAATTGCATTGCACAAAATAAGTCGCTGAGTAAGTAGCAAAGCCAATTGCATTGCACAATGCAAGTAGCTGAGTAAGTAGCGAAACCAATAGCACCGCACAATGCAAGTAGCAAAACCAGTGGCATTGTAAAACGCATTTGTAAAGGTTTTGGCCCTAACCACCCCCCATAGTATGACATTGTCTGTGCAAAATACCACGTACAATTGGGCAAGACTTTCTTTTGCCCGCGACCAAAGACATTGTTCGGGAAATGCTAGGCAAGGATCCTGCCCGGATAATTGACGTGGTTCCTTTGTCAAACGATACAGTCACTAGAAGATTATCGGACATGGCCGAGGATATAACTGAATGTCCCTTCTTTGCGTTACAATTATATGAAAGCAAAGATGTAGCTAATGTGCAGCCCAACTTTGGGAGATAAAGTGAGGCAATTAGCCTACTGAAAAAGCCTACTCTCTCACCAGGAACTAGGAACATCCAGCATGACCACAGACAGTGTCATGCCTGTAATACTTTCCCATCTGACACACCTGAAGGAATATTTCAGTGACTATTTCCCTGAGCTGGACAATAGTCACTTGAATTGGATCAAAAATCAATTTAAATCAACACTGGATGAGAGTCTTGATTTGAGGTCACAGGAGGAATTAATTTAAATTTCCAATGAGTGAACTCTAAAAATAAAGTTCCCTGCAGTTCCCCTGTCAGAATTTTGGAGTTCTGTGAACTTACATTCATTACATTGCATTAAGCCGTGCCTAGCACACATAGAGGCCGAGTGAACTAGGTTATAAATTCGGTCCCACTGGTCATCAGATATTAGTACTCCAATTTCCTGTTCCCAGGTCTGTTTCGGATGGGCTGCCGGGACTGGGTTAAGGGTGTCAATGACGTCATAAATTATAGAGATGGAACGTCTCTGGGAAGGTTCTAGTTTAAGTAGAGAGTCGATGGGAGACCCGGGTGGATGATTGGGGAAGTGGGAATATTTAGATTGGATAAAATGTCTGACCTGGAGGAAACGAAAAAAGTGAGATTGGGGTAGGTCAAGCCTGGTTGAGTCAGTGAAAACACCGTCCTTGTAGAGGTCTCTAACAATAAATAAGCCTCTGTCACGCCAAATATGGAAAGTGGGGTCAAAAGAAGAAGGTGGGAATAAATGGTTTTTAAAAACCGGGGCCAATGTGGAGGGTTTATCCAGTTCAAAATGTTTACGGAATTGTAGCCAGATCTTAATCGAATTGGTGACAACTGGATTTTGGGAGACGTTATAGATTTTAAGGGGGAGTTGTGCCGTAAGGGGAGACTGAAGGGAGACCTTTGATGACTGCAGCTCCATTAGGGCCCATGAGGGAGGAGTCTCGGCCCTGTCATCGAGCCAGTGACGGAGTTTATCAATATTGCACGCCCAGTAATATTGGATGAAGTTGGGTAATGCTAGACCACCTGATTTTTTGGGGTGTTGCAGAATGGTTTTCTTAATGTGTGGGGGTCTATTAGCCCATAGAAACAAGATATCATCTGGTCTAATTGACGGAAAAAGGACTTTCTCATGAAAATTGGGACATGTTGATAAATGGATTTCGAGATATGATAGTGATTGTATATGGAAGACCAAATGTGACCAAATTAGTTGAAACAATTTGTTTGTTTCAAAACGACAATTAATTAATTAATTTCAGGGAAAAAGATACTATACTATACTATAATTGGGACGTGAACTACTACCACTAGGGGGCGACTGTGGATAGGGTAAGTGTAACTGACAAGGAGTAATAATGAACGCAAACCCATAGTTTTCTTATTCCAGGTGCGACATCGCATTCCGTATAAATATAGCCGAGCTATAATTACAAAATGAATTTTTCGAGCAAATTGCAAGTATTCCACGTGGCTTTTTATATGTTATATGTTTACCTTCACTTTTCTTACCAACTCGTAGCCAACATTTAAAAGTTTACCATACTTTTATGCCTTTACCATAGCTTGTATCATAATCCCCACTGGGCACTAGACGTCTATCATCCATGAGCCGCTAAATCAGATCTAAGCATCTAAGATATCTTTTAGCTCTTTTTTTAGCCCAGCTAACATGCGTCTACAACATTTCATATCAGTTGCAAATTCAAAGACAACATGGGAATTGATTAATGTGGATGCATTTCTCAAAAGTCATTTCTTTGGCAAGCGAAATCCGGTCTACCTAGACGCAATTTCACTGCATGTAATGTTTCACTTAAAATGTCAAAACATTTAGACTATTTGTTGCCACAAGAAGTTTGGGCAAACAAGGCACTTGTTTCTATCCTAGGCAGACAGAGCTTTTACCCCAAAATACTGTTGCACGAATTGCTGCAGTGTGCATGTGACTTATAAAGTAACCTGTGTTATGCAGAAATGTAGGCCGCATTTAGGAACATCGCCATATTGTAATTTCCAGCAATCCTCGTGGCTTGGCCTGTTCACAAAACCATGGACTATCCGGTTTTTTACCGTGTCAATAGCATTCACACATGATTGTGCCAGTAATAGTTGCTTCAACAAGCATCTGTTAAACACTCCAAAATAGGTGAAGAAAATAACACAATAAATAAGACACAGGCTATAGGTACAGTCCTGGTAAAGTATGATTTTGTAAACTCTAGTTTACTAGAAAGAGAAGCTAGCTAACGCTTACTAAGGAGCTGAACCTACACTATTAAACCACATTAAACGACATTCTCTTTACATGGTAAGATGACAAAACACAGGGCCAAGTTACATTAAATAATTTAGGAAACAGTGGGTAGTATTGCTTTGGAATATAGCTTGTTTAATTTGTGTGGCTAAGATAACCAGTTTAGTTTGTTGTAACTTGGCCTCATTTTGATATCAATGCTTTTAATGACAGGCCGAGACTTTGTTCGTTTTACAGAACAAAAGTGTCAGGACAGTGACACATTTCTTGTTGTTTTGGCTCTGTACTCCAGCACATTGGATTTGAAGTGGAACAGTGACTATGAGGTTAAAGTGCCGACTTTCAGCTTTTATTTGAGGGTTTTTACATCCATATCGGGTGAGCTGTGTAGCAATTGTAGCCATTTTTACACATAGTCCTCCCCATTTTAGGGCACCAAAAGTAATTGTACAAATTAACATAAACTTCAATAAAGTCATATTTAATATTTGGTTGTATATCCTTTGCATGGCATGACTTCATGATGTCTGTGACTCAACATCAAAATACTCCTGATATCGTATTGTCAGGTATGTTAGTATCAACCAAGTTGAGAAACTTTTGAACTTGTCTTTGCAGAGCAGGTTGAGTTTGCATGCTTGATCCGATAATGTTATGGCTTGGTTAACACTAACATAAAAATGGAACATTTGTGTAAATGTTACTATGCCTTGATCCAGAAAGTTGGAAGAAAAACCTTTTCCAGAATGCTAACTGTGGCTCTCATTGACACATGACCCATAAACGCTAACGTTCTGGAATATTGGCGGATAAGGCTGCATGTGTAGAACCACACAGTCTGTCATGGTTTATTCCATTAAAATAGTTTTATTGTGAAATAACATCATAGCACATTTTGCTTTTCATATTTTCTTACATTATCTTGCATATTGTTGAATAAAATTCAACACTGGAGATGCAGGGCCCTCTTCACATATCACAATTGATTTTCTTAGATTGATATACGTGTATAACCTGTTTCACCAGGTTTTATGCATAATATTTAAATGAGCACTGATACAGTTAAAACATAAATTGCATTAGTATTCAGAACAAAACTTTTCATATTACTGTAAATTATGAATGCACTTAATGAAGAGATTTTTTTAATGGTCACAATAGAATGAACCAGCTGTAATGGCATTTCAGAATCAATCAACGAAGCCACATAGTGCTTGCGGAAGTTCTTGAGGGTTGTCATCAAGTGGACACAGGTTCATGAACATCATTTCTTTCATAATACATCTTGTGAACCTTATTTAAGGGAAGAAAAATTACATTGTTATTTCACAAATTGTGGCTCTCTGCTCCAGTAACATACAAAAATATCTTTGGTATGAAGTGGTGCAGGCAATCACTGAGATTTCGAATCTCCTTTTCCCATTATATGTTTTCTCGTATTTTGCTCAGGTCTGAATAATATTATATAACATTTTGGAATAAAAATACAGAACAACAAGCCAAAACTAGATGCTAAAATTGCAAAGATCTCCACAGCTACAGTGAACTTTCCAGGTGAGCTGACATAAGCTGGTATAAAGGTGATCCAGACTGCAGAGAATATGAGCATGCTGAATGTGATGAATTTGGCTTCATTGAAGTTGTCAGGCAGCTTCCGAGCCAGAAAAGCTAAAACAAAGCACAATATAGAGAGGAGTCCAATATAACCCAGTACAGCCCAGAACCCCACTGCTGATCCTACATCACATTCTAGAATGATCTTTTCTTTGTAGTGCTTCATGTTCTTGTTGGGGAAAGGAGGGGATATTGTTAACCAAAGCACACAAATAAGGACCTGTATGAGAGTGAAAGCAAGAACACTCAGTCTCTGCTGCAGAGGCCCAAACCACTTCATGACATTACTGCCTGGAAGTGTAGCCCTGAAGGCCATTAAGACCACTATTGTTTTCCCCAGAACACAAGAAATGCAGAGGACAAAGGTGATCCCAAACGCAGTATGGCGCAGCATACAGGACCACTCAGAGGGCCGGCCGATGAAGGTAAGAGAGCAAAGGAAACACAGTTTCAATGAAAAGAGCAGCAGGAAGCTCAGCTCTGAGTTGTTGGCTTTCACAATGGGTGTGTCCTTCTTTATAAAGAACAGCACAGCCACAAATGCAGTTACACACGCTCCAAATATAGAAAAAATAACAAGCACTATTCCCATAATTTCGTGAAATGACAAATATTCGACAGCCTTTAAAACGCATTGATCGCTTTTAGCATTAGACCAGTATTCTTCCATGCACTGAATACAGTCATTAGAATCTGTAAAAAAAGGAAAAACAGAATATCGTCATTAGAACCCTCTTTCAGCTATGGCTGGATGGTACAATGAGCATATGCAAAACAATACAAAAAAATGCAACTTAGAAACGTTCTCTATAGACTGGTTTGTGTTCACTGAATTACCTGTAGTATTGCTGATTTCTCCCTCAGCACAGGGCACACAGTCATAGCAGCAGACAGGCCTTCCTCTCTGCACAGCCTTCCGAGTGCCTGGGGTACAGCTCTCACTGCACACTGACCTGGGTTTCTATGCAACATGTTTCAACTCTTAACTCAAAGCACTCATGGACAATGTGTATATACTTAATATTCATTTTTCACGAAACGTTCCAGGTGGGTGATGTATACCGCAACGATAATGATCAAATGCTATAATGCCCAGCGTTGCCATGTGTGGTATTGCCTTTCTTTTCTTTTTTCTTTAATTATATCTTTTTTTGTGAGAAGTACTCTCAGCTATTACTTCATTATGTATCTCAATCAGTGCAAAAAGCTGAATATAGGCATGTGTGCTGTTATCAGACCATCTTTTCTCAAAGTGCATGAACACTTACCTGTGTTTGCCCACCTGCCCAAACCATACTAACAGGACTCATCACAAACTGCTGACCAGATGGTAAAGAGGGATCATAGTAGCCAACATCTCTGAACTCTACTGCACCATCAGGGCCAAGCTGCCAGTTCACCACCTCATATCTGGCTATCGGGTCTCCATTACTGTCAAAGGAGACTTTCTCTCCAGTTTCCAAAGTGAAATTGACTTTTTTCAGAGCCTCAAGTACCTGTAGAGAAACAAAGATTTAAGCTGAGATAAATGCTTGGCTGTTTTTGTTCATAATGAGGATTTTATTAGCTTGTAAGAAGTGCTTATTGAGTTACCTGCCATGGCTCTGTTGTCACACTGTTTGTACAGCGTTGATGGGCTGTACAATCCAGCAGGTCATGTAGAGAATGAGCAACAGCGTATACTGCTTTGTAAAAATTGTTTGAGATTCTCAGCTCTGATATATCAGTGTATTCGTTTTCCAGTTCATTCAAGCTCTCAGATCCAGTGCAGGGGTTAATGTGAAGTAGACTGCTTTCATTTGTTAGTGAACATTGAAATGCATTTTCCCAAAAGTCTATAACAGCATGGTTTCCTGGATTCTGTGAGGGGTGCAGTTTTAATAGAAATTCTTTGAATCCATTTATTTTGCCTTTTGTGATAGCAAAGCCAACAGACCCTCCCAGTATTCTGAAACTCGTTGGTCTCACTAGATTGCTTGTTGTTATCCAGCCTTCACTGCCCACCATTTGGAAACCAGTAATATTCTGAATCGTCAGCTGCTCCAATAACTTTCTCATTGCACCCCCACTAAGAAATGCTACAATTACCTTTGCAGTTCCTCCTTTGATAACATCTACAACCTTCAGTAATTTCTCTGGTTCTGTTATGTGAAATTTCTCAGAATACTCAATGCAGATCCCTTCTTCTTGAGCAGCTTTTATAAATGTGGCCATCCCGTAGTTGCCATAGTTATTATCACTTCTCACTGCTCCTATCCAGGTCCAGCCAAAGTGCTTCACCAGCTGAGCCAGTGCTCTGCTCTGGTAATAGTCACTGGGAATGGTTCTGAAGAACGTGGGGAACCTATTTCTATTGCTCAGACATGCACATGTTGAAAAGTGACTGATCTGAAAAAATAGATATAAAGCAAAAGTGAAAATATATGAGAACTTAAAGCATATGAAAACAAATGAGAACTTAAAGCATTTGAAAACATATGAGAATAATGAATGCATATTACACAATGGAAAACACCTGCTTGTCTTACAAGAAATCACCTAGCAAAATAATCAGGACTCCATTTTAGGGAATTTTCAGTTGTCCTTGTTGGAAACAAAAGTTGAAATTTATTATTTTAATTGTTTTTGTGGTGAAGATAAATGTATATAAGCAGATGTGTCAACTAATTTTAAAACATTGTTATTGTAGACTGTCATATGTTCCATAATCATTGTTTTCTTTACCACTAAATTTTCACAATAGAAAAACTTGCTTAAGTGACCAAAACATATTTGACATAACTATTCTGATTTCACTGACATATAAGTAAGTTACTGACTGTTTGGGAGTATTTAGAAAGGGCAAAAAGGAACTCTTACCACTGGAATTTGAAATACTCCAACAGTTGTTGCAATTGCAATGGAGTTTGTTGAAGTGGATGCCCCAATAATGGCCTGCACGCGTGCAGGTGTGGAGCATGATGTGTCGGTCAGTGTTTCCTCATCACCATTCATCAGAGCCATGACTGACTGTATCGAGAAAGTTGGAGAGAGACAGGAGTCATATATCTTATATCCAAGAGATACACCTGGGAGGAGGTCAGTTCTGTTGTTTATTTCTTCAATGGCGAAGATGATGGTCTGGGTGAACCGGAAATGTCTGAAATTAACTCTAGAAATGACAGAATTTATTAGACTCATCAGTGGATTCAACTTTTAAAGTTAAACATTTCAAAATGAAAGTTACACCTACCTGTAAATAGAATTTAATTATTGTATATTATGATATAATTTGCTGTGTATGTAATATAATCAATATTACCCTTAGTTTTATTGTAATCACAGCAGAACCTTAATGTTGAATAAACACCAATACAAAGAGTGTCAATGTTAATTCATATTTAACCTTACCGTGAACACTTCAGGGGCTCAGGTTTGATGTCAAATATTCTGCTTATTTCTGAAGGAATGTTGTACAGGGCGAAGACCCCACCGATGTTGATGTCTCCATGTTGATAGAAGCTAGGCTTGGCTGCCCTCCCCAGTATTCTGCATGGTGGGGTTTGTGCTGCAGCACAGAGGACTGTCAGTGCCAGCAGAATAGTCAGCAGTGCCATCCCACAGCACGTCTCAGATCCAGTACTGCTGTGTACCAGGTTTAAATACAGCAGTTTTAATTCTCCATCGATTTGTGATTCTCAAAGGCATGACTGAGTCCCAGGAGAAGCAGGTTGAGGTGGAGCAAATTGCAAGAGAAACAGAGGCAGAAAAAGTAAAATCACAATCACAAGAAATCACGAGCCTGTGCTTGACGCACGCGCACACACACACACACACACACACACACACACACACACACACACACACACACACACACACACACACACACACACACACACACACGCGCGCGCACACACACACACACACACACACACACACACACACACACACACACACATTAAAGAAATGACTCAGTGGTGCTTCTTACAATTTTTAGTATTCAGGCCAATAAGTTAATACATTTTACATATACTTTGTTTGAAATCAACAGTCTAATCCTGATGAATAGGCAGCACATAAAATTGCATGTACAGTTGAAGTCGGAATTTTACATACACTTAGGTTGAAGTCATTAAAACCTAATTAGCCTTGTTAGCAAACTATAGTGTTAGCAAGTCAGTTAGGACATCTACTTTGTGTATGACACAAGTCATTTTTCCAACAATTGTTTACAGACAGATTATTTCACTAATTTCACTAATTTCATTAATTCACTATATCACAATTCCAGTCGGTCAGAAGTTTACATACACTAAGTTGACTGTGCCTTTAAACAGCTTGGAAAATTCTACAAAATGATGTCATGGCTTTAGAAACTTCTGATGTGCTAATTGACATTATTTGAGTCAATTAGAGGTGTACCTGTGGATGTATTTTAAGGCCTACCTTCAAACTCAGTGCCTCTTTGCTTGACATCATGGGAAATCAGCCAAGACCTCCGCCTGAAGGTACCACGTTCATCTGTACAAACAGTAGCACACAAGTATAAACACCATGGGACCACGCAGCCATCATGCCGCTCAGGAAGGAGACATGTCCTGTCTCCTAGAGATGAAAGTGCTTTGGTGCGAAAAGTGCCAATCAATCCCAGAACAACAGAAAATGACCTTGTGAAGATGCTGGAGGGAACAGGTACAATATTATCTATATCCACAGTAAAACGAGTCCTATATTGATATAACCTGAAAGGCTGCTCAGCAAGGAAGAAGCCACTACTCCAAAACCGCCATAAAAAAGCCAGACTACAGTTTGCAACTGCACATGGGGACAAATAACTTTTGGAGAAATGTCCTCTGGTCTGATGAAACAAATATTGAACTGTTTGGCCATAATGACCATCGTTATGTTTGGAGGATAAAGGGTGAGGCTTGCAAGCCGAAGAACACCATCCCAACCGTGAAGCACGGGGGTGGCAGCATCATGTTGTGGGGGTGCTTTGCTGCAGGAGGGACTGGTGCACTTCATAAAATAGATGGCATCATGAGGAAGGAAAAGTATGTGGATATATTGAAGCAACATCTCAAGACATCAGCCAGGAAGTTAAAGCTTGGTCGCTAATGGCTCTTCCAAATGGACAATGGCCAAAGTATGCTTCCAAAGTTGTGGCAAAATGGCTTAAGGACAACAAAGTCAAGGTATTGGAGTGGCCATCACAGAGTCCTGACCTCCATCCAATCGAAAATTTGTGGGCAGAACTGAAAAAGCGTGTGCGAGCAAGGAGGCCTACAAAGCTGACTCAGTTACACCAGTTCTGTCACGGGGAATGGGCCAAAATTCCAGCAACTTATTGTGAGAAGCTTGTGGAAGGCTACCTGAAACGTTTGACCCAAGTTAAACAATTTAAAAGCAATGCTACCAAATACTGTGTATGTAAACTTCTGACCCACTGAGAATGTGATGAAAGAAATAAAAGCTGAAATAAATCATTCTCTCTACTATTATTCTGACATTTCACATTCTTAAAATAAAGTTGTGATCTTAACTGACCTAAGACAG
This sequence comes from Synaphobranchus kaupii, assembly GCA_029718625.1. Taxonomy (NCBI): domain Eukaryota; kingdom Metazoa; phylum Chordata; class Actinopteri; order Anguilliformes; family Synaphobranchidae; genus Synaphobranchus; species Synaphobranchus kaupii. The sequence goes on from CM056378.1 coordinate 2,256,652, forward strand.
GGAATGTTTACTAGGATCAAATGTCAGGAATTGTGAAAAACTGAGATTAAATGGACTTGGCTAAGGTGTACAGTTGAAGTCGGAAGTTTACATACACTTCGGTTGAAGTCATTGAAACTAATTTTGAACCACTCCACAGAGTGGAGTTTCCAACAATTGCTTCCAGACAGATTATTTCACTTTTAATTCATTATGTCACAATTTCAGTGGGTCAGAAGTTTACATACACTAAGTTGACTGTTCTCAGCGTCACCACACTCCTCCACCAGAGAGGACAACAGCATAGGGGCAACGTCACCCGATCGCAAAGAATCGGCCTTAGGCACAACCACAGAAGAACTGGAGCGAGCAGAAGGATCACGGTCAAAATAAGGTTTCAGCATGTTTATATGACATAAACGAGTCTTCTGACGTCTGTCTGGAGTCGCAATTACATAATCACAATCAGAAAGTTTATGCTCCACCACATATGGACCACCTGTAAGGCGGAGCCAGGGATGGGCAACAACACAAGAACTTTATTGCCGATTTTAAAACAACAGTCTTTAGTTTTACGGTCGTACCAACGCTTCATTTTAACTTGGGCTTTCCCAAGGTTTTGCCTAGCCAATTCACGAGCTCTGTGTAAACGAAAACGAAAATCTGAAACACAGCTCAAGATGTTTTTCGCAGGGGAATCACTCAGCCACTGATCTTTTAAAATGGCCAAAGGACCGGGCGGTGTGTGTCCAAAAACTAGATCAGCGGGGCTGAAGCCAAGTGACTCCTGTGTCACCTCTCTACATGCAAACAACAACCAGGGAACTGCATCTGCCCAATCTTTGCCAGTTTCCAAGCAGTATTTACGTAACATGCTCTTCAGTGTTTGGTGATAACGTTCCAGTGCCCCCTGACTTTCTGGATGATAGGCACTGGAAACATTGTGTCGGATGAGAAGCTGTCTCAAAACGAAAACATGGGATGTAAAATTCGACCCTCTGTCAGTCTGAATAACTTTTGGCAACCCGAACACAGAGAAACTTAAACAGCTCCTTCGTCACCGCCTTGGTGGTAATTTTCCTCAGAGGAACTGCCTCTGGGAAGCGGGTGGCTGCACACATCATGGTCAAAAGATACTGATGGCCACTTTTAGATCGCACAAGTGGACCGACAACATCGACAATGACATGATCAAAGGGCTGCCCCATCACTGGAATGGGATACAGAGGAACGGGCCGAATCGTCTGATTGGGTTTACCAACAATCTGACAAACACTACAGGTTTTACAAAAAAGAACCACGTCCCGCTTCAACCCAGGCCAGAAAAAGTGCTGAAGGATGCGCTTAAACGTTTTAGTGACTCCCAAATGTCCAGCCACATTATCGTGAGCTACTCTCAAAACCTCATTTCTGTACTCAGAAGGAATCACGATCTGACGCTCTAATTTCTTATATCGCCTAAAACGCTGTCTATAAGATTCCGGAACAAGCTCGAAAACGTGCAAAATAGAAGTTTTAACCACATCGTAGTCTGAACTTTGTTCTAACGAAAGAGATGCATACACCTCTTGAGCTCTGCCAGTTAACACAGACTGAATCAATAAAGTCCATGCTTCCTTGGGCCATTTCAAAGTAGTCGCCACTTTCTCAAAGTGTGGAAAGTACTTTTCAACATCTTTCTCAACAAAAGGTGGTACCAACTTAATATGTTTAGTGACATCGAATGAACCAGTGTGGAATGTTAAGTCAATGTCTTCTTGTTTGGCCCGCAATTCCAATCTCTTTAACTCCAACTCACTCTCAATGGCTCTTCCTCACAATAATTCTCTCTCATTGTCTAATTCTTTCTCACGGACTGAAAGCTCTTTCAAACGGATAGTATCCTTCATATCAACGGGAGGAAGAACTCTTTTCTCTACCAAAAAGGGCAGCAGGACAGATTTGATGGTCTATTTTAAACGTTTTTCAGAGGATGTCAAATCAATTTTATAATAATTAGCCATTTCTAACAGCTGCTCTTTGGTGAGACGGTCGAATACCTCCACGGAAGGATTCTCTGCAAGTTCCTCTGCTACAGAGGTCATTGTCAATTAGAAAAATTAAAAACAAAAATCACAAAACAAAATTCCAAATGGCTGCTACAAAACTCCAAACGAAGTGGTCATCAAAACATTCCCCAAAATATGACCACAAAAATTCACAAATGCACAAAACCACACCCCAACACTCACAAGCTGACTAAGGCTAGACAAACGAATGGGTAAACCCCATAAATCACAGCAGCCAACTAAAGTCTAACCACGAACTTCAGCCTGTTAAACACTACAAAATAGCAGTGCAATACACAACACTAAAGCGACGAAACGAAAGAGTACACATTCACTGGGCAAATGCTATTTACTGTAACACCCCAACTCCTACCTACCTTAAAGAAAACTAAACTAACTTACCCTTTCCTAGTCTTCAGTGGTTTCCCGACAGGCGCCTTTAAACGTTAAACTCGTGAGTATGCAGCAGACCGAAGAACACCGCCTACCACAATACTCCGAAACGCGCCGAGTCAAGACTACCACCAAAAATAATAAATTAAAATAATAAAGTGGCAAACTCAGGGTCTACCCGGAGGCTTACTGATTGGGATGCACAGCTACAACAATCAATCACCCAGCAAACGTACTCACCAAAAAGTCGCACTTGAAACAACTGCTGCTTCCTATATTCCCACGACTCAAATCGCAGACGAGCTCCCAATTGTGTTACGACCAGCTAGGCTGAATGCAACATAAACAATCAGGAGCTCAAAAATGGGCTCAAAACTAGGGGTTTTATTAAACAAATAACAAATGGATAAACGAAAAGGGGAAATGGGGAGAAAATCAATACAAACGGGAAGATCAAAAAGAAACAGCAAAACACAACAACTGGCGTGGCGGCCAAAATCTCTCCCCCGACTCCCAGGGCCGAGGTGATTTTAAGGAGCAGGCTCCGCCCGCTCCCAACAGGTCTCACCTGCAAATAATACAGGTAAAGCAGCCAAGACAAGAGGGAGACAGTGCCACCTTCAGGTACTAAAGGGACGCAACAGCTGCCAGATATGCAGTAGATATGGATGGATCACTTTAAGGGTTGTTTCTCCTGACAAATATCTACTGTATATCTGGCAGAGAGTGATGATTTAAGGCTTGTTTGATACGTCAGTCCCTTGACGACTTAGAGCCATTTAGCCAGCCATATGTTTCCAAACTGTTCCAGTGTAATTTACAGCTAAATCTAGTCCCACCCCCCAATTCCCATTGAGATACATTCAAATGCAGAGACGTTATATTATCGCTTGTAAGAGTACCAGTAAATAAGATATCAATCGTCTTTTGATGTTTTTGGGTCACAGACATCAGGAAGTCATGGCATGCAAAGGATATGTGACCGAATATAAAAAAATTTGAAGGCACAATCAACTTAGTGTATGTAAACTTCTGACCCACTGGAAATTTGATATCGTGAATTAAAAGTGAAATACTCTGTCTGTAAACAATTGTTGGAAAAATTACTTGTGTCATGCACAAAGTAGATGTTCTAACTGACTTGCCAACACTATAGTTTGCTAACATGAAATCTGTGGAGTGGTTAAAAATGAGTTTCAATGACTTCAACCTAAGTTTATGTAAACTTCGACTTCAACTGTTTGTAAACTTTCGAGTTCAACTGTAGTATTTAATCATTAAGCACTGGGGTATTTTAAGCTGGACATAATTATTTGTTATTTTTTTCATTGTCAACTATGTTATTCACATTAACAATTGTGTTGTATGAATGATCTATTTCAGTACTGGTCCTATTCATTTATTTATTCATTTAAAATTTAAGGCACAATTTAAGTGACAAATTCCCCCGGTGTCTTTTGTGGACATATTATTATCCTATAGTTTTATTTGTATTTTTCCTAGAATCTAAAGATAATGCTGAACAACAACAAGGCATAGGTAGTCAGGGGTCCTCAAACTGGGGTCCACCAGGGGGTCCACGGCTAAATGGGGAAAAAAGAAAAAATATTAAATAATTCTTTTTTTAAAATACCTATTACTCTAAATTAAATTTAAGTATTGAATGTGATATAATTGTTTAGTAACCTTGGCTGATGTTATGCAGTAATGATGCGAACATTTTGTTCCACTCTCGTCAATTGGATTAATTATTCCAAAACACGTTTTTTAATTGCTCGTAGTTTGAGAAGGCTTCTGACACTGGAGCTTTGGGCTGTGTCTGAATACGACCCCTGTTCCCTGTCCACTCAGACCCCTGTCTACTATGTGCCCTGTCCCCTCAATTTGCAAGCAGTGTGCGAAAGAAAGCACGCAGAACTATTTCCAAACTAGTGAGGAAATAGTTTGTAGTATTTATTTTATTTTATTTTTTTATCAATCTATTAACATATGATGATTGTTACACAGTGTATATTATGAATGAAGATAGAATTAACAAAAATAAAAAAAGAGTAGTTTGTAATATGAACCTATCTTGTACTATAGATATGCATATACGCTCTGTCTTTTACATTTTTACTTCCGGGTTACTTACTTAAATTGTCAGATGAGTGCACTGTTCTGCAGATGACTGTGCTCCTGAATTCCCTCAAAAAAACCATGGAAATAAGGGGTTCATCCTTGTATTTTTAGTGCCCCAATTTGTGAGAAAAAGTCACCCACTCAAAAGCTTTTTGACGAAGTGGACTCAAATATGTGCCCTCAAAAGGGTGTAGGGGTCGTAATCGGACACAGACGCAGTGTCAGGCAGGAAGTGACGTAGCTCCGGTGTCAGGCAGGAAGTGACGTTACCTCCATTGTTCAGTCATGGGACCCATGGATATACGCAGTTTTTTAAAATAATGGAACGCCTTTGTGTCATATTTTGCGTGTCAGACATTAATTAAATATTTTATTGTTGTTATATAAATGGCCACACGTTTAATCAATGGCCTCAGGCATTATAGAAGTCTAACTGATGTGCTAGGATAGTGGTTAAGACACCTGCCTCTTATGTGGTAGGTTCATGGTTCAAAACCTGTGTGTGGCACTTGTATTAAAACATCAAATATATGTTTATAGCAGAAACACAATATGCAACATTACAATGTGTATATTAAGTTTCAAGATCACACAAAGCAATTTTTCTCAAAGGTTTTCATTTTTAACACAGAAGATACATTGAACAATAATAGAACATGAATTAAACAACAATATTAATACTACATTACTATCTACAAAAGGAACTATCTACATGGTAATCATGAAGAAACTCCATGATATATGATAAATCACGTGAATTGAACAAATTAAACACCTAACGTTATGAGACAATTAACGTTAACGTTAGCTAACGATAGCTAGCGTTAGATATCAATAGTTCACATTAGCTAACTAACAAATAAACAAGACTCGCTCTGAAGAAACGTTGAAAAAAAAAAACTCATGAAGTTAGTTTCATCGTGAGTTGGTCAATATCAGTTCAGAGAATACGTTCGAATAGCTAGCTAACGTTAGCTCTCAATATGAATAGTTCACGTTAGCTAACAAACAAGCAAGACTGGCTACGAAGAAACGGACTTCTTGCTTACGTCACTTCCTGCCTGACGCTGGAGCTATGTCACTTCCTGCCTAATACCGGAGCTCCAGTGAGAGGCCTCTGCAGGCAGACTAGTGCTCAGCAAGCCACAAAACCAATTGCATTGCTCAAAGCAAGTCGCTGAGTAAATAGCAAAGCCAATTGCATTGCACAATGCAAGTAGCTGAATAAGTAGCAAAACCAATAGCACCGCACAATGCAAGTAGCAAAACCAGTGGCATTGTAAAACGCATTTGTAAAGGTTTAGGCCCTAACCACCCCCCATAGTATGACATTGTCTGTGCAAAATACCATGTACAATTGGGCAAGACTTTCTTTTGCCCGCAACCAAAGACATTGTTCAGGAAATGCTAGGCAAGGATCCTGCCCAGAAAATTGACGTGGTTCCTTTGTCAAACGATACAGTCACTAGAAGATTATCGGACATGGCCGAGGATATAACTGAATGTCCCTTCTTTGCGTTACAATTATATGAAAGCAAAGACGTAGCTAATGTGCAGCCCAACTTTGGGAGATAAAGTGAGGGAATTAGCCTACTGAAAAAGCCTACTCTTCCACCAGGAACTAGGAACATCCAGCATGACCACAGACAGTGTCATGCCTGTAATACTTTCCCATCTGACACACCTGAAGGAATATTTCAGTGACTATTTCCCTGAGCTGGACAATAGTCACTTGAATTGGATCAAAAATCCATTTAAATCAACACTGGATGAGAGTCCTGATTTGAGGTCACAGGAGGAATGAATTGAAATTTCCAATGAGTGAACTCTAAAAATAAAGTTCCCTGCAGTTCCCCTGTCAGAATTTTGGAGTTCTGTGAAAAATCCAAGCACATCCATCTCACGAGTGAGGATAGGCCTATATTGTACACATTATATCAGCCAGAACGTAGTCTGTTAAGGGGGCCTTGGCATAAATAAGGGCCACATTAAGACATAGGCCCCGGGGCTACAACCTTTTCAGGCTATGTTCACTCCGATTTTGCTATGACAGTATATCTGCAGTTTTGAAGCAAATGGAGTCGATGGTTTGCTAGCTATCCATGATAGAAAACGGTGTGACCCGAGATTCAATTTTACTACTGTTTTTACGCAAGTGACAGTGAACCTAGCATAACGCTGGCTTGTTACTTGACTAGAATGAGAGGGACAAGAATGAGTGTTTAGTTAGGTCGTAGCCGACGGTTTGGGCTATTTGCTGGAATCCTGAAGTAACCTTTCCATTGGGTTGTAAAGTCATGTTTATTACGGGATGGCAGTGGTTTTCCAGAGTCTGACCCTTCTGTTTTGTCAGGGAAAATTAAAAACCTCCCTTAATAGCTGCAGAGCTGCACATAATAAATACCTGTGCGGCTGGAAATATGAGAGTGTGTCACTTTGGTCTTACAAAAAACAAATCTCTTCTTGCTGGTCTGTGGATACGATTTTTGGCCATAAAATAAATGTGCACGTTTGATGCACGTTCATGACAAGGTGCATGGAAAAGCAGTGGGGTGGGTGCGGTGCCTCTGTCGCAGGGACACCGGGTGTTATGTCTTTCAAAATGTTTTCACAACATTGCGATCATTGCAAAAGCTGCGCACTGCAGTAGTGTTAATTTTGTCAACCCGAAAAAAATAAAAACATTTTAGTCAATGGAATTTTTTTTTATGAATACGAGAAAATGTTATATGAGGAAATTGATTTTAGAAAATAAAAATGGTGACTAAATCTATTTATCTTATTATCAACAAGAAGTAGATGAAAAAAAACAGTTTTTAGAGAATAAGACCTGTGACTAAATCCCTTCCTAATATTGTTGACAAATAAAGATATGACGAAAAAGGACATTAGAATATAAAAACTGTGACTAAATCGGTTTTTATCATCGTTGACGGAAAAGAACAAGATTAAAACATATATTTCAAAATAAAAACGTGACCAAATCTGTTTGTTATCGTTGATGTAAAAATATATGAAAATGTATATTCCTAAATAAAAACAGTAACGAAATCTAATATTAAATATCTTTTTACTTGATAAGTATAGTATTTCTTGTACATTTGTATTTCTATTTTTATTTGTTTCTTATTTTTTCCCATTTTTCTCACAATTTTGGTAGCCAATTGAACCTCTATTCTAATTTAACCTTACACTCACCCTTACAGTAACTAGCCATGGTATATGCAGAATGAATCCTTCCAAGCCGTGCAGTGCTCAGGATACCAGTGTAAACCGTTTAAAGGATTACCGTGTGGGAACGGCGCTGTTTAGAGTCTTGTGTTGCACTGTCACCCGAGATGTGTGTAGATCATAGCCACTTTCAGCCGAGATGTGTGTAGATCATAGCCACTTTCAGCCGAGATGCGTGTAGATCATAGCCACTTTCAGCCAAGATGTGTGTAGATCATAGCCACTTTCAGCCGAGATGTGTGTAGATCATAGCCACTTTCAGCCGAGATGTGTGTAGATCATAGCCACTTTCAGCCAAGATGTGTGTAGATCATAGCCACTTTCAGCCGAGATGTGTGTAGATCATAGCCACTTTCAGCCGAGATGTGTGTAGATCATAGCCACTTTCAGCCGAGATGCGTGTAGATCATAGCCACTTTCAGCCAAGATGTGTGTAGATCATAGCCACTTTCACCCGAGATGTGTGTAGATCATAGCCACTTTCAGACATGGAACATCGCCATATTGTAATTTCCAACAATCCTCATGGCTTGGCCTGTTCACAAAACCATGGACTATCCGGTTTTTTACCGTGTCGATAGCATTCACACATGATTGTGCCAGTAATAGTTGCTTCAACAAGCATCTGTTAAACACTCCAAAATAGGTCAAGAAAATAACACGATAAATAAGACACAGGCTATAGGTACAGTCCTGGTAAAGTATGATTTTGTAAACTCCAGTTTACTAGCCAGCAAAACTAGCTAACGATTACTAAGTAGCTGAACCTACACCATTAAACCACATTCTCTTCACATGGTAAGATGACAAAACACAGGGCCAAGTTACATTAAATAATTTAGGAAACAGTGGGTAGTATTGCTTTGGAATAGAGCTTGTTTAATTTGTGTGGCTAAGATTACCAGTTTAGTTTGTTGTCTCATTTTGATAGCAATGCTTTTAATGACAGACTTTGTTCGTTTTACAGTACAAAAGTGTTAGGACAGTGACACATTTCTTGTTGTTTTGGCTCTGTACTTCAGCACATTGGATTTGAAATGGAACAGTGACGATGAGGTTAAAGTGCCGACTTTCAGCATTAATTTGAGGGTTTTTACATCCATATCGGGTGAGCCGTGTAGCAATTGTAGCCATTTTTACACATAGTCCTCCCCATTTTAGGCCACCAAAAGTAATTGTACAAATTAACATAAACTTCAATAAAATCATCATATTTAATATTTGGTTGTATATCCTTTGCATGGCATGACTTCATGATGTCTGTGACTCAACAACATCTAAATACTCCTGATATCTTATTGTCAGGTATGTTAGTATCAACCAAGTTGAGAAACTTTTGAACTTGTCTTTGCGAAGCAGGTTGAGTTTTCCATGCTTGATCCGATAATGTTACGGCTCTCATTCACACATGACCCATAAACGCTAAAGTTCTGGAATATTGCCGGATAAGGCTGCATGTGTAGAACCACACAGTCTGTCATGGTTTATTCCATTAAAATAGTTTTTATTGTGATATAACATCATAGCACATTTTGCTTTTCATATTTTCTTACATTATCTCGCATATTGCTGAATAAAATCCAACACTGGAGATGCAGGGCCCTCTTCACATATCACAATTGATTTTCTTAGATTGATATACATGTATGGCCTGTTTTACCAGGTTTTGTGCATAATGTTTAAATGAGCACTGATACAGTTAAAACATATTTGAATTGCATTAGTATTCAGAACAAAACTTTTTGTATTACTGTAAATTATGAATGCACTTAATGAAGAGGTTTTCACAATAGAATGAACCAGTTGTAATGGCATTTCAGAAAGAGTCAACCAACGAAGCCACATAGTGCTTGCGGAAGTTCTTGAGGGTTGTCATCAAGTGGACACAGGTTCATGAACATCATTTCTTTCATAATATATCTGGTGAACCTTATGTAAGGGAAGAAAAATTACATTGTTATTTTACATATTATGGCTCTGTGGTCCAGTAACATCCAACAATATCTTTGGTATGAAGTGGTGCATGCAATCACTGAGATTTCACATCTGCTTTTCCCATTATATGTTTTCTCGTATTTTGCTCAGGTCTGAATAATATTATATAACATTTTGGAATAAAAATACAGAACAGCAAGCCAAAACTAGATGCTAAAATTGCAAAGATCTCCACAGCGACAGTGAACTTTCCAGGTGAGCTTACATAAGCTGGTATAAAGGTGATCCAGACTGCAGAGAATATGAGCATGCTGAATGTGATGAATTTGGCTTCATTGAAGTTGTCAGGCAGCTTCCGAGCCAGAAAAGCTAAAACAAAGCACAATATAGAGAGGAGTCCAATATAACCCAGTACAGCCCAGAACCCCACTGCTGATCCCACATCACATTCTAGAATGATCTTTTCTTTGTAGTGCTTCATGTTCTTGTTGGGGAAAGGAGGGGATATTGATAACCAAAGCACACAAATAAGGACCTGTATGAGAGTGAAAGCAAGAACACTCAGTCTCTGCTGCAGAGGCCCAAACCACTTCATGATATTACTGCCTGGAAGTGTAGCCCTGAAGGCCATTAACACCACAATTGTTTTCCCCAGAACACAAGAGATGCTGAGGACAAAGGTGATCCCAAACGCAGTGTGGCGCAGCATACAGGACCACTCAGAGGGCCGGCCGATGAAGGTAAGAGAGCAAAGGAAACACAGTTTCAATGAGAAGAGCAGCAGGAAGCTCAGCTCTGAGTTGTTGGCTTTCACAATGGGTGTGTCCTTCTTTATAAAGAACAGCACAGCCACAAATGCAGTTACACACGCTCCAAATATTGAAAAAATAACAAGCACTATTCCCATAATTTCGTGAAATGACAAATATTCAACATCCTTTAAAACACATTGATCTCTTTTAGCATTAGACCAGTATTCTTCCATGCACTGAATACAGTCAGTAGAATCTGTAAGAAAACAGTGAATAACATTAGAGCCCTCATACAGCTATTGCTGTATAGTACAATGAGCAAACACTATTAATAAAGCGCAACTTTGAAATGTCCTCTATAGACTGGTTTGTGTTAACTGAATTACCTGTAGCATTGCTGATTTCTCCCTCAGCACAGGGCACACAGTCATAGCAGCAGACAGGCCTTCCTCTCTGCACAGCCTTCCGATTGCCTGGGGGACAGCTCTCACTGCACACTGACCTGGGTTTCTGTGCAACATGTTTCAACTCTTAACTCAAGTAACTCATGGACAATGTGTATATACGTAATATAAATTTTTCACGACACGTTCGGGCTGGGCGATGTATACCGCAACGATAATTATTAAATGCAATAATGCCCAGCGTTGCCGTGTGTGGTATTGCCTTTTTTTTTTCTTTTTTTCTTTAATTATATCTTTTTTTGTGAGAAGGACTCTCAGCTATTACTTCATTCTGTATCTCAATCAGTGCAAAAAGCTGAATTTAGGTATATGTGCTGTTATCAGACCATTTTTTTCTCAAAGTGCATGAACACTTACCTGTGTTTGCCCACCTGCCCAAACCATACTAACAGGACTCATCACAAACTGCTGACCAGATGGTAAAGAGGCATCATAGTAGCCAACATCTCTGAACTCTACTGCACCATCAGTATCAAGCTGCCAGTTCACCACCTCATATCTGGCTGCCGGGTCTCCATTACTGTCGAAGAAGACTTTCTCTCCAGTGCTCAAAGAGAAATTGGCTTTTTTCAGAGCCTCAAGTACCTGTAGAGAAACAAAGATTTAAGGTGAAATAAAAGCTTGACTGTTTTTGTTTTTACTGAGGATTTTATTAGCTATGTAAGAAGTGCTTACTGAGGTACCTGCCAGGGCTCTATTGTCACACTGTTCATACAGCCTAGATGTGCTGTACATTCCAGCAGGTCATGTAGAGAATGAGCAACAGCGTATACTGCTCTGTAAACATTGTTGGAGATTCTCAGCTCTGATACATCAGTGTATTCATTTTCCAGGTCAATCAAGCTCTCAGATCCAGTGCAGGGGTTAAGGTGAAGTTGATTGCTTTCATTTGTTAGTGAACATTGAAACACATTTTCCCAAAAGTCTATAATAGCAAGGTTTCCTGGATTTTGTGAGGGGTGAAGTTTTAATATGAATTCTTTGAAGCCATTTATTTTGCCTTTGGTGACAGCAAAGCCAACAGACCCTCCCAGTATTCTGAAACTCGTTGGTCTCACTAGTTCGCTTGCTGTTATCCAGCCTTCACTGCCCACCATTTGGAGACCTGCAATATTCTGAATCGTCAGTTGCTCCAATAACTTCTTCATTGCAGACGCACCAAGAAATGCTACAATTACCTTTGCAGTGCTTCTTCTGATAACATCTACAACCTTCAGTAATTTCTCTGGTTCTGTTATATGAAATTTCTCTGAATACTCAATGCAGATCCCTTCTTGTTGAGCAGCTTTTATAAATGTGGCCATCCCGTTGTTGCCATAGTCACTGTCACTTCTCACTGCTCCTATCCAGGTCCAGCCAAAGTGCTTCACCAGCTGAGCCAGTGCTCTGCTCTGGTAATAGTCACTGGGAATGGTTCTGAAGAATGTGGGGAACCTATTTCTATTGCTCAGACATGCACATGTTGCAAAGTAACTGATCTGAAAATATATATATCAAGCAAAAGTGAAAATATATGAGAACTTAAAGCATATGAAACCATATGAGAATAATGAATGCATATTACATAACACCTGCTTGGCTTACAAGAAAACACCTAGCAAAATAATCAGGACTCCACTTTAGGGACTTTTCAGTTGTCCTTGTTATAAGCAAAAATTTTAATTTATTATTTTAATTCTGTTTTTGTGGTGAACAATATCCATTGATAATAGTGTCATTGTCGACTCATATTTTCCATAATCATTGTTTTTTTACCATTAAATTTTCACAATAGAAAAACTTGCTTAAGTGACCAAAACATATTTGACATAACTATTCTGATTTCCCCGACATATCAGTAAGTTCCTGCCTGTTTGGGAGTATTTACTAAGGAGAAAAGGAACTCTTACCACTGGAATTTGAAATAGTCCAACAGTTGTTGCAGTTGCAATGGCGTTAGTTGAAGAGGTCACCCCAATAATGACCTGCACTCCTGCAGGTGTGGAGCATGATGTGTCGGTCAGTGTTTCCTCATAACCATTCATCAGAGCCATGGCTGATTGTGTAGCGAATGTTGGAGAGAGACAGGAGTCATAGATCTTATATCCAAGAGATACACCTGGGAGGAGGTCAGTTCTGTTGTTTATTTCTTCAATGGCGAAGATCATGGTCTGGGCCAGCCGGAATTGTCTCAAAGTAACTCTGGAAATGAAATGTATTATTGCTTAACAGGCTAATCCTATTGAGTGCAACTTACAAAGACTCATCAGTAGATTAAACTTTTAAAGTTAACCGTTTTAAAATGAAAATGTTATTTCATCATTTGTTATGTATGTAACATTATTAGTATTGCCCTCAGTTTCATTGTAATCACAGCTGAACCTTAATGTTGAATAAACACCAATACAAAGAGAGGCTAAATGTTAATTCATATTTATCCTCACCGTGAACACTTCTGGGGCTCAGGTTTGGTGTCAAATCTTCTGCTTATTTCCGAAGGAATGTTGTGCAGGGCGAAGATCCCACCGATGTTGATGTCTCCATGTTGATAGAAGCTGGGCTTGACTGCCCTCCCCAGTATTCTGCATGGTGGGGTCTGTGCTGCAGCCCAGAGGACTGTCAGTGCCAGCAGAATAGTCTGCAGTGCCATCCCACTGCACGTCTCAGATCCAGCACTGCAGTGCACCAGGTTTAAATACAGCAGTTTTAATTCTCCATCGATTTGTGATTCTCGAAGGCACGCCTGAGTCCCAGGATAGGCAGGTTGAGGTGGAGCAAATAGCAAAAGAAACAGAGGCAACAGAGAAAGTAAAATCACAATCACAAGAAATCACAAGCCTGTGCTTGACCCACTCACACACACTTTAAAGAAATGACTCAGACTCAGTGGGGCTTTTTTTAACTTTTTAGTATTCAGGCCAATAAGTTCATAGATTTCACATATACTTTGTTTTAAATCAACAGTCTAATCATGATGGAAAGGCAGCACTTAAAATTGCATGTAGTATTTAATCACTAAGCACTGGGGTATTTAATGCTGGGCAGAGTTATTTATGTTATTTCTTTCATTGTCAACTATGTTATTCACATTAACACTTTTGTTGTAGGAATTATCAGTACAATATCAGTACCAGTCCTATACATTTCTTTATTCGTTTTAAATTTGAGGCACAGTATCAAAGTAACAAATTCTCCTGGTGTCTTTTGTGGACATATTATCCTGCAGTTTTATTTGTATTTTTCCTAGAATCTAAAGATAACGCTGAACAACAACAAGTTATAGGTGGTCAGGTCTTATTCATAACCTCTAAATCAGGGGTCGTCAAACGGGTCCACCAGGGAAAAAAGAAAAAAAATTAAATAATTATAATAAAAAAACCTATAATAGGCCTAACCATTATTCATCTAAATTAAATTTAATTATTGAATGTGATATAGTTGTATAGTCACCTTGGCTGACATTATTCTGTATTATTGCGATAATTTTGTTTCACTCTCGTCAATTGGCTTAATTATTCCAAAACATGGTTTTTAATAGGTTGTAGTTTGAGAAGGGTCTGCCTGCAGGAGGCCTGACACTGGAGCTCCAGTGATATGCTCAAATATGCGCCCTCAAAAGGGTGTAGGGGTCGTATTCGGGCACATCCCCAGTGTCAGGCAGGAAGTGACCTCACCTCCATTGTTCAGTCACGGGGCCCACGGAAATAAAAATTAAAAAAAAAAAAATTGTTTCATATTTTGCATGTTTTTAGAGGAGTAAGACATTAAATAAATATTTTATTGTTGTTATGTAAATGGCCATACGTTAAATAAATGGGCTCAGGTCAGGCATTATATGTGCTAGTTCAAGGTTCCTGGTTCAAAACTTGTGTGTGGCACTTATCTTTTTTTCTAAATAAGGGATAATATGCAGGCAGAAACTCCCTGGTCTATCTTCTCAAACAATATTATTCTCTACAATGTGATGTTTTATACTATTTCTCAATATTCCTCCCTGGCCAAAGTATTTTCCCCCCCCTCTATAGTGGTGGCATGTATTAATAATATACGTAGCAATCTTCAAATCAAAAATCTACACAAACAGTACTCTGCATACTATTTTTAAATATACGTATGTTCAATAGGAGGTAAGATGAAAGCTGCCCGAAATCCAGTGTGTGTGTGGTCCAATTCCAAAGTGTGTGTGTGTGTGTGTGTGGGGATTTAAAAAAAACAACAACAACAACAACAACAAAACAGGGCACTTCAAAGCTGAGAGAGAGAGATCAGAGGCCTACCCTGAGTACAGACAGCATAGAGAAAGAGAGAACGGTGCTTGTTAGCTACCTGGTGGGTGCTGGGTGCTTGTTAGCTACCTAATAGCTAGTTTGTTAGCTAGTTAGCCATTTAAGTTGAAGATCAAGCCCCCAAACTGGTAGGTTAAATGTAACATACCTGATATTAATCATCATTCAATCATCAAACTGTCAGTTCTAATCAACATGAAGCCCATTGTTCAGACAAGACTAGAGACAAGTATCAGACTAGTATCATATCATTTCCCCACTGGTACTGATTAGGGGTGTCACGATTCTCCAAATCCGCGATTCGATTTGACTTTCGATTTTAAGGTCACGATTCGATTCGATTTTCGATATTTTTTTCAGCACAATTTTTTTTTCCAGCACTATAGTCCTAACTAATGGCTATGCCATTGTTAGACTATCGAGTCTTGACTTGTAAAGAAAAATACTTGTTTCTCAATAAGTAACTTTTATTTGAATAATAACAATTATAAATAATAACAAAAATATGAGAATATTTAAACACACCTAAACAGTTAAGAGCTTTATCAAAACTATACTCTAGAATAAACAGTTGAACATTTACCACGCTATTAACAATTTACACATTGGTTTTATGCCCTGACAATGGTCATTTACATTTTCAAATTCTTCTTTAAAAAGATGAGCGTGTTCACATTCTTTGAACAGTTAAGAGCTTTAACAAACTAATATCTGAAATAATAAACAGTTGAACATGTACCACGCTATTAACTATTTATACATTTTTTTCATGCCCTGACAACTGTCATTTGGGTTGTCATTTGAGTTGCCTGTGTCAATGTTTTTTTCCCAGTCAAATCTATTTCTTTGTGATGCCTGCGAATGTGTCCTGCCATATTTGACGTGTTGCCTGAGGTGGCGTATGGTACTCACGTGTAGCATAGCCGACAAACTGTCGTTTTTTTTGTCAATGATGCGTTCGTTGTTTATATAACTCACGGGGAAGGCAAAATGTTGCCACACCGGTGACTTGAGGGAAGCAGGAGGATTTTCCAGTTCTGTTTCTCCATCTCCGACTCCGGCAGTGGCCATGGTGTGTCAAAAAGTAATGCAGGCTACCGGTAAGCTAACGTTAACTATCAGCTGTGTCTTCTTTGAAATATCGTTGTTTTTGTTTTTCTTCGGATGCACGTCTGCGTGGACGAACAAAATGCAGTGGAAGGCGTCAAGTTTCGTTTTGTCGGAAACGCTTACATTAGAGATAGCCAAGTAGGCTACTTTTTTTTTTACATTTTACCCATCACATGAAAGGCTAAGAAGAGCGCGCGGGGGGCGGGGGTGGAGAGAAAAAAAAAACTTGGAGAATCGCGAACCAGCTTGTGGCTTAAGTATCGTCTTTTTCATTTGGTTCAGCTGTGCGTTAGCTGATTGAACTGTTTGTAGTGTAGTCACGGTTTAGTTAATGTAAATTGCAGCATTACCGACCACTTGTTTACTTGCTTTGTGTTTCTAGGTCTAGTAAATTGCTAGTGTTTTGTGTTGCTAATCGCAAATAGATTCACCTGAGTGAATAAATAGCGTGTTTTGCATTCCTAGTTCAGAGTGCAAGCAGACCTGCGTTGTCAATCTACCGCGTTGTCAATCTACCGTCGGATAGGCTTAAGTATCGTCTTTTTCATTTGGTTCAGCTGTGCGTTAGCTGATTGAACTGTTTGTAGTGTAGTCACGGTTTAGTTAATGTAAATTGCAGCATTACCGACCACTTGTTTACTTGCTTTGTGTTTCTAGGTCTAGTAAATTGCTAGTGTTTTGTGTTGCTAATCGCAAATAGATTCACCTGAGTGAATAAATAGCGTGTTTTGCATTCCTAGTTCAGAGTGCAAGCAGACCTGCGTTGTCAATCTACCGTCGGATAGGCTTAAGTATCGTCTTTTTCATTTGGTTCAGCTGTGCGTTAGCTGATTGAACTGTTTGTAGTGTAGTCACGGTTTAGTTAATGTAAATTGCAGCATTACCGACCACTTGTTTACTTGCTTTGTGTTTCTAGGTCTAGTAAATTGCTAGTGTTTTGTGTTGCTAATCGCAAATAGATTCACCTGAGTGAATTAGCCCTGCAAGCAGCTGAGTGCAAGCGGGAAATTAGCAAGTAGTCTATAAATTAAAGTAGAGGCTGCCGTGAAGACCGTGAAGACGACAGCCTCGTCGGTAATTTGAACAGTTTGTAATGATCCCCCCCACCTAACCTGTCTTCTCACCCCCTACCATGTGTCTAACCCCCATTCCTCTGTGCTCCATGCCTCGCTCCAGGAGGCCCAACCACCGCAGACGCTGTCCGGCTAACCTGGTCTACCCACCGCTGTCCTCTCATAAGGAATTCTCAGTGGTGGGTGGACTATGGAACTGCCGGTCAGCCGTCCAGAAAGCTGACTTCATCACTGCACATGCCAAGGTGAAGTCCCTCCACTTCCTGGCTCTCACTGAGACCTGGATCACTCCAGATAACACAGCCACTCCAGCTGCTCTCTCTGCTGGCTACTCCTTCTCCCACACCCCCAGGGCCTCAGGCAGAGGCGGGGGTACTGGTTTGCTCATTTCCACATCCTGGAAATTCTCTATTCCCTCTGTACCCTGCCTGAATATCTCCTCCTTTGAGTTTCATGCAGTCACTGTAACTCACCCATCTGCACTTAACATTGTTGTTCTCTATCGCCCCCCAGGTCCGCTCGGCGCTTTCCTGGATGAACTGGACACTCTCCTGAGCTCCTTCCCTGAGGATGGTACCCCAGTAATCCTACTGGGAGACTTCAACCTCCAACCAGACAGTGCCCAGCTATCCAGTGTCACCTCACTCCTCCAGTCCTTTGCCCTCACTCAGTCCCCATCGCCTGCCACCCACAATGGTGGTAACCAACTGGACCTTGTACTCACCAGGAGTTGCGCCACATCTGAACTCACGGTGACCCCCCTCCACGTATCGGACCATTTCTTTATCTCATTTTCTCTCTCCTGCCCACTCTCCCTCAAATCCGCTAACAACCCACCCGCTGTTATGTTCAGGAGAAATCTCCGCACCCTCTCTCACACCTCTCTCACTACTTCTGCTCTCTCTGCACTTCCTCCTCCTGCTACCTTTGCTAAAATGCCCATTGATGTCGCCACCTCTGTGTTTAACTCATGTCTCTCTCAGTCTCTCAACAAACTATGCCCTCTTGTCTCCAAACCAGCCCGACTATCACCCCCTTCCCCGTGGCTGACGGATTCTCTCAGATCCAGCAGAACCATGCTACGAGCCGCTGAGAGAAAGTGGAGGAAATCCAGATCCCCAGATGACCTGGCCTCCTACCACACTCTGCTGGCAGCCTTCACAGCTGCAACCACATCAGCTAAAACTTCATTTTTCCAGTCGAAAATTGATACATGTCTATCTAACCCACGTAAACTCTTTTCCACCTTCTCCTCCCTGCTCACCCCCCCCCCCCCCACCCCCTTCACCCTCCTCCCTCTCTGCAGATGACTTCCTGACCCACTTTGAGGGGAAGGTGGCTGCGATCCGGAACTCCTTCACGCATCCGGTGACACCCCACATCCCCCATGCTGAACCCATCGCTACACTGTCGTCCTTCAAGACTCTGAAGGACTCCGATGTGCTCGAGCTGGTGACGCGCCAGCGCGCAACCACCTGTCCACTAGACCCCATACCTTCAGCAGTCCTCCAGTCTATATCTGCTGAGCTCCTTCCATATCTGTCCTCCGTTATTAACACCTCCCTAATCTGTGGCCATGTTCCTGCTGCCTTTAAAACTGCCCGTGTAACCCCACTCCTTAAAAAACCTAGCTTAGATCCCGCTGATGTCAGGAACTACCGTCCTGTATCTCTCTTGCCCTTCCTGTCCAAAACAATTGAACGTGCTGTCCTTAACCAACTGTCTGTTTTTCTCCACCAGAACAACCTGCTTGACCCGCATCAGTCTGGCTTCAGAACCGGCCATTCCACCGAAACTGCTCTCCTGGCTGTGACTGAGGCACTCGCCACTGCTAGAGCCTCCTCCCTCTCCTCTGTTCTGATTCTCCTTGACCTGTCTGCGGCATTCGACACGGTCAACCACAAACTCCTGATCTCCACACTCGCTGAGATGGGCATTTCTGGAACTGCCCTCTCTTGGTTTGTATCGTATCTCACTGATAGATCCTACCAAGTCTCCTGGAAGGGTTCCGTCTCTGCTCCCCGTCCCCTGTCTACAGGAGTCCCGCAGGGATCTGTACTGGGTCCTCTGCTGTTCTCTATGTATACTAAGTCTCTTGGCTCAGTAATCCATTCACATGGCTTCTCATACCATAGCTATGCTGACGATACTCAACTCTTCCTCTCTTTCCCTCCCTCTACCCCACAGGTTAAGGAGAGGATATCTGCTTGTCTGACTGACATCTCTGAGTGGATGGCTACCCATCACCTGAAGCTCAACCTTGACAAGACAGAGCTCCTCTTCATGCTGTACAAGACCTCCCCACTACATGACCTCTCCATCACCGTTGATGGGACCGTGGTGGCTGCCTCCCGCTCTGCAAGGAACCTGGGGGTGGTCCTGGACGACCGGCTGGACTTCAAAGAGCACATCAGGGCGACGGCATGGTCCTGCAGGTTCCTCCTGTACAACATCAGGAGGATTCGACCGTACCTGACCACCTACTCCACCCAGCTTCTTGTCCAGACCATGGTCACCTCACGCCTGGACTACTGCAACTCCCTGCTCGCAAGCCTACCGGCCTGCGCCATTCTGCCTCTTCAACTGATCCAGAATGCATCTGCCCGGCTTGTGTTCAACCTCCCGAAATTTTCCCACGTAACCCCCCTGCTGAGGTCTCTCCACTGGCTGCCAGTTGCAGCCAGGATCAGGTTCAAAGTTCTGACCCTGGCCTACACTGCAGCCAATAGGACAGGCCCCGCCTACCTGCAGGACTTAATCCAGAACTATGTTCCTGCTCGACCACTTCGCTCTTCTACAGCAGGGCGACTGGCACTTCCCCCCCTCCGTGTCAAAGGCTCTCGCTTGTCCCGACTGCGGAGTTTTTCCACATTAGCACCTCAGTGGTGGAATGAACTTCCCATTCCCCTACGTTCTACTCCAACCCTGCCTGCATTCCGTCGAGGCCTGAAGACACACCTCTTCAGACTCCACCTTGACTGATATCCTCACCTAGGAATATCAGTTCCCTGTTCCCTGTGTTTTCCTGTCTGTTTATTATAGTTTATAATAGTATTTGGAATGGTTTATAATAGCATAGTTTATAATAGTATTTGGAATGGTTTATAATAGTATAGTTTATAATAGTATTTGGAATGAAAGTGTGGTGTTGCTGATTTGCCCACAGCTTACTGTGAACTACAGTCAACGTTCATTGCTAGGGATAGCTGCTACATTATGCAAAGGATGTGCTTTGCCTTGTCTGTTCTGTAATGATGATGATGTCTCTGTACGCACTTACTGTACGTCGCTTTGGATAAAAGCGTCTGCTAAATAAATGTAATGTAATGTAATGATTTCGGAGTTCGAAATCGAACGCTCATTTCGATCGATTTTCGATTTCGAATCGGTATCGTGACACCCCTAGTACTGATAACTGTGTGCATATTGTACCTTATGTATGGCACGTATGTGTTAAACTTCCTGCATCCATTACCAGTTTAGTGGTTTACGTACATTGGTCACACCCTTCCCATAACATACAAACATTTAGATTAGTCATTTAGGAAATTCCACAATTGTTGATAACATTAAAACATCAAATATATGTTTATAGCAGAAACACAATATGCAACATTACAATGTGTATATTAAGTTTCAAGAACACAAGAATTTTTCTCAAAAGTTTACATTTTTAACACGGAACATACATTGAACAATAAAAGAACATGAATGAAACAATGATATTAAAGGGGACATGAAGCACTCGGTCAAGTGGCTCTGGTTCATTAGCTTTTTACCTTAAATTAGATATGGCCGTGCGTTCAAATCTCAAACCGACCCGTATGTGCTGGAAAAAGAAGTTGAAATACGCTTTTTTTCCACTAGGGCGCAGCCATCTTGGACCAACTGCGGTCGTGACGTCACCAGGTTGGTTGGCGTCTGCTGCTCAATGTATTCCTATGGGAAAATAGCTGACTATCAGTGAGCTCAACGGTGTATCCTTGCTGTTAGCAGGAAGAAACCTTGGGCAGAACCTGACTCTGAGGGGGGAGTCCATCTGCCGCTGACTGACACCAGTTAACTGAATAGCTGATTACAGAATAGTAAAATGACAAGACAGAACATAAATGAAAATGTCGATATATAATGAGCCGGTGATGGGAGACGGATTTGAAGGCCAGCAGGTGATATCATCAGCTAGGGACAGGCGTGGAGCTGGAGCTGACCAGCTTCTTCTGGACAACGATGTTCATAAATCTATAGCTACCGCTCCCGGCAGTCCCGGCAGGGAAGGAGAGAGAAAAAAAAATCAGTAGGCACTCGAAAATGTTGGTGAGCCATGCAGGAGCGATATAGGCTAGGTGTCTGTGCGCAGTGGGGGAACTGAAGAGGATGGAGCTGGGGTGGAGGAGGGTTTTTTTTTACTGGCAATGTGCTGCGGGCGTGCAAGTTGTGCCAGTAATAGTTGCTTCAACAAGCATCTGTTAAACACTCCAAAATAGGTGAAGAAAATAACACGATAAATTAGACACAGGCTATAGGAACAGTCCTGGCATAGTAAGATTTTATAAACTCTAGTTTACTAGCCAGCGAAGCTAGCTAACACTTACTAAGTAGCTGAACCTACACCATTAAACCACATTAGACCACATTCTCTTCACATGGTAAGATGACAAAACACAGGGCCAAGTTACATTAAATAATTTAGGAAACAGTGGCTAGTATTGCTTTGGAATAGAGCTTGTTTAATTTGTGTGAGCTAAGATAGCCAGTATTGTTTGTTGTAACTTGGCCTCATTTTGATATCAATGCTTTTAATGACAGACCGAGACTTTGTTCGTTTTACAGTACAAAAGTGTTAGGACAGTGACACATTTCGTGTTGTTTTGGCTTTGTACTCCAGCACATTGGATTTGAAATGGAACAGTGACTATGAGGTTAAAGTGCCGACTTTCAGCTTTTATCTAAGGGTTTTTACATCCATATCCAGTGAGCCGTGTAGCAATTGTAGCCATTTTTACACATAGTCCTCCCCATTTTAGGGCACCAAAAGTAATTGTACAAATTAACATAAACTTCAATAAAGTCATCATATTTAATATTTGGTTGTATATCCTTTGCATGTCATGACTTCCTGATGTCTGTGACTCAACAACATCAAAATACTCCTGATATCTTATTGTCAGGTATGTTAGTATCAACCAAGTTGAGAAACGTTTGAACTTGTCTTTGCGGAGAAGGTTGAGTTTTGCATGCTTCATCTGATAATGTTACGGCTTGGTTGACACTAACATAAAAATGGAACATTTGTGTAAATGTTATAATGCCTTGATCCAGAAAGTTGGCAGAGCAACTTTTTTCCAGAATGCTAACTGTGGCTCTCATTGACACATGACCCATAAACGCTAAAGTTCTGGAATATTGCCGGATAAAGCTGCATGTGTAGAACCACACAGTCTGTCATGGTTTATTCCATTAAAATTGTTTTATTGTGATATAACATCATAGCACAGTTTGCTTTTCATAGTTTCTTACATTATCTTGCATATTGCTGAATAAAATCCAACACTGGAGATGCAGGGCCCTCTTCACATATCACAATTGATTTATGTTAGATTAATATACATGTATGACCTGTTTTACCAGGTTTTATGCATAATGTTTAAATGAGCACTGAGACAGTTAAAAACATATTTGAATTGCATTAGTATTGAGAACAAACTTTTCATATTACTGTAAATTATTAATGCACTTAATGAAGAGGTTTTTTAATGGTCACAATAGAATGAACCAGTTGTAATGGCATTTCAGAAAGAGTCAACCAACGAAGCCACATAGTGCTTGCGGAAGTTCTTGAGGGTTGTCATCAAGTGGACACAGGTTCATGAACATCAATTCTTTCATAATACATCTTGTGAACCTTATGTAAGGGAAGAAAAATTACATTGTTATTTTACATATTATGGCTCTCTGGTCCAGTAACATACAAAAATATCGTTGGTATAATGTGGTGCAGGCAATCACTGAGATTTCACATCTGCTTTTCCCATTATATGTTTTCTCGTATTTTGCTCAGGTCTGAATAATATTATATAACATTTTGGAATAAAAATACAGAACAGCAAGCCAAAACTAGATGCTAAAATTGCAAAGATCTCCACAGCTACAGTGAACTTTCCAGGTGAGCTTACATAAGCTGGTATAAAGGTGATCCAGACTGCAGAGAATATGAGCATGCTGAATGTGATGAATTTGGCTTCATTGAAGTTGTCAGGCAGCTTCCGAGCCAGAAAAGCTAAAACAAAGCACAATATAGAGAGGAGTCCAATATAACCCAGTACAGCCCAGAACCCCACTGCTGATCCTACATCACATTCTAGAATGATCTTTTCTTTGTAGTGCTTCATGTTCTTGTTGGGGAAAGGAGGGGATATTGATAACCAAAGCACACAAATAAGGACCTGTATGAGAGTGAAAGCAAGAACACTCAGTCTCTGCTGCAGAGGCCCAAACCATTTCATGACATTACTGCCTGGAAGTGTAGCCCTGAAGGCCATTAACACCACTATTGTTTTCCCCAGAACACAAGAGATGCTGAGGACAAAGGTGATCCCAAACGCAGTGTGGCGCAGCATACAGGACCACTCAGAGGGCCGGCCGATGAAGGTAAGAGAGCAAAGGAAACACAGTTTCAATGAAAAGAGCAGCAAAAAACTCAGCTCTGAGTTGTTGGCTTTCACAATGGGTGTTTCCTTTTTTATAAAGAACAGCACAGCCACAAATGCAGTTACACACGCTCCAAATATTGAAAAAATAACAAGCACTATTCCCATAGTTTCGTGAAATGACAAATATTCGACAGCCTTTAAAACACATTGATCTCTTTTAGCATTAGACCAGTATTCTTCCATGCACTGAATACAGTCAGCAGAATCTGTAAGAAAACAATGAATAACATTAGAGCCCTCTTACAGCTCAGGCTGTACAGTACAATGAGCAAGCGAAACACTATTAATAAAGCGCTACTTAGAAATGTTCTCTATAGACTGGCTTGTGTTGACTCTGAATTACCTGTAGTGTTGCTGATTTCTCCCTCAGCACAGGGCACACAGTCATAGCAGCAGACAGGCCTTCCTCTCTGCACAGCCTTCCGAGTGCCTGGGGGACAGCTCTCACTGCACACTGACCTGGGTTTCTGTGCAACATGTTTCAACTCTTAACTCAAAGCACTCATGGACAATGTGTATATACTTAATATTAATTTTTTACAACACGTTCCAACTTGGCGATGTATACCGCAACGATAATTATCAAATGCAATAATGCCCAGCGTTGCCATGTGTGGTATTGCCTTTCTTTTTTTTTCTTTTTCTTTAATTATATCTTTTTTTTGTGAGAAGGACTCTCAGCTATTACTTAATTCTGTATCTCAATCAGTGCAAAAAGCTGAATTTAGGTATATGTGCTGTTATCAGACCATCTGTTCTGTGCATGAACACTTACTTGTGTCTGCCCACCTGCCCAAACCATACTAACAGGACTCATCACAAACTGCTGACCAGATGGTAAAGAGGCATCATAGTAGCCAACATCTCTGAACTCTACTGCACCATCAGGACCAAGCTGCCAGTTCACCACCTCATATCTGGCTATTGGGTCTCCATTCCTGTCAAAGGAGACTTTCTCTCCAGTTTCCAAAGAGAAATTGACTTTTTTCAGAGCCTCAAGTACCTGTACCGAAACAAAGAGATTCTTAAATCTTAAATCTTGTTCTTAAATATTGGTTGTTTTTGTTCATAATGAGGTTTTTAGTCATTATGTAAGAAGTGCTTATTGAGTTACCTGCCAGGGCTCTGTTGTCACACTGTTTGTACAGCCTAGATGGGGTGTACATTCCAGCAGGTCATGTAGAGAATGAGCAACAGCGTATACTGCTTTGTAAAAATTGTTGGAGATTCTCAGCTCTGATACATCAGTGTATTCATTTTCCAGTTCAATCAAGCTCTCAGATCCAGTGCAGGGCTTAATGTGAAGTAGATTCCTTTCATTTGTTAGTGAGCATTGAAACGCATTTTCCCAAAAGTCTATAACAGCAAGGTTTCCTGGATTTTGTGAGGGGTGAAGTTTTAATATGAATTCTTTGAAGCCATTTATTTTGCCTTTGGTGACAGCAAAGCCAACAGACCCTCCCAGTATTCTGAAACTTGTTGGTGTCACGAGATCGCTTGCTGTTATCCAACCTTCACTGCCCACCATTTCGAGACCTGTAATATTCTGAATCGTCAGCTGCTCCAATAACTTGTTCATTGCAGACGCACCAAGAAAAGCTACAATTACCTTTGCAGTTCCTCTTCTGATAACATCTACAACCTTCAGTAATTTCTCTGGTTCTGTTCTGTGAAATTTCTCAGAATACTCTATGCAGATCCCTTCTTGTTGAGCAGCTTCTATAAATGTGGCCATCCCGTTGTTGCCATAGTCACTGTCAGTTCTCACTGCTCCTATCCAGGTCCAGCCAAAGTGCTTCACCAGCTCAGCCAGTGCTCTGCTCTGGTAATAGTCACTGGGAATGGTTCTGAAGAATGAGGGGAACCTATTTCTATTGCTCAGACATGCACATGTTGAAAAGTGACTGATCTGAAAAAACATATATAAAGCAAAAGTGAAAATATATGAGAGCTTAAAACGTATGAAAACATATGAGAATAATGAATGCATAGTACACAATGGAAAACACCTGCTTGGTTTACAAGAAAACACCGAGCAAGATAATCAGAAAAAGATGGGTGTTTCCTTTTTTATAAAGAACAGCACAGCCACAAATGCAGTTACACACGCTCCAAATATTGAAAAAATAACAAGCACTATTCCCATAATCTTTTTCAGTTTTTCTTGTTGGAGGCAAAAGTTTAAATTTATTATTTTAAATTTTTTTTTTGTGGTGGACAAGATAAATGTATATAGGCAGATGTGACAACTATTTTTAAAATATTGTCATTGTAGAATAATTTTTTTACCATTAAATTTTCACAATAGAAAAGCTTCAGTGACCAAAACATATTTGATGTAACTATTCTGATTTCACTGAGATATCAGTAAGTTACTGCCTGTTTGGGAGTATTTACAAAGAAGAAAAGGAACTCTTACCACTGGAATTTGAAATAGTCCAACAGTTGTTGCAATTGCAATGGCGTTAGTTGAAGTGGACGCCCCAATAATGACCTTCACTCGTGCCGGTGTGGAGCACGATGTATCGGTCAGTGTTTCCTCATAACCGTTCATCAGAGCCATGGCTGATTGTATCATGAAAGCTGGAGAGAGACAGGAGTCATATATCTTATATCCAAGAGATACACCTGGGAGGAGGTCAGTTCTGTTGTTTATTTCTTCAATGGCGAAGATCATGGTCTGGGTGAACCGGTATTGTCTGAAATTAACTCTAGAAATGACAGAATTTATTATTGCTTAAGACGCTAACCATATTGAGCGCAATTTACAAAGACTCATCACTGGATTAAACTTTTAAAGTTAAATGTTTTAAAATTAAAGTTACACATACCTGTAAATAGAAATATATTATTGTATATTATTATATAATTTGTTGTGTATGTAATATAATTAATATTACCCTTAGTTTCATTGTAATCACAGCAGAAACTTAATGTTCAATAAACACCAATACAAAGAGCAGCTGAATGTTAATTCATATTTAACCTCACTGTGAACACGTCAGGGGCTCAGGTTTGTTGTCAAATCTTCTGCTTATTTCGGAAGCAATGTTGTGCAGGGCGAAGACCCCACCGATGTTGATGTCTCCATGTTGATAGAAGCTGGGCTTGGCTGCCCTCCCCAGTATTCTGCATGGTGGGGTCTGTGCTGCAGCCCAGAGGACTGTCAGTGCCAGCAGAATAGTCTGCAGTGCCATCCCACTGCAGGTCTCAGATCCAGCACTGCAGTGTACCAGGTTTAAATACAGCAGTTTTAATTCTCCATCGATTTGTGATTCTCGAAGGCATGACTGAGTCCCAGGAGAAGCAGGTTGAGGTGGAGCAAATTGCAAAAGAAACAGAGGCAGAAAAAGTAAAATCAGAAGAAATCACAAGCCTGTGCTTGACGCACACGCACGCACACACACACACACACACACACACACACACACACACACACACACACACACACACAGTTTAAAGAAATGACTCGGACTCAGTGGTGCTTTTTACAATTTTTAGTATTCAGGCCAATAAGTTAATACATTTTACATATACTTTGTTTGAAATCAACAGTCTAATCCTGATGGATAGGCAGCACATAAAATTGCATGTACATTTGTCGTCGGAAGTTTACATACACTTAGGTTGAAGTCATTAAAACTAATTTTTAACCACTCCACAGGTTTCATGTTAGCAAACTAGTGTTTCATGTTAGCAAACTAGTCAGTTAGGACATCTACTTTGTGCTTTTTTTTAGGACATCTACTTGCCGGGAGGTTTTCATTCCCATTTTTAGTTGATTCCCTTCCTGCTGCGGAGCTGTCCGCTTTAGTGGTGTATATCTTACGATATACAATTTTGGATTCCTTGGCTGTCGAGCCTGGTTCTCCGAACCTTACACTCCCCCTTACAAGAACAACAGAAAATGACCTTGTGAAGATGCTGGAGGGAACAGGTACAAAAGTATCTATATCCACAGTAAAACGAGTCCTATATTGACATACCCTGAAAGGCTGCTCAGCAAGGAAGAAGCCACTACTCCAAAACCGCCATAAAAAAGCCAGACTACAGTTTGCAACTGCACATGGGGACAAAGATCTTACTTTTTGGAGAAATGTCCTCTGGTCTGATGAAAGAAATATTGAACTGTTTGGCCATAATGACCATTGTTATGTTTGGAGGATAAAGGGTGAGGCTTGCAAGCCGAAGAACACCATCCCAACCGTGAAGCACAGGGGTGGCAGCATCATGTTGTGGGGGTGCTTTGCTGCAGAAGGGACTGATGCACTTCATAAAATAGATGGCATCATGAGGAAGGAAAATAATGTGGATATATTGAAGCAACATCTCAAGACATCAGCCAGGAAGTTAAAACTTGGTCGCAAATGGCTCTTCCAAATGGACAATGACCAAAGTATGCTTCCAAAGTTGTGGCAAAATGGCTTAAGGACAACAAAGTCAAGGTATTGGAGTGGCCATCACAAAGTCCTGACCTCAATCCAATCAAAAATTTTGGGCAGAACTGAAAAGGCGTGTGCGAGCAAGGAGGCCTACAAAGCTGACTCAGTTACACCAGTTCTGTCAGGAGGAATGGGCCAAAATTCCAGCAACTTATTGTGAGAAGCTTGTGGAAGGCTACCCGAAACGTTTGACCCAAGTTAACAATGCTACCAAATACAAACAGAGTGTATGTAAACTTCTGACCCACTGGGAATGTGATGAAACAAATAAAAGCTGAAATAAATCATTCTCTCTACTATTATAATATTATTCTACTATTTCACATTCTTAAAATAAAGTTGTGATCTTAACTGATCTAAGACAGGGAATGTTTACTACGATTAAATGTCAGGAATTGTGAAAAACTGAGTTTAAATGGACTTGGCTAAGGTGTACAGTTGAAGTCGGAAGTTTACATACACTTCGGTTGAAGTTTTCACCACTCCACAGATTTCATGTTAGCAAACTATAGTGTTGGCAAGTCAGTTAGGACATCTATTTTGTGCATGACACAAGTAATTTTTCCAACAATTGCTTACAGAAGATTATTTCACTTTTAATTCACGTTATCATTTCAGTGGGTCAGAAGTTTACATACACTAAGTTGACTGTGCCTTTATATTTTTAATATTTGGTCACATATCCTTTGCATGCCATGACAGTGAGTCAGTTTTTTAAAATAATGGAACGCCTTTGTGTCATATTTTGCGTGTCAGACATTAAATAAATATTTTATTGTTGTTATATAAATGGCCACACGTTAAATCAATGGCCTCAGGCATTATTGAAGTCTAACTGATAGGATAGTGGTTAAGACACCTGCCTCTCGTGTGTTAGGTTCATGGTTCTTGTGTGTGGCACTTGTATTAAAACATCAAATATATGTTTATAGCAGAAACACAATATGCAACATTACAATGTGTATATTAAGTTTCAAGATCACACAACAATTTTTCTCAAAAGTTTTAATTTTTAACACGGAACATACATTGAACAAGAAAAGAACATGAATAAAGAACATGAATAAAACAACAATATTAATACTACATTACTACATTACTATCTACAAAACTACATGGTAATAGTTCCAATAATCATGCAGTTATTAATGGTATTAATGTTAGTATCTTTGATCATAATCATGCAGTTTATGATCAAAGATACTAACATTACACAAACTCCAAAATCTTAACGTCGGAGAACCACTCACAATGTGAGATTTATTCATACATGAGCCTAACGTTAGCTAACAAACAAACAAACAGGCTGGCTACAAGTCGACAAAACGTTGAAGAAACTACATGATACATTTTAGTTTCATCATGAGTTAGTCAATATCAGTCAAAATCAGTCCAGAGAATGTTTATCGATAACATTACACATATGATGTCCTGAATGTACATTTTTCAGTTAACAAATTAAACACCTACGAGACACTTAAGGTTATAACAAACAGAGTGGTTGGCTACGACAAAATGCTGAAGAAACTCCATGATATATGACAAATCACGTGAATAAAACAAATCAAACACCTAACGTTATGAGACAATTAACATTAACGTTAGCTAACGATAGCTAGCGTTAGATATCAATAGTTCACATTAGCTCAGTAACAAACAAACAAGACTCGCTCTGAAGAAACCTTGAAAAAAAAACAACTCATGAAGTTAGTTTCATCGTGACTTCTTGCTTACGCCAGGGAACTGACACCGTAGCGGCTTTTTCGATCGCATTTCGAACTTTAGCCGGGGAGACAGTTAGCCTGACGGCCCGCTGAAATCTTTATTTTAAAAAGCATTATCTGATCCGATAAACAACGCTTTGGCTATGATCGAACCATTACATTACATTACATTACAATCATTTGGCAGACGCTTTTATCCAAAGCGACGTACAATAAGTGCATATTGAAGGTCATTGACGCGACTACAAAGCAAATCCGACAAAGCACAGCTTTCTCACAGCGTAGGAGCTATCCCTAGTAATAAACATGAGAAGTACACACAGTAAGCTATACATTCTGAACTATAGAATAACCAAAAAACACAAGTTAAATAGAAAACAGGAAGCGAATACTATAGAATGGCCCTACAGGTATAATTTTAGTCGAGGTGGAGTCTGAAAAGGTGCGTTTTCAGACCACGCCGAAAAACAGACAGTGTTTCAGCTGAGCGCAGCAGAGTGGGAGTTCATTCCACCACTGGGGAGCTAGGGTGGAAAAGCTCCGCAGTCGGGATGAGCGGGAGCCTTTAACACGGAGGGAGGGAAGTGCAAGTCGCCCTGCAGCAGCAGAGCGAAGTGGTCGAGCAGGAGCGTAGTGCTGGATTAAGTCCTGTAGGTAGGAGGGGCCTGACTTTTTGGCTGCAGTGTAGGCCAGGGTCAGAACTTTGAACCTGATCCTGGCCACGACCGGCAGCCAGTGGAGTGACCTCAGCAGGGGGGCGAAAACTTCCACCTGCCACGTTCAGTGATCTTGTTACCGCGGCTATACGCATGGATTAGGGAACGTGAATGTGCGGGCAGAAAACGCCTGGTTCGGCATAAGCTTTCAGTAGCAGTAGGTACCCCATGTTCTCCATCATTCTTCTCCGTTGATCAGCAGCAGCCCATGCAGGTGCATGGGTCATCTCTCCACAAGTCTAGGGGGGCGAAACCGCTGAAGTACTGGTGTCGTTATTGTAGACGCAAGGGTCATACAAAGGATCAGTGTCCCAAGTTGATGGGAGGGGTCTCACTAGGGAGACCGAGGTCCCAGTGAGACAAAATAGTACTCCTTCTCGTACCCTTGTACCGGTCCAACTGCTTTGGGATGGGCGTTCGGTCAGCGTTAACGCCTTTTTTGATTCCGGAGCAGCCGATTGCTTTATTGATGCTAAATGGGCAAAGGAATTAAAGATTTCCACACACGACTCACTAGTTCACGCCAGGTTACTGCTCTCGATGATCGCCCTTTGGGTTCCGGAATCATTAAAGAGAGAACTGGTACTGTATTGATGCGCTTTTCTCTCCAGGGTCACTCGGAGAGAATAATAATTTTTTTGGTTGATTCTCCGTCTTGCCCACTCATTCTGGGTCATTCATGGCTGACTTTACATGACCCACATGTTGGTTGGGGCAGAGACAGGGACACTATTCCCCAGTGGGGTTTCCAGTGTCAATCCCACTGTCAAACTGTTATTTACCCTTCTTCGGGCCACGTATCTGACAGTTCTGATCTCAGCTCCACTAGTGATTCAGAGGAGGCGGAGTTTTGGTGTGATCAGGATTCTTCCTCTGCTCTCGCAGAGAGTAAAGATGAGAGTCTGGCCTGGGACCCCTTTGCTGGGGGAGGTTCCAGGGAGGAGGATAACTCATCTCTCGAGTGGGAGACGTCATCTGATGCCCCGTCAGAGACCCTGGAGGTGGTAGAGGCACTCGAGTTTCACCTGCCCACTAGCGTACCAGTTCCTCAGATTGTGGCCCCAGTTAGGGAGGCTATTGAGACAGCGGTGCAGAAGGCTACACGTTCTGAGCCCGGTCCAGGTGGGGGTCCGCCCCATTGCCTGTTTGTACCTTCTCGGTTGAGGTCGCGAGTTCTCCAGTGGGGTCACACCTCTCAATAGGTGGCTCATCCGGGCGTTCACCGGACGAAAGATTTTATTTCTCGCCGGTTTTGGTGGCCCAAACTTGTGCGGGAATGTGCGGGAATTTGTCGCCGTGTGTTATACTTGCGCCCATAGCAAGGGTTCGCGGCTTTCCCCACCGGGCCCCTTACGTCCACTTCTCATTCCCTGTCGTGTTCATCCCACCTTCCACGTCTCTCGCCTTAAACCGGTGCTCCTTAACACTTTCGCCCTGGTCGACAAGCCACCGTCTCCCCCCCGGTTCTTGGAGGGAGGTACGGTCTATACTGTTTGGCGTATTTTGCCCGAGAGACGCGTAGGCAGAGGCTACCAATTTCTTGTGGACTGGGAGGGTTGTGGTCCTGAGAAGCGCTGCTGGGTTCCCTCCAGGAACTTATTGGACCTGGTACTTATTATGGACTTCCGTAGAAGCAAGGCTGAGGGATTGCCTGGAGCCGTCCCTTAGAAGGAGGGTCCTGTCATGGGTATTTGCAGCCCCTGCTGTTTCTGCGGTCGTCTTTGTATTTGGCGTCGTCAGGAGGGATTTTTTCCGTCTCCGTTCCTGTATTCGTATCTTGCCCAACAATTATTCCCTACACCTGTTTTGCATTTCCTGCCGGCTATAAATACCTCAGGACTTCCGCATTTCCGCACTTCGATATCGTCTTTGCTATATTGACAAACAAAGTCGGTAAGGTATAGGATGCATTTCTGGTTCATACGAATAGGAAAAGCAGCAATTCCGGTTATAAGATTTAGGATTAGATTGGTTTTCTCTTTTCTTTCCAATCTTTCTTTATCCTTTATTCTTTTTACCTGTTGCCAGTTGTGTTCAGCTCTTTTGCCACAAGAGCTTTGGCTAACAGGTCTTTTCTATTATTTTCCTTCACTTGTTTTACCGAGTTTTGTTTTGTTTCACCACCTCTTGTTACACCTAATTATTTAGTGCATTCTTTTGTTAGTTATTCTCGCTGTTTAGCGAGATCGCCTCAGTTTTTAGAGGTTGCTTTGTTTTGCCTTGTGCGAGGGAAGTTTTGCTCCTGATCCTGTGTTATTCCAGTCCTGGTGCAGCTACTTCCGCGTTTTGTGCCATATCTCTCTAGATACGCTTTTAGAAATCCTTATCGGTCGCGTTTGGTTCTCTGAACCTTACACTCCCCCTTACAGTAACTAGCCATGGTATATGCAGAATGAATCCCTCCAAGCCGTGAAGTGCTCAGGATACCAGTGTAAACCGTTTAAACGATTACCGCGTGAGAATGGCGCTGTTTAGAGTCACCCTAGATGTGTGCAGATCATAGCCACTTTCAGACATGGAACATTGCCATATTGTAATTTCCAGCAATCCTCGTGGCCTGGCCTGTTCACAAAACCATGGACTATCTGGTATTTTATCATGTCGATAGCATTCACACATGATTGTGCCAATAATAGTTACTTCAAAAAGCATCTGTTAAACACTCGAAAATAGGTCAAAAAAATAACACAATAAATAAAACACAGGCTATAGGTACAGTCCTGGCAAAGTGTGATATTTTAAACTCTAGTTTACTAGAAAAAGAAGCTAGCTAATGCTTACTAAGTAGCTGAACCTACACCATTAAACCACATTAGACCACATTCTCTTCACATGGTAAGAACACAGGGCCAAGTTACTTTAAATAATTTAGGCAACAGTGGGTAGTATTGCTTTGGAATAGAGCTTGTCTAATTTGTGTGAGCTAAGATAGCCAGTATTGTTTGTTGTAACTTGGCCTCATTTTGATATCAGTGCTTTTAATGACAGGTCTAGACTTTGCTAGTTTTACAGTGCACTCCAAAAGAGTCAGGACAATGATACATTTCTTGTTGTTTTGGCTCTGTACTCCAGCACATTGGATTTAAAATGGAACAGTGTTTATGAGGTTAAAGTGCTGACTTTCATCGTTAATTTGAGCGTTTTTACATCCATATCAGGTGAGCCATGTAGCAATTGTGGCCATTTTTACACATAGTCCACCCCATTTTAGGGCACCAAAAGTAATTGTACAAATTTACGTAAACTTCAATAAAGTTATCATATTTAATATTTGGTTGTATATCCTTTGCATGGCATGACTTCCTGATGTCTGTGACTCAACAGCATCAAAATACTCCTGATATCTTATTGTCAGGTATGTTAGTATCAACCAAGTTGAGAAACCTTTGAATTTGTCTTTGCGAAGCAGGTTGAGTTTTGCATGCTTGATCCGATAATGTTACGGCTTGGTTGACACTAACATAAAAATGGAAGATTTGTGCAAATGTTATAATGCCTTGATCCAGAAAGGTGGCAGAGCAACTTTTTCCAGAATGCTAACTGTGGCTCTCATTGACACGTGACCCATAAACGCTAAAGTTCTGGAACATTGGCGGATAAGGCTGCATGTGTAGAACCACACAGTCTTTATTCCATTCAAATAGCTTTATTGGGATATAACACCATAGCACATTTTGTTTTTCATATTTTTTTTTACATTATCTTGCATATTGCTGAATGAAATCCAACACTTGAGATGCAGGGCCCTGTTCACATATCACAATTGATTTTCTTAGATTGATATACATGTATGACCTGTTTTACCAGGTTTTATGCATAAAGTTTAAATGAGCA
Source organism: Synaphobranchus kaupii (assembly GCA_029718625.1). NCBI lineage: Eukaryota > Metazoa > Chordata > Actinopteri > Anguilliformes > Synaphobranchidae > Synaphobranchus > Synaphobranchus kaupii. Next base: position 2,291,449 of record CM056378.1, read on the forward strand.
CTGAGACAATTAAAAACATATTTGAATTGTATTAGTATTCAGTACAAGAACTTATCATATTACTGAAAATTATGAATGCACTTAATGAAGAGGTTTTTTTAATGGTCACAATAGAATGAACCAGTTGTAATGGCATTTCAGAATGAGACAACCAACGAAGCCACATAGTGCTTGCGGACGTTCTTGAGGGTTGTCATCAAGTGGACACAGGTTCATGAACATCATTTCTTTCATAATATATCTGGTGAACCTTATGTAAGGGAAGAAAAATTACATTGTTATTTTACATATTATGGCTCTGTGGTCCAGTAACATACAACAATATCTTTGATATAAAGTGGTGCATGCAATCACTGAGATTTCACATCTGCTTTTCCCATTATATGTTTTCTCGTATTTTGCTCAGGTCTGAATAATATTATATAACATTTTGGAAGAAAGATACAGAACAGCAAGCCAAAACTAGATGCTAAAATAGCAAAGATCTCCACAGCTACAGTGAACTTTCCAGGTGAGCTGACATAAGCTGGTATAAAGGTGATCCAGACTGCAGAGAATATGAGCATGCTGAATGTGATGAATTTGGCTTCATTGAAGTTGTCAGGCAGCTTACGAGCCAGAAAAGCTAAAACAAAGCACAATATAGAGAGGAGTCCAATATAACCCAGTACAGCCCAGAACCCCACTGCTGATCCTACATCACATTCTAGAATAATCTTTTCTTTGTAGTGCTTCATGTTCTTGTTGGGGAAAGGAGGGGATATTGCCAACCAAAGCACACAAATAAGGACCTGTATGAGAGTGAAAACAAGAACACTCAGTCTCTGCTGCAGAGGCCCAAACCACTTCATGACATTACTGCCTGGAAGTGTAGCCCTGAAGGCCATTAACACCACTATTGTTTTCCCCAGAACACAAGAGATGCAGAGGACAAAGGTGATCCCAAACGCAGTGTGGCGCAGCATACAGGACCACTCAGAGGGCCGGCCGATGAAGGTAAGAGAGCAAAGGAAACACAGTTTCAATGAAAAGAGCAGCAGGAAGCTCAGCTCTGAGTTGTTGGCTTTCACAATGGGTGTGTCCTTCTTTATAAAGAAAAGCACAGCCACAAATGCAGTTACACATGCTCCAAATATAGAAAAAATAACAAGCACTATTCCCATAATTTCTTCAAAAGACAGAAATTCCACAGCCTTTAAAACACATTGATCTCTTTTTGCGACAGACCAGTATTCTTCCAGGCACTGAATACAGTCATTAGAATCTGTAAAAAAAATTTAAAAAAATGAATAAATAAATAAAGCAATGAATATTGTTATTAGAATCTTCTTTCTACTGTGGATGGATGATACAATGAGCAAATGCAAAACAATACAAATAAACGCAACTTAGAAATATCCTCTACAGACTGGTTAGTGTTGAATCAGAATTACCTGTAGTGTTGCTTATTTCTCCATCAGCACAGGGCACACAGTCATAGCAGCAGACAGGCCTTCCTCTCTGCACGGCCTTCCGAGTGCCTGGGGGACAGCTCTCACTGCACACTGACCTGGGTTTCTGTGCAAGATGTTTGAACTCTTAACTCAAAGCACTCATGGACAATGTGACATGTATACAGTATGCTTAGTATTCATTTTTCACGACACGTTCAGGCTGGGTGATATACAGCGATAATAATTATCAACTGCAATAACGGCCGTATTGTGCTTTCTTTTTGTCTTTTTTTCTTTGATTATACCTATTTTTGTGTTTTAGTCTTGTAATGAGACTTAAAATATTATTTTTACTTAAGTCTTTAAGTGGAAAATATTAGCTTGTTTTAACTTACTTTGTGAGTTAGTGATCGGAAAAATCTCACCCCACTGGCAATCTTTTTGTGTTATTTAGCAAAAAAGTAACATAAATAAGATTCTAAATAAAAGATTAAAATGCTTGTTAAAATGTGGTTTTTGCAGTGTAGTACTTCTCTATCATTCTCTATCTTAGTCAGTGCAAAAAGCTGATTATCGTTGTCTGTGCTGTTATGAGACCAAGTTTTCACAAAGTACATGAACAGTGAACACTTACCTTTGTTTGCCCACCTGCCCAAACCATACTAACAGGACTCATCACAAACTGCTGACCAGTTGGTAAAGAGGTGTCATAGTAGCCAACCACTCTGAACTCTAATGCACCATCAGGGCCAAGCTGCCAGTTGACCACCTCATATCTGGCTGGTGAGTCTCCATTACTGTCAAAGGAGACTTTCTCTGCAGTTTTCAATGTAAAGTTGACTTTTTTCAGAGCCTCAAGTACCTGTAGACAAACAACAACTGAGATAAATACTTGTTTTGCTTTGTTCATAATGAGGATTTTATTAACTATGTAATAAGTGCTTATTGGGTTACCTGCCAGGGCTCTGTTTTCACGCTGATTTTACAGACTTCATGGGCTGTACATGCCAGCAGGTCATGTAGAGAATGAGCAACAGCGTATACTGCTTTGTAACCAATGTTGGAGATTCCCAGCTCTGATACATCAGTGTATTGGTTTTCCATTTCACTCAAGCTCTCAGATCCAGTGCAGAGCGCAACGTAAGGCTTGTCCTCTCCATCTCTTAGATAACACTGAAAAGCAGCTTCCCAAAAGTCTAAAACCACAGTATTATTTGGGTATTGGGATGGGTGAAATTGTAATATAAATTCTTTGAAGCCATTTATTTTGCCTTTGGTGACAGCAAAGCCAACAGACCCTCCCAGTATTCTGAAAGTCGTTGGTGTCACAAGATTGGTTGCTGTTATCCAGCCTTCACTGCCCACCATTTGGAGACCAGTAATATTCTGAATCGTCAGCTGCTCCAATAACTTGTTCATTGTAGTCGCACCAAGAAATGCTACAATTACCTTTGCAGTTCCTCCTTTGATAACATCTACAACCTTCAGTAATTTCTCTGGCTCTGTTTTGTGAAATTTCTCTGAATACTCAATGCAGATCCCTTCTTGTTGAGCAGCTTCTATAAATGTGGCCATCCCGTTGTTGCCATAGTCACTGTCAGTTCTCACTGTTCCTATCCAGGTCCAGCCAAAGTGCTTCACCAGCTGAGCCAGTGCTCTGCTCTGGTAATAGTCACTGGGAATTGTTCTGAAGAATGTGGGGAACCTATTCCTATTGCTCAGACATGCACATGTTGCAAAGGGACTGATCTGAAAAAAATATATACATAAAATATATATATAAAGCAAAAGTGAAAATATATATGAGAAGTTAAAGCATATGAAAACATATGAGCATAATTCATGTATATTACACTATGGAAAACACCTGCTTGGCTCACAAGAAAACACCTAGCAAAATAATCAGGACTCTATTTTAGGGACTTGACGATTTATTATTTTAATTCTGTTTTTGTGGTGGACAAGATAAATTTATAAAATAAATGTATTTTTTACAATAGTGTCATTGTAGACATATTTTCCATAATCATCGTTTTTTTTTTTTTGGTCAGTTAAAGGCATAGTAAACATTGTTCCGGATGTCATGATTTTGTATATCAGCATAATCCGCGTTGTTTCCATTTGTTTATGTGCTAAAAGTGTGCTTTTGGGACCTATTTTGCAATGCGATGGTAGTGAATGGAGAGAGAAAAAACTTAATTCTTCTTTGGCCAGTTGCTGACCACTGGAGCAAGTCATGAAGGTGAGCTTGAATATTACGACTCATATCAGGGCCAGGTCGCTATACAACATTATGTTCTAACAATGTTTGCTATGCCTTTAAGTGACCAAAGCATAGTTACTGCCTGTTTGGGAGTATTTAAAAGGTGAAAAGGAACTCTTACCAATGGAATTTGAAATAGTCCAACAGTTGCTGCCATTGCAATGGCATTAGTTGAAGTGGTCGCCCCAATAATGACCTGCACTCCTGCCGGTGTGGAGCATGACGTGTCGGTCAGTGTTTCCTCGTAACCGTTCATCAGAGCCATGGCTGATTGTGAAGCGAACGTTGGAGAGAGACAGGAGTCATATATCTTATATCCAAGAGATACACCTGGGAGGAGGTCTGTTCTGTTGTTTATTTCTTCAATGGCGAATATCATGGTCTGGGCTGACTGGATTCCTTTGAAATTAACTCTAGAAATTACAGAATTCATTACTGCTTAACAGGCTAACCATTTTGAGCGCAACTTACAAACACTCTTCAGTAGATTAAAGTTTTAAAGTTAAATGTCTTAAAAATTAAAGTAATACATACCTATAAATTACATTTTATCATTGTATATTATTATATCATTTGTTCTGTATGAAATGTAACTGATATTACCCTTAGTTTCTTTGGAATCACAACAGAATTTTATTGTTGAATATACACAAATACAAAGTGCTGTTCAATGTTAATTAATATTTATCCTCACCGTGAACACTTCAGGAGCTCAGGTTTGGTGTCAAATTTTCTGTTTTTTTGTAAAGGAAGCTTGTGCAGGGCGAAGACCCCACCGATGTTGATGTCTCCATGTTGATAGAAGCTGGGCTTGGCTGCCCTCCCCAGTATTCTGCATGGTGGGGTCTGTGCTGCAGCCCAGAGGACTGTCAGTGCCAGAAGAATAGTCTGCAGTGCCATCCCACTGCACGTCTCAGATCCAGCACTGCAGTGCACCAGGTTTAAATACAGCAGTTTTAATTCTCCATCGATTTGTGATTCTCAAAGGTACGGCTGAGTACCAGGATAAGCAGGTTGAGTCAGGTTCATTGTAAAAGCAACAGAGGCAACAGAAAGTAATCACAAGCCTGTGTTTGACATGCACAACACACACACACACACACACACACACACACACACACACACACACACACACACTTCAAAGAAATGACTCGGACTCTGGGGCTTTTAAAATGCAGCACACAATATTGCATGTAGTATTTAATCACTGAGCACTGGGGTATTTTAAGCTGGACATAGTTATTGATGTTATTTCTTTCATTGTCAACCATGTTATTCACATTAATAATTTTGTTTATCCTGCAGTTTTATTGGTATTTTTCCTAGAATCTAAAGTTAACGCTGAACAACAAGGCATAGGTAGGCATGTCTTGTTCGTAAACCTCAAAATAAGACCTGGTTTGGTATTTAGGGCCACGTTAAGACACCCAGGTAGTTTTTACCTCATTTTCTGTTTTGGGGTAAAGGCCTGGTTCATGCCCAATTTTCCTTTAATTTCTCTGTACAGCGTCCTTTGTCCTGTCGGATTTGCTCCTTTGGTGAACATCTTTGTTGCCTTTCAGAGGCAGAGGGAATTTTCTACTTTTCCCTCCGGTAAGCACTCGGCCAGCCGGTTAACTAACTGGACTCACTGCTGAGCGGGCCATTACAAGCCTCCAGCATCAGCCGTCTCCAGCCTTTCCGAGTCTGTGTCCTTTTTTGTGTCCTTTCACTTCTCTGTACAGTGTCTTTGTGAAAGTTCTCTGTAAAACGCGCTATACAAATAAAATTTAATTTTATTGAATTTAACACCCCCCCTCTAAAAAAAAAAACACACATAAGTGCTATGTTCAGGGCTGTCGCCTACTTACAAATAAAATGTAGCCAAATCAACAGCCCTCATCTCTGAATTATTGCTGCTCTCAGACAACCGTGCATGACAGAGGAGCAATAGCTTACTGAACGTGAACACAGTATCAGTACTCACTGCCCATATGTAACTACATGAACACAGTATCAGTACTTACTGCCCATATGTAAGTACATGAACACAGTATCAGTACTCACTGCCCATATGTAAGTACATGAACACAGTATCAGTACTCACTGCCCATATGTAAGTACATGAACCCAGTATCAGTACTTACTGCCCATATGTAAGTACATGAACACAGTATCAGTACTCACTGCCCATATGTAACTACATGAACACAGTATCAGTAGTCACTGCCCATATGTAAGTACATGAGCACAGTATCAGTACTCACTGCCCATATGTAAGTACATGAACACAGTATCAGTACTCACTGCCCATATGTAACTACATGAACACAGTATCAGTACTTACTGCCCATATGCAAGTACATGAACACAGTATCAGTACTCACTGCCCATATGTAAGTACATGAACACAGTATCAGTAGCCTACTCACTGCCCATATGTAAGTACATGAACACAGTATCAGCACTCACTGCCCATATGTAAGTACATGAACACAGTATCAGTACTCACTGCCCATATGTAACTACATGAGCACAGTATCAGTACTCACTGCCCATATGTAAGTACATGAACACAGTATCAGTACTCACTGCCCATATGTAACTACATGAACACAGTATCAGTACTTACTGCCCATATGTAAGTACATGAACACAGTACCAGTACTTACTGCCCATATGTAAGTACATGAACACAGTATCAGTACTCACTGCCCATATGTAAGTACATGAACACAGTATCAGTACTTACTGCCCATATGTAAGTACATGAACACAGTATCAGTACTTACTGCCCATATGTAAGTACATGAACACAGTATCAGTACTCACTGCCCATATGTAAGTACATGAACACAGTATCAGTACTTACTGCCCATATGTAAGTACATGAACACAGTATCAGTACTCACTGCCCATATGTAACTACATGAACACAGTATCAGTACTTACTGCCCATATGTAAGTACATGAACACAGTACCAGTACTTACTGCCCATATGTAAGTACATGAACACAGTATCAGTACTCACTGCCCATATGTAAGTACATGAACACAGTATCAGTACTTACTGCCCATATGTAAGTACATGAACACAGTATCAGTACTCACCTGCCCATATGTAAGTACATGAACACAGTATCAGTACTTACTGCCCATATGTAAGTACATGAACACAGTATCAGTACTCACTGTCCATATGCAAGTACATGAACCCAGTATCAGTACTCACTGCCCATATGTAAGTACATGAACCCAGTATCAGTACTTACTGCCCATATGTAACTACATGAACGCAGTATCAGTACTCACTGCCCATATGTAAGTACATGAACACAGTATCAGTACTTACTGCCCATATGTAAGTACATGAACACAGTATCAGTACTCACTGCCCATATGTAAGTACATGAACACAGTATCAGTACTTACTGCCCATATGTAAGTACATGAACACAGTATCAGTACTCACTGTCCATATGTAAGTACATGAACCCAGTATCAGTACTTACTGCCCATATGTAAGTACATGAACACAGTATCAGTACTCACTGCCCATATGTAAGTACATGAACCCAGTATTAGTAGCCTACTCACTGCCCATATGTAAGTACATGAACACAGTATCAGTACTCACTGCCCATATGTAAGTACATGAACCCAGTATTAGTAGCCTACTCACTGCCCATATGTAAGTACATGAACACCGTATCAGTACTCACTGCCCATATTAAGTACATGAACACAGTATCAGTACTCACTGCCCATATGTAAGTACATGAACACAGTATCAGTACTCACTGCCCATATGTAAGTACATGAACACAGTATCAGTACTCACTGCCCATATGTAAGTACATGAACACAGTATCAGTATTTACTGCCCATATGTAAGTACATGAACACAGTATCAGTACTTACTGCCCATATGTAAGTACATGAAACACAGTATCAGTACTCACTGTCCATATGTAAGTACATGAACCCAGTATCAGTACTTACTGCCCATATGTAAGTACATGAACACAGTATCAGTACTCACTGCCCATATGTAAGTACATGAACCCAGTATTAGTAGCCTACTCACTGCCCATATGTAAGTACATGAACACAGTATCAGTACTCACTGCCCATATGTAAGTACATGAACCCAGTATTAGTAGCCTACTCACTGCCCATATGTAAGTACGTGAACACAGTATCAGTACTTACTGCCCATATGTAAGTACATAAACACAGTATCAGTACTCACTGCCCATATGTAAGTCTACTGCTACTCAACAAACAACTCGCATATGAAGATTAGAACATTTAAATTGTAGCCTAGCACACAGTCATTTGCAACTCAACAATATAATCAACTGTACAATAATATCGCACACCATGAAAACCTGCAGTGAGACAAATCCCTATTAAAATGAAGAGTAGCAATAAGTGCAGGCCTACACAGTGGAGGAGCCACCTGCTTATAGGCCCAATATAGTCTGATAGGCTTAATAATGTAAATAATAACATGTCACATTAAAATTACATTCCAAGCAGGTCAAGGCTTTAATGAAACAGAGGAGTAGTCTACTGTGAAGTCCGTAATGATATAAATGAATCTAGGGTAGTTAAGATTTCTTCCACCGAAGAATTATGTTTGATTTGTAGAAAAGTAGCTCTCCTCCTGATTAATATGAGCTTTCAGCCAACTTTCTACCTGTCGTGGGAGCAGAGATATAGCCCCAAAATACTGTGCATGTACCAGGTACCTGCTTTACTACCATTACACACTGGCCACAATCTATTCGCACAAATAAATTGCACGTTGAAAAATAAAAACAAACTCCTGTATTGTTCATAAAATCATGCACATCAAACGCAAAATTTTGTTTGCGAAAAGGCAGTATTCATTTTTTTCGGATCAAGTTAGTTTTTTTTCCTTCCAGTTTTCGTTTGCGATATTATTTATCTGTCCAATCATAACAGGTCCTCTTGACAGACGTCGCAGCACTGCCACAAACTACACAACAACCAATATGGCGAACCAACTGATTGATTTGTTTTCCTGCATGTAGGCTAGCCTACTCTTTGATTAAAAAAAATAAAAATACAAGGACAGCGATTTGAAGGACACTTTGTGGAAAAGCAGCCGAGCAAATAGGCTATGAGGATGGTGGGTTTATAAATGATTGCAATACACACAACTAGTTATCTGCGAATACGAAAATGATTTGGTAGTCTAGCCTATTGCTATAGCTAGCTACGTTAGTTATTCTATCGTAGCTAGTCTCGTATAGTGTTTTTCACCCGCTATAATAACAATTTGGCTAAAGCGAATTTATCAGACGTAAGGTGAAATACTCAGTCTAGGCTATTGTAACGTTAGTCCTAATTGTTTTTTATCGTGTTGTAGCTAAACAAGCTTCCCCCTCTCAGCGACAAATTAAGATGAGATATTGTCACGTGGATATATGCCCAGGCCAGGGATAGCCCCGGTCACCTACGTGTGATCTGTAGGCTATAACAGTTGGAGACTGGCCAGGGACAGCCACCGTGGGAGGAGTGAAAAGGGGATAAGTTTTTAGCTGTCGCAGTTGTCTGTGTATGCATGGCAAATGAAAAGTGTAAAGGTTTTCAACAACAAAAAATAAAAACGTATTCCGACTCCTGTGTAGATTTCCTGATCACTGATAGCCTGTAGAATAACGAAGAAAACAGTCTGTCTACTATATCAGTGATAGCCAGAGCACTTCAGTATGAACAACCGTGGCTTTTTTGTGACTTGCTACGGTAATATAGCCAACTACAGCGCATTTGTTTCTCTATCCACGGTTTCCCCCTAGTGGTGGGTCGTCAATGTCATAATTATAGTAGGCAATTCGTATTTCACTGAAATTATAAATTCAAATTAATTAAGAACACCTCAAATTTGCGACGCAGGAAAAGTGTAACCGCTTACGAAAACATTAGTGTAGCCTATATCCGTATTAGCCCCTCAGTTGTCAATTCAAGTTATCATTCTCTGCACAATTAGTTTGTTCCTTTGTGGACGTTTGTTGTCACAAGTAATGCCAGTCAACCAGGCGATATCGCATGAGGAACATTTTCTACCAATATGCAGCAGCGGCGCTTTCTTATCAGCAGGCGTTGTGTGTTTAGGTAAAGTGTATATTACTATGCTTGTATATTATAGTTGAGGAGGTAAATAAGTTGACTCAATTTTTTCGTGGAGCAAATTTTTTTAAAGAACCTATTTAATTAATTCCAAATTCGCATCGCGTTTGATGTGCATATATTATATGCGTCAAATTGGCCTCTGAATTATTCGCAATTTTGTGTCGTTTATTCGCGTCGTTCCTGGTGTGTAATGGCCGTTACTGTGAACGGCCAAGGAGCGCTTACAGTATATGGGCGATGTCAGACAACAGCAGTCACAGGTCGCCACTCCCACTGAATAACGTTACCAGAGCGGAGGCCGAGGGGCTGGGCATTTATTTTACTGCTAGTCCTGCAGCGTCTGTTCGAGACTAGAGAGCCCACGTTACTCGCTGGCAAGTTAGCCACTAATGTAACAGTTCGACTGAAAAAATACCACCTCCTTTAGCTGAAGTCTCCAGAAAAACAGGGAAAATACGGCCATTAATTTCGGAGAACACAGCCCTTCATTTAGCCTATCTACTTTTGGGTATCATGAAAACTTATTAGCTAGCCTCACCAGAAGTCTGCTACACTTAGGTCTGTTACCTACGTATGGTAACTGCCACAATGCCAACTGAAATGGAAATGTTTGCTGCAATGAGTGGTACCAGGGCAGTTTCATGCCGAAACAGTCCTGGATTGGCATCGCTTTCAGCTATGAATCTGGCCGTGTATTCGGGCTGAAAAGAAAAAGCCTTCCACCTACAGAAAAATCTAGTAATATATTAAAAACATTGCAATTTTCTAAATGGCAAAAAGCTGGTGTGTGGCTTAGCTACTGCATGGCAAATCCCCCCCCCCCCCCCCCCCCCATATTTGAACCTTTCTTTAATGCCAAGAAGCCGTGGCTAACAACAGCTAATACACTAGCCCAGAAAAAAATACATTGCTTCTCTAATCGAATGCTCAAAGTGAAACTGTTCGATTATGGTCAGTTTGCTAATGTTAGTCTACTTTTCATGGTCATGGATCAGCCATAGATTACTCCTGGTGGGGGCACTGCTGCTAAATGTATATGTAAACGGCTTGCATGAGTAATACTCCACATGTAAGAATATAGAGGCATATTACCTACAATACTAACTTAGATTTGTTTACTTTCATAATTTAGGTCAAAATAAAGTACCACAAATGCAAAGAAATCTTGGAAAAATGCAAAAAAACAAAACAAAAAGAAAACAATTATATGCTTTAGTTTGCAATGAACTACTGAGAGCTACATATCTAAATCAGGTAAAACTATACTTTTCCTTGATACTCAACTCCTTGTCCACAATTGTGAGGGTGATATACAGAACTACTAAAGATTTATGACACAAAATGTAGACAATGTACCCTGTTGTCCCTTAACGTCTCCAAATCTATCCAAAATAGCTAAATTGTGCTCTGCTGTAAATCATAAAATAATGATATATTTAACTACAAATCAACTGTTTTGGCTCATAAAACTCACTTTTGCATCATTTTCAAGTGGGAATTACTATCTTCTAATCAGTATTGGGGGATAGATATCTATGGGTCCAAAAACCTATCCAAAACCTGTCATAAAATTTATAAAATAATCCATCTATTATAAAGCATATACACATTCATACTCACTCCAAGGAAAATGTTACATTCATCAAAGCACATATGTATAGTAAATTGGAATTAGTATTTTCCAGGCCCTAAGTGACAAGTATAACCCAGGGAAATATGAATATGCCATAGTCTATATTATGTATGATAATATTAGGTTAAAATAATATTCCACCAGAAGGAAAATGCTGTCAAATGTTCTAGCTTCAGGGCAAAGATAAAATATGCCTGGGCCATCCCAATATATAAATGTTCATATACACCTGTGATGAGTTTAGAAACATTAGAACTTTTGAGAATGTACTTCCTTGCTAGTTAATAAGGTTAGCTACCATTTATTTGGTATGCGTTCTCCATTTACATTCTGATTTGTTTTCTTCAAGTAATAAGAAATAACATTGATGGGTTGTCTTTGCAGAGCAGGTTGAGTTTTGCATGCTTGATCCGATAATGTTATGGCCTGGTTGACGCTACCATGAAAATGGAACATTTGTGTAAATGTTACTACGATCCAGAAAGTTGGCAGAGCAACTTTTTCCAGAATACTAACTGTGGCTCTCATTGACATGGCCCATAAATGCTAACATTCTGGAACATTTCCGGATTAAGCCTAATTTATACTTCGTCGTACGCCCTTACAACAAGTGTCGAATGAGGAAAATGAAGGCGTTGCACGACGTTTGGCAGTTATACTTCGGGCGACTGTCTGCCAAGAGGGTTTGATTGTCTCTATGGTAACGAGACGACAACCTCTGACCGTTTGTTTACATTTCTAAAAGGCTACTTGGCAGTGCTCGGTGAAATTATTGAAATTGCGGAGGTGGAAGAACTTTTAGAACGTATCCATGACAATGAATTTGGGCGTTCCATCTTGCTGTCCAATCAGACTGTGCGACAAAGTATGATGTTGTCTGCGACATAATAACACTCTAGAGGTGCGCGACACTGAGAAAAAGTGTCGAGCGACAGTTTTTTTCAGTGGGAAATACGTCATTTTCGTCATTCGACACTTGTCGTAAGAATGTACGACGAAGCATAAATTAGGCTTAAGGCTGCATGTGTAGAACCACACAGTCTTTCATGGTTTATTCCATTCAAATAGTTTTTATTGTGATATAACACCATAGCACAGTTTGTTTTTCAGATTTTCTCACATTATCTTACATATTGCTGAATACAATCCCACACTGGAGATGCAGGACCCTGTTCACATATCACAATTGATTTCTGTTAGATTGATATACAAACCCCAATTCCAAAAAAGCACTGATTTGTAAATTATCTTTTATATATATTTAATTGAAAACTGTACAAAGAAACGATATTTAATTTTTTGCCTTATCAACTTTATTGATTTTTGTAATTATACGCCAATTCCAAATTTGATGCCTGCAACACATTCCAAAAAAGTTTGGAACATTCCACAGGTAAACAGGTGATACTATCATAACTGGGGAAAAAATGATATCAAAAGACTCTTGATATCTTATTTTCAGGTTTTTTTTTAATTTTTACAAGCAATATTATAACATCTCTGCATTTGAATGGATCTCTATGGGAATTGGGGGGGTGTGACTAGATTAAGCTGGTGATGCACTACAGTGTTTCCCCCAGGTTGTCTTTGCAGGCGGGGTGGTGATCGTTGACGGAGGGGGCGGGGGGGGGGGGGGGGGGGGGGGGGGTTAGGGGTTTACTTTTGCTTTCCTAAGTTAACGTAAAATAAATAAATCCATTATTCTGTGCGTGGCCCCGAATCAACACACTGATTAACGGCATTTTATATTTTCAGGCAGGGCGGCCCGCATGCACGGTAGGGGAAACGCTGCACTAAATGAATGGTAACAATAGAATGAACCAGTTGTAATGGTGGTTGAAAATGAGTCAGCCCTCTAAGCTACAAAGGGCTTGCTGAAGTTCTTGAGGCCATTAAGCGAACACGGGTTCATAAACATAATTTCTTTCATAATATATCTTGTGAACCTTATGTAATGGAAGAGAAATTACATTGTTATTTTACATATTATGACTCTCTGGTCCAGTAACGTACAACATTCTCCTGGGTATAAACTTGTGCGGGCAATTATTGAGATTTCACATGTGTTTTTCCCATTATATGTTTTCTCGTATTTTGCTCAGGTCTGAATAATATCATGTAACATTTTGGAAGAAAGATACAGAACAGCAGGCCAAAACTAGATGCTAAAATTGCAAAGATCTCCACAGCTACAGTGAACTTTCCAGGTGAGCTGACATAAGCTGGTATAAAAGTGATCCAGACTGCAGAGAATATAAGCATGCTGAATGTGATGAATTTGGCTTCATTGAAGTTGTCAGGCAGCTTTCGAGCCAGAAAAGCTAAAACAAAGCACAATATAGAGAGGAGCCCAATATAACCCAGTACAGCCCAGAACCCCACTGCTGATCCTACATCACATTCGTGAATTATCTTTTCTTTGTAGTGCTTCATGTTCATGTTGGGGAAAGGAGGGGATATTGTTAACCAAAGCACACAAATAAGGACCTGTATGAGAGTGAAAGCAAGAACACTCAGTCTCTGCTGCAGAGGCCCAAACCACTTCATGACATTACTGCCTGGAAGTGTAGCTCTGAAGGCCATTAACACCACAATTGTTTTCCCCAGAACAGAAGAGATGCAGAGGACAAAGGTGATCCCAAACGCAGTGTGGCGCAGCATACAGGACCACTGAGAGGGCCGGCCGATGAAGGTAAGAGAACAAAGGAAACACAGTTTCAATGAAAAGAGCAGCAGGAAGCTCAGCTCTGAGTTGTTGGCTTTCACAATGGGTGTGTCCTTATTCATGAAGAAAAGCACAGCCACAAATGCAGTTACACATGCTCCAAATATGGAAAAAATAACAAGCACTATTCCCATAATTTCTTGAAAGGATAGAAATTCAACAGCCTTTAAAACACAATGATCTCTTTTGGCATTAGACCAGTATTCTTCTGGGCATTGAATACAGTCATTAGCATCTGTAATAGAAAATTGAATATCATGATTAGGAAACTAATCGAGATAATGTTCAGAGCAAACAGCTCTGACTGAATATTGATAAAGAGCACAATTTAAGAATGTTTTTGTAGCCTGGTTAAAGTTGTGAATTACCTGTAGCATTGCTGATTTCTCCCTCAGCACAGGGCACACAGTCATAGCAGCAGACAGGCCTTCCTCTCTGCACAGCCTTCCGAGTGCCTGGGGGACAGCTCTCACTGCACACTGACCTGGGTTTCTGTGCAACATGTTTCAACTCTTAACTTAACTTTATATAGAACATCAAAGGATGAATTCTACAGTATATTCTTTCAATATACATGTCTAATGTCTTTTTTTTTTTCACGATTGCAGCTTGCATTTTACAGTCTGGTGAAAGAGTTGCTTCAATTTTGTGAAATAAACTCTTTATCAGTGCAAAAAGCTGCATACAGGCACACAGCTGCATAAATGTGCAGAACACATTTTCAGAAAGTGCATGAACACTTACCTGTGTTTCCCCACCTGCCCAAACCATACTAACAGGACTCATCACAAATTGCTGACCAGATGGTAAAGAGGCATCATAGTAGCCAACCACTCTGAGCTCTACTGCACCATCAGAACCAAGCTGCCAGTTCAGCACGTCATATCTGGCTGCCGGGTCTCCATTACTGTCAAAGGAGAGTTTCTCTCCAGTTTCCAAAGTGAAATTTACTTTTTTCAGAGCTTCAAGTATCTGTAGAGGAACAATGATTTAAGCTGAGAAATTCTTGCTTGGCTTTGTTCATAATGAGGATTTTATTAACTATGTAAGTAGGGTTTATTGAGTTACCTGCCAGGGCTCTGTTTTGACACTGTTTGTACAGCCTTGATGGGGTGTACATGCCAGCAGGTCATGTAGAGAATGAGCAACAGCATATACTGCTTTGTAAACATTGTAGGAGGCTCTCAGCTCTGATACATCAGTGTATTGGTTTTCCAGTTCACTCAACCTCTCAGATCCAGTACAGGGGTTAAAGTGCGTTTGACTGTTTTCAGTTGTTAGGGAACATTGAAATGCATTTTCCCAAAAGTCTATAACAGCAAGGTTTGCTGGCTGTTGTGAGGGGTGAAGTTTTAATAAGAACCCTTTTAAGCCTTTTATTTTGCCTTTCGTGACAGAAAAGCCAATAGAACCTCCCAGTATTCTATAACTTGTTGGTGTTGCTAGATTGCTTCTTGTCATCCAGCCGTCACTGCCTACCATTTGTAAACCAGTAATGTTCTGCAGATTCAGTTTCTGTAGGAAACCCACCATCTCAACTCCAGATAAAAATGCTACAATTACCTTTGCAGTGCCTCTTTTGATAATATCTACAACCTTCAGTAATTTATCTGGCTCTATATTCAGAAAATTCTCTGAATACTCAATACAGATCCCTTCTTCTTGAGCGGCTTTTATAAATGTGGCCATCCCATTGTTGCCATAGGTATTGTCACTTCTCACTGCTCCTATCCAGGTCCAGCCAAAGTGCTTCACCAGCTGAGCCAGTGCTCTGCTCTGGTAATAGTCACTGGGAATGGTTCTGAAGAATGTGGGGAACCTGTTCCTATTGCTCAGACATGTACATGTTGCAAAGAAACTGATCTGGAAATAAAATACACAGTATAAGTTAAAACACATGAGAAATTAAAGCATATGAAAACATATGAGCATAATGAATATATATTTTTATTCATAATTTGAGTGCTAATAAGATTTGTGTTACGGTTGGGACAATACCACTTTTTTGAGTCCGAGTACTCACTTTTGCCGATAGCGAGCACTGATACGAGTACTTTTGATATTCTTTTATTATAATTTTCAGTTACCACAATAATGAGATTGCTAACTTTTGAAAACACTGTTTATTTTTTTTAATTAATTGATGTATTCATACAAATAAAATAGAACAATTGATTAAATGCAAGGCTTTAAGGTCATCCATTTTATACAAAATAAAATTGGCAAATAATAAGCTGACTTGATGACTGTTTTTCATTGTGTGTTGTTTAAATCAATCAAAATAAACTGTTGAGCTGATAAGACAAAATCTTGGATCACACCAAAGGATCACTGTGTTTTTAGTTCACAACTGCTCAGCCCCATTGAGGGGGCACCTATCACATAAGTGAGTCATTAGTAGAATACTCTTTATCTATTTAATTGATGTCAAAAGTTTTAAAAAACTTGAAAACGCACTTTAAAAAAAAAATTCACGCCACCTGTTGATTATTTAGCTACTAAAACATTTTGAACAATCATTCTCATTGAAACAAACATTTTTGCACAATTAATTCCGAGGCTACGTGTAGGCGAATTCAAAAACTGAGATAGCATATGTTATGACACCTAGACTATGCTAATTCACAAATTGCATATAGGCTAAGAGAAAAATGTTTAAATTGATTTAAACAAATTTTTAAAAAAACATTGATACTCCAAAAACAGGCCCTTTATATGCATGGGTCTAATAAAGGAGAGGGGTTCAATTTCACTTTCCAAAAAATATACAGTTGCAGCCACTATTATTGGCCCCCCCTGTAAAGATGAGCAAAAAGGGTTGTAAAAAATTCACCGTTTGGTGAATTAGCTTAATCTCACACTGAAAAAACAAGAAGAATCCAACCTTTAATTGACGTTAATTTATTATGAGAAAAAAAAATCCCTCATCAAGAAATAATTATTTTTAACAAAACCACATTGGCCACAATTATTGGCCCCCCTGCATTTATATATAGAATAAAGTAATAATTTTTAATATTTGGTCACATATCCTTTGCATGCCATGACTTCCTGATGTCTGTGACCCAACAACATCAAAAGACTCTTGATATCTTATTTTCTGGTACTCTCACAAGCGATACTATAACATCTCTGCATTTGAATGGATCTCTATGGGAATTGGGGGGTGGGTCTAGATTTAGCTGTAAATTATGCTGGAACAGTATGGAACACATGGTTGGCTAAATGGCTGTAAGTCATCAAGGGTCTGACGTATCAAACAAGCTTTAAACCATCACTCTGTTGCCAGATATGCAGTAGATATGGATGAATAACCTGAAGGGTTTCTTCTCCTGACTTATTTTTTCCATAGAGTTCAATAGGAAAATTTGTCAGGAGAAACAACCCTTAAAGTGATCCATCCATATCTACTGCATATCTGGCAGCAGAGTGATTGTTTAAGGCTTGTTTGATACCTCCGACCCTTGTTGACTTACAGCCATTTTACCAACCATGTATTCCATACTGTTCCAGCATAATTTACAGCTAAATCTAGTCCCACCCCCCAATTCCCATAGAGATCCATTCAAATGCAGAGATGTTATAGTATCGCTTGTAAGAGTACCAGAAAATAAGATATCAAGAGTCTTTTGATGTTGTTGGGTCACAGACATCAGGAAGTCATGGCATGCAAAGGATATGTGACCAAATATTAAAAATTATTACTTTATTCTATATATAAATGCAGGGGGGCCAATAATTGTGGCCAATGTGGTTTTGTTAAAAATAATTATTTCTTGATGAGGGATTTTTTTTTCTCATAATAAATTAACGTCAATTAAAGGTTGGATTCTTCTTGTTTTTTCAGTGTGAGATTAAGCTAATTCACCAAACGGTGAATTTTTTATAACCCTTTTTGCTCATCTTTACAGGGGGGGCCAATAATAGTGGCTGCAACTGTATGTACGTATATACAGTGAGCACCATAATTCATTGGACAGTGCCACATGTTTTGTTATTTTGGTTCTGTACTCTAGCAATTTGAGTTTGAAAGGATACAATGACAATTAAAGTGCAGACTGTCAGCTTTAATTTGAGGGTATTTTCATCCACATCGGATGAACCGTTTAGAAATTATAGAACCGTTTGTACATCGTCCCCCGCCATTTTCGGGCATCAAAAAATATTGGACAGTTTAACATAATGGAGAATAAAGTAATCATTTTTAATATTTGGTCGCATATCCTTTGCATGCCATGACTTCCTGATGTCTGTGACCCAACAATATTAAAAGACTCTTGACATCTTATTTTCTGGTACTCTGGTACTACAAGCGATACTACACTGCCCGGGCCAAAAAAAAAGTCGCAGTTGCACCAGTCATGCATAGTGCCCACTGTACAAGCCTCTGGAGGCAGTGTTATGATCTGGGGTTGCTTCAATTGGTCAGGTCTAGGCTCAGCAACGTTATGTAGCAAAATAAATTTGTCAGCTGAGTACCTGAATGTACTGAATGACCAGGTTATCCCATCAATGGGCATATTCCAGGACGACAATGCCAAGATTCATCGGGCTCAAATTGTGAAAGAGTGGTTCAGGGAGCATGAGGAATCATTTTCACACATGAATTGGCCACCAGAGTCCTGACCTTAACCCCATTGAAAGTCTTTGGGATGTGCTGGAGAAGACTTCACGGAGTGGTTCGACTCTCCCGTCGTCAATACAAGGTCTCGGCCAAAAATTTATGAAAGTCTGGACGGAAATAAATGTTGTGACGTTGCATAAGGTTGTCGAAACAATGCCACGACGAATGCGCGCCATAATCAAAGCTAAAGGCGGTCCAACAAAATATTACAGTGTGCAACTTTTATTTTGGCCGGGCAGTGTATAACCTCTCTGCATTTGAATGGATCTCTATGGGAATTGGTGGGTGGGACTAGATTTAGCTGTAAATTACCATGGAACAGTATGGAACACATGGTTGGCTAAATGGCTCTACGTCATCAAGGGTCTGATGTATCAAACAAGCCCTAAACCATCACTCTGCTCACAGATATATCATCCATATCTACTGCATTTCTGACATCAGAAACACCTGTGAAACCATTTGTCCCAAACATTATGGTGCTCTCAAATGGGGGTGCTGTAATTTTGACATGGTGAAACAAATTTATTAAAAAAATACCCTTTCATAAAAGCTGAGAATGCACTTTAACCACATGCAACGTGGTTGATTACATATTATTTAAAATGATGGAGTACGGAGCCAAATCAAGAAAAAACATGCCTTTGTCCCAAGGAAAGAGAGAGAGAGAGAAGAATATAATTTAACTGTGACAATGGAAGACACCTGCGTTATTCAGCAGAAAACACCTAGATCATCAGGATTACATTTTAGGGACTTATCAGTTGTGTTTTTTGGAAGTAAACGCTGAAATATAATTAATAACAAAAAACTACGTTTTAAGTGTGAAGTTTGGCTTGGTCAAAAGCCGCAAAAGACAGGAAATTCAAATGAGCACCACCAAGCCAAACTCTCAGCTCTCTACACTGTCAGGGATTTCCAGTACTCCATTTTTTATATCTGACTGCTCTACAGTTCTGTAGCTATGTTGGTCTACTGTATTTCAAACAACATTCACTCATCACTGGGCAGATTGGTTCAAACCTTCTCTGAAATAGCCTAAATGCAAAAAATTTTAATGTACTTAATTCTATGAAAACGGCTTAACAAAACTTTTCCATATTTGTTTTATGTTGAGATATTGATGAGATAAGTTGCTTGGTAATTGGTGCTAAAACGGTTGATATGGACGGGCGAAATTTGGGTTTTAACTTGTAAGTTGCAACCATATAATTTTATTTTTGTGGTTGACATGATCAAATTATATAAGCAGATGTGACAACTATGCTTGTAATGGTATCATCGTAAACCTTTCAATATTATAATATTTTCCGAAAGTATTAATTTATTTTTTTAACGGTACATTATCACAAGAGATAACCTGCTTAGAAGACCCAAACATAATACATAACTAATCTCATTTCACTTACATGTCAGTGATGTACTTCCTGGGAGCATGTAGAAAGGAGAAAAGGAACTCTTACCACTGGAATTTTAAATAGTCCAACAGTTGTTGCAATTACAATGGCCTTTGTCGAAGTCGACGCCCCAATAATGGCCTGCACTCCTGCCGGTGTGGAGCATGACGTGTCGGTCAGTGTTTCCTCATAGCCGTTCATCAGAGCCATGGCTGATTGTATCGATATTGGAGAGACACAGGTGTCATATATCTTATATCCAAGAGATACACCTGGGAGGAGGTCGGTTCTGTTGTTTATTTCTTCAATGGCGAAGATCATGGTCTGGGCTAACTGGAATTGTATGAAATTAACTCTGAAATGACAGAATTTATTATTGCTTAATAGGCTAACCATATGGAGCGCAACTTACAAAGACTATTCAGTAGATTAAAGTTTTAAAATTAACGTTACACGTACCTGTAAATTGAATTTTATTATTGTATATTATTAAATAATTTGTGCAGTATGAAATATAATTGATATATTCCTTAGTTTCAATTAAATCACAGCAGAATCTTAATGTTGAATAAACACCAATACAAAGAGCGGCTAAATGTTAATTCATATTTAACCTCACCTTGAACACTTCAGGAACTCAGGTTTGCTGTCAAATCTTGTCCTTAATTGAAAAAGGGTCTTGTGCAGGGCGAAGTCCCCACCGATGTTGAAGTCTCCGTGTTGATAGAAGGTGGGCTTGGCTGCCCTCCCCAGTATTCTGCATGGTGGGGTCTGTGCTGCAGCCCAGAGGACTGTCAGTGCCAGCAGAATAGTCAGCAGTGCCATCCCACTGCAGGTCTCAGATCCAGCACTGCAGTGCACCAGGTTTAAATACAGCAGCTTTAATTCTCTATTGATTTGTGATTCTCAAAGGCACGACTCAGACAGAGGCAACAGGAAAAGTAAACAATTCCAAGATGCGTTGCGATCTGCACGAGGCAATAGCCTGTGCTTGGCACCCACACTAAAGAAATGATTCAGAATCAGTGCGGCTTTTTAAAGAGTTTAATATTTAGGCTCATGACATTCATACCTTTTGTGGAAAATGTTTTCTGCTGTTTTTTTTTGTATTTTTCCAAGAATGTAAAACTAATGTTGAACAACAAAAAGCCATGTGTAGTTATGTCTTATTTTATATTTTGCATTAGTCCTCACTAATTGATTCTTGAACATACAAGTTCCTCTCAAATCGTGTTGACTTTGTCTCATTTGATATAACTTTTGTATACTATTAGGTAATGATTGTTTTTTTGCTTTGTACATGTACATGATTTGAACCATTTTGAAGTAAACCAGATCTTTCAATTTTAGTGATTTTAGTCTGAGAAAGAGTGGGGTTGTTAGTTCTCAATAAGTGGTTTTGTTTACGATTCTTATGGCTCTTTTTTGTAGAATGAAGATTAGATTAGTGTTTGTTTTATATGTATTTCCCCACACTTCCACTCAGTAGGTGCTAACACTTTACAATACTGGTGCATAAATAGTGTAATAATCCTTATTGGATTTAGGAGCAGCTAAATGCTGCCCCCCCTTGAGAGAAACCGAGCTTCGGGCGCCGTCCGACTCCCCAGGGAATCACGTCTTCGTCGGGCGGCGCGAGACAGAATTATCGGATTCCAGGACCAGAGAACCCAAGCCCAGTTGTAGTTGACACCCCTCCATTCTCCCCTGGGTGCTTCCTTCCACAGCCTCTGGTTGTGACCCTTGTGCAGGCGCCGTCACCATCTGGTCCCGCCTCACCTCCATGGGCCTCAACACAGATGCCGTGCTGTTCCCTCCCCGGGACATCCCAGCAGGATCCCGATGGCTCCGGTAGACCCAGCTAGACCCCCAGTGAACATTAGGCTGGCGCCGTAGTGGTCTGGGCGGCTGCCTCGGCGGGTGTGCTGCTCCTCCCTCATCAGGAGTTGCTGGTGGTTCTGGACAAGGGGCAAGATTATTTGAGCCGATTGAAGTGCAACACGATCTCTAACCCTCCCTGCACTGGCACAACTCTATATAGCACTTCAGTAACCCTCTCTAAAATCCTATATGGGCCTTTAAACCGTCTTTGAAGTTTAGGGCACAACCCCTTTTTCTAACTTTATTCCGGACCCATACCAGCTCTCCTTCTGAGTAGTACTGAAAATTTACCTTGATATCAAAAGAAACCTTTTGCTGACCTGATGCCCTAGCCTGGTGCCTCTGCACAGCCTAAACTACCGTAGACAAAATCCCTGCTAGGCTTGTGATATATTGATTGGCCGACAAAAACTTCTCCCCATCTCCTAGATGCAACATGATGTCAACTGGTAGCACCATCTCTTGCCCAAATAGCACCTTGTAAGGGGTAAACCCTGTACTGGCATGAACACTGCTGCAGTATGCCATCATAACATAGGGCAGTAATGTATCCCAGTTTGCCTGATTACCCTCCACAAATAAGGACAACATTGACAGAAGAGAGCGGTTAAAGCGTTCAATTAACCCATCTGACTGGGGATGGTATGCTGAGGTCCGAATGTTTAGCAGTCTACACAAGCTTAGACTCAAAGTTACGACCCTGATCAGTGTGAATGCTACGTGGTGCACCAAAGCGACACACCCATTGCTCTGCCAAAACTTACCAATGGCATGGGCCTCTTGAATAGGGAGGGGAAATGCCTCGTCCATCTAGAAAAATAGTCCCCCACTACAGAATAGACTTATTTTTAACAGTTGTCTCAGGTAGGGGTCCCAAAATATCCAAGGCCACCCGTCCATGAGGCCTTGACACAACAACAGATTGCAGTGGGGCGCAAGGGGATGGGCCTTGCATTGTACGTGAGGCACAATCCACACATTCCCTACACCACTGCTTCACATCCCTAAACCACCCAGGCCAGTAGAAATGATCTTTAACTTTTGCCTGTAATTTCTGCACTCCCAAACGCCCCCCGGTTGTCGAATTGTGCAACTGAGCCAACACTCTGGGTACCAATGCACAGGGAAGGACCACCTGTCCCTGTGAGGCAGCATCTGAATTAGCAGGGGGTACCTTCACCAACCAAGGGCCCTGAACCTGTAACTGTGACCATACTGGGGCATACCCCGGTAAAGCAGGATCATCTGGAAATTTTATACACTGCCCACCCCTTCCCCTCTTGAGATGAATCAACTGCTGTATCTCTATATCCTCTGCCTGAGCTCTGGCTATTTCATCTACCTCAGCACTCTGGTTGGAATCGACTACGTAACCCGCCCCTTGAACGGCTCGTATAACAGAATTGGGAACTGGCTGATTGTCACTATAATTCTCCGGCTTTGTAACCGCCTGGCCCCCCTTCATAAACCCTGGAAGTCTAGACAGTGCATCCGCATTAGCATGTAATTTCCCAGGCCTATGCACTATTTGATACTGAAAGTTAGCCAGCTGCTCTACCCACCGTGCTAATTGCCCCTCCAAACCCTGAAAATTGTGTAGCCATCGCAGGGAATTATGATCGGTACGCAAAAGGAATTCCTTACCCAGCAAATAGTGCTTAAAATACTTAGCAAAAGTCACCATGCTCAGTACCTCCTTTTTTATTGTTGCATACTTTCGCTCTGGCACTCAACAGCACCCTCCCTCCCAAGAGTGCTTAACCACCACAAGGACACCTCGCTCAGACACCACCTTTACAGAAAAACTCACATGCAACGCCCGGCTCTGTCTTCTTATTCCGTCTCCCCAGAGTCTCTGCCGGCACTTACAATTGCTCACACCTGTCCACAATAAGTTTGTAATTTGGCAGCCCCGTGCAGTTACTCCTTCGGCTCATTTCCATCACAATCCTTTCAAATAGGCTACATGTGAAGTGAACATAGCCTAAATTAAAAAAATAATAATTTTATAGTAGCCTATATGCCTATATAGACCATTAGTCACATTCCCCCCTTGTTTAACTTCTCCTTTCAGCCGTAGCTCACATTTCGAAGCACATCAAAGCACAAGGAAGGCCGTGAAAGCAATCGCATAACGTAACCGATTGAAGGTGGACCTGCAACACGTTCCAAAAACGGACTTATCAAGTAAAGGATATATACGGTGAACAGTGAATATTTTTTTCCCTGTGTTTTGGCTCTGTACTCCAGCACTTTGGATGTGAAACGATACAATGAATTTGAGGTACAGACTGTATGCTTTAATTTGAGGGCATTTTCATCCATATTGTAACTGAAGAAGGCTGCAGTACAGGCCTGGCATAGCATCACCAGTGAAGATACCCAGCATCTGATGATTTCTACAGCTCGCAGACTTCAGGCAGTACTTGCACGCAAAGGATATGCAACCAAATATTATTATTTCATAACAACATAATTAATGATTAGGATTAATACACTTTTCCTTTATGTTTTTATGTCACAAGGAATATCTTAAATGCATTAAATGTACAACTCTAAAGTCCCATGAAAGAGACATTTCTCATTTATATTGGTACAGATATTCTGCAATAAAATATTCTTTAGAACCACCACTCAAAAGTCTATGAAAACATGCATGTAAGTTAGGAAAATGAAGGCGTCGCACAACGTTTGGCATTTAAACTTCGGGCGACCGTCTGCCAAGAGGGTTCGATTGTCTCTATGGTAACAAGACGACAACCTCTGACCGTTTGTTTACATTTCTGAAAGGCTCCTTGGCAGCGTTCAGTGAAATTATTGAAATTGCAGGTGGAAGAACTTTTAAAACGTATCCATGACAATGAATTTAGGACTGTCCAATCAGACTGTGCGACAAAGTATGACGTTGTCTGCAACATAACAACACTCTAGAGGTGCGCGACACTGAGAAAAAGTGTTGAGCGACAGTTTTTTCATTTGGAAATACGTCATTTTCGCCATTCGACACTTGTCGTAAGAATGTACGACGAAGCATAAATTAGGCTTAAGACTGCATGTGTAGAACCACACAGTCTTTCATGGTTTATTCCATTAAAATAGTTTTATTGTGATATAACATCATAGCACAGTTTGTTTTTCAGATTTTCTCACATTATCTTACATATTGCTGAATACAATCCCACACTGGAGATGCAGGACCCTGTTCACATAATCACAATTGATTTCTCTTAGATTGATATACAAACCCCAATTCCAGAAAGCACTGATTTGTAAATTATCTTTTATATATATTTAATTGAAAACAGTACAAAGAAAAGATATTTAATGTTTTGTCTTATCAACTTTATTGATTTTTGTAATTATACGCCAATTCCAAATTTGATGGCTGCAACACATTCCAAAAAAGTTGGGACAGGGGCAAAAAAAAACTGGGAAGTTCAAAAAAACAAGCCTGTGTTTGACATGCACACACACACACACACACACACATACACACACTTCAAAGAAATGACTTGGACTCGGGGGCTTTTAAAATGCAGCACACAATATTGCATGTAGTATTTAATCACTGAGCACTGGGGTATTTTAAGCTGGACATAGTTATTGATGTTATTTCTTTCATTGTCAACCATGTTATTCACATTAATAATTTTGTTTATCCTGCAGTTTTATTGGTATTTTTCCTAGAATCTAAAGTTAACGCTGAACAACAAGGCATAGGTAGGCATGTCTTGTTCGTAAACCTCAAAATAAGACCTGGTTTGGTATTTAGGGCCACGTTAAGACACCCAGGAAGTTTTTACCTCATTTGCTGTTTTGGGGTAAAGGCCTGGTTCATGCCCAATTTTCCTTTAATTTCTCTGTACAGCGTCCTTTGTCCTCTGTCGGATTTGCTCCTTTGTTGAACATCTTTGTTGCCTTTCAGAGGCAGAGGGAATTTTCTACTTTTCCCTCCGGTAAGCACTCGGCCAGCCGGTTAACTAACTGGACTCACTGCTGAGCGGGCCATTACAAGCCTCCAGCATCAGCCGTCTCCAGCCTTTCCGAGTCTGTGTCCTTTTTTGTGTCCTTTCACTTCTCTGTACAGTGTCTTTGTGACAGTTCTCTGTAAAACGCGCTATACAAATAAAATTTAATTTTATTGAATTTAACACAACCCCTCTAAAAAAAAAACACACACATAAGTGCTATGTTCAGGGCTGTCGCCTACTTACAAATAAAATGTAGCCAAATCAACAGCCCTCATCTCTGAATTATTGCTGCTCTCAGACAACCGTGCATGACAGAGGAGCAATAGCTTACTGAACGTGAACACAGTATCAGTACTCACTGCCCATATGTAACTACATGAACACAGTATCAGTACTCACTGCCCATATGTAACTACATGAACACAGTATCAGTACTTACTGCCCATATGTAAGTACATGAACACAGTATCAGTACTCACTGCCCATATGTAAGTACATGAACACAGTATCAGTACTCACTGCCCATATGTAAGTACATGAACACAGTATCAGTACTCACTGCCCATATGTAACTACATGAACACAGTATCAGTACTCACTGCCCAAATGTAAGTTCATGAACACAGTATCAGTACTCACTGCCCATATGTAAGTACATAAACACAGTATCAGTACTCACTGCCCATATGTAACTACATGAACACAGTATCAGTAGTCACTGCCCATATGTAAGTACATGAGCACAGTATCAGTACTCACTGCCCATATGTAAGTACATGAGCACAGTATCAGTACTCACTGCCCATATGTAAGTACATGAACACAGTATCAGTACTCACTGCCCATATGTAACTACATGAACACAGTATCAGTACTTACTGCCCATATGTAAGTACATGAACACAGTATCAGTACTCACTGCCCATATGTAAGTACATGAACACAGTATCAGTACTTAATGCCCATATGTAACTACATGAACACAGTATCAGTACTTACTGCCCATATGTAAGTACATGAACACAGTATCAGTACTCACTGCCCATATGTAAGTACATGAACACAGTATCAGTACTTAATGCCCATATGTAAGTACATGAACACAGTATCAGTACTTACTGCCCATATGTAAGTACATGAACACAGTATCAGTACTCACTGCCCATATGTAAGTACATGAACACAGTATCAGTACTTACTGCCCATATGTAAGTACATGAACACAGTATCAGTACTCACTGCCCATATGTAAGTACATGAACACAATATCAGTACTTACTGCCCATATGTAAGTACATGAACACAGTATCAGTACTCACTGCCCATATGTAACTACATGAACACAGTATCAGGACTCACTGCCCATATGTAAGTACATGAACACAGTATCAGTACTCACTGCCCATATGTAAGTACATGAACACAGTATCAGTACTCACTGTCCATATGCAAGTAGATGAACCCAGTATCAGTACTCACTGCCCATATGTAAGTACATGAACCCAGTATCAGTACTTACTGCCCATATGTAACTACATGAACACAGTATCAGTACTCACTGCCCATATGTAAGTACATGAACACAGTATCAGTACTCACTGCCCATATGTAAGTACATGAACACAGTGTCAGTACTCACTGCCCATATGTAAGTACATGAACACAGTATCAGTACTCACTGCCCATATGTAAGTACATGAACACAGTATCAGTACTTACTGCCCATATGTAAGTACATGAACACAGTATCAGTACTTACTGCCCATATGTAAGTACATGAACACAGTATCAGTACTCACTGCCCATATGTAAGTACATGAACACAGTATCAGTACTTACTGCCCATATGTAAGTACATGAACACAGTATCAGTACTTACTGCCCATGTGTAAGTACATGAACACAGTATCAGTACTCACTGCCCATATTAAGTACATGAACACAGTATCAGTACTCACTGCCCATATGTAAGTACATGAACACAGTATCAGTACTCACTGCCCATATGTAAGTACATGAACACAGTATCAGTACTCACTGCCCATATGTAAGTACATGAACACAGTATCAGTACTCACTGCCCATATGTAAGTACATGAACACAGTATCAGTACTTACTGCCCATATGTAAGTACATGAACACAGTATCAGTACTTACTGCCCATATGTAAGTACATGAACACAGTATCAGTACTCACTGTCCATATGTAAGTACATGAACCCAGTATCAGTACTTACTGCCCATATGTAAGTACATGAACACAGTATCAGTACTCACTGCCCATATGTAAGTACATGAACCCAGTATTAGTAGCCTACTCACTGCCCATATGTAAGTACATGAACACAGTATCAGTACTCACTGCCCATATGTAAGTACATGAACCCAGTATTAGTAGCCTACTCACTGCCCATATGTAAGTACATAAACACAGTATCAGTACTCACTGCCCATATGTAAGTCTACTGCTACTCAACAAACAACTCGCGTATGAAGATTAGAACATTTAAATTGTAGCCTAGCACACAGTCATTTGCAACTCAACAATATAATCAACTGTACAATAATATCGCACACCATGAAAACCTGCAGTGAGACAAATCCCTATTAAAATGAAGAGTAGCAATAAGTGCAGGCCTACACAGTGGAGGAGCCACCTGCTTATAGGCCCAATATAGTCTGATAGGCTTAATAATGTAAATAATAACATGTCACATTAAAATTACATTCCAAGCAGGTCAAGGCTTTAATGAAACAGAGGAGTAGTCTACTGTGAAGTCCGTAATGATATAAATGAATCTAGGGTAGTTAAGATTTCTTCCACCGAAGAATTATGTTTGATTTGTAGAAAAGTAGCTCTCCTCCTGATTAATATGAGCTTTCAGCCAACTTTCTACCTGTCGTGGGAGCAGAGATATAGCCCCAAAATACTGTGCATGTACCAGGTACCTGCTTTACTACCATTACACACTGGCCACAATCTATTCGCACAAATAAATTGCACGTTGAAAAATAAAAACAAACTCCTGTATTGTTCATAAAATCATGCACATCAAACGCAAAATTTTGTTTGCGAAAAGGCAGTATTCATTTTATTCGGATCAAGTTAGTTTTTTTTCCAGTTTTCGTTTGCGATATTATTTATCTGTCCAATCATAACAGGTCCTCTTGACAGACGTCGCAGCACTCCCACAAACTACACAACAACCAATATGGCGAACCAACTGATTGATTTGTTTTCCTGCATGTAGGCTAGCCTACTCTTTGATTTAAAAAAATACAAGGACAGCGATTTGAAGGACACTTTGTGGAAAAGCAGCCGAGCAAATAGGCTATGAGGATGGTGGGTTTATAAATGATTGCAATACACACAACTAGTTATCTGCGAATACGAAAATGATTTGGTAGTCTAGCCTATTGCTATAGCTAGCTACGTTAGTTATTCTATCGTAGCTAGTCTCGTATAGTGTTTTCACCCGCTATAATAACAATTTGGCTAGCAGTCTCGAGGCTATTTGTGCAGTATAATAATAGTAGCATCACTAGAGTAGGCTATCTATGAAAAAACTACAGCTAACGTTAATTGAATCCTAGGCTACCATATGCTGTAGTCATAGTCGCCTACTATATTTTTTACTATAGACATTTTCATATGGGTGATGAGCTCCTCAGGTTTTTAGCTTAGCTACAGCTAGTTGTCAACTCAGATATTTTAATGCTAGTTAGATCTTGCTGTGATCACATTTCATATGAAAGCAAGATAACAAGCCATTGGCGATTAACAAACAAACACAAGATACGTAGGCCTATTTTATTTTTAGATTTGCAGGCTAAGCTGTCACCGGCTGGATTGTTTGCCTTGGTGAGAACTAGGACGAAAGCTAAAGCGAATTTATCAGATGTAAGGTGAAATACTTCAGTCTAGGCTATTGTAACGTTAGTCTAATTGTTTTTATCGTGTTGTAGCTAAACAAGCTTCCCCTCTCAGCGACAAATTAAGATGAGATATTGTTACGTGGATATATGCCCAGGCCAGGGATAGCCCCGGTCACCTACGTGTGATCTGTGTAGGCTATAACAGTTGGAGACTGGCCAGGGACAGCCACCGTGGGAGGAGTGAAAAGGGGATAAGTTTTAGCCGTCGCACAGTTGTCTGTGTATGCATGGCAAATGAAAAGTGTAAAGTTTTCAACAACAATAAATAAAAACGTATTCCGACTCCTGTGTAGATTTCCTGATCACTGATAGCCTGTAGAATAACGAAGAAAACAGTCTGCCTACTATATCAATGATAGCCAGAGCACTTCAGTATGAACAACCGTGGCTTTGTGTGAATTTTGCTACGGTAATATAGCCAACTACAGCGCATTTGTTTCTCTATCCACGGTTTCCCCCTAGTGGTGGGTCGTCAATGTCCTAATTATAGTAGGCAATTCGTATTTCACTGAAATTATAAATTAAAATGAATTAAGAACACCTCAAATTTGCGACGCAGGAAAAGTGTAACCGCTTACGAAAACATTAGTGTAGCCTATATCCGTATCAGCCCCTCAGTTGTCAATTCAAGTTATCATTCTCTGCACAATTAGTTTGTTCCTTTGTGGACGTTTGTTGTCACAAGTAATGCCAGTCAACCAGGCGATATCGCATGAGGAACATTTTCTACCACTATGCAGCAGCGGCGCTTTCTTATCAGCAGGCGTTGTGTGTTTCGTGTGTTTAGGTAAAGTGTATATTACTATGCTTGTATATTATAGTTGAGGAGGTAAATAAGTTGACTCAATTTTTTCGTGGAGCAAATTTTTTTAAAGAACCTATTTAATTAATTCCAAAATCGCATCGCGTTTGATGTGCATATATTAGGGTGAATTCAGATAAAGTGGGACACTTTTTGGAATTTTGCCTTCTGTTACCTGTTTCGATATTAGTCCAACACATTTACACAGCACATGATACAATTCTGAAATCCTCAAGATGTTATCTGACCACATAAAAAGAAAAAATGTAGAAATCTTGCTCACAGGATGCGTGACACACCTTTATATTTAATTTGAGCCACAGCACATTTTTTCATCTGCGTTTGGGAATGTGGGACAGCTCATTAGGTAATTTGGGACACCAATTCTTTATAATAAAACCCCAATAACAAGCTATAATGTAGTACATTGCAATATATTTTAATGGTGCACCATGCTTAAATACACTAAGTAAACATCAGGACCCAAGCAAAAAAATATTATACTTTAAGTATACTTTTAGTACGTACTCATCATGTAGTAACTACTCATTTTGTGTTAAACTGGCCACACTTTAAGTACAGGATAATAAATGCACTAAAGTTGTACTTTTGTAGAACTTCTGTACAACTGTAGTGTACTTACTGTACTTAAGTGTACTAAATTGAGACACGTCTTACAAACTTAAAGTATATTTAAGTATACTAATTGAAAGGGTGATTTGTAGGTATTGGAAATACAATTTTAGATTATGACTACGGTGTTTGAAATATACTTTAAATAGCATTAAAAGTAGTAGCCTATGTGACAGATCGGTTGACGGGAAAAGAGTCAGAATCCAGGGCTGGTGAATAATAGTTTTTTTAATGCAATAATATTGTGGTCCACAAAAACAATGTACAGAGGAAAGCAAAGTTCAGCGCTGCTCATCTGTTGTTCCTTCACATATTTATACCATTTCAAGGAAGGAGGAAGGAGGGGTGAGTACATAGATCACAAGATGCTGGTGCAATGTCAGCAGTCCCCCCCACTCCACTTCACTTTCTCTGAGTTTTGGGTACATTACACAATCAGTGTCTGATACTCTATCTGTTTTTCAATAAGCATTCTCCCGGAGGAATTAATGACCAACGTCCATTTATACCACTAGGGAAAACAGGTGCTCTAACCCCTTGTCTGTTGGTCTAACTTCCTTCCACCCGACTCCTCTGAGTGAAGGACCCTCAGCCTCTCTGCTTCCCAGGCGTCTCCTTTTCAGAAACCCTGATCACAGAAAGCACTGCTCGCTTACTATCGCATTCGGTTTCAGCTTACAGTGGCCTGACTGTACATTGAGCCGAGCGCGGCGGCCATGTGCTCCACTACAGGGACGCCACTCATGGTCTTACTGCTCTCTGCGACCCGACCGGCCGGTGACCCAGTCGATAGCGATCCCCAGCCCAGTGTCACACCGAGCCCCGTAGTGGTAACCAGCCACCCGGTTGGGAACCGACGGTCTGATCCCTATCCCACTTTGCTATGGGTATAGAAACTTTGACCGTTTTCACCAGCCTTGCCTGTTCACAGAGGTCGTCTCTTACGCCCCTCTGCTAGGTGTGGACTGTCATCCACGTACCACGCAGTGCCTGCATACTTACATGCTACAACTACGCCGATTAGACGGTACCACGGCAGTATGTCAATTCATACTTCATCAGACACGGGGGCCTTCAGTCTTCTCCCCTACACTATACGACCTTTTTGACGTGCCCTCGGAACTTTGCAATTCCGTCGCCGCCTGTTAACCCCTAGGTTCGGGGTGCCTAATCCCCTGCCTAAGGGTTAGACTTATGTAATTAAAACAAAAAGGTTTAACTTATTAATTTTAACTGATACATATCATCATATCTTATTACAACAATTATTATTCAATCATCAATTAGTCATTAATTTCATAGGCTTCATTCGAATAGCCATTGTTAGTACATTCTTATTCTTAAATATATGATTCCCCTTTGACCTAACTCAGAGGCCATAAGGTTAGTCTCGGCACATTGGATAGATCAGAAAAGGGAAGCAAGGGGCCCCTATCTGTCTCTCTCAGTTCCTTAAATCTGAGGGATACACGGAAGGCAGGATGTACCTTGTCATCAGTCTTGCTTCATGCCAATTCGACAACGACACACTCCTTTTAGTTTAATGATTACATACTACGGATAAATGTGCATTAAACATATATTGCAATAAATGGAATGTAAAGAAACACTTAAATCATAGGAATAATACGTGGATTAAACATGTTCTTTAAGCACTTAAAAGATATATATGGTAATCAGCTCAGCATTTTTATTAAGTCCTTTATTCACGGCCCCTCACTATACTATCAAGAGATAAAATAAATTAGGCTATATACCTTTTATAAGTACCCTAAAATATCACTAAATATGTAAAACACTAAAGTACAATTTAATTACATATATTTCCAAATGAATTACACATTTTAAGCATACTTTAAATTAAGTATTAAAAGTATAAGTACACTTGAAACACATTTGGTATACTTAAATTATATTTTTAATATACTTAAGTATAAAATGTCTTTCTCTTGGGGAACTTGATAGAACATTATCTCTAAAGATAAGCTCTAAAACTCATTAACTTATTAACAATCATAACATAGTTCATCTTGACAAAAAAGTTGAGACCACTGACCTAAATATGACTTGACAGCAAAATAAAAAGTATTAGAGTTGCATTACAGTTAATATAGGGTACATTACCATGTACATATGCAAATACTGAGGTTCCCTAAGTATAAAATGGGATAATTTTCCTCCATTAGAATAGCCCAAAACACTGTCCCACATTACCAGAAACATGCTGTCCCACATTTCCTGACTGTTTAGTAATGTGAGACATATAAGAAATGCCTGAATTAAAAAAGTGTAAAGATAATATTTACCACTTTTAAATTTTTTTTGTTGCACAAGTATTTCATATGCATAATTACATCATAATTAGGCACAGTGTATTGTTTATGACAGATTTAGAGCCTTAAAATTAATTCAAGCAAAAGCTTATGTCATTGACCTAACCATGTATTTTGCCGGGAGACCTTCATATATGAAGCTTGCCATGATCCCCATCATGACATGACATCAATGAAATCATGTGACTTTGATCATGTAGTTTCTCTGCAAGAACCTAGTTACAATTATTTTGATTGGCTCTTGACAGAGCAGGAAATAAACATGTCAAAGCTTAGTTGTCCCACATTACCTGCTGTCCCACAATACCTGAATTCACCCTATATGCGTCAAATTGGCCTCTGAATTATTCGCAATTTTGTGTCGTTTATTCGCGTCGTTCTTGGTGTGTAATGGCCGTTACTGTGAACGGCCAAGAGCGCTTACAGTATATGGGCGATGTCAGACAACAGCAGTCACAGGTCGCCACTCCCACTGAATAACGTTACCAGAGCGGAGGCCGAGGGGCTGGGCTGGGCATTTATTTTACTGCTAGTCCTGCAACGTCTCTTCGAGACTAGAGAGCTGACGTTACTCGCTGGCAAGTTGGCCACTAATGTAACAGTTCGATTGAAAAAATACCACCTCCTTTAACTGAAGTCTCCAGAAAAACAGGGAAAATACGGCCATTAATTTCGGAGAACACAGCCCTTCATTTAGCCTATCTACTTTTGGTATCATGAAAACGTATTAGCTAGCCTCACCAGAAGTCTGCAACACTTAGGTCTGTTACCTACGTATGGTAACTGCCACAATGCCAACTGAAATGGAAATGTTTGCTGCAATGAGTGGTACCGGGGCAGTTTCATGCCGAAACAGTCCTGGATTGGCATGGCTTTCAGCTATGAATCTGGCCGTGTATTCGGGCTGAAAAGAAAAAGCCTTCCACCTACAGAAAAATCTAGTAATATATTAAAAACATTGCAATTTTCTAAATGGCAAAAAGCTGGTGTGTGGCTTAGCTACTGCATGGCAAATCCCCCCCTCCATATTTGCACCTTTCTTTAATGCCAAGAAGCCGTGGCTAACAACAGCTAATACACTAGCCCAGAAAAAATACATTGCTTCTCTAATCGAATGCTCAAAGTGAAACTGTTTGATTATGGTCAGTTTGCTAATGTTAGTCTACTTTTCATGGTCATGGATCAGCCATAGATTACTCCTGGCGGGGGCACTGCTGCTACATGTATATGTAAACGGCTTGCATGAGTAATACTCCACATGTAAGAATATAGAGGCATATTACCTACAATACTAACTTAGATTTGTTTACTTTCATAATTTAGGTCAAAATAAAGTACCACAAATGCAAAGAAATCTTGGAAAAATGCAAAAAAAAACAAAACAAAAAGAAAACAATTATATGCTTTAGTTTGCAATGAACTACTGAGAGCTACATATCTAAATCAGGTAAAACTATACTTTTCCTTGATACTCAACTCCTTGTCCACAATTGTGAGGGTGATATACAGAACTACTAAAGATTTATGACACAAAATGTAGACAATGTACCCTGTTGTCCCTTAACGTCTCCAAATCTATCCAAAATAGCTAAATTGTGCTCTGCTGTAAATCATAAAATAATTATATATTTAACTACAAATCAACTGTTTTGGTTCATAAAACTAACTTTTGCATCATTTTCAAGTGGGAATTACTATCTTCTAATCAGTATTGGGGGATAGATATCTATGGGTCCAAAAACCTATCCAAAACCTGTCATAAAATTTATAAAATAATCTATCTATTATAAAGCATATACACATTCATACTCACTCCAAGGAAAATGTTACATTCATCAAAGCACATATGTATAGTAAATTGGAATTAGTATTTTCCAGGCCCTAAGTGACAAGTATAACCCAGGGAAATATGAATATGCCATAGTCTATATTATGTATGATAAGATTAGGTTAAAATAATATTCCACCAGAAGGAAAATGCTGTCAAATGTTCTAGCTTCAGGGCAAAGATAAAATATGCCTGGGCCATCCCAATATATAAATGTTCATATACACCTGTGATGAGTTTAGAAACATTAGAACTTTTGAGAATGTACTTCCTTGGTAGTTAAAGGTTGTATCAGCGATTTTGGATGGAAACATAAATGATCACATTCATCTGATTTTTCCTCACGATCCGCTAGCTGCCCGCCCCATAAGCAGGCCGTCAAAACCGCGTCTCTGTAGGCAGCCTATGCTCCGAGATCGTACACAAAAACAAATGGTACTACCAACCACTCAAAACCAAAATAAACAGTATTCCAACCAATCACAATGATCTGCACAAACGCTAATACTCTTATCTCGCTGAAATCTTGACGGATTTACAAACGGTTTGGTTTCTTACAAACGTTATTAACGTGGTTATAATTCTGGATGCTTGAACACTATTTTTTAAAACATAACATAATTATTCATAAGTATGTTTGTTTGGGATTTCGCTTCAGAAGTGACGTCACCCAAAATCGCTGATACAACCTTTAATAAGGTTAGCTACCATTTATTTGGTATGCGTTCTCCATTTACATTCTGATTTGTTTTCTTCAAGTAATAAGAAATAACATTGATGGGTTGTCTTTGCAGAGCAGGTTGAGTTTTGCATGCTTGATCCGATAATGTTATGGCCTGGTTGACGCTACCATGAAAATGGAACATTTGTGTAAATGTTACTACGATCCAGAAAGTTGGCAGAGCAACTTTTTCCAGAATACTAACTGTGGCTCTCATTGACATGGCCCATAAATGCTAACATTCTGGAACATTGCCGGATTAAGCCTAATTTATACTTCGTCGTACGCCCTTACAAGAAGTGTCGAATGAGGAAAATGAAGGCGTTGCACGACGTTTGGCAGTTATACTTCGGGCGACCGTCTGCCAAGAGGGTTTGATTGTCTCTATGGTAATGAGACAACAACCTCTGACCGTTTGTTTACATTTCTAAA
Organism: Synaphobranchus kaupii; assembly: GCA_029718625.1. Lineage (NCBI taxonomy): Eukaryota > Metazoa > Chordata > Actinopteri > Anguilliformes > Synaphobranchidae > Synaphobranchus > Synaphobranchus kaupii. The sequence goes on from CM056378.1 coordinate 2,328,204, forward strand.
AGGCTACTTGGCAGTGCTCGGTGAAATTATTGAAATTGCGGAGGTGGAAGAACTTTTAGAACGTATCCATGACAATGAATTTGGGCGTTCCATCTGGCTGTCCAATCAGACTGTGCGACAAAGTATGATGTTGTCTGCGACATAATAACACTCTAGAGGTGCGCGACACTGAGAAAAAGTGTCGAGGGACAGTTTTTTCAGTGGGAAATACGTCATTTTCGCCATTCAACACTTGTCGTAAGAATGTACGACGAAGCATAAATTAGGCTTAAGGCTGCATGTGTAGAACCACACAGTCTTTCATGGTTTATTCCATTCAAATAGTTTTTATTGTGATATAACACCATAGCAGTTTGTTTTTCAGATTTTCTCACATTATCTTACATATTGCTGAATACAATCCCACACTGGAGATGCAGGACCCTGTTCACATATCACAATTGATTTCTGTTAGATTGATATACAAACCTCAATTCCAAAAAAGTTTGGACACAGTATGTAAAATGCTCATAAAAGCAGAAAGCACTGATGTGTAAATTATCTTTTATATATATTTAATTGAAAACTGTACAAAGAAAAAATATTTAATGTTTTGCCTTATCAACTTTATTGATTTTTGTAATTATACGCCAATTCCAAATTTGATGCCTGCAACACATTCCAAAAAAGTTTGGAACATTCCACAGGTAAACAGGTGATACTATCATAAGTAGATTAAGCTGGTGATGCACTACAGTGTTTCCCCCAGGTTGTTTTTGTAGGCGCGGGTGGTGATCGTTGACGGAGGGGGGGGGGGGGGGTTAGGGGTTTACTTTTGCTTTCCTAAGTTAACGTAACATAAATAAATCCATTATTCCTGGCGTGGCCCAGAATCAACACACTGATTAACGGCATTTTATATTTTCAGGCAGGGCGGCCCGCATGCATGGTAGGGGAAACCCTGCACTAAATGAATGGTAACAATAGAATGAACCAGTTGTAATGGTAGTTGAAAATGAGTCAGCCCTCTAAGCTACAAAGGGCTTGCTGAAGTTCTTGAGGCCATTAAGCGAACACGGGTGCATAAACATAATTTCTTTCATAATATATCTTGTGAACCTTATGTAACGGAAGAGAAATTACATTGTTATTTTGCATATTATGGCTCTCTGGTCCAGTAACGTAAAACATTCTCCTGGGTATAAACTTGTGCGGGCAATCACTGAGATTTCACATCTGTTTTTCCCATTATATGTTTTCTCGTATTTTGCTCAGGTCTGAATAATATCATGTAACATTTTGGAAGAAAGATACAGAACAGCAGGCCAAAACTAGATGCTAAAATTGCAAAGATCTCCACAGCTACAGTGAACTTTCCAGGTGAGCTGACATAAGCTGGTATAAAGGTGATCCAGACTGCAGAGAATATGAGCATGCTGAATGTGATGAATTTGGCTTCATTGAAGTTGTCAGGCAGCTTTCGAGCCAGAAAAGCTAAAACAAAGCACAATATAGAGAGGAGTCCAATATAACCCAGTACAGCCCAGAACCCCACTGCTGATCCTACATCACATTCTAGAATGATCTTTTCTTTGTAGTGCTTCATGTTCTTGTTGGGGAAAGGAGGGGATATTGATAACCAAAGCACACAAATAAGGACCTGTATGAGAGTGAAAGCAAGAACACTCAGTCTCTGCTGCAGAGGCCCAAACAACTTCATGACATTACTGCCTGGAAGTGTAGCTCTGAAGGCCATTAACACCACAATTGTTTTCCCCAGAACAGAAGAGATGCAGAGGACAAAGGTGATCCCAAACGCAGTGTGGCGCAGCATACAGGACCACTGAGAGGGCCGGCCGATGAAGGTAAGAGAGCAAAGGAAACACAGTTTCAATGAAAAGAGCAGCAGGAAGCTCAGCTCTGAGTTGTTGGCTTTCACAATGGGTGTGTCCTTCTTTATAAAGAAAAGCACAGCCACAAATGCAGTTACACATGCTCCAAATATGGAAACAATAACAAGCACTATTCCCATAATTTCTTGAAAGGATAGAAATTCAACAGCCTTTAAAACACAATGATCTCTTTTGGCATTAGACCAGTATTCTTCTGGGCATTGAATACAGTCATTAGCATCTGTAATAGAAAATTGAATATCATGATTAGGAAACTAATCGAGATAATGTTCAGAGCAAACAGCTCTGACTGAATATTGATAAAGAGCACAATTTAAGAATGTTTTTGTAGCCTGGCTAAAGTTGTCAATTACCTGTAGCATTGCTGATTTCTCCCTCAGCACAGGGCACACAGTCATAGCAGCAGACAGGCCTTCCTCTCTGCACAGCCTTCCGAGTGCCTGGGGGACAGCTCTCACTGCACACTGACCTGGGTTTCTGTGCAACATGTTTCAACTCTTAACTTAGCTCCCATGGACAATGTGACGTGCATTATTTTCAACACTTCTTTATATAGAACATCAAAGAATGGATTCTACACTATATTCTTCCAATATACATGTGTGATGTCTTTTTTCATTTTTTTTTCACGATTGCAGCTTGCATTTTACAGTCTGGTGAAAGAGTTGCTTCAATTTTGTGAAATAAACTCTTTATCAGTGCAAAAAGCTGCATACAGGCACACAGCTGCATAGATGTGCTGTTATCAGAACACATTTTCAGAAAGTGCATGAACACGTACCTGTTTTTGCCCACCTGCCCAAACCATACTAACAGGACTCATCACAAACTGCTGACCAGATGGTAAAGAGGCATCATAGTAGCCAACATCTCTGAACTCTATTGCACCATCAGGACCAAGCTGCCAGTTCAGCACGTCATATCTGGCTGGCGGGTCTCCATTACTGTCAAAGGAGAGTTTCTCTCCAGTTTCCAAAGTGAAATTTACTTTTTTCAGAGCTTCAAGAATCTGTAGAGGAACAAGGATTTAAGCTGTGAAATTCTTGCTTGGCTTTGTTCATAATGAGGATTTTATTAAAGGTTGTATCAGCGATTTTGGGTGACGTCACTTCTGAAGCGAAATCCCAAACAAACATACTTATGAATAATTATGTTATGTTTTAAAAAATAGTGTTCAAGCATCCAGAATTATAACCACGTTAATAACGTTTGTAAGAAACCAAACCGTTTGTAAATCTGTCAAGATTTCAGCGAGATAAGAGTATTAGCGTTTGTGCAGATCATTGTGATTGGTTGGAATACTGTTTATTTTGGTTTTGAGTGGTTGGTAGTACCATTTGTTTTTGTGTACAATCTCGGAGCATAGGCTGCCTACAGAGACGCGGTTTTTTGACGACCTGCTTATGGGGCGGGCAGCTAGCGGATCGTGAGGAAAAATCAGATGAATGTGATCATTTATGTTTCCACCCAAAATCGCTGATACAACCTTTAACTATGTAAGTAGGGTTTATTGAGTTACCTGCCAGGGCTCTGTTTTGACACTGTTTGTACAGCCTTGATGGGGTGTACATGCCAGCAAGTCATGTAGAGAATGAGCAACAGCGTATACTGCTTTGTAAACATTGTAGGAGCCTCTCAGCTCTGATAAATCAGTGTAATGGTTTTCCAGTTCACTCAAGCTCTCAGATCCAGTGCACGGGTTAAAGTGCGTTTGACTGTTTTCAGTTGTTAGGGAACATTGAAATGCATTTTCCCAAAAGTCTATTACAGCAAGGTTTGCTGGCTGTTGTGAGGGGTGAAGTTTTAATAAGAACCCTTTTAAGCCTTTTATTTTGCCTTTCGTGACAGAAAAGCCAATAGAACCTCCCAGTATTCTATAACTTGTTGGTTTTGCTACATCGACTCCTGTCGTCCAGCCGTCACTGCCTACCATTTGTAAACCAGTAATGTTCTGTAGATTCAGTTTCTGTAGTAAACCTATCATATCAACTTCAGCTAAAAATGCTACAATTACCTTTGCAGTGCCTCTTTTGATAATATCTACAACCTTCAGTAATTTCTCTGGCTCTATATTCAGAAAATTCTCTGAATACTCAATGCAGATCCCTTCTTCTTGAGCAGCTTTTATAAATGTGGCCATCCCGTTGTTGCCATAGGTATTGTCACTTCTCACTGCTCCTATCCAGGTCCAGCCAAAGTGCTTCACCAGCTGAGCCAGTGCTCTGCTCTGGTAATAGTCACTAGGAATGGTTCTGAAGAATGAGGGGAACTTATTCCTATTGCTCAGACATGTACATGTTGCAAAGAAACTGATCTGGAAATAAAATACACAGTTTTTTCAACAACAGTTTAAAATTTTTTTTTTTTTAATTAAAGCATATAAAAACATATGAGCATAATAAATATATATTTTTATTCATAATTGAGTGCTAATAAGATTTGTGTTAGGGTTGGGACAATACCACTTTTTTGAGTCCGAGTACTCACTTTTGCCGATAGCGAGCACTGATACGAGTACTTTTGATATTCTTTTATTATAATTTTCAGTTACCACAATAATGAGATTGCTAACTTTTGAAAACACTGTTTATTTTCTTTAATTAATTGATGCATTCATACAAATAAAATAGAACAATTGATTAAATGCAAGGCTTTAAGGTCATCCATTTTATACAAAATAAAATTGGCAAATAATAAGCTGACTTGACTGTTTTTCATTGTGTGTTGTTTAAATCAATCAAAATAAACTGTTGAGCTGATAAGACAAAATCTTGGATCACACCAAAGGATCACTGTGTTTTTAGTTCACAACTGCTCAGCCCCATTTAGGGGGCACCTATCACATTAGTGAGTCATTCGTAGAATACTCTTATCTATTTAATTGATGTCAAAAGTTTTAAAAAACTTGAAAACACACTTAAAAAAAAAAAGAATAATTCACGCCACCTGTTGATTATTTAGCTACTAAAACATTTTGAACAATCATTCTCATTGAAACAAACATTTTTGCACAATTAATTCAGAGGCTACGTGTAGGCGAATTCAAAAACTGAGATACCATATGTTATGACACCTAGACTATGCTAATTCACAAATTGCATATAGGCTAAGAGAAAAATGTTTAAATTGATTTAAACAAATTTTTAAAAAAAACATTGATACTCCAGAAACAGGCCCTTTATATGCATGGATCTAATAAAGGAGAGGGGTTCAATTTCACTTTCCAAAAAATATATATATATACAGTGAGCACCATAATTCATTGGACAGTGCCACATGTTTTGTTATTTTGGTTCTGTACTCTAGAAATTTGAGTTTGAAAGGATACAATGACAATTAAAGTGCAGACTGTCAGCTTTAATTTGAGGGTATTTTCATCCACATCGGATGAACCGTTTAGAAATTATAGAACCTTTTGTACATCGTCCCCCGCCATTTTCGGGCATCAAAAAATATTGGACAGTTTAACATAATGGAGAATAAAGTAATCATTTTTAATATTTGGTCGCATATCCTTTGCATGCCATGACTTCCTGATGTCTGTGACCCAACAATATTAAAAGACTCTTGACATCTTATTTTCTGGTACTCTGGTACTACAAGCGATACTACACTGCCCGGCCAAAAAAAAAGTCGCAGTTGCACCAGTCATGCATAGTGCCCACTGTACAAGCCTCTGGAGGCAGTGTTATGATCTGGGGTTGCTTCAATTGGTCAGGTCTAGGCTCAGCAACGTTATGCAGCAAAAAAAAAAGCTGAGTACCTGAATGTACTGAATGACCAGGTTATCCCATCAATGGGCATATTCCAGGACGACAATGCCAAGATTCATCGGGCTCAAATTGTGAAAGAGTGGTTCAGGGAGCATGAGGAATCATTTTCACACATGAATTGGCCACCAGAGTCCTGACCTTAACCCCATTGAAAGTCTTTGGGATGTGCTGGAGAAGACTTCACGGAGTGGTTCGACTCTCCCGTCGTCAATACAAGATCTCGGCCAAATATTTATGCAAGTCTGGACGGAAATAAATGTTGTGACGTTGCATAAGGTTGTCGAAACAATGCCACGACGAATGCGCGCCATAATCAAAGCTAAAGGCGGTCCAACAAAATATTACAGTGTGCGACTTTTATTTTGGCCGGGCAGTGTATACCCTCTCTGCATTTGAATGGATCTCTATGGGAATTGGTGGGTGGGACTAGATTTAGCTGTAAATTACCATGGAACAGTATGGAACACATGGTTAGCTAAATGGCTCTACGTCATCAAGGGTCTGATGTATCAAACAAGCCCTAAACCATCACTCTGCTGACAGATATATCATCCATATCTACTGCATTTATGTCATCAGAAACACCTGTGAAACCATTTGTCCCAAACATTATGGTGCTCTCAAATGGGGGTGCTGTAATTTTGACATGGTGAAACAAATTTATAAAAAAATACCCTTTCATAAAAACTGAGAATGCACTTTAACCACATGCAACGTGGTTGATTACATATTATTTAAAATGATGGAGTACGGAGCCAAATCAAGAAAAAACATGCCTTTGTCCCAAGGAAAGAGAGAGAGAGAAAAGAATATCATTTAACTGTGACAATGGAAAACACCTGCGTTATTCAGCAGAAAACACCTAGATCATCAGGATTACATTTTAGGGACTTATCAGTTGTGTTTTTTGGAAGTAAACGCTGAAATATAATTAATAACAAAAAACTACGTTTTAAGTGTGAAGTTTGGTTTGGTCAAAAGCCGCAAAAGACAGGAAATTAAAATGAGCACCACCAAGCCAAACTCTCAGCTCTCTACACTGTCAGGGATTTCCAGTACTCCATTTTTTATATCTGACTGCTCTACAGTTCTGTAGCTATGTTGGTCTACTGTATTTCAAACAACATTCACTCATCACTGGGCAGATTGGTTCAAACCTTCTCTCAAAGGGCCTAAATGCAAAATTTTTTAATGTACTTAATTCTATGAAAACGGCTTAACAAATCTTTCCCATATTTGTTTTATGTTGAGATATTGATGAGATAAGTTGCTTGGTAATTGGTGCTAAAACGGTTGATATGGACGGGCGAAATTTGGGTTTTAACTTGTAAGTTGCAACCATATAATTTTATTTTTGTGGTTGACATGATCAAATTATATAAGCAGATGTGACAACTATGCTTGTAATGGTATCATCGTAAACTTTTAAATATTATAATATTTTCCGAAAGTATTTATTTATTTTTTTAACGGTACATTATCACAAGAGATAACCTGCTTAGAAGACCCAAACATAATACATAACTAATCTCATTTCTCTTACATATCAGTGATGTACTCCCTGGGAGTATGTAGAAAGGAGAAAAGGAACTCTTACCACTGGAATTTTAAATAGTCCAACAGTTGTTGCAATTACAATGGCCTTTGTCGAAGTCGACGCCCCAATAATGGCCTGCACTCCTGCCGGTGTGGAGCATGACGTGTCGGTCAGTGTTTCCTCATAGCCGTTCATCAGAGCCATGGCTGATTGTATCGATATTGGAGAGACACAGGTGTCATATATCTTATATCCAAGAGATACACCTGGGAGGAGGTCGGTTCTGTTGTTTATTTCTTCAATGGCGAAGATCATGGTCTGGGCGAACTGGAATTGGAAGAAATTAACTCTGAAATGACAGAATTTATTATTGCTTAACAGGCTAACCATATGGAGCGCAACTTACAAAGACTATTCAGTAGATTAAAGTTTTAAAATTAAAGTTACACGTACCTGTAAATTGAATTTTATTATTGTATATTATTAAATAATTTGTGCAGTATGAAATATAATTGATATATTCCTTTCAATGGAATCACAGCAGAATCTTAATGTTGAATAAACACCAATACAAAGAGCAGCTAAATGTTAATTCATATTTAACCTCACCTTGAACACTTCAGGGGCTCAGGTTTGCTGTCAAATCTTGTCCTTAATTGAAAATGGGTCTTGTGCAGGGCGAAGTCCCCACCGATGTTGAAGTCTCCGTGTTGATAGAAGCTGGGCTTGGCTGCCCTCCCCAGTATTCTGCATGGTGGGGTCTGTGCTGCAGCCCAGAGGACTGTCAGTGCCAGCAGAATAGTCAGCAGTGCCATCCCACTGCAGGTCTCAGATCCAGCACTGCAGTGCACCAGGTTTAAATACAGCAGCTTTAATTCTCTATTGATTTGTGATTCTCAAAGGCACGACTCAGACAGAGGCAACAGGAAAAGTAAACAATTCCAAGATGCGTTGCGATCTGCACGAGGCAATAGCCTGTGCTTGGCACCCACACTAAAGAAATGATTCAGAATCAGTGCGGCTTTTTAAAGAGTTTCATATTTAGGCTTATGACATTCATACATTTTGTGGAAAATGTTTCCTGCTGTTTTTTTTGTATTTTTTTGTTGAACAACAAAAAGCCATGTGTAGTTATGTCTTATTTTGAATACTTTTTTCATACCCTCTAAATATGACATAGTTGGTATTGGTGAACATGGTGGATGGAGGGCAACTGGCACATTATTGGTTGTGCTGTTATGAATTAGCCCACTAAGAGCTTTGCTGGAATAAGCTGTTAGACTCCATGAGAAAAAGGCTACGAGGCAGGAACTGTAAATAATCAGTGTTCCGGGAGTCAGTTCACGCAACCAGAAGCATGTTCAAAGTCCCACAGAGGGGCAGTCCCTCTGGGCATTTATAACATTGATATCATATCATTCCTGTTTACATTCAGCAATAACAAATCATCACTTACGTTTTATTGGTCCGCCAAATAAGGTTATTGAGATTAGATTTATTCTGTTAGAGAGACTAAACTGATTAGATTTTTTATTTCGAACATGTTAAAAAAAAAATACAGTACTGTGCAAAAGTCTTAGGCACATGTAAAGAAAATCCTTAAGGCGAAAATCCTTTCAAAAAGAATTAAATTAAAAGTTTCTAAATATCAAACAATTCACTACAAAGAACAGTAATCAATAAAAAACAGAATCAAATCAATATTTGGTGTGACCACCCTTTCCCTTTAAAACAGCATCAACTCTCTTCGGTACAATGTTGTTCAGTTTTATAAAAAAATCAGCTGGTGGATTGTTCCAAGCATTTTGGAGAACTTGCCATTGTTTTTTTACAGAATTTGGCTGTCTCGCTTGCTTCTGTCTGTCCAGGTAATCCCAGACAGCCTCGGTGATGTTGAGAACAGGCCTCTGTGGAGACCATACCATCTGTTGCAGAACTCCTTGTTCTTCTTTTCTCTGATGAAAGTTCAATTAAGTTTTTGGAAAATCAATGTTTGGAAATCTACAATTTGCTCTTTTCTACTGACACACTAATGCAGAAGACAAAAAATAAACATCTAAGAAAAAATCTACATAAAAAATCTAGGGTGCCTAAGACATTTGCACAGTACTGTATATATATAAGTAAGAAAAATAAAACAAGAATAACCAAGAAAATTAACAACAAACATACAGCAAACTCACAATAAACAACATAAATAAATATTTCATGTCCGAAAAGGAGTAGGAAGAAGTGAATATTATACCCTTTTTTTTTTTTTTTTTTACATTTTATCAATAAACTTTACGTTAAACATAAATAGTCCAGCTTTCCACCCGGTGTTCACCATACACAACTCAATCAAATCAATGAAGTCAGACAAAAATAAAACATTCAAAACAGAACATGAACAAAACAATCAGAATAAAACAAAACAACACAAATCAAAAATACCCTACACAACCTCTCCGAACCTCCATCCCATATCCATTCAATATGTTATTTTTAAACATTCGTTTAAACTTATTTAATGTTATACATGTTTTCATTTCCTCATTGCAGTTGTTCCATAGAGTAACTCCTTTGATTGTAATACAATGATATTTTGCATTAGTCCTCACTAATTGATTCTTGAACATACAAGTTCCTCTCAAATCGTGTTGACTTTCTCTCATTTGATAGAACTTTTGTATACTATTAGGTAATGATTGTTTTTTTGCTCTGTACATGTACATGATTTGAACCATTTTGAAGTAAACCAGATCTTTCAATTTTAGTGTTTTTAGTCTGAGAAAAAGTGGGTTTGTTAGTTCTCTATAAGTGGTTTTGTTTACGATTCTTATGGCTCTTTTTTGTAGAATGAAGATTAGATTAGTGTTTGTTTTATATGTATTTCCGCACACTTCCACTCAGTAGGTGCTACCACTTTACAATACTGGTGCATAAATAGTGTAATAATCCTTATTGGTTTTAGGAGCAGCTAAATGCTGCCCCCCCTTGAGAGAAACCGAGCTTCGGGCGCCGTCCGACTCCCCAGGGAATCACGTCTTCGTCGGGCGGCGCGAGACAGAATTATCGGATTCCAGGACCAGAGAACCCAAGCCCAGTTGTAGTTGACACCCCTCCATTCTCCCCTGGGTGCTTCCTTCCACAGCCTCTGGTTGTGACCCTTGTGCAGGCGCCGTCACCATCTGGTCCCGCCTCACCTCCATGGGCCTCAACACAGATGCCGTGCTGTTCCCTCCCCGGGACATCCCAGCAGGATCCCGATGGCTCCGGTAGACCCAGCTAGACCCCCAGTGAACATTAGGCTGGCGCCGTAGTGGTCTGGGCGGCTGCCTCGGCGGGTGTGCTGCTCCTCCCTCATCAGGAGTTGCTGGTGGTTCTGGACAAGGGGCAAGATTATTTGAGCCGATCGAAGTGCAACACGATCTCTAACCCTCCCTGCACTGGTACAATTCTATATAGCACTTCAGTAACCCTCTCTAAAATCCTATATGGGCCTTTAAACCGTCTTTGAAGTTTAGGGCACAACCCCCTTTTTCTAACTTTATTCCGGACCCATACCAGCTATCCTTCTGAGTAGTACTGAAAATTTACCTTGATATCAAAAGCAACCTTTTGCTGACCTGATGCCCTAGCCTGGTGCCTCTGCACAGCCTAAACTACCATAGACAAAATCCCTGCTAGGCTTGTCATATATTGATTGGCTAACAAAAACTTCTCCCCATCTCCTAGATGTAACATGATGTCAACTGGTAGCACCATCTCTTGCCCAAATAGCACCTTGTAAGGGGTAAACCCTGTACTGGCATGAACACTGCTGCGGTATGCCATCATAACATAGGGCAGTAATGTATCCCAGTTTGCCTGATTATCCTCCACAAATAAGGACAACATTGACAGAAGAGAGCGGTTAAAGTGATCAATTAACCCATCTGACTGGGGATGGTATGCTGAGGTCCGAGTCCTATGAATGTTTAGCAGTCTACACAACTCCTGAATCAGCTTAGACTCAAAGTTACGACCCTGATCATTGTGAATGCTACGTGGTGCACCAAAGCGACACACCCATTGCTCGGCCAAAACTTTACCAATGGCATGGGCCTCTTGATTAGGGAGGGGAAATGCCTCGTCCATCTAGAAAAATAGTCCCCCACTACAGAATAGACTTATTTTTAACATTTAGTCTCAGGTAGGGGCCCCAAAATATCCAAGGCCACCCGTCCATGAGGCCTTGACACAACAACAGATTGCAGTGGGCGCAAGGGGATGGGCCTTGCATTGTACGTGAGGCACAATCCACACATTCCCTACACCACTGCTTCACATCCCTAAACCACCCAGGCCAGTAGAAATGATCTTTAACTTTTGCCTGTAATTTCTGCACTCCCAAATGCCCCCCGGTTGTCGAATTGTGCAACTGAGCCAACACTCTGGGTACCAATGCGCAGGGAAGGACCACCTGTCCCTGTGAGGCAGCATCTGAATTAGCAGGGGGTACCATCACCAACCAAGGGCCCTGAACCTGTAACTGTGACCATACTGGGGCATACCCCGGTAAAGCAGGATCATCTGGAAATTGTATACAGTGCCCACCCCTTCCCCTCTTGAGATGCATCAACTGCTGTATCTCTATATCCTCTGCCTGAGCTCTGGCTATTTCATCTACCTCAGCACTCTGGTTGGAATCTACTACGTAACCCGCCCCTTGAACGGCTCGTATAACAGAATTGGGAACTGGCTGAATGGCACTATAATTATCTGGCTTTGTAACCGCCTGGCCCCCCTCCATAAACCCTGGAAGTCTAGACAGAGCATCTGCATTAGCATGTAATTTCCCAGGCCTATGCACTATTTGATACTGAAAGTCAGCCAGCTGCTCTACCCACCGTGCTAATTGCCCCTCCAAACCCTGATAATTGTGTAGCCATCGCAGGGAATTATGATCGGTACGCAAAAGGAATTCCTTACCCAGCAAATAGTGCTTAAAATACTTAGTAAAAGACACTATGCTCAGTAGCTCCTTTTTTGTTGTTGCATACTTTCGCTCTGGCACTCAACAGCACCCTCCCTCCCAAGAGTGCTTAACCACCACCAGGACACCTCGCTCAGACACCACCTTTACAGAAAAACTCACATGCAACGCCCGGCTCTGTCTTCTTATTCCGTCTCCCCAGAGTCTCTGCCGGCACTTACAATTGCTCACACCTTTCCACAATAAGTTTGTAATTTGGCAGCCCCGTGCAATTACTCCTTCGGCTCATTTCCATCACAATCCTTTCAAATAGGCTACATGTGAAGTGAACATAGCCTAAATAAAAAATTTTTTTTTTATAGTAGCCTATATAGACCATTAGTCACATTCCCCCCTTGTTTGATTTCGTAGCTCACATTTCGAAGCACATCAAAGCACAAGGAAGGCTGTGAAAGCAATCGCATAACGTAACCGATTGAAGGTGGACCTGCAACACGTTCCAAAAACGGACTTGTCAAGTAAAGGATATATACGGTGAACAGTGAATATTTTTTTCCCTGTGTTTTGGCTCTGTACTCCAGCACTTTGGATGTGAAACGATACAATGAATTTGAGGTACAGACTGTATGCTTTAATTTGAGGGCATTTTCATCCATATTGTAACTGAAGAAGGCTGCAGTACAGGCCTGGCATAGCATCACCAGTGAAGATACCCAGCATCTGATGATTTCTACAGCTCGCAGACTTCAGGCAGTATTGCACGCAAAGGATATGCAACCAAGTATTATTATTTCATAACAACATAATTAATGATTAGGATTAATACACTTTTCCTTTATGTTTTTATGTCACAAGGAATATCTTAAATGCATTAACTGTACAACTCTAAAGTCCCATGAAAGAGACATTTCTTATTTATATTGGTACAGATATTCTGCAATAAAATATTCTTTAGAACTACCACTCAAAAGTCTATGAAAACATGCATGTAAGTTAGGAAAATGAAAGCGTCGCACAACGTTTGGCATTTATACTTCGGGCGACCGTCTGCCAAGAGCGCTCAGTGAAATTATTGAAATTGCAGGTGGAAGAACTTTTAAAACGTATCCATGACAATGAATTTAGGACTGTCCAATCAGACTGTGCGACAAAGCATGACGTTGTCTGCGACATAACAACACTCTAGAGGTGCGCGACACTGAGAAAAAGTGTTGAGCGACAGTTTTTTCAGTTGGAAATACGTAATTTTCGCCATTTGACACTTGTAAGAATGTACGACGAAGCATAAATTAGGCTTAAGGCTGCATGTGTAGAACCACACAGTCTTTCATGGTTTAATCCATTCAAATAGTTTTATTGTGATATAACACCATAGCACAGTTTGTTTTTCAGATTTTCTCACATTATCTTACATATTGCTGAATACAATCCCACACTGGAGATGCAGGACCCTGTTCACATATCACAATTGATTTGTTAGATTGATATACAAACCCCAATTCCAAAAAAAGTTTGGACAGTATGTAAAATGCTCATGAAAGCAGAAAGCACTGATTTGTAAATTATATTTTATATATATTTAATTGAAAACAGTACAAAGAAAAGATATTTAAAGGGTAAGTTCGCTATTTTGGACCTTGGACCCTATTTGCGGTCCGTCTTCCATGAACTTGACCCATGAAGTCCATTTTTTCGCTGATCGGTCCAGTATTGAGTTCGCTACAGATTTCCTGTAGGCTCTTACTGGGCTACAATAGAAGTCAATGGGGCAATTAGAAATGTTCGATAAATGTGCTTTCATGTACAATAAATGAGACGGGAAGCTCAGGGTGTATTGTTACCGGTCTCAGTATGCTCTCCTGTGAAATGTATCTCAATCCGAACATTTTTACGTGCTTGGCATGGCTTGGAAGTAAGCATTTCTCTGTTGCTTGTTTTCGCTGCTCCCGCGGAGTACTATGTGTCGGGGGTAGGGGAGCGGGAAGGTGTGCCGGCCGTTTACGAAACTATCTAGTTGAGCAGTCTGCGTTTGTTTACCTGCAGCAACGTAGGCTACAATTTCCACAAAAAAACTTGGATGATGGATGACTATAATGATTACGAAGACGAAGAATTTGATTTTGACTGACGTTACTGGCTACAGATTTGAGCCAGAATACACGGACACGGAACTACAAGAGATGGATGATAAGAGAGCAAGAGAAGAGAGAGAGGGTGAAGTTGCGCAGGTAATGTTATCCGAAGTCAGTGCGAGGTAGTGCGGTCGGAGAAATAGTTCTGTTTCAAATGGAACTGTTGTTTCAACGTTCGGTTTGCGTTTGCGATAGCCTACATTTCACAGGAGAGCATACTGAGACCGTAAGAATACACACTGAGCTATAAAAGCACATTTGTCGTTGTTTTTCCATAACATTTCTAATTGCCCCGTTGACTTCTATTGTAGCCCAGTGAGAGCCTACAGGAAATCTGTAGCGAACTCAATACTGGACCGCAAATAGGGTCCAAGGTCCAAAATAGCGAACTTACCCTTTAATGTTTTGCCTTATCAACTTTATTGATTTTTGTAATTATACGCCAATTCCAAATTTGATGCCTGCAACACATTCCAAAAAAGTTGGGACAGGGGCAAAAAAAGACTGGGAAGTTAAAAAAAACACCTGTTTGGAACATTCCACAGGTAAACATAATAACTATCATAACTGGGGGGGAAAATTATATCTTATTTTCAGGTTTTTTTTTAATTTTTACAAGCAATATTATAACATATCTGCATTTGAATGGATCTCTATGGGAATTGGGGGGTGGGACTAGATTAAGCTGTAAATTACACGGGAATAGTATGGAACCTGTTTACCTGTGGAACAGGTGTTTTTTGATCTTTCCAGTCTTTTTTTTTTTGCCCCTGTCCCAACTTTTTTGGAATGTGTTGCAGGCATCAAATTCAGAATTGGCGTATATTTACAAAAATCAATAAAGTTGATGAAGTAAAACATTAAATATCTTTTCTTTGTACTGTTTTCAATTAAATAAAAGAGAATTACAAATCAGTGCTTTCTGCTTTTATGTGCATTTTAAGAACTGTCCGAACCTTTTTAGAGTTGGGGTTTGTACATGTATGACCTGTTTTACCAGGTTTTATGCATAATGTTTAAATGAGCACTGAGACAGTTAAAAACATATTTGAATTATATTAGTATTCAGTACAAGAACTTTTCATATTACTGCAAATTATGAATGCACTACAGTGTTTCCCCCAGGTTGTCATTTTATATTTTTAGGCAGGGCGGCCTGCATGCATGGTAGGGGAAACGCTGCACTAAATGAATGGTAACAATAGAATGAACCAGTTGTAATGGTAGTTGAAAATGAGTCAGCCCTCTAAGCTACAAAGGGCTTGCTGAAGTTCTTGAGGCCATTAAGCGAACACGGGTTCATAAACATAATTTCTTTCATAATATATCTTGTGAACCTTATGTAACGGAAGAGAAATTACATTGTTATTTTACATATTATGGCTCTCTGGTCCAGTAACGTACAACATTCTCCTGGGTATAAACTTGTGTGGGCAATCATTGAGATTTCACATCTGTTTTTCCCATTATATGTTTTCTCGTATTTTGCTCAGGTCTGAATAATATCATGTAACATTTTGGAAGAAAGATACAGAACAGCAGGCCAAAACTAGATGCTAAAATTGCAAAGATCTCCACAGCTACAGTGAACTTTCCAGGTGAGCTGACATAAGCTGGTATAAAGGTGATCCAGACTGCAGAGAATATGAGCATGCTGAATGTGATGAATTTGGCTTCATTGAAGTTGTCAGGCAGCTTTCGAGCCAGAAAAGCTAAAACAAAGCACAATATAGAGAGGAGTCCAATATAACCCAGTACAGCCCAGAACCCCACTGCTGATCCTACATCACATTCTAGAATGATCTTTTCTTTGTAGTGCTTCATGTTCTTGTTGGGGAAAGGAGGGGATATTGTTAACCAAAGCACACAAATAAGGATCTGTATGAGAGTGAAAGCAAGAACACTCAGTCTCTGCTGCAGAGGCCCAA
This sequence comes from Synaphobranchus kaupii, assembly GCA_029718625.1. Lineage (NCBI taxonomy): Eukaryota > Metazoa > Chordata > Actinopteri > Anguilliformes > Synaphobranchidae > Synaphobranchus > Synaphobranchus kaupii. The sequence goes on from CM056378.1 coordinate 2,344,423, forward strand.
AACACTTCATGATATTACTGCCTGGAAGTGTAGCTCTGAAGGCCATTAACACCACAAGTGTTTTCCCCAGAACAGAAGAGATGCAGAGGACAAAGGTGATCCCAAACGCAGTGTGGCGCAGCATACAGGACCACACAGAGGGCCGGCCAATGAAGGTAAGAGAGCAAAGGAAACACAGCTTCAATGAAAAGAGCAGCAGGAAGCTCAGCTCTGAGTTGTTGGCTTTCACAATGGGTGTTTCCTTCTTTAAAAAGAACAACACAGCCACTAATGCTGTTACACACGCTCCAAATATAGAACAAATAACAAGCACTATTCCCATAATTTCTTGAAAGGATAGAAATTCAACAGCCTTTAAAACACAATGATCTTTTTTGGCATTAGACCAGTATTCTTCTGGGCATTGAATACAGTCATTAGCATCTGTAATAGAAAATTGAATATCATGATTAGGAAACTAATCGAGATATTGTTCAGAGCAAACAGCTCTGACTGAATATTGATAAAGAGCACAATTTAAGAATGTTCTGTGGAACCTGGTTAAAGTTGTGAATTACCTGTAGTATTGCTGATTTCTCCCTCAGCACAGGGCACACAGTCATAGCAGCAGACAGGCCTTCCTCTCTGCACAGCCTTCCGAGTGCCTGGGGGACAGCTCTCACTGCACACTGACCTGGGTTTCTGTGCAACATGTTTCAACTCATAACTTAGCTCCCATGGAAAATGTGACGTGCATTATTTTCAACACTTCTTTATATAGAACATCAAAGAATGGATTCTACAGTATATTCTTCCAACATTTGTGATGTCTTTTTTTTTTTTTTTTTTTTTTTTTTTACAATTGCAGCGTGCATTTTACAGTCTGGTGAATGAGTTGCTTCAATTTGATCAAATAAACTCTTTATCAGTGCAAAAAGCTGCATACAGCTGCTTAAATAAAAGCAGCTGTATGCATATTAAATAAATGTGCTGTTATCAGAACAAACTTTCGGAAAGTGCATGAACACTTACCTGTGTTTCCCCACCTGCCCAAACCATACTAACTGGACTCATCACAAACTGCTGACCAGATGGTAAAGAGGCGTCATAGTAGCCAACCACTCTGAACTCTACTGCACCATCAGGACCAAGCTGCCAGTTCAGCACATCATATCTGGCTGCCGGGTCTCCATTACTGTCAAAGGAGACTTTCTCTCCAGTTTCCAAAATGAAATTTACTTTTTTCAGAGCCTCAAGAATCTGTAGAGGAACAATGATTTAAGCTGAGAAATTCTTGCTTGGCTTTGTTCATAATGAGGATTTTATTAACTATGTAAGTAGGGTTTATTGAGTTACCTGCCAGGGCTCCGTTTGCACACTGTTTGTACAGCCTTGATGGGCTGTACATGCCAGCAGATCATGTAGAGAATGAGCAACAGCGTATACTGCTTTGTAAACATTGTAGGAGATTCTCAGCTCTGATACATCAGTGTATTGGTTTTCCAGTTCACTCAAGCGCTCAGATCCAGTACAGGGGTTAAAGTGTGTTTGACTGTTTTCAATTGTTAGGGAACATTGAAATGCATTTTCCCAAAAGTCTATAACAGCAAGGTTTGCTGGCTGTTGTGAGGGGTGAAGTTTTAATAAGAACCCTTTTAAGCCTTTTATTTTGCCTTTCGTGACAGAAAAGCCAATAGACCCTCCCAGTATTCTATAACTTGTTGGTGTTGCTAGATTGCTTGCTGTTATCCAGTCCTCACTGCCTACCATTTGTAAACCAGTAATGTTCTGCAGAGTCAGTTTCTGTAGTAAACCCACCATCTCAATTTCAGATAAAAATGCTACAAGTACCTTTGCAGTGCCTCTTTTGATAATATCTACAACCTTCAGTAATTTTTCTGGCTCTATATTCAGAAAAGTCTCCGAATACTCAATACAGATCCCTTCTTCTTGAGCAGCTTTTATAAATGTGGCCATCCCGTTGTTGCCATAGGTATTGTCACTTCTCACTGCTCCTATCCAGGTCCAGCCAAAGTGCTTCATCAGCTGAGCCAGTGCTCTGCTCTGGAAATAGTCACTGGGAATGGTTCTGAAGAATGAGGGGAACCTATTCCTGTTGCTCAGACATGCACATGTTGCAAAGAAACTGATCTGGAAATAAAATACACAGTAAAAGTTAAAACACATGAAAAATTAAAGCACATGAAAACATATGAGCATAATGAATAGATATTTAAATTAATAATTTGAGTGATAATAAGATTTGTGTTAAGGTTGGGACAATACCACCTTTTTCAGTAGTCCGAGTACTCACTTTTGCCGATACCGAGCACTGATACGAGTACTTTTGATATTCTTTAATTATAATTTTCAGTTACCACAATAATGAGATTGCTAACTTTTGAAAACACTGTTTATTTTTTTAATTAATTGATGCATTCATACAAATAAAATAGAACAATTGATAAAATGCAAGGTCATCCATTTTATACAAAATAAAACTGGCAAATAATAAGCTGACTTTGTAATGAGGCATGACGTGTGAGGTGGGAGGAGCCAAACGCAGCAAGGGGATTCTTTAAGCCCTAAGGCCACTCAGGCGGGAAACCCCGCAGTTACGGGAGGAGACAAGACAAAGAACACACGTACCAAAGCTACTGACCGGCTCACTGTCACACACTAATGAGTAGAAGCGCAAACGCCAAGTTTTCAGCAAGAAAACCAAACAAGACCAATGGAACAGAGCACAAGGTTCCCATACTTCTACGAGCAAAGTGACAGAAGAAAGAGCCAGAAACAACAAACGCCCTGTCTCGGCAACGAGATGCATAAGACAGGCGAGTAGCATAAATGGTACACATAAAACACACACAACCAACAAACACTGAAAACGAATACGAATTAGTATACCAAGAGGCGAAAGGAATGGGGATCTAACGTTCCAAGGCTACTCTCGAAGGCTCGCAGTCAAACGCAAACATGTCCACAGCATCGCCCAAGCTCCATATAAGGAGAGACACACCCGGAGAACGAACAGAACTACAATTCCGAACAAAATCATTCCGCAGGTGAAAAGGACGAACAGGACAGCAGCACTGAACATCACTGGCTAAAAGACCAACACGAGTTTGATAGAGAATAAAAGCCGTGCCTCTTGGTAAAGAGGAATGTAACAAGAAGGCGAAGGAACAGAGATAACGTTCCGTGGCTACTTCCATAAGACTCGCAGTCAAACGCAAACATGTCCATAGCATCGTCCAAGCTCCATATAAGGAGGGACACACCCGGAGAACAAACAGAACTACAGTTCCGAACAAAATCGTCCCGCAGGTGAAAAGGACGAACAGGACAGCTGCACCAGACATCACCGGCCAAAAGACTAACACGAGTTAAATAGAAAAGAAATGCCATGCCTCTTAATAAAGAGGAATGTAACGAGGCGAAGGAACAGAGATAACGTTCCATGGCTAGTTTCATAGGCTCGCAGTCAAATCCAGAAAACATAAAGGTGTAAACGCCCGATCTCCCAGAAGAGAGAAACATTTTACAGGCGAGCCGATGGAGCACCGTCATCCCATAACTTTACTAGCAAAGTGACTAACAGAAGCTTGGTAGAAAATAAACTCCCTAGCCTCTCAATAATGGGAAATGTAATGAGGCGAAAAGAACAGAGCTAACGTTGTAAGACTATTTTCAGAAGCGCGCAGTCCACACATGTCCACAACATCACCCAAGCTCCATATAAGGAGAGACTCACCCGGAGAACGAACAGAACTACAGTTCCGAACAAAATCGTCCCACAGGCAAAAAGGGCGAACAGGACAGCTGCAACAAAAGACCAACGCAACCTTAATAGAAAATAGCACACACTGCCTCTCAGTAACAGGAAATGTAACGAGGCGGAGGAACAGAGATAACGTTCCATGGTTACTTTCATAAACGCGCAATAAAACACAAACATGTCCAGAACATCGCCCAAGCTCCAAATAAGGAGAGACTCACCCGGAGAACGAACAGAACTACAGTTCCGAACAAAATCGTCCCACAGGTAAAAAGGGCGAACAGGACAGCTACACCGGACAAAAATGACTAACGCAAACTTAATAGAAAATAAGCGGCCTGCCTCTAAGAAAAAATAAAGCCCTAAAGTCAGTATGATACAAACGCCCTGTCTCTTAGTAAAGGGCAAAAGATCTAGGCAAAACGACAAACAAAGGACAGACCAGAAAGCGGAGACTGAAATGAGCACACAAAACAGGAATTCAACCTGAAAGCTCAAAGCACAAACGCAAGTACCGCAAAACTCCAATAAAAGCACAACAGAGCAAAACGGTCTCCTTAAAAACCTAGATCTAATCATATGAGTAAACAATCAACAATCAATATCGAAGCCCAGAACGAAAGGAACATGGGCTTAAATAGCTCACCGGAATTACATGCCCAGCTGTGAACGCTGATTAAACTTACTCCGTGAAAAGAAGGAACGGAGCCAAAACTCCACCAACAGAGCTGCGCCCACGTGTGGCGACCGAGGAACACGACCGCAAGGGAAAAAGGGTAATAAACCATGACAGACTTGATGACTGTTTTTCATTGTGTGTTGTTTAAATCAATCAAAATACACTGTTGAGCTGATAACACAAAATCTTGGATCACACATCAGGATCACTGTGTTTTTAGTTAACAACTGCTCAGCCCCATTGAGGGGGCAACTATCACATTAGTAAGTCATTAGTAGAATACTCTTATCTATTTCATTGATGTAAAAAGTTTTAAAAAACATGACTTTTTTTTTTACAATTCACGCCACAACATTTTGAACAATCATTCTCATTGAAACAAACATTTTTGCGCAATTAATTCAGAGGCTACGTGTAGGCGAATTCAAAAACCGAGATAGCATATGTTATGACACCTAGACTATGCTAATTCACAAATAGCATATAGGCTAAGAGAAAAATGTTTCAATTGATTTAAACAAATTTTTAAAAAAAAACATTGATGCTCCAAAAACAAGCCCTCCAAACTTATATGCATGGGTCTAATAAAATAGAGGGGTTCAATTTCACTTTGTAAAAAAAAATATATATACAGTGAGCACCATAATTCATTGGACAGTGCCACATTTTTTGTTATTTTGGTTCTGTACTCTAGCACTTTGAGTTTGAAAGGATACAATGACCATTAAAGTGCAGACTGTCAGCTTTAATTTGAGGGTATTTTCATCCACATCGGATGAACCGTTTAGAAATTATAGAACCTTTTGTACATCGTCCCCCGCCATTTAAAAAATTAAAAAATATTGGACAGTTTAACATAATGGAGAATAAAGTAATAATTTTTAATATTTGGTCGCATATCCTTTGCATGCCATGACTTCCTGATGTCTGTGACCCAACAATATTAAAAGACTCTTGATATCTTATTTTCTGGTACTCTTACAAGCGATACTATAACTTCTCTGCATTTGAATGGATCTCTATGGGAATTGGGGGGTGGGACTAGATTTAGCTGTAAATTACCATGTAACAGTATGGAACACATGGTTGGCTAAATGGCTCTACGTCATCAAGGGTCTGATGTATCAAACAAGCCCTAAACCATCACTCTGCTGACAGATATGTCATCCATATCTACTGCATTTCTGACATCAGAAACACCTGTGAAACCATTTGTCCCAAACATTATGGTGCTCTCAAATGGGGGTGCTGTAATTTTGACACGGTGAAACAAATTTACAAAAAAAATACCCTTTCATAAAAGCTGAGAATGCACTTTAACCACATGCAACGTGGTTGATTACATATTATTTAAAATGATGGAGTAAGGAGCCAAATCAAGAAAAAACATGCCTTTGTCCCAAGGAAAGAGAGAGAGAGAAAAGAATATAATTTAATTGTGACAATGGAAAACACCTGCGTTATTCAGCAGAAAACACCTAGATCATCAGGATTACATTTTAGGGACTTATCAGTTGTGTTTGTTGTAAGTAAACGTTGAAATATAATTAATAACAAAAAACTATGTTTTAAGTGTGAAGTTTGGCTTGGTCAAAAGCCGCAAAAGACAGGAAATTCAAATGAGCACCACCAAGCCAAACTCTCAGCTCTATGCACTGTCAGGGATTTCCAGTACTCCATTTTTTTATATCTGACTGCTCTACAGTTCTGTAGCTATGTTGGTCTACTGTATTTCAAACAACATGCACTCATCACTGGGCAAACCTCCTCTCAAATAGCCTAAATGCTAATTTCTTTAATGTACTTAATTCTATGAAAACGGCTTAACAAATCCTTCCCATATTTGTTTTATGTTGAGATATTGATGAGATAAGTTGATCTGCCAAGTTGCTTGGTAATTGGTGCTAAAAAGGTTGAGATATGGACGGGTGAAATTTGGGTTTTAACTTGTAAGTTGCAACCATATAATTTTATTTTTGTGTTTGACATGATCAAATTATATAAGCAGATGGGACAAATATGTTTGTAATGGTATCATTCATCATCAACTTTTAAATATTATAATATTTTCCGAAAGTATTATTATTTTTTTTTAACGGTACATTATCACAAGAGAAGACCTGCTTAGAAGACCCAAACATAATACATAACTAATCTCATTTCACTTACATATCAGTGATGTACTCCCTGGGAGCATGTAGAAAGGAGAAAAGGAACTCTTACCACTGGAATTTTAAATAGTCCAACAGTTGTTGCAATTACAATGGCCTTTGTCGAAGTAGACGCCCCAATAATGGCCTGCACTCCTGCCGGTGTGGAGCATGACGTGTCGGTCAGTGTTTCCTCATAGCCGTTCATCAGAGCCATGGCTGATTGTATCGATATTGGAGAGAGACAGGTGTCATATATCTTATATCCAAGAGATACACCTGGGAGGAGGTCGGTTCTGTTGTTTATTTCTTCAATGGCAAAGATCATGGTCTGGGCGAACTGGAATTGTTTGAAATTAACTCTGAAATGACAGAATTTATTATTACTTAACAGGCTTACCATATGGAGCGCAACTTACAAAGACTATTCAGTAGATTAAAGTTTTTAAATTAAAGTTACACGTACCTGTAAATTGAATTTTATTATTGTATATTATTAAATAATTTGTGCAGTATGAAATATAATTGATATATTCCTTAGTTTCAGTTAAATCACAGCAGAATCTTAATGTGGAATAAACACCAATACAAAGATAAGATAAGAGCGTCTGCCAAATGACTAAAATGTAAAGAGCAGCTAAATGTTAATTCATATTTAACCTCACCTTGAACACTTCAGGAACTCAGGTTTGCTGTCAAATCTTGTTCTTAATTGAAAAAGGGTCTTGTGCATGGCGAAGTCCCCACCGATGTTGAAGTCTCCGTGTTGATAGAAGCTGGGCTTGGCTGCCCTCCCCAGTATTCTGCATGGTGGGGTCTGTGCTGCAGCCCAGAGGACTGTCAGTGCCAGCAGAATAGTCAGCAGTGCCATCCCACTGCAGGTCTCAGATCCAGCACTGCAGTGCACCAGGTTTAAATACAGCAGCTTTAATTCTCCAACGATTTGTGATTCTCAAAGGCACGACTCAGACAGAGGCAACAGGAAAAGTAAACAATTCCAAGATGCATTGCGATCTGCACGAGGCAATAGCCTGTGCTTGGCACCCACACTAAAGAAATGATTCAGAATCAGTGCGGCTTTTTAAAGAGTTTCATATTTAGGCTCATGACATTCATACCTTTTGTGGAAAATGTTTCCTGCTGTTATTTTTGTATTTTTCCAAGAATCTAAAACTAATGTTGAACAACAAAAAGCCATGTGTAGTTATGTCTTATTTTGAATACTTTTTTCATACCCTCTAAATATGACATAGTTGGTATTGGTGAACATGGTGGATGGAGGGCAACTGGCACATTATTGGTTGTGCTGTTATGAACTAGCCCACTAAGAGCTTTCGTGGAATAAGCTGTTAGACTCCATGAGAAAAAGGCTACGAGGCAGGAACTGTAAATAATCAGTGTTCCGGGAGTCAGTTCACGCAACCAGAAGCATGTTCAAAGTCCCACAGAGGGGCAGTCCCTCTGGGCATTTATAACATTGATATCATATCATTCCTGTTTACATTCAGCAATAACAAATCATCACTTGTTACGTTTTACTGATCCGCCGAATAAGGTTATTGAGATTAGATTTATTCTGTTAGAGAGACTAAACTGATTAGATTTTTTATTTCGAACATGTTAAAAAAATATATATATATATAAGTAAGAAAAATAAAACAAGAATAACCAATAAAATTAACAACAAACATACAGCAAACTCACAATAAACAACATAAATAAATATTTCATGTCCGAAAAGGAGTAGGCAGAAGTGAATACTATACCCTTTTTTATTTTTTACATTTTATCAATAAACTTTACGTTAAACATAAATAGTCCAGCTTTCCACCCGGTGTTCACCATACACAACTCAAACAAATCAATCAAGTCAGACAAAAATAAAACATTCGAAACAGAACATGAACAAAACAATCAGAATAAAACAAAACACAAATCAAAAATACCCTACACAACCTCTCCGAACCTCCATCCCATATCCATTCAATATGTTATTTTTAAACATTTGTTTAAACTTATTTAATGTTATACATGTTTTCATTTCCTCATTACAGTTGTTCCATAGAGTAACTCCTTTGATTGTAATACAATGATATTTCGCATTAGTCCTCACTAATTGATTCTTGAACATACAAGTTCCTCTCAAATCGTGTTGACTTTCATTTGAAATAACTTTTGTATACTATTAGGTAATGATTGTTTTTTTGCTTTGTACCTGTACATGATTTGAACCATTTTGAAGTAAACCAGATCTTTCAATTTTAGTGTTTTTAGTCTGAGAAAGAGTGGGGTTGTTAGTTCTCTAAGTGGTTTTGTTTACGATTCTTATGGCTCTTTTTTGTAGAATGAAGATTAGATTAGTGTTTGTTTTATATGTATTTCCCCACACTTCCACTCAGTAGGTGGTAACACTTTACAATACTGGTGCATAAATAGTGTAATAAACCTTCTTGGATTTAGGAGCAGCTAAATGCTCCCCTTGAGAGAAACTGAGCTTCGGGCGCCGTCCGACTCCCCAGGGAATCATGTCTTCATCGGGCGGCGCGAACCAGGATTATCGGATTCCAGGACCAGAGAACCCAAGCCCAGTTGTAGTTGACGCCAAATAAGGACAACATTGACAGAAGAGAGCGGTTAAAGCATTCAATTAACCCATCTGACTGGGGATGGTATGCTGAGGTCCGAGTCTTATGAATGTTTAGCAGTCTACACAACTCCTGAAACAGCTTAGACTCAAAGTTACGACCCTGATCAGTGTGAATGCTACGTGGTGCACCAAAGCGACACACCCATTGCTCGGCCAAAACTTTACCAATGGCATGGGCCTCTTGATTAGGGAGGGGAAATGCCTCGTCCATCTAGAAAAATAGTCCCCCACTACAGAATAGACTTATTTTTAACATTTAGTCTCAGGTAGGGGCCCCAAAATATCCAAGGCCACCCGTCCATGAGGCCTTGACACAACAACAGATTGCAGTGGGGCGCAAGGGGATGGGCCTTGCATTGTACGTGAGGCACAATCCACACATTCCCTACACCACTGCTTCACATCCCTAAACCACCCAGGCCAGTAGAAATGATCTTTAACTTTTGCCTGTAATTTCTGCACTCCCAAATGCCCCCCGGTTGTCGAATTGTGCAACTGAGCCAACACTCTGGGTACCAATGCACAGGGAAGGACCACCTGTCCCTGTGAGGCAGCATCTGAATTAGCAGGGGGTACCTTCACCAACCAAGGGCCCTGAACCTGTAACTGTGACCATACTGGGGCATACCCCGGTAAAGCAGGATCATCTGGAAATTTTATACACTGCCCACCCCTTCCCCTCTTGAGATGAATCAACTGCTGTATCTCTATATCCTCTGCCTGAGCTCTGGCTATTTCATCTACCTCAGCACTCTGGTTGGAATCGACTACGTAACCCGCCCCTTGAACGGCTCGTATAACAGAATTGGGAACTGGCTGATTGTCACTATAATTCTCCGGCTTTGTAACCGCCTGGCCCCCCTTCATAAACCCTGGAAGTCTAGACAGTGCATCTGCATTAGCATGTAATTTCCCAGGCCTATGCACTATTTGATACTGAAAGTTAGCCAGCTGCTCTACCCACCGTGCTAATTGCCCCTCCAAACCCTGAAAATTGTGTAGCCATCGCAGGGAATTATGATCGGTACGCAAAAGGAATTCCTTACCCAGCAAATAGTGCTTAAAATACTTAGCAAAAGTCACCATGCTCAGTACCTCCTTTTTTATTGTTGCATACTTTCGCTCTGGCACTCAACAGCACCCTCCCTCCCAAGAGTGCTTAACCACCACAAGGACACCTCGCTCAGACACCACCTTTACAGAAAAACTCACATGCAACGCCCGGCTCTGTCTTCTTATTCCGTCTCCCCAGAGTCTCTGCCGGCACTTACAATTGCTCACACCTGTCCACAATAAGTTTGTAATTTGGCAGCCCCGTGCAGTTACTCCTCCGGCTCATTTCCATCACAATCCTTTCAAATAGGCTACATGTGAAGTGAACATAGCCTAAATTAAAAAAATAATAATTTTATAGTAGCCTATATGCCTATATAGACCATTAGTCACATTCCCCCCTTGTTTAACTTCTCCTTTCAGCCGTAGCTCACATTTCGAAGCACATCAAAGCACAAGGAAGGCCGTGAAAGCAATCGCATAACGTAACCGATTGAAGGTGGACCTGCAACACGTTCCAAAAACGGACTTGTCAAGTAAAGGATATATACGGTGAACAGTGAATATTTTTTTCCCTGTGTTTTGGCTCTGTACTCCAGCACTTTGGATGTGAAACGATACAATGAATTTGAGGTACAGACTGTATGCTTTAATTTGAGGGCATTTTCATCCATATTGTAACTGAAGAAGGCTGCAGTACAGGCCTGGCATAGCATCACCAGTGAAGATACCCAGCATCTGATGATTTCTACAGCTCGCAGACTTCAGGCAGTACTTGCACGCAAAGGATATGCAACCAAATATTATTATTTCATAACAACATAATTAATGATTAGGATTAATACACTTTTCCTTTATGTTTTTATGTCACAAGGAATATCTTAAATGCATTAAATGTACAACTCTAAAGTCCCATGAAAGAGACATTTCTCATTTATATTGGTACAGATATTCTGCAATAAAATATTCTTTAGAACCACCACTCAAAAGTCTATGAAAACATGCATGTAAGTTAGGAAAATGAAGGCGTCGCACAACGTTTGGCATTTAAACTTCGGGCGACCGTCTGCCAAGAGGGTTCGATTGTCTCTATGGTAACAAGACGACAACCTCTGACCGTTTGTTTACATTTCTGAAAGGCTCCTTGGCAGCGTTCAGTGAAATTATTGAAATTGCAGGTGGAAGAACTTTTAAAACGTATCCATGACAATGAATTTAGGACTGTCCAATCAGACTGTGCGACAAAGTATGACGTTGTCTGCAACATAACAACACTCTAGAGGTGCGCGACACTGAGAAAAAGTGTTGAGCGACAGTTTTTTCATTTGGAAATACGTCATTTTCGCCATTCGACACTTGTCGTAAGAATGTACGACGAAGCATAAATTAGGCTTAAGACTGCATGTGTAGAACCACACAGTCTTTCATGGTTTATTCCATTAAAATAGTTTTATTGTGATATAACATCATAGCACAGTTTGTTTTTCAGATTTTCTCACATTATCTTACATATTGCTGAATACAATCCCACACTGGAGATGCAGGACCCTGTTCACATAATCACAATTGATTTCTCTTAGATTGATATACAAACCCCAATTCCAGAAAGCACTGATTTGTAAATTATCTTTTATATATATTTAATTGAAAACAGTACAAAGAAAAGATATTTAATGTTTTGCCTTATCAACTTTATTGATTTTTGTAATTATACGCCAATTCCAAATTTGATGCCTGCAACACATTCCAAAAAAGTTGGGACAGGGGCAAAAAAAAACTGGGAAGTTCAAAAAAACAAGCCTGTGTTTGACATGCACACACACACACACACACACACACATACACACACTTCAAAGAAATGACTTGGACTCGGGGGCTTTTAAAATGCAGCACACAATATTGCATGTAGTATTTAATCACTGAGCACTGGGGTATTTTAAGCTGGACATAGTTATTGATGTTATTTCTTTCATTGTCAACCATGTTATTCACATTAATAATTTTGTTTATCCTGCAGTTTTATTGGTATTTTTCCTAGAATCTAAAGTTAACGCTGAACAACAAGGCATAGGTAGGCATGTCTTGTTCGTAAACCTCAAAATAAGACCTGGTTTGGTATTTAGGGCCACGTTAAGACACCCAGGAAGTTTTTACCTCATTTGCTGTTTTGGGGTAAAGGCCTGGTTCATGCCCAATTTTCCTTTAATTTCTCTGTACAGCGTCCTTTGTCCTCTGTCGGATTTGCTCCTTTGTTGAACATCTTTGTTGCCTTTCAGAGGCAGAGGGAATTTTCTACTTTTCCCTCCGGTAAGCACTCGGCCAGCCGGTTAACTAACTGGACTCACTGCTGAGCGGGCCATTACAAGCCTCCAGCATCAGCCGTCTCCAGCCTTTCCGAGTCTGTGTCCTTTTTTGTGTCCTTTCACTTCTCTGTACAGTGTCTTTGTGACAGTTCTCTGTAAAAGGCGCTATACAAATAAAATTTAATTTTATTGAATTTAACACAACCCCTCTAAAAAAAAAAACACACATAAGTGCTATGTTCAGGGCTATCGCCTACTTACAAATAAAATGTAGCCAAATCAACAGCCCTCATCTCTGAATTATTGCTGCTCTCAGACAACCGTGCATGACAGAGGAGCAATAGCTTACTGAACGTGAACACAGTATCAGTACTCACTGCCCATATGTAACTACATGAACACAGTATCAGTACTTACTGCCCATATGTAAGTACATGAACACAGTATCAGTACTCACTGCCCATATGTAACTACATGAACACAGTATCAGTACTTACTGCCCATATGTAAGTACATGAACACAGTATCAGTACTCACTGCCCATATGTAACTACATGAACACAGTATCAGTACTCACTGCCCATATGTAACTACATGAACACAGTATCAGTACTCACTGCCCATATGTAAGTACATGAACACAGTATCAGTACTCACTGCCCATATGTAACTACATGAGCACAGTATCAGTACTCACTGCCCATATGTAAGTACATGAACACAGTATCAGTACTCACTGCCCATATGTAAGTACATAAACACAGTATCAGTACTCACTGCCCATATGTAACTACATGAACACAGTATCAGTAGTCACTGCCCATATGTAAGTACATGAGCACAGTATCAGTACTCACTGCCCATATGTAAGTACATGAGCACAGTATCAGTACTCACTGCCCATATGTAAGTACATGAACACAGTATCAGTACTCACTGCCCATATGTAACTACATGAACACAGTATCAGTACTTACTGCCCATATGTAAGTACATGAACACAGTATCAGTACTCACTGCCCATATGTAAGTACATGAACACAGTATCAGTACTTAATGCCCATATGTAAGTACATGAACACAGTATCAGTACTTACTGCCCATATGTAAGTACATGAACACAGTATCAGTACTCACTGCCCATATGTAAGTACATGAACACAGTATCAGTACTTACTGCCCATATGTAAGTACATGAACACAGTATCAGTACTTACTGCCCATATGTAAGTACATGAACACAGTATCAGTACTCACTGCCCATATGTAAGTACATGAACCCAGTATCAGTACTTACTGCCCATATGTAACTACATGAACACAGTATCAGTACTCACTGCCCATATGTAAGTACATGAACACAGTATCAGTACTCACTGCCCATATGTAAGTACATGAACACAGTGTCAGTACTCACTGCCCATATGTAAGTACATGAACACAGTATCAGTACTCACTGCCCATATGTAAGTACATGAACACAGTATCAGTACTCACTGCCCATATGTAAGTACATGAACACAGTATCAGTACTTACTGCCCATATGTAAGTACATGAACACAGTATCAGTACTTACTGCCCATATGTAAGTACATGAACACAGTATCAGTACTCACTGCCCATATGTAAGTACATGAACACAGTATCAGTACTTACTGCCCATATGTAAGTACATGAACACAGTATCAGTACTTACTGCCCATGTGTAAGTACATGAACACAGTATCAGTACTCACTGCCCATATTAAGTACATGAACACAGTATCAGTACTCACTGCCCATATGTAAGTACATGAACACAGTATCAGTACTCACTGCCCATATGTAAGTACATGAACACAGTATCAGTACTCACTGCCCATATGTAAGTACATGAACACAGTATCAGTACTCACTGCCCATATGTAAGTACATGAACACAGTATCAGTACTTACTGCCCATATGTAAGTACATGAACACAGTATCAGTACTTACTGCCCATATGTAAGTACATGAACACAGTATCAGTACTCACTGCCCATATGTAAGTACATGAACACAGTATCAGTACTTACTGCCCATATGTAAGTACATGAACACAGTATCAGTACTTACTGCCCATGTGTAAGTACATGAACACAGTATCAGTACTCACTGCCCATATTAAGTACATGAACACAGTATCAGTACTCACTGCCCATATGTAAGTACATGAACACAGTATCAGTACTCACTGCCCATATGTAAGTACATGAACACAGTATCAGTACTCACTGCCCATATGTAAGTACATGAACACAGTATCAGTACTCACTGCCCATATGTAAGTACATGAACACAGTATCAGTACTTACTGCCCATATGTAAGTACATGAACACAGTATCAGTACTCACTGCCCATATGTAAGTACATGAACCCAGTATCAGTACTTACTGCCCATATGTAAGTACATGAACACAGTATCAGTACTCACTGCCCATATATAAGTACATAAACCCAGTATTAGTAGCCTACTCACTGCCCATATGTAAGTACATGAACACAGTATCAGTACTCACTGCCCATATGTAAGTACATGAACCCAGTATTAGTAGCCTACTCACTGCCCATATGTAAGTACATGAACACAGTATCAGTACTCACTGCCCATATGTAAGTACATGAACCCAGTATTAGTAGCCTACTCACTGCCCATATGTAAGTACATGAACACAGTATCAGTACTTACTGCCCATATGTAAGTACATAAACACAGTATCAGTACTCACTGCCCATATGTAAGTCTACTGCTACTCAACAAACAACTCGCATATGAAGATTAGAACATTTAAATTGTAGCCTAGCACACAGTCATTTGCAACTCAACAATATAATCAACTGTACAATAATATCGCACACCATGAAAACCTGCAGTGAGACAAATCCCTATTAAAATGAAGAGTAGCAATAAGTGCAGGCCTACACAGTGGAGGAGCCACCTGCTTATAGGCCCAATATAGTCTGATAGGCTTAATAATGTAAATAATAACATGTCACATTAAAATTACATTCCAAGCAGGTCAAGGCTTTAATGAAACAGAGGAGTAGTCTACTGTGAAGTCCGTAATGATATAAATGAATCTAGGGTAGTTAAGATTTCTTCCACCGAAGAATTATGTTTGATTTGTAGAAAAGTAGCTCTCCTCCTGATTAATATGAGCTTTCAGCCAACTTTCTACCTGTCGTGGGAGCAGAGATATAGCCCCAAAATACTGTGCATGTACCAGGTACCTGCTTTACTACCATTACACACTGGCCACAATCTATTCGCACAAATAAATTGCACGTTGAAAAATAAAAACAAACTCCTGTATTGTTCATAAAATCATGCACATCAAACGCAAAATTTTGTTTGCGAAAAGGCAGTATTCATTTTATTCGGATCAAGTTTTTTTTCCAGTTTTCGTTTGCGATATTATTTATCTGTCCAATCATAACAGGTCCTCTTGACAGACGTCGCAGCACTGCCACAAACTACACAACAACCAATATGGCGAACCAACTGATTGATTTGTTTTCCTGCATGTAGGCTAGCCTACTCTTTGATTAAAAAAAATAAAAATACAAGGACAGCGATTTGAAGGACACTTTGTGGAAAAGCAGCCGAGCAAATAGGCTATGAGGATGGTGGGTTTATAAATGATTGCAATACACACAACTAGTTATCTGCGAATACGAAAATGATTTGGTAGTCTAGCCTATTGCTATAGCTAGCTACGTTAGTTATTCTATCGTAGCTAGTCTCGTATAGTGTTTTCACCCGCTATAATAACAATTTGGCTAGCAGTCTCGAGGCTATTTGTGCAGTATAATAATAGTAGCATCACTAGAGTAGGCTATCTATGAAAAAACTACAGCTAACGTTAATTGATAGCTTAATTTGATAATTAATTGATAACGATACTCAACTCTTCCTCTCTTTCCCTCCCTCTACCCCACAGGTTAAGGAGAGGATATCTGCTTGTCTGACTGACATCTCTGAGTGGATGGCTACCCATCACCTGAAGCTCAACCTTGACAAGACAGAGCTCCTCTTCATGCCGTACAAGACCTCCCCACTACATGACCTCTCCATCACCGTTGATGGGACCGTGGTGGCTGCCTCCCGCTCTGCAAGGAACCTGGGGGTGGTCCTGGACGACCGGCTGGACTTCAAAGAGCACATCAGGGCGACGGCACGGTCCTGCAGGTTCCTCCTGTACAACATCAGGAGGATTCGACCGTACCTGACCACCTACTCCACCCAGCTTCTTGTCCAGACCATGGTCACCTCACGCCTGGACTACTGCAACTCCCTGCTCGCAAGCCTACCGGCCTGCGCCATTCTGCCTCTTCAACTCATCCAGAATGCAGCTGCCCGGCTTGTGTTCAACCTCCCGAAATTTTCCCACGTAACCCCCCTGCTGAGGTCTCTCCACTGGCTGCCAGTTGCAGCCAGGATCAGGTTCAAAGTTCTGACCCTGGCCTACACTGCAGCAAATAGGACAGGCCCCGCCTACCTGCAGGACTTAATCCAGAACTATGTTCCTGCTCGACCACTTCGCTCTTCTACAGCAGGGCGACTCACTTCCCCCCCTCCGTGTCAAAGGCTCTCGCTTGTCCCGACTGCGGAGTTTTTCCACATTAACACCTCAGTGGTGGAATGAACTTCCCATTCCCCTACGTTCTACTCCAACCCTGCCTGCATTCCGTCGAGGCCTGAAGACACACCTCTTCAGACTCCACCTTGACTGATATCCTCACCTAGGAATATCAGTTCCCTGTTCCCTGTGTTTTCCTGTCTGTTTATTATAGTTTATAATAGTATTTGGAATGGTTTACAATAGCAGTTTATAATGGTATTTGGAATGATTTATAATGGTATAGTTTATAATAGTATTTGGAATGGTTTATAATAGCATAGTTTATAATAGTATTTGGAATGAAAGTGTGGTGTTGCTGATTTGCCCACAGCTTACTGTGAACTACAGTCAACGTTCATTGCTAGGGATAGCTGCTACATTATGCAAAGGATGTGCCTTGCCTTGTCTGTTCTGTAATGATGATGATGTCTCTGTACGCACTTACTGTACGTCGCTTTGGATAAAAGCGTCTGCTAAATAAATAAATGTAAATGTAATGTAAATGTAATTGAATCCTAGGCTACCATATGCTGTAGTCATAGTCGCCTACTATATTTTTTACTATAGACATTTTCATATGGGTGATGAGCTCCTCAGGTTTTTAGCTTAGCTACAGCTAGTTGTCAACTCAGATATTTTAATGCTAGTTAGATCTTGCTGTGATCACATTTCATATGAAAGCAAGATAACAAGCCATTGGCGATTAACAAACAAACACAAGATACGTAGGCCTATTTTATTTTTAGATTTGCAGGCTAAGCTGTCACCGGCTGGATTGTTTGCCTTGGTGAGAACTAGGACGAAAGCTAAAGCGAATTTATCAGATGTAAGGTGAAATACTTCAGTCTAGGCTATTGTAACGTTAGTCTAATTGTTTTTATCGTGTTGTAGCTAAACAAGCTTCCCCTCTCAGCGACAAATTAAGATGAGATATTGTTACGTGGATATATGCCCAGGCCAGGGATAGCCCCGGTCACCTACGTGT
The DNA here is from genome assembly GCA_029718625.1 of Synaphobranchus kaupii. Taxonomy (NCBI): domain Eukaryota; kingdom Metazoa; phylum Chordata; class Actinopteri; order Anguilliformes; family Synaphobranchidae; genus Synaphobranchus; species Synaphobranchus kaupii. Next base: position 2,362,643 of record CM056378.1, read on the forward strand.
GATCTGTGTAGGCTATAACAGTTGGAGACTGGCCAGGGACAGCCACTGTGGGAGGAGTGAAAAGGGGATAAGTTTTAGCCGTCGCACAGTTGTCTGTGTATGCATGGCAAATGAAAAGTGTAAAGTTTTCAACAACAATAAATAAAAACGTATTCCGACTCCTGTGTAGATTTCCTGATCACTGATAGCCTGTAGAATAACGAAGAAAACAGTCTGCCTACTATATCAGTGATAGCCAGAGCACTTCAGTATGAACAACCGTGGCTTTGTGTGAATTTTGCTACGGTAATATAGCCAACTACAGCGCATTTGTTTCTCTATCCACGGTTTCCCCCTAGTGGTGGGTCGTCAATGTCCTAATTATAGTAGGCAATTCGTATTTCACTGAAATTATAAATTAAAATGAATTAAGAACACCTCAAATTTGCGACGCAGGAAAAGTGTAACCGCTTACGAAAACATTAGTGTAGCCTATATCCGTATCAGCCCCTCAGTTGTCAATTCAAGTTATCATTCTCTGCACAATTAGTTTGTTCCTTTGTGGACGTTTGTTGTCACAAGTAATGCCAGTCAACCAGGCGATATCGCATGAGGAACATTTTCTACCACTATGCAGCAGCGGCGCTTTCTTATCAGCAGGCGTTGTGTGTTTCGTGTGTTTAGGTAAAGTGTATATTACTATGCTTGTATATTATAGTTGAGGAGGTAAATAAGTTGACTCCATTTTTTCGTGGAGCAAATTTTTTTAAAGAACCTATTTAATTAATTCCAAAATCGCATCGCGTTTGATGTGCATATATTAGGGTGAATTCAGATAAAGTGGGACACTTTTTGGAATTTTGCCTTCTGTTACCTGTTTCAATATTAGTCCAACACATTTACACAGCACATGATACAATTCTGAAATCCTCAAGATGTTATCTGACCACATAAAAAGAAAAAATGTAGAAATCTTGCTCACAGGATGCGTGACACACCTTTATATTTAATTTGAGCCACAGCACATTTTTTCATCTGCGTTTGGGAATGTGGGACAGCTCATTAGGTAATTTGGGACACCAATTCTTTATAATAAAACCCCAATAACAAGCTATAATGTAGTACATTGCAATATATTTTAATGGTGCACCATGCTTAAATACACTAAGTAAACATCAGGACCCAAGCAAAAAAATATTATACTTTAAGTATACTTTTAGTACGTACTCATCATGTAGTAACTACTCATTTTGTGTTAAACTGGCCACACTTTAAGTACAGGCTAATAAATGCACTAAAGTTGTACTTTTGTAGAACTTCTGTACAACTGTAGTGTACTTACTGTACTTAAGTGTACTAAATTGAGACACGTCTTACAAACTTAAAGTATATTTAAGTATACTAATTGAAAGGGTGATTTGTAGGTATTGGAAATACAATTTTAGATTATGACTACGGTGTTTGAAATATACTTTAAATAGCATTAAAAGTAGTAGCCTATGTGACAGATCGGTTGACGGGAAAAGAGTCAGAATCCAGGGCTGGTGAATAATAGTTTTTTTAATGCAATAATATTGTGGTCCACAAAAACAATGTACAGAGGAAAGCAAAGTTCAGCGCTGCTCATCTGTTGTTCCTTCACATATTTATACCATTTCAAGGAAGGAGGAAGGAGGGGTGAGTACATAGATCACAAGATGCTGGTGCAATGTCAGCAGTCCCCCCCCACTCCACTTCACTTTCTCTGAGTTTTGGGTACATTACACAATCAGTGTCTGATACTCTATCTGTTTTTCAATAAGCATTCTCCCGGAGGAATTAATGACCAACGTCCATTTATACCACTAGGGAAAACAGGTGCTCTAACCCCTTGTCTGTTGGTCTAACTTCCTTCCACCCGACTCCTCTGAGTGAAGGACCCTCAGCCTCTCTGCTTCCCAGGCGTCTCCTTTTCAGAAACCCTGATCACAGAAAGCACTGCTCGCTTACTATCGCATTCGGTTTCAGCTTACAGTGGCCTGACTGTACATTGAGCCGAGCGCGGCGGCCATGTGCTCCACTACAGGGACGCCACTCATGGTCTTACTGCTCTCTGCGACCCGACCGGCCGGTGACCCAGTCGATAGCGATCCCCAGCCCAGTGTCACACCGAGCCCCGTAGTGGTAACCAGCCACCCGGTTGGGAACCGACGGTCTGATCCCTATCCCACTTTGCTATGGGTATAGAAACTTTGACCGTTTTCACCAGCCTTGCCTGTTCACAGAGGTCGTCTCTTACGCCCCTCTGCTAGGTGTGGACTGTCATCCACGTACCACGCAGTGCCTGCATACTTACATGCTACAACTACGCCGATTAGACGGTACCACGGCAGTATGTCAATTCATACTTCATCAGACACGGGGGCCTTCAGTCTTCTCCCCTACACTATACGACCTTTTTGACGTGCCCTCGGAACTTTGCAATTCCGTCGCCGCCTGTTAACCCCTAGGTTCGGGGTGCCTAATCCCCTGCCTAAGGGTTAGACTTATGTAATTAAAACAAAAAGGTTTAACTTATTAATTTTAACTGATACATATCATCATATCTTATTACAACAATTATTATTCAATCATCAATTAGTCATTAATTTCATAGGCTTCATTCGAATAGCCATTGTTAGTACATTCTTATTCTTAAATATATGATTCCCCTTTGACCTAACTCAGAGGCCATAAGGTTAGTCTCGGCACATTGGATAGATCAGAAAAGGGAAGCAAGGGGCCCCTATCTGTCTCTCTCAGTTCCTTAAATCTGAGGGATACACGGAAGGCAGGATGTACCCTGTCATCAGTCTTGCTTCATGCCAATTCGACAACGACACACTCCTTTTAGTTTAATGATTACATACTACGGATAAATGTGCATTAAACATATATTGCAATAAATGGAATGTAAAGAAACACTTAAATCATAGGAATAATACGTGGATTAAACATGTTCTTTAAGCACTTAAAAGATATATATGGTAATCAGCTCAGCATTTTTATTAAGTCCTTTATTCACGGCCCCTCACTATACTATCAAGAGATAAAATAAATTAGGCTATATACCTTTTATAAGTACCCTAAAATATCACTAAATATGTAAAACACTAAAGTACAATTTAATTACATATATTTCCAAATGAATTACACATTTTAAGCATACTTTAAATTAAGTATTAAAAGTATAAGTACACTTGAAACACATTTGGTATACTTAAATTATATTTTTAATATACTTAAGTATAAAATGTCTTTCTCTTGGGGAACTTGATAGAACATTATCTCTAAAGATAAGCTCTAAAACTCATTAACTTATTAACAATCATAACATAGTTCATCTTGACAAAAAAGTTGAGACCACTGACCTAAATATGACTTGACAGCAAAATAAAAAGTATTAGAGTTGCATTACAGTTAATATAGGGTACATTACCATGTACATATGCAAATACTGAGGTTCCCTAAGTATAAAATGGGATAATTTTCCTCCATTAGAATAGCCCAAAACACTGTCCCACATTACCAGAAACATGCTGTCCCACATTTCCTGACTGTTTAGTAATGTGAGACATATAAGAAATGCCTGAATTAAAAAAGTCTAAAGATAATATTTACCACTTTTAAATTTTTTTTGTTGCACAAGTATTTCATATGCATAATTACATCATAATTAGGCACAGTGTATTGTTTATGACAGATTTAGAGCCTTAAAATTAATTCAAGCAAAAGCTTATGTCATTGACCTAACCATGTATTTTGCCGGGAGACCTTCATATATGAAGCTTGCCATGATCATGTGACTTTGATCATGTAGTTTCTCTGCAAGAACCTAGTTACAATTATTTTGATTGGCTCTTGACAGAGCAGGAAATAAACATGTCAAAGCTTAGTTGTCCCACATTACCTGCTGTCCCACAATACCTGAATTCACCCTATATGCGTCAAATTGGCCTCTGAATTATTCGCAATTTTGTGTCGTTTATTCGCGTCGTTCTTGGTGTGTAATGGCCGTTACTGTGAATGGCCAAGAGCGCTTACAGTATATGGTCGATGTCAGACAACAGCAGTCACAGGTCGCCACTCCCACTGAATAACGTTACCAGAGCGGAGGCCGAGGGGCTGGGCTGGGCATTTATTTTACTGCTAGTCCTGCAACGTCTCTTCGAGACTAGAGAGCTGACGTTACTCGCTGGCAAGTTGGCCACTAATGTAACAGTTCGACTGAAAAAATACCACCTCCTTTAACTGAAGTCTCCAGAAAAACAGGGAAAATACGGCCATTAATTTCGGAGAACACAGCCCTTCATTTAGCCTATCTACTTTTGGTATCATGAAAACGTATTAGCTAGCCTCACCAGAAGTCTGCAACACTTAGGTCTGTTACCTACGTATGGTAACTGCCACAATGCCAACTGAAATGGAAATGTTTGCTGCAATGAGTGGTACCGGGGCAGTTTCATGCCGAAACAGTCCTGGATTGGCATGGCTTTCAGCTATGAATCTGGCCGTGTATTCGGGCTGAAAAGAAAAAGCCTTCCACCTACAGAAAAATCTAGTAATATATTAAAAACATTGCAATTTTCTAAATGGCAAAAAGCTGGTGTGTGGCTTAGCTACTGCATGGCAAATCCCCCCCTCCATATTTGCACCTTTCTTTAATGCCAAGAAGCCATGGCTAACAACAGCTAATACACTAGCCCAGAAAAAATACATTGCTTCTCTAATCGAATGCTCAAAGTGAAACTGTTCGATTATGGTCAGTTTGCTAATGTTAGTCTACTTTTCATGGTCATGGATCAGCCATAGATTACTCCTGGCGGGGGCACTGCTGCTACATGTATATGTAAACGGCTTGCATGAGTAATACTCCACATGTAAGAATATAGAGGCATATTACCTACAATACTAACTTAGATTTGTTTACTTTCATAATTTAGGTCAAAATAAAGTACCACAAATGCAAAGAAATCTTGGAAAAATGCAAAAAAACAAAACAAAAAGAAAACAATTATATGCTTTAGTTTGCAATGAACTACTGAGAGCTACATATCTAAATCAGGTAAAACTATACTTTTCCTTGATACTCAACTCCTTGTCCACAATTGTGAGGGTGATATACAGAACTACTAAAGATTTATGACACAAAATGTAGACAATGTACCCTGTTGTCCCTTAACGTCTCCAAATCTATCCAAAATAGCTAAATTGTGCTCTGCTGTAAATCATAAAATAATGATATATTTAACTACAAATCAACTGTTTTGGTTCATAAAACTCACTTTTGCATCATTTTCAAGTGGGAATTACTATCTTCTAATCAGTATTGGGGGATAGATATCTATGGGTCCAAAAACCTATCCAAAACCTGTCATAAAATTTATAAAATAATCTATCTATTATAAAGCATATACACATTCATACTCACTCCAAGGAAAATGTTACATTCATCAAAGCACATATGTATAGTAAATTGGAATTAGTATTTTCCAGGCCCTAAGTGACAAGTATAACCCAGGGAAATATGAATATGCCATAGTCTATATTATGTATGATAAGATTAGGTTAAAATAATATTCCACCAGAAGGAAAATGCTGTCAAATGTTCTAGCTTCAGGGCAAAGATAAAATATGCCTGGGCCATCCCAATATATAAATGTTCATATACACCTGTGATGAGTTTAGAAACATTAGAACTTTTGAGAATGTACTTCCTTGGTAGTTAAAGGTTGTATCAGCGATTTTGGGTGGAAACATAAATGATCACATTCATCTGATTTTTCCTCACGATCCGCTAGCTGCCCGCCCCATAAGCAGGCCGTCAAAAAACCGCGTCTCTGTAGGCAGCCTATGCTCCGAGATCGTACACAAAAACAAATGGTACTACCAACCACTCAAAACCAAAATAAACAGTATTCCAACCAATCACAATGATCTGCACAAACGCTAATACTCTTATCTCGCTGAAATCTTGACGGATTTACAAACGGTTTGGTTTCTTACAAACGTTATTAACGTGGTTATAATTCTGGATGCTTGAACACTATTTTTTAAAACATAACATAATTATTCATAAGTATGTTTGTTTGGGATTTCGCTTCAGAAGTGACGTCACCCAAAATCGCTGATACAACCTTTAATAAGGTTAGCTACCATTTATTTGGTATGCGTTCTCCATTTACATTCTGATTTGTTTTCTTCAAGTAATAAGAAATAACATTGATGGGTTGTCTTTGCAGAGCAGGTTGAGTTTTGCATGCTTGATCCGATAATGTTATGGCCTGGTTGACGCTACCATGAAAATGGAACATTTGTGTAAATGTTACTACGATCCAGAAAGTTGGCAGAGCAACTTTTTCCAGAATACTAACTGTGGCTCTCATTGACATGGCCCATAAATGCTAACATTCTGGAACATTGCCGGATTAAGCCTAATTTATACTTCGTCGTACGCCCTTACAAGAAGTGTCGAATGAGGAAAATGAAGGCGTTGCACGACGTTTGGCAGTTATACTTCGGGCGACCGTCTGCCAAGAGGGTTTGATTGTCTCTATGGTAATGAGACAACAACCTCTGACCGTTTGTTTACATTTCTAAAAGGCTACTTGGCAGTGCTCGGTGAAATTATTGAAATTGCGGAGGTGGAAGAACTTTTAGAACGTATCCATGACAATGAATTTGGGCGTTCCATCTGGCTGTCCAATCAGACTGTGCGACAAAGTATGATGTTGTCTGCGACATAATAACACTCTAGAGGTGCGCGACACTGAGAAAAAGTGTCGAGGGACAGTTTTTTCAGTGGGAAATACGTAATTTTCGCCATTCAACACTTGTCGTAAGAATGTACGACGAAGCATAAATTAGGCTTAAGGCTGCATGTGTAGAACCACACAGTCTTTCATGGTTTATTCCATTCAAATAGTTTTTATTGTGATATAACACCATAGCAGTTTGTTTTCCAGATTTTCTCACATTATCTTACATATTGCTGAATACAATCCCACACTGGAGATGCAGGACCCTGTTCACATATCACAATTGATTTCTGTTAGATTGATATACAAACCTCAATTCCAAAAAAGTTTGGACACAGTATGTAAAATGCTCATAAAAGCAGAAAGCACTGATGTGTAAATTATCTTTTATATATATTTAATTGAAAACTATACAAAGAAAAAATATTTAATGTTTTGCCTTATCAACTTTATTGATTTTTGTAATTATACGCCAATTCCAAATTTGATGCCTGCAACACATTCCAAAAAAGTTTGGAACATTCCACAGGTAAACAGGTGATACTATCATAAGTAGATTAAGCTGGTGATGCACTACAGTGTTTCCCCCAGGTTGTCTTTGTAGGCGCGGTGGGGGGGGGGGGGGGGGGGGGGGGGGTTAGGGGTTTACTTTTGCTTTCCTAAGTTAACGTAACATAAATAAATCCATTATTCCTGGCGTGGCCCAGAATCAACACACTGATTAACGGCATTTTATATTTTCAGGCAGGGCGGCCCGCATGCATGGTAGGGGAAACCCTGCACTAAATGAATGGTAACAATAGAATGAACCAGTTGTAATGGTAGTTGAAAATGAGTCAGCCCTCTAAGCTAGAAAGGGCTTGCTGAAGTTCTTGAGGCCATTAAGCGAACACGGGTGCATAAACATAATTTCTTTCATAATATATCTTGTGAACCTTATGTAACGGAAGAGAAATTACATTGTTATTTTGCATATTATGGCTCTCTGGTCCAGTAACGTAAAACATTCTCCTGGGTATAAACTTGTGCGGGCAATCACTGAGATTTCACATCTGTTTTTCCCATTATATGTTTTCTCGTATTTTGCTCAGGTCTGAATAATATCATGTAACATTTCGGAAGAAAGATACAGAACAGCAGGCCAAAACTAGATGCTAAAATTGCAAAGATCTCCACAGCTACAGTGAACTTTCCAGGTGAGCTGACATAAGCTGGTATAAAGGTGATCCAGACTGCAGAGAATATGAGCATGCTGAATGTGATGAATTTGGCTTCATTGAAGTTGTCAGGCAGCTTTCGAGCCAGAAAAGCTAAAACAAAGCACAATATAGAGAGGAGTCCAATATAACCCAGTACAGCCCAGAACCCCACTGCTGATCCTACATCACATTCTAGAATGATCTTTTCTTTGTAGTGCTTCATGTTCTTGTTGGGGAAAGGAGGGGATATTGATAACCAAAGCACACAAATAAGGACCTGTATGAGAGTGAAAGCAAGAACACTCAGTCTCTGCTGCAGAGGCCCAAACAACTTCATGACATTACTGCCTGGAAGTGTAGCTCTGAAGGCCATTAACACCACAATTGTTTTCCCCAGAACAGAAGAGATGCAGAGGACAAAGGTGATCCCAAACGCAGTGTGGCGCAGCATACAGGACCACTGAGAGGGCCGGCCGATGAAGGTAAGAGAGCAAAGGAAACACAGTTTCAATGAAAAGAGCAGCAGGAAGCTCAGCTCTGAGTTGTTGGCTTTCACAATGGGTGTGTCCTTCTTTATAAAGAAAAGCACAGCCACAAATGCAGTTACACATGCTCCAAATATGGAAACAATAACAAGCACTATTCCCATAATTTCTTGAAAGGATAGAAATTCAACAGCCTTTAAAACACAATGATCTCTTTTGGCATTAGACCAGTATTCTTCTGGGCATTGAATACAGTCATTAGCATCTGTAATAGAAAATTGAATATCATGATTAGGAAACTAATCGAGATAATGTTCAGAGCAAACAGCTCTGACTGAATATTGATAAAGAGCACAATTTAAGAATGTTTTTGTAGCCTGGCTAAAGTTGTCAATTACCTGTAGCATTGCTGATTTCTCCCTCAGCACAGGGCACACAGTCATAGCAGCAGACAGGCCTTCCTCTCTGCACAGCCTTCCGAGTGCCTGGGAGACAGCTCTCACTGCACACTGACCTGGGTTTCTGTGCAACATGTTTCAACTCTTAACTTAGCTCCCATGGACAATGTGACGTGCATTATTTTCAACACTTCTTTATATAGAACATCAAAGAATGGATTCTACACTATATTCTTCCAATATACATGTGTGATGTCTTTTTTCATTTTTTTTTCACGATTGCAGCTTGCATTTTACAGTCTGGTGAAAGAGTTGCTTCAATTTTGTGAAATAAACTCTTTATCAGTGCAAAAAGCTGCATACAGGCACACAGCTGCATAGATGTGCTGTTATCAGAACACATTTTCAGAAAGTGCATGAACACGTACCTGTTTTTGCCCACCTGCCCAAACCATACTAACAGGACTCATCACAAACTGCTGACCAGATGGTAAAGAGGCATCATAGTAGCCAACATCTCTGAACTCTACTGCACCATCAGGACCAAGCTGCCAGTTCAGCACGTCATATCTGGCTGGCGGGTCTCCATTACTGTCAAAGGAGAGTTTCTCTCCAGTTTCCAAAGTGAAATTTACTTTTTTCAGAGCTTCAAGAATCTGTAGAGGAACAAGGATTTAAGCTGTGAAATTCTTGCTTGGCTTTGTTCATAATGAGGATTTTATTAAAGGTTGTATCAGCGATTTTGGGTGACGTCACTTCTGAAGCGAAATCCCAAACAAACATACTTATGAATAATTATGTTATGTTTTAAAAAATAGTGTTCAAGCATCCAGAATTATAACCACGTTAATAACGTTTGTAAGAAACCAAACCGTTTGTAAATCCGTCAAGATTTCAGCGAGATAAGAGTATTAGCGTTTGTGCAGATCATTGTGATTGGTTGGAATACTGTTTATTTTGGTTTTGAGTGGTTGGTAGTACCATTTGTTTTTGTGTACAATCTCGGAGCATAGGCTGCCTACAGAGACGTGGTTTTTTGACGACCTGCTTATGGGGCGGGCAGCTAGCGGATCGTGAGGAAAAATCAGATGAATGTGATCATTTATGTTTCCACCCAAAATCGCTGATACAACCTTTAACTATGTAAGTAGGGTTTATTGAGTTACCTGCCAGGGCTCTGTTTTGACACTGTTTGTACAGCCTTGATGGGGTGTACATGCCAGCAAGTCATGTAGAGAATGAGCAACAGCGTATACTGCTTTGTAAACATTGTAGGAGCCTCTCAGCTCTGATAAATCAGTGTAATGGTTTTCCAGTTCACTCAAGCTCTCAGATCCAGTGCACGGGTTAAAGTGCGTTTGACTGTTTTCAGTTGTTAGGGAACATTGAAATGCATTTTCCCAAAAGTCTATAACAGCAAGGTTTGCTGGCTGTTGTGAGGGGTGAAGTTTTAATAAGAACCCTTTTAAGCCTTTTATTTTGCCTTTCGTGACAGAAAAGCCAATAGAACCTCCCAGTATTCTATAACTTGTTGGTTTTGCTACATCGACTCCTGTCGTCCAGCCGTCACTGCCTACCATTTGTAAACCAGTAATGTTCTGTAGATTCAGTTTCTGTAGTAAACCTATCATATCAACTTCAGCTAAAAATGCTACAATTACCTTTGCAGTGCCTCTTTTGATAATATCTACAACCTTCAGTAATTTCTCTGGCTCTATATTCAGAAAATTCTCTGAATACTCAATGCAGATCCCTTCTTCTTGAGCAGCTTTTATAAATGTGGCCATCCCGTTGTTGCCATAGGTATTGTCACTTCTCACTGCTCCTATCCAGGTCCAGCCAAAGTGCTTCACCAGCTGAGCCAGTGCTCTGCTCTGGTAATAGTCACTAGGAATGGTTCTGAAGAATGAGGGGAACTTATTCCTATTGCTCAGACATGTACATGTTGCAAAGAAACTGATCTGGAAATAAAATACACAGTTTTTTCAACAACAGTTTAAAATTTTTTTTTTTTTTAATTAAAGCATATGAAAACATATGAGCATAATAAATATATATTTTTATTCATAATTGAGTGCTAATAAGATTTGTGTTAGGGTTGGGACAATACCACTTTTTTGAGTCCGAGTACTCACTTTTGCCGATAGCGAGCACTGATACGAGTACTTTTGATATTCTTTTATTATAATTTTCAGTTACCACAATAATGAGATTGCTAACTTTTGAAAACACTGTTTATTTTCTTTAATTAATTGATGCATTCATACAAATAAAATAGAACAATTGATTAAATGCAAGGCTTTAAGGTCATCCATTTTATACAAAATAAAATTGGCAAATAATAAGCTGACTTGACTGTTTTTCATTGTGTGTTGTTTAAATCAATCAAAATAAACTGTTGAGCTGATAAGACAAAATCTTGGATCACACCAAAGGATCACTGTGTTTTTAGTTCACAACTGCTCAGCCCCATTGAGGGGGCACCTATCACATTAGTGAGTCATTCGTAGAATACTCTTATCTATTTAATTGATGTCAAAAGTTTTAAAAAACTTGAAAACGCACTTTAAAAAAAAAAAGAATAATTCACGCCACCTGTTGATTATTTAGCTACTAAAACATTTTGAACAATCATTCTCATTGAAACAAACATTTTTGCACAATTAATTCCGAGGCTACGTGTAGGCGAATTCAAAAACTGAGATACCATATGTTATGACACCTAGACTATGCTAATTCACAAATTGCATATAGGCTAAGAGAAAAATGTTTAAATTGATTTAAACTAATTTTTAAAAAAAACATTGATACTCCAGAAACAGGCCCTCTAAACTTATATGCATGGGTCTAATAAAGGAGAGGGGTTCAATTTCACTTTCCAAAAAATATATATATATACAGTGAGCACCATAATTCATTGGACAGTGCCACATGTTTTGTTATTTTGGTTCTGTACTCTAGAAATTTGAGTTTGAAAGGATACAATGACAATTAAAGTGCAGACTGTCAGCTTTAATTTGAGGGTATTTTCATCCACATCGGATGAACCGTTTAGAAATTATAGAACCTTTTGTACATCGTCCCCCGCCATTTTCGGGCATCAAAAAATATTGGACAGTTTAACATAATGGAGAATAAAGTAATCATTTTTAATATTTGGTCGCATATCCTTTGCATGCCATGACTTCCTGATGTCTGTGACCCAACAATATTAAAAGACTCTTGACATCTTATTTTCTGGTACTCTGGTACTACAAGCGATACTACACTGCCCGGCCAAAAAAAAAGTCGCAGTTGCACCAGTCATGCATAGTGCCCACTGTACAAGCCTCTGGAGGCAGTGTTATGATCTGGGGTTGCTTCAATTGGTCAGGTCTAGGCTCAGCAACGTTATGCAGCAAAAAAAAAAGCTGAGTACCTGAATGTACTGAATGACCAGGTTATCCCATCAATGGGCATATTCCAGGACGACAATGCCAAGATTCATCGGGCTCAAATTGTGAAAGAGTGGTTCAGGGAGCATGAGGAATCATTTTCACACATGAATTGGCCACCAGAGTCCTGACCTTAACCCCATTGAAAGTCTTTGGGATGTGCTGGAGAAGACTTCACGGAGTGGTTCGACTCTCCCGTCGTCAATACAAGATCTCGGCCAAAAATTTATGCAAGTCTGGACGGAAATAAATGTTGTGACGTTGCATAAGGTTGTCGAAACAATGCCACGACGAATGCGCGCCATAATCAAGGCTAAAGGCGGTCCAACAAAATATTACAGTGTGCGACTTTTATTTTGGCCGGGCAGTGTATACCCTCTCTGCATTTGAATGGATCTCTATGGGAATTGGTGGGTGGGACTAGATTTAGCTGTAAATTACCATGGAACAGTATGGAACACATGGTTAGCTAAATGGCTCTACGTCATCAAGGGTCTGATGTATCAAACAAGCCCTAAACCATCACTCTGCTGACAGATATATCATCCATATCTACTGCATTTATGTCATCAGAAACACCTGTGAAACCATTTGTCCCAAACATTATGGTGCTCTCAAATGGGGGTGCTGTAATTTTGACATGGTGAAACAAATTTATAAAAAAATACCCTTTCATAAAAACTGAGAATGCACTTTAACCACATGCAACGTGGTTGATTACATATTATTTAAAATGATGGAGTACGGAGCCAAATCAAGAAAAAACATGCCTTTGTCCCAAGGAAAGAGAGAGAGAGAAAAGAATATCATTTAACTGTGACAATGGAAAACACCTGCGTTATTCAGCAGAAAACACCTAGATCATCAGGATTACATTTTAGGGACTTATCAGTTGTGTTTTTTGGAAGTAAACGCTGAAATATAATTAATAACAAAAAACTACGTTTTAAGTGTGAAGTTTGGTTTGGTCAAAAGCCGCAAAAGACAGGAAATTAAAATGAGCACCACCAAGCCAAACTCTCAGCTCTCTACACTGTCAGGGATTTCCAGTACTCCATTTTTTATATCTGACTGCTCTACAGTTCTGTAGCTATGTTGGTCTACTGTATTTCAAACAACATTCACTCATCACTGGGCAGATTGGTTCAAACCTTCTCTCAAAGAGGCTAAATGCAATTTTTTTTAATGTACTTAATTCTATGAAAACGGCTTAACAAATCTTTCCCATATTTGTTTTATGTTGAGATATTGATGAGATAAGTTGCTTGGTAATTGGTGCTAAAACGGTTGATATGGACGGGCGAAATTTGGGTTTTAACTTGTAAGTTGCAACCATATAATTTTATTTTTGTGGTTGACATGATCAAATTATATAAGCAGATGTGACAACTATGCTTGTAATGGTATCATCGTAAACTTTTAAATATTATAATATTTTCCGAAAGTATTTTTTTTTTTTTTTAACGGTACATTATCACAAGAGATAACCTGCTTAGAAGACCCAAACATAATACATAACTAATCTCATTTCTCTTACATATCAGTGATGTACTCCCTGGGAGTATGTAGAAAGGAGAAAAGGAACTCTTACCACTGGAATTTTAAATAGTCCAACAGTTGTTGCAATTACAATGGCCTTTGTCGAAGTCGACGCCCCAATAATGGCCTGCACTCCTGCCGGTGTGGAGCATGACGTGTCGGTCAGTGTTTCCTCATAGCCGTTCATCAGAGCCATGGCTGATTGTATCGATATTGGAGAGACACAGGTGTCATATATCTTATATCCAAGAGATACACCTGGGAGGAGGTCGGTTCTGTTGTTTATTTCTTCAATGGCGAAGATCATGGTCTGGGCGAACTGGAATTGGAAGAAATTAACTCTGAAATGACAGAATTTATTATTGCTTAACAGGCTAACCGCAACTTACAAAGACTATTCAGTAGATTAAAGTTTTAAAATTAAAGTTACACGTACCTGTAAATTGAATTTTATTATTGTATATTATTAAATAATTTGTGCAGTATGAAATATAATTGATATATTCCTTTCAATGGAATCACAGCAGAATCTTAATGTTGAATAAACACCAATACAAAGAGCAGCTAAATGTTAATTCATATTTAACCTCACCTTGAACACTTCAGGGGCTCAGGTTTGCTGTCAAATCTTGTCCTTAATTGAAAATGGGTCTTGTGCAGGGCGAAGTCCCCACCGATGTTGAAGTCTCCGTGTTGATAGAAGCTGGGCTTGGCTGCCCTCCCCAGTATTCTGCATGGTGGGGTCTGTGCTGCAGCCCAGAGGACTGTCACTGCCAGCAGAATAGTCAGCAGTGCCATCCCACTGCAGGTCTCAGATCCAGCACTGCAGTGCACCAGGTTTAAATACAGCAGCTTTAATTCTCCAACGATTTGTGATTCTCAAAGGCACGACTCAGACAGAGGCAACAGGAAAAGTAAACAATTCCAAGATGCGTTGCGATCTGCACGAGGCAATAGCCTGTGCTTGGCACCCACACTAAAGAAATGATTCAGAATCAGTGCGGCTTTTTAAAGAGTTTCATATTTAGGCTCATGACATTCATACCTTTTGTGGAAAATGTTTCCTGCTGTTATTTTTGTATTTTTCCAAGAATCTAAAACTAATGTTGAACAACAAAAAGCCATGTGTAGTTATGTCTTATTTTGAATACTTTTTTCATACCCTCTAAATATGACATAGTTGGTATTGGTGAACATGGTGGATGGAGGGCAACTGGCACATTATTGGTTGTGCTGTTATGAACTAGCCCACTAAGAGCTTTCGTGGAATAAGCTGTTAGACTCCATGAGAAAAAGGCTACGAGGCAGGAACTGTAAATAATCAGTGTTCCGGGAGTCGGTTCACGCAACCAGAAGCATGTTCAAAGTCCCACAGAGAGGCAGTCCCTCTGGGCATTTATAACATTGATATCATATCATTCCTGTTTACAATAACAAATCATCACTTGTTACGTTTTACTGATCCGCCAAATAAGGTTATTGAGATTAGATTTATTCTGTTAGAGAGACTAAACTGATTAGATTTTTTATTTCGAACATGTTAAAAAAAAATATATATATATAAGTAAGAAAAATAAAACAAGAATAACCAATAAAATTAACAACAAACATACAGCAAACTCACAATAAACAACATAAATAAATATTTCATGTCCGAAAAGGAGTAGGCAGAAGTGAATACTATACCCTTTTTTATTTTTTACATTTTATCAATAAACTTTACGTTAAACATAAATAGTCCAGCTTTCCACCCGGTGTTCACCATACACAACTCAAACAAATCAATCAAGTCAGACAAAAATAAAACATTCGAAACAGAACATGAACAAAACAATCAGAATAAAACAATCAGAATAAAACAAAACACAAATCAAAAATACCCTACACAACCTCTCCGAACCTCCATCCCATATCCATTCAATATGTTATTTTTAAACATTTGTTTAAACTTATTTAATGTTATACATGTTTTCATTTCCTCATTACAGTTGTTCCATAGAGTAACTCCTTTGATTGTAATACAATGATATTTCGCATTAGTCCTCACTAATTGATTCTTGAACATACAAGTTCCTCTCAAATCGTGTTGACTTTCATTTGAAATAACTTTTGTATACTATTAGGTAATGATTGTTTTTTTGCTTTGTACCTGTACATGATTTGAACCATTTTGAAGTAAACCAGATCTTTCAATTTTAGTGTTTTTAGTCTGAGAAAGAGTGGGGTTGTTAGTTCTCTAAGTGGTTTTGTTTACGATTCTTATGGCTCTTTTTTGTAGAATGAAGATTAGATTAGTGTTTGTTTTATATGTATTTCCCCACACTTCCACTCAGTAGGTGGTAACACTTTACAATACTGGTGCATAAATAGTGTAATAAACCTTCTTGGATTTAGGAGCAGCTAAATGCTCCCCTTGAGAGAAACTGAGCTTCGGGCGCCGTCCGACTCCCCAGGGAATCATGTCTTCATCGGGCGGCGCGAACCAGGATTATCGGATTCCAGGACCAGAGAACCCAAGCCCAGTTGTAGTTGACGCCAAATAAGGACAACATTGACAGAAGAGAGCGGTTAAAGCATTCAATTAACCCATCTGACTGGGGATGGTATGCTGAGGTCCGAGTCTTATGAATGTTTAGCAGTCTACACAACTCCTGAAACAGCTTAGACTCAAAGTTACGACCCTGATCAGTGTGAATGCTACGTGGTGCACCAAAGCGACACACCCATTGCTCGGCCAAAACTTTACCAATGGCATGGGCCTCTTGATTAGGGAGGGGAAATGCCTCGTCCATCTAGAAAAATAGTCCCCCACTACAGAATAGACTTATTTTTAACAGTTGTCTCATAGGGGTCCCAAAATATCCAAGGCCACCCGTCCATGAGGCCTTGACACAACAACAGATTGCAGTGGGGCGCAAGGGGATGGGCCTTGCATTGTACGTGAGGCACAATCCACACATTCCCTACACCACTGCTTCACATCCCTAAACCACCCAGGCCAGTAGAAATGATCTTTAACTTTTGCCTGTAATTTCTGCACTCCCAAACGCCCCCCGGTTGTCGAATAGTGCAACTGAGCCAACACTCTGGGTACCAATGCACAGGGAAGGACCACCTGTCCCTGTGAGGCAGCATCTGAATTAGCAGGGGGTACCTTCACCAACCAAGGGCCCTGAACCTGTAACTGTGACCATACTGGGGCATACCCCGGTAAAGCAGGATCATCTGGAAATTTTATACACTGCCCACCCCTTCCCCTCTTGAGATGAATCAACTGCTGTATCTCTATATCCTCTGCCTGAGCTCTGGCTATTTCATCTACCTCAGCACTCTGGTTGGAATCGACTACGTAACCCGCCCCTTGAACGGCTCGTATAACAGAATTGGGAACTGGCTGATTGTCACTATAATTCTCCGGCTTTGTAACCGCCTGGCCCCCCTTCATAAACCCTGGAAGTCTAGACAGTGCATCTGCATTAGCATGTAATTTCCCAGGCCTATGCACTATTTGATACTGAAAGTTAGCCAGCTGCTCTACCCACCGTGCTAATTGCCCCTCCAAACCCTGAAAATTGTGTAGCCATCGCAGGGAATTATGATCGGTACGCAAAAGGAATTCCTTACCCAGCAAATAGTGCTTAAAATACTTAGCAAAAGTCACCATGCTCAGTACCTCCTTTTTTATTGTTGCATACTTTCGCTCTGGCACTCAACAGCACCCTCCCTCCCAAGAGTGCTTAACCACCACAAGGACACCTCGCTCAGACACCACCTTTACAGAAAAACTCACATGCAACGCCCGGCTCTGTCTTCTTATTCCGTCTCCCCAGAGTCTCTGCCGGCACTTACAATTGCTCACACCTGTCCACAATAAGTTTGTAATTTGGCAGCCCCGTGCAGTTACTCCTTCGGCTCATTTCCATCACAATCCTTTCAAATAGGCTACATGTGAAGTGAACATAGCCTAAATTAAAAAAATAATAATTTTATAGTAGCCTATATGCCTATATAGACCATTAGTCACATTCCCCCCTTGTTTAACTTCTCCTTTCAGCCGTAGCTCACATTTCGAAGCACATCAAAGCACAAGGAAGGCCGTGAAAGCAATCGCATAACGTAACCGATTGAAGGTGGACCTGCAACACGTTCCAAAAACGGACTTGTCAAGTAAAGGATATATACGGTGAACAGTGAATATTTTTTTCCCTGTGTTTTGGCTCTGTACTCCAGCACTTTGGATGTGAAACGATACAATGAATTTGAGGTACAGACTGTATGCTTTAATTTGAGGGCATTTTCATCCATATTGTAACTGAAGAAGGCTGCAGTACAGGCCTGGCATAGCATCACCAGTGAAGATACCCAGCATCTGATGATTTCTACAGCTCGCAGACTTCAGGCAGTACTTGCACGCAAAGGATATGCAACCAAATATTATTATTTCATAACAACATAATTAATGATTAGGATTAATACACTTTTCCTTTATGTTTTTATGTCACAAGGAATATCTTAAATGCATTAAATGTACAACTCTAAAGTCCCATGAAAGAGACATTTCTCATTTATATTGGTACAGATATTCTGCAATAAAATATTCTTTAGAACCACCACTCAAAAGTCTATGAAAACATGCATGTAAGTTAGGAAAATGAAGGCGTCGCACAACGTTTGGCATTTAAACTTCGGGCGACCGTCTGCCAAGAGGGTTCGATTGTCTCTATGGTAACAAGACGACAACCTCTGACCGTTTGTTTACATTTCTGAAAGGCTCCTTGGCAGCGTTCAGTGAAATTATTGAAATTGCAGGTGGAAGAACTTTTAAAACGTATCCATGACAATGAATTTAGGACTGTCCAATCAGACTGTGCGACAAAGTATGACGTTGTCTGCAACATAACAACACTCTAGAGGTGCGCGACACTGAGAAAAAGTGTTGAGCGACAGTTTTTTCATTTGGAAATACGTCATTTTCGCCATTCGACACTTGTCGTAAGAATGTACGACGAAGCATAAATTAGGCTTAAGACTGCATGTGTAGAACCACACAGTCTTTCATGGTTTATTCCATTAAAATAGTTTTATTGTGATATAACATCATAGCACAGTTTGTTTTTCAGATTTTCTCACATTATCTTACATATTGCTGAATACAATCCCACACTGGAGATGCAGGACCCTGTTCACATAATCACAATTGATTTCTCTTAGATTGATATACAAACCCCAATTCCAGAAAGCACTGATTTGTAAATTATCTTTTATATATATTTAATTGAAAACAGTACAAAGAAAAGATATTTAATGTTTTGCCTTATCAACTTTATTGATTTTTGTAATTATACGCCAATTCCAAATTTGATGCCTGCAACACATTCCAAAAAAGTTGGGACAGGGGCAAAAAAAAACTGGGAAGTTCAAAAAAACAAGCCTGTGTTTGACATGCACACACACACACACACACACACACATACACACACTTCAAAGAAATGACTTGGACTCGGGGGCTTTTAAAATGCAGCACACAATATTGCATGTAGTATTTAATCACTGAGCACTGGGGTATTTTAAGCTGGACATAGTTATTGATGTTATTTCTTTCATTGTCAACCATGTTATTCACATTAATAATTTTGTTTATCCTGCAGTTTTATTGGTATTTTTCCTAGAATCTAAAGTTAACGCTGAACAACAAGGCATAGGTAGGCATGTCTTGTTCGTAAACCTCAAAATAAGACCTGGTTTGGTATTTAGGGCCACGTTAAGACACCCAGGAAGTTTTTACCTCATTTGCTGTTTTGGGGTAAAGGCCTGGTTCATGCCCAATTTTCCTTTAATTTCTCTGTACAGCGTCCTTTGTCCTCTGTCGGATTTGCTCCTTTGTTGAACATCTTTGTTGCCTTTCAGAGGCAGAGGGAATTTTCTACTTTTCCCTCCGGTAAGCACTCGGCCAGCCGGTTAACTAACTGGACTCACTGCTGAGCGGGCCATTACAAGCCTCCAGCATCAGCCGTCTCCAGCCTTTCCGAGTCTGTGTCCTTTTTTGTGTCCTTTCACTTCTCTGTACAGTGTCTTTGTGACAGTTCTCTGTAAAAGGCGCTATACAAATAAAATTTAATTTTATTGAATTTAACACAACCCCTCTAAAAAAAAAAACACACATAAGTGCTATGTTCAGGGCTATCGCCTACTTACAAATAAAATGTAGCCAAATCAACAGCCCTCATCTCTGAATTATTGCTGCTCTCAGACAACCGTGCATGACAGAGGAGCAATAGCTTACTGAACGTGAACACAGTATCAGTACTCACTGCCCATATGTAACTACATGAACACAGTATCAGTACTTACTGCCCATATGTAAGTACATGAACACAGTATCAGTACTCACTGCCCATATGTAACTACATGAACACAGTATCAGTACTTACTGCCCATATGTAAGTACATGAACACAGTATCAGTACTCACTGCCCATATGTAACTACATGAACACAGTATCAGTACTCACTGCCCATATGTAACTACATGAACACAGTATCAGTACTCACTGCCCATATGTAAGTACATGAACACAGTATCAGTACTCACTGCCCATATGTAACTACATGAGCACAGTATCAGTACTCACTGCCCATATGTAAGTACATGAACACAGTATCAGTACTCACTGCCCATATGTAAGTACATAAACACAGTATCAGTACTCACTGCCCATATGTAACTACATGAACACAGTATCAGTAGTCACTGCCCATATGTAAGTACATGAGCACAGTATCAGTACTCACTGCCCATATGTAAGTACATGAGCACAGTATCAGTACTCACTGCCCATATGTAAGTACATGAACACAGTATCAGTACTCACTGCCCATATGTAACTACATGAACACAGTATCAGTACTTACTGCCCATATGTAAGTACATGAACACAGTATCAGTACTCACTGCCCATATGTAAGTACATGAACACAGTATCAGTACTTAATGCCCATATGTAAGTACATGAACACAGTATCAGTACTTACTGCCCATATGTAAGTACATGAACACAGTATCAGTACTCACTGCCCATATGTAAGTACATGAACACAGTATCAGTACTTACTGCCCATATGTAAGTACATGAACACAGTATCAGTACTTACTGCCCATATGTAAGTACATGAACACAGTATCAGTACTCACTGCCCATATGTAAGTACATGAACCCAGTATCAGTACTTACTGCCCATATGTAACTACATGAACACAGTATCAGTACTCACTGCCCATATGTAAGTACATGAACACAGTATCAGTACTCACTGCCCATATGTAAGTACATGAACACAGTGTCAGTACTCACTGCCCATATGTAAGTACATGAACACAGTATCAGTACTCACTGCCCATATGTAAGTACATGAACACAGTATCAGTACTCACTGCCCATATGTAAGTACATGAACACAGTATCAGTACTTACTGCCCATATGTAAGTACATGAACACAGTATCAGTACTTACTGCCCATATGTAAGTACATGAACACAGTATCAGTACTCACTGCCCATATGTAAGTACATGAACACAGTATCAGTACTTACTGCCCATATGTAAGTACATGAACACAGTATCAGTACTTACTGCCCATGTGTAAGTACATGAACACAGTATCAGTACTCACTGCCCATATTAAGTACATGAACACAGTATCAGTACTCACTGCCCATATGTAAGTACATGAACACAGTATCAGTACTCACTGCCCATATGTAAGTACATGAACACAGTATCAGTACTCACTGCCCATATGTAAGTACATGAACACAGTATCAGTACTCACTGCCCATATGTAAGTACATGAACACAGTATCAGTACTTACTGCCCATATGTAAGTACATGAACACAGTATCAGTACTTACTGCCCATATGTAAGTACATGAACACAGTATCAGTACTCACTGCCCATATGTAAGTACATGAACACAGTATCAGTACTTACTGCCCATATGTAAGTACATGAACACAGTATCAGTACTTACTGCCCATGTGTAAGTACATGAACACAGTATCAGTACTCACTGCCCATATTAAGTACATGAACACAGTATCAGTACTCACTGCCCATATGTAAGTACATGAACACAGTATCAGTACTCACTGCCCATATGTAAGTACATGAACACAGTATCAGTACTCACTGCCCATATGTAAGTACATGAACACAGTATCAGTACTCACTGCCCATATGTAAGTACATGAACACAGTATCAGTACTTACTGCCCATATGTAAGTACATGAACACAGTATCAGTACTCACTGCCCATATGTAAGTACATGAACCCAGTATCAGTACTTACTGCCCATATGTAAGTACATGAACACAGTATCAGTACTCACTGCCCATATATAAGTACATAAACCCAGTATTAGTAGCCTACTCACTGCCCATATGTAAGTACATGAACACAGTATCAGTACTCACTGCCCATATGTAAGTACATGAACCCAGTATTAGTAGCCTACTCACTGCCCATATGTAAGTACATGAACACAGTATCAGTACTCACTGCCCATATGTAAGTACATGAACCCAGTATTAGTAGCCTACTCACTGCCCATATGTAAGTACATGAACACAGTATCAGTACTTACTGCCCATATGTAAGTACATAAACACAGTATCAGTACTCACTGCCCATATGTAAGTCTACTGCTACTCAACAAACAACTCGCATATGAAGATTAGAACATTTAAATTGTAGCCTAGCACACAGTCATTTGCAACTCAACAATATAATCAACTGTACAATAATATCGCACACCATGAAAACCTGCAGTGAGACAAATCCCTATTAAAATGAAGAGTAGCAATAAGTGCAGGCCTACACAGTGGAGGAGCCACCTGCTTATAGGCCCAATATAGTCTGATAGGCTTAATAATGTAAATAATAACATGTCACATTAAAATTACATTCCAAGCAGGTCAAGGCTTTAATGAAACAGAGGAGTAGTCTACTGTGAAGTCCGTAATGATATAAATGAATCTAGGGTAGTTAAGATTTCTTCCACCGAAGAATTATGTTTGATTTGTAGAAAAGTAGCTCTCCTCCTGATTAATATGAGCTTTCAGCCAACTTTCTACCTGTCGTGGGAGCAGAGATATAGCCCCAAAATACTGTGCATGTACCAGGTACCTGCTTTACTACCATTACACACTGGCCACAATCTATTCGCACAAATAAATTGCACGTTGAAAAATAAAAACAAACTCCTGTATTGTTCATAAAATCATGCACATCAAACGCAAAATTTTGTTTGCGAAAAGGCAGTATTCATTTTATTCGGATCAAGTTTTTTTTCCAGTTTTCGTTTGCGATATTATTTATCTGTCCAATCATAACAGGTCCTCTTGACAGACGTCGCAGCACTGCCACAAACTACACAACAACCAATATGGCGAACCAACTGATTGATTTGTTTTCCTGCATGTAGGCTAGCCTACTCTTTGATTAAAAAAAATAAAAATACAAGGACAGCGATTTGAAGGACACTTTGTGGAAAAGCAGCCGAGCAAATAGGCTATGAGGATGGTGGGTTTATAAATGATTGCAATACACACAACTAGTTATCTGCGAATACGAAAATGATTTGGTAGTCTAGCCTATTGCTATAGCTAGCTACGTTAGTTATTCTATCGTAGCTAGTCTCGTATAGTGTTTTCACCCGCTATAATAACAATTTGGCTAGCAGTCTCGAGGCTATTTGTGCAGTATAATAATAGTAGCATCACTAGAGTAGGCTATCTATGAAAAAACTACAGCTAACGTTAATTGATAGCTTAATTTGATAATTAATTGATAACGATACTCAACTCTTCCTCTCTTTCCCTCCCTCTACCCCACAGGTTAAGGAGAGGATATCTGCTTGTCTGACTGACATCTCTGAGTGGATGGCTACCCATCACCTGAAGCTCAACCTTGACAAGACAGAGCTCCTCTTCATGCCGTACAAGACCTCCCCACTACATGACCTCTCCATCACCGTTGATGGGACCGTGGTGGCTGCCTCCCGCTCTGCAAGGAACCTGGGGGTGGTCCTGGACGACCGGCTGGACTTCAAAGAGCACATCAGGGCGACGGCACGGTCCTGCAGGTTCCTCCTGTACAACATCAGGAGGATTCGACCGTACCTGACCACCTACTCCACCCAGCTTCTTGTCCAGACCATGGTCACCTCACGCCTGGACTACTGCAACTCCCTGCTCGCAAGCCTACCGGCCTGCGCCATTCTGCCTCTTCAACTCATCCAGAATGCAGCTGCCCGGCTTGTGTTCAACCTCCCGAAATTTTCCCACGTAACCCCCCTGCTGAGGTCTCTCCACTGGCTGCCAGTTGCAGCCAGGATCAGGTTCAAAGTTCTGACCCTGGCCTACACTGCAGCAAATAGGACAGGCCCCGCCTACCTGCAGGACTTAATCCAGAACTATGTTCCTGCTCGACCACTTCGCTCTTCTACAGCAGGGCGACTCACTTCCCCCCCTCCGTGTCAAAGGCTCTCGCTTGTCCCGACTGCGGAGTTTTTCCACATTAACACCTCAGTGGTGGAATGAACTTCCCATTCCCCTACGTTCTACTCCAACCCTGCCTGCATTCCGTCGAGGCCTGAAGACACACCTCTTCAGACTCCACCTTGACTGATATCCTCACCTAGGAATATCAGTTCCCTGTTCCCTGTGTTTTCCTGTCTGTTTATTATAGTTTATAATAGTATTTGGAATGGTTTACAATAGCAGTTTATAATGGTATTTGGAATGATTTATAATGGTATAGTTTATAATAGTATTTGGAATGGTTTATAATAGCATAGTTTATAATAGTATTTGGAATGAAAGTGTGGTGTTGCTGATTTGCCCACAGCTTACTGTGAACTACAGTCAACGTTCATTGCTAGGGATAGCTGCTACATTATGCAAAGGATGTGCCTTGCCTTGTCTGTTCTGTAATGATGATGATGTCTCTGTACGCACTTACTGTACGTCGCTTTGGATAAAAGCGTCTGCTAAATAAATAAATGTAAATGTAATGTAAATGTAATTGAATCCTAGGCTACCATATGCTGTAGTCATAGTCGCCTACTATATTTTTTACTATAGACATTTTCATATGGGTGATGAGCTCCTCAGGTTTTTAGCTTAGCTACAGCTAGTTGTCAACTCAGATATTTTAATGCTAGTTAGATCTTGCTGTGATCACATTTCATATGAAAGCAAGATAACAAGCCATTGGCGATTAACAAACAAACACAAGATACGTAGGCCTATTTTATTTTTAGATTTGCAGGCTAAGCTGTCACCGGCTGGATTGTTTGCCTTGGTGAGAACTAGGACGAAAGCTAAAGCGAATTTATCAGATGTAAGGTGAAATACTTCAGTCTAGGCTATTGTAACGTTAGTCTAATTGTTTTTATCGTGTTGTAGCTAAACAAGCTTCCCCTCTCAGCGACAAATTAAGATGAGATATTGTTACGTGGATATATGCCCAGGCCAGGGATAGCCCCGGTCACCTACGTGTGATCTGTGTAGGCTATAACAGTTGGAGACTGGCCAGGGACAGCCACCGTGGGAGGAGTGAAAAGGGGATAAGTTTTAGCCGTCGCACAGTTGTCTGTGTATGCATGGCAAATGAAAAGTGTAAAGTTTTCAACAACAATAAATAAAAACGTATTCCGACTCCTGTGTAGATTTCCTGATCACTGATAGCCTGTAGAATAACGAAGAAAACAGTCTGCCTACTATATCAGTGATAGCCAGAGCACTTCAGTATGAACAACCGTGGCTTTGTGTGAATTTTGCTACGGTAATATAGCCAACTACAGCGCATTTGTTTCTCTATCCACGGTTTCCCCCTAGTGGTGGGTCGTCAATGTCCTAATTATAGTAGGCAATTCGTATTTCACTGAAATTATAAATTAAAATGAATTAAGAACACCTCAAATTTGCGACGCAGGAAAAGTGTAACCGCTTACGAAAACATTAGTGTAGCCTATATCCGTATCAGCCCCTCAGTTGTCAATTCAAGTTATCATTCTCTGCACAATTAGTTTGTTCCTTTGTGGACGTTTGTTGTCACAAGTAATGCCAGTCAACCAGGCGATATCGCATGAGGAACATTTTCTACCACTATGCAGCAGCGGCGCTTTCTTATCAGCAGGCGTTGTGTGTTTCGTGTGTTTAGGTAAAGTGTATATTACTATGCTTGTATATTATAGTTGAGGAGGTAAATAAGTTGACTCCATTTTTTCGTGGAGCAAATTTTTTTAAAGAACCTATTTAATTAATTCCAAAATCGCATCGCGTTTGATGTGCATATATTAGGGTGAATTCAGATAAAGTGGGACACTTTTTGGAATTTTGCCTTCTGTTACCTGTTTCAATATTAGTCCAACACATTTACACAGCACATGATACAATTCTGAAATCCTCAAGATGTTATCTGACCACATAAAAAGAAAAAATGTAGAAATCTTGCTCACAGGATGCGTGACACACCTTTATATTTAATTTGAGCCACAGCACATTTTTTCATCTGCGTTTGGGAATGTGGGACAGCTCATTAGGTAATTTGGGACACCAATTCTTTATAATAAAACCCCAATAACAAGCTATAATGTAGTACATTGCAATATATTTTAATGGTGCACCATGCTTAAATACACTAAGTAAACATCAGGACCCAAGCAAAAAAATATTATACTTTAAGTATACTTTTAGTACGTACTCATCATGTAGTAACTACTCATTTTGTGTTAAACTGGCCACACTTTAAGTACAGGCTAATAAATGCACTAAAGTTGTACTTTTGTAGAACTTCTGTACAACTGTAGTGTACTTACTGTACTTAAGTGTACTAAATTGAGACACGTCTTACAAACTTAAAGTATATTTAAGTATACTAATTGAAAGGGTGATTTGTAGGTATTGGAAATACAATTTTAGATTATGACTACGGTGTTTGAAATATACTTTAAATAGCATTAAAAGTAGTAGCCTATGTGACAGATCGGTTGACGGGAAAAGAGTCAGAATCCAGGGCTGGTGAATAATAGTTTTTTTAATGCAATAATATTGTGGTCCACAAAAACAATGTACAGAGGAAAGCAAAGTTCAGCGCTGCTCATCTGTTGTTCCTTCACATATTTATACCATTTCAAGGAAGGAGGAAGGAGGGGTGAGTACATAGATCACAAGATGCTGGTGCAATGTCAGCAGTCCCCCCCACTCCACTTCACTTTCTCTGAGTTTTGGGTACATTACACAATCAGTGTCTGATACTCTATCTGTTTTTCAATAAGCATTCTCCCGGAGGAATTAATGACCAACGTCCATTTATACCACTAGGGAAAACAGGTGCTCTAACCCCTTGTCTGTTGGTCTAACTTCCTTCCACCCGACTCCTCTGAGTGAAGGACCCTCAGCCTCTCTGCTTCCCAGGCGTCTCCTTTTCAGAAACCCTGATCACAGAAAGCACTGCTCGCTTACTATCGCATTCGGTTTCAGCTTACAGTGGCCTGACTGTACATTGAGCCGAGCGCGGCGGCCATGTGCTCCACTACAGGGACGCCACTCATGGTCTTACTGCTCTCTGCGACCCGACCGGCCGGTGACCCAGTCGATAGCGATCCCCAGCCCAGTGTCACACCGAGCCCCGTAGTGGTAACCAGCCACCCGGTTGGGAACCGACGGTCTGATCCCTATCCCACTTTGCTATGGGTATAGAAACTTTGACCGTTTTCACCAGCCTTGCCTGTTCACAGAGGTCGTCTCTTACGCCCCTCTGCTAGGTGTGGACTGTCATCCACGTACCACGCAGTGCCTGCATACTTACATGCTACAACTACGCCGATTAGACGGTACCACGGCAGTATGTCAATTCATACTTCATCAGACACGGGGGCCTTCAGTCTTCTCCCCTACACTATACGACCTTTTTGACGTGCCCTCGGAACTTTGCAATTCCGTCGCCGCCTGTTAACCCCTAGGTTCGGGGTGCCTAATCCCCTGCCTAAGGGTTAGACTTATGTAATTAAAACAAAAAGGTTTAACTTATTAATTTTAACTGATACATATCATCATATCTTATTACAACAATTATTATTCAATCATCAATTAGTCATTAATTTCATAGGCTTCATTCGAATAGCCATTGTTAGTACATTCTTATTCTTAAATATATGATTCCCCTTTGACCTAACTCAGAGGCCATAAGGTTAGTCTCGGCACATTGGATAGATCAGAAAAGGGAAGCAAGGGGCCCCTATCTGTCTCTCTCAGTTCCTTAAATCTGAGGGATACACGGAAGGCAGGATGTACCCTGTCATCAGTCTTGCTTCATGCCAATTCGACAACGACACACTCCTTTTAGTTTAATGATTACATACTACGGATAAATGTGCATTAAACATATATTGCAATAAATGGAATGTAAAGAAACACTTAAATCATAGGAATAATACGTGGATTAAACATGTTCTTTAAGCACTTAAAAGATATATATGGTAATCAGCTCAGCATTTTTATTAAGTCCTTTATTCACGGCCCCTCACTATACTATCAAGAGATAAAATAAATTAGGCTATATACCTTTTATAAGTACCCTAAAATATCACTAAATATGTAAAACACTAAAGTACAATTTAATTACATATATTTCCAAATGAATTACACATTTTAAGCATACTTTAAATTAAGTATTAAAAGTATAAGTACACTTGAAACACATTTGGTATACTTAAATTATATTTTTAATATACTTAAGTATAAAATGTCTTTCTCTTGGGGAACTTGATAGAACATTATCTCTAAAGATAAGCTCTAAAACTCATTAACTTATTAACAATCATAACATAGTTCATCTTGACAAAAAAGTTGAGACCACTGACCTAAATATGACTTGACAGCAAAATAAAAAGTATTAGAGTTGCATTACAGTTAATATAGGGTACATTACCATGTACATATGCAAATACTGAGGTTCCCTAAGTATAAAATGGGATAATTTTCCTCCATTAGAATAGCCCAAAACACTGTCCCACATTACCAGAAACATGCTGTCCCACATTTCCTGACTGTTTAGTAATGTGAGACATATAAGAAATGCCTGAATTAAAAAAGTCTAAAGATAATATTTACCACTTTTAAATTTTTTTTGTTGCACAAGTATTTCATATGCATAATTACATCATAATTAGGCACAGTGTATTGTTTATGACAGATTTAGAGCCTTAAAATTAATTCAAGCAAAAGCTTATGTCATTGACCTAACCATGTATTTTGCCGGGAGACCTTCATATATGAAGCTTGCCATGATCATGTGACTTTGATCATGTAGTTTCTCTGCAAGAACCTAGTTACAATTATTTTGATTGGCTCTTGACAGAGCAGGAAATAAACATGTCAAAGCTTAGTTGTCCCACATTACCTGCTGTCCCACAATACCTGAATTCACCCTATATGCGTCAAATTGGCCTCTGAATTATTCGCAATTTTGTGTCGTTTATTCGCGTCGTTCTTGGTGTGTAATGGCCGTTACTGTGAATGGCCAAGAGCGCTTACAGTATATGGTCGATGTCAGACAACAGCAGTCACAGGTCGCCACTCCCACTGAATAACGTTACCAGAGCGGAGGCCGAGGGGCTGGGCTGGGCATTTATTTTACTGCTAGTCCTGCAACGTCTCTTCGAGACTAGAGAGCTGACGTTACTCGCTGGCAAGTTGGCCACTAATGTAACAGTTCGACTGAAAAAATACCACCTCCTTTAACTGAAGTCTCCAGAAAAACAGGGAAAATACGGCCATTAATTTCGGAGAACACAGCCCTTCATTTAGCCTATCTACTTTTGGTATCATGAAAACGTATTAGCTAGCCTCACCAGAAGTCTGCAACACTTAGGTCTGTTACCTACGTATGGTAACTGCCACAATGCCAACTGAAATGGAAATGTTTGCTGCAATGAGTGGTACCGGGGCAGTTTCATGCCGAAACAGTCCTGGATTGGCATGGCTTTCAGCTATGAATCTGGCCGTGTATTCGGGCTGAAAAGAAAAAGCCTTCCACCTACAGAAAAATCTAGTAATATATTAAAAACATTGCAATTTTCTAAATGGCAAAAAGCTGGTGTGTGGCTTAGCTACTGCATGGCAAATCCCCCCCTCCATATTTGCACCTTTCTTTAATGCCAAGAAGCCATGGCTAACAACAGCTAATACACTAGCCCAGAAAAAATACATTGCTTCTCTAATCGAATGCTCAAAGTGAAACTGTTCGATTATGGTCAGTTTGCTAATGTTAGTCTACTTTTCATGGTCATGGATCAGCCATAGATTACTCCTGGCGGGGGCACTGCTGCTACATGTATATGTAAACGGCTTGCATGAGTAATACTCCACATGTAAGAATATAGAGGCATATTACCTACAATACTAACTTAGATTTGTTTACTTTCATAATTTAGGTCAAAATAAAGTACCACAAATGCAAAGAAATCTTGGAAAAATGCAAAAAAACAAAACAAAAAGAAAACAATTATATGCTTTAGTTTGCAATGAACTACTGAGAGCTACATATCTAAATCAGGTAAAACTATACTTTTCCTTGATACTCAACTCCTTGTCCACAATTGTGAGGGTGATATACAGAACTACTAAAGATTTATGACACAAAATGTAGACAATGTACCCTGTTGTCCCTTAACGTCTCCAAATCTATCCAAAATAGCTAAATTGTGCTCTGCTGTAAATCATAAAATAATGATATATTTAACTACAAATCAACTGTTTTGGTTCATAAAACTCACTTTTGCATCATTTTCAAGTGGGAATTACTATCTTCTAATCAGTATTGGGGGATAGATATCTATGGGTCCAAAAACCTATCCAAAACCTGTCATAAAATTTATAAAATAATCTATCTATTATAAAGCATATACACATTCATACTCACTCCAAGGAAAATGTTACATTCATCAAAGCACATATGTATAGTAAATTGGAATTAGTATTTTCCAGGCCCTAAGTGACAAGTATAACCCAGGGAAATATGAATATGCCATAGTCTATATTATGTATGATAAGATTAGGTTAAAATAATATTCCACCAGAAGGAAAATGCTGTCAAATGTTCTAGCTTCAGGGCAAAGATAAAATATGCCTGGGCCATCCCAATATATAAATGTTCATATACACCTGTGATGAGTTTAGAAACATTAGAACTTTTGAGAATGTACTTCCTTGGTAGTTAAAGGTTGTATCAGCGATTTTGGGTGGAAACATAAATGATCACATTCATCTGATTTTTCCTCACGATCCGCTAGCTGCCCGCCCCATAAGCAGGCCGTCAAAAAACCGCGTCTCTGTAGGCAGCCTATGCTCCGAGATCGTACACAAAAACAAATGGTACTACCAACCACTCAAAACCAAAATAAACAGTATTCCAACCAATCACAATGATCTGCACAAACGCTAATACTCTTATCTCGCTGAAATCTTGACGGATTTACAAACGGTTTGGTTTCTTACAAACGTTATTAACGTGGTTATAATTCTGGATGCTTGAACACTATTTTTTAAAACATAACATAATTATTCATAAGTATGTTTGTTTGGGATTTCGCTTCAGAAGTGACGTCACCCAAAATCGCTGATACAACCTTTAATAAGGTTAGCTACCATTTATTTGGTATGCGTTCTCCATTTACATTCTGATTTGTTTTCTTCAAGTAATAAGAAATAACATTGATGGGTTGTCTTTGCAGAGCAGGTTGAGTTTTGCATGCTTGATCCGATAATGTTATGGCCTGGTTGACGCTACCATGAAAATGGAACATTTGTGTAAATGTTACTACGATCCAGAAAGTTGGCAGAGCAACTTTTTCCAGAATACTAACTGTGGCTCTCATTGACATGGCCCATAAATGCTAACATTCTGGAACATTGCCGGATTAAGCCTAATTTATACTTCGTCGTACGCCCTTACAAGAAGTGTCGAATGAGGAAAATGAAGGCGTTGCACGACGTTTGGCAGTTATACTTCGGGCGACCGTCTGCCAAGAGGGTTTGATTGTCTCTATGGTAATGAGACAACAACCTCTGACCGTTTGTTTACATTTCTAAAAGGCTACTTGGCAGTGCTCGGTGAAATTATTGAAATTGCGGAGGTGGAAGAACTTTTAGAACGTATCCATGACAATGAATTTGGGCGTTCCATCTGGCTGTCCAATCAGACTGTGCGACAAAGTATGATGTTGTCTGCGACATAATAACACTCTAGAGGTGCGCGACACTGAGAAAAAGTGTCGAGGGACAGTTTTTTCAGTGGGAAATACGTAATTTTCGCCATTCAACACTTGTCGTAAGAATGTACGACGAAGCATAAATTAGGCTTAAGGCTGCATGTGTAGAACCACACAGTCTTTCATGGTTTATTCCATTCAAATAGTTTTTATTGTGATATAACACCATAGCAGTTTGTTTTCCAGATTTTCTCACATTATCTTACATATTGCTGAATACAATCCCACACTGGAGATGCAGGACCCTGTTCACATATCACAATTGATTTCTGTTAGATTGATATACAAACCTCAATTCCAAAAAAGTTTGGACACAGTATGTAAAATGCTCATAAAAGCAGAAAGCACTGATGTGTAAATTATCTTTTATATATATTTAATTGAAAACTATACAAAGAAAAAATATTTAATGTTTTGCCTTATCAACTTTATTGATTTTTGTAATTATACGCCAATTCCAAATTTGATGCCTGCAACACATTCCAAAAAAGTTTGGAACATTCCACAGGTAAACAGGTGATACTATCATAAGTAGATTAAGCTGGTGATGCACTACAGTGTTTCCCCCAGGTTGTCTTTGTAGGCGCGGTGGGGGGGGGGGGGGGGGGGGGGGGGGTTAGGGGTTTACTTTTGCTTTCCTAAGTTAACGTAACATAAATAAATCCATTATTCCTGGCGTGGCCCAGAATCAACACACTGATTAACGGCATTTTATATTTTCAGGCAGGGCGGCCCGCATGCATGGTAGGGGAAACCCTGCACTAAATGAATGGTAACAATAGAATGAACCAGTTGTAATGGTAGTTGAAAATGAGTCAGCCCTCTAAGCTAGAAAGGGCTTGCTGAAGTTCTTGAGGCCATTAAGCGAACACGGGTGCATAAACATAATTTCTTTCATAATATATCTTGTGAACCTTATGTAACGGAAGAGAAATTACATTGTTATTTTGCATATTATGGCTCTCTGGTCCAGTAACGTAAAACATTCTCCTGGGTATAAACTTGTGCGGGCAATCACTGAGATTTCACATCTGTTTTTCCCATTATATGTTTTCTCGTATTTTGCTCAGGTCTGAATAATATCATGTAACATTTCGGAAGAAAGATACAGAACAGCAGGCCAAAACTAGATGCTAAAATTGCAAAGATCTCCACAGCTACAGTGAACTTTCCAGGTGAGCTGACATAAGCTGGTATAAAGGTGATCCAGACTGCAGAGAATATGAGCATGCTGAATGTGATGAATTTGGCTTCATTGAAGTTGTCAGGCAGCTTTCGAGCCAGAAAAGCTAAAACAAAGCACAATATAGAGAGGAGTCCAATATAACCCAGTACAGCCCAGAACCCCACTGCTGATCCTACATCACATTCTAGAATGATCTTTTCTTTGTAGTGCTTCATGTTCTTGTTGGGGAAAGGAGGGGATATTGATAACCAAAGCACACAAATAAGGACCTGTATGAGAGTGAAAGCAAGAACACTCAGTCTCTGCTGCAGAGGCCCAAACAACTTCATGACATTACTGCCTGGAAGTGTAGCTCTGAAGGCCATTAACACCACAATTGTTTTCCCCAGAACAGAAGAGATGCAGAGGACAAAGGTGATCCCAAACGCAGTGTGGCGCAGCATACAGGACCACTGAGAGGGCCGGCCGATGAAGGTAAGAGAGCAAAGGAAACACAGTTTCAATGAAAAGAGCAGCAGGAAGCTCAGCTCTGAGTTGTTGGCTTTCACAATGGGTGTGTCCTTCTTTATAAAGAAAAGCACAGCCACAAATGCAGTTACACATGCTCCAAATATGGAAACAATAACAAGCACTATTCCCATAATTTCTTGAAAGGATAGAAATTCAACAGCCTTTAAAACACAATGATCTCTTTTGGCATTAGACCAGTATTCTTCTGGGCATTGAATACAGTCATTAGCATCTGTAATAGAAAATTGAATATCATGATTAGGAAACTAATCGAGATAATGTTCAGAGCAAACAGCTCTGACTGAATATTGATAAAGAGCACAATTTAAGAATGTTTTTGTAGCCTGGCTAAAGTTGTCAATTACCTGTAGCATTGCTGATTTCTCCCTCAGCACAGGGCACACAGTCATAGCAGCAGACAGGCCTTCCTCTCTGCACAGCCTTCCGAGTGCCTGGGAGACAGCTCTCACTGCACACTGACCTGGGTTTCTGTGCAACATGTTTCAACTCTTAACTTAGCTCCCATGGACAATGTGACGTGCATTATTTTCAACACTTCTTTATATAGAACATCAAAGAATGGATTCTACACTATATTCTTCCAATATACATGTGTGATGTCTTTTTTCATTTTTTTTTCACGATTGCAGCTTGCATTTTACAGTCTGGTGAAAGAGTTGCTTCAATTTTGTGAAATAAACTCTTTATCAGTGCAAAAAGCTGCATACAGGCACACAGCTGCATAGATGTGCTGTTATCAGAACACATTTTCAGAAAGTGCATGAACACGTACCTGTTTTTGCCCACCTGCCCAAACCATACTAACAGGACTCATCACAAACTGCTGACCAGATGGTAAAGAGGCATCATAGTAGCCAACATCTCTGAACTCTACTGCACCATCAGGACCAAGCTGCCAGTTCAGCACGTCATATCTGGCTGGCGGGTCTCCATTACTGTCAAAGGAGAGTTTCTCTCCAGTTTCCAAAGTGAAATTTACTTTTTTCAGAGCTTCAAGAATCTGTAGAGGAACAAGGATTTAAGCTGTGAAATTCTTGCTTGGCTTTGTTCATAATGAGGATTTTATTAAAGGTTGTATCAGCGATTTTGGGTGACGTCACTTCTGAAGCGAAATCCCAAACAAACATACTTATGAATAATTATGTTATGTTTTAAAAAATAGTGTTCAAGCATCCAGAATTATAACCACGTTAATAACGTTTGTAAGAAACCAAACCGTTTGTAAATCCGTCAAGATTTCAGCGAGATAAGAGTATTAGCGTTTGTGCAGATCATTGTGATTGGTTGGAATACTGTTTATTTTGGTTTTGAGTGGTTGGTAGTACCATTTGTTTTTGTGTACAATCTCGGAGCATAGGCTGCCTACAGAGACGTGGTTTTTTGACGACCTGCTTATGGGGCGGGCAGCTAGCGGATCGTGAGGAAAAATCAGATGAATGTGATCATTTATGTTTCCACCCAAAATCGCTGATACAACCTTTAACTATGTAAGTAGGGTTTATTGAGTTACCTGCCAGGGCTCTGTTTTGACACTGTTTGTACAGCCTTGATGGGGTGTACATGCCAGCAAGTCATGTAGAGAATGAGCAACAGCGTATACTGCTTTGTAAACATTGTAGGAGCCTCTCAGCTCTGATAAATCAGTGTAATGGTTTTCCAGTTCACTCAAGCTCTCAGATCCAGTGCACGGGTTAAAGTGCGTTTGACTGTTTTCAGTTGTTAGGGAACATTGAAATGCATTTTCCCAAAAGTCTATAACAGCAAGGTTTGCTGGCTGTTGTGAGGGGTGAAGTTTTAATAAGAACCCTTTTAAGCCTTTTATTTTGCCTTTCGTGACAGAAAAGCCAATAGAACCTCCCAGTATTCTATAACTTGTTGGTTTTGCTACATCGACTCCTGTCGTCCAGCCGTCACTGCCTACCATTTGTAAACCAGTAATGTTCTGTAGATTCAGTTTCTGTAGTAAACCTATCATATCAACTTCAGCTAAAAATGCTACAATTACCTTTGCAGTGCCTCTTTTGATAATATCTACAACCTTCAGTAATTTCTCTGGCTCTATATTCAGAAAATTCTCTGAATACTCAATGCAGATCCCTTCTTCTTGAGCAGCTTTTATAAATGTGGCCATCCCGTTGTTGCCATAGGTATTGTCACTTCTCACTGCTCCTATCCAGGTCCAGCCAAAGTGCTTCACCAGCTGAGCCAGTGCTCTGCTCTGGTAATAGTCACTAGGAATGGTTCTGAAGAATGAGGGGAACTTATTCCTATTGCTCAGACATGTACATGTTGCAAAGAAACTGATCTGGAAATAAAATACACAGTTTTTTCAACAACAGTTTAAAATTTTTTTTTTTTTTAATTAAAGCATATGAAAACATATGAGCATAATAAATATATATTTTTATTCATAATTGAGTGCTAATAAGATTTGTGTTAGGGTTGGGACAATACCACTTTTTTGAGTCCGAGTACTCACTTTTGCCGATAGCGAGCACTGATACGAGTACTTTTGATATTCTTTTATTATAATTTTCAGTTACCACAATAATGAGATTGCTAACTTTTGAAAACACTGTTTATTTTCTTTAATTAATTGATGCATTCATACAAATAAAATAGAACAATTGATTAAATGCAAGGCTTTAAGGTCATCCATTTTATACAAAATAAAATTGGCAAATAATAAGCTGACTTGACTGTTTTTCATTGTGTGTTGTTTAAATCAATCAAAATAAACTGTTGAGCTGATAAGACAAAATCTTGGATCACACCAAAGGATCACTGTGTTTTTAGTTCACAACTGCTCAGCCCCATTGAGGGGGCACCTATCACATTAGTGAGTCATTCGTAGAATACTCTTATCTATTTAATTGATGTCAAAAGTTTTAAAAAACTTGAAAACGCACTTTAAAAAAAAAAAGAATAATTCACGCCACCTGTTGATTATTTAGCTACTAAAACATTTTGAACAATCATTCTCATTGAAACAAACATTTTTGCACAATTAATTCCGAGGCTACGTGTAGGCGAATTCAAAAACTGAGATACCATATGTTATGACACCTAGACTATGCTAATTCACAAATTGCATATAGGCTAAGAGAAAAATGTTTAAATTGATTTAAACTAATTTTTAAAAAAAACATTGATACTCCAGAAACAGGCCCTCTAAACTTATATGCATGGGTCTAATAAAGGAGAGGGGTTCAATTTCACTTTCCAAAAAATATATATATATACAGTGAGCACCATAATTCATTGGACAGTGCCACATGTTTTGTTATTTTGGTTCTGTACTCTAGAAATTTGAGTTTGAAAGGATACAATGACAATTAAAGTGCAGACTGTCAGCTTTAATTTGAGGGTATTTTCATCCACATCGGATGAACCGTTTAGAAATTATAGAACCTTTTGTACATCGTCCCCCGCCATTTTCGGGCATCAAAAAATATTGGACAGTTTAACATAATGGAGAATAAAGTAATCATTTTTAATATTTGGTCGCATATCCTTTGCATGCCATGACTTCCTGATGTCTGTGACCCAACAATATTAAAAGACTCTTGACATCTTATTTTCTGGTACTCTGGTACTACAAGCGATACTACACTGCCCGGCCAAAAAAAAAGTCGCAGTTGCACCAGTCATGCATAGTGCCCACTGTACAAGCCTCTGGAGGCAGTGTTATGATCTGGGGTTGCTTCAATTGGTCAGGTCTAGGCTCAGCAACGTTATGCAGCAAAAAAAAAAGCTGAGTACCTGAATGTACTGAATGACCAGGTTATCCCATCAATGGGCATATTCCAGGACGACAATGCCAAGATTCATCGGGCTCAAATTGTGAAAGAGTGGTTCAGGGAGCATGAGGAATCATTTTCACACATGAATTGGCCACCAGAGTCCTGACCTTAACCCCATTGAAAGTCTTTGGGATGTGCTGGAGAAGACTTCACGGAGTGGTTCGACTCTCCCGTCGTCAATACAAGATCTCGGCCAAAAATTTATGCAAGTCTGGACGGAAATAAATGTTGTGACGTTGCATAAGGTTGTCGAAACAATGCCACGACGAATGCGCGCCATAATCAAGGCTAAAGGCGGTCCAACAAAATATTACAGTGTGCGACTTTTATTTTGGCCGGGCAGTGTATACCCTCTCTGCATTTGAATGGATCTCTATGGGAATTGGTGGGTGGGACTAGATTTAGCTGTAAATTACCATGGAACAGTATGGAACACATGGTTAGCTAAATGGCTCTACGTCATCAAGGGTCTGATGTATCAAACAAGCCCTAAACCATCACTCTGCTGACAGATATATCATCCATATCTACTGCATTTATGTCATCAGAAACACCTGTGAAACCATTTGTCCCAAACATTATGGTGCTCTCAAATGGGGGTGCTGTAATTTTGACATGGTGAAACAAATTTATAAAAAAATACCCTTTCATAAAAACTGAGAATGCACTTTAACCACATGCAACGTGGTTGATTACATATTATTTAAAATGATGGAGTACGGAGCCAAATCAAGAAAAAACATGCCTTTGTCCCAAGGAAAGAGAGAGAGAGAAAAGAATATCATTTAACTGTGACAATGGAAAACACCTGCGTTATTCAGCAGAAAACACCTAGATCATCAGGATTACATTTTAGGGACTTATCAGTTGTGTTTTTTGGAAGTAAACGCTGAAATATAATTAATAACAAAAAACTACGTTTTAAGTGTGAAGTTTGGTTTGGTCAAAAGCCGCAAAAGACAGGAAATTAAAATGAGCACCACCAAGCCAAACTCTCAGCTCTCTACACTGTCAGGGATTTCCAGTACTCCATTTTTTATATCTGACTGCTCTACAGTTCTGTAGCTATGTTGGTCTACTGTATTTCAAACAACATTCACTCATCACTGGGCAGATTGGTTCAAACCTTCTCTCAAAGAGGCTAAATGCAATTTTTTTTAATGTACTTAATTCTATGAAAACGGCTTAACAAATCTTTCCCATATTTGTTTTATGTTGAGATATTGATGAGATAAGTTGCTTGGTAATTGGTGCTAAAACGGTTGATATGGACGGGCGAAATTTGGGTTTTAACTTGTAAGTTGCAACCATATAATTTTATTTTTGTGGTTGACATGATCAAATTATATAAGCAGATGTGACAACTATGCTTGTAATGGTATCATCGTAAACTTTTAAATATTATAATATTTTCCGAAAGTATTTTTTTTTTTTTTTAACGGTACATTATCACAAGAGATAACCTGCTTAGAAGACCCAAACATAATACATAACTAATCTCATTTCTCTTACATATCAGTGATGTACTCCCTGGGAGTATGTAGAAAGGAGAAAAGGAACTCTTACCACTGGAATTTTAAATAGTCCAACAGTTGTTGCAATTACAATGGCCTTTGTCGAAGTCGACGCCCCAATAATGGCCTGCACTCCTGCCGGTGTGGAGCATGACGTGTCGGTCAGTGTTTCCTCATAGCCGTTCATCAGAGCCATGGCTGATTGTATCGATATTGGAGAGACACAGGTGTCATATATCTTATATCCAAGAGATACACCTGGGAGGAGGTCGGTTCTGTTGTTTATTTCTTCAATGGCGAAGATCATGGTCTGGGCGAACTGGAATTGGAAGAAATTAACTCTGAAATGACAGAATTTATTATTGCTTAACAGGCTAACCGCAACTTACAAAGACTATTCAGTAGATTAAAGTTTTAAAATTAAAGTTACACGTACCTGTAAATTGAATTTTATTATTGTATATTATTAAATAATTTGTGCAGTATGAAATATAATTGATATATTCCTTTCAATGGAATCACAGCAGAATCTTAATGTTGAATAAACACCAATACAAAGAGCAGCTAAATGTTAATTCATATTTAACCTCACCTTGAACACTTCAGGGGCTCAGGTTTGCTGTCAAATCTTGTCCTTAATTGAAAATGGGTCTTGTGCAGGGCGAAGTCCCCACCGATGTTGAAGTCTCCGTGTTGATAGAAGCTGGGCTTGGCTGCCCTCCCCAGTATTCTGCATGGTGGGGTCTGTGCTGCAGCCCAGAGGACTGTCACTGCCAGCAGAATAGTCAGCAGTGCCATCCCACTGCAGGTCTCAGATCCAGCACTGCAGTGCACCAGGTTTAAATACAGCAGCTTTAATTCTCCAACGATTTGTGATTCTCAAAGGCACGACTCAGACAGAGGCAACAGGAAAAGTAAACAATTCCAAGATGCATTGCGATCTGCACGAGGCAATAGCCTGTGCTTGGCACCCACACTAAAGAAATGATTCAGAATCAGTGCGGCTTTTTAAAGAGTTTCATATTTAGGCTCATGACATTCATACCTTTTGTGGAAAATGTTTCCTGCTGTTATTTTTGTATTTTTCCAAGAATCTAAAACTAATGTTGAACAACAAAAAGCCATGTGTAGTTATGTCTTATTTTGAATACTTTTTTCATACCCTCTAAATATGACATAGTTGGTATTGGTGAACATGGTGGATGGAGGGCAACTGGCACATTATTGGTTGTGCTGTTATGAACTAGCCCACTAAGAGCTTTCGTGGAATAAGCTGTTAGACTCCATGAGAAAAAGGCTACGAGGCAGGAACTGTAAATAATCAGTGTTCCGGGAGTCGGTTCACGCAACCAGAAGCATGTTCAAAGTCCCACAGAGAGGCAGTCCCTCTGGGCATTTATAACATTGATATCATATCATTCCTGTTTACAATAACAAATCATCACTTGTTACGTTTTACTGATCCGCCAAATAAGGTTATTGAGATTAGATTTATTCTGTTAGAGAGACTAAACTGATTAGATTTTTTATTTCGAACATGTTAAAAAAAAATATATATATATAAGTAAGAAAAATAAAACAAGAATAACCAATAAAATTAACAACAAACATACAGCAAACTCACAATAAACAACATAAATAAATATTTCATGTCCGAAAAGGAGTAGGCAGAAGTGAATACTATACCCTTTTTTATTTTTTACATTTTATCAATAAACTTTACGTTAAACATAAATAG
Organism: Synaphobranchus kaupii; assembly: GCA_029718625.1. NCBI lineage: Eukaryota > Metazoa > Chordata > Actinopteri > Anguilliformes > Synaphobranchidae > Synaphobranchus > Synaphobranchus kaupii. The sequence continues at coordinate 2,403,562 of CM056378.1, forward strand.
TCCAGCTTTCCACCCGGTGTTCACCATACACAACTCAAACAAATCAATCAAGTCAGACAAAAATAAAACATTCGAAACAGAACATGAACAAAACAATCAGAATAAAACAATCAGAATAAAACAAAACACAAATCAAAAATACCCTACACAACCTCTCCGAACCTCCATCCCATATCCATTCAATATGTTATTTTTAAACATTTGTTTAAACTTATTTAATGTTATACATGTTTTCATTTCCTCATTACAGTTGTTCCATAGAGTAACTCCTTTGATTGTAATACAATGATATTTCGCATTAGTCCTCACTAATTGATTCTTGAACATACAAGTTCCTCTCAAATCGTGTTGACTTTCATTTGAAATAACTTTTGTATACTATTAGGTAATGATTGTTTTTTTGCTTTGTACCTGTACATGATTTGAACCATTTTGAAGTAAACCAGATCTTTCAATTTTAGTGTTTTTAGTCTGAGAAAGAGTGGGGTTGTTAGTTCTCTAAGTGGTTTTGTTTACGATTCTTATGGCTCTTTTTTGTAGAATGAAGATTAGATTAGTGTTTGTTTTATATGTATTTCCCCACACTTCCACTCAGTAGGTGGTAACACTTTACAATACTGGTGCATAAATAGTGTAATAAACCTTCTTGGATTTAGGAGCAGCTAAATGCTCCCCTTGAGAGAAACTGAGCTTCGGGCGCCGTCCGACTCCCCAGGGAATCATGTCTTCATCGGGCGGCGCGAACCAGGATTATCGGATTCCAGGACCAGAGAACCCAAGCCCAGTTGTAGTTGACGCCAAATAAGGACAACATTGACAGAAGAGAGCGGTTAAAGCATTCAATTAACCCATCTGACTGGGGATGGTATGCTGAGGTCCGAGTCTTATGAATGTTTAGCAGTCTACACAACTCCTGAAACAGCTTAGACTCAAAGTTACGACCCTGATCAGTGTGAATGCTACGTGGTGCACCAAAGCGACACACCCATTGCTCGGCCAAAACTTTACCAATGGCATGGGCCTCTTGATTAGGGAGGGGAAATGCCTCGTCCATCTAGAAAAATAGTCCCCCACTACAGAATAGACTTATTTTTAACAGTTGTCTCATAGGGGTCCCAAAATATCCAAGGCCACCCGTCCATGAGGCCTTGACACAACAACAGATTGCAGTGGGGCGCAAGGGGATGGGCCTTGCATTGTACGTGAGGCACAATCCACACATTCCCTACACCACTGCTTCACATCCCTAAACCACCCAGGCCAGTAGAAATGATCTTTAACTTTTGCCTGTAATTTCTGCACTCCCAAACGCCCCCCGGTTGTCGAATAGTGCAACTGAGCCAACACTCTGGGTACCAATGCACAGGGAAGGACCACCTGTCCCTGTGAGGCAGCATCTGAATTAGCAGGGGGTACCTTCACCAACCAAGGGCCCTGAACCTGTAACTGTGACCATACTGGGGCATACCCCGGTAAAGCAGGATCATCTGGAAATTTTATACACTGCCCACCCCTTCCCCTCTTGAGATGAATCAACTGCTGTATCTCTATATCCTCTGCCTGAGCTCTGGCTATTTCATCTACCTCAGCACTCTGGTTGGAATCGACTACGTAACCCGCCCCTTGAACGGCTCGTATAACAGAATTGGGAACTGGCTGATTGTCACTATAATTCTCCGGCTTTGTAACCGCCTGGCCCCCCTTCATAAACCCTGGAAGTCTAGACAGTGCATCTGCATTAGCATGTAATTTCCCAGGCCTATGCACTATTTGATACTGAAAGTTAGCCAGCTGCTCTACCCACCGTGCTAATTGCCCCTCCAAACCCTGAAAATTGTGTAGCCATCGCAGGGAATTATGATCGGTACGCAAAAGGAATTCCTTACCCAGCAAATAGTGCTTAAAATACTTAGCAAAAGTCACCATGCTCAGTACCTCCTTTTTTATTGTTGCATACTTTCGCTCTGGCACTCAACAGCACCCTCCCTCCCAAGAGTGCTTAACCACCACAAGGACACCTCGCTCAGACACCACCTTTACAGAAAAACTCACATGCAACGCCCGGCTCTGTCTTCTTATTCCGTCTCCCCAGAGTCTCTGCCGGCACTTACAATTGCTCACACCTGTCCACAATAAGTTTGTAATTTGGCAGCCCCGTGCAGTTACTCCTTCGGCTCATTTCCATCACAATCCTTTCAAATAGGCTACATGTGAAGTGAACATAGCCTAAATTAAAAAAATAATAATTTTATAGTAGCCTATATGCCTATATAGACCATTAGTCACATTCCCCCCTTGTTTAACTTCTCCTTTCAGCCGTAGCTCACATTTCGAAGCACATCAAAGCACAAGGAAGGCCGTGAAAGCAATCGCATAACGTAACCGATTGAAGGTGGACCTGCAACACGTTCCAAAAACGGACTTGTCAAGTAAAGGATATATACGGTGAACAGTGAATATTTTTTTCCCTGTGTTTTGGCTCTGTACTCCAGCACTTTGGATGTGAAACGATACAATGAATTTGAGGTACAGACTGTATGCTTTAATTTGAGGGCATTTTCATCCATATTGTAACTGAAGAAGGCTGCAGTACAGGCCTGGCATAGCATCACCAGTGAAGATACCCAGCATCTGATGATTTCTACAGCTCGCAGACTTCAGGCAGTACTTGCACGCAAAGGATATGCAACCAAATATTATTATTTCATAACAACATAATTAATGATTAGGATTAATACACTTTTCCTTTATGTTTTTATGTCACAAGGAATATCTTAAATGCATTAAATGTACAACTCTAAAGTCCCATGAAAGAGACATTTCTCATTTATATTGGTACAGATATTCTGCAATAAAATATTCTTTAGAACCACCACTCAAAAGTCTATGAAAACATGCATGTAAGTTAGGAAAATGAAGGCGTCGCACAACGTTTGGCATTTAAACTTCGGGCGACCGTCTGCCAAGAGGGTTCGATTGTCTCTATGGTAACAAGACGACAACCTCTGACCGTTTGTTTACATTTCTGAAAGGCTCCTTGGCAGCGTTCAGTGAAATTATTGAAATTGCAGGTGGAAGAACTTTTAAAACGTATCCATGACAATGAATTTAGGACTGTCCAATCAGACTGTGCGACAAAGTATGACGTTGTCTGCAACATAACAACACTCTAGAGGTGCGCGACACTGAGAAAAAGTGTTGAGCGACAGTTTTTTCATTTGGAAATACGTCATTTTCGCCATTCGACACTTGTCGTAAGAATGTACGACGAAGCATAAATTAGGCTTAAGACTGCATGTGTAGAACCACACAGTCTTTCATGGTTTATTCCATTAAAATAGTTTTATTGTGATATAACATCATAGCACAGTTTGTTTTTCAGATTTTCTCACATTATCTTACATATTGCTGAATACAATCCCACACTGGAGATGCAGGACCCTGTTCACATAATCACAATTGATTTCTCTTAGATTGATATACAAACCCCAATTCCAGAAAGCACTGATTTGTAAATTATCTTTTATATATATTTAATTGAAAACAGTACAAAGAAAAGATATTTAATGTTTTGCCTTATCAACTTTATTGATTTTTGTAATTATACGCCAATTCCAAATTTGATGCCTGCAACACATTCCAAAAAAGTTGGGACAGGGGCAAAAAAAAACTGGGAAGTTCAAAAAAACAAGCCTGTGTTTGACATGCACACACACACACACACACACACACATACACACACTTCAAAGAAATGACTTGGACTCGGGGGCTTTTAAAATGCAGCACACAATATTGCATGTAGTATTTAATCACTGAGCACTGGGGTATTTTAAGCTGGACATAGTTATTGATGTTATTTCTTTCATTGTCAACCATGTTATTCACATTAATAATTTTGTTTATCCTGCAGTTTTATTGGTATTTTTCCTAGAATCTAAAGTTAACGCTGAACAACAAGGCATAGGTAGGCATGTCTTGTTCGTAAACCTCAAAATAAGACCTGGTTTGGTATTTAGGGCCACGTTAAGACACCCAGGAAGTTTTTACCTCATTTGCTGTTTTGGGGTAAAGGCCTGGTTCATGCCCAATTTTCCTTTAATTTCTCTGTACAGCGTCCTTTGTCCTCTGTCGGATTTGCTCCTTTGTTGAACATCTTTGTTGCCTTTCAGAGGCAGAGGGAATTTTCTACTTTTCCCTCCGGTAAGCACTCGGCCAGCCGGTTAACTAACTGGACTCACTGCTGAGCGGGCCATTACAAGCCTCCAGCATCAGCCGTCTCCAGCCTTTCCGAGTCTGTGTCCTTTTTTGTGTCCTTTCACTTCTCTGTACAGTGTCTTTGTGACAGTTCTCTGTAAAACGCGCTATACAAATAAAATTTAATTTTATTGAATTTAACACAACCCCTCTAAAAAAAAAAACACACATAAGTGCTATGTTCAGGGCTGTCGCCTACTTACAAATAAAATGTAGCCAAATCAACAGCCCTCATCTCTGAATTATTGCTGCTCTCAGACAACCGTGCATGACAGAGGAGCAATAGCTTACTGAACGTGAACACAGTATCAGTACTCACTGCCCATATGTAACTACATGAACACAGTATCAGTACTTACTGCCCATATGTAAGTACATGAACACAGTATCAGTACTCACTGCCCATATGTAACTACATGAACACAGTATCAGTACTTACTGCCCATATGTAAGTACATGAACACAGTATCAGTACTCACTGCCCATATGTAACTACATGAACACAGTATCAGTACTCACTGCCCATATGTAAGTACATGAACACAGTATCAGTACTCACTGCCCATATGTAACTACATGAGCACAGTATCAGTACTCACTGCCCATATGTAAGTACATGAACACAGTATCAGTACTCACTGCCCATATGTAAGTACATAAACACAGTATCAGTACTCACTGCCCATATGTAACTACATGAACACAGTATCAGTAGTCACTGCCCATATGTAAGTACATGAGCACAGTATCAGTACTCACTGCCCATATGTAAGTACATGAGCACAGTATCAGTACTCACTGCCCATATGTAAGTACATGAACACAGTATCAGTACTCACTGCCCATATGTAACTACATGAACACAGTATCAGTACTTACTGCCCATATGTAAGTACATGAACACAGTATCAGTACTCACTGCCCATATGTAAGTACATGAACACAGTATCAGTACTTAATGCCCATATGTAAGTACATGAACACAGTATCAGTACTTACTGCCCATATGTAAGTACATGAACACAGTATCAGTACTCACTGCCCATATGTAAGTACATGAACACAGTATCAGTACTTACTGCCCATATGTAAGTACATGAACACAGTATCAGTACTTACTGCCCATATGTAAGTACATGAACACAGTATCAGTACTCACTGCCCATATGTAAGTACATGAACCCAGTATCAGTACTTACTGCCCATATGTAACTACATGAACACAGTATCAGTACTCACTGCCCATATGTAAGTACATGAACACAGTATCAGTACTCACTGCCCATATGTAAGTACATGAACACAGTGTCAGTACTCACTGCCCATATGTAAGTACATGAACACAGTATCAGTACTCACTGCCCATATGTAAGTACATGAACACAGTATCAGTACTCACTGCCCATATGTAAGTACATGAACACAGTATCAGTACTTACTGCCCATATGTAAGTACATGAACACAGTATCAGTACTTACTGCCCATATGTAAGTACATGAACACAGTATCAGTACTCACTGCCCATATGTAAGTACATGAACACAGTATCAGTACTTACTGCCCATATGTAAGTACATGAACACAGTATCAGTACTTACTGCCCATGTGTAAGTACATGAACACAGTATCAGTACTCACTGCCCATATTAAGTACATGAACACAGTATCAGTACTCACTGCCCATATGTAAGTACATGAACACAGTATCAGTACTCACTGCCCATATGTAAGTACATGAACACAGTATCAGTACTCACTGCCCATATGTAAGTACATGAACACAGTATCAGTACTCACTGCCCATATGTAAGTACATGAACACAGTATCAGTACTTACTGCCCATATGTAAGTACATGAACACAGTATCAGTACTTACTGCCCATATGTAAGTACATGAACACAGTATCAGTACTCACTGCCCATATGTAAGTACATGAACACAGTATCAGTACTTACTGCCCATATGTAAGTACATGAACACAGTATCAGTACTTACTGCCCATGTGTAAGTACATGAACACAGTATCAGTACTCACTGCCCATATTAAGTACATGAACACAGTATCAGTACTCACTGCCCATATGTAAGTACATGAACACAGTATCAGTACTCACTGCCCATATGTAAGTACATGAACACAGTGTCAGTACTCACTGCCCATATGTAAGTACATGAACACAGTATCAGTACTCACTGCCCATATGTAAGTACATGAACCCAGTATCAGTACTTACTGCCCATATGTAAGTACATGAACACAGTATCAGTACTCACTGCCCATATATAAGTACATGAACCCAGTATTAGTAGCCTACTCACTGCCCATATGTAAGTACATGAACACAGTATCAGTACTCACTGCCCATATGTAAGTACATGAACCCAGTATTAGTAGCCTACTCACTGCCCATATGTAAGTACATGAACACAGTATCAGTACTCACTGCCCATATGTAAGTACATGAACCCAGTATTAGTAGCCTACTCACTATGTAAGTACATGAACACAGTATCAGTACTTACTGCCCATATGTAAGTACATAAACACAGTATCAGTACTCACTGCCCATATGTAAGTCTACTGCTACTCAACAAACAACTCGCGTGTGAAGATTAGAACATTTAAATTGTAGCCTAGCACACAGTCATTTGCAACTCAACAATATAATCAACTGTACAATAATATCGCACACCATGAAAACCTGCAGTGAGACAAATCCCTATTAAAATGAAGAGTAGCAATAAGTGCAGGCCTACACAGTGGAGGAGCCACCTGCTTATAGGCCCAATATAGTCTGATAGGCTTAATAATGTAAATAATAACATGTCACATTAAAATTACATTCCAAGCAGGTCAAGGCTTTAATGAAACAGAGGAGTAGTCTACTGTGAAGTCCGTAATGATATAAATGAATCTAGGGTAGTTAAGATTTCTTCCACCGAAGAATTATGTTTGATTTGTAGAAAAGTAGCTCTCCTCCTGATTAATATGAGCTTTCAGCCAACTTTCTACCTGTCGTGGGAGCAGAGATATAGCCCCAAAATACTGTGCATGTACCAGGTACCTGCTTTACTACCATTACACACTGGCCACAATCTATTCGCACAAATAAATTGCACGTTGAAAAATAAAAACAAACTCCTGTATTGTTCATAAAATCATGCACATCAAACGCAAAATTTTGTTTGCGAAAAGGCAGTATTCATTTTATTCGGATCAAGTTTTTTTTCCAGTTTTCGTTTGCGATATTATTTATCTGTCCAATCATAACAGGTCCTCTTGACAGACGTCGCAGCACTGCCACAAACTACACAACAACCAATATGGCGAACCAACTGATTGATTTGTTTTCCTGCATGTAGGCTAGCCTACTCTTTGATTAAAAAAAATAAAAATACAAGGACAGCGATTTGAAGGACACTTTGTGGAAAAGCAGCCGAGCAAATAGGCTATGAGGATGGTGGGTTTATAAATGATTGCAATACACACAACTAGTTATCTGCGAATACGAAAATGATTTGGTAGTCTAGCCTATTGCTATAGCTAGCTACGTTAGTTATTCTATCGTAGCTAGTCTCGTATAGTGTTTTCACCCGCTATAATAACAATTTGGCTAGCAGTCTCGAGGCTATTTGTGCAGTATAATAATAGTAGCATCACTAGAGTAGGCTATCTATGAAAAAACTACAGCTAACGTTAATTGAATCCTAGGCTACCATATGCTGTAGTCATAGTCGCCTACTATATTTTTTACTATAGACATTTTCATATGGGTGATGAGCTCCTCAGGTTTTTAGCTTAGCTACAGCTAGTTGTCAACTCAGATATTTTAATGCTAGTTAGATCTTGCTGTGATCACATTTCATATGAAAGCAAGATAACAAGCCATTGGCGATTAACAAACAAACACAAGATACGTAGGCCTATTTTATTTTTAGATTTGCAGGCTAAGCTGTCACCGGCTGGATTGTTTGCCTTGGTGAGAACTAGGACGAAAGCTAAAGCGAATTTATCAGATGTAAGGTGAAATACTTCAGTCTAGGCTATTGTAACGTTAGTCTAATTGTTTTTATCGTGTTGTAGCTAAACAAGCTTCCCCTCTCAGCGACAAATTAAGATGAGATATTGTTACGTGGATATATGCCCAGGCCAGGGATAGCCCCGGTCACCTACGTGTGATCTGTGTAGGCTATAACAGTTGGAGACTGGCCAGGGACAGCCACCGTGGGAGGAGTGAAAAGGGGATAAGTTTTAGCCGTCGCACAGTTGTCTGTGTATGCATGGCAAATGAAAAGTGTAAAGTTTTCAACAACAATAAATAAAAACGTATTCCGACTCCTGTGTAGATTTCCTGATCACTGATAGCCTGTAGAATAACGAAGAAAACAGTCTGCCTACTATATCAGTGATAGCCAGAGCACTTCAGTATGAACAACCGTGGCTTTGTGTGAATTTTGCTACGGTAATATAGCCAACTACAGCGCATTTGTTTCTCTATCCACGGTTTCCCCCTAGTGGTGGGTCGTCAATGTCCTAATTATAGTAGGCAATTCGTATTTCACTGAAATTATAAATTAAAATGAATTAAGAACACCTCAAATTTGCGACGCAGGAAAAGTGTAACCGCTTACGAAAACATTAGTGTAGCCTATATCCGTATCAGCCCCTCAGTTGTCAATTCAAGTTATCATTCTCTGCACAATTAGTTTGTTCCTTTGTGGACGTTTGTTGTCACAAGTAATGCCAGTCAACCAGGCGATATCGCATGAGGAACATTTTCTACCACTATGCAGCAGCGGCGCTTTCTTATCAGCAGGCGTTGTGTGTTTCGTGTGTTTAGGTAAAGTGTATATTACTATGCTTGTATATTATAGTTGAGGAGGTAAATAAGTTGACTCCATTTTTTCGTGGAGCAAATTTTTTTAAAGAACCTATTTAATTAATTCCAAAATCGCATCGCGTTTGATGTGCATATATTAGGGTGAATTCAGATAAAGTGGGACACTTTTTGGAATTTTGCCTTCTGTTACCTGTTTCAATATTAGTCCAACACATTTACACAGCACATGATACAATTCTGAAATCCTCAAGATGTTATCTGACCACATAAAAAGAAAAAATGTAGAAATCTTGCTCACAGGATGCGTGACACACCTTTATATTTAATTTGAGCCACAGCACATTTTTTCATCTGCGTTTGGGAATGTGGGACAGCTCATTAGGTAATTTGGGACACCAATTCTTTATAATAAAACCCCAATAACAAGCTATAATGTAGTACATTGCAATATATTTTAATGGTGCACCATGCTTAAATACACTAAGTAAACATCAGGACCCAAGCAAAAAAATATTATACTTTAAGTATACTTTTAGTACGTACTCATCATGTAGTAACTACTCATTTTGTGTTAAACTGGCCACACTTTAAGTACAGGCTAATAAATGCACTAAAGTTGTACTTTTGTAGAACTTCTGTACAACTGTAGTGTACTTACTGTACTTAAGTGTACTAAATTGAGACACGTCTTACAAACTTAAAGTATATTTAAGTATACTAATTGAAAGGGTGATTTGTAGGTATTGGAAATACAATTTTAGATTATGACTACGGTGTTTGAAATATACTTTAAATAGCATTAAAAGTAGTAGCCTATGTGACAGATCGGTTGACGGGAAAAGAGTCAGAATCCAGGGCTGGTGAATAATAGTTTTTTTAATGCAATAATATTGTGGTCCACAAAAACAATGTACAGAGGAAAGCAAAGTTCAGCGCTGCTCATCTGTTGTTCCTTCACATATTTATACCATTTCAAGGAAGGAGGAAGGAGGGGTGAGTACATAGATCACAAGATGCTGGTGCAATGTCAGCAGTCCCCCCCACTCCACTTCACTTTCTCTGAGTTTTGGGTACATTACACAATCAGTGTCTGATACTCTATCTGTTTTTCAATAAGCATTCTCCCGGAGGAATTAATGACCAACGTCCATTTATACCACTAGGGAAAACAGGTGCTCTAACCCCTTGTCTGTTGGTCTAACTTCCTTCCACCCGACTCCTCTGAGTGAAGGACCCTCAGCCTCTCTGCTTCCCAGGCGTCTCCTTTTCAGAAACCCTGATCACAGAAAGCACTGCTCGCTTACTATCGCATTCGGTTTCAGCTTACAGTGGCCTGACTGTACATTGAGCCGAGCGCGGCGGCCATGTGCTCCACTACAGGGACGCCACTCATGGTCTTACTGCTCTCTGCGACCCGACCGGCCGGTGACCCAGTCGATAGCGATCCCCAGCCCAGTGTCACACCGAGCCCCGTAGTGGTAACCAGCCACCCGGTTGGGAACCGACGGTCTGATCCCTATCCCACTTTGCTATGGGTATAGAAACTTTGACCGTTTTCACCAGCCTTGCCTGTTCACAGAGGTCGTCTCTTACGCCCCTCTGCTAGGTGTGGACTGTCATCCACGTACCACGCAGTGCCTGCATACTTACATGCTACAACTACGCCGATTAGACGGTACCACGGCAGTATGTCAATTCATACTTCATCAGACACGGGGGCCTTCAGTCTTCTCCCCTACACTATACGACCTTTTTGACGTGCCCTCGGAACTTTGCAATTCCGTCGCCGCCTGTTAACCCCTAGGTTCGGGGTGCCTAATCCCCTGCCTAAGGGTTAGACTTATGTAATTAAAACAAAAAGGTTTAACTTATTAATTTTAACTGATACATATCATCATATCTTATTACAACAATTATTATTCAATCATCAATTAGTCATTAATTTCATAGGCTTCATTCGAATAGCCATTGTTAGTACATTCTTATTCTTAAATATATGATTCCCCTTTGACCTAACTCAGAGGCCATAAGGTTAGTCTCGGCACATTGGATAGATCAGAAAAGGGAAGCAAGGGGCCCCTATCTGTCTCTCTCAGTTCCTTAAATCTGAGGGATACACGGAAGGCAGGATGTACCCTGTCATCAGTCTTGCTTCATGCCAATTCGACAACGACACACTCCTTTTAGTTTAATGATTACATACTACGGATAAATGTGCATTAAACATATATTGCAATAAATGGAATGTAAAGAAACACTTAAATCATAGGAATAATACGTGGATTAAACATGTTCTTTAAGCACTTAAAAGATATATATGGTAATCAGCTCAGCATTTTTATTAAGTCCTTTATTCACGGCCCCTCACTATACTATCAAGAGATAAAATAAATTAGGCTATATACCTTTTATAAGTACCCTAAAATATCACTAAATATGTAAAACACTAAAGTACAATTTAATTACATATATTTCCAAATGAATTACACATTTTAAGCATACTTTAAATTAAGTATTAAAAGTATAAGTACACTTGAAACACATTTGGTATACTTAAATTATATTTTTAATATACTTAAGTATAAAATGTCTTTCTCTTGGGGAACTTGATAGAACATTATCTCTAAAGATAAGCTCTAAAACTCATTAACTTATTAACAATCATAACATAGTTCATCTTGACAAAAAAGTTGAGACCACTGACCTAAATATGACTTGACAGCAAAATAAAAAGTATTAGAGTTGCATTACAGTTAATATAGGGTACATTACCATGTACATATGCAAATACTGAGGTTCCCTAAGTATAAAATGGGATAATTTTCCTCCATTAGAATAGCCCAAAACACTGTCCCACATTACCAGAAACATGCTGTCCCACATTTCCTGACTGTTTAGTAATGTGAGACATATAAGAAATGCCTGAATTAAAAAAGTCTAAAGATAATATTTACCACTTTTAAATTTTTTTTGTTGCACAAGTATTTCATATGCATAATTACATCATAATTAGGCACAGTGTATTGTTTATGACAGATTTAGAGCCTTAAAATTAATTCAAGCAAAAGCTTATGTCATTGACCTAACCATGTATTTTGCCGGGAGACCTTCATATATGAAGCTTGCCATGATCATGTGACTTTGATCATGTAGTTTCTCTGCAAGAACCTAGTTACAATTATTTTGATTGGCTCTTGACAGAGCAGGAAATAAACATGTCAAAGCTTAGTTGTCCCACATTACCTGCTGTCCCACAATACCTGAATTCACCCTATATGCGTCAAATTGGCCTCTGAATTATTCGCAATTTTGTGTCGTTTATTCGCGTCGTTCTTGGTGTGTAATGGCCGTTACTGTGAATGGCCAAGAGCGCTTACAGTATATGGGCGATGTCAGACAACAGCAGTCACAGGTCGCCACTCCCACTGAATAACGTTACCAGAGCGGAGGCCGAGGGGCTGGGCTGGGCATTTATTTTACTGCTAGTCCTGCAACGTCTCTTCGAGACTAGAGAGCTGACGTTACTCGCTGGCAAGTTGGCCACTAATGTAACAGTTCGACTGAAAAAATACCACCTCCTTTAACTGAAGTCTCCAGAAAAACAGGGAAAATACGGCCATTAATTTCGGAGAACACAGCCCTTCATTTAGCCTATCTACTTTTGGTATCATGAAAACGTATTAGCTAGCCTCACCAGAAGTCTGCAACACTTAGGTCTGTTACCTACGTATGGTAACTGCCACAATGCCAACTGAAATGGAAATGTTTGCTGCAATGAGTGGTACCGGGGCAGTTTCATGCCGAAACAGTCCTGGATTGGCATGGCTTTCAGCTATGAATCTGGCCGTGTATTCGGGCTGAAAAGAAAAAGCCTTCCACCTACAGAAAAATCTAGTAATATATTAAAAACATTGCAATTTTCTAAATGGCAAAAAGCTGGTGTGTGGCTTAGCTACTGCATGGCAAATCCCCCCCTCCATATTTGCACCTTTCTTTAATGCCAAGAAGCCATGGCTAACAACAGCTAATACACTAGCCCAGAAAAAATACATTGCTTCTCTAATCGAATGCTCAAAGTGAAACTGTTCGATTATGGTCAGTTTGCTAATGTTAGTCTACTTTTCATGGTCATGGATCAGCCATAGATTACTCCTGGCGGGGGCACTGCTGCTACATGTATATGTAAACGGCTTGCATGAGTAATACTCCACATGTAAGAATATAGAGGCATATTACCTACAATACTAACTTAGATTTGTTTACTTTCATAATTTAGGTCAAAATAAAGTACCACAAATGCAAAGAAATCTTGGAAAAATGCAAAAAAACAAAACAAAAAGAGAACAATTATATGCTTTAGTTTGCAATGAACTACTGAGAGCTACATATCTAAATCAGGTAAAACTATACTTTTCCTTGATACTCAACTCCTTGTCCACAATTGTGAGGGTGATATACAGAACTACTAAAGATTTATGACACAAAATGTAGACAATGTACCCTGTTGTCCCTTAACGTCTCCAAATCTATCCAAAATAGCTAAATTGTGCTCTGCTGTAAATCATAAAATAATGATATATTTAACTACAAATCAACTGTTTTGGTTCATAAAACTCACTTTTGCATCATTTTCAAGTGGGAATTACTATCTTCTAATCAGTATTGGGGGATAGATATCTATGGGTCCAAAAACCTATCCAAAACCTGTCATAAAATTTATAAAATAATCTATCTATTATAAAGCATATACACATTCATACTCACTCCAAGGAAAATGTTACATTCATCAAAGCACATATGTATAGTAAATTGGAATTAGTATTTTCCAGGCCCTAAGTGACAAGTATAACCCAGGGAAATATGAATATGCCATAGTCTATATTATGTATGATAAGATTAGGTTAAAATAATATTCCACCAGAAGGAAAATGCTGTCAAATGTTCTAGCTTCAGGGCAAAGATAAAATATGCCTGGGCCATCCCAATATATAAATGTTCATATACACCTGTGATGAGTTTAGAAACATTAGAACTTTTGAGAATGTACTTCCTTGGTAGTTAAAGGTTGTATCAGCGATTTTGGGTGGAAACATAAATGATCACATTCATCTGATTTTTCCTCACGATCCGCTAGCTGCCCGCCCCATAAGCAGGCCGTCAAAAAACCGCGTCTCTGTAGGCAGCCTATGCTCCGAGATCGTACACAAAAACAAATGGTACTACCAACCACTCAAAACCAAAATAAACAGTATTCCAACCAATCACAATGATCTGCACAAACGCTAATACTCTTATCTCGCTGAAATCTTGACGGATTTACAAACGGTTTGGTTTCTTACAAACGTTATTAACGTGGTTATAATTCTGGATGCTTGAACACTATTTTTTAAAACATAACATAATTATTCATAAGTATGTTTGTTTGGGATTTCGCTTCAGAAGTGACGTCACCCAAAATCGCTGATACAACCTTTAATAAGGTTAGCTACCATTTATTTGGTATGCGTTCTCCATTTACATTCTGATTTGTTTTCTTCAAGTAATAAGAAATAACATTGATGGGTTGTCTTTGCAGAGCAGGTTGAGTTTTGCATGCTTGATCCGATAATGTTATGGCCTGGTTGACGCTACCATGAAAATGGAACATTTGTGTAAATGTTACTACGATCCAGAAAGTTGGCAGAGCAACTTTTTCCAGAATACTAACTGTGGCTCTCATTGACATGGCCCATAAATGCTAACATTCTGGAACATTGCCGGATTAAGCCTAATTTATACTTCGTCGTACGCCCTTACAAGAAGTGTCGAATGAGGAAAATGAAGGCGTTGCACGACGTTTGGCAGTTATACTTCGGGCGACCGTCTGCCAAGAGGGTTTGATTGTCTCTATGGTAATGAGACAACAACCTCTGACCGTTTGTTTACATTTCTAAAAGGCTACTTGGCAGTGCTCGGTGAAATTATTGAAATTGCGGAGGTGGAAGAACTTTTAGAACGTATCCATGACAATGAATTTGGGCGTTCCATCTGGCTGTCCAATCAGACTGTGCGACAAAGTATGATGTTGTCTGCGACATAATAACACTCTAGAGGTGCGCGACACTGAGAAAAAGTGTCGAGGGACAGTTTTTTCAGTGGGAAATACGTAATTTTCGCCATTCAACACTTGTCGTAAGAATGTACGACGAAGCATAAATTAGGCTTAAGGCTGCATGTGTAGAACCACACAGTCTTTCATGGTTTATTCCATTCAAATAGTTTTTATTGTGATATAACACCATAGCAGTTTGTTTTTCAGATTTTCTCACATTATCTTACATATTGCTGAATACAATCCCACACTGGAGATGCAGGACCCTGTTCACATATCACAATTGATTTCTGTTAGATTGATATACAAACCTCAATTCCAAAAAAGTTTGGACACAGTATGTAAAATGCTCATAAAAGCAGAAAGCACTGATGTGTAAATTATCTTTTATATATATTTAATTGAAAACTATACAAAGAAAAAATATTTAATGTTTTGCCTTATCAACTTTATTGATTTTTGTAATTATACGCCAATTCCAAATTTGATGCCTGCAACACATTCCAAAAAAGTTTGGAACATTCCACAGGTAAACAGGTGATACTATCATAAGTAGATTAAGCTGGTGATGCACTACAGTGTTTCCCCCAGGTTGTCTTTGTAGGCGCGGTGGGGGGGGGGGGGGGGGGGGGGGGTTAGGGGTTTACTTTTGCTTTCCTAAGTTAACGTAACATAAATAAATCCATTATTCCTGGCGTGGCCCAGAATCAACACACTGATTAACGGCATTTTATATTTTCAGGCAGGGCGGCCCGCATGCATGGTAGGGGAAACCCTGCACTAAATGAATGGTAACAATAGAATGAACCAGTTGTAATGGTAGTTGAAAATGAGTCAGCCCTCTAAGCTAGAAAGGGCTTGCTGAAGTTCTTGAGGCCATTAAGCGAACACGGGTGCATAAACATAATTTCTTTCATAATATATCTTGTGAACCTTATGTAACGGAAGAGAAATTACATTGTTATTTTGCATATTATGGCTCTCTGGTCCAGTAACGTAAAACATTCTCCTGGGTATAAACTTGTGCGGGCAATCACTGAGATTTCACATCTGTTTTTCCCATTATATGTTTTCTCGTATTTTGCTCAGGTCTGAATAATATCATGTAACATTTCGGAAGAAAGATACAGAACAGCAGGCCAAAACTAGATGCTAAAATTGCAAAGATCTCCACAGCTACAGTGAACTTTCCAGGTGAGCTGACATAAGCTGGTATAAAGGTGATCCAGACTGCAGAGAATATGAGCATGCTGAATGTGATGAATTTGGCTTCATTGAAGTTGTCAGGCAGCTTTCGAGCCAGAAAAGCTAAAACAAAGCACAATATAGAGAGGAGTCCAATATAACCCAGTACAGCCCAGAACCCCACTGCTGATCCTACATCACATTCTAGAATGATCTTTTCTTTGTAGTGCTTCATGTTCTTGTTGGGGAAAGGAGGGGATATTGATAACCAAAGCACACAAATAAGGACCTGTATGAGAGTGAAAGCAAGAACACTCAGTCTCTGCTGCAGAGGCCCAAACAACTTCATGACATTACTGCCTGGAAGTGTAGCTCTGAAGGCCATTAACACCACAATTGTTTTCCCCAGAACAGAAGAGATGCAGAGGACAAAGGTGATCCCAAACGCAGTGTGGCGCAGCATACAGGACCACTGAGAGGGCCGGCCGATGAAGGTAAGAGAGCAAAGGAAACACAGTTTCAATGAAAAGAGCAGCAGGAAGCTCAGCTCTGAGTTGTTGGCTTTCACAATGGGTGTGTCCTTCTTTATAAAGAAAAGCACAGCCACAAATGCAGTTACACATGCTCCAAATATGGAAACAATAACAAGCACTATTCCCATAATTTCTTGAAAGGATAGAAATTCAACAGCCTTTAAAACACAATGATCTCTTTTGGCATTAGACCAGTATTCTTCTGGGCATTGAATACAGTCATTAGCATCTGTAATAGAAAATTGAATATCATGATTAGGAAACTAATCGAGATAATGTTCAGAGCAAACAGCTCTGACTGAATATTGATAAAGAGCACAATTTAAGAATGTTTTTGTAGCCTGGCTAAAGTTGTCAATTACCTGTAGCATTGCTGATTTCTCCCTCAGCACAGGGCACACAGTCATAGCAGCAGACAGGCCTTCCTCTCTGCACAGCCTTCCGAGTGCCTGGGAGACAGCTCTCACTGCACACTGACCTGGGTTTCTGTGCAACATGTTTCAACTCTTAACTTAGCTCCCATGGACAATGTGACGTGCATTATTTTCAACACTTCTTTATATAGAACATCAAAGAATGGATTCTACACTATATTCTTCCAATATACATGTGTGATGTCTTTTTTCATTTTTTTTTCACGATTGCAGCTTGCATTTTACAGTCTGGTGAAAGAGTTGCTTCAATTTTGTGAAATAAACTCTTTATCAGTGCAAAAAGCTGCATACAGGCAGACAGCTGCATAGATGTGCTGTTATCAGAACACATTTTCAGAAAGTGCATGAACACGTACCTGTTTTTGCCCACCTGCCCAAACCATACTAACAGGACTCATCACAAACTGCTGACCAGATGGTAAAGAGGCATCATAGTAGCCAACATCTCTGAACTCTACTGCACCATCAGGACCAAGCTGCCAGTTCAGCACGTCATATCTGGCTGGCGGGTCTCCATTACTGTCAAAGGAGAGTTTCTCTCCAGTTTCCAAAGTGAAATTTACTTTTTTCAGAGCTTCAAGAATCTGTAGAGGAACAAGGATTTAAGCTGTGAAATTCTTGCTTGGCTTTGTTCATAATGAGGATTTTATTAAAGGTTGTATCAGCGATTTTGGGTGACGTCACTTCTGAAGCGAAATCCCAAACAAACATACTTATGAATAATTATGTTATGTTTTAAAAAATAGTGTTCAAGCATCCAGAATTATAACCACGTTAATAACGTTTGTAAGAAACCAAACCGTTTGTAAATCCGTCAAGATTTCAGCGAGATAAGAGTATTAGCGTTTGTGCAGATCATTGTGATTGGTTGGAATACTGTTTATTTTGGTTTTGAGTGGTTGGTAGTACCATTTGTTTTTGTGTACAATCTCGGAGCATAGGCTGCCTACAGAGACGCGGTTTTTTGACGACCTGCTTATGGGGCGGGCAGCTAGCGGATCGTGAGGAAAAATCAGATGAATGTGATCATTTATGTTTCCACCCAAAATCGCTGATACAACCTTTAACTATGTAAGTAGGGTTTATTGAGTTACCTGCCAGGGCTCTGTTTTGACACTGTTTGTACAGCCTTGATGGGGTGTACATGCCAGCAAGTCATGTAGAGAATGAGCAACAGCGTATACTGCTTTGTAAACATTGTAGGAGCCTCTCAGCTCTGATAAATCAGTGTAATGGTTTTCCAGTTCACTCAAGCTCTCAGATCCAGTGCACGGGTTAAAGTGCGTTTGACTGTTTTCAGTTGTTAGGGAACATTGAAATGCATTTTCCCAAAAGTCTATAACAGCAAGGTTTGCTGGCTGTTGTGAGGGGTGAAGTTTTAATAAGAACCCTTTTAAGCCTTTTATTTTGCCTTTCGTGACAGAAAAGCCAATAGAACCTCCCAGTATTCTATAACTTGTTGGTTTTGCTACATCGACTCCTGTCGTCCAGCCGTCACTGCCTACCATTTGTAAACCAGTAATGTTCTGTAGATTCAGTTTCTGTAGTAAACCTATCATATCAACTTCAGCTAAAAATGCTACAATTACCTTTGCAGTGCCTCTTTTGATAATATCTACAACCTTCAGTAATTTCTCTGGCTCTATATTCAGAAAATTCTCTGAATACTCAATGCAGATCCCTTCTTCTTGAGCAGCTTTTATAAATGTGGCCATCCCGTTGTTGCCATAGGTATTGTCACTTCTCACTGCTCCTATCCAGGTCCAGCCAAAGTGCTTCACCAGCTGAGCCAGTGCTCTGCTCTGGTAATAGTCACTAGGAATGGTTCTGAAGAATGAGGGGAACTTATTCCTATTGCTCAGACATGTACATGTTGCAAAGAAACTGATCTGGAAATAAAATACACAGTTTTTTCAACAACAGTTTAAAATTTTTTTTTTTTTTAATTAAAGCATATGAAAACATATGAGCATAATAAATATATATTTTTATTCATAATTGAGTGCTAATAAGATTTGTGTTAGGGTTGGGACAATACCACTTTTTTGAGTCCGAGTACTCACTTTTGCCGATAGCGAGCACTGATACGAGTACTTTTGATATTCTTTTATTATAATTTTCAGTTACCACAATAATGAGATTGCTAACTTTTGAAAACACTGTTTATTTTCTTTAATTAATTGATGCATTCATACAAATAAAATAGAACAATTGATTAAATGCAAGGCTTTAAGGTCATCCATTTTATACAAAATAAAATTGGCAAATAATAAGCTGACTTGACTGTTTTTCATTGTGTGTTGTTTAAATCAATCAAAATAAACTGTTGAGCTGATAAGACAAAATCTTGGATCACACCAAAGGATCACTGTGTTTTTAGTTCACAACTGCTCAGCCCCATTGAGGGGGCACCTATCACATTAGTGAGTCATTCGTAGAATACTCTTATCTATTTAATTGATGTCAAAAGTTTTAAAAAACTTGAAAACGCACTTAAAAAAAAAAAGAATAATTCACGCCACCTGTTGATTATTTAGCTACTAAAACATTTTGAACAATCATTCTCATTGAAACAAACATTTTTGCACAATTAATTCCGAGGCTACGTGTAGGCGAATTCAAAAACTGAGATACCATATGTTATGACACCTAGACTATGCTAATTCACAAATTGCATATAGGCTAAGAGAAAAATGTTTAAATTGATTTAAACTAATTTTAAAAAAAAACATTGATACTCCAGAAACAGGCCCTCTAAACTTATATGCATGGGTCTAATAAAGGAGAGGGGTTCAATTTCACTTTCCAAAAAATATATATATATACAGTGAGCACCATAATTCATTGGACAGTGCCACATGTTTTGTTATTTTGGTTCTGTACTCTAGAAATTTGAGTTTGAAAGGATACAATGACAATTAAAGTGCAGACTGTCAGCTTTAATTTGAGGGTATTTTCATCCACATCGGATGAACCGTTTAGAAATTATAGAACCTTTTGTACATCGTCCCCCGCCATTTTCGGGCATCAAAAAATATTGGACAGTTTAACATAATGGAGAATAAAGTAATCATTTTTAATATTTGGTCGCATATCCTTTGCATGCCATGACTTCCTGATGTCTGTGACCCAACAATATTAAAAGACTCTTGACATCTTATTTTCTGGTACTCTGGTACTACAAGCGATACTACACTGCCCGGCCAAAAAAAAAGTCGCAGTTGCACCAGTCATGCATAGTGCCCACTGTACAAGCCTCTGGAGGCAGTGTTATGATCTGGGGTTGCTTCAATTGGTCAGGTCTAGGCTCAGCAACGTTATGCAGCAAAAAAAAAAGCTGAGTACCTGAATGTACTGAATGACCAGGTTATCCCATCAATGGGCATATTCCAGGACGACAATGCCAAGATTCATCGGGCTCAAATTGTGAAAGAGTGGTTCAGGGAGCATGAGGAATCATTTTCACACATGAATTGGCCACCAGAGTCCTGACCTTAACCCCATTGAAAGTCTTTGGGATGTGCTGGAGAAGACTTCACGGAGTGGTTTGACTCTCCCGTCGTCAATACAAGATCTCGGCCAAAAATTTATGCAAGTCTGGACGGAAATAAATGTTGTGACGTTGCATAAGGTTGTCGAAACAATGCCACGACGAATGCGCGCCATAATCAAGGCTAAAGGCGGTCCAACAAAATATTACAGTGTGCGACTTTTATTTTGGCCGGGCAGTGTATACCCTCTCTGCATTTGAATGGATCTCTATGGGAATTGGTGGGTGGGACTAGATTTAGCTGTAAATTACCATGGAACAGTATGGAACACATGGTTAGCTAAATGGCTCTACGTCAGCAAGGGTCTGATGTATCAAACAAGCCCTAAACCATCACTCTGCTGACAGATATATCATCCATATCTACTGCATTTATGTCATCAGAAACACCTGTGAAACCATTTGTCCCAAACATTATGGTGCTCTCAAATGGGGGTGCTGTAATTTTGACATGGTGAAACAAATTTATAAAAAAATACCCTTTCATAAAAACTGAGAATGCACTTTAACCACATGCAACGTGGTTGATTACATATTATTTAAAATGATGGAGTACGGAGCCAAATCAAGAAAAAACATGCCTTTGTCCCAAGGAAAGAGAGAGAGAGAAAAGAATATCATTTAACTGTGACAATGGAAAACACCTGCGTTATTCAGCAGAAAACACCTAGATCATCAGGATTACATTTTAGGGACTTATCAGTTGTGTTTTTTGGAAGTAAACGCTGAAATATAATTAATAACAAAAAACTACGTTTTAAGTGTGAAGTTTGGTTTGGTCAAAAGCCGCAAAAGACAGGAAATTAAAATGAGCACCACCAAGCCAAACTCTCAGCTCTCTACACTGTCAGGGATTTCCAGTACTCCATTTTTTATATCTGACTGCTCTACAGTTCTGTAGCTATGTTGGTCTACTGTATTTCAAACAACATTCACTCATCACTGGGCAGATTGGTTCAAACCTTCTCTCAAAGAGGCTAAATGCAATTGTTTTTAATGTACTTAATTCTATGAAAACGGCTTAACAAATCTTTCCCATATTTGTTTTATGTTGAGATATTGATGAGATAAGTTGCTTGGTAATTGGTGCTAAAACGGTTGATATGGACGGGCGAAATTTGGGTTTTAACTTGTAAGTTGCAACCATATAATTTTATTTTTGTGGTTGACATGATCAAATTATATAAGCAGATGTGACAACTATGCTTGTAATGGTATCATCGTAAACTTTTAAATATTATAATATTTTCCGAAAGTATTTTTTTTTTTTTTTAACGGTACATTATCACAAGAGATAACCTGCTTAGAAGACCCAAACATAATACATAACTAATCTCATTTCTCTTACATATCAGTGGTCTACTCCCTGGGAGCATGTAGAAAGGAGAAAAGGAACTCTTACCACTGGAATTTTAAATAGTCCAACAGTTGTTGCAATTACAATGGCCTTTGTCGAAGTCGACGCCCCAATAATGGCCTGCACTCCTGCCGGTGTGGAGCATGACGTGTCGGTCAGTGTTTCCTCATAGCCGTTCATCAGAGCCATGGCTGATTGTATCGATATTGGAGAGACACAGGTGTCATATATCTTATATCCAAGAGATACACCTGGGAGGAGGTCGGTTCTGTTGTTTATTTCTTCAATGGCGAAGATCATGGTCTGGGCGAACTGGAATTGGAAGAAATTAACTCTGAAATGACAGAATTTATTATTGCTTAACAGGCTAACCGCAACTTACAAAGACTATTCAGTAGATTAAAGTTTTAAAATTAAAGTTACACGTACCTGTAAATTGAATTTTATTATTGTATATTATTAAATAATTTGTGCAGTATGAAATATAATTGATATATTCCTTTCAATGGAATCACAGCAGAATCTTAATGTTGAATAAACACCAATACAAAGAGCAGCTAAATGTTAATTCATATTTAACCTCACCTTGAACACTTCAGGGGCTCAGGTTTGCTGTCAAATCTTGTCCTTAATTGAAAATGGGTCTTGTGCAGGGCGAAGTCCCCACCGATGTTGAAGTCTCCGTGTTGATAGAAGCTGGGCTTGGCTGCCCTCCCCAGTATTCTGCATGGTGGGGTCTGTGCTGCAGCCCAGAGGACTGTCAGTGCCAGCAGAATAGTCAGCAGTGCCATCCCACTGCAGGTCTCAGATCCAGCACTGCAGTGCACCAGGTTTAAATACAGCAGCTTTAATTCTCCAACGATTTGTGATTCTCAAAGGCACGACTCAGACAGAGGCAACAGGAAAAGTAAACAATTCCAAGATGCGTTGCGATCTGCACGAGGCAATAGCCTGTGCTTGGCACCCACACTAAAGAAATGATTCAGAATCAGTGCGGCTTTTTAAAGAGTTTCATATTTAGGCTTATGACATTCATACATTTTGTGGAAAATGTTTCCTGCTGTTTTTTTTGTGTTTTTTTGTTGAACAACAAAAAGCCATGTGTAGTTATGTCTTATTTTGAATACTTTTTTCATACCCTCTAAATATGACCTGGTTGGTATTGGTGAACATGGTGGATGGAGGGCAACTGGCACATTATTGGTTGTGCTGTTATGAACTAGCCCACTAAGAGCTTTCGTGGAATAAGCTGTTAGACTCCATGAGAAAA
Organism: Synaphobranchus kaupii; assembly: GCA_029718625.1. Taxonomy (NCBI): domain Eukaryota; kingdom Metazoa; phylum Chordata; class Actinopteri; order Anguilliformes; family Synaphobranchidae; genus Synaphobranchus; species Synaphobranchus kaupii. The sequence goes on from CM056378.1 coordinate 2,427,080, forward strand.
AGGCTATGAGGCAGGAACTGTAAATAATCAGTGTTCCGGGAGTCAGTTCACGCAACCAGAAGCATGTTCAAAGTCCCACAGAGAGGCAGTCCCTCTGGGCATTTATAACATTGATATCATATCATTCCTGTTTACATTCAGCAATAACAAATCATCACTTGTTACGTTTTATTGGTCCGCCAAATAAGGTTATTGAGATTAGATTTATTCTGTTAGAGAGACTAAACTGATTAGATTTTTTATTTCGAACATGTTAAAAAAAAAATACAGTACTGTGCAAAAGTCTTAGGCACATGTAAAGAAAATCCTTAAGGCGAAAATCCTTTCAAAAAGAATTAAATTAAAAGTTTCTAAATATCAAACAATTCACTACAAAGAACAGTAATCAATAAAAAACAGAATCAAATCAATATTTGGTGTGACCACCCTTTCCCTTTAAAACAGCATCAACTCTCTTCGGTACAATGTTGTTCAGTTTTATAAAAAAATCAGCTGGTGGATTGTTCCAAGCATTTTGGAGAACTTGCCATTGCTTTTTTACAGAATTTGGCTGTCTCGCTTGCTTCTGTCTGTCCAGGTAATCCCAGACAGCCTCGGTGATGTTGAGAACAGGCCTCTGTGGAGACCATACCATCTGTTGCAGAACTTCTTGTTCTTCTTTTCTCTGATGAAAGTTCAATTAAGTTTTTGGAAAATCAATGTTTGGAAATCTACAATTTGCTCTTTTCTACTGACACACTAATGCAGAAGACAAAAAATAAACATCTAAGAAAAAATCTACATAAAAAATCTAGGGTGCCTAAGACATTTGCACAGTACTGTATATATATAAGTAAGAAAAATAAAACAAGAATAACCAAGAAAATTAACAACAAACATACAGCAAACTCACAATAAACAACATAAATAAATATTTCATGTCCGAAAAGGAGTAGGAAGAAGTGAATATTATACCCTTTTTTTTTTTTTTTTTTACATTTTATCAATAAACTTTACGTTAAACATAAATAGTCCAGCTTTCCACCCGGTGTTCACCATACACAACTCAATCAAATCAATGAAGTCAGACAAAAATAAAACATTCAAAACAGAACATGAACAAAACAATCAGAATAAAACAAAACAACACAAATCAAAAATACCCTACACAACCTCTCCGAACCTCCATCCCATATCCATTCAATATGTTATTTTTAAACATTCGTTTAAACTTATTTAATGTTATACATGTTTTCATTTCCTCATTGCAGTTGTTCCATAGAGTAACTCCTTTGATTGTAATACAATGATATTTTGCATTAGTCCTCACTAATTGATTCTTGAACATACAAGTTCCTCTCAAATCGTGTTGACTTTCTCTCATTTGATAGAACTTTTGTATACTATTAGGTAATGATTGTTTTTTTGCTCTGTACATGTACATGATTTGAACCATTTTGAAGTAAACCAGATCTTTCAATTTTAGTGTTTTTAGTCTGAGAAAAAGTGGGTTTGTTAGTTCTCTATAAGTGGTTTTGTTTACGATTCTTATGGCTCTTTTTTGTAGAATGAAGATTAGATTAGTGTTTGTTTTATATGTATTTCCGCACACTTCCACTCAGTAGGTGCTACCACTTTACAATACTGGTGCATAAATAGTGTAATAATCCTTATTGGTTTTAGGAGCAGCTAAATGCTGCCCCCCCTTGAGAGAAACCGAGCTTCGGGCGCCGTCCGACTCCCCAGGGAATCACGTCTTCGTCGGGCGGCGCGAGACAGAATTATCGGATTCCAGGACCAGAGAACCCAAGCCCAGTTGTAGTTGACACCCCTCCATTCTCCCCTGGGTGCTTCCTTCCACAGCCTCTGGTTGTGACCCTTGTGCAGGCGCCGTCACCATCTGGTCCCGCCTCACCTCCATGGGCCTCAACACAGATGCCGTGCTGTTCCCTCCCCGGGACATCCCAGCAGGATCCCGATGGCTCCAGTAGACCCAGCTAGACCCCCAGTGAACATTAGGCTGACGCCGTAGTGGTCTGGGCGGCTGCCTCGGCGGGTGTGCTGCTCCTCCCTCATCAGGAGTTGCTGGTGGTTCTGGACAAGGGGCAAGATTATTTGAGCCGATCGAAGTGCAACACGATCTCTAACCCTCCCTGCACTGGCACAACTCTATATAGCACTTCAGTAACCCTCTCTAAAATCCTATATGGGCCTTTAAACCGTCTTTGAAGTTTAGGGTACAACCCGCTTTTTCTAACTTTATTCCGGACCCATACCAGCTATCCTTCTGAGTAGTACTGAAAATTTACCTTGATATCAAAAGCAACCTTTTGCTGACCTGATGCCCTAGCCTGGTGCCTCTGCACAGCCTAAACTACCATAGACAAAATCCCTGCTAGGCTTGTCATATATTGATTGGCTAACAAAAACTTCTCCCCATCTCCTAGATGTAACATGATGTCAACTGGTAGCACCATCTCTTGCCCAAATAGCACCTTGTAAGGGGTAAACCCTGTACTGGCATGAACACTGCTGCGGTATGCCATCATAACATAGGGCAGTAATGTATCCCAGTTTGCCTGATTATCCTCCACAAATAAGGACAACATTGACAGAAGAGAGCGGTTAAAGTGTTCAATTAACCCATCTGACTGGGGATGGTATGCTGAGGTCCGAGTCCTATGAATGTTTAGCAGTCTACACAACTCCTGAATCAGCTTAGACTCAAAGTTACGACCCTGATCATTGTGAATGCTACGTGGTGCACCAAAGCGACACACCCATTGCTCGGCCAAAACTTTACCAATGGCATGGGCCTCTTGATTAGGGAGGGGAAATGCCTCGTCCATCTAGAAAAATAGTCCCCCACTACAGAATAGACTTATTTTTAACATTTAGTCTCAGGTAGGGGCCCCAAAATATCCAAGGCCACCCGTCCATGAGGCCTTGACACAACAACAGATTGCAGTGGGGCGCAAGGGGATGGGCCTTGCATTGTACGTGAGGCACAATCCACACATTCCCTACACCACTGCTTCACATCCCTAAACCACCCAGGCCAGTAGAAATGATCTTTAACTTTTGCCTGTAATTTCTGCACTCCCAAACGCCCCCCGGTTGTCGAATTGTGCAACTGAGCCAACACTCTGGGTACCAATGCACAGGGAAGGACCACCTGTCCCTGTGAGGCAGCATCTGAATTAGCAGGGGGTACCTTCACCAACCAAGGGCCCTGAACCTGTAACTGTGACCATACTGGGGCATACCCCGGTAAAGCAGGATCATCTGGAAATTTTATACACTGCCCACCCCTTCCCCTCTTGAGATGAATCAACTGCTGTATCTCTATATCCTCTGCCTGAGCTCTGGCTATTTCATCTACCTCAGCACTCTGGTTGGAATCGACTACGTAACCCGCCCCTTGAACGGCTCGTATAACAGAATTGGGAACTGGCTGATTGTCACTATAATTCTCCGGCTTTGTAACCGCCTGGCCCCCCTTCATAAACCCTGGAAGTCTAGACAGTGCATCTGCATTAGCATGTAATTTCCCAGGCCTATGCACTATTTGATACTGAAAGTTAGCCAGCTGCTCTACCCACCGTGCTAATTGCCCCTCCAAACCCTGAAAATTGTGTAGCCATCGCAGGGAATTATGATCGGTACGCAAAAGGAATTCCTTACCCAGCAAATAGTGCTTAAAATACTTAGCAAAAGTCACCATGCTCAGTACCTCCTTTTTTATTGTTGCATACTTTCGCTCTGGCACTCAACAGCACCCTCCCTCCCAAGAGTGCTTAACCACCACAAGGACACCTCGCTCAGACACCACCTTTACAGAAAAACTCACATGCAACGCCCGGCTCTGTCTTCTTATTCCGTCTCCCCAGAGTCTCTGCCGGCACTTACAATTGCTCACACCTGTCCACAATAAGTTTGTAATTTGGCAGCCCCGTGCAGTTACTCCTTCGGCTCATTTCCATCACAATCCTTTCAAATAGGCTACATGTGAAGTGAACATAGCCTAAATTTAAAAAATAATAATTTTATAGTAGCCTATATGCCTATATAGACCATTAGTCACATTCCCCCCTTGTTTAACTTCTCCTTTCAGCCGTAGCTCACATTTCGAAGCACATCAAAGCACAAGGAAGGCCGTGAAAGCAATCGCATAACGTAACCGATTGAAGGTGGACCTGCAACACGTTCCAAAAACGGACTTGTCAAGTAAAGGATATATACGGTGAACAGTGAATATTTTTTTCCCTGTGTTTTGGCTCTGTACTCCAGCACTTTGGATGTGAAACGATACAATGAATTTGAGGTACAGACTGTATGCTTTAATTTGAGGGCATTTTCATCCATATTGTAACTGAAGAAGGCTGCAGTACAGGCCTGGCATAGCATCACCAGTGAAGATACCCAGCATCTGATGATTTCTACAGCTCGCAGACTTCAGGCAGTACTTGCACGCAAAGGATATGCAACCAAATATTATTATTTCATAACAACATAATTAATGATTAGGATTAATACACTTTTCCTTTATGTTTTTATGTCACAAGGAATATCTTAAATGCATTAAATGTACAACTCTAAAGTCCCATGAAAGAGACATTTCTCATTTATATTCGTACAGATATTCTGCAATAAAATATTCTTTAGAACCACCACTCAAAAGTCTATGAAAACATGCATGTAAGTTAGGAAAATGAAGGCGTCGCACAACGTTTGGCATTTAAACTTCGGGCGACCGTCTGCCAAGAGGGTTCGATTGTCTCTATGGTAACAAGACGACAACCTCTGACCGTTTGTTTACATTTCTGAAAGGCTCCTTGGCAGCGTTCAGTGAAATTATTGAAATTGCAGGTGGAAGAACTTTTAAAACGTATCCATGACAATGAATTTAGGACTGTCCAATCAGACTGTGCGACAAAGTATGACGTTGTCTGCAACATAACAACACTCTAGAGGTGCGCGACACTGAGAAAAAGTGTTGAGCGACAGTTTTTTCATTTGGAAATACGTCATTTTCGCCATTCGACACTTGTCGTAAGAATGTACGACGAAGCATAAATTAGGCTTAAGACTGCATGTGTAGAACCACACAGTCTTTCATGGTTTATTCCATTAAAATAGTTTTATTGTGATATAACATCATAGCACAGTTTGTTTTTCAGATTTTCTCACATTATCTTACATATTGCTGAATACAATCCCACACTGGAGATGCAGGACCCTGTTCACATAATCACAATTGATTTCTCTTAGATTGATATACAAACCCCAATTCCAGAAAGCACTGATTTGTAAATTATCTTTTATATATATTTAATTGAAAACAGTACAAAGAAAAGATATTTAATGTTTTGCCTTATCAACTTTATTGATTTTTGTAATTATACGCCAATTCCAAATTTGATGCCTGCAACACATTCCAAAAAAGTTGGGACAGGGGCAAAAAAAAACTGGGAAGTTCAAAAAAACAAGCCTGTGTTTGACATGCACACACACACACACACACACACACACACATACACACACTTCAAAGAAATGACTTGGACTCGGGGGCTTTTAAAATGCAGCACACAATATTGCATGTAGTATTTAATCACTGAGCACTGGGGTATTTTAAGCTGGACATAGTTATTGATGTTATTTCTTTCATTGTCAACCATGTTATTCACATTAATAATTTTGTTTATCCTGCAGTTTTATTGGTATTTTTCCTAGAATCTAAAGTTAACGCTGAACAACAAGGCATAGGTAGGCATGTCTTGTTCGTAAACCTCAAAATAAGACCTGGTTTGGTATTTAGGGCCACGTTAAGACACCCAGGAAGTTTTTACCTCATTTGCTGTTTTGGGGTAAAGGCCTGGTTCATGCCCAATTTTCCTTTAATTTCTCTGTACAGCGTCCTTTGTCCTCTGTCGGATTTGCTCCTTTGTTGAACATCTTTGTTGCCTTTCAGAGGCAGAGGGAATTTTCTACTTTTCCCTCCGGTAAGCACTCGGCCAGCCGGTTAACTAACTGGACTCACTGCTGAGCGGGCCATTACAAGCCTCCAGCATCAGCCGTCTCCAGCCTTTCCGAGTCTGTGTCCTTTTTTGTGTCCTTTCACTTCTCTGTACAGTGTCTTTGTGACAGTTCTCTGTAAAACGCGCTATACAAATAAAATTTAATTTTATTGAATTTAACACAACCCCTCTAAAAAAAAAAACACACATAAGTGCTATGTTCAGGGCTGTCGCCTACTTACAAATAAAATGTAGCCAAATCAACAGCCCTCATCTCTGAATTATTGCTGCTCTCAGACAACCGTGCATGACAGAGGAGCAATAGCTTACTGAACGTGAACACAGTATCAGTACTCACTGCCCATATGTAACTACATGAACACAGTATCAGTACTTACTGCCCATATGTAAGTACATGAACACAGTATCAGTACTCACTGCCCATATGTAACTACATGAACACAGTATCAGTACTTACTGCCCATATGTAAGTACATGAACACAGTATCAGTACTCACTGCCCATATGTAACTACATGAACACAGTATCAGTACTCACTGCCCATATGTAAGTACATGAACACAGTATCAGTACTCACTGCCCATATGTAACTACATGAGCACAGTATCAGTACTCACTGCCCATATGTAAGTACATGAACACAGTATCAGTACTCACTGCCCATATGTAAGTACATAAACACAGTATCAGTACTCACTGCCCATATGTAACTACATGAACACAGTATCAGTAGTCACTGCCCATATGTAAGTACATGAGCACAGTATCAGTACTCACTGCCCATATGTAAGTACATGAGCACAGTATCAGTACTCACTGCCCATATGTAAGTACATGAACACAGTATCAGTACTCACTGCCCATATGTAACTACATGAACACAGTATCAGTACTTACTGCCCATATGTAAGTACATGAACACAGTATCAGTACTCACTGCCCATATGTAAGTACATGAACACAGTATCAGTACTTAATGCCCATATGTAAGTACATGAACACAGTATCAGTACTTACTGCCCATATGTAAGTACATGAACACAGTATCAGTACTCACTGCCCATATGTAAGTACATGAACACAGTATCAGTACTTACTGCCCATATGTAAGTACATGAACACAGTATCAGTACTTACTGCCCATATGTAAGTACATGAACACAGTATCAGTACTCACTGCCCATATGTAAGTACATGAACCCAGTATCAGTACTTACTGCCCATATGTAACTACATGAACACAGTATCAGTACTCACTGCCCATATGTAAGTACATGAACACAGTATCAGTACTCACTGCCCATATGTAAGTACATGAACACAGTGTCAGTACTCACTGCCCATATGTAAGTACATGAACACAGTATCAGTACTCACTGCCCATATGTAAGTACATGAACACAGTATCAGTACTCACTGCCCATATGTAAGTACATGAACACAGTATCAGTACTTACTGCCCATATGTAAGTACATGAACACAGTATCAGTACTTACTGCCCATATGTAAGTACATGAACACAGTATCAGTACTCACTGCCCATATGTAAGTACATGAACACAGTATCAGTACTTACTGCCCATATGTAAGTACATGAACACAGTATCAGTACTTACTGCCCATGTGTAAGTACATGAACACAGTATCAGTACTCACTGCCCATATTAAGTACATGAACACAGTATCAGTACTCACTGCCCATATGTAAGTACATGAACACAGTATCAGTACTCACTGCCCATATGTAAGTACATGAACACAGTATCAGTACTCACTGCCCATATGTAAGTACATGAACACAGTATCAGTACTCACTGCCCATATGTAAGTACATGAACACAGTATCAGTACTTACTGCCCATATGTAAGTACATGAACACAGTATCAGTACTTACTGCCCATATGTAAGTACATGAACACAGTATCAGTACTTACTGCCCATGTGTAAGTACATGAACACAGTATCAGTACTCACTGCCCATATTAAGTACATGAACACAGTATCAGTACTCACTGCCCATATGTAAGTACATGAACACAGTATCAGTACTCACTGCCCATATGTAAGTACATGAACACAGTATCAGTACTCACTGCCCATATGTAAGTACATGAACACAGTATCAGTACTCACTGCCCATATGTAAGTACATGAACACAGTATCAGTACTTACTGCCCATATGTAAGTACATGAACACAGTATCAGTACTCACTGCCCATATGTAAGTACATGAACCCAGTATCAGTACTTACTGCCCATATGTAAGTACATGAACACAGTATCAGTACTCACTGCCCATATATAAGTACATGAACCCAGTATTAGTAGCCTACTCACTGCCCATATGTAAGTACATGAACACAGTATCAGTACTCACTGCCCATATGTAAGTACATGAACCCAGTATTAGTAGCCTACTCACTGCCCATATGTAAGTACATGAACACAGTATCAGTACTTACTGCCCATATGTAAGTACATAAACACAGTATCAGTACTCACTGCCCATATGTAAGTCTACTGCTACTCAACAAACAACTCGCGTATGAAGATTAGAACATTTAAATTGTAGCCTAGCACACAGTCATTTGCAACTCAACAATATAATCAACTGTACAATAATATCGCACACCATGAAAACCTGCAGTGAGACAAATCCCTATTAAAATGAAGAGTAGCAATAAGTGCAGGCCTACACAGTGGAGGAGCCACCTGCTTATAGGCCCAATATAGTCTGATAGGCTTAATAATGTAAATAATAACATGTCACATTAAAATTACATTCCAAGCAGGTCAAGGCTTTAATGAAACAGAGGAGTAGTCTACTGTGAAGTCCGTAATGATATAAATGAATCTAGGGTAGTTAAGATTTCTTCCACCGAAGAATTATGTTTGATTTGTAGAAAAGTAGCTCTCCTCCTGATTAATATGAGCTTTCAGCCAACTTTCTACCTGTCGTGGGAGCAGAGATATAGCCCCAAAATACTGTGCATGTACCAGGTACCTGCTTTACTACCATTACACACTGGCCACAATCTATTCGCACAAATAAATTGCACGTTGAAAAATAAAAACAAACTCCTGTATTGTTCATAAAATCATGCACATCAAACGCAAAATTTTGTTTGCGAAAAGGCAGTATTCATTTTATTCGGATCAAGTTTTTTTTCCAGTTTTCGTTTGCGATATTATTTATCTGTCCAATCATAACAGGTCCTCTTGACAGACGTCGCAGCACTGCCACAAACTACACAACAACCAATATGGCGAACCAACTGATTGATTTGTTTTCCTGCATGTAGGCTAGCCTACTCTTTGATTAAAAAAAATAAAAATACAAGGACAGCGATTTGAAGGACACTTAGTAGAAGGACACTATATTGCTATAGCTAGCTACGTTAGTTATTCTATCGTAGCTAGTCTCGTATAGTGTTTTCACCCGCTATAATAACAATTTGGCTAGCAGTCTCGAGGCTATTTGTGCAGTATAATAATAGTAGCATCACTAGAGTAGGCTATCTATGAAAAAACTACAGCTAACGTTAATTGAATCCTAGGCTACCATATGGTGTAGTCATAGTCGCCTACTATATTTTTTACTATAGACATTTTCATATGGGTGATGAGCTCCTCAGGTTTTTAGCTTAGCTACAGCTAGTTGTCAACTCAGATATTTTAATGCTAGTTAGATCTTGCTGTGATCACATTTCATATGAAAGCAAGATAACAAGCCATTGGCGATTAACAAACAAACACAAGATACGTAGGCCTATTTTATTTTTAGATTTGCAGGCTAAGCTGTCACCGGCTGGATTGTTTGCCTTGGTGAGAACTAGGACGAAAGCTAAAGCGAATTTATCAGATGTAAGGTGAAATACTTCAGTCTAGGCTATTGTAACGTTAGTCTAATTGTTTTTATCGTGTTGTAGCTAAACAAGCTTCCCCTCTCAGCGACAAATTAAGATGAGATATTGTTACGTGGATATATGCCCAGGCCAGGGATAGCCCCGGTCACCTACGTGTGATCTGTGTAGGCTATAACAGTTGGAGACTGGCCAGGGACAGCCACCGTGGGAGGAGTGAAAAGGGGATAAGTTTTAGCCGTCGCACAGTTGTCTGTGTATGCATGGCAAATGAAAAGTGTAAAGTTTTCAACAACAATAAATAAAAACGTATTCCGACTCCTGTGTAGATTTCCTGATCACTGATAGCCTGTAGAATAACGAAGAAAACAGTCTGCCTACTATATCAGTGATAGCCAGAGCACTTCAGTATGAACAACCGTGGCTTTGTGTGAATTTTGCTACGGTAATATAGCCAACTACAGCGCATTTGTTTCTCTATCCACGGTTTCCCCCTAGTGGTGGGTCGTCAATGTCCTAATTATAGTAGGCAATTCGTATTTCACTGAAATTATAAATTAAAATGAATTAAGAACACCTCAAATTTGCGACGCAGGAAAAGTGTAACCGCTTACGAAAACATTAGTGTAGCCTATATCCGTATCAGCCCCTCAGTTGTCAATTCAAGTTATCATTCTCTGCACAATTAGTTTGTTCCTTTGTGGACGTTTGTTGTCACAAGTAATGCCAGTCAACCAGGCGATATCGCATGAGGAACATTTTCTACCACTATGCAGCAGCGGCGCTTTCTTATCAGCAGGCGTTGTGTGTTTCGTGTGTTTAGGTAAAGTGTATATTACTATGCTTGTATATTATAGTTGAGGAGGTAAATAAGTTGACTCCATTTTTTCGTGGAGCAAATTTTTTTAAAGAACCTATTTAATTAATTCCAAAATCGCATCGCGTTTGATGTGCATATATTAGGGTGAATTCAGATAAAGTGGGACACTTTTTGGAATTTTGCCTTCTGTTACCTGTTTCAATATTAGTCCAACACATTTACACAGCACATGATACAATTCTGAAATCCTCAAGATGTTATCTGACCACATAAAAAGAAAAAATGTAGAAATCTTGCTCACAGGATGCGTGACACACCTTTATATTTAATTTGAGCCACAGCACATTTTTTTATCTGCGTTTGGGAATGTGGGACAGCTCATTAGGTAATTTGGGACACCAATTCTTTATAATAAAACCCCAATAACAAGCTATAATGTAGTACATTGCAATATATTTTAATGGTGCACCATGCTTAAATACACTAAGTAAACATCAGGACCCAAGCAAAAAAATATTATACTTTAAGTATACTTTTAGTACGTACTCATCATGTAGTAACTACTCATTTTGTGTTAAACTGGCCACACTTTAAGTACAGGCTAATAAATGCACTAAAGTTGTACTTTTGTAGAACTTCTGTACAACTGTAGTGTACTTACTGTACTTAAGTGTACTAAATTGAGACACGTCTTACAAACTTAAAGTATATTTAAGTATACTAATTGAAAGGGTGATTTGTAGGTATTGGAAATACAATTTTAGATTATGACTACGGTGTTTGAAATATACTTTAAATAGCATTAAAAGTAGTAGCCTATGTGACAGATCGGTTGACGGGAAAAGAGTCAGAATCCAGGGCTGGTGAATAATAGTTTTTTTAATGCAATAATATTGTGGTCCACAAAAACAATGTACAGAGGAAAGCAAAGTTCAGCGCTGCTCATCTGTTGTTCCTTCACATATTTATACCATTTCAAGGAAGGAGGAAGGAGGGGTGAGTACATAGATCACAAGATGCTGGTGCAATGTCAGCAGTCCCCCCCACTCCACTTCACTTTCTCTGAGTTTTGGGTACATTACACAATCAGTGTCTGATACTCTATCTGTTTTTCAATAAGCATTCTCCCGGAGGAATTAATGACCAACGTCCATTTATACCACTAGGGAAAACAGGTGCTCTAACCCCTTGTCTGTTGGTCTAACTTCCTTCCACCCGACTCCTCTGAGTGAAGGACCCTCAGCCTCTCTGCTTCCCAGGCGTCTCCTTTTCAGAAACCCTGATCACAGAAAGCACTGCTCGCTTACTATCGCATTCGGTTTCAGCTTACAGTGGCCTGACTGTACATTGAGCCGAGCGCGGCGGCCATGTGCTCCACTACAGGGACGCCACTCATGGTCTTACTGCTCTCTGCGACCCGACCGGCCGGTGACCCAGTCGATAGCGATCCCCAGCCCAGTGTCACACCGAGCCCCGTAGTGGTAACCAGCCACCCGGTTGGGAACCGACGGTCTGATCCCTATCCCACTTTGCTATGGGTATAGAAACTTTGACCGTTTTCACCAGCCTTGCCTGTTCACAGAGGTCGTCTCTTACGCCCCTCTGCTAGGTGTGGACTGTCATCCACGTACCACGCAGTGCCTGCATACTTACATGCTACAACTACGCCGATTAGACGGTACCACGGCAGTATGTCAATTCATACTTCATCAGACACGGGGGCCTTCAGTCTTCTCCCCTACACTATACGACCTTTTTGACGTGCCCTCGGAACTTTGCAATTCCGTCGCCGCCTGTTAACCCCTAGGTTCGGGGTGCCTAATCCCCTGCCTAAGGGTTAGACTTATGTAATTAAAACAAAAAGGTTTAACTTATTAATTTTAACTGATACATATCATCATATCTTATTACAACAATTATTATTCAATCATCAATTAGTCATTAATTTCATAGGCTTCATTCGAATAGCCATTGTTAGTACATTCTTATTCTTAAATATATGATTCCCCTTTGACCTAACTCAGAGGCCATAAGGTTAGTCTCGGCACATTGGATAGATCAGAAAAGGGAAGCAAGGGGCCCCTATCTGTCTCTCTCAGTTCCTTAAATCTGAGGGATACACGGAAGGCAGGATGTACCCTGTCATCAGTCTTGCTTCATGCCAATTCGACAACGACACACTCCTTTTAGTTTAATGATTACATACTACGGATAAATGTGCATTAAACATATATTGCAATAAATGGAATGTAAAGAAACACTTAAATCATAGGAATAATACGTGGATTAAACATGTTCTTTAAGCACTTAAAAGATATATATGGTAATCAGCTCAGCATTTTTATTAAGTCCTTTATTCACGGCCCCTCACTATACTATCAAGAGATAAAATAAATTAGGCTATATACCTTTTATAAGTACCCTAAAATATCACTAAATATGTAAAACACTAAAGTACAATTTAATTACATATATTTCCAAATGAATTACACATTTTAAGCATACTTTAAATTAAGTATTAAAAGTATAAGTACACTTGAAACACATTTGGTATACTTAAATTATATTTTTAATATACTTAAGTATAAAATGTCTTTCTCTTGGGGAACTTGATAGAACATTATCTCTAAAGATAAGCTCTAAAACTCATTAACTTATTAACAATCATAACATAGTTCATCTTGACAAAAAAGTTGAGACCACTGACCTAAATATGACTTGACAGCAAAATAAAAAGTATTAGAGTTGCATTACAGTTAATATAGGGTACATTACCATGTACATATGCAAATACTGAGGTTCCCTAAGTATAAAATGGGATAATTTTCCTCCATTAGAATAGCCCAAAACACTGTCCCACATTACCAGAAACATGCTGTCCCACATTTCCTGACTGTTTAGTAATGTGAGACATATAAGAAATGCCTGAATTAAAAAAGTCTAAAGATAATATTTACCACTTTTAAATTTTTTTTGTTGCACAAGTATTTCATATGCATAATTACATCATAATTAGGCACAGTGTATTGTTTATGACAGATTTAGAGCCTTAAAATTAATTCAAGCAAAAGCTTATGTCATTGACCTAACCATGTATTTTGCCGGGAGACCTTCATATATGAAGCTTGCCATGATCATGTGACTTTGATCATGTAGTTTCTCTGCAAGAACCTAGTTACAATTATTTTGATTGGCTCTTGACAGAGCAGGAAATAAACATGTCAAAGCTTAGTTGTCCCACATTACCTGCTGTCCCACAATACCTGAATTCACCCTATATGCGTCAAATTGGCCTCTGAATTATTCGCAATTTTGTGTCGTTTATTCGCGTCGTTCTTGGTGTGTAATGGCCGTTACTGTGAATGGCCAAGAGCGCTTACAGTATATGGGCGATGTCAGACAACAGCAGTCACAGGTCGCCACTCCCACTGAATAACGTTACCAGAGCGGAGGCCGAGGGGCTGGGCTGGGCATTTATTTTACTGCTAGTCCTGCAACGTCTCTTCGAGACTAGAGAGCTGACGTTACTCGCTGGCAAGTTGGCCACTAATGTAACAGTTCGACTGAAAAAATACCACCTCCTTTAACTGAAGTCTCCAGAAAAACAGGGAAAATACGGCCATTAATTTCGGAGAACACAGCCCTTCATTTAGCCTATCTACTTTTGGTATCATGAAAACGTATTAGCTAGCCTCACCAGAAGTCTGCAACACTTAGGTCTGTTACCTACGTATGGTAACTGCCACAATGCCAACTGAAATGGAAATGTTTGCTGCAATGAGTGGTACCGGGGCAGTTTCATGCCGAAACAGTCCTGGATTGGCATGGCTTTCAGCTATGAATCTGGCCGTGTATTCGGGCTGAAAAGAAAAAGCCTTCCACCTACAGAAAAATCTAGTAATATATTAAAAACATTGCAATTTTCTAAATGGCAAAAAGCTGGTGTGTGGCTTAGCTACTGCATGGCAAATCCCCCCCTCCATATTTGCACCTTTCTTTAATGCCAAGAAGCCATGGCTAACAACAGCTAATACACTAGCCCAGAAAAAATACATTGCTTCTCTAATCGAATGCTCAAAGTGAAACTGTTCGATTATGGTCAGTTTGCTAATGTTAGTCTACTTTTCATGGTCATGGATCAGCCATAGATTACTCCTGGCGGGGGCACTGCTGCTACATGTATATGTAAACGGCTTGCATGAGTAATACTCCACATGTAAGAATATAGAGGCATATTACCTACAATACTAACTTAGATTTGTTTACTTTCATAATTTAGGTCAAAATAAAGTACCACAAATGCAAAGAAATCTTGGAAAAATGCAAAAAAACAAAACAAAAAGAAAACAATTATATGCTTTAGTTTGCAATGAACTACTGAGAGCTACATATCTAAATCAGGTAAAACTATACTTTTCCTTGATACTCAACTCCTTGTCCACAATTGTGAGGGTGATATACAGAACTACTAAAGATTTATGACACAAAATGTAGACATTGTACCCTGTTGTCCCTTAACGTCTCCAAATCTATCCAAAATAGCTAAATTGTGCTCTGCTGTAAATCATAAAATAATGATATATTTAACTACAAATCAACTGTTTTGGTTCATAAAACTCACTTTTGCATCATTTTCAAGTGGGAATTACTATCTTCTAATCAGTATTGGGGGATAGATATCTATGGGTCCAAAAACCTATCCAAAACCTGTCATAAAATGTATAAAATAATCTATCTATTATAAAGCATATACACATTCATACTCACTCCAAGGAAAATGTTACATTCATCAAAGCACATATGTATAGTAAATTGGAATTAGTATTTTCCAGGCCCTAAGTGACAAGTATAACCCAGGGAAATATGAATATGCCATAGTCTATATTATGTATGATAAGATTAGGTTAAAATAATATTCCACCAGAAGGAAAATGCTGTCAAATGTTCTAGCTTCAGGGCAAAGATAAAATATGCCTGGGCCATCCCAATATATAAATGTTCATATACACCTGTGATGAGTTTAGAAACATTAGAACTTTTGAGAATGTACTTCCTTGGTAGTTAAAGGTTGTATCAGCGATTTTGGGTGGAAACATAAATGATCACATTCATCTGATTTTTCCTCACGATCCGCTAGCTGCCCGCCCCATAAGCAGGCCGTCAAAAAAACGCGTCTCTGTAGGCAGCCTATGCTCCGAGATCGTACACAAAAACAAATGGTACTACCAACCACTCAAAACCAAAATAAACAGTATTCCAACCAATCACAATGATCTGCACAAACGCTAATACTCTTATCTCGCTGAAATCTTGACGGATTTACAAACGGTTTGGTTTCTTACAAACGTTATTAACGTGGTTATAATTCTGGATGCTTGAACACTATTTTTTAAAACATAACATAATTATTCATAAGTATGTTTGTTTGGGATTTCGCTTCAGAAGTGACGTCACCCAAAATCGCTGATACAACCTTTAATAAAATCCTCATTATGAACAAAGCCAAGCAAGAATTTCACAGCTTAAATCCTTGTTCCTCTACAGATTCTTGAAGCTCTGAAAAAAGTAAATTTCACTTTGGAAACTGGAGAGAAACTCTCCTTTGACAGTAATGGAGACCCGCCAGCCAGATATGACGTGCTGAACTGGCAGCTTGGTTCCTTTCAAAAAGAATTAAATTAAAAGTTTCTAAATATCAAACAATTCACTACAAAGAACAGTAATCAATAAAAAACAGAATCAAATCAATATTTGGTGTGACCACCCTTTCCCTTTAAAACAGCATCAACTCTCTTCGGTACAATGTTGTTCAGTTTTATAAAAAAATCAGCTGGTGGATTGTTCCAAGCATTTTGGAGAACTTGCCATTGCTTTTTTACAGAATTTGGCTGTCTCGCTTGCTTCTGTCTGTCCAGGTAATCCCAGACAGCCTCGGTGATGTTGAGAACAGGCCTCTGTGGAGACCATACCATCTGTTGCAGAACTTCTTGTTCTTCTTTTCTCTGATGAAAGTTCAATTAAGTTTTTGGAAAATCAATGTTTGGAAATCTACAATTTGCTCTTTTCTACTGACACACTAATGCAGAAGACAAAAAATAAACATCTAAGAAAAAATCTACATAAAAAATCTAGGGTGCCTAAGACATTTGCACAGTACTGTATATATATAAGTAAGAAAAATAAAACAAGAATAACCAAGAAAATTAACAACAAACATACAGCAAACTCACAATAAACAACATAAATAAATATTTCATGTCCGAAAAGGAGTAGGAAGAAGTGAATATTATACCCTTTTTTTTTTTTTTTTTTACATTTTATCAATAAACTTTACGTTAAACATAAATAGTCCAGCTTTCCACCCGGTGTTCACCATACACAACTCAATCAAATCAATGAAGTCAGACAAAAATAAAACATTCAAAACAGAACATGAACAAAACAATCAGAATAAAACAAAACAACACAAATCAAAAATACCCTACACAACCTCTCCGAACCTCCATCCCATATCCATTCAATATGTTATTTTTAAACATTCGTTTAAACTTATTTAATGTTATACATGTTTTCATTTCCTCATTGCAGTTGTTCCATAGAGTAACTCCTTTGATTGTAATACAATGATATTTTGCATTAGTCCTCACTAATTGATTCTTGAACATAAGTTCCTCTCAAATCGTGTTGACTTTCTCTCATTTGATAGAACTTTTGTATACTATTAGGTAATGATTGTTTTTTTGCTCTGTACATGTACATGATTTGAACCATTTTGAAGTAAACCAGATCTTTCAATTTTAGTGTTTTTAGTCTGAGAAAAAGTGGGTTTGTTAGTTCTCTATAAGTGGTTTTGTTTACGATTCTTATGGCTCTTTTTTGTAGAATGAAGATTAGATTAGTGTTTGTTTTATATGTATTTCCGCACACTTCCACTCAGTAGGTGCTACCACTTTACAATACTGGTGCATAAATAGTGTAATAATCCTTATTGGTTTTAGGAGCAGCTAAATGCTGCCCCCCCTTGAGAGAAACCGAGCTTCGGGCGCCGTCCGACTCCCCAGGGAATCACGTCTTCGTCGGGCGGCGCGAGACAGAATTATCGGATTCCAGGACCAGAGAACCCAAGCCCAGTTGTAGTTGACACCCCTCCATTCTCCCCTGGGTGCTTCCTTCCACAGCCTCTGGTTGTGACCCTTGTGCAGGCGCCGTCACCATCTGGTCCCGCCTCACCTCCATGGGCCTCAACACAGATGCCGTGCTGTTCCCTCCCCGGGACATCCCAGCAGGATCCCGATGGCTCCAGTAGACCCAGCTAGACCCCCAGTGAACATTAGGCTGACGCCGTAGTGGTCTGGGCGGCTGCCTCGGCGGGTGTGCTGCTCCTCCCTCATCAGGAGTTGCTGGTGGTTCTGGACAAGGGGCAAGATTATTTGAGCCGATCGAAGTGCAACACGATCTCTAACCCTCCCTGCACTGGCACAACTCTATATAGCACTTCAGTAACCCTCTCTAAAATCCTATATGGGCCTTTAAACCGTCTTTGAAGTTTAGGGTACAACCCGCTTTTTCTAACTTTATTCCGGACCCATACCAGCTATCCTTCTGAGTAGTACTGAAAATTTACCTTGATATCAAAAGCAACCTTTTGCTGACCTGATGCCCTAGCCTGGTGCCTCTGCACAGCCTAAACTACCATAGACAAAATCCCTGCTAGGCTTGTCATATATTGATTGGCTAACAAAAACTTCTCCCCATCTCCTAGATGTAACATGATGTCAACTGGTAGCACCATCTCTTGCCCAAATAGCACTTTGTAAGGGGTAAACCCTGTACTGGCATGAACACTGCTGCGGTATGCCATCATAACATAGGGCAGTAATGTATCCCAGTTTGCCTGATTATCCTCCACAAATAAGGACAACATTGACAGAAGAGAGCGGTTAAAGTGTTCAATTAACCCATCTGACTGGGGATGGTATGCTGAGGTCCGAGTCCTATGAATGTTTAGCAGTCTACACAACTCCTGAATCAGCTTAGACTCAAAGTTACGACCCTGATCATTGTGAATGCTACGTGGTGCACCAAAGCGACACACCCATTGCTCGGCCAAAACTTTACCAATGGCATGGGCCTCTTGATTAGGGAGGGGAAATGCCTCGTCCATCTAGAAAAATAGTCCCCCACTACAGAATAGACTTATTTTTAACAGTTGTCTCAGGTAGGGGTCCCAAAATATCCAAGGCCACCCGTCCATGAGGCCTTGACACAACAACAGATTGCAGTGGGGCGCAAGGGGATGGGCCTTGCATTGTACGTGAGGCACAATCCACACATTCCCTACACCACTGCTTCACATCCCTAAACCACCCAGGCCAGTAGAAATGATCTTTAACTTTTGCCTGTAATTTCTGCACTCCCAAACGCCCCCCGGTTGTCGAATTGTGCAACTGAGCCAACACTCTGGGTACCAATGCACAGGGAAGGACCACCTGTCCCTGTGAGGCAGCATCTGAATTAGCAGGGGGTACCTTCACCAACCAAGGGCCCTGAACCTGTAACTGTGACCATACTGGGGCATACCCCGGTAAAGCAGGATCATCTGGAAATTTTATACACTGCCCACCCCTTCCCCTCTTGAGATGAATCAACTGCTGTATCTCTATATCCTCTGCCTGAGCTCTGGCTATTTCATCTACCTCAGCACTCTGGTTGGAATCGACTACGTAACCCGCCCCTTGAACGGCTCGTATAACAGAATTGGGAACTGGCTGATTGTCACTATAATTCTCCGGCTTTGTAACCGCCTGGCCCCCCTTCATAAACCCTGGAAGTCTAGACAGTGCATCCGCATTAGCATGTAATTTCCCAGGCCTATGCACTATTTGATACTGAAAGTTAGCCAGCTGCTCTACCCACCGTGCTAATTGCCCCTCCAAACCCTGAAAATTGTGTAGCCATCGCAGGGAATTATGATCGGTACGCAAAAGGAATTCCTTACCCAGCAAATAGTGCTTAAAATACTTAGCAAAAGTCACCATGCTCAGTACCTCCTTTTTTATTGTTGCATACTTTCGCTCTGGCACTCAACAGCACCCTCCCTCCCAAGAGTGCTTAACCACCACAAGGACACCTCGCTCAGACACCACCTTTACAGAAAAACTCACATGCAACGCCCGGCTCTGTCTTCTTATTCCGTCTCCCCAGAGTCTCTGCCGGCACTTACAATTGCTCACACCTGTCCACAATAAGTTTGTAATTTGGCAGCCCCGTGCAGTTACTCCTTCGGCTCATTTCCATCACAATCCTTTCAAATAGGCTACATGTGAAGTGAACATAGCCTAAATTAAAAAAATTATAATTTTATAGTAGCCTATATGCCTATATAGACCATTAGTCACATTCCCCCCTTGTTTAACTTCTCCTTTCAGCCGTAGCTCACATTTCGAAGCACATCAAAGCACAAGGAAGGCCGTGAAAGCAATCGCATAACGTAACCGATTGAAGGTGGACCTGCAACACGTTCCAAAAACGGACTTGTCAAGTAAAGGATATATACGGTGAACAGTGAATATTTTTTTCCCTGTGTTTTGGCTCTGTACTCCAGCACTTTGGATGTGAAACGATACAATGAATTTGAGGTACAGACTGTATGCTTTAATTTGAGGGCATTTTCATCCATATTGTAACTGAAGAAGGCTGCAGTACAGGCCTGGCATAGCATCACCAGTGAAGATACCCAGCATCTGATGATTTCTACAGCTCGCAGACTTCAGGCAGTACTTGCACGCAAAGGATATGCAACCAAATATTATTATTTCATAACAACATAATTAATGATTAGGATTAATACACTTTTCCTTTATGTTTTTATGTCACAAGGAATATCTTAAATGCATTAAATGTACAACTCTAAAGTCCCATGAAAGAGACATTTCTCATTTATATTGGTACAGATATTCTGCAATAAAATATTCTTTAGAACCACCACTCAAAAGTCTATGAAAACATGCATGTAAGTTAGGAAAATGAAGGCGTCGCACAACGTTTGGCATTTAAACTTCGGGCGACCGTCTGCCAAGAGGGTTCGATTGTCTCTATGGTAACAAGACGACAACCTCTGACCGTTTGTTTACATTTCTGAAAGGCTCCTTGGCAGCGTTCAGTGAAATTATTGAAATTGCAGGTGGAAGAACTTTTAAAACGTATCCATGACAATGAATTTAGGACTGTCCAATCAGACTGTGCGACAAAGTATGACGTTGTCTGCAACATAACAACACTCTAGAGGTGCGCGACACTGAGAAAAAGTGTTGAGCGACAGTTTTTTCATTTGGAAATACGTCATTTTCGCCATTCGACACTTGTCGTAAGAATGTACGACGAAGCATAAATTAGGCTTAAGACTGCATGTGTAGAACCACACAGTCTTTCATGGTTTATTCCATTAAAATAGTTTTATTGTGATATAACATCATAGCACAGTTTGTTTTTCAGATTTTCTCACATTATCTTACATATTGCTGAATACAATCCCATACTGGAGATGCAGGACCCTGTTCACATAATCACAATTGATTTCTCTTAGATTGATATACAAACCCCAATTCCAGAAAGCACTGATTTGTAAATTATCTTTTATATATATTTAATTGAAAACAGTACAAAGAAAAGATATTTAATGTTTTGCCTTATCAACTTTATTGATTTTTGTAATTATACGCCAATTCCAAATTTGATGCCTGCAACACATTCCAAAAAAGTTGGGACAGGGGCAAAAAAAAACTGGGAAGTTCAAAAAAACAAGCCTGTGTTTGACATGCACACACACACACACACACACACACACATACACACACTTCAAAGAAATGACTTGGACTCGGGGGCTTTTAAAATGCAGCACACAATATTGCATGTAGTATTTAATCACTGAGCACTGGGGTATTTTAAGCTGGACATAGTTATTGATGTTATTTCTTTCATTGTCAACCATGTTATTCACATTAATAATTTTGTTTATCCTGCAGTTTTATTGGTATTTTTCCTAGAATCTAAAGTTAACGCTGAACAACAAGGCATAGGTAGGCATGTCTTGTTCGTAAACCTCAAAATAAGACCTGGTTTGGTATTTAGGGCCACGTTAAGACACCCAGGAAGTTTTTACCTCATTTGCTGTTTTGGGGTAAAGGCCTGGTTCATGCCCAATTTTCCTTTAATTTCTCTGTACAGCGTCCTTTGTCCTCTGTCGGATTTGCTCCTTTGTTGAACATCTTTGTTGCCTTTCAGAGGCAGAGGGAATTTTCTACTTTTCCCTCCGGTAAGCACTCGGCCAGCCGGTTAACTAACTGGACTCACTGCTGAGCGGGCCATTACAAGCCTCCAGCATCAGCCGTCTCCAGCCTTTCCGAGTCTGTGTCCTTTTTTGTGTCCTTTCACTTCTCTGTACAGTGTCTTTGTGACAGTTCTCTGTAAAACGCGCTATACAAATAAAATTTAATTTTATTGAATTTAACACCCCCCCTCTAAAAAAAAAAACACACATAAGTGCTATGTTCAGGGCTGTCGCCTACTTACAAATAAAATGTAGCCAAATCAACAGCCCTCATCTCTGAATTATTGCTGCTCTCAGACAACCGTGCATGACAGAGGAGCAATAGCTTACTGAACGTGAACACAGTATCAGTACTCACTGCCCATATGTAACTACATGAACACAGTATCAGTACTCACTGCCCATATGTAACTACATGAACACAGTATCAGTACTCACTGCCCATATGTAACTACATGAACACAGTATCAGTACTCACTGCCCATATGTAAGTACATGAACACAGTATCAGTACTCACTGCCCATATGTAAGTACATAAACACAGTATCAGTACTCACTGCCCATATGTAACTACATGAACACAGTATCAGTACTTACTGCCCATATGTAACTACATGAACACAGTATCAGTAGTCACTGCCCATATGTAAGTACATGAGCACAGTATCAGTACTCACTGCCCATATGTAAGTACATGAACACAGTATCAGTACTCACTGCCCATATGTAAGTACATAAACACAGTATCAGTACTCACTGCCCATATGTAACTACATGAACACAGTATCAGTAGTCACTGCCCATATGTAAGTACATGAACACAGTATCAGTACTCACTGCCCATATGTAACTACATGAACACAGTATCAGTACTTACTGCCCATATGTAAGTACATGAACACAGTATCAGTACTCACTGCCCATATGTAAGTACATGAACACAGTATCAGTACTTACTGCCCATATGCAAGTACATGAACACAGTATCAGTACTCACTGCCCATATGTAAGTACATGAACACAGTATCAGTACTTACTGCCCATATGTAAGTACATGAACACAGTATCAGTACTCACTGCCCATATGCAAGTACATGAACACAGTATCAGTACTCACTGCCCATATGTAAGTACATGAACACAGTATCAGTACTTACTGCCCATATGCAAGTACATGAACACAGTATCAGTACTCACTGCCCATATGTAAGTACATGAACACAGTATCAGTACTTACTGCCCATATGTAAGTACATGAACACAGTATCAGTACTTACTGCCCATATGTAAGTACATGAACACCGTATCAGTACTCACTGCCCATATTAAGTACATGAACACAGTATCAGTACTCACTGCCCATATGTAAGTACATGAACACAGTATCAGTACTCACTGCCCATATGTAAGTACATGAACACAGTATCAGTACTCACTGCCCATATGTAAGTACATGAACACAGTATCAGTACTCACTGCCCATATTAAGTACATGAACACAGTATCAGTACTCACTGCCCATATGTAAGTACATGAACACAGTATCAGTACTCACTGCCCATATGTAAGTACATGAACACAGTATCAGTACTCACTGCCCATATGTAAGTACATGAACACAGTATCAGTACTTACTGCCCATATGTAAGTACATGAACACAGTATCAGTACTTACTGCCCATATGTAAGTACATGAACACAGTATCAGTACTCACTGTCCATATGTAAGTACATGAACCCAGTATCAGTACTTACTGCCCATATGTAAGTACATGAACACAGTATCAGTACTCACTGCCCATATGTAAGTACATGAACCCAGTATTAGTAGCCTACTCACTGCCCATATGTAAGTACATGAACACAGTATCAGTACTCACTGCCCATATGTAAGTACATGAACCCAGTATTAGTAGCCTACTCACTATGTAAGTACATGAACACAGTATCAGTACTTACTGCCCATATGTAAGTACATAAACACAGTATCAGTACTCACTGCCCATATGTAAGTCTACTGCTACTCAACAAACAACTCGCGTATGAAGATTAGAACATTTAAATTGTAGCCTAGCACACAGTCATTTGCAACTCAACAATATAATCAACTGTACAATAATATCGCACACCATGAAAACCTGCAGTGAGACAAATCCCTATTAAAATGAAGAGTAGCAATAAGTGCAGGCCTACACAGTGGAGGAGCCACCTGCTTATAGGCCCAATATAGTCTGATAGGCTTAATAATGTAAATAATAACATGTCACATTAAAATTACATTCCAAGCAGGTCAAGGCTTTAATGAAACAGAGGAGTAGTCTACTGTGAAGTCCGTAATGATATAAATGAATCTAGGGTAGTTAAGATTTCTTCCACCGAAGAATTATGTTTGATTTGTAGAAAAGTAGCTCTCCTCCTGATTAATATGAGCTTTCAGCCAACTTTCTACCTGTCGTGGGAGCAGAGATATAGCCCCAAAATACTGTGCATGTACCAGGTACCTGCTTTACTACCATTACACACTGGCCACAATCTATTCGCACAAATAAATTGCACGTTGAAAAATAAAAACAAACTCCTGTATTGTTCATAAAATCATGCACATCAAACGCAAAATTTTGTTTGCGAAAAGGCAGTATTCATTTTATTCGGATCAAGTTAGTTTTTTTTCCAGTTTTCGTTTGCGATATTATTTATCTGTCCAATCATAACAGGTCCTCTTGACAGACGTCGCAGCACTGCCACAAACTACACAACAACCAATATGGCGAACCAACTGATTGATTTGTTTTCCTGCATGTAGGCTAGCCTACTCTTTGATTTAAAAAAATACAAGGACAGCGATTTGAAGGACACTTTGTGGAAAAGCAGCCGAGCAAATAGGCTATGAGGATGGTGGGTTTATAAATGATTGCAATACACACAACTAGTTATCTGCGAATACGAAAATGATTTGGTAGTCTAGCCTATTGCTATAGCTAGCTACGTTAGTTATTCTATCGTAGCTAGTCTCGTATAGTGTTTTCACCCGCTATAATAACAATTTGGCTAGCAGTCTCGAGGCTATTTGTGCAGTATAATAATAGTAGCATCACTAGAGTAGGCTATCTATGAAAAAACTACAGCTAACGTTAATTGAATCCTAGGCTACCATATGCTGTAGTCATAGTCGCCTACTATATTTTTTACTATAGACATTTTCATATGGGTGATGAGCTCCTCAGGTTTTTAGCTTAGCTACAGCTAGTTGTCAACTCAGATATTTTAATGCTAGTTAGATCTTGCTGTGATCACATTTCATATGAAAGCAAGATAACAAGCCATTGGCGATTAACAAACAAACACAAGATACGTAGGCCTATTTTATTTTTAGATTTGCAGGCTAAGCTGTCACCGGCTGGATTGTTTGCCTTGGTGAGAACTAGGACGAAAGCTAAAGCGAATTTATCAGATGTAAGGTGAAATACTTCAGTCTAGGCTATTGTAACGTTAGTCTAATTGTTTTTATCGTGTTATAGCTAAACAAGCTTCCCCTCTCAGCGACAAATTAAGATGAGATATTGTTACGTGGATATATGCCCAGGCCAGGGATAGCCCCGGTCACCTACGTGTGATCTGTGTAGGCTATAACAGTTGGAGACTGGCCAGGGACAGCCACCGTGGGAGGAGTGAAAAGGGGATAAGTTTTAGCCGTCGCACAGTTGTCTGTGTATGCATGGCAAATGAAAAGTGTAAAGTTTTCAACAACAATAAATAAAAACGTATTCCGACTCCTGTGTAGATTTCCTGATCACTGATAGCCTGTAGAATAACGAAGAAAACAGTCTGCCTACTATATCAATGATAGCCAGAGCACTTCAGTATGAACAACCGTGGCTTTGTGTGAATTTTGCTACGGTAATATAGCCAACTACAGCGCATTTGTTTCTCTATCCACGGTTTCCCCCTAGTGGTGGGTCGTCAATGTCCTAATTATAGTAGGCAATTCGTATTTCACTGAAATTATAAATTAAAATGAATTAAGAACACCTCAAATTTGCGACGCAGGAAAAGTGTAACCGCTTACGAAAACATTAGTGTAGCCTATATCCGTATCAGCCCCTCAGTTGTCAATTCAAGTTATCATTCTCTGCACAATTAGTTTGTTCCTTTGTGGACGTTTGTTGTCACAAGTAATGCCAGTCAACCAGGCGATATCGCATGAGGAACATTTTCTACCACTATGCAGCAGCGGCGCTTTCTTATCAGCAGGCGTTGTGTGTTTCGTGTGTTTAGGTAAAGTGTATATTACTATGCTTGTATATTATAGTTGAGGAGGTAAATAAGTTGACTCAATTTTTTCGTGGAGCAAATTTTTTTAAAGAACCTATTTAATTAATTCCAAAATCGCATCGCGTTTGATGTGCATATATTAGGGTGAATTCAGATAAAGTGGGACACTTTTTGGAATTTTGCCTTCTGTTACCTGTTTCGATATTAGTCCAACACATTTACACAGCACATGATACAATTCTGAAATCCTCAAGATGTTATCTGACCACATAAAAAGAAAAAATGTAGAAATCTTGCTCACAGGATGCGTGACACACCTTTATATTTAATTTGAGCCACAGCACATTTTTTCATCTGCGTTTGGGAATGTGGGACAGCTCATTAGGTAATTTGGGACACCAATTCTTTATAATAAAACCCCAATAACAAGCTATAATGTAGTACATTGCAATATATTTTAATGGTGCACCATGCTTAAATACACTAAGTAAACATCAGGACCCAAGCAAAAAAATATTATACTTTAAGTATACTTTTAGTACGTACTCATCATGTAGTAACTACTCATTTTGTGTTAAACTGGCCACACTTTAAGTACAGGATAATAAATGCACTAAAGTTGTACTTTTGTAGAACTTCTGTACAACTGTAGTGTACTTACTGTACTTAAGTGTACTAAATTGAGACACGTCTTACAAACTTAAAGTATATTTAAGTATACTAATTGAAAGGGTGATTTGTAGGTATTGGAAATACAATTTTAGATTATGACTACGGTGTTTGAAATATACTTTAAATAGCATTAAAAGTAGTAGCCTATGTGACAGATCGGTTGACGGGAAAAGAGTCAGAATCCAGGGCTGGTGAATAATAGTTTTTTTAATGCAATAATATTGTGGTCCACAAAAACAATGTACAGAGGAAAGCAAAGTTCAGCGCTGCTCATCTGTTGTTCCTTCACATATTTATACCATTTCAAGGAAGGAGGAAGGAGGGGTGAGTACATAGATCACAAGATGCTGGTGCAATGTCAGCAGTCCCCCCCACTCCACTTCACTTTCTCTGAGTTTTGGGTACATTACACAATCAGTGTCTGATACTCTATCTGTTTTTCAATAAGCATTCTCCCGGAGGAATTAATGACCAACGTCCATTTATACCACTAGGGAAAACAGGTGCTCTAACCCCTTGTCTGTTGGTCTAACTTCCTTCCACCCGACTCCTCTGAGTGAAGGACCCTCAGCCTCTCTGCTTCCCAGGCGTCTCCTTTTCAGAAACCCTGATCACAGAAAGCACTGCTCGCTTACTATCGCATTCGGTTTCAGCTTACAGTGGCCTGACTGTACATTGAGCCGAGCGCGGCGGCCATGTGCTCCGCTACAGGGACGCCACTCATGGTCTTACTGCTCTCTGCGACCCGACCGGCCGGTGACCCAGTCGATAGCGATCCCCAGCCCAGTGTCACACCGAGCCCCGTAGTGGTAACTGGACTGGACTGGAACTGGACCGGGTGGTCCACACGGGAATCAGGTTCTGGAACGGAATGTTCCAAACCGGAACTGGACTGGACTGGAACTGGACCGGGAGGTCCACACAGGGATCCGTGTCAGGAACGGAATGTTCCAAACCGGACTGACTGCACCGGTACAGAACAACAAAACAGAGGGGGGTTAGTGCAAGGGAAGGCACGGGAAAGACCGGGAGGTTCTCACGGAGGTGCAGGGCTTGGTAGACAGGTGACTGATGTAGCACAGCAGGACAGGGTGGTGTGGCGTAGCTGCGGTAGGTCCGGAAGGAGCTGACTGGTCTCCAGAGCTCCAGGAGCCGGCGCCGAAGAACTAGTTGGCTTCTTCGGTCGGACAGGAACAACTGGAGGGTAGCCAGGTAACAAGCCAACCCGGAGCCTACACGAGCTGGAGGTGGAGGTACCGCAACACACACAACGAAAACGGGGGGATACGAACACTGCCACGGGAGAATGGGTGCTGGGTTAGATGGAGGAGAAGGGAAACAGGTTAGCTACATCAAACGACAGGAAATTGTGCGGGAGGTAAACTACCAATCCGTAGTTTCGCGTAGAACTAATGCTGTACGGGAATAACATCCCACAACCAAGCGAATCGTTCACACTAGAAGACCAGATAACAAGACGAGCACTAACACCAAGTGACGATAGTTAACGAACTGGCGCCGACTGGCAGCCAGCCGAAAGACTATATAGTGAGGTTAATGACAGGACTAAATAAGGCACAGGTGTGAAAATAAACCGGGAGTGATTGCGAAACACCAGGTGAGGAAATGCATGCAACGAGGGGGAGGGAGTGAAAGGCGGAAGTAAGACAACACAACCAGACGAACAAGACAGGGAAGGACACGCCTAGTCCGCAGCAGCGGGGAAAACACGGACAAAGGGATCCAACATGACACGGAGGGAAAACAGGAAAACACGGAAAACGGACAGGAAGGGAGCGGAACATTACAGTACCCCCCCCTCAACGTACGCCACCTGGCGTACCTGGCGGCCTGGTCTTGGATGGGAAGCGACTGTGGAAATCCTGGATCAGTGATTGATCCAGGATGAGGCCCCTGTGGAGCCATGACCGCTCCTCAGGACCATACCCCTCCCAGTCCACGAGGTATTGGAAACCCCGACCCTTACGGCGGATGTCGATGATGCGGTCCACCGTGTAGGCCGGGGCGTTGTCGATGACCCGGACAGGTGGAGGAGGGAGGGTAGGGGCACTGAGGGGGCTGGAGGCGACAGGCTTAATTTGTGAAACATGAAAAACGGGGTAAACTTTGAGGGAGGCAGGGAGGGAGAGTTTAACGGAAACTGGGTTGATAAGACATACAACAGGGAAGGGACCAATGAACCGGGGCCGAAGTTTTTTAGAGGAGGAGGGAAGGGAAATGTTGGATGTGGATAGCCAGACCTGCTGACCGGCCCTGTACTTGGGGGCTGCGGTCCTGTGCAGGTCCGCCAGACGCTGCGAACGGGAATTGGAACGCAGGAGTGCGGTGCGTGCAAGTCTCCAAATGCGCTTGCATTTGAGGATGTGAGCATTAACAGAGGGGACTGCTACCTCGGCCTCCTGGACCGATAGGAGAGGGGGTTGGTAACCTAACGAGCACTCGAATGGGGATAACCCGGTGGAGGTACTCTTAAGGGAGTTGTGAGAGTACTCTACCCAGGGGAGGAAACGGCTCCAGGAGGCGGAATTGCGAGCAGTGACGCACCGCAGGGCGGCCCCCAGGTCCTGGTTCGCCCTCTCTGCCTGGCCGTTAGACTGGGGATGGAAGCCAGACGACAAACTGGCCGAGGCCCCCAGGGCTACACAGAACGCCTTCCAAACCTGGGAGGAGAATTGGGGCCCACGATCCGAAACAATGTCGGATGGGATCCCGTGCAGCCTGACCACATGTACCACCAGGAGCTCCGCAGTTTCGAGGGCGGACGGGAGTTTGGGGAGGGGAATGAAGTGAACCGCCTTGGAGAACCGATCCACAATTGTCAGAATGACAGAGTTGCCCTCTGACAAAGGCAGACCGGTAACGAAATCCACACCAATGTGGCTCCAAGGACGGCCCGGGACAGGGAGGGGAAGGAGAAGACCAGAGGGAGGCTGGTGGGAAGCCTTGCTCCTGGCGCACACTGAGCAGGCCAGGACAAAAGCACGGGTATCCTCCTTGAGGGTGGGCCACCAAAAGCTCCTCCTGACGAGGGTGGTCGTTCTGGCAACACCTGGGTGACACGCCAGGCAGGAGGCGTGAACCCACTCAAGGACCTGGGAGCGGACGGAGTTGGGAACAAACAGGGAGGGGTTAGGGTTACTACGGGGGTCAGGGTGGGAAGTCTGGGCGGACCTCACGATCTCCTCAATCCTCCAGGAGACCGCAGCCACCATACAGGACGCTGGTAGAATAGGCTCGGGGTCAGCAGGACTGGAGGGAAGGGAAAACACACGGGATAAGGCATCCGCCTTAATATTGCGGGAACCGGGGCGATAGGATAAAGAAAAATTGAACCGGGCAAAGAAAAGTGACCACCTAGCCTGTCTAGCATTAAGCCTTTTAGCAGACCTCAAATAAATTAAATTTTGGTGGTCAGTTAACACAATAAAGGGGGTACCTGCCCCCTCCAGCCAGTGGCGCCACTCCTCAAGAGCCAGCTTTATGGCAAGAAGCTCCCGATCCCCGACATCATAATTTCGCTCAGCGGAGGACAGCCTCCGGGAGAAAAAGGCACAGGGATGGAGTTTGTTGTCCAAGGCGGCACGTTGGGACAGAATGGCCCCCACGCCGGTGTCGGAGGCATCCACCTCAATCGTAAATTGACGAGTGGGATCAGGGTGACAAAGAATAGGGGCTGAGGAAAACCATGCTTTAAGCTGTTCAAAAGCAAGCTGAGCTTCGGAGTTCCAACAGAAAGAAAAAACAGTGGAGGTAAGTTTGGTAAGGGGGGCAGCAATGACACTGTAATTACGGATAAAACGGCGATAGAAATTAGCAAAACCAAGGAATTGTTGTAGGTGCTTACGAGAGGTGGGTTGGGGCCATTCCGTCACCGCCTTGACTTTGACCGGATCCGCCCGGATACTGCCCTCCTCAATGATGAAGCCGAGGAACGGGACTGAAGAGACGTGGAAGGAGCACTTCTCTGCCTTGACGAAGAGCTGGTTCTCGAGGAGACGCTGGAGAACCTCCCGGACATGGAGAATGTGTTCCTGAGGGGACTTAGAAAAAATCAAAATATCGTCGATGTAAACGAAAACAGTCTTACCCAATAGGTCTCGCAGTACGTCATTCACCATGCCCTGGAAGACTGCCGGGGCGTTAGTAAGGCCGAAGGGGACCACCAGGTACTCATAGTGGCCCAACGGGGTATTGAAGGCAGTCTTCCACTCATCCCCCTCCCGTATGCGCACCAAGTGGTACGCATTACGGAGGTCGAGCTTGGTGAAAATGACGGCCTGCGAGAGGGGTTCAAAAGCAGTGTTAATGAGGGGGAGAGGATATTTGTTGCGGATAGTGATAGAATTGAGTCCCCGATAGTCGATGCAGGGCCGTAGTGAGCCGTCCTTTTTCCCTACAAAAAAGAACCCAGCACCAACCGGAGAAGAGGAGGGACGGATGATGCCCGAGGCGAGGGACTCATGAATGTATTCTTCCATGGCGAGTTTCTCTGGTCCCGACAGACTGTAGAGACGGCCGGACGGAAGTTTGGCTCCCGCCAGCAGGTCTATACAGCAATCGTAAGGGCGGTGAGGAGGTAGGGACAGAGCACGTGATTTGGAAAAGGTCCGGCCGAGGTCGTGATATTGCTTGGGAACGTTGGAAATATCGGGTTCGGGTAGGTTGGTGCTGGGATTCTTGGACCCCGGAGGGGGAAGAGCGGAACGGAGACAGCTAGCCAGGCAGTGGCCACTCCACGCCAGGATGCGTCCGGCCTGCCAGTCGATGTGCGGGTTATGGAGGCGGAGCCAGGTCTGACCTAAAACTATGGACGATTGTTTTGAGTTGATGAGGAGGAGTTGAATGCTCTCCCGATGATTGCCGGAAAGGACGAGCTGTAAGGGAACGGTGGAGTGGGTCACTAACCCCAGACTCCTACCGTCTAAAGCAAAGGCAGTAATGGGAGAGGGTAGAAGCTCCGTGGGGATGCCGGCCCTCTGGGCGAAGGTGGTGTCCATAAAGTTGGCGTCGGCCCCAGAGTCGATGAGGGCCGACGAGACCTCGGACTTGTCCCTCCACAGGAGAGTGGCCTTGAAAACCAGGCGATTCTGGGCTGCATGGCAGGGTATGATAGGGCTCGTCAGTACGCCCAGTTTTACTGGCGAGCCTATTCTTTTGGGCGGATGGGGCATGAGGCGATCTGGTGGCCAGGTTTGCCACAATAGAAGCAGGATCTGGATCGCAGGCGACGTTGGCGCTCCGCAGAGTTGACCGCAACTCTGCCCAGTTGCATGGGCTCCTCTTCGGAGACCCCAGACGCCGCCCTGGATCCAGAAGCAGAAGGGTGAGAGCGTATGTGAGGAAGATGACCGGGGTTCCCCCCACGCTCACGGGCCCGGATACGGAGACGGTTGTCGATTGCTATGGCCAGGCTAATCAGGCTATTGAGTGAGGTGGATTCTTCACGGATGGCAAGTTGGTCTTTAAGCTCCTCGCTGAGTGCCTGGCGGAAAGCCCCCTGAAGGGCGGTGTCGTTCCATCCGGACTCCGCTGCGAGGGTACGGAATTGGATGGCCATTTCAGCGACGCTACGACTCCCTTGACGGACCTGAAGTAGGCGCTGAGTTGCATCTCGCCCACAGGTAGGGTGGTCAAACACTCGCCGCATCTCGGCGGTGAAGGCAGCGAAGTTGTTGCAGAGCGCGACTTGGCTATCCCAGATGGATGTAGCCCACTCCAGGGCACCTCCTCCCAGGCTGCTCATAATGAAAGCGATCTTACATGGGTCGGAGGCGAAGGAGGAGGGCTGCATCCGGAAGACAATGTCGCATTTCATGAGAAATTCGCGACATTTCCCCAATTCCCCGCGGTATAACTCAGGATGTTGTACGCGAGGCTCACGAAATGAAGTGGACACAGGAGGGTCCGCCGGAGGATCCGGTGCGGGCGGAGTAGAGCCCAATGGAATGCGCGGAAGCGGCTGGTGAAGAGACAGCTGCGTCACTTGTTCCGTGATGCCCCTCAGTACTTCCAACACGTCATCCAAACGACGGCCCTGTTGGTCGCTGACCGCAGTTTGGCAGGAGAAGGCGTGCCGAATCTGCTCCAGGTCGGCTGGGTCCATGTTTTTGGCCAGTTCGTTCTGTTACGTATCTGTTACGGGACGAACCCAAGTGCAACGACCAGGAGACAGATTTCACAAAAGGGTATTTTTAATAAATTAAGTGTTGGGGTAGTCCCAACACTGTACAGGAAAGGCAACACAAGTATTACACAGGTTTTTCGCCTGGAAGCCCGGGGCGGGCTGCTCCAAGCCGGAGCTGGACTGGAGGATCTGGAACTGTTCGTTCCAACCCGGAACTGGACTGGACAGGAACTGGACCGGGTGGTCCACACGGGAATCAGGTTCTGGAACGGAATGTTCCAAACCGGAACTGGACTGGACTGGAACTGGACCGGGTGGTCCACACGGGAATCAGGTTCTGGAACGGAATGTTCCAAACCGGAACTGGACTGGACTGGAACTGGACCGGGAGGTCCACACGGGAATCAGGTTCGGGAACGGAATGTTCCAAACCGGAACTGGACTGGACTGGAACTGGACCGGGAGGTCCACACAGGGATCCGTGTCAGGAACGGAATGTTCCAAACCGGAACTGGACTTTGGACAGGTAGTTCGTACGACTCACGCCTGGACTGGACTGGAACTGGCAGGGGAGCGACTCACTACGGCAGGGCAGGAACTGGACCGGACTGACTGCACCGGTACAGAACAACAAAACAGAGGGGGGTTAGTGCAAGGGAAGGCACGGGAAAGACCGGGAGGTTCTCACGGAGGTGCAGGGCTTGGTAGACAGGTGACTGATGTAGCACAGCAGGACAGGGTGGTGTGGCGTAGCTGCGGTAGGTCCGGAAGGAGCTGACTGGTCTCCAGAGCTCCAGGAGCCGGCGCCGAAGAACTAGTTGGCTTCTTCGGTCGGACAGGAACAACTGGAGGGTAGCCAGGTAACAAGCCAACCCGGAGCCTACACGAGCTGGAGGTGGAGGTACCGCAACACACACAACGAAAACGGGGGGATACGAACACTGCCACGGGAGAATGGGTGCTGGGTTAGATGGAGGAGAAGGGAAACAGGTTAGCTACATCAAACGACAGGAAATTGTGCGGGAGGTAAACTACCAATCCGTAGTTTCGCGTAGAACTAATGCTGTACGGGAATAACATCCCACAACCAAGCGAATCGTTCACACTAGAAGACCAGATAACAAGACGAGCACTAACACCAAGTGACGATAGTTAACGAACTGGCGCCGACTGGCAGCCAGCCGAAAGACTATATAGTGAGGTTAATGACAGGACTAAATAAGGCACAGGTGTGAAAATAAACCGGGAGTGATTGCGAAACACCAGGTGAGGAAATGCATGCAACGAGGGGGAGGGAGTGAAAGGCGGAAGTAAGACAACACAACCAGACGAACAAGACAGGGAAGGACACGCCTAGTCCGCAGCAGCGGGGAAAACACGGACAAAGGGATCCAACATGACACGGAGGGAAAACAGGAAAACACGGAAAACGGACAGGAAGGGAGCGGAACATTACAGAAACACTTAAATCATAGGAATAATACGTGGATTAAACATGTTCTTTAAGCACTTAAAAGATATATATGGTAATCAGCTCAGCATTTTTATTAAGTCCTTTATTCACGGCCCCTCACTATACTATCAAGAGATAAAATAAATTAGGCTATATACCTTTTATAAGTACCCTAAAATATCACTAAATATGTAAAACACTAAAGTACAATTTAATTACATATATTTCCAAATGAATTACACATTTTAAGCATACTTTAAATTAAGTATTAAAAGTATAAGTACACTTGAAACACATTTGGTATACTTAAATTATATTTTTAATATACTTAAGTATAAAATGTCTTTCTCTTGGGGAACTTGATAGAACATTATCTCTAAAGATAAGCTCTAAAACTCATTAACTTATTAACAATCATAACATAGTTCATCTTGACAAAAAAGTTGAGACCACTGACCTAAATATGACTTGACAGCAAAATAAAAAGTATTAGAGTTGCATTACAGTTAATATAGGGTACATTACCATGTACATATGCAAATACTGAGGTTCCCTAAGTATAAAATGGGATAATTTTCCTCCATTAGAATAGCCCAAAACACTGTCCCACATTACCAGAAACATGCTGTCCCACATTTCCTGACTGTTTAGTAATGTGAGACATATAAGAAATGCCTGAATTAAAAAAGTCTAAAGATAATATTTACCACTTTTAAATTTTTTTTGTTGCACAAGTATTTCATATGCATAATTACATCATAATTAGGTACAGTGTATTGTTTATGACAGATTTAGAGCCTTAAAATTAATTCAAGCAAAAGCTTATGTCATTGACCTAACCATGTATTTTGCCGGGAGACCTTCATATATGAAGCTTGCCATGATCCCCATCATGACATGACATCAATGAAATCATGTGACTTTGATCATGTAGTTTCTCTGCAAGAACCTAGTTACAATTATTTTGATTGGCTCTTGACAGAGCAGGAAATAAACATGTCAAAGCTTAGTTGTCCCACATTACCTGCTGTCCCACAATACCTGAATTCACCCTATATGCGTCAAATTGGCCTCTGAATTATTCGCAATTTTGTGTCGTTTATTCGCGTCGTTCTTGGTGTGTAATGGCCGTTACTGTGAACGGCCAAGAGCGCTTACAGTATATGGGCGATGTCAGACAACAGCAGTCACAGGTCGCCACTCCCACTGAATAACGTTACCAGAGCGGAGGCCGAGGGGCTGGGCTGGGCATTTATTTTACTGCTAGTCCTGCAACGTCTCTTCGAGACTAGAGAGCTGACGTTACTCGCTGGCAAGTTGGCCACTAATGTAACAGTTCGACTGAAAAAATACCACCTCCTTTAACTGAAGTCTCCAGAAAAACAGGGAAAATACGGCCATTAATTTCGGAGAACACAGCCCTTCATTTAGCCTATCTACTTTTGGTATCATGAAAACGTATTAGCTAGCCTCACCAGAAGTCTGCAACACTTAGGTCTGTTACCTACGTATGGTAACTGCCACAATGCCAACTGAAATGGAAATGTTTGCTGCAATGAGTGGTACCGGGGCAGTTTCATGCCGAAACAGTCCTGGATTGGCATGGCTTTCAGCTATGAATCTGGCCGTGTATTCGGGCTGAAAAGAAAAAGCCTTCCACCTACAGAAAAATCTAGTAATATATTAAAAACATTGCAATTTTCTAAATGGCAAAAAGCTGGTGTGTGGCTTAGCTACTGCATGGCAAATCCCCCCCTCCATATTTGCACCTTTCTTTAATGCCAAGAAGCCGTGGCTAACAACAGCTAATACACTAGCCCAGAAAAAATACATTGCTTCTCTAATCGAATGCTCAAAGTGAAACTGTTTGATTATGGTCAGTTTGCTAATGTTAGTCTACTTTTCATGGTCATGGATCAGCCATAGATTACTCCTGGCGGGGGCACTGCTGCTACATGTATATGTAAACGGCTTGCATGAGTAATACTCCACATGTAAGAATATAGAGGCATATTACCTACAATACTAACTTAGATTTGTTTACTTTCATAATTTAGGTCAAAATAAAGTACCACAAATGCAAAGAAATCTTGGAAAAATGCAAAAAAACAAAACAAAAAGAAAACAATTATATGCTTTAGTTTGCAATGAACTACTGAGAGCTACATATCTAAATCAGGTAAAACTATACTTTTCCTTGATACTCAACTCCTTGTCCACAATTGTGAGGGTGATATACAGAACTACTAAAGATTTATGACACAAAATGTAGACAATGTACCCTGTTGTCCCTTAACGTCTCCAAATCTATCCAAAATAGCTAAATTGTGCTCTGCTGTAAATCATAAAATAATTATATATTTAACTACAAATCAACTGTTTTGGTTCATAAAACTCACTTTTGCATCATTTTCAAGTGGGAATTACTATCTTCTAATCAGTATTGGGGGATAGATATCTATGGGTCCAAAAACCTATCCAAAACCTGTCATAAAATTTATAAAATAATCTATCTATTATAAAGCATATACACATTCATACTCACTCCAAGGAAAATGTTACATTCATCAAAGCACATATGTATAGTAAATTGGAATTAGTATTTTCCAGGCCCTAAGTGACAAGTATAACCCAGGGAAATATGAATATGCCATAGTCTATATTATGTATGATAAGATTAGGTTAAAATAATATTCCACCAGAAGGAAAATGCTGTCAAATGTTCTAGCTTCAGGGCAAAGATAAAATATGCCTGGGCCATCCCAATATATAAATGTTCATATACACCGGTGATGAGTTTAGAAACATTAGAACTTTTGAGAATGTACTTCCTTGGTAGTTAAAGGTTGTATCAGCGATTTTGGATGGAAACATAAATGATCACATTCATCTGATTTTTCCTCACGATCCGCTAGCTGCCCGCCCCATAAGCAGGCCGTCAAAAAACCGCGTCTCTGTAGGCAGCCTATGCTCCGAGATCGTACACAAAAACAAATGGTACTACCAACCACTCAAAACCAAAATAAACAGTATTCCAACCAATCACAATGATCTGCACAAACGCTAATACTCTTATCTCGCTGAAATCTTGACGGATTTACAAACGGTTTGGTTTCTTACAAACGTTATTAACGTGGTTATAATTCTGGATGCTTGAACACTATTTTTTAAAACATAACATAATTATTCATAAGTATGTTTGTTTGGGATTTCGCTTCAGAAGTGACGTCACCCAAAATCGCTGATACAACCTTTAATAAGGTTAGCTACCATTTATTTGGTATGCGTTCTCCATTTACATTCTGATTTGTTTTCTTCAAGTAATAAGAAATAACATTGATGGGTTGTCTTTGCAGAGCAGGTTGAGTTTTGCATGCTTGATCCGATAATGTTATGGCCTGGTTGACGCTACCATGAAAATGGAACATTTGTGTAAATGTTACTACGATCCAGAAAGTTGGCAGAGCAACTTTTTCCAGAATACTAACTGTGGCTCTCATTGACATGGCCCATAAATGCTAACATTCTGGAACATTGCCGGATTAAGCCTAATTTATACTTCGTCGTACGCCCTTACAAGAAGTGTCGAATGAGGAAAATGAAGGCGTTGCACGACGTTTGGCAGTTATACTTCGGGCGACCGTCTGCCAAGAGGGTTTGATTGTCTCTATGGTAATGAGACAACAACCTCTGACCGTTTGTTTACATTTCTAAAAGGCTACTTGGCAGTGCTCGGTGAAATTATTGAAATTGCGGAGGTGGAAGAACTTTTAGAACGTATCCATGACAATGAATTTGGGCGTTCCATCTGGCTGTCCAATCAGACTGTGCGACAAAGTATGATGTTGTCTGCGACATAATAACACTCTAGAGGTGCGCGACACTGAGAAAAAGTGTCGAGCGACAGTTTTTTCAGTGGGAAATACGTCATTTTCGCCATTCAACACTTGTCGTAAGAATGTACGACGAAGCATAAATTAGGCTTAAGGCTGCATGTGTAGAACCACACAGTCTTTCATGGTTTATTCCATTCAAATAGTTTTTATTGTGATATAACACCATAGCAGTTTGTTTTTCAGATTTTCTCACATTATCTTACATATTGCTGAATACAATCCCACACTGGAGATGCAGGACCCTGTTCACATATCACAATTGATTTCTGTTAGATTGATATACAAACCTCAATTCCAAAAAAGTTTGGACACAGTATGTAAAATGCTCATAAAAGCAGAAAGCACTGATGTGTAAATTATCTTTTATATATATTTAATTGAAAACTGTACAAAGAAAAAATATTTAATGTTTTGCCTTATCAACTTTATTGATTTTTGTAATTATACGCCAATTCCAAATTTGATGCCTGCAACACATTCCAAAAAA
This sequence comes from Synaphobranchus kaupii, assembly GCA_029718625.1. Taxonomy (NCBI): domain Eukaryota; kingdom Metazoa; phylum Chordata; class Actinopteri; order Anguilliformes; family Synaphobranchidae; genus Synaphobranchus; species Synaphobranchus kaupii. The sequence continues at coordinate 2,466,038 of CM056378.1, forward strand.
GTTTGGAACATTCCACAGGTAAACAGGTGATACTATCATAAGTAGATTAAGCTGGTGATGCACTACAGTGTTTCCCCCAGGTTGTTTTTGTAGGCGCGGTGGTGATCGTTGACGGAGGGGGGGGGGGGGGGGGGTTAGGGGTTTACTTTTGCTTTCCTAAGTTAACGTAACATAAATAAATCCATTATTCCTGGCGTGGCCCAGAATCAACACACTGATTAACGGCATTTTATATTTTCAGGCAGGGCGGCCCGCATGCATGGTAGGGGAAACCCTGCACTAAATGAATGGTAACAATAGAATGAACCAGTTGTAATGGTAGTTGAAAATGAGTCAGCCCTCTAAGCTACAAAGGGCTTGCTGAAGTTCTTGAGGCCATTAAGCGAACACGGGTGCATAAACATAATTTCTTTCATAATATATCTTGTGAACCTTATGTAACGGAAGAGAAATTACATTGTTATTTTGCATATTATGGCTCTCTGGTCCAGTAACGTAAAACATTCTCCTGGGTATAAACTTGTGCGGGCAATCACTGAGATTTCACATCTGTTTTTCCCATTATATGTTTTCTCGTATTTTGCTCAGGTCTGAATAATATCATGTAACATTTCGGAAGAAAGATACAGAACAGCAGGCCAAAACTAGATGCTAAAATTGCAAAGATCTCCACAGCTACAGTGAACTTTCCAGGTGAGCTGACATAAGCTGGTATAAAGGTGATCCAGACTGCAGAGAATATGAGCATGCTGAATGTGATGAATTTGGCTTCATTGAAGTTGTCAGGCAGCTTTCGAGCCAGAAAAGCTAAAACAAAGCACAATATAGAGAGGAGTCCAATATAACCCAGTACAGCCCAGAACCCCACTGCTGATCCTACATCACATTCTAGAATAATCTTTTCTTTGTAGTGCTTCATGTTCTTGTTGGGGAAAGGAGGGGATATTGATAACCAAAGCACACAAATAAGGACCTGTATGAGAGTGAAAGCAAGAACACTCAGTCTCTGCTGCAGAGGCCCAAACAACTTCATGACATTACTGCCTGGAAGTGTAGCTCTGAAGGCCATTAACACCACAATTGTTTTCCCCAGAACAGAAGAGATGCAGAGGACAAAGGTGATCCCAAACGCAGTGTGGCGCAGCATACAGGACCACTGAGAGGGCCGGCCGATGAAGGTAAGAGAGCAAAGGAAACACAGTTTCAATGAAAAGAGCAGCAGGAAGCTCAGCTCTGAGTTGTTGGCTTTCACAATGGGTGTGTCCTTCTTTATAAAGAAAAGCACAGCCACAAATGCAGTTACACATGCTCCAAATATGGAAACAATAACAAGCACTATTCCCATAATTTCTTGAAAGGATAGAAATTCAACAGCCTTTAAAACACAATGATCTCTTTTGGCATTAGACCAGTATTCTTCTGGGCATTGAATACAGTCATTAGCATCTGTAATAGAAAATTGAATATCATGATTAGGAAACTAATCGAGATAATGTTCAGAGCAAACAGCTCTGACTGAATATTGATAAAGAGCACAATTTAAGAATGTTTTTGTAGCCTGGCTAAAGTTGTCAATTACCTGTAGCATTGCTGATTTCTCCCTCAGCACAGGGCACACAGTCATAGCAGCAGACAGGCCTTCCTCTCTGCACAGCCTTCCGAGTGCCTGGGGGACAGCTCTCACTGCACACTGACCTGGGTTTCTGTGCAACATGTTTCAACTCTTAACATAGCTCCCATGGACAATGTGACGTGCATTATTTTCAACACTTCTTTATATAGAACATCAAAGAATGGATTCTACACTATATTCTTCCAATATACATGTGTGATGTCTTTTTTCATTTTTTTTTTCACGATTGCAGCTTGCATTTTACAGTCTGGTGAAAGAGTTGCTTCAATTTTGTGAAATAAACTCTTTATCAGTGCAAAAAGCTGCATACAGGCACACAGCTGCATAGATGTGCTGTTATCAGAACACATTTTCAGAAAGTGCATGAACACGTACCTGTTTTTGCCCACCTGCCCAAACCATACTAACAGGACTCATCACAAACTGCTGACCAGATGGTAAAGAGGCATCATAGTAGCCAACATCTCTGAACTCTATTGCACCATCAGGACCAAGCTGCCAGTTCAGCACGTCATATCTGGCTGGCGGGTCTCCATTACTGTCAAAGGAGAGTTTCTCTCCAGTTTCCAAAGTGAAATTTACTTTTTTCAGAGCTTCAAGAATCTGTAGAGGAACAAGGATTTAAGCTGTGAAATTCTTGCTTGGCTTTGTTCATAATGAGGATTTTATTAAAGGTTGTATCAGCGATTTTGGGTGACGTCACTTCTGAAGCGAAATCCCAAACAAACATACTTATGAATAATTATGTTATGTTTTAAAAAATAGTGTTCAAGCATCCAGAATTATAACCACGTTAATAACGTTTGTAAGAAACCAAACCGTTTGTAAATCTGTCAAGATTTCAGCGAGATAAGAGTATTAGCGTTTGTGCAGATCATTGTGATTGGTTGGAATACTGTTTATTTTGGTTTTGAGTGGTTGGTAGTACCATTTGTTTTTGTGTACAATCTCGGAGCATAGGCTGCCTACAGAGACGCGGTTTTTTGACGACCTGCTTATGGGGCGGGCAGCTAGCGGATCGTGAGGAAAAATCAGATGAATGTGATCATTTATGTTTCCACCCAAAATCGCTGATACAACCTTTAACTATGTAAGTAGGGTTTATTGAGTTACCTGCCAGGGCTCTGTTTTGACACTGTTTGTACAGCCTTGATGGGGTGTACATGCCAGCAAGTCATGTAGAGAATGAGCAACAGCGTATACTGCTTTGTAAACATTGTAGGAGCCTCTCAGCTCTGATAAATCAGTGTAATGGTTTTCCAGTTCACTCAAGCTCTCAGATCCAGTGCACGGGTTAAAGTGCGTTTGACTGTTTTCAGTTGTTAGGGAACATTGAAATGCATTTTCCCAAAAGTCTATAACAGCAAGGTTTGCTGGCTGTTGTGAGGGGTGAAGTTTTAATAAGAACCCTTTTAAGCCTTTTATTTTGCCTTTCGTGACAGAAAAGCCAATAGAACCTCCCAGTATTCTATAACTTGTTGGTTTTGCTACATCGACTCCTGTCGTCCAGCCGTCACTGCCTACCATTTGTAAACCAGTAATGTTCTGTAGATTCAGTTTCTGTAGTAAACCTATCATATCAACTTCAGCTAAAAATGCTACAATTACCTTTGCAGTGCCTCTTTTGATAATATCTACAACCTTCAGTAATTTCTCTGGCTCTATATTCAGAAAATTCTCTGAATACTCAATGCAGATCCCTTCTTCTTGAGCAGCTTTTATAAATGTGGCCATCCCGTTGTTGCCATAGGTATTGTCACTTCTCACTGCTCCTATCCAGGTCCAGCCAAAGTGCTTCACCAGCTGAGCCAGTGCTCTGCTCTGGTAATAGTCACTAGGAATGGTTCTGAAGAATGAGGGGAACTTATTCCTATTGCTCAGACATGTACATGTTGCAAAGAAACTGATCTGGAAATAAAATACACAGTTTTTTCAACAACAGTTTAAAAAAAATTTTTATTTTTATTAAAGCATATAAAAACATATGAGCATAATAAATATATATTTTTATTCATAATTGAGTGCTAATAAGATTTGTGTTAGGGTTGGGACAATACCACTTTTTTGAGTCCGAGTACTCACTTTTGCCGATAGCGAGCACTGATACGAGTACTTTTGATATTCTTTTATTATAATTTTCAGTTACCACAATAATGAGATTGCTAACTTTTGAAAACACTGTTTATTTTCTTTAATTAATTGATGCATTCATACAAATAAAATAGAACAATTGATTAAATGCAAGGCTTTAAGGTCATCCATTTTATACAAAATAAAATTGGCAAATAATAAGCTGACTTGACTGTTTTTCATTGTGTGTTGTTTAAATCAATCAAAATAAACTGTTGAGCTGATAAGACAAAATCTTGGATCACACCAAAGGATCACTGTGTTTTTAGTTCACAACTGCTCAGCCCCATTTAGGGGGCACCTATCACATTAGTGAGTCATTCGTAGAATACTCTTATCTATTTAATTGATGTCAAAAGTTTTAAAAAACTTGAAAACGCACTTAAAAAAAAAAAGAATAATTCACGCCACCTGTTGATTATTTACCTACTAAAACATTTTGAACAATCATTCTCATTGAAACAAACATTTTTGCACAATTAATTCAGAGGCTACGTGTAGGCGAATTCAAAAACTGAGATACCATATGTTATGACACCTAGACTATGCTAATTCACAAATTGCATATAGGCTAAGAGAAAAATGTTTAAATTGATTTAAACAAATTTTTAAAAAAAACATTGATACTCCAGAAACAGGCCCTTTATATGCATGGATCTAATAAAGGAGAGGGGTTCAATTTCACTTTCCAAAAAATATATATATATACAGTGAGCACCATAATTCATTGGACAGTGCCACATGTTTTGTTATTTTGGTTCTGTACTCTAGAAA